>OV656847.1:5604844-7006056 GCA_927399475.2 Acleris emargana
AAGTCCTCCGACAACTTTTTATTTAAATGTAGGTAAAATGTTCAAGGTTCCGTCTATACCAAAATATTTTTTTCCCAAAAATAGGATAACTTTTGATACGTTGTAGTCGTGCCAATCTAAGAGGCCAGATTTGACAGCTGTCAACGCAGTACAAAATATAACCTTAAACATGCCTCAAACACAAATGCGTCGTTTAAGTACGGTGCGACCATATACCTAGTTGGGAGTGTCCCTGCCTTTTAAAGTCAGTTAAAAATGAGGTAAGTAGGTAACAGGCGTTATAATCGTTAATCTGAACTACCTTTTAATAATTGAACCATGTTAAATAAACAGAAAAAGAGTTTTCATACTAAATTTCAATGAGTAAACACCGTTTTATAACTTAACTTCTAAAGTAAACATTGTTTTATAAGTAACTTACAACTTTCTCTATAAACTCGCAGACTTCGTTGACTTAAAGGTTTCCTTTGAATTTTCAATTTAAAAGTTTGGAACATTTGTTTTTTTTTTTTAAAGTACTTTTTATACATCAAACATAATAAAAAGGTAAAAATTTGCATACCAATTAAGTAAAAAAAAATCGTGTAATATAGAAAGTTTTAAACTACAATAATCAAAGATTATGTAAGGCGTAATTTTATACTCCTCAAAGTAAAGGATTGACATCGGCTATCATGCGGTCGCTTCGTGAATTCCATACATTTTGACAGATTTCTCCAGTCAGTAACTTTGGCAAAATGTAACTCGTCGACCCTAAAGGCAGTCACCAAGTTCAAACAAACTCACGAGCAACTGCACTGCAAGAGGTGCAAGCCAAAACCATTACACAACTTCATACAAAATTGACCCATTGAAAGTGTCGGGCGCCGTTCTATGCCGCCGACACATCTAGCGTGATCAAATTACATCCAAATCCTATTTCCTGGTAGTGAATGTCTAAAAAAGCAAGTCATTACGGTCTTTCCAAACTCTCAGGTACCCTAAACAAAGTCAACGGGACTTAACAAAAACTCGACTTCATTTCCCATATTTGAACAAATGCAGGGCAAAAAGTCTCGGTGAACGACCGCGGACTATTTGTATCTCGATTAAAAAAGCTGAGTCGTGATTCGATTGAGTCGATTACGGCCGGCGCCGGCTTTTAGTCGATTAATTTTTAGCCGAACGTCTTAATAACTAAGTAATAAGCACTGGTATTTATAGAAAAAGGTAGGTATATAAAATAGTTTAAGACAGTTTTCATTACAAAAAAGTAGTAAAAAACCAATTTGTAAACATTAAGCAATATTTTTGGTCAAAAGATGACGTCGCCGATATGCCTGTTGTGTATCTTTCTAAAAATCATTCGACACATTGCCGGTGTTCAGTTTTATACGAATAATTTGTGAATGTGATGTTTAATTTTTATTTGACTGTCGAATATCTGCATTAATATTGGGCTTTTAAATCATTTTAATATTGGATACAAAGAGATATAGAGATTCATCATGCATGCATGTAGAACCACGTAAATTTGTACGCCCCAAGGCACCTCATAGTGATACAAATAATCAATGAAACATCTTAACTTACCTATGTTGGACAAATCAATATTTGAATTGGAATTTGAATCAAGATCCCCTTTTAATGCGATTGACAAACAAGTAGATTAACAAAAAATATATTTTAAAGTCCATTTTCAATTGACTGAATTAAAGTAAATAAATATAAAATTTTATCTCACGAAGAAACCCTAGGACAGTAGAATACAGCTCGCAATTTAACTTGGACCATTAAACTATCCGAGTAAAACAAACAATCATAAAAATGAACCACCGCTCCATTATTTAGTTATAAAAGTTTTATTGCGTTTGCCGAAGTAATTAAAAATTTAACGTTCTAAAATTTAAAAATTTAATGTAACGTTCGTCAGTTTGGGATGAAGCCTCCAAACCAGAGGCTTTGCATGCCTTATTAGCAAACACATCATTGAATCAAGTATCAAAGTATCAAGCATCCTGTATATAATCTAATTAATACGAACGAACGTATTTCAGTTCATCAACACATACATACAGGGTCTTCTGAAAACTGAAAATACTGATTTGAATCTCAGTGGTTTTTTTTTTCCGAAAACGTAAGATTTATAAAAGGTGCGAGATACCACTGCAACATTTTTTTACGGGGGGCTGTCACGTTTGAGCTGCGATTTATGTTGAGTACCTACGATTTTATCTAGAAAGCTCTTGTGTCGATTTAATTTTAACTATTTTAATTATTTATTATTAAATCTCTAATGAAACCGACATGAATCACAAGCATACAGACTAATTATCATTTTATAAATATGTACTACCATTTAATACTCCGGTTTCTACATATACTAAAGATTTTTAAGACTGAAAGGACCATTCAGCTCCTTTCTATACGCTTTTGTTCATAAGGGTCTGCACAAAATGCGGCATTTACCTGGTTTGGTTTTTCTTTTATGGAAATAAATCGGGGCACTTGTCGTCAGACACAAACATACCGATTTAAAAGGCCCTCTTTTATTTACAACACTAGGGCCTCTTTTTGCCTCAATTTCTTACCACTAAATACATATATCGTATGAAATTTCGAAAGGCTAGTATCGGATTTTAGCTTTCCATTCAGGAAAGAAGGATGGAAAGGCTTTGCTTTTGTGCTTTTATGCTAACAGTACTTTTGTATCAACTCTGAAAAAGCCTATATACAGGGTGTAAGGGACGGCTCACCGAAAACTGAAACCATAGTTTCAGACCTTTGTACTGAACTGAAATCTAGTGGAAATTTTCCCGGGAAAACGAAAATTTTCTCGTTGGTTTCAGTTTTCGGTGAGCCGTCCCTTACACCCTGTATAGGTATATATACAGGATGTAAGGGACGGCTCACCGAAAACTGAAACCATAGCTTCAGACCATTGTACTGAACTGAAATTCAGTGGAAATTTTCCCGGGAAAACGCAAATTTTCTCGTTTTTTACGTGAAAATGCAGTTTTCACAGTTTTTTTACATAATGAGCTTCAGTATGTCATAATATGTGGTTCTAGATCGGTTTATATGCAAAAACATTAAAAAAAAAAGAGAAATTTTTCGTTTTCCCGGGAAAAATTCCACTGTATTTCAGTTTAGTACAATGGTCTGAAGCTATGTTTTCAGTTTTCGGTGAACCGTCCCTTACACCCTGTATACGCGGGCGATTGAACATGTCAACGAACGTCACTATTAACTTAAAACTGTCACAGCTATATTAGTTTATATTTTTATATATAGTGTTCCTTTTAATCCATTATAGAGAACCTAGTTGGTTTATGTTAAAAAATGGCAAGACGTAGAGTACCTACCTAGTTAGTCCCATTTTAATGACAGGGTGTCTTTTGTTCGTTTCAAAGGCGCGTTTCGGCAAGGCTTTAATCTTGTCTCTTGTTTCTTACTTCTCAATATGCATGTAGATATTGTACTGAGTTAGTAGGTGTACTAGATAATATGCAAACGAGGTAATTATTCTAGCTCCCTTTACACCGTCTGGGGTAACACGTGCCTAGCTTCCCAACCCAGCCATTTATAATATTATTCTCCTTAGTAACACTGCGTGTCTTTAACAAGGGAACCACTGTAGGATGACCCTTAAATTCATGGCTTTTGTTTTAAATAAGGAGTCAAAATCTTATAGATTTTGCTATATGAATAACCAGAAACCATTAAGCTTTGATTTTAGTTGCTACAAGATGAGGGATGAAATAATAAGAGACTGTGGGAAATTTAAAAGGGTTTAAAATAGTATAAATTTTGACGCTTAGGATGTGAGATCAATGTTTTTTATAATTTCTTTCGTTTTTCCAGGAAATTATATAAATTATGTTCAGATATTTGATTGTTTGGATGTTCGTCTAATTATAGCTAAACTAATTTAACTAAAACTCTGCACATAGGTCCATGTCCTGGATCAGCATTTAGAACAATTTTTACCCGGGAATTTTGGTAGTTCTCTATAAAGAAAACAACGAGTTTTACACAGACGAAGTCGAGTACAAAAACTTGTTAAACACAGAATTATAAAGTTAAAAATCGCAGCACATACGAATTTATTGGGCACTTTATTTTGCTTGCAAACTGGCTGTACAGAAAGTAGGTTGTCGCTGAAAAGGCCCTATTTAAAACGCATAATGCAAGGAGCATGGCGACCCCGGCGGAAATAGTTCACGCTCGGTTGCCAGCTAAAGCCATATTTGTGCTACAGCAGATTAAAAGGAAATTGAAGACTTTTAGCTATATTGCAACATCGAACTGTGGATCATGAAATTGTGGAAAGAATGCTGGCTGGTTGGAAAAATAAATTCGCGAAATGGCTCATTGTCTCTTCCATAAAACCTCAAACTTATTATGGTGTGCTGAAAGGACGTTATTTTGCCGAAATTTATATTTATTATTTATATAATTTAGTAAATAAATTACATTTATTTTATCGAAATACCTTTCAGCAAACGTATAATTAATTGCGCAGTATTTTCATTTCTGGAAAGGCATTTCTCGCCGCATGATTTTTTGTAGTCACAAATCTAACCTGCGTAAGTAATGTTCAAGGTATCCTGTTAACATGGTTTCAGAAGAAAGTTACGTTAGATGAAATGACGAAATTCGATTAAATGATGGGTTATTTCGCGTAGGGTCATTTAGCAAATGAGACCATATGCCTTAAACGCCCACAATCGCGAGTTTCATATAAATTAATATATGCGATTGCTCATATTTTTACTACGAATTTAATTCGAAAACCATTTCGAGGAACAGGGTTTTTGAAATATTTATCTATTAGGGATATTTTGAAAAAGTATGTTTAACTTTTGTTTGACTTTCGTTTTCAGCTTGAAGCCAATGTCAGTCAATAGTTCAATACATTAAATTATTTTCAAACACGGGAGCACAGTGAGGCTAAAAAACTAGCGCTCTGCGAACATTTACGTCTATACTGCCCTACTAAGCTGGTGATATCTCAGACAAAACAAGTGTAGAAATTACAACTTAGTTACAAACAGAACGGAGTTGAATCTTCATTTGTTATTGAATTTAGTTATTGCATTTTTGCTTAGTAGGGCGGTACAGTCATCAAAGAATATGCAGAACACAGAACGTATCTTACGCATTATTAAATTAGGCAGAAAGTGATGAAGAATAATTATACTAAAATAGGTTGATGTTGAAAATATTACCCCCTAAATGTGGTTGACGGAACTTCTTCAATTCTCTCCTAAACAATGGGCCAGTTCTACACTACGGCATTCAACAAGAATGGGTAGTTGCTGGTATTGGTTGTAATAAATAAAACACCTACTCGTACTTAACTTTTATTTTTTGTGCTATAATAATTTATACTTATGTGAGCGAGGAGAATTTATTCGTTCTACATATAAACCTCTCACAGGTTTCCGAAACGCGTCTTAATGTAAGATATTTTAATCGTATATAGGTTTTTTTTTTTTTTAAAGTTATTTATTTTTAAAGATGTTTGGAAAACCATAGAAGTGACAACCTTAATAAGACGTAATAAAAAATCAAAGCCCATTAGTCAAGTCATTATCATAATATCGGCAAACTGTCAAAGCTGTGCAGGGCCAGGGCTGACCCAATTCGTTCGGCCTGCAATGCGCAGACTGCAACTGAACTAGATTTGTAAAGTCACGCCATGATAAAGTCTGAGCGGAAAACAAAAAGAGAGATGACTTTACAAATCATCCCTTTGAAATTGTAAGCCAACACTACAGCGACGATTTTCGCCACATGTTAAATTAACGAGTTAACTTTTTTGTTTGAGATTTAACTTAAAAGGAAATGCAATTATTGTCTACTATTATTTTATTAGCGACCATGCAAGATTGTCTAAACCGCTATTAACGATGCATTGTATCTTTTAAGCATTTGTTACGCAAGCACTACTTTGATAACCTCCAGGATTGAGGAATATTTATTTTATTGTTTACATAAAAGATAGAAGAAGAAAGTTAACAGTTTAGCTACACGTGTAAAAAGGAGACATGGAATGCTTATTATCTAGATAAGTAATGGTTTTTTTACATTTACAACTATTGCATATGCTAATGCAAGCAACTTTAAGCATTTCATTTTGTATTATTTGCTTGTGAAATTTAAAAATCCAGTAATGGTTGTTGATGAAATGCTCGCACCCACCTATTTTTGGTTTGGCCTAGTGATTGACTGGTAGAGAATTCCTTAAGGCATTAAGACCGCCATTTGTATTTACTTTTCGCATTGTGAAATAAAGTTTCAATAAATAAAATAAAACTGTGTAATAAAATAGCACTTTCGACACAGTAAACTGAAACAGCATTAGTTATAATCGCTACGTTATTTTAAGACGTGGCTTTATACTTAATGTGAGAAGCGAAATTGTCCAACAAAACAATGCGATGAGGCAAACGTGCATATTCGGGGAGATTCGTGACTCCACATTTTCATACTAAAACTTTAGCTATTCGCATTATATTTAAGTACAGATGTAGTGCATAATCCTTTCCCATCGTTTTTTGTCGGATAAGTTCGTATTTAGCTTGCTTTCTCAACTAGCTTTAGTATCCATCAATAAGCCAACTGAGAAAGCAAGATAAATACGAACATATACGACAAAAAACGATGGGAAAGGATTATTCACTACATCTGTACTTTAGGGCAATCAGAGCTTCTGCTAGATATTGTTTATGCTAGGTAAGTTGATTCTATGTGACATAAAAAACATTTTAGGGTACTTCCAAATTTTAATCATTCTATACAGATATATTTTTTACAAATAAAAAAAAAATTTAGCATACTACAATATATATTTTTTTTTTTTTTTTTATGGCATAGGAAGGCAATTGAGCACACAGGCCACCTGATGGTAAGTGGAAACTGTGACCCATAGACATTCGCATTCACAAGATTGCAAATGCACCGCCAACCCTAAGGAATGCCTCTATGCTAGTCATTTCACCGGCTGTCTTATCCCCAAACCGGAACACAACAATGCGAACACTGCTATTTGGCGGTAGGTTAATGGATAAGATGGTGGTACCAACGCGGACGGACCCTGCACAAGGTCCTCCCACATGTAAAGTCAGCCATATAAGTGTTCTTTTAATTTTGGCACAGTTTCACTATTTTCGAAATATGTTAAATTCTATAGAAAATTAGTTCCATTTCAAAACGCGGCAAGTTGGTAGTTATTTTGCTCGCGTATTGTCTAGTCGTAGCCAATCTAAAGATGAACACCGCTGCCTTAAAGTAAGATAAAAAATATTAATTCAGTGACTTTTCAGCCTTTATTTTTAATATTTTAGCTAATAAAAAGACCATACTCGTACCAATACCAGAAGTCACGATCGTTATAACCTTTAGCTTTAAGACAAAGCGTATGCTGAATATACAGTGAATTGCGCCTACATCAAAATGATTAATAAACTACACTACAGGTCTGGTCTATACAATAAGTAGTTCTCCTTCGCTTTCATAATTTTGTTTAGTATATGAGTAACTATACATATAGATACAATTGCGACCCTGCATTGAGAACTAACTAGTCTTATATGGCCCTACTGAATTCCGTCATTATTGTTTGCATTTGTTGGGAACTACGATACCTCTGATATACACACAGCCACACACGTTTAAAAAACACAATAGTAGTACCTAATTAGCCGGACCATTGGCGTTTGCTCGATGCAAACTTTGATGTATAAATAGAAGAAACAGAGGTGAGATTCGTTAGCCTTGTCAATATCGTTCCTCGAATAAAGTTAATATTTCAGAATTCTCGAAGCTTTAACGAAGATTTAAAAAAAAACCGATAAAATTAATGAGTTTATGTTTCTTCATCCCATTTTATAACGTTTTTTTACACTTTTTACCCGTTCCTAAGCCATCTCGAGTCGCTAAGCAGTTTTTCCAAGCGGTTAATCCGTTCCCCAGGGCATTCATTTAGGACCTGCATCTTTCACTTTGCTCGTAAAAGGATCATTAAAGAGTGCACTGGAGTAGTGAGGTGTTATAGCGGTGATATAGTATATGTATAAGCGTCAGAGTTTATTGAGCGTTATACTGGTTATTTAATAGAGTACGGGGGAATTTTAAAGTGCAATCTTCTCTGATATAGGGTTACGAGTTTTTGAGTTTCGTTCTTTTGTATTGAGACTATATACTTTAATCTTGGTATGTTTGTGTGTTGTATAATATTGTAAATATTTAACAATATGAATAGTTCTTATTGTCCTTAGATTTATTACTATTTTGTGTTGTATCTACCTAGTGGGTATAATATCTCACCAATCAACTTAAGCGTGCTACTTATAAGTATTTTTTTTTCTTATTTTAGTCAAAAAATCGCCCTATCGTCTCGAAGAAACAAGACCATATTTCGTTATTTATGCTTTCATTCATACGCAAGGTCATTGAACTATAAACTGGTTGCGAATCCGCGAAACGTCTGATGATCAAAGATGGCTTTGATAAGAATATCTACTTAAGCAAATATGTTAATTAGATCAGGTTTTTAATACGGTAAGTATAAAATATTTTGAATAAAAAAATCGTTTTTATCCATTAAGTGTAACGGTTCATTGCTAGCTACACAGCTACTTAAAATATTGCGTTTTATTTTAGTAATAGTTTTTAAACATTCGGGGTCCAAATCGCTAAACGAAGTTTATGAAATATACACGTAGCTAAAACAAACACAACTAAAATAAAAAATGAATGCCCTTTATTCACTAAAACTGTTATAAAATTCTTGAAAACTATTGTAAACACAAAATAAGAAAACCTGCTTAAAGTCACATCTTCCTCTTTTTATTTCCTAAAGAGTCAATGCACTAACCGCGGCACAACTCGCGTAAAAAGCTCGCGCAAATGTGCTTTTGTGGGTAACGTGTGTTTAAACTTCGAGCGAAGCTTCGTTTACTTTAGACAAAAGCACTAACAGGAAACTTCCGTTCTTTTTACAGAACACACTAGCTGAAAAAACTTACCAAAAATGACAGCAAACTGGCAGCAAACAGTCAAACTACAAAAACATTTCAAATTCCAAATTTGAAAACGTCACGAAAAACCAAATAAAATTACGCGATTGAAAATGGAATCGTAACTTTTTTAAATCGTATTAGCGCTTGAACTAAGACAAGCGACGCGAGCTTCGGCGGGTAAAGGCGGCAACACACTGCGAGAGCGGCCGCCGGCGTCGGTGCCCCCTCCGACTATCACTCCACTTTCGGTTCTCTCCCTCGAGTGCAAGACCGATTTATCACAGTATCTGTGTTAACTTAACTCCCTGGTCCCCGGAAGGTTTGACACTTTGTTTTTCATCCATCAAGGATTTGCATAAAGGCTTGGAAGCTGGAATAGTTAGTGTGAATGTAGAATTTAGTGATCATTCGTTTTTAACGATGTTTGGTAGATGCTTTGCTACCTACTTGGCTTAGTGAATTGAAAATTTACTTTGTATGAAATTCTAAATTTAACTTGAGTAAATTCTTTCAAAAGAATGTTCTTTCCACAGTTTGTGTTTAATAGTAGTAAACTCACTGTTAAGTTTTCTAAGTTAAATTTATTTTTATAGTTCGGTGATACTTAATTTGTAGACATACCTAAAATAAGTTTCTAATGCTTTGCAAACTTTTTCCAGTAGACTTAATTTTGATACATAAACTCCTAATTTTGATACGTAATGATAATGACTTTTTACTCCGTAATTTATGTTTTTGGCTTTTTCGTCAATTGAATTGATTACAAATACTGAATAATAATTAACAAGTTTAAATAGATAAAACAAATATACACTTTTCACTACAGTACAGATCTATTCATTTTCTATCTTAATTTTAATCTGAAGCAGGTGGAATATGGAATTTAAAAATGAACCATTTTTCAGCAAATTTTGCGCGCAACGCTTGCAAAATATTGTCGCCATTAATTAATCTTTGAAGGTTTAAATAAGTAATCGTTAGAAAATTATTAGTTATATCAGCTCTCCCTTTTTTATTGTTGCCAAACAACCAGAAACAATGTGTTGATTTCTACAAGAATTATTTATACATTCGTCAAGGTGTTAAAAGTGACCACAGATTAATAATAATTAACGTTGACACACAAGAACCACTGCATTAAAAACTGCTTGTTATAAAAGTGATTTAAACCGACTTTAGTACCATACCGCTTTAACTCTTATCATTTATTGTGTTGCATGACGTTATTGTGACAAGGTACAAAAAAACGGCTATGTACGATTCGGACTTGCACCTCTGTACAATATACAGATCTGCCATAACACGCTAAAAAACACACGTTGCTTGTATGGGAACCCCTTTAATTTTTCAACTTCTTTTTTTTATTATTTGTTGTAAACTAAGTTTTACCTATTATGGCCTAAAATATCCTGTCACATTCGGACGGACACCGGATTTTTTACTATTAAGGACGCTTTAGTTATGGAACTCTAAAAAGGTACAATGTACTAGGTAATAGGCATTAAACGTCAAAGCATGCGTAATTGCGTATAACTCCGCAAAACATGCAATGCTGCAAGATGGTCGTTCGAGCGTTTACGACAATTAACAAGAAAATGATCGGCGTCGAGTACCGTAGGTCAAGTGCGGCACAGCGTACGGTGTCACAGAGAGCGCACTTATTTGAAAAACGCTATTATTATTTTTTATACTCTAAATTTTATTTGAAAGAATGATGTTGTTATTTATTAAATAAAAAAAAGTGAAATTAACATGAATAATAAAAACGGATTTACATAACTCTAAAAATCAATATAGTTTAATAAGTCAGGCTTCGTAATGATGCCAGAACTTTAAAGTTCATTTAAATTTCAAGATTGAGTATTGTGTAAGTAGGTACTAAATAAAAGTTTCTTATCTATCAAAAATCATGAAGAAATTAACTACCGAGATTCAAACCCGGGACCGCTGACTAGCCGCTACCAAAGGTTAACTGTGACGTCACCTTCCCTAAACTATAAAAACCAAGGTTTAAAACCTAACTGCATGATTTGATATTGTCATCCATGTATAGAACATAACTGTGTGTATTATCAAGCCGTGATTAGAAAGGGATTAGAGGTGACAGTTTTACCATAATATACTTACATCAAAGTTCATATGAATTGACAATTATTCGAATCCCAAACTTATCGCGGTTTCGTAATATATCACACAGACACCTATATTTTTTTTATATTAAAGTATATACAGATACTCACCACGGTAAGACGCATTTAACGACACCACGTAGTCGAAATTGAGCCATTCGTTCAACTTCTACAAAAAAGTGAAGATCCAGACATACATACAGGGACTCTATTCTACTCTGTCAAATCATATCGTATAGGTATTTATCGTATTACTAACCCGACTGTCAATTAAATAACAGCTCTCATAACGTTGATAATACGATAGCATGGCAAAAGCCTCATAATACATGAATATCTAATCCTTCTCTAGCGTTTGGGTATTGACGTAGTATATTGACGTTTATCACAGCATAGCATTTTGTGTCCTTCTCTACGACAACCGCCTGTTCTCCATACAAATGCGCTCACACTCGCTCATGTATTCAGGCTGACCCATTAGGAGAAATTTACTTTCGACGCCCCTTTGAGGCGCACAATACACGGAAAGTGTTCATAACTAAGCCAATATGGATTCATTTGAGTACAGCTGGTCTCGTCTGTTGAATGGAAGGGAAAGAGATGGACGATGGATGAGGTTAATGACAGTTGAGTATTTTCATCATTATCAGCCGCAAGACGTCCACTGCTGGACAAAGGCCTTCCCCAAGGTTTTCCACAACGACCGGTTCTCTGCTGCTGTCATCCAGCAGGTGAGAGGTGAGTATTTTGTTGAGTCAAAATTTAAATGTCAAATGTCAGTCATTTACATAATAGCATCCAGGGACTTCGTACTTGGTCAAACCAATCTACTTTTGACATTTTATCTTATTACCAACTTTACTATAGCGAGGTTTCTTAACAAGCCCGAAAGATTAAATAGTAGTTTCAATTGTGGGACGTTTTCCTACTGAAATATGCATGATATTTTATTTCATAGTTTTATATAAGGCTAGATTGAGTATTATCATTGTCATACAGTACCGGCAAATAATATATCATCTTTGACTTACGTCTCATACGATTACCTACAAATGTGACTTACCAAAATTGTCAACCAATCAAAAACTAGTTGACCTATTGTATTGTTATTATTTAATTCGTTAGCTGATTAAATGAGGTTCAAAATGGTATGTAACACATGTTTTTACATATTGCAGTTCAAAAAAGTTTAGTATTTAAAAAACATTGCTGACGTGTTCATACAAATCACGTAAATTTTGTATGAACGCGTCGGCAAAGGTTTTGTGAATACTAGCCTTTTTTAAACTACGAGATGTAAGTACAAAGGTGATATATTATTTGCCGGTACTGTAAGTAATATTATGGTAAAATAATGACGTTAATAACGATTAAGTTGTTCCGTGTGTGAAAATTATTCACACACAAGTTTGAAATAGGAACGAGTTTATCGTATCCAAAACGTCTCTAATATGAGTTCGTAGGTAGTGTTGAGTTTCTTGCGGCGCTTCTTCTTAGCAGCGGCTGGCAGCTGATTGTCTTTGGAAGTGCTGGTAGATTTCTGACGTGTAGAAGTGCCCATAATATAGCCCATAATAAGATTGGAGATGTTTATTTATCGTTTTATCTTTTTTATCATAGAACTACCTTGGTAGCTTTACACACAAAGTAGAGTATCAAAACCTCACCATACTGCAGAAAATGTATGAACTATCTTTTTATCGAGTAGTAAACACAGATAAAAAAAAAATAAGTGACGCGCCGTCCCTTTCTGTTTTCCTGATACACTAAAAATCAAGAAACGAAAGAAAAAAATACAAAACGAAGCAAAACCATTAAACCAATTAAGAAGACCGTTATGCACTTTTTGCCAGTTCACAAGTTGGCCCTAAAACTTCTAACAACAGCGTCCTAAATTACTTCTCAACTTCTTATTATGTTCTCACCGTGGGAAAGTTAATTTCTCAGGTGCGTAGTAAAAGGCAGACCGCAGACGTGCCCTTCGCCCAATATAGGGCTAAGTTCAGGTTAATAGCCCCCTAACCGCCTTTAGGAATGTCAACTCGAACCATTTAAAAAGTGGCGGTTTTAAAATTAAGGTAGAGCACGAAGCGTGCTCAAATTTACATAACCGCACGATAGCTGGAGTACAGTCGAAGTCATATATTTAAACACGTTCCTGAGACCTACAAGTAATTTCTTTTTACAGTCTACAAAGAGACGTATCCACTTTTGGACCTTATTACAACGCAATAAGGTGTAGTCTGTAGTACCGTCAAGGTTGGATTTATTTATTACGGCTTGTGACTGTACCCAACTAATTCTTAAAATATGGTCTGACCATATATTTTTTGCCGAATTTATCTATGGGCTGTTTTTCAAACTCCACATGGCTGATTTTATCGCGTGATAAAGTGAGGATAGGCATCCGTAACCTTTTGACACGTAAATAAGTACGACATACGGATACTTTATCCACATTTGTCACGCGATATAGACACAGCCATACTAGGGCCACTGATAATACTATCTGTCAGGTACCTAAATTGCAGCTCTGTCCGTTTCTTTGTCATAATAAAGATAAGGACAGAGCTACAATTTACCTGACAGTTAGTGTTATCTGAAGATTGAAAATCAACCCTTGATGAGTTTATTTGGCATATCTATAAAATAATAGTTTTTTTTGTCAGATGAAGTCTGTTCATGAATATTTTGTAGTTCAGTATGAGGTTGTCTTGCTGCGTCAATAAGTGTTGTTTAAGTGAGTTTTCTTTACATGCTTTGGGAAAATGTACCATAATAACGAATGCATCGTAAACCACCTAATGTAACTTGCTTATGGAAGATTTTTATTACACATACATACATAAACTCACGCCTTCCTTCCCAGAGTGGGGTAGACAGAGTTACAGAATTACCAACAACTCTAAAAACTAGTTGTATATTTCAGATTTTAGGATTAATGCTAAAAAACTTTTTAGACTGTTTGTTGATCCAGATAACCTTAACTGCGAAAGAATAAAAGTCGTTGTTGAAGATGGTATGCTTTTGAAATATATGTCTTACAAAAATTCGTAATGTTTAAGGAACATGTGAACTGAATAGACATTAAGACGGGTTCGTCAACTATAGCTAACAACCAACGTGAAGCCGCAATCTGGATTGATTGGCCACTAGAGAACCTCAACAGGGTTTTATTGCTTTTAGACATATATATAATACCAAACTTCACGTGAAACCACCGCCCCGCGTGCCCTAGTTGCGGCCATTTGCAATTGATCCGTTTTCAGTATTCCACTCCACCTAAAAAATCTGGTAACAAATTGTTGTCCGGTAGACCTACAAACATCTTTAATTATAAGACCTATTACACTGTAATATTTTGGTTTAGGGCTCCTAAACGCAATCGTACTCTTCTCTCAAGGGTCAGCAATGCAGGATAGGTTTGACGCCGTAATTTAGTTGATACTTGCTTTATAGAATCCCGTACACAAAGGGTACCAACGGGATCCTACATTAAGCCTCCGCTGTCTGTCCATCCGTCCGTCAGTCTATCTGTCGGTCAGCGGGTTGTTTCTCATGAACCGTAATTGTCTTATTCACAGAGTATGTATTTCTCGTGCCACTACTTTAGCTTATTTGTTAAAAATATTAAAAATGGTTCAAGTTTTTTTTTATATGAGTGATACGAAAAAATTCGTTTTTAACAACAAATAATGAATGAAGTATGTAAGTATTCACGGCATCCCGGCGACGGTGACACTGAACCTGGTCTGATATACTCCTGCCCAGTTTTTAACCCCCGTCGCAAAAAAGGGGTGTTATAAGTTTGACCAATGTGTGTGTGTTTGTGTGCCTGTTTGGGACACCGTAGCTCTTAATTTTTCTTAAGTTTTCTAGCGGTAGTTTAAGAAATACTAGGCCGTTTATAGAATGGGTCACCAATATATTAGGTTGATAAAACCTAATAATTATTAAAGTAGTTGTTTTAGTAACTTCAGTGCCCTCACCACGAGTTACAATACGTCGGTGATACTGCAAACAGTGACAAATTTATGACAGAGCAAAATAAACCTTACAGTCTTATTAAAAAGGTTCATTTTGCTCCTTATTAAAAATGTTACTTACGCGGTCTGTCCCTCACGGACCTCGCAGTATTCTTATAGAGTGCGAGGGACTCTGTTTACGCCTAACTAAGGTAGGTAACACTGACAAGTTCTTGGTCGTTATGCATCTCATATACATACAACCTTCAGACGTCAGTGTCTATAGTTTAATGTCTTGTAACCAGCTTGTAACATTTTCCATCCCTAATTGAGTTCTATTGCACAGTGAGATGAGATTCAAATTTACTCAATGCCTATTACCAAATTTTAATTACAATATGCAAACAAAAGGTTTTTATAACCCTATATTAAACTGTATATGCGGTTTGAATGCAGCCATTATGAATGTGCAATATTATAAAGGATTACATCACACACGGGCAATTAAAATTAGGAAATTTTGTCGACTCTGTCCTGATAATTTGTTTCCGATAATTATATGACCTATTGTACTCGTACATGTCTATGACAATATTGTTATGTAAGTACATTATGCAGCTTGTAACTTCATGCAAGTGATCATAATCTATCGACATGATTGGATTTAAATTTAACTTTTCGCACCACGTCCACCGCCGCATCGTAAAATATGATATTGAAAAAAGATGGGTTACCTAAGCAAGAAACAGAGAGAGATTATAACTTTAGCAACAACATGAGGAATGATATGGTTGTGTTTATCGCGTGACAAAATGTCTGACCATGTATGAGAGTGACAGATGCTTTATCCACATTTTGTGACGCGATAAACGCAACCAAAGTAGGCCCGCAGGGTGTTGCTATTTGTACTCTACATGGTAAATCGCTATCACGTCACCACCGAGCACGAGCTTTACCTTCTCTCGAATAAGTATCGTTAACGTAGCGTAATCGAGAAAATGTGTATGGCTATTGGATAAAGCGCTGCATGTCCACATTAGTATCGTACACATACATAAACTCAAGCTTTTATTCCCAGAGAGGGGTAGGCAGTGCTACAGAATTACCAAAAACTCTAAAAACTTGTATAATTCTGTATCCAAATTTTGCACAAATAGGCTAAGATGTTCAATTGTTCACCAGTGCATTAGTGACTGGTTGCAAGCCCATCGCCTTATAGCACTAGCCTTTATTCCCTAACTAGCCTCTTACGACATCCACGGGAAGACTTGGAGTGGCACTATTTTAAGCCGGCAACCAAACTATATAATGGACTTGGACTTTTTTTTTTTTTTTGCCCCCGCGGCGACTTGAACTGCTACTACCGCAGGGATATGGCTTCCACGTGAAGTGATTTCGCCAGTGTCAAGGTTTATATGAGTATAAAACACAATCCAATCTTCTCTAGGAAGATTGGGGGCAACGTTGTACGGTGATTTGTAGGTCAGAGGTCAAGATAGTTTTAACCTCTGCAGTTCTGCACCACTGCGAGTCCACTTGAAACGAGAAGAAAGATGCCAGATACACGAAATAAGTCCAAGTCTTCAATCACTGTGCGACACTAAGGCATAAAAAGTACAAATCACTATCAGAAAAGAACTTTGAACACCTAATTACCCAAAAATTAAAGTCTAAAACAAATTACACGTCCGCCATCTTTTAACGTTGCAAATGGCCTCCGGACTTGGACTTCCTAATTTTATTTAGGTGTCGCTAAAACACTTTGCTATTCTATGAGCAGCTGTCATAATCAAATGACAGTGCCATGACAGCGCTAATTTGAATCTGACGCTTTTTATTTTAGACGGTCTTACACATTGTCAGCTTGTGATTCTGGAATAGCACTGGTTAAATCTGCCGTTAAAATTGTCTTAAAATTAGATAATTTAGTTGTAGGCTATTGAATCGGACAGTTCTCTATGGCTTGACGTTTACTTTGACGTATCTTGTGACGGGCATCTTCGCCAAGATGAGTTTATTAATACGGCCCTTACTCTCGCTTCCATTTCTAGTATTTTATCTATAGCTTTCCTAACATAAAGCCAAGATCTTCCCTCAAGCCATGAAAGCGGCGTCAACACGCCCGACTAGTTTATGCTCCCGTTTATCACTCCCATCAAAACAGCAGTAAAAATACCTGCAGACGGTGAAACGGCGACAATGTTTCGATCGCATTTGACAGTAAAGCTTTAGTACTATAAAAGATAAGACTTATTTGATCGTATGAAAGTGTTTCTGCTTTCAGCTCATTCCGATTTTACATCCATGTCATCGTTCGGATTTAATAAAAGTACAGCACTTAGAATGTTCTTCGGGTTTGTACTTCTCTCTCACTCGCTCTTAATAAGAGCTTAGAGGGCGAGTGAGACAGATGTACAAACCCGAAGCATCTTCTAAGAGCTATCGCAATGTCGATTTTTAATGTCACTTCCCGATCTAGTTGTCAATTTTTTTATTATTATTTTTTATGGCGACAGCGCATATAGGTACGCCTTTTTCTAATTTTCACCTTAGTGCCTTTAACGCGTATGTGCGTTTTCACAGTATCACAGCTTTATAATATACATTACTTGATACTTGTTTTGTAGTTTATCTAACCTTTTATGTTGTTTTTCGCTATATTTACTTTGTCAGATTTGTCTAAAACTAATTTATTCTTCTTATACTAATATCACACAAAAGATGCTGCACCTGTACGGCTAGCATAAGTAAGTACTTAATTTCTCGCGTGTACAGACACGGAGATTACAGACTTCCCAGAAACGGAGATGCGAGCGACAATCAAGTCGCGGACAATGTGTGGTAGCCCTCCTGGGGACAGACCTGGAGAGTGGGACGGCCACGAATGCTTTAAATCCCGCCTTGCAAAGATTAAGCTTATTATATACTTGTCAATAAAACGTGACTGAGTACTCATTGGAATTATTGGAAAGTATATTCGAAATACCCGTTATTCTTTCGAAAATATGGACATGAAATGTAATTAAGGGCGTACAGGCAGTTCCAATAAGCTAAAAATACCAAGCAAAAACGAGATTTCCAAGACAGGAAAGACATTTTAGAAATTATAATCACTTGTATTTTATGTGCATAATTGCGGTATTGAATCACGTTCGTTATCATCCGTAGGGACATACTATAATAATTATGTAAAAGAAAAAAAAGTTTTCTTGGGAATAACGATAATCGAAATCTACGCGGACGAAGTCGCGGGCAGAAGCTAGTATATAAATAAATAAATGCATCACGATAGACCCGCAGCGTTTTATTTCGAGGCAGCCTAGGCATTAGCTTGAGCAATCAAATTCAGTGTGAACCGCGTTACGGGACTTGTTACGCTACAATTTGGTCATCGTTTTTTGCTACGGTACCGGCATTATGGCGTCTCGGTCTGGAGACTTGTACCATTAGTGGCGGTATACAAATTTGCCTTAGGTTTTAGTCTACACTAATATTGTAAAGTGGAAAGATTTGTATGTTTGTAACGAATAAATGCAAAAACTACTAACCTGATTTTTAAAAAAACTCAGTTTGAATAACGAGTCTAATAAAATACAAGTTTGAAAATTTCATGCATTTACATTGATATCTTTGGTGATGTTTTATTATAGGGAATTGTCTCTCTTTATGTTGATACTGGACCGGATTCTACGTGCACATCGCTTAAATATCCTAAAACTAAATTGTCTAATTTTAAGACATAGTTTAGACGGCAGATTTAACCAGTGCTATTCCAGAATGTCAAGCTGACAATGTATAAGATCGCCTAAAGTAAGAAGCGACCGATTCAAATTAGGGCTGTCATGGCGCTGTCATTTGATTGTGACAGCTGCTCATAGAATAGCAAAGTGTTTTAGCGACACTTAAATAAAATTAGGAAGTTTAGAGGCCACTGTAGAATCGAGTCCACTAGCGACTCGCCCTCACTTCGCGTCGGTTAATGTGAGCTTTCTGTAGCACCCATCGGCGGTGTACCTTCTGACTGGTCTTCACGTTAAACCAGAGCAATAAATGGTTGTTTGTGATACATGACTATCAGTTTGAATCGAACAAAGTTTATATTTATATTTTTTATGATTCCTTTAAAGTTATTCGCCCATTTTTTTTTATTCCCCTTAGAACATACTTAATTTTTACCAACAGTGTAGGGCCATTACCAACTGAGCGTCGGGGCAATAAATTATTTTTATCGGACTCTCTCCCTCGTACTCGTGGGGCTTATGGCGAGCGTAAGGGATACAAGATAACGCTGATACTACACACATCCCTTACGCTCGCCATAAGCTCCACGAGTACGAGCGAGAGAGTCCGATAAAATGATTTATTGCCCTGACAGTCAGTTGGTAATGGCCCTACAATAGCTGTTGCCCGTGACTACGTGCGCGCCGAAAAATAAAACATAGCCTGTCTCTCTCAGGGCTAATTTAGCATTATAATGGTGAAAGACTGTTTTAAATCGGTCCAGTAGTTTCGGAGCCTTTCCAATGCAAACAAACAAATAATCAAATATTTAGTCCATGTGATATCGAAAGCAAGAGCACATTACACATAAAATACGCTACACACGTGAGCCTCGTTCATCAATTGCTTTACGCGTTTCTCACTGACGTCTAGCATCTAGGATATTCATTTAGATACGAAGCGAATAATCCCACGTGTGAATAAATTCTGTAGAAGCAACTTAAGATACACTGTAAACACCCGGTAGAGGTACTGCTTTACCGTAGCGCAGGCGACGGCACGGTTCATTTGTTTTAAGGGACAAATCCGAGCTTTACGGGATATGAAAGAAAAACTTTTTTTTTCTCTGAGGAAAGTAGGTGTAATAAACAAACGGGATTAAAGGTCTGACTTTTTAATTCACTGCAGTAAAATGACAGAGCCAAATGTCATTCTGTGAAATAATGATACCACATTTATTTTAATAGTGCTTCACACGTTCACCTAATGAATGATTTGATCAAAGAACGAACTAAATATTTTATGACTGCTACGTACTTAGCTAACTATATTATTTTATTATATTTAGCTGACCATTTTGCTTGCAACAGAATGTTATAAATATTAATATGAGACGCGATTAAGCCACAGACTAAGCAAACAAATACAGCAATAAAAAACGAACATAAAGACAGTGACATATTTAAATCAAGGGAACTGTATCTAATATAATTAAACAAAAAACGTCGGATAATTTTTTCATACAAACGTAATCAGTTGGTTTAGGTTATTAGGTAGCCTTATATATTACATTTGGTAATATTTGTTTTGTCCAACGCATAACAAACGCGGAAGCTTGAGAAAATATTAAATTAATATTTGTTTTGTTATTTCCTTAATTACTTACGTTGTTTTGAAGCCCTCCTAAATATTAGTTAAGTACATTACATCGTTCATTTTTTTATTCATTCAGTAAGGAACATCACTACTTTTTATACACCAAAAACTGACAACACTGAAGCTGTCATCCTACTGCAGTGAATTAAAAGTCAGACCTTAGTTAGATGCTCTTAGGTTACCCTGCACATTAGGAAATTACTACATGTATGCATTAATTTTAAACCTAGTAATGTTTTACCGCTTCGAATAATAATAAAAGCTGAAGTTATCGTCTTGTAAAAAAACTTTGATTGGCATTTACTTATCAAAGTAACGGAAACTTTTGTTTCAAGATTTTATTGGACTAGCGTATTTTATATTTAGAATGTTTCTTGAAAACTCGTTAGCATTTTCCCGATCAAACAGCCCTTAGGCGCTAATAATGTCCAAACAGGATATTCCGAAGCACTTTACATTCGGAGAACAAATTAATCATTGTCAATACATCCACCATTTATCTTTTCGCTCTAGCAAATTTGCAAAACGAAATTTAAATTCATCTGCGAGGAATAAATCAAGCAAAGTAATTCAATTAATAAATCACTGGAACTGGCGGGGAATACTGAATTTCACCTTCCTTCCCAATTTCTTTTGTTCCTATGTAAGTAATAAGGAACCTTAAATATTATCTTTATGTTTGGTGTAGAAGGTTGTTTTTGCTCTTTGAGTTTTCAGTAACATATGCCTTGTGGAAATATACAGACTTGTTGGATGCTCTGAGATGTTTGCTCGAGGTTTTGTTTAAAAATATAACGTCGCTATGCTATAACTGTAAGTATAATAAGAAATTAAAAAAGTTAGGGTGCTTTCACTTTTGTATTTCTTCAATAAACCCTCAAGGTAATGAATACAGGCAGTACCTATAGAAGGCGAGTGAAAGTCGTATGTATGCTGATATTCACAGCAACTACAATTTATTTGCAATTTGCGTCTTTTTGTATGCAATCGGACGGCGCCGGCGCCGGTTGAAAACTTGGTCATACAAAAAGTCACGCATAAAAAAAACAAAAATACTCATACTAATATTTTTCTAAAAGATATAAACCTCCGATCTATCTAGAAACTTTCGGAAAACTTAGCTAAAAACCATTAAAATCAGTACATCCGGTCCTCTCTACGCATATCGATACACATTACGATCATTATAAGTTATTACTACGTAGAATGACATACGTAAATACCAATACGCTTTATTACCATTGCTCTCCTTCCCCACTACACTGACCAATGATTTCTAATTCTAATTGAAATTTAACGGAGTCGATGGAGCTCCGCCATAGCGTGGCTTTTCTGGGTGGTTTGTCCCTTCGGGCCTGCTGAACAACCAGCATAATCTGAACCTACCTCATATTTGCGTATTATTTAACATAAGTCATCTTGCGACTGATCGCTCGTGTTGGCATTATACATATAAGGCAATTTGCGTATTGTAAAGTGATTTATATTGATCAATATGAGACTAGACCGATCCAGCCGGGAGCTGCCGTGCACGCACACATATTATACAGTTAATAATCCTCTGGGGGGTTATTATGACATAGCTCAGTCCAGTCATATGCAGTTCAGTTTACGCTGAGAGAAAAGGACAGAGCTATATAACTGCTGTAAGAAGCTAGCTAGCTAAAGCTATGTAACCCCCCTGATTGGGCAAATAGGATAAAAACTGATCGATTGATGAAAAGTGATTTATTTAAGAGAAGCGTTAACAGAAAAAGTAGTAGACAGTAAGTAGTACCAGTGACAATTTCACTAAATATTTTCTAGATAATACTGTAGATTTAGGATAAGAGATTAGCTCCCGCGTTTGATTGAGGTAAAAGGGTCGTTAATCATTCATTCAGTTGTCTGTTCAGGCAGTGTAGGTACAATGAAATTCTAGCTAAAAGGGATAATCCTCGGTGTACAAAGTTAATTTTATATTGTACAAGGATTTTTTAATAAATAAATAAGTAAAATAAAATACTTTGTGGACCTTTAGTTAAATAGGCGAGGTGTCTCGCGAAATACAGGATTAAGTGTGTTCGAGAGTACGAGGCCAACAGAAGGTAAGTAGAAAAAACCAGTGAAGTGCGAGTCGGACACCATAGAAAAATAAAAATACGTTGAAAAAAAATGTTACAGCGATACGCAACACATCGTCATTACTTGAATTGAAATAACGTCGTATCTCCTATTTCGTGACGTACAATTTTAAACTTAAACCTGAAGATAATAAAGTCCAAACACATACATCTCGAAATATCAGATCCGAGTTTTTTTTAAAGTAGTAACGATATTTCACTCTTCGAATAAAAATCTATTGAACGGTACTTCACACTTCACAACAAGAAGGTTCACAACTGGACAGATTGTTTAAGCTAACGTCAATTCTACACATTATCTTTAATTTCTGCAGTCGTTATAATGTTCGCAGAATTCAAATTTAGACTTAAATATACATAGACGTGTTACTCGAACATTTTCCGAATATGAAGTTTATCTAAGCTATTTCTGAAACAAAGTGAGACGACACGTGATGTCATTTGTGGTGATACGGTACGCGGAGATTAGGGTTGCCGCTGCGGGCAAAAGTTAGAAATATAGGGCATGTTTTTGGACAAATGCGTTAGAGTTAGGGTTATGTTTGTATGTCTATTTCTGTGGCTTGCTCCGCAGCCCAAACGGCTTGATGGATTGAAACATATTTTAGTTTTTGAATAGCGTAATTAATTGTAGGTAGTTATGGTATGTCCTCTAATGCGTCACAGAATTGTTTTTGTGTCCTTTCAATGAACGGGTAAATAAAATAGTTTATTTTAATTTAGCATAATATTTTAATTTGCAAGGTTATAATAAAATAACTGTGTTAATTTTCCGCGTATCATTTATTTATTTATTTAATCTTTATTGCACAAAAGAATACACTTAGTATACAAAAGGCGAACTAAATGCCGTAAGGAAAGAAAAGAAAGAAAAGAAAAGAAAATAAGTTATTTATTCGTTACAAATATTATTTTTAAAACAGTGTGTCACGAAATGGTCACAACTCAGCGTGATGCTGGCAGAGCCAGCGCTGGTCTTCCGTTGCGATATTGTGAAGGCATTCTCTACCAGTTAACCTTTGGGCAAAGCAGAGATTGTGGTGGCGGTGCATCATTCGTCGTGTCAAGTCTGGAAATGTATAACACGGCCAATTAAAGTATGATATCAAACTGAATCAGTTTCCTTGACAACCAGTGACAACCCTTCTAAGGTGACACTGTCGACACGAGCTGTAATGTGATCTGCCTACATTACTACATTTTTAGAGACACGCAGACTGAGTGTCAGTAAGATGAATGTTCAGATGAAAGCCCCTCTATGCCGCAGAAAATTATAACTAGGTATACTAAACTATAAATTCACCGGATGGTTTCAAAGGAAAACGAGCGCTGATTTTAGTAATTAATGCCGTGTCGCTGAGTTGGGACCATTTCGTAGTTAAATTCTTCTTTTGCGCGTTAATAATCTGTCATTGCTATGTTATGTCACGATTAAACGTTTTTCTTCCTTTTTTTGAAACTGCAACGTTGCAGCAGTTTTTTTAGTCACAATAATATAACGTAATCAACGTAATACAGGGTGGTCCAAAGACTGACGTCTAAAAAAAATATTTAGATGCCTCACATTCGGGGCTATCCGAATATACCCCATATATGTTGGCCGATTTTTTGTTGTTTTCGAGTAATTAATTTTTAATGATTTTTTCAAGAATTTTCGGGCCGAGCCGTTTATTAACATGTAACTATTTTTGGTTACGTTTTTTCTGGATGTTTTATTTTGCGACATTATCCTCACAAACTGTACTTTCACACATACAATAATCAGTTTCCCAACCTTAACGCAAGTTACAATAAAATTGACCGAAAGTTAAAGTTTTACCTTTGAGCAAATCGAAGTATGATTTTGTAAATTAAAAAAAACCTAAAAATCTTAGAATCCAAAGACCAGAAGTAATTTTAAAAACTTTGCCAGTCTCTAAACTTTCAGAATAATACAAAAAAAGGGACACTTAATAGGTCATAATTTGCTGGATTCGACTTTCAAACGTACTAAGGTAGAATGTGTAATAAAGAGTCTGTAACATAAAAACTGTTTTTTATTTGGTCGAACCTAATTTGGTACTGGCCATCAATAAAGCCATGTAATATTTTTTCTTCTTCCTTTGTCTTTAGAAAGGAATCACGTCTTTTATTGTGAAATAACTAATAGTTACTTCTGCTCTCGTTACGTTTAATTTCTGAATTCTTCTCGCTTTGTTAACTGGACTCTGATTGATTTGCCTTCCGACCGACCTGTGCTTGTGTTTTGGACTTTTAAACTTAGCCTAGTGATTGAATTTACTTTCGTGTAGCAACATGAACTACACTCTTAGTGATTATGCAGAGATGCATTATTATTATGGTGCAGCTCAAGGTAATGGACATTTAGTGGCAAGGTTGTACCGGCAACAATTGGAGCACCGGGAAGCCCCACGGCAGCATTACCCGGACCACAGAGTATTCATAAACACACATTTGACACTGATGGTTGGACGTGATCCTGGCCATCCAACTCAAGAAGGAGTTCCCAGAGTGGATCCAGATAGGAGGGATGAAGTCTGGCAAAGGCAAAGTACGTTTGAAAGTCGAATCCAGCAAATTATGACCCATTAAGTGTCACTTTTTTTGTATTATTCTGAAAGTTTAGAGACTGGCAAAGTTTTTAAAATTACATCTGGTGTTTGAATTCTAAGATTTTTAGGTTTTTTTTAATTTACAAAATCATACTTCGATTTGCTCAAAGGTAAAACTTTCACTTACGGTCAATTTTATTGTAACTTGCGTTAAGGTTGGGAAGCTGATTATTGTATGTGTGAAAGTACAGTTTGTGAGGATAATGTCGCAAAATAAAACACCCAGAAAAAACGTAACCAAAAAAAGTTACATGTTAATAAACGGCTCGGCCCGAAAATTCTTGAAAAAATCATTAAAATTAATTACTCGAAAACAACAAAAAATCGGCCAACATACATGGGGTATATTCGGATAGCCCCGGATGTGAGGCATCTAAATATTTTTTTAGACGTCAGTCTTTGGACCACCCTGTATAGGGCTTATAATTAAAATAAACGTATGCTTTAATATAATGAAACGGTTTAAGTACAAGTATGCTTTTACGACATGAATCTTTGTAAAATTATACGTAGGTATGCCAATCGTACTTTGGGTCAAATGACCGGACCCCGATTTAAAATATTCTAAGTAACGGTTTTTTACATATAATATATTTCAAGTTGAACAAATTATTAGGAAGCTAACCTTTGATAAGAGCCTGCAAAATGCTAACGAGTTTTCAAAAACGATTCTAAAACTAAAATACGCTTATCCAATAAACTTTTGAAACAAAACTTTCGCTAAGTTACTTTGATAAGTAAATGCCAATTAAACTTTTTAAAGACGATAACTTCAGCTTTTATCATCAATAAAAGCGGTAAAACATTACTGGATTTAAAATTAATACATTAACCCCCTTACTTATAAACGTGGAATAAGCTTGGAATAGTTTATGCCACCCTTTGTCCTTATCTGTAATTGTGACATTTGCATCTGAAAGAAACTGACAAAGCATTGCATAAACTATTCCAAGCTTATTCCACGTTTATAAGTAAGGGGATATCAGTTTATGTGTAGTAGTAACACACACACATAGACAACGTGTAAACTAACCTACTCCTCACAAATCTGAGCACTCCTTGGTACCAAAGTTTTACCCCTCCACGGAAGTAAAATGAAATACATTACCATAAATCAAGGAAAATTACTTACATACATACATACATTAAATCACACCTGTTTCCCAGAAGGGTAGGCAGAGACCACTTCTTTCCATTTGCTACGATCTTGACTTTCTTTCGCTTCTTCCACATTCATACATCGAGTCATGCACGCACGTCGGTTTCGGGATTCTGCCCTTTTCCAGTATTTCTCCGATTTGATTCGAAAAAGTACGCCTAGGGCGGCTCCTTCCGACCCTTTTACTCACTTTCGATCTGTATATCTCTTTCATCTTACTTTGAGCTACTAAATTCAATAGGTACTTCCGATACCGCATCCCCTTTCTTCTATTTTGATCACTGAAAAGAATATACAGTCTCAAACGAAGAGTCATAACCACTTTGGACCTTATGATCAATGTAATAAGGTGAATAAGTAGATACATCTTTTTGTAGTCGGCTGTATACTGGGTTAAATTCAAATCTCTGTCCTAAATTAGATTTAGAAATGTCAAACCTTATTCTGGTGAACGGGAATGAAATTGAAACTTCGATTTTTGGAGTAGGTAGTACAATAAATAATAAAATAAGATATACATTTCACCTTGCTCCTTATCTGGTCGGGTATTCACCATTTTAATATTCTTCTACTTTCTTGTCTTCTTTCTCTTCTTGGTTTTTATTAAAAATCAAAGATTTTGTGATGTTATAGGATGCCGCCGCTGGCTCTACCGCATCTTCATAAAAGATTATACACGCAATGCATGAGAACTAGGGAATGAACTTGACTTAGAACCTGTTTTCTCCTATTCTGCCAAACAATAGTACGTTAAAGATACATCAAGAGATTAGCAGGTACCTACGAAGTCGTTGAGAGGTGTATGGCTATTAAAATCTATTAACAAACGAGTACTCGCCTTTCTTTTGCCTACTTAATCACTTGTATGTATTCTTTGCATTGTGTTTCTAATGCACAATTCAGGTAAACTGTTTATTAGTGTCATTCTTGCGTAGCTGCTAATTACTGAATACTTATTTATAAAAATATTAAATTGTCTGTTGGAGGTATCCTCCGGAACGATTGAACCAGTATTTAAAACTTTCCCTAATATCAAGCTACATTATCCCTGACAAATTTTCTCCAATAAGTATATAAAATTCTCGTGTCACGGTGTTTGTAATTAAACTTCTCCGAAATGGCTCGACCGATTTTTGAGAAATTTCTGTGCGAATCGAACAACATCTATTTTCCATCCCCCTAAATGTTAAGGGTGGTCCACCCCTAAATTTTACATACATGGCAAAACAACGCTTGCCGGGTCAGCTAGTAGAGGTATAATATACTAGAGGACGCCCGCGACTTTGTTCGCGTAGAATCATTTTCCCGTCCCTACCCCCTATTTCTTCCAGTTGGGAGACGATTTTCGAAAAGTCCTTGTAATCCGTGCACCCCACGGGACCTAAGGAATACTTCCTCTTTAAGTAAGTTTAGCATTTAGATTTTATTTATACCTACTAGATAAGATAAGCTATATAACTTTGTATCAACCGAGGCAAAGCGAGAGCGGGTAGCTAGTTTTTGTTAAGTATTAATACTGCAATCCTTAGATATATTTTTAATACTTATTTATTAAACCAGTGACCCAAATTTAATTTTGACTTCTGACACCAAATTACGCCATGCCTCCCGATACCTTCCTACAAACTAATAATCTATACGAATAAACCTCATGCTTAATTATCCCCCAATTCCCCACAACTACCGGATTTTTATCCATCACTTCCATCTTCTAACTCTGACACTGGTAGAAATGTCCCACTTGACATGAAACCAAAGTCGCAGCATCATCTCTGCCCTCCTACGGAAAAAAGGCACATCTACTGTAATAATTGTATTGCACTTCGAACCTTATTACAACCTTTGAGAGTTCAATATGCTTCTTTGAATTAATTACACTTGTGCCTTTTCTCCGTAGTTGGGCAGATCTCAATATCCATTATTGGTAAAATGTAAATGGTAAAATGTTTTTCTTCTGTTCCTCTTTTAACAGAAGTTGGATAACAACGAGATTCTGACTTTAACGGCAATTGCTCAGAACAGAATGATGGTCCTCCTCAGCTGAGCAGTGGGACAATTTCCACAAATTCTTCACCGTAGTTGCCATTTCAATCAAGCCTTCCCTTGAAAATCTCCTGAGGTACGAAATGTCGTTCTGCCCTGCATGGTTAAACCTATACCCGGTCAAATAGAACGTTCATTATTTAAGTTGTTGTGAGGAACAAAAACCCTAACGACATGAAGAAAAATAAAAAGCTTCGCTAAATTCAAAACTCGATGCAGCCACCGCTCTGAAATAAACCTTTGTATCCACTGAATTCATTTTCACCAGGAAACAGTGCACAAAAAACAGTCCACGTATCCATGGCCTTTTCAACAAAAACTCAACCTTATACTCTTAGAAATTAATACTAAACCAGTTCAGTGGTCTGTAAATTCCTGCCAAATGAGCTTAGCGGTTAGGACTCCGAGAATAAAATGAAAATTGCAGGATTT
Source organism: Acleris emargana (assembly GCA_927399475.2). NCBI lineage: Eukaryota > Metazoa > Arthropoda > Insecta > Lepidoptera > Tortricidae > Acleris > Acleris emargana. The sequence goes on from OV656847.1 coordinate 5,633,692, forward strand.
GGTAGGAATGCGGGATCATTTTGGTTTTATACTGAGTTTGTCGGCGACAAGATTAAGTTGGTCGCTTTCTCTGGGTCGAATCGCACAATCGTCGTAACTAATTAATTCTGTTGGACAATACGTGTGGAGACAATGCGGCCCTTGTTGCTACGGCACTCTTCTCGTTGTCGGTCGCATCGCAAATTGGCTGTTAGATATTGTGCTGTAGTCATTTTACAAGTATTTCCGAAAGATAAAGATTTCTTTCGTGCCGTTGTACATAGGTACATAATGTACAAAATGTTATAAACCGGCAAAATAAATTATTCCAATTTGTTGATGTAATAAATGCGACGCCGTGATAACGTGACGTTAAAGAACAGGACAACTATATCCCTCCCATAACAGGAGCGATCAAGACAAAATAAGCACGTGATTATAGATTAACGTTACACAAGCAATTTTGAGATTGAAACGAACGCATTTTAACGCATATTAACGCGTATTAACATATCTTTTTTTTTTTTTTTTTTTATATCATAGGAAGGCAAACGAGCACACAGGCCACCTGATGGTAAGTGGAAACTGTGACCCATAGACATTCGCATTCACCAGACCGCAATCCTAAGACTGCAAATGCGTTACCAACCCTGAGGCCGAAGATGGAATGCCTCTATGCTAGTCATTTCACCGGCTGTCTTATCCCCAAACCGGAACACAACAATGCGAACACTGCTGCTTGGCGGTAGGTTAATGGATAAGATGGTGGTACCAACCCGGACGGACCCTGCACAAGGTCCTCCCACCTCCAAAACCCCCAAAGTCCTCATCTTCTATGCTTATGAAACTATTAATAATTGTTTCTGCACGAAACCTATTACCTAATACGAGTAAAATAAACCATATTTCTAAGCAGATGAACGGAATGAAAGTTAGATATGACTCCATTCACTCCGGTCACTCTCTTCTTCAACTGCTATCGAAGCTAGCACATGTGCTCTGTAACTTTAAATTTAATTAGCTCGAATAAACCAGTGGTAAAATAGAAAAACAGTGGTTTCAATCATATTCGAACAATAATTAAAAGATTAAAACTTGAAACGTGATCTTTGAAATTCGTGGACTCCTGTAACGACCACTTATGATAAGATGTGGCTAACGAAATTTGTAAAAGCAAAGTTCCTGAGGCTAGACAAGTTGGTTAACGCTAACGTAAATGGATTTCGAAAACAGACAAAATGTATGGAAATGACGCAGGCGCTCGACGCGACCGTCTGACGGCTTAGGCCAGTCAGCGTCATATATATATATTATTCAATCAAAGTGCTCAAAGAGTTCGTTACTATACATTACCTAATTGTATGCTGTACCGAACTATTTGAGCACTTTGAATGTTACCTTATATATGACGCTGACTGTACGTCAATCCTATACATTTTTGATTACTATAATAATGCCCCAATGCATTTTGTCAAAGGCCTATGTGATAGTGATAATCCTCTAGTTTACATTTGACCGTTCCTTATATAGTCTTATATAGCGGATAGATTTGAATACTTAAGCAATGTTCAAGTTAGAACAAGACAGCAAAAGGACAATGGGCAAAATGTCCCCACCAACCAACAGGAACGAAACATATCCCATTTGATAGATCTTGGCAACCTGATGATTTTTTACTATGACGACGATCGTCCTATGTATGGGGTTTTCTTGGAAAACCATTATCATATCGTATGGAATTGGTTTAAAAATGAACACATTCTTGCATTGCATGACTCTTGAAAGGTTTTTTTATAGAAAAAATCCCATCGATTTAGCTACTAAAATAGTTATTTTGTCATGTTTTGGGTCCTAACGAACATATAAACATGCATCCCGTGACTGTTGGAGGGGGGGGACGGGGTCCATACAAAATTGCCCATCACCCTTTGCTTCTTGTTCTAGAACTGAAATTAAAGTTTTAGTAAGACAGCAAACCACTGCTGCAAATGTTATAGTATTATGATATGACGTATATGAATATTACCGAATCCAGATAAGACTATGGGACACACAAATTACAGCTCTATCCTTTTCTTTCACATGAGAAAGAAAAGGATAGCGGCAACTGTAGTTGTCAGATTTTATTTATCTGGATATTGTAAAACAGGCCCTTAATATCTAAGGCCGGTTATTAATTTTAACATAGACAAAATGTACAACCTATGTAGTATGCCCGCGATTATAACAATAAAAAAAGAATTGTCAATTTGACAATATAATTTTAATCATCTCGTAAATCGCATGTCGTTTTACATTTACAAAATATTTACTATGAGATGATCAAACTTTGATAATTTATAAGGTTTTTCGTTTGATAGAAAAAAAACGGAGATTTCAATAATAATAATAAGGATAACGGTGAGTGGGTCATAAGAGGCTTCTCTAGTAGGTACGGTCGGCGTTATAGTAGCTGCACACTTTAGTGCTTTGTCACTGTAACGTCATGTTTGAACTGCTGCACTAACTGCCAAAAGCGTCAAAGCGAAAAGGTACAAAAGTTGTCAGCTAGTGAGTGAGCGAGTGAACGCGGCGAGTTTGAGTAGACCCGTCAGAGCGTACAAAACACATTTCAGCGCGTGCATTCTCTATTAGGCAGCAGGGAGCCTGAAGATAAGATCGAACGTATAAGGCCGTTCGACCGTCCTGACGCCGTTTTAAAGAGAATATCACCTAAGTAAATATATTTACCAAACCGGAATAAGATTTTCTCCGAGATTAGTCTATACAAATTCGGCGTTATATCTACAAATAATCTAGATATAAGACCTTATTCTCGTTTGGTCAAATCCGCCCTAAATGATTTTATGTAATGGTTATAATATATGTACCTACCTACCTACCTATAACGCTGTGCCCACGAAATAATGTAAACTCATGTTGCATGATTTGATTTTTAAATTTGAATTTAAATATCAAAAACAAAAAATACTGAACTAGTGCCAGCCGGAGCAAAATGGTTCGTGCTCGGCATAATACTGGTTGTTAGTAGTAGACCCTATATACAGTCCACTGTTTCGTATGTCCGAAATTTTCTAATGACCGAAAAACATTTTTCTGTTTTTTTTTTTTTTAATGAGAATATACCTACAGAACCTTTAGGTAAGGTTAGGTTAGTTTTTAATAATACAGGAAACGGTAAACGGTTTCAAGGAAAATAATCTCAGGACAATTGAAATTCTTGACAATAATATTTTTTGAACTTAAGAAAGGTAACCCGCGTAATTATAGTGAAGCTAAAATAAGACTCATTAATTTAAATTAGTTAAATAAGGAAAAACTTAAGCAAAAGTTCCAACAGAAATCCTCAATCCTATCATGTGTCACAAAATAGTAGTTTATGCAACAGTTGTATAAGGGAGGTCAAAAAAGACGAGTGGTGTGGTTACGATGTGAGGCGCAGGCGAACATCGTAAAGCAAGACGCCACGAGTATTTTTTGAATTAGTTATACACCGTTGCATACAATACTTTTTCTACGACTAGGTTTCAAATAAAATGCAAAATTAAATTAATATACCTAGGTTAGAATACGAACGAACGAAGCACAGAACAACAAACGAGCGAGAAACATTCGAAAACAACAAAATATGTGTCTATGGTTAACTTTGTTTTTAAATTTACGTGCACTTGCCAGGTTTCATTTTTTTTTTAAAGTTGCACTTTCGATTTAACTTGTGAAATAGGGACTAAAAAACACCTAATGATTTGAGAAATGAATTATTTTACCTGATTGGTCGATTTTAATATAGCTGCGTTCTGGTTGGTTGATACCAAATAAAATGTTTTTTTTAAAGAGTTAAATTAGTAAAAGAGTTTACATACCAAAAAGAACCTAACGTTCCGATTGACAGTCAATGTGTATTGTGATTGGTGGTTTAATTTGGTGAAGTATTTTGATTGGTCAAATTAACCTAGGTGTAAGCTTTGGCAGCTAGGCATATCGTTTTGGCTCAAAAAAGCACAAGTGCTGTTAAGGGGAATAGACTAGATAGACTTTTCTACGGAATGTTCTGCGGACATAATATTATCTATATTCTTATATTAGTGTTCGTGACTATATAAATGACAGATAAAAGTACAGGAGTAGGAAAAGATCTTAACGCACTTGCGCGGTTCAGTCGCTTGTGACCCTTCGACCTTTCCACTGATACAGCTGCCAATAAATAATGTCATCTTAAAGCCCTACTTGTCTGAGAGCAGTTCCTGCTATCCCTATGCGTCATTCAATATTCGCTTGTAGGTTTCACTCGTGGATAAATAATTCATGCGATGTTTTGACCATGACCGCGCGCCGCGGTGAATACTAACACCCTTTGTACCGAGCCAGAGAAATCTTATGGATTTCTAAGGTTTATTCATAGCTGGCCATCTTCACGTGTCTATTGATAAATAAGATTCTTAACTAGAATAACTTGTAGTAGTGTACATTTGGAAAAGTCTATAGCCAGCAGCAGTGAACGTCTATCGGCTGAAATTATGTTGGTGATGATCATAATGATAAAAAAATTGGTCCCGTACTTAAGATAGTATGCTTGGTAATGGTATGAACTTTATTTTTTATGCATTAAGGTGCATTTTGACTAGCCTAAATTTTAAAACGGATTTTCGCAATTTTTTGTTATTTCTCAAAAACTAATCTTCATTTAAGCTTCATTTTATTTTTCTCATCTATATATATAAAAATCAATGCCATTATTCGTTGTAATTTTATAACTCAAGAACGGGCTCACCTGTCCAAACCAAATGTTTAGTCTTTGTTCGGACTGTTTAGTAGATGGTTTATGTGAAGTTTGCACAAAATCGGTCGAGCGGTTCTTCATTTATCACATTTTTTGTAACAAATGAATTGAAAGTCAGAAATTTGCAGCGGGGCGAAGCCGCTGGCGGGCCGCTAGTAAAATATAAATAATTACCTATACGCTAGGAATTTTTTCAGATTTTTTTATTAATAATAAATAAATAATTAATAAACTTCGGAGATAAGGGTGGAGAACGGTAATTTTTTGTTAATTTTTGGCTATAAATCAAAAATTACATAGGAACGAAAAATTTCAAAAAAAATGTTTTGAAATATGCAAATTAAGCCCTTTCATTATGACACCCCTTTTGCTATAATCGAACCACTTTAATTTTTTTAACCCTTATTCCAGATCCCTTTACAATTATTATTAAAACTAATTTCATTTTTTTACAAGTAACAGATGCGCGCACGCAAGTTGTACTACTATGCCAAATTTCAAGTTGATAGCATTTATACATAGTTGCTGAGACAACCTGTTGTGACTTACAGAGACAGACACGTTTTTACCAGTTTGGTAAGGAACCCTAAAAACTAAAGACAGGCAACTACAGTACCAGGATATTAAGAAGTCAGTCCTGACATTGCACATGTCCACATTGTTCACACCCATGAAGTTTCAAAATGTTGATAATTTCACCTTCACACGCAACAAATAAGTTTAGCATTGTTTTACTGCTGTCAACAGTGTCAATATTCATTCTTTTTAAATAGGTTCAATAGTTCAGGAGCCACAACATCAAATTTTGATCACAATTATCCATACAAAAACTGTTACATAACCCTTTTTTGGTGTAGCGCAGTTGGGTGAAACTGAAGGATCTATAGACATAAAAAAATTGGCCGAAATGATTTTCCATCGTGTTGTCTCGAGCTTAATTAAAATGATGTCTTGTCCATACTTGACTAACGTTTAGGTAATTTGTACAGATGTAGTGAATAATCCTTTCCCGTCGTTTTTTGTCGGATAAGTTCGTATTTATCTTACTTTCTCACTTGGCTTATTGATGGACTGAAGCTAATTGAGAAAGCAAGAAAAATACGAACTTATCCGATAAAAACGATGGGAAAGGAATATTCAAAACATCTGGACGTTGATTTTTTTACATCGGCAATATTAATCCTAACATAAAGTACCTAATAACCTTCGTCGTATGTCCTTAACACAGGATTGGGTGGTAGACATGCAAATGCGTAAGCACTAAGTACTTTGGTCTATTCCGACTAGTTACATTGTTAGTTCCATTGATGTAACTAGATGGACTTTTTTTTCCTAGTAGTTACATTCAACGAAGATGGATTCCGTAATGGAACTACATGGACTTTTTTTTCCAAGTAGTTACATTAATAATACTTATAATAAATATCATTAGATCAAATGATCATTATTTAACTGCGTTTTTTTTAATTTCCCGCCATAAGGGACTCGACTCGCTTTAAAAATGCATTTTTTTAATAAAGATATTGAAAATAAGTAGGTACCTTCTATAAGATTGCATTCGTTTTATATAAATTTATTGTAAGTATTATTAATGTAACTACTCGGAAAAAAAAGTCCATGTAGTTCCATTACGGAATCCATCTTCGTTGAATGTAACTACTAGGAAAAAAAAGTCCATCTAGTTCCATCAATGGAACTAACAATGTAACTAGTCGGAATAGACCAGCACTTTTGAATACAGTAATTAGTCCTCAGCCGCACGTCATTTTAGGACCGTTTACCTACGCTTAAACCAAGTATTTACGTTACATAGCCCTGCGAAATAAAGGAGTACTGTTGAATACCGCGTTTAGCATATGCTAATGAAGCTTTTTGAATATGTCATCAGCAGAAGTACTAAAGGAGTTGAGAGGACAATCATACTCATATATTTTTTCGGTTCCAAACCAAACTTAAAAAGGGAGGTTAGATTACGGTGTCTATCTCCCAGTCTATCTCCTTAATATATTTCAATAGATTCATATTCGTAATGATTCATCGTATTTCACGAAATTAAATCTATTTTGAATATTTTTGCACAGTTGTCATCAATGGTCCATACACAATCACTTAAAACGCCGATAATCCTCCATTCACAAATACCGTGTTTGGTGGATTAGCGGTTTCCAAAGTAAATTAAAAGAAATATTCTTTAATCCCTAGATATTAATAAGGAGCTTTAATCCTGATTTGCAGAGACTGAAGTAACTTGTAGTGACAACTTCATATTCGTGTTTTCTTTTCTAGGATTTCTAAGTACATTAGCCATGTCTTTGGACAAACGCAGGTGCAGGTCTCATTCGTAAGTGAAACAATACTTTATTCTTGTTATGTAGGTAATTTAAAACTTCTCACCTTTAACTGATTTTAATAATGTTAACTCCACGGAAATGCCACGTAATTATTAAACACCCAGGATTAGCTTATTATATAACGGCATCAAATATCGACCTTTTACTTTCACAACCTCCTATCTAATGGAATATTTACATAGAAAACACACTCATGTTCCAAGGACTGTAGAGACTACTTTCCTATCAAAATATTCGATGAGATAAGAGGTTGAGAAAGTAAAGGGACGATATTTTGTTAGCTGTACCAGTAGCTGTAGGTCTAACCAAGATGCACATGCTACTGATGTTTCTGTTCTCTATCGACTCGAAATGTATGGATTTGACAAAAGGATTGGTGCGATCTCTCGTCAGCTTACGTTAATCCTATACATTTAATCGATTTTCTAAAACCGCTAACTTATAGGCCCCCTGAAGCGTGAAAGATAAATCTTAGCCCATAGATGAAAAAAATACCTGTACTGATAATACTTTACTATACAAAACATTATATCTACGGTGTTATTATAAAAACTTAAACAACCGTTGAGCACGTGTATTTGTTTAGTAAATGTCAATCCATAGTAAATAGTCATTTTAGACGTGTCGGCGTGTCAAAGTTTTTTGTAATTACACCGAATAATGTTAAAACAACTCCCAAAACGAGTTTAATCATTATGGGTATTTTATTTTATATTTTTTCCTTTTAAATACAGAGAAAAGAGAGGATCGCAATGGGAAGATCTGATGCGGAAATTTTCAGAAGCCCACAAAGAGGAGTGCAAGTAAGTGACAATGCTTGGATTTTGGAACTAAGCAATGACTCTTCCAACTGCCGTGCTATGGTCATAGATTCGGCGCCACATATCTGAATATCGAAAGTTAAAATATTTATATAAGTTATATTTATGTAATAATAATAAGTTATATTTTAAGCTATTGCATAGCTTCTATCGCGGGCCTTGAGCGCGGGGACCGAATCCAGAAATTCCGTAACGAAAAAACCTCACGCTCCCCACTCCGACGGGCAAGGAGGTGTGGCTTGAAGGCCGTGCATCGTCTAACGTCGTTTCAGTTCGGCAGTCTTCGACACGGCGTTGTGTGCGTTTGTACGACATGCAATAGCTTTACCGCGGCAGTCCCCGAGTGCCACACGTCTTTTTTTATTATGTATACTCACTGAATAAACCGATTGAGTAATTTAGGTCCGTCAGTCGGTAAATTATCATCACAGTTTAACCTAACTCTCCTCCTCGCTACGCTCGTCGTCGTCGTACTTAACTTGTATAATTCATCTAAAATAACCGTTTGATATTTGAACTATCGACATTTTGGACTTCGATATTTTAACTTTAGATATAATATTATCTTTCGATATTTTAATACAAAGTTCAAATAACTCTTGATGTTTTAATTATTCGATATTTTAAACGGGTGGCTTTTTAATCGTAGGCATTTCAGACGTAGATAGTAAATATTAATGACTGTAGATGTTTTAACCGTTCGATATTGTATCTTTCGATATTTTTACTTGAGATATATTAAATTCCAATATTCAGATTTGTAAACCATACCACCAAAACATAATTTGCATTTGTGTAGATTTTTGACTCACTGTTTACGGCATGGGACGTGAACGTGCTAGCCACCGAGTAAAAGAATAGTAATTTATTAACGTTTCTTACGGAAACTATAAAAGTTTAGGGGTAAAATGTTTAATCTTATGTTTAATTTCATATTAAAAGATAATCATACCTACAAACATTCAAAGATGTTCACAATCTTTCACGTTTAACAAATTACCTGAATTAAGGAAAGAAAGACCGTAGCTTTTACAGTACTTACCCCAATAGCGTTGCCAAATTACACTTCAAACTGAACATAGAATAACAATCACAGTTTAACCAAATAAGGTCCTGTTGTTTGATCAGTAGTTAAACTAACTTATCTTTAAAAACCGTAACTAATGGTTAAATCTCAGGGAAATGTGTGAAATCTTCGAGTCCTTTTTCGAATTTTAACAATACTGACTAAACAACGGGCCCTAAATTCACTATAAAAAGTTGTAAGCATACTCAACGTTTCCTTGTATACGACGCTGTAATGGAAGTCTACTACAGCGGACCATCGATACTTTAACATATCTACTCAATCTAATGGTTTAATTATCTCATCTCGACATACAGGCTGTTCTAATTCAAACATAATTTCAAGGATAATTGCATTAATCTATAAATCATGTTTGGAAACCGACGGTGCGTGTCATGGATCCATTTACATTTTTAATGTGGCCGCGCTGAAATAGAGACAGGAGCGCGAATCAGCATTAGCGCACTAATCCATTTTAATGCCTGCCTACACTGTCTGTCGCGCCCGGCGACGGATCGCTAATTATTTAAAGGTGCGGTCTCTCTGAAACTTCAGAGCGGACGGCCGACTTCCGGTACGCCGCCGGCAGCAAAGTTAGGATCGCCGACTAGGCTTAAAGTGTGACAGCTGCCACATTCAAAATGTGATACCGGCTTTATATGAGTATACCGAGCTTTAAAAATAGCCTCTCGCCAGCAACAATAATACATTATCCAATATTGGGCTGAAAAATATAGGTAAATCACGTTTTTATGCCACATATTTTTGAAAGAAAAATAATGAAATAATTTATTCGTGACGACTGACAAACAATAAAGGTCAAAGAAGTACGCACATGAAGAATGTACTTAATAACGAAATGGTCCCAGCATAGTGCTCTCATGGTGGTTTTTTTAAATGCTAGTGACTGTATGTCTATGGCAAGTAACCAAAATTATCCGCGTTCTGAAAACATAATGTAGAGATAAAATAAATAAATATTCTACAAGTAGGTACATTGTTTACTTGTTGAATATTCTAGAACTTCAACGAACTAAGTAGGTTTCATTACGGAATAACATCCGCCATTAGTTAAGTTTGCACACTGAAAACTTATAACTCAAATTCCTTAATCACTCAGTAGGTAGCTAACTAAAAGCTTTCTGATGTTAGCTGAAAAAGAAACAATAGCGAACAGAAACATCGACTTTTTTCGAGTATAGTTACTCGTTGGTTCGAAATATTGCATTTTATTTAATTTTTGAATTGTATTTGATTATTATATTTTTTCTTGCCACGTGACTAAATTAATGTATGATGTCGATATATTGTCAAGTTCCGATCCCGATGGACGAACCTATTCTATGAGACGACATCGATAATGCTTATTCTTATTTTTTGCTTTTTTCCTTTTTATCCAAAATAATAACCGCCTGTTTCACAATCGACAAGTAAAGCATATTTGACAGGTAATTTTAGCCCTTTCTGTTTCTAACTCTTTAAAATAGACAAGGAGAGAGTCAACTTTAAATGGTAGATAAAGGACGATGTGCAAAAATGTCCCCATCCACCAATAGAGATGAAATATGTCCCAGCTCTTGGCTTCATGATGTACATACCTTCACGCCTTTATTCCCAGAGTGGGATAGGCAGAGCTATAGAATTACCAACAACTCCAAAAACTTGTTGATAACTCTGTAGTCACAATTTGCACAATTAGGCTAAGATGTTTAACAGTGTATATTATGTATTTCATGATGTATTTTTATTATCGCTACGATCGCCATATGTATGGGGTTTTCTTGGAAAATCATAATCATATCGTATGGAATTCGTTGAAAAATGAACACCTTCTTGCCTTTTTGGCTCATGAGAGAGAGAGGCTATTACCTAGTAATTAGGCAATTTGACGTTCGTGGGAGAAGAATGTTTTCAGTTGGAGGCGGTCCATACGGTCCAATTAGACCGCAGTTTAAGTAATCATTTTCTTTTTTTTACATGACTTTCTTGCCTTAAGCTTACGCTTAAGTTTTTATTCAGGAATTCGTCGGAAGTTTAGTAAGAAGATCTTTTCAATGATAAAAATACTAAAATTATTATTAAATTATTAGTAGTCTTCTGTTTGAGTTTGTCTTTGTTTAAAGTTTCGGTTCGTAACCGACCAACCGAACGAAGTTTTGATACTTAATAATGAAAATATATCCATGTTGGTTATTTGCTCAATGTTGACGTAATTAAATAAAACTTAATTGAAAATACAGCGTGTTTGGTAGCTAGGTGCAAAGCTTTAAGGGGGTGATAGAGCAGCTCATAAGCTATCGATTTAACCCCCATGTATGCTCAGCAAGTTGTTATTAGTTTCCTTTCATTCAATTATACAGTAGATACGTACCTGGAAGGCCGAGCGACGCACAGAATAAAACAGAATTCCCGAAGATTGACACCTTGACCCCCGAAACCCCTTTGTTGCAAATTTCATCGATATCGTTAGATCAGTTTTATAGTATATTATATACGAACTTTGCTCATATAACTAATAGTAAAGTATAGGATTATGAAGCGTTAAAATGATAGCGCGTTTTATATTTTGAAAAACGATCATTTATAGGTACAGTTTGATATGTTTACACTGTTTCACCTTATTCCATTGATATAAGGGCCAAAAATGTAAACATATCTTTGACGTCGACTGTACAGGGTCAGTTTTTTATCAGTACACAAATTTTAACATTATGATTTTGTATCGTTAACATAATTTACAATACAAATAATATCGTTTTTTTTATTATTTGTTCAATTTTTACGTTCTCGTGTGGGCGCCAAGTCATACTCGAAAATCTCTTTTTAAAAACCTCAACAGTAAAAACCTTTTTACAGCATGCTGCTCTCCTCGCACTCCTCCCCTTCATTCGAGGGTCTATGGATATCGTTAAGTTAGTGGAATCATTGAATCGGCAATATCTCTAATGTTTTTTAAGCTGGAGTAAAAGTAACAACATGTGTTATTGATTAACAATAGCAAAGCAAATATTAAAATTTGTGCACCTATTAAAAGATTACCCTGTATAGGGTAGCAGTTCTCGAAAATTGAACACTTTAAACTGTTATTTATATAATAATTATGAAACAATGAAAAGTCGTGAAATGTTCTTCAATTTGATTCAGTGATTATTCTATTAAAAACGAGACAATGATGATGTTGCTAATGAATGATATTAATTATATCCATGAAAATCATACTCAATACTCAAATGTTTATTGCATCAATCCTGTGCTTCTATTCTAGGCTGTAAAAACGTGTCTGTGACGTGTTATAGTATTATTTTTAGCTCAGCCTCCATTACTGTCGAGGAAATAAGAGTTATCAAAACGTTGACAATACGATAACAAGTCAAAGTCAATATGGTTTTAACCATCTAGAATAGGTCTCTAGTGGTAGTGTGAAATCTCGCCAATCTCGGTGACGCCAATGATGTTAGGTGTACTAATGATGATAGTGGCGATAATGATTGTAATGACAAATATGATGATGGTTATGATGATAATAATGACGACGATGTCGATGATAATGACGGTGATGAAGATAACGATTATGGTGTTAAGCAGAGTGGTGTCCCTGGACATCCCGCGGGTGCAGCGAGCTGTGAAGGACTTCCCCACCGGTTCCTCGTACGAGGGCACTTGGGATGTGCTCGGCATGAGCGGATATGGCACATACGTGTTTCCTAACGGTGGGTTATTAGCTGATATTGGAAATTCGGATAGATATTTATCTAAACTTTGGCGGCGGCGTCAATTTCAATTTATTCATTAATTTACCGGGAGTTCTCAAAAATCAGATTAGCCAAAATAAATTCATTCTATTTTATGTGTCACATTAACCATTTGAATTTACTTCCCATACATGCAGGTTTACTAAATGTTGGAATTGAACTAGCGAAGTTTGAGAAGCAATTTGACATAGAGAGTTTTATCATAAAAGTAAATTAATAAAATAAATATAAATGTTTTGTAGAATCCCGGAATCCTGTAACTTATATTATAAAAATATTTTAAGAAGCCGATGCCATATTTGCTTCACTTTTTCCGAGATTTTACCAACTTTAGGTAAATATCTATACATTTCCGATCCCTGGTTATTAGGTTGTTCCTTAGGTATCTCTGACCGAAGACCTCAGCAAATCGCGAGTTACTTCATGGCAAAGATGAGGCAAACATGCAGTCAGGCAAGGTTAGTGGGATCTGGGATCTGAGATCTCGAAACTGCAATAAGACAAAATATGCATTACCAACCTTAAGGATTAAGATGGAATGCATCTATGCTAGTGAAATAGTAAGTCCAGTTAGTGACATGATGTTAATTACGTATCTGCTTTTGAAGAGCTTAGAGAATTACTTGCTACGTATACTTTCTAAGGTAAGTGTCCCTGTCGGTACTTTGAAGACGTCACCACAAACATACGATATACTTATGGTGTTAAAATATGCCTAAGTCTAGGGCAACGTCTTTTTTTAAGACTGTGCCTTCTTACACGAGCACTCAGGCCACCTGATGGTAAGAAAAAAATTGACATTTGAATTCTCAAGACTGCAATCCTAAGGCTTCAAATGGAGTAGGGGTCGGGTTGCATAAAGTTTAAAGTCATATTTTTGATGGGCATACAAGGATTCGTCATACTCATCATTGCGCATAACTGTAAATTGTCATACATTTATGAGCATAAAGTTTTTAATCATAATGTTTAAGAACATATTGTGTAACGCGCATAAATTTGATGCGCATAAAATTATTTAACCATACTTTATAATGGTATGGCTTTATAAATAAACTTTTTCCGCTCTTTTATAAAAAAATAACCCTAACCTATCCGCGATCGGAGTCGGTTTTGGCACTAACTCTATATTATATTAATATTTTGACTTAATAAATGTATGCCTTTCTACATTATGATTAAACCAATTATGACTCCGTACAATTATGACAAGGAACAATTATGCCTAGTATAATTTATGCCAAAAAAAAATTATGAGCATCAACTTTATGCGTAAAGTGTTATGACAATCGATATTATGACAATAGTTGTTTTGCGACCAGACCGCCACCCCTTCAAATGGAATAGAATAGAATAGAAAATATTTATTCAACACACACAGAAGAAAAACAAGGAAAAAATATGAGTGATTCCCATCTTCCAACCTAGCCATCCCTCCCAGGTTGAATATTGGGAAATCTTAGTGCTATCTTCCAACCTGCCTCAGGTTGGATAATGGGAATAAAATGTATAATTTATTTTTCTTCCCATTATCCATCCTGTACGGAATAGGGTACAGTCGCGGAGAATATCCCGGCACCACTGTACTTCACCACCCGGCGAAACGAAGGTATTAAAGTCACGTCGTTCGTGTATTTATAAATAGGTTTGCAACGTGTTGGCTTAATATTATTTATATAAAAGGTATTTTAAGTAATAGCTCGATCAAAAAGAAAACCTAGAAAAAATAATTACTTGAAAAAATGCGTTGTGATTGTGACTTATGAATTATGATAATTAGATTGGTATGACCTAAAACACATTAAGACAAAAAAAATTTTTGGCACTCAATACAAAACCATATTTATAAAAAAAAAAATAATGTAATTTGAAGGGAGTACACATAATTATAAGCAATTTGAACATTTAATTGTTTTATTTTTTTGTTTTGATTGTAATATAGTATAGGTTGGAAGATGAGAAGAAAAATAAATAATAAATTTTATTCCCACTATCCAACCTGGGGCAGGTTGGAAGATGGCACTATGATGTCCCAATATCCAACCTGGGTGGGATGGCTAGGTTAGAAGATGGGAATCATTCAAAAATATAAAGTAAAAAGGGTCACATTATGTTGAATAGGACTCCTCTCAGCATTGTGCCGCAGTGGAAGTGCGGCGCTGATTTTCAGAGGGACCCCTGACTTAAAACTAACCTAAATTAAACATAAAACGGGTAACAGTTATTAACAGGTAACATTACAAACACTAGCCAACCCGACCCCAACCCAACTTCTACAACTAAGATGGAATGCCTCTATGCTAGTTATTTGACCGCTTGTCCACACCCAGGAATACAATAACGCGAACACTGCTGGTGGGTTAATGGATCCTATAAGTATTTAATGGCTTTTTGTGGTTACCATGCAAAAATCATCAGTGGGCTTAAACAAGACGCATTCTACCAACGTTATTGTTGTCTAAAATATGACTTAAGCTGCCGGACGGTCGCGTCGAGCGCTTAATTTAACACATTATGACAGTTCTCGAAAATTGTTTACGTCAACGTTGTGTGTCTGATTTTATGAAAACGTCTTGTGTTTTTAAGACTTAATAATAATAACAGTGCGATAGCTCTTAGAACATGACTTCGGGCTTGTACTTTTCTCTCACTCGCTCTTAATAAGAGCATATTATTATGAGAGCGAGAGAGAAGTACAAACCCGAAGCACCTTCTAAGAGCATGATAGAAAATGGAAATACCTCTGGAACTGGAACTCCGGAATCTTAAATTAACGCAAACTAAGTTTTACGCAAGAACTAGTCTACACTTATATTATAAAGAGGAAAGATTTGTTTTTTTTTTAATTTTGTATGTAACGAGTGTAACGAATACACTCAGAAATACATGACCAATTTCAAAAAATATTTCACCATTAGAGTGCTACAATAGCCTTGAGTATCATACATACATACATTAAATCACGCCTGTTTCCAGAGGGGTACGCAGAGACCACTTCTTTCCAATTGCTACGATCTTGACAAATTTCTTTCGCTTCTTCAACATTCATACATCGAGTCATGCACGCACGTCGGTTTCGGATACTTAAGATTCGGCCCTTTTCCAGTACTTCTCCGATTTGATTCAAAAAAGTACGCCTAGGGCGGCCCCTTCCGACCCTTCCACTTACTTTCGATCTGTCTGTCTGCCTTGAGTATCATTGGCTACTTTTTATCCCGGAAAAATGAACGATTCCCGTGGGATGTCAAAAATTCTACGCAGGCGTAGTCGCTGGCAGAAGCTAGTAAGATCCCATTCCAAGTGTAAGGTCGCCGCGGAGCCGCCGCCGTCGCTTGCGGTGGCCGATATTGGCCACCTCCGGTCCCACGGCATGATGTCTCCCGCTCATTACTCTACGAAAGTGTTATTGCGGAATCTGCAGCCTACTTTTACCGCAGATGCATATTTTATATTATTATTTTGAACAAACCTCGTATCTCATATTTCGAACGTACGATTTTAAACTTAAACTTAATAGAATTAAGTTTAAACTCATACATCTGGAAATATCAGTTACGATTTTTTTCTATAGTAGTTACGATATTCGAATGTGTTGTGTACTTTGATCGTATGCGATAAGGGTGACAAGTGAGGTTCTCGCTTCTACAGGGTGTCTGGGAGACAGTGGCCAACCTTACAGGGCTGGATAGCTCAGCTCAGGAGTGGCCAAAAAATGATAAATCATGTTTAGTAAAAGTCGCACCAAAAACGAGATAGCTCAACTTTTCAAAACTTTGGAAATGCGGTACCTTGGTTCACCATTTTCCATGCTATGGCCACATTTATTAGACTTTTTCAGTTTCGTTTGCTGTGAAAGATAGCTGATTAAATTTGCTTTAAGACCCTATCAACAAAAATAATAAAAATTTAGCTGTTTAAAAAAAACAAATAAAATTTAAAGTTCAGGTATCTGAGTTTTTCCGGACACCCTGTATATCGTAATTAGGGTGTCCTGTCGATTTGCCGAGCAACATTTCGTAGATTTTTTTCGTCACTATAAAGTATATCCGGGGTTTTTAACTATCTAATAGATATGTAGGAAGAGATGCTAATAGAGAGATCTCTCTCCAGGCGGGTGTTATGCCTGGGGACCGAAGTCCATTGTCGAGGGTCACCTGGTATAACTGGAGAGAGATCTCTCTGTTAACATCTCTTCCTACATTGGTGACCCCGACGTGATCGTCATCCTAGATTGGTAACCCCGACGTGATTGTCTTCCTACATTGGTGACCCCGACGTGATCGTCATCCTAGATTGGTGACCCCGACGTGATTGTCTTCCTACATTGGTGACCCCGACGTGATCGTCATCCTAGATTGGTGACCCCGACGTGATGGTCTTCCTACATTGGTGACCCCGACGTGATCGTCATCCTAGATTGGCGACGTTGACGTGATTGTCATCCTAGATTGGTGACCCCGACGTGATTGTCTTCCTACATTGGTGACCCCGACGTGATTGTCATCTTAGATTGGTGACCCCGACGTGATCGTCATCCAAGATTGGTGACCCCGACGTGATCGTCATCCTAGATTGGTGACCCCGACGTGATTGTCTTCCTACAGATATCCACTGTGTAATCTACTATCGCGTGTCCAGGTGAGATATACGAGGGCGAGTTCGAGGACGGCACGTTCCACGGGCGCGGGGAGCTCCGGTACCCCAGCGGGGACATCCTCCGCGGCCGGTGGAACCGCGGCGTCTGCGTCCAGAGGACGCTCATCTTCTCCGACGGCCTGCAGTACAGTGACGAGGGGTGGAAGTACCTCCGCGAGGACAGGAGGTACTACTTCAAAACGTTTAGTTTAGGCAACGTTAACGGGTCCCATATTCACATTTTGTACCTTATGTATGATCAATATGATCATACTGTATCTGATGAAAGTTCACTTTTGAGCAGTGCTTTTTTCGCGGATTTATTTTGAATAAAAGCTCTGTAGTGCCAAAGTGATTGAGAAGTTGATTCATGTAACAAACAGTCGATTAAAATCATTTTTTGAATAGCTATAAAAATAACCAAGATTTATATCAAATTTTGGTCCCTTCGCTTTCTAGCAAAATAGACCGTAAGGTTTATAAATCATTTGTAGGTCAATGCATCTTTTTCTATAATAAATTACCTGACGTTGTTTTAAAGTTACCATTTCCATTACTTAAAACTTACCTGAAAAAGTCGTTGATGTCGAAAGCTTACTATAGGGTCGAAGACTATCTAACAGATAAAAATGCTTGGCCTAAACTAAACACCTAAATAATTTAATAATAACTTAGTCATAAAAAATATGTAAACACTGTATATTGTCTAGGGGACACGGTTTCTATAGGAGAATGTATCGAAACTTTTTATGCAGGTTGTTTTGCACCATCACAGGTAAGTATAACTTGTATAATTTCTATTTTTTTTTTATTACTATTACTTATTACTTTTTGTGACAATTCTGAGTTTTGACACATTTTCCTTCTCAACTACGCATGAATATATAAATTTTTGGTTTTATGTGAGATTCATTTTTTATATAATGCTAGGTTAAGTTTATTATTGTATAATATCATAAGCAGTATTTAAAAAACGACAGACTGTTGAGTGTCTTGCGGCGTTTCTTCTCAGCAGTGGTCTCTTGCGAAGCGCTGGTAGATTTTTGACGTGTAAAAGTGCCCGTGCGGCCTACTTACTGAAAAAACATCTTTTATCTTTTAAGCTATTGCATAGTTTCTATCGCGGGCCTTGAGCGCGGGGACCGAATCCAGAAATTCCGTAACGAAAAAACCTCACGCTCCCCACTCCGACGGGCAAGGAGGTGTGGCTTGAAGGCCGTGCATCGTCTAACGTCGTTTCAGTTCGGCAGTCTTCGACACGGCGTTGTGTGCGTTTGTACGACATGCAATAGCTTTACCGCGGCAGTCCCCGAGTGCCACACGTCTTTTTTTATCTTTTTTAGAATTTAACATGGAGTTTATATAGCCGACGTGTTACATGACGTCACACGGCTTATCGGATCTCTGTTTAATCGCTATCTAATTAGCAGTTTAAAATGCTTGTATTATCGTATTTCTTGGCTGGTTTTAATTTTAATTTCACTTTTGGTGATCTCTATTACGATATTTTCATTATATTTTATTGAGAAATGCGATTCAAAAAATTCTTGCATATTCTCTATTATATGATGGCAAAATGTTTCTCCATGTCACGCGTAGTGTGCAATATTATTGTTCCCAAAACATTTCCATGCTAGCTTTACAATAATGTGGTTTCCGCCTTTGATTCCCAAAAGCGCTGCCTATTTCAGCGTGGAACGTTCTGGAAATTGAATCTCACCGGGCGCTGATTCGTCTAGGTCGCGTCGCCAGAGCGAGCCGCGGTTGAGCCGCGAGGGGCTACCCTGTTACACGACTGTCGGGATAATTTATGGACCGTTTTGTCATAGTATAAATAGAAAAGTAGCTCGACTCCGGCCCTTTAGGAGATTCTGATAACAATTGCCGCTCGGGCGTCAGGGTTGTCCAAACTTGTTTTTCAATTTAAGTCACCTACTTGGCCATACTTTCTATGATTTATAAGAATATTAATTTTCATAAATTACACAAACTTAAATTAAGTAAGTATAAATATTGTTAGGTACAGTACCCCAACGAAAATGTTAAGCACTTTAGTGCGTTGTCATAGTAAATTACAAACAGAACATCAAATGACACACATGACAATGACTATGACATTCACAATGACAAGGTTCTAAGTATGCTCAACATTTTTATTGGGTGACTGTACCTAAGTACCAAATTTAAATTATTTTACTTATATAATTTTATCTGTTGACACTAAAGCTTGAACACAGTAAAACATGGGCACATAAAGTAACAAAAATAAAAATGTTATGGAACATATTTCAAGGAATTTTTTATTGCATTTATTTACTAGACTAATAACCATTTTTACAAATATATACAATTATTTAATTTGCTTTCTATATGCCATACTGCGTGCTTTGCGTCGAATCCGGCTCATTAAGTCTTGCACAGCACTGTCAGGATATCTTTTGCAAGCCCATTTCCATTTGTTTTGCAATTCAGCTGCCGATTTAACTTCCCCGCCTCCTTTTTTTAGAATCCCTTTCATAATTGCCCAATATTCTTCAATCGGCCTCAGTTCAGGACAATTTGGAGGATTGCACTCTTTAGGTACCACTGCGACATCGTTATGTTTATACCACTCAACTACTGTTTTAGAGTAGTGACAGCTCGCAAGGTCTGGCCAAAATAATGGCTGTGAGCTATGTTTGCGTAAAAAGGGCAGTAGACGCTTTTGCAAACATTCTTTTTTGTAGATTTCACCGTTTACTGTGCCTGTTGTTACGAATGAACGACTTCTTTTACCACAACTACAAATAACTTGCCATAAAAGATATTTTTTTGGAAACTTCGATCTCTTTTTTATCTTGCAATCTTCTGGGGCATCCTTACGATTCTTAGAAGTATAAAATTCTTGCCCCGGTATCTGCTGGAAGTCTGCTTTGATGTATGTTTCATCATCCAATACAACGCATCCAAATTTTGTCAAGTAATTGTCGTACAACTTTCGTGATCTCTGTTTTGCAGACAGATTTTGCTTAGCGTCGCGATTGGGTGCAGCTTGTGCTTTGAACGACTTTAATCCAGCTCTAGACTTAGTTTTCTGTACATATGACTGCGACATTTTGACCTTTTTTGCGACATCACGGGACGATAACTTCGGATTCGCTGTAAAAAGCCGCAAGACATGGGCTTCTTTTTTTTTATCCTTTGCGCCTTGCTTACCTGCACTTCCCGGCTTGCGATCTACTGTCAATCGTTCTCGGAACCTTTTTAAAACTAAACATACGGAAGATTGCGGTAATTTTAAAAGTTTTGCTAATGCCCTATAACTTAAATGGGGATTTTCAGTATGTTTGCGCAAAATAATTTCACGTTTCTTGTGTTCATAACTCGCCATCGTGAAAACAAATGATCAAAGTGGAACGCTGTCATTAAAGTTTTTATTCATGATATCAAATAGTTTTTATTTATAATACTAAGAAGTTTCCATATTGTATAAATAAAAATATATAATCATTTACTTGTGCCCACATTTTACTGTGTTCAAGCTTTAAATTATATATTTATAGGTATGTGATGGATGTGATATGTAAATTCCTTTTTGACCTTTTGATATTTATATATTTATTTAACAATATTTACGTCTTTTCGGCAGTGACATTGTATTGTCGCTCGATAGCGATAGGTAAGTACGCGCACTACCAACAAAACGTAACCGAGCGCAAGGACGCCGCAGCCCCGACTAATGTACACTCGTAGTATCCTGAGATTTAGTATAAAGTGGGAGTTTAGCCCCGCCCACCGCCGCGAGCCGCGCGATGTACCTTTATTTGAAGACGTTCTACTGTTCTTATACTGTGGTTTTGTTGACCTATGGTCCTACAGAGAGTAATGCCCTAATAATGTGTAAATTATAAGAGTTGACAGAATGGTACCGTATTAAAGGCGGGTCAATAGAAATGGCAAGAGATGTAAACAAATCAGGGTGGTTATTATGACATAGCTATGCGTTCAGTTTACGTTGAAAGAAAAGGACAGAGTTATATAACTGCTATAGCTCTGTCCTTTACGGTCACCGTAAAATGAACTGCATAGCTATGTCATAATAATCCCCCAGTACTGTTTGACAAATAACCTCAATATTTATGTAAACGAGTTTGGATTTAAAAAGCGTATAGTTAACAGTTATTTAATGTTAAACAGAATGTAAAAGTAACAATCAAACGTGTACATCATTAAATACACCTCGAGAATTCCAAAAGTACCTACGTGATTATGGTGTAATAATGGTAAATACCGTTTGGTTTTGTTTACATCTTTTGCCATTTCTATTGACCCCGACCTTACATAATGTTGAATGTGACTGTGACTTACCTTGGGTTCTATTCTACCCGGGAAAACAATATAACTATTGGCATGTTATCATATTGTCAATGTAATGATAACTCCTTATTTACTCGACATTAATGAGAGATATACGTAAAACTCCCAAAAATAAATCGAAATATTTATTTTTAAATATGGAACACAAATACCTTATTAACGGAGAGGTCCTGTTTTATTAAAGCTGGTGCATTTTTTCTTATTATTGTGGTTACTTTAACTTCTTATTCCTAATCATATGACCGATAGAAACAGGCCGAGCTACTGACATACGAGTGTAAGTTAGCAGTAGCTGTCCGAAATTTGGCAACAGCTACTATCTGGCATAACGGAATACTGTTAAATCAAACATCAATAACCGAATCATCTTAGGAGTAAGCCAATAAACCAAATCAGCATGCGTTTCCCGGAGGACTGAATTCTGCGACAGCAGAAATTGGGACCACAAATGTGTAAATTCGCTTAAATATTGCTTCCCGTAGTGGGTTACTCCGAAGCACCCGATACTCTAAAATCCTTTTCACTCTGAAGTATTTGACAACAGGAATTTATGAAACTGATAAAAATCATGACTCAAAGGCTTTTTGAGTTTACTGAGAAATCAAAAATGAATATTATCAGTGTTTGCTACGCCAGCTTTAGGCTAGTGTTCGGAATAACACACCTTATTTTGTTAGTAACTGCGTTTTGCTAGCACTAGCTGTGACATATAAACTAATAAATTTATGATAGGGCAAAATAAACCTTATTGCTTATTAAAAAGGTGCATTTTACTCCTTATTTAAAATGTTACTTACGCTTAAATGTTCTTTAGCCATTAGCAGAGATTTGTTTATTTATTTTCTCAGTTAATAACGAACCAAAAAAACAGTTGGATTTTGAGACAAACCTACATATGATATTTTTCGAACCACCTTTTAAATAAGTTCCACTTGTTAGGCAAAGATGTAAATAAAACCAAACGAACCAATTTACCGTTATAACTTCAGAGTCTCTGAAGATCAAACAGTAGATACTAATTTGTTTATGTATTTAATTGGCACCGCCTATACGGTACACGTATATCAGGTGCATGGACGAGGGAAAGGGACAGGGTTAACGTGTCGTCGATTACGATCGATAATCTGTAGTGTATTTTGTAACAATGATAATCCGGGGAACCATTTCATGTGGACCCTCGGGCTAGTAGCACTGGTTTGAAATCTAAGATCACTTAGTTTTGGAGCTAACATTAAATTAGTCCAAACACTGCAGACATCTCCTGCATTCTATGCTCATCATGACCCCTAAAAATCCTTACTAAATGCTCAGTTGCGCAGATCGTGACTATTAATTATAATTTTTAATAATACCGCCATAAAATGTTGCATTACAATTCTGCGGCGGAAAGAAATGACGGCCATTAGAGACAACAAAACACGCGGATATTTACGAAGAAAAAGCTTTTTGAGCTTCAAAATGAGATGGTGCAAATAGCCTCGATACAGCTATGGTACAATAAACAGCATGTCCACTTATTCATAAAGAAATTATGATAATTAACTTTTTTTATATCTAGCACTTTATTCGTATAAGAGAGTCACGATTAATTGTAAGTTACACGTATTTATTTGCACGTTTTTTTTTACTTTTTGACATATTGCTATATAAACATGTTTATGTTGCCCTATATATAAGATATTTATAAAACATACATACATACATAAACTCACGCCTTCATTCCCAAAGTGGGGTAGGCAGAGCTAAAGAATTACCAACAACTTTTCAAAACTTGTTGATAATTCTGTAACCACACTTTGCACAAGTAGGCTAAGATGTTTAGGTACCAGTGTATTACTGACAGGTTGCAAGCCCATCGCCTAACAGTACTACAAGCCTTTATTCCCTTAGTCGCCTCTTACGACTTCCACGGGAAGACATGGAGTGGCACTATTCTAACCCGGCAACCACACGGGGATTTATAAAAGAGATAAAATAACCTACATCTGTTCTCCGTGTCTACGAATTTGCCCATTTCTTCCCACGAAACCGCTTAATTTATAAAATAACTCGAAACAGAAACTTTCCCTTACCAAACCCTTACGCGGCCGAATCCCAAATTTCATAAAGCAAGAGATCCATCTTGATTATTCCCTCTGCGGCGTAACATTTGTACCTAAAACGAACTCGGCCCAAAAATTACTCGCAATTCCGCACAAATGGACGGAAATGAATTACGCCGCAAAACACCGAGTTTCTTTCCGTCTTGTCCCATGTTTACAGGGCGGAGACTCTAGGTGGTACAAACCATATCGTCTTTGAGGGTAGGGGTCGGGTTGCATAAAGTTTAGTCATATTTTTGATGGGCATACAAGGATTCGTCATACTCATAATTGCGCATAACTGTAAATTGTCATACATTTATGCGCATAAAGTTTTTAATCATAATGTTTAAGAACATATTGTGTAACGCGCATAAATTTGATGCGCATAAAATTATTTAACCATACTTTATAATGGTATGGCTTTATAAATAAACTTTTTCCGCTCTTTTATAAAAAAATAACCCTAACCTATCCGCGATCGGAGTCGGTTTTGGCACTAACTCTATATTATATTAATATTTTGACTTAATAAATGTATGCCTTTCTACATTATGATTAAACCAATTATGACTCCGTACAATTATGACAAGGAACAATTATGCCTAGTATAATTTATGCCAAAAAAAAATTATGAGCATCAACTTTATGCGTAAAGTGTTATGACAATCGATATTATGACAATAGTTGTTATGCGACCAGACCGCCACCCCGTCTTTGACCTGTTATCGTATTATCAACGTTTTGATAGCTCTTATTTACTTGACAGTAATGACGGCCGAGTTATAAACAATACCATTACAGGTCAAATACTATACGATTTCTACCGCCTAGAATAAAGGCCTAGGTTTTACTTAGTGTCCCTTACGTCGTAACATTAAAAAAAAAAAAAAAAAAAAATGTGTCACAATGTTTACAATAAGGATAGGGTTTTGACCTTCTAGTAAGTATGGTAATACTTGTGACAGAAGATCCCGCTCTTCCAGCATACAAAACCTAACATAGAGGCATATTATAGAGGCATTCCATCTTAGTCCTCAGGGTTGGCAACGCATTTGCAGTCTTGTGAATGCGAATGTCTATGGGTCACAGTTTCCACTTACCATCAGGTGGCTTGTGTGCTCGTTTGCCTTCCCATGCATTAAAAACAAAAAAATACCAACACAATACAGAGTTCACAAGAAAGTTAATAGTTATATCGTTTATATTTACCGGTCCCGGGTTCGATCTCCGGTACGGGCAAATATTTATGTGGTGAGCAAGAATATTTGTTCCTGAGTCTTGGGTGTTTTCTATGTTATGTATTTATCTATATAAGTAAGTTTATCGTTGCCTAGTACCCATAGTACAAGCCTAGAGCTTAGTTTGGGACTAGGTCAATTGGTGTGACATTGTCCCCTGTTTTTATTAAATATATTTATTTTATTTATCAGAGAAAGGCAGGGGCCAACTGACACAAAAAAAAAACTATGGATCACCCCGTATATAAGAGCATACAAGATGCTCAAAAATATAAATTATGCACCATACTCACACATATCCTGTAAAAAAATCTACTGATTACCTGTTACGGTTCATTAAACACAGACCTTGAAAGGTAGAACATGTTGACGGACGGCGTAAGCTTAGTAATATGATCCTGTAAACGTTAGTAGGGTACGAAACCCTAAAAATCTAACGACCTAGTGAAAAAAGGGTAAAAGTTGATTTAAATCGTAATAAAAAAGGGTAAATACATGAACGGAGTACACTAGACTTAAACCCTTTTTCACTTGAGATTCGGGAGACTTATACCATTTTTCACTAGGGCCCAAGATAAATAAATAAATAAATATCAGGGGACAATGTCACACCAATTGACTTAGACCCAATTTAAGCTCTCTAGGCTTGTATTATGGGTACTAGACAATGATTTAAATACTTAAATAGAGAAATATTTGCGCTCATCACATCTGCCCTTACCGGGATTTGAACCCAGGGCCGCTAGCTTCGTAGGCAGGGTCACTACCAACTAGGCCAGCGTGTCGTCAATATTCGGTATACTTGCAG
This sequence comes from Acleris emargana, assembly GCA_927399475.2. NCBI lineage: Eukaryota > Metazoa > Arthropoda > Insecta > Lepidoptera > Tortricidae > Acleris > Acleris emargana. Next base: position 5,659,562 of record OV656847.1, read on the forward strand.
GTTCACGATCGAGTTTGAGAAGGGCTTGCAGCCGGCGAACCGGTCGTTCCTCACGGCGGACCAGCCCACCGCCGAGATCCCCCCCGGCTTCTTCGACACCTGCGACGGCTTCTACGACCCCAAGACGAAACTCGTCTACTCGGATAGTGCGCTCACTGCGATCGTCAGGTAAGCTATGCCAATTTTAATAATATAATTTATATAGATACCCACTGCTGGGCAAAAGCCCGCACCTCGTTTCTCCAATCGTCTTTAGATTTAGCCAACTTTTTCAAGCCTTGATGTAGTTTATATAAATCGTTCCACTATGTTCTTTTTAGACTCTCTCTCTTTCACTCTCTCTCACTGCTGTTACTTGGGAATAATGCAATTAAACGATACCTTTAGGTTTAATTGTAAACGCTGAAGCGCATCATTAAAGGATAGCTGGGGATACAGTCTAGAACTGAATGAAATCGCAATTTTACGGTTTTCAATGTTATTAAAAACACGTGTTTTATCCGGGTGCACGACATAATTTCGAAGAGTCACAATTCCGAATTTATCAAATTTCTTAATTCTCATAATTACGAATGCAATGTTTTGATATATTTTGTCATGGCTTATAACTTATAACCTTATAAGTTAAACCTAACCTAACCTGCGTAAAGCAATTAATTATGCATTTAATCTAAAATAGCTCCAGAATAACACAACGTTCGGAAAAAAAAATCGGACAAATTAATATTCGGAAAAAAGTTATTCGAAATTTAAAGGTGTTCCCGTTTTTTGCATATCTAGGATTTTTGACGCAAATAAACATTCACGCCTTTAACGAGTCCTACACTGATGAAGTCGCGGGCAAACGCTAGATATCAATAAATTTTGCCTTCTTAAAACAATGAGGACTTCCAAACAACAGAGATCTTAATGATGGTTGTAGTTAACGTAGTTTCAAATGTATTTAGTAGCCATTTTTATACGTATAATAGCAAAGATAAGAAAGCAGAACCACCTTTATAGGTAAGGTTTTGATTTGTAAGGTCACAAATTACAAATTGCCATAGATAATGTAGAGCAAGCCTGTCAAAAGCGGCGGGTAAGGCTCTATCTTATCTGTGCTCCCGCGGGACCGAAACTCTGAAGTTTCTCATGTGTTAGGTAACGTTTGTAAATTATGTTCGTTTACTCGTACGTTGTTCTAATTAAACGTAACATGTGAATTGTATGGAGTTTTGTTTTTATTGGTGGTGTTAATATTGAGTTGGTTTAAAAGTTGTGCTTAGAGGTGAAATTTAATAGAATATGATCGCTTTGAAGAACATTTTATTCAGCAGCGGGTGGTAAGGAGTCAGAAAATACTTACTTACTTAATAAAAAAATCAATAACACTAGTAAATTCTCAAAATTCTTTTTCCAAAGAAAATGCTAGTACAGTCACCGGCAATAATATCCAACATTGGGCGCGAAAATATGTGACAACCTCTTATACCTGTAGTAATAAAGACGTGCCAGATATTTTTGCGCCCAATGTTGGCTAATATATTATTGCTGGTAACTGTACCTACAAGTGCTTGCAAAAGTAATAAGTTATCTATGTACATGTAGCTGTATTTTATTTCCAATACAGAATTCAACAGTAATACAATTAAAAATTAAATCTAAACGCATTAAAATTAAAATAATACTAAGCTACTCAAATATTAAAGATATAAATAAAAATCACCACTACAAAAAGAAGGTCCGGTCGCGGCATGGTCCCTATGACACTGGCTGCATTACCTCTCTGGATAGCTAGCCCAATCCTTTGGGAGAGGAAAGCACCAGCTCTAGATATCCGGTTCAGATGCTCAAGTTATCAATACCAGATTAACATTTTTGCATAATGATCATTACTTTGTTTTTTTTGGAGACAACCCATAATATTTTTTCATACAAAATTGGGGAGTAAAATAGTCTACTGTATTGCCATTTAAAGAAATAAAATTCAACCACCTCATTAAATTTACAACTTATCCGAGTTATAAAATCAAATAAAACTCATTAAGTTCTCAAATGAAATTCCTTATAAACTTAAAATAACATTTATGTTAGCCACAAGTTACTTTTATGCAAGTTACTTTTGGCCAGACAGAAAGCCAATTTACGAAAAACACAAACAAAAGTTATACCGTGCTTACAAACGTTCCAATCATGGACGTACAGTCAGGCTATAGTTAAAATTAAGTCAAATTAAAACAACGTAGAGTTCTCTAAATTATTTCGGTTTGTTACACCATCACGCCTGTTATCCCAGAGTGGGGAAGGCAAAGCTACAGAATTACCTACAACTTTAAAAACTTGTTGATAATTCAGTAACCACATTTTGCACAAATAGGCTAAGATGTTTACCAGTGTATCAGTGACAGGTTGCAAGCCCATCTCCTAACAGTACTACAAACCTATATTTTCTTAGTCGCCTCTTACGACATCCACGAAAAGACATAGAGTGGCACTATTCTGTCCCAACAACCAAACGGGGGTTCGGTTTGTTAATTTAATTTTAATTAATTGTGATAAATAAATGAATACTACGAGCATATACAAAACATCGCAGACTCAGCAACAAATACTCGCATTTATCACACAATTGTTTTCCCTGACCGGAAAGTGAACTCAGCCAGCTGGCTTCAAAGACAGGGTCACGATCAGCTAGACCAACCAGGTCTTTGATAAATGGCAAGTCCCAATTCTTCAATCCTGCTGCGGTTGTGGACAGGTTTGTAAAGTTTTCTTTGTATATTATACTTGTTCATTGCTGAACCGAAAGTCATAAGTAATTTACCTACTACAGGGGGGTTATTATGGCATGGCTGTGCAATTCAATTGATAGAGCTATAGCAGTTATATCTCTCTGTCGTTTTCTCTCAGAGTAAACTGAACTGCAAAGTTAGGTCATAACCCCCCTGGATATTAAATCGGCAGTCAATAGTCGTTGACAGTTACGTCATCCTCGATATTATTGAACACAATTCCCGTCGCTGTGGGCTGTACTAGATTTGTATGTCTAGTGGGCTGAGGAACTAATTCAAACAGCAATTAGTGATATCGATCTATCTACAGATGTAGAGCATAATCATACAACATCGTATTTTGTCGGATAAGTTCGGATTTGTCTTGCTTTCTCAATTAGCTTATTGATGGTTACTGAACACGACTGAGAAAACATGATAGATATGAACTCTTCCGACCAAACACGATGTCCTTTGATTATTCATTAAGTACATCTTTACTTTACTTTAGTGTTAAAAGAGGCAATTTTTTTAAATCTTGCGCCAATTGTTTCAATCGATAATTAAATGAAATAGTGAATGGTTATCTTTAGAAATAGAAGATGGTTGTAACGTATTTTCGCATGTGATTTATTTTCCACTACTTGTCGGTTGTGCTTTAATTAAATCATCAAATTTTATTTATTTACTATGACTAAACTTACTGGTACTATCCCGAGAATTGAAGTTAGCTCATCCTTATCTACCAATTTGGTCATGAATATAGAGTGACAAGAATGTGAAGTTTCAACCCGAGTGCTTCTTAGGAGAGAGAGAGAGACCAAATTAGCGTAGTTACTCGAGAAAGACCGGAGCATGTGATCAAAACTCGGATGTCTCACTCTAACTCCTAAACCGATCGATTTTACAAAAATCCGGTGCCACATGGTTTTTAAAAAACTATCGTTAATAAGATTTTTATATAGTAAGATTTGTTTTATTCAATAAAGTTATTTATTGCTGACTGTAGCAACGGGTCGAAGTGGGCTAACAAGTCAATTAACACGGCAATCAGTGATGTCGCGGAGATTGGAGTGCCGCGTCGATCAGCCGCGGGTAATATTATTAACGATTTAAGGTCTGAAAATAATTGATACCACACTAAAAACGATACGATGAAAGGCGAAAACGTGATAAGTAGGTAATTGACGGATATAATAAAAATAAATAACATTAAGCAAAGCAGTGTTCGCATCAATGGGTTCCGATATCGGGTTAAGACAACAGGGGAGATCACTAGTGGCTAGAGAGGCATTCCGAACTTATCCTCAGGGTTAGACACATTTGCAAGAATGTGTATCTCAAGAATGCAATCCTAAGAGATTGCATTCTTGAGATAATATCCATGGGTCTCTGATCCCTGCACTTAGGTACCATTAGGAGGCTTGTGTGCAGTGGCGGAGGAGTAAATCTTAAGAAGTTCACCTAGATCAGGGTCATTTTTGGAGCGCACTTTATCGATGAACGTAAGCTGCTATTTTTTCCTCGAGTATTTCCCCTACACTGTGAACGGTAATTATTTATCCTTGCTAAAGAGTAAATTATTTTAAAAGGTAAACAAGGCATAAAGACAACTAGTGGCTCTTAACGTCAGAGAGACGCAATGCGTATTGTACAGCACCTGAAGACTTGAAGAGAGTCTCACTGTCACTATTTCGGAAAAATATATTCGGTTGGCTTTTATACAAATGTGTTTGGTTCAGCCGATGGGTTCCTTATGAGTTTAGTCAGTAAGTTTCGTTAAGTACTTGCTTGTCAGGTAGAATGTATTGGATTAAACCACAGATCACAGAAACAAGGGAGATATGTTATGGGGGCGTGGTTCGTGTCGCCTCGATATGGTCAAATTGACCATATCGGCACGAGGCGTGTCAAGCGTTGACACAGTCACTCACTGAACGCTGTCAGTATAGAAGCTCCGTTTAAATGATAAAATGACTGTATGTAGCGTGAAAGTGTGCAAAAATCGAAATACAAACGTTAATATAAAATCAAAGGGCATAACTTACCACCGGTAAATTTTGTTTTTAAGCATTATTTATATTTTTAAATGAATATTTTATATTTGAATGGATTTCAGAGCGTAAGGTTGTGAAAGTTGTGTTGACGTGATTTCTATCGACTATCGATAATTGGCTTATTCTACAGCTATCAATAGAATTCAATGTGTTAATAGTTCTAGTTATTTATCACTACCACGACACGCTTAAAACAGAAGAAAAATAATTTTAATAAATTTTCACGTTATACAAAATTTAATTTTCTTTACAATATTAACGAACGACGAAGGACTCTAGCAATTCAAATATAAGTAGGCAAATCATACAATTAAGATAAAAATAAATTAACCAACCACAAAGGCAAAGGGCTCTGGCTCAGTATTGAGCTGTGTTTGCACACAGCGCTGATTGACAGCTCGCGCCGACTCACTCTTAAAAGGATTCAAGCCTAAAGGTTGGATGGTAGAGATTGCCCCAAGTATTAAGTCTATCTTTCTGTTTTAAGTCATTTGTACCATTTATGAAATAAAGTTTACATAATCAAGTCGGTAAACTACTGGTTTGTCCCAAACTGAGATCTTGTGACGTGACACTCAACCATTTTATTAGTATATTTGTATTAACATCATAAAGTCCAAGTTTACAATTTAGACTTTTATGTACTAATCAAAACGAAAATCTTAAACAGCTCCAGAAAATTTAACCAAAGAAATTCGGCCATTTTTTTGTTACGTTCTAATATAGGTATCGTTCCAAATTTAAAATCTTATGTATCAATTTTACGCAAACCGTATTCTTGCTAATAAAATATTATTCTATTCTAACAATAATATATTAAGTTTAAATGATGTAATTGTATTAACCTAGTAGTAAAATAATAAAAATAGTACTTATTGCCTGTAAATTGAATAGTACCTACATTAACGTTGCAAACAAGTTTGAATTGTTTATCGATATATTTTGAAACTTTCCTTGTGGCATCCCTAAGTGGACGACAGGAGAGAAACGCACACCTCTTGAAAAACGTATAACTACATGTCGCTGTGTGTGGGTAGTCCTTAACCTGCTGAACATAGGGACTACTACCTTGGCGCCATCTAGCTCTGAGGAACTAATTAATTACTCGTCGCATAGATGGCAGCTAAGTGACGAGTAAGCGCTACCTTACGTTCAGTGACTGAACTACGATGGAAAAAAAACGATCTTTCAGCATTTTTCAACCTTGAGAACTTAGTATAAAGCTTAATTTTCTGCTACTATCAAAACTATGTTACGGCGTTTTTAGTTCGTAAGCTGTAACCAATTATGAGGAGGTTGTTTTTGTAGTAGTTAATAGAGCGTAAGCGTAAGACGCACACATGTTTAAACGTGGCGACACCGGGTCTTGTACGAATTGGCGTTCATGACATATCTCCCTTGTTTCTGTGATCTGTGGATTAAACGTACTATCTGCACGCGAAGCATTTTCATGTAATTTTTATCATCTTCCAGGGCGATTAGCACATCTTGTATTTGTCGCTTGTTGCTCAGTACGTCTCTATCGTTACAGACTTATTAGAAAGAGATATCCGAGTTACAAACAAATCACGAATATATTGTGCTAGTTACCTGAAACCTTTACCTTTCCAATCACAGGTCACCCTCGCTCCGCGAGCAGAAGTGGATTATAGAGAACTGCCGCTCGAGCTCTATTGGGCCACTGGGCCCCCGCCAGGAGCTGTACAGCAAATGGGTGGAGCCCCAGCTGTTGCTCGAGGAGCCTCCAGAGCCTTCGGCCCCGTCCCGCGGAGCCCCTACTCACTTCAAACGCAGGACAAGCGCCGAAAACCTGGAGGCTGTAAGTTGGTCCCACGAAGTATCTTAGGGATGAGATTTCAATCAAGAAGGTTTGCAGGTCGATTTACAAGAACTGCCATCAATGGAACGAACGAAACTTATGCCACATATGATAGTGTGAGAACCGTCTTTTATAAAGAAGTTCGAAATTCAATCCCAAAACCTGTTTTATTTTACATACAATGTATGCTTCCATTCACCCAATCAGTCCATCCATACGTGGCAAGTTGTGTGAATCGACGTATTTATTAAATACATTTCCCAAAATCAATATTTTGGTAGTGAATTCTCTTTTCACGTTTTTGCATTTTCCAATCGTGATTTAAATACTCTGTGCTATTTTCTGTCGCATTTATTCCCATTCTCAAAACCTATTTTGGCTGGGTCGACGGAGCTCTGCGCAAGTCTATTTCTAAGTGCTTTGACCCTTTGCACTTACTTGCAACTACCGGCCTTTCGATCTACGTAATTAAAAAACGATGGAAATAATAGGAAAACACGCGAAAAGATATTTCGCCTCGACAAAATATTGATTTAGGGTTTTTTCTCTAACAAACCATGATATCTACATTTTTAATGTCTCCTCTTCTTTCACATAATACAAAAAAACTCTTAAGGTGTACTAACACCATTTTTTTAAATCCCCGTCTTCAGTATGAACGTCTTATTCTTACATGAAATTAGAGTAAGATACACCTTTAGGGTGGTTATTATGAGGTATAACGTGTTGAGGAATAGGGAATATGCATGTTTTTTTTTACAGCTTCAATTGAAGCTGATTCGTGTAACAAACAGATCACAAAAATCATTTTTTGAATAACTATAAAAATAACCAAGATATAAGCCAACAAAGATTTGTTCCTATCTCTTTCTAGAAAAACGGAATTTTACATGGAGTTTATATGGCCGCAGTGCACAATGACGTCACGGTGCACATCGGATCTCTCTGTCTAATTAGAAGTTTGAAATGCTTATAACTTCCGTATTTCTTGACCGATTTTAATTTTAAAATCCGTTTTGGTGATCTCTTTTACGGTATTTTCATATTTTGATGAGAAATGCGATTTTTAAAATCCATGCATATTCCCTATTAACAAACTTACGTTATTATTGCCGTCGTGGATAGGGCTGGCCCCTACCAACAACATCGGGAGATCTTAAAGTAAAACATCGCAACCCCCAGTAACCAAAATTAACTAAACCATGGACTCAGTTCTGTCCGAGCCGAGCGTACACCGGATGTACAGTGGCGCCCTCGCTAATATTATTAAGTTTTCTAATAAACTAATATATTTTCTTGAAATCGGATGGTGCTTTTTTGTACTACAAATAAAATCATAACTTATAGGATATATCACATAGTTTAATAACAATTGACCTTCGAGTTATCAACTTAACGGAAAAAACAGGCCACCATTTCCCGTTAAGCTGACTTCTCAAAGGGTAAATGTTATCAAAGTTTGTTACGTATCCCATAAATTGTGTTTTTAAATCATAGTGCAATGGGGGTTTCCGCGCATCCGTTTTTTCACAAGATGGCGCCTGTGAAGTGAGGTCTTTTTGACAGTTGATGTTAAAATATATGCCTAGAAGAAGACCAAACTAGTGACAATTTACTTTTTCACTTGATACTTATATACACATTTCAAAAATTTAGGTACAAAATTATTTCAATTTATATTTTTTACGTATTATTAACTCTCAAAAAGACCTTACTTCCCAGAGGCGCCATCTAGTAAAAAAACTGATGCGCGGAAACCACCATTCCATGTAATTTTTTTAGTTTATCAGAAAACACAATAATAGTATTGAGGGCGCCACTGGACGCTCGACGTTTGCTCGGTGCAGTCTTAAACCACCTATAGACCCGTCCCGTCGAATCCCTGAATCCGGTGTAAGGTATAGTAACTATTACTAGCGATATATTAAGACACTGATGAACACAAATATACATTTTATGGTTATACAAATGCATTGAAAGAAGACTAATGTATTTTTTTATTATTATTTTATTTTGTTCTAATAGGGTCGTGGCACCGGAATTCGCTGGGATGCCAGAGCAACCAGAAAACAATAAACCTGCAAAATGTTCGAGCTTCTGCTTAATTATTAATTATACACTCACGATACACCAAAGACATTGAGTATATCATAATAAAACTTGAACTTGTTTTTTTTTGGGTACTTTTTATTTTATCTAAACTACTTTCAACGAACGTATTACCTACGCAGAATTTGAATTTCATCGAAAGGCATTTCTCGCTACAAGAGTTTTTTTTTGGCAGAGTCACAAGTCTAACCTAACATAACGTATGTTTAAGATACCCTAAAAAGACAGTGGTTTCAGCAGAAAATAGCGTTCGATGAAATGAATCTCGATGAAATAATACAATCGATGAAGTGACATTCGATAAAATTATGGGTTGCCTTTTTTATATTTATTTTTTAAAATCTTATACAATAAAGAGTATATATACATACATATGTACATACATAAAGAACCTCAATAAGAGGACGAGATGAAAAGCACGCGCAAATTGTAGGGGCCGTGATATCGATGCATTTGACGAACGTTATCGTTACCTACTGAAAATGTATAGAATTGACGAAGGCTCCCAGACGGTTGCGTCAATCGCTCATCGTCACTTTACTTTCTCAACCTCTAATCTGATCGAATAGTTACATAGACAATACACTCATGTTTCAAGGTTTATAAAGACTACTCCCCTGTCAAAATATTCGATCAGATAAGATGTTGAGAAAGTAAAGGGACGGTATTGTCGATTCCATACATTTTGACAGTTTTCTAAAACGTTCCGGCCCCTTGGTTGCCAGTTGAGATTTTGATATTTGCTTTTAGTTCTTTTGTTTTGTATAAATATTTTTACCTCCTAATTAGATATTTTTTAATTTTTTTATATAATTTCAAATACTTTTAGTACAATTTAGTTTTCTATGATAGTGATATGGTAATTATTTCATTCTTTCATATAAATAAGGTAGCGTAGAGTGGACAAACTAAAAGCAAACTTAATTTTCTTTTCAGGAAAAAAAGCGCCCCATGTTATTTCGGACTAGATTTTATTTCGATGATAATATATAATAAATAATTATTAATAATTATGTTTTTCTTTTATTTTTTGTAATACTCATAATAATATGATAATAACTTAGAATATTTTTTTGATAGAAACTTATTCTATCCAGTCTGTTGAGTTTTCTGCTTTACATTTTTTTTATCTACGAGTATATTGTTAAGTAATGAGGTCCTAATAAAAATCCAAATTTCTGCAACTAAAGGTGACAAATTTTGTTATTTTTTAGGGTTCCGTAGTCCCACTAGGAACCCTTATAGTTTCGCCATGTCTGTCCGTCCGTCCGCAGCCTAGCTCAGAGACTCTTAGTAGTAGAAAGCTGTAATTTGCCGTAAATTTACATATTAGTCACGCCAACAAAGTGGAAAAAAAAACCTGGAAATCCTTTTTACTTACCTTTAAGTAGTAGCCGAAACTACAAATGCTAAAAATATGTTAAATATCTTAAATGATGGCATAATAATGAATTTAATAGGAAAACTATCACTACTAAGTAGACTGCAGTGGTTCTTGAGTTACAAATGGCTTAAATATTTATACCTACCGAAAACTTATTTGCGGTGTTGGTAAACTGACCGCGACCTATGTCGATGTATGGGGATAACAGTTTTCCAACGGAAACGGAATTCGTCTGAAGACAGAAAAAACTTAGGTTAATTTTTACAATATGTATTTCTTACATCTATAAAAAAAACAATAAGCAGTCTCGTAGTCATATGAACCCACAGACCACTTAGGGCTGAGTTGACGGTATTCATTTTTCTGTTAATCTTAATCTGTTAGCTGAGTCCCCGTAAATACGTAGGTAGGTTTAGATTATGTCAATTTTGCAGCAGGCCCGGAGGGTCAAACCACCCAGAAATAGGAGCTCCGCGGGAGCGGAGCTCCGTTGACACTCTTAATTTCAAAGTGGGCCGAGTTATCCGATAAGTGTGGGTCGAGACATCTACGAAAAAAACAAAGCGGGCAGGTTAGTTAGGTTAAGTCAGTAAAAAAACAGCTCACATTTAATTATGACGAAAACGGAATCTAACCAAAACTCCATTTTCGTCCGAAAAAAATACGGGCTATAATTTATGCTGACAAAAAAGGAATCTGACAAATGTGTCCGAAATCCTTCAGATGCCCGAAGGGCAAAGCACGCAGAAACAGAAGTCCCGCCCTCGGGCGAGGCTCTGCCGAAAGTAGGACCAAGAAAAAACCGCTTATAAAAGTCATGATGCTGCTGCTATATGCTCCACTACTATAATCGTTTAATCATTAAACTATAGTAGGCGCAGTGGTGATAACGATAAGAATGAACCAACCCTTTGCTATTTGTTTACTCTGAGCATACCATTATTTTAGTTTATTCTTACTGGTTCAGCTGTCCAGTCCAGTTGACTGAATTAGTGGGATTATTTTCTCGTTTCTTCAGTTAACTGAACCTGGCCAAAATGTGTATCATAAACTTACTGACTAGCAATGAAATATATGTCAAGTAAGAAATTAATTAACTGAATAATATTTTAATTAATTTTGAAGTCATGTCCACACTATTGCGAACAATGTCGCAAATTTGTGCGGTCTCTGATCATAAAAGAGAGGCAGGTTTAGGTTACGTTAGATATTCAGTAGTCCCGAAGGGCCAAAATCACCCCGAAATAGGAGCTCCGTATAGACTATAAGGACATAACCCCTTCGTCCAAGTTCGTAACTAAGATTTCACAACTGAACAAACGAGAAAAAAAAACTCACTAGTTCAGTCAACTGAACTGAACAACTGAACTAGTGAGAATAGAGGTTTATTTGCAGGAGGCAATGCCACTTCAGCCAAATTTGACCATTTCTTCAAATTCCGTGTAACCGACGGCCACCAATTATCGGCGATAATGAGGGAGGGAGGGAGGGAGGGTGGCAGTAGTGCATTATACTTTATTTTATTACATATTAAACATGGCGGCTGGAAATTCTAAAAAAAAGGGAGACGAAACTAAAAATACGTTTTCACCAATTATTTTGCCGTCAATATTGGTATCGGTTTTCACTCATTTCATAAAACGTATTTATCACTTCGCGGTTTTTTTTTTCATAGAATGCAATTTTTTGTAGAGTCCGTGTTGATTTGTACATTAAATCTACATGAATATTAATAAATTTCTGTCAAAAAAATATTTTTTGGGAGAAGTTTTTGTTGCCGACTGTACATTTTTTGCAGAATCATTATCTGCGTAGCAAGACTAAGCAAATGAGTCCCAACACGGTGGGTCTACGTTAAGTATAGCGGGGATCCTGTCACCACCTTCTGACTCCATCATCAGATCAGCTCCATGTCATAATAGTATTGCATTGTCATCCAATTTACACATACCTACATGTCTGTATGCAAATTTTCAGTTTCAATTTAACTTGCAAGATTTGACCCGTACATACATACATACATTGCAAATTAAATAATTGCTTGTAAAAAGAGGAACGGTTTGTATTTTTGTATGTTTTTAACAAATGAAATCAAAAGCTACGGGACCGATTTCAACAATTATTTCACCATTAGTATGCTGGCTGGATGGCTATGTTAGTCAATTAATTGTAAACTTAAAAAAACAACGGGGGTGGCATATATTATTACCGAAGAAATTTACCTCTACATTGATTACGGCGCATTCTTGCATGAATTAGCTAAACTACGATAAACAGAGTATACGAAAGATAACTGTCACACACGGAAAAAAAACGAAAAAATGACACACCCATGCATTTCCTGTGATATATGAGATACCTAATTGGATATTACGTGAGTGTGACATAGTCGGGTAGCTAAATGGCGGCAGAAGGCTCTCTAATCTATCCCACTGACAGGGCCACGTTTTATAAAGCTACAAGTAAAAAAAATACAGGTCTAAACCGGCAACACTGCTAAAATGGCTGGGCCCCGGTTATCAATCGCTTGTAACTTGTATTACAAGCGGAAATCTCTTTCCAACAATATGTATTAATTAAAAAGAGACTCTCACTTGTATTACAAGTTACAAGTTTTGATAAACAGTACACCGGTCTTCATTGGTCGAGGTTGTGTAAAACGGAAACTTGTAACCTGTAAATTGTAATTCGTAGCTTTATAAAACAGGCCTCAGCTGTTCAAAATATTTTTCGTAATCAAAGGCCCAACTAGGATGCACGTTGCTATAAAACCTAATCCTGGTCTTTGACTACAAGGCAGGACGAAGATCACGAAGGATGAAGTTCCACTCACATACCTGCTGTCAATGTCATGTATTTTCCTAAAAGTATCTACGTCATCACACGAGGACTAGGAGTAGTTGTATTGTAAATCAGTTAGCGAATACCACATAATGATAAATAGTGTAAAACGTTACAAAGGTCCAAACTTGTTTCCTACTTTTAGGATTTCAGCCTTAAGTTTCATTGTAACGATAATACGCAGTGCAACCGTAAAACACGTACGTAATAAATAATAATAAGTTAATGAAGAATTAGGTTTTCTTATTTAGTTAATATGTTGTATAAGATTGACGAGTTATGTTCGTTATGATAAATTGTAAGTGAGTTATTGTTTTGCCTTACGTGAACCACAAACGTAACATTGGATTGCGACTTTGCGAGTTGTTATAGGTCGTTTCACAAGAACTGCCACAAATGGATCGAATGGGTGAATGAAAGTATACATATCAGTGAAATAAATACGGATTTTGGGTTTGAAATTCAAACTAGGCCTACCTCTCTATTAACGTATTAAAAGGACCGGACGGCACTCACACAATCATAAGATTCATAAGTCACATGAATTTTGTTCGTAACCATTCATCACACCTCTAATGAAACAACCTATAGCCATCGAATACCGCTCTATTTATTTCAGTAAAACATTATTGCAATTGACTTGTTATTTATTAAATAGTCAACATTTGTTGTTGACAGTTGTTATTTGCTTGACAGTAATGGCGGCCGATTTAAAAACAATACGATAACATATCAAAAACAATATTGATTTACGGCGTAGAATGAATGAGCCCCTAAATTGACTTTACGTACGCATTAATTTGTCCTGTCTTCTGACAATAGAAATGATGAAAGATGTAAACAAATGAGTAATGGGCATGTAATGGTATGGTTGACAACTAACCTCAATATTTATACCAACGAATTTTGTTTTTAAAAACGTCCAGTTAATTGTTATTTAATCTTAAACTGAATGTAAAAGTAACAATCAAGCTTGTGCATGATTGAATATACCTCGTACGTGATTATTGTTTATGGAGTAATAATGGTAAATAGGCCCGATTGGTTTTGTTTACATCTTTTGTCAATTCTATTGAGTCCGACTTTATACAAATTCCGAATGAAGGGCCATTTTGTACAACATACTTAGTGTAACTGTGCGAGGGAGCGCCACTCAATATTATGAGTTTTGAGTCTTTTATTCGCTGGAATGATCTAAAGTACGGCCTATATTCAATATAATATCTACACAAAGTAAAGGGGAGGGCCTACTAACCCAGGGTGCGTTGGTTGGAAAGTTTGCAAAACCCAGAAAACATTTCTAAGCAAAAGGAACATGCAAAATTTATTCTGAAACCTGTCATATTAGTACAAATTAAACTTCAAAACCAATAATAAGTAATAAAGCGCAATTTATTATAACAACAGTAAAAAAGTGATAAGTCAATGGGACCAAGTAAGTACAAACTACAAACAAACCTTGTAAAACTGGAATGTTTCTATTTCTAATAGACTTCCGCTTTCCACCTCTCCGCGACGGCAATACATTGGCCAAAATAAACTCCAAGTTTTTACATGATTCTAATTTCTTTCTTTTATGGTAAAAGGTGGCATGGATGGGTTCTCTGATGGTAAGTGATCACCGCGACTATGAACACCTATTGCACCAGAAGAATCGTAAGTATGCTGTAAATAAATAGTCCTACTGACTATGCGAGATTCGTATTTACTCGTAAAACTAAAGATGCGGCCCCTGGGGAAACAGCTTATAAGGGGTGTCGTGCTGTTGGAGCATCTATACTTAAACATTTTGATACGAAGGTAATTCATTCTACGTGTACATCCGTAGTGTGTGCCGCTGTTAAATTCCATTTCCACTGCGTTGTACAGTATGAATCCTCATACACTATGTCTCACGCACGCGCTCGTGCACCTCTACGCGCACGCATCCGATGTAACTCGGCCTTACGGGCTTGTTTAGGCTGCGGCTCCAATGAGGCAGAGTCGAGTGGAGCAGTGCGGACCTGTGCCAATATTAACCGATAGAAGGCGCATGCGGTCACGTGGAGCGCGCCTTGCGCACGCTAGTTTAGATTTCTCATCTCTCTAGCTCATCTCTGCCTAAGTGGACCCGCAGCCTTACAGAGTCGCGGGGTTTCGCGATTGGCGTGCGGCTTCGCGTCGCGCGGCGCGTCGGGCGTCTTTTCATGAACAGAGAGGCGGTGCGTGCAGCGCCCCGCGTCATCACACGTGGAAACACAAACATGACAATGTAACCTTAACAATGCAATGCAATGTGGCAATGTTACGAAGTTGTTGATGAAGAAGTGGAGCGTAGAGAATAGCAGTGTCGCAGGCGCAGTGGCGGGTAAATCCCCCCGTGCGACGCTACGTGCAACGCGTCGCTGCTATCCGCGGACTCCACCGCAAGTGACTTTCATGTAACGCCATATGTTTCAATTTGGTGCAGTCCTAGCGTCTCCGTAAACAAGCCCTAATATTCGCGTTGTTCTTCAGCTGTCATGGCTTATCAGACAAGACATTAGTATTTGCCACGGCGTTGAAAACATTATCAACCTACTACTGGTAACTAGGGGCAATGTTACACTGGCGATTTGTGAACGTGTTACGAGCGAGGTAAAGAGACGGGTGTACAGCGATTTTGCCGCGGATGCTCGTAAATGTATGGTGATGGGCACGGACGACTTACGCATACGTGACGAATACGTTACGCTGACGTAGCGAGCTCGCAAAGCACAACAAAGAACGTATTCACTATTCTGCCCTCCTAAATAAAAAGGACGCATATGCAATTTGATAGTCAAAGTAAATTTAACCCTCTATCTTAAGAAATAAGGTCACTAATACATACGCGGCTCTATGAGACATACGCCCTTTTTTCCAAGGACGGCAGTATTAATGTCCTCGCAAGGAACACGCTCGTGAACCGGCAGTGTGTTGTCGCCCTTATTGTATCTCGTTCAAACTGTTCGCAGGATTATGACTTCTGTTGCCGGATGGGAAAATATGTGCATTATACATCATTTGAGTCTCGTAAAAGCGATAAAAGCACTACGAGCAGTAAGAGCGACAGATCGAATAGTTATCCATTCGGAAATATTGTGTTTGGTGATTAAGATGTTTCTAGAATGTTCACGTTTTCGTAACGATTAAATGAGTTATCTCCGAAATCCTGTTTTTTTTGGAACCGAGTCTAAAAGTAAAACCTCCTTCCTATAAATAAAAATTAACACCAGGGGACAGGGTAACGGTAACCCTGTCAAAATGTATGAACGAACAGTCGATTAACATTGATACCATTTAATGTCGTTTGGTAAAATTGGTACGAAGATTGGTTTTTGTTTAACTTGGGTCCACGCAGACGAGAAGTTAAGAAACCCGAGTGTTTGATCTGATTTAGCAACAGAGGGCGCTCGTGACGCCGCGTCGTGACGGACCACATTTCGCATCTATTTTGCAAAGATAATTACAAAGATATCTCAAGGCAGCAGCTGCAGGCTAATTTGATAATTTTCCTAGTTCCATTTAATCAATCTTTAAAATTGCTGTAGTTATTAGGATGGTAAGTAGAGGTATCTCCTTGCCTCATTTGGGCATGTTTGGGCTAAGGGACTTAAGATAATTTTACGAATAGGTTTTTTATGGAAAAAAAAATAAAAAAATATATTTATTAATATGGCATAAGTAGAGAAGGCATAATAACACACAGGCCACCTGATGGTAAACGGGATCTTAGACCCATAGACATTTTAAACTCTTTTCTGACACAACTTGAAACTGCAATAAGTAATAATACGACTGCAAATGCATTGCCAACCCTAAGGACTAACGGCCACTCTCACGAGTCAGTTGATGACAATGAAATTATAACCGTCCCTTAGGAGGCCATTTGCAACTTTAAAAGATGGCGGACGTGTAATTTGTTTTAGACTTTAATTTTTGGGTAATTAGGTGTTCAAAGTTCTTTTCTGATAGTGATTTGTACTTTTTATGCCTTTGTGTCGCACAGTGATTGAAGACTTGGACTTATTTCGTGTATCTGGCATCTTTCTTCTCGTTTCAAGTGGACTCGCAGTGGTGCAGAGGTTAAAACTATCTTGACCTCTGACCTACAAATCACCGTACAACGTTGCCCCCAATCTTCCTAGAGAAGATTGGATTGTGTTTTATTGCTAGGTATATTGTTTTATACTCATATAAACCTTGACACTGGCGAAATCACTTCACGTGGAAACGCCATATCCCTGCGGTAGTAGCAGTTCAAGCCGCCGCAGGGGCAAAAAAAAAAAAAAAAAACCGTCCCTTAGTAAAGATGTTTCATACACAAGTTTGAAAAAGGGTGTTGGCCTCATCCACAATAATCCAAATGCTTGGTGTTTGCCACAAACACTGGAGGACGCAACTGTATGTTTGAGTGAAATAGATATACATCGTGCTCACTTTAACATAAAGTTGCGTCCCGCAGTGTTTGCGTTTGTGGCAAACGCCAAGCATGTGGTGCGGCATAAAATGTCTCTGAGTATGACATTAAGATGGAATACCTTTATGCTAATTTCACTGATTGCCTTATGCCCACGCCGATAACAACAATGCAAACACTGATGCAAGCGTTAGGTTAAAGGAAACGATATGGTGGTAGCGATTTGGACGAAAGTTGAAAAAGCGGCAAACTGGTGCCGAAAAAAACGTACTCTGCTGCGTTTACATTAAGTCCGTGACCGAATGCGTCACCCGCATTCGATTTAACCGGATTCGTTGTTCACTATGAAAAACCCGTTTACACTAGACGGTGAGCTGAAAACGAATACAGCCGAACCAAATAATGTAAACGTTTCTTAGAATCATATTGGCTTTCGTAGCCACAGACAGACAGACGAACAACGAGTCTAATATTTCATCTACTTATTATTTACACCTGTAATAATGACGTTATATTTTTCATTTTCCTTCTCAATGTTTGTTGGCTAATGTTATTAACTGTAGATTAGTGATTGTTGCATATTGAAACTAAAGGTAAAAAGTAATCCTTATAGTATGGACGAGCAGGTACAACATTTACTTTTGACCGGAACAAGGCTGGCAACAGCAGCAGCAGCAGTACGATGTGATATTAACCGGTAATGGTTGTTTTAATTTCTTTTATCACCACCGGCCGTTCCTGCACGAAGTCACTAATAAAAAAAACAATAGCTGATATTGCAAATCAAGTATTGCGTTGCCTGGCATGCATCGCAACGCACTCATGCGCGATTAGAATAGTCACACCCACTTTTGAGACGCGAGGCTGTTTCTTTTTTGTCGTATCTTGTATCATCGCTTTGTGTTTTCGTGTGTCCGCGTGAGAATCTCAAACCAAAGACGCTGCGTATCAGTAGTTTAATGGCATGATAAAGATAAAGATAAAGATAAAGATAAAGACATTTATTCAGTAAGCTGGTGGCCGCACGGGCACTTTTACACTTCAAGAATCTACCAGCCTTCACAAGAGGTGACCACTGCTGAGAAGAAACGAACGTTTATACCTTATTATTATTACCTTGAACGTTATTACCTTGGTGCCGTGCAAATTAAAAATACACGATTTTTCACCTAGTCTTAGTGAGGATAACCTGGATAACACTAGGTGCTACAACATCAATTCCACTAGCGTCTCATCAGTGTTCGTATATTCCTTGGCTCGTAGGTATTTGCGTAAGGTAACCCTCTGCCGCCACCATGTGGTGGCGATAACTACGTTAATTTCCATGTTAACGGGTAAAGTGGACTTTTCCACGCATATTAAGACTGACAAAGAAGGCCTTTGCGAGCTGATGGATGAGGCGAAAAATAATATAATTTTCTTTTCTTTTACTTTTCAAATGGCATATGGATGATACTTTACCACAATACGGAACGACTCTAAATGTCATTTACGTTTCGTTCGTATCATAGGTAACCTTGTTGCACATGGCAATCCCTACCTTGCAGTGAGGGGTTTCAAAACGTTTCTTCAAAATAGATCGATACTGTTTTTCCTAGGAAAAACTGAATATGCAGTTCCTTTTCAATATCGTGTTAGTTAATCAGTAGTTATTTACTTCCAATTAAAAACTTAAATAATTGTGGTACCACCTGATAATTTTACTTATTATCAGGCTGTAAAAACTTGAAAAAAATAGAATAGAATGATCTCACAATGAAGTGCCACTACGAAGTTTTAAGTGTAGCTAAGGAAGCGAGTGCAACTGAAATAAAGAAGGCCTATCGGAAGCTCGCATTGCAATGGCACCCGGATAAGAACTTGGATAATCTCCAGGAAGCCAAAGAGCATTTTCAACTCGTGCAAAATGCGTATGAGGTCTTGTTCGACCCCCAGGAGAGAGCGTGGTAAATACAACCTCGTTTTAACTTTTCATGTACATGTTTTTTGTTATTGCAGTGGGACACTAGATCACATAGGTTTTTTTAAATTATAGCCTAGTAAAACATTATTTAAACACTTGCTTAATATTTTGTACATTCCACATAACCTTCATTAATATTTAGTCTACCCTGTGTTTCCATAAATAAATAGATGAATACATGTATTTATTAACTTATTCCCAAACTAGGCTGTATAATAGAGTCAATATAGGATGAGTCCTGTGAACACTTATATTCGCATACTTGCAATATATAAAGAGATGTAAATCATTTAAATTACTGGTTATCTTTCCAAAGTTTGTAGTAATGTAGTATTTATGAAGTCATTAAAACAAGTGTTTAAGTGAGCTCCCACAGGGATCAGGCTTTTACTATCTGGACAGATCAACTACACTAGAAAACACCAAACCAAATTTGGTGAAATGATACATTTAGGTAATTTGTAGTGTCCGTAAAACAAGGGATGAACAACTTACCTGTATATTTTCAATGTTACAGGTATGACAACCATAGAGAACAGTTACTGCGTGGGGCAGGCAGCTCATACAATGACGACAGTCTTGATGTGTTCCCGTACTTCAGTCCGGCCTGTTACAAAGGGTTCGGAGATGACCCCAAGGGGTTCTATGGAGTTTACTCAGAAGTAAATATTTAAAACTTTTGACTTTCATAAATATGTATGTTTGCATGTAAATACTTTAACATTATTTACATGTCCTAGCGCTCGAAGCCTCTTCAAAGAAATTTCGAAGAGGCTCATTGACGTCACGGGAGACCGAAGAGCTGGCAGTTTCCTCGCTCAACATATAAGTTTAACTATCCAGCGAGGAAATGCTGCCAGCATCTTTGGTACAATGCCGCAGGGGCCATTCTTAGATTTAATGTTTTAGTTAATTTATATATTTAGAGTTAGTCTTATTTAATTTTAGTCTTATTTAGTTATGGTTGTATTATTTTATGTCGTTTTACAATAAAGTATTATAATACTTTATTGTACAAACAGGAAAATAACAAACAACAAAATAGACAGAAACTCAAAAGCGAACTTATCCCTTTAAAGAATATCATATTTCATTACCAGCTGTTGCCCGGGACGTTGTTTGTGTAGAATTTGATTTGAATGCGCATTTAAATGCTCTTTTTAAATAAATATGCATATTTAAAACCAGTTGTAAAATAATATATTTAATGGAAGCAATTTTGTAGTAGAAATATTCATATTGCAATGGTAAAACTTCAGGTCTTCTCATTTGGTATCCATTTTGAAATACGTCAATTTACCACTACCTAGTTGTGTTGGCTATTTTAAGGCGTATTACATTATCCTGACTGTAGGAGGAGCTGGAATTTCAGTATTTTTTTTAATTCCCTTAATTATCTACACCACTACAAAGACTTTTGTTAAGTTTTTCATCTGCAGTAAGATTATTATCAAGAAAGGGTTGGTGGCATCTGGACCGTCATACTGACAATGACAGATGTTATTGGAATCTAATTATGAATCCGAGTTTAGTATTCCTCATTCCATATCAGCATTTTTTACTGAATATTATCTTCCGCCATCTTATTGTGAAACAAATGCAATCAACAAACTAAACTATTTATCTACTAAAGAGTTAGTATAAGATTGAAAAGGGTTTGCTTCGCTGGTTCGGTCATTTGGAAAGGATGGATGAAAGAAGATTGACGAAAGAGATATACAGATCCAAAGTGAGTGAGTGGAAGGGTTGGAAGCGGCCAGCCTAGGCAAATCGGAGGAATACTGGAAAAGGGCCGAATCTTAAGTACCCGAAACCGACGTGCGTGCATGACTCGATGTATGAATGAGGAAGAAGCGAAAGAAATTAGACAAGATTATAGCAAGTGGAAAGAAGTGGTCTATGCCTACCCCTCTGGGAAACAGGCGTGATTTAATGTATGTGTATGTATGTAAGAGTTAGTAAAACCAACTATTTTCTCATAAGATATCAAAATTAGTATTTAGTAAACTAAATCCATTTACAGGTATTCTCAAAACTAGCAACAGAAGAAACGGACTTCCTAGATGACCCGGAGGATTTGGTAGCTATTCCCAAATTTGGCAACTCCAGCACTGCTTATGAAGAGGTTCATGAGTTTTATGCTTTCTGGATGTCATTTTCAACTAACAAAAGTAAGTTGTATGTTTAGCAAGCAGTGCATAGTAGACTAGGCTGCCACAAAAGATCAGCAATGGTCGAAATGGCACACAAGGCCCGTCTCAACCCCCCAAAGTAGGCAATTGAGGCTAGAATTAAAATATTGAACAGAAGGGTTAAGATTCCATTGAATGACCTTGAATCACCAAACAGACTGATGCTAGATGGTTTGACCAAGGGCCAGATACAGAAGCAGTACTCCTCGACATGACCACTATTGTGAGGGGTTTTTCTCTCTGCAGCCCTAACCACCGTTAGCTTTAGCCTTGTCCCGAGGGCACCCTTCTTATGTTCATATATGTATATTTTATTAGTATTGTTATAGGTTATAGCGGGCTATTTTCCGCAACTCGACTTAATGTATGCGCCTTTTTTGCGTGCTGGGTCGCTAGCACTACTCTTGCCAACCCAGTTCTACCTTCAGCCTTGATGTTGCCGATGGCTTCCTGTAGCGACCTCGGTGTTCCGAGGTGACGTGCCCGGTATGTTGCCACCTCAGGGCATTCCATGATGACGTGGGCTGCGGTTTCCCCCGCCGTCATACAGGCTCTGCACAGGGGGCTGTTTGTAACACCTAATGTGAACAAGTGTTTGTTACACAAGGCATGGCCAGTTATGGCTTCAGTTAGTAATCGGAGTTGGGCCTTTTTGAGAAGTCGTAGATTACGCGACCATCCGGGATTGATTATCGGAAGGGCCTCGTTACTTTGCCTGCAGATGTTTAGGTAGCTGCAGATGCTTAGTATTGTTATTTTACTTTTATATTTTGCATGTTTTGAGTATTTGCCTATAATTGGATAAACACTGTGCTTCTATTAATTAATAACTGTATGATTATTTGTCCATGTGTATAATCCTGTATCTGTTGGCGAACCTTGAATAAAATAATAAAAAATACTAACTTCTGCCCGCAACTTCGGCCGCGTAAAATTAGTTATTCAGCCATCCCGTATTGAGGGGCATTTTGACTATCATTACTCCCACGGGAACTTGAATTTTCCGGGATGATACTTTTCATCCTTTGTGTTAATCTAGGGTAGCTACTACTAGTAGCTACCTCCGTTCCAAATCCGTCCGCATTGCAACGTAAAGTAACAAACTAACACACAAACTCGCATTTATAATATGAGTAGGATAGGATAGTAGGATTAGTGAGATTTTAAAAATCCAATATGTATGTACTTGACATGATTTAAAATGTATTGTAAAACTATAGCACCTGTCATTCCTAGGATAAAGCCCAACCTCGCACTTAAAAATCCGTCAAGCTGTCTTGCCCAACGGGTGGTCACATAAAAACAGATATCCATACCCACAAACAGGATTACGCCTACAAACGGGTTCGGTCCCGTTGGCCTTACTTGCATTTTAGCCTTGGAGAGCAAAACGGCTCAGTAGTACACTGACCAAGTATGCAAAATGACTTGGTTATACAATGCCATGGTTACAAAATGGTATTATTGTTAGTTTCAAGAAGACTTACTTTGCAAACCGTCTAGGACGTGAAATGCATAAGCAGTCAGAATGACTCAATATTGTATAAGGTCTTGATTGTGTTAAGGACTATGTAATCAAAATATCTTGTTTGTTTTAATGTCTTAGTGACAAAATGAGCAAGTGGTCATAATTGCTAAACGACTACGTTGTATGAAAAATGAGTATAAGGTGTTTTGGAGTAAATATACCATAAATATCTACTAAACTGGGAACAATTTCTACACTGGCAAAACATGCCAAGACGCAATTTTTAACTGCCCCCCCGTTTTGGTTGACTTCGCGTCGCTACTCGCTAGGCGATATTCAACCTAACCAAAAGGGGTAGATTCAAAAAAGAAATAAATATAAGATCGTATAAAGGTAAAAAAATCTATTTTACCAAACAAAACATGACATTCGTAGGTAATTAAAAAAATAATGTATTGTCATTAATTCATTATACAACCTGGACAAAAGCTACTTAGACATTTTTTATACTTAACGATTCAACTACATAGTCTTTATACTTTAAAGACATTCTACAATATTGGCCATGAAGATTATCCAGACCATGATTAGTCGTTTTACAGCCAAGTCATTCCGTCTATACTATGCCTTATTTATAGCAATGAGGGCGTTTTACAGACCAAGGCATTTGCTACCCGGACAAAATACAACTTTACTAAGGTTCTCTGCTCGCCAAGGCTAAATGCAAGTAACCCCTACAAACCAATTGGGTTAATAGGGCGCGCACACTTCATACCGCCCCCGCTGTCTTTCGTCCCCCGTTGCCCGCGGACGATGTGTCTCACGAACGAATTTGCCAATCTATACTTAGTACAAAATTATACAATGTCCAGGTTTCGTCTGGCTAGACCAATACGAGATACAGCAGGGCGACAACCGGCGGGTGATCAAACTGATGGAAAAGGAGAACAACAAGGTCCGGCAGCGCGCGCGCAAGGAGCGTAACGAGGAGATCCGGAGACTGGTCAGCTTCGTGCGCAGGAAGGACAAGCGCGTGATAGAACACACGAAGCAGCTGCAAGAAAAGGCTGAGGAGAACAAGAAGAAGGTATGTTCTTACACGCTTTATATTAACTCCACTTATATGTGTACAAGATAATTTTAAGCCGGGTAAGCATGACGTGCGGGAACTAGTCGCCATTCCTCCTCATACCTATACCCCATCTTTCAATCTGGAACGCCAAATCGCTTGAAGCTTTGTTACAGTAAAGCTTACAAATAAACTGACATACTACTTTTTGTTTCATTCAAATGACCCAGTAGTTTTGATTCTACTTGTCGTATATCCGTACGCACATTTAGGTGATCATTCTAGGTAATGCTCAATGAGATGCTTAAGTCTATTACGGTCAGAATAATTTAACAGGTCTACAAATAAAGAGACTTGGCAACAAGCAAATAAAAAACTAGTTGTCGTGTGGCGCAGATACTTGAAATGTCAAAGAAAGATTTCTTCCATCTATTGTGCAATAAAAAACTCTTTAATAGTCTCAGGTCTGGTACACTTGTTTTATCTCCCGGGTATTGCCAGACTTGTAGTTGTACTACGGCGTAGCTTGGCGACCGCAGTTACGCACTCGGAGACAACGTTCACGTGCATCTACACACACAAGCATGGCAAATCCGCTTTCGTGAGATAAAACAAATGTAAAGGCGCACTGTGGGACGAAAATCGGCTCTAGAGGACATAGAAATCGAAGTTCTCATTTTTATGATTTTTTGATTGGGATTGGTTTCATTTGCAGTTATAATGCTAAAATATTATTTTGGTTGGATTGTGTTTGGAAACTGATGAGTTATAATTTTTTTCCTTAAAATTTGTATGGGACGGCATGAAAAAGTCCAAATATCTCTGAAACCGCAAGAGAAACCGTTATATCCTCGCAGATGGTAATAAAAATAATTATTTGTGATTTTTTGGCGTAGTGCATATTTCAGTCATAGCTGCGGTTTTTTTTTGAAAAATCGATGTTATTTTGTCTTTTTTTTAAGTCAGTGGCGTATATTTTTTTTCAACTTATGTAGGAGGGGGAGGTAGCGGAATGCAAATACTCTTCTTACATATATAAATATTTATAATAAAAAGTAAAATAAAAAAAAAACGTGATAGAATAGTATTTTTTCTGTATAACTAATTAGAAATAAAAGTAGAAAATGTAAAAAAAATAACTATCCATAATGTGACTAAAATAAACACAATACATAATATTTTTTATTAGGGTAATATATCTAACGAATGCTCTATATCGGACTCATTTTGATATAGATCACACGGATCTGAAACCTCTTGTTCCAGTTCGACTTCCTGAACCGAAAATAAAGACCTAGTTTCGGCAAAAAATGCCTGCCTTTTCTTCTTATCCAGACTAGGTCTTATTGCCGTAATATGAGGATCGGAGGATAATAGAAGCATATTCAGTATATCCTCGTTACAAGCTTGCCTACTCCTTTTCCTAGAATTATGCTCCCTGAACCTCCTAAAATCTTTATTTCGAGCTTCGGAAGCCTCTTCCGAGAGACTTCCGATAGGAACAATGGCGTTGCTGGCGATAATGTCTGCTCCATGAATCAATAGCTTATGCACAGTTGACGGCATATAATACCAATCATACATTGCTACGAACTTTTGAGCAGTCTTAAAGGCATATTCCTTAAATTTCATAACATCAATTTCTTCTCCAGATGTTATTGCTTGCAGTATTACAGCAAATCTGCGAACAAGTTCTTCATCCAATCCAGTTATTGCTGCAGTTTTTTCAGGAAACTCGAAGAACCTTCTTGCTGTATTGCCATCGTTTGTGGTACCCGATCCCTGCTTTACATTATCGATCAAAAGGTTGAGCTCTTCCTTGAATCGGTCTTGAACAACTTTTTTCGTCTCGTTCATTATTTTTTTGAGTTCCTCGCCTTTTGCAGCCCATTTTTTAATTCTCAGTCTGTAAGAAATGTGTAAAAGGCACTCCATTTAATTTATACGAGCATGTAGTGAAGATAACCCGAATTCATATAATTCTGTCGAAATCTGCTTCACTACAACTGAATCTAACTTATTCATTTCGGTAGGCTTAGCCAAACACAAGTAACACGTAGCATTTGACTTAGCTTCCGATAGATAAGTACAAATTTTACCATCTATCATGGTCATCTTCAAAAGGTGTTTTATTTTAGCTGTATTGTATTCCGTAGGAAGTAGAGCCTTAATTTCTTCTTCGAACTTTGATTTTAACTCCAAAACTACGGCTTTACTTTCCTTAACAAAACGGAACATCAATGGGCGACAATAAGACGGTGAGCAGGGTTTTGGATTCGTCCATAAAATGTCCTCACCACAAACCAATTTCAGTGGTGCTAATGATGCCATGAATATGCTCGAGTCATCGTTTTCGCCATCAATTTTTTGTTTATATTTGCTCTGGCTGGATGCACCATCAAAACCCCATTTCGATATCAGCGTCAACTCTTTGTCTTCAATATTAGATGGTAATTCTTTTAGAATCCTCTGCGTAGTTAAATCCAGTAAAGCTTGAAGTTTAATTTCAGCTGATGAATCCGTTATGGTTATAGCGGATTTCGGAGGGTAACTTTGTAATTTCGCTGACTGAATCTTGTAGTATGATGGATAAAGATCTTCGGCTCCTTCTTGAATAGCTGACTCCCTTAAGGTCATGTATTGCCATTTAGTCAGCTTTAATGCCACGTAAAGACCGAGTGCCTTATCTGGTGAATATGTAACTGAAGTATTTGATTTCTTGATCATTTTTTGTATATTTGCTGCTGCTTCAGAATTTTTGAGCATGTACTCAATTACGGATGCTATATCTTCACGCCCATCTTCTTTCAAGAGTTTTGCCGCTGCATATGTTAATTCAGTTGAGTCTTCTCCTGTATAACTGTCGAATCTTCTCTTTTTTTGCTTGATTGATAGTTCTTCAAATGGTTTTCTGGATCGAATGGTCATTGTTCCAGTTGAAGTAGATGGTATCAAACATTCTGGTAAAGTAAAATCAGTCGTAGTTGACGATTCCAAAGGCTCAGAACACGACGAATCTTGAAGTAGTCCAAGGCTGAGTAGATTAGTTTGTAGACAGCTGGGCCAATCAACATTAGCTTGAAGCCAACTTTCGTAGTATTTTCTGAAGTCTTTCGTATTCCGGTTACTTTTTTGCCATTTCGTAACTGCAGATCGAGTAAACTTTGTACAGAATTCTCTAAGTATTTCTATTTCGTCTTCAGATAAACTGGAACCCAAACGTTGCACCACTGCTTCGAACAATACTTCATGGTTAAATGCCGGCTTCTTGCTTTGTAAAACGACAAATAGGTCCAAGTTGGTAGAAAAATTTGTCATTTTTAGGTTTTAGCAGGAGTACAGATGTTCACAGTTATACAGAATAATTGCGATTATCGCTCTCGGAAAAATGTCTGGTCTATTTATTGATGTGAGCTAATGATGATTCCTTTACCACTTCGTTAAGTAATCACCTACTTATTTATCAATCACTTATCAGAATTAATTAAGGGATCTCATTAAATCTTATAACTAATTACTCAAGAAATAATTACAAACTATTTACAACCAAAATAAATTAAGTATAATCCCATTACTGAATATAGTTCATTAAACATGCACAATAATCGCCTCATTACCGGAAAAATATTTAATTGTTTATATTTTAAGCGATCATAATTAATCAAAAAATTGTTTGATTTATAATTTGAGTATAAAATATACAAAATATAAATATTCAAGACGTGTATTGATAAAATAATCACAAAAAAAACATCGATTTTTAAAAAAAAAACCGCAGCAATTACTGAAATATGCACTACGCCAAAAAATCACAAATAATTATTTTTATTACCATCTGCGAGGATATAACGGTTTCTCTTGCGGTTTCAGAGATATTTGGACTTTTTCATGCCGTCCCATACAAATTTTAAGGAAAAAAATTATAACTCATCTCATCAGTTTCCAAACGCAATCCAACCAAAATAATATTTTAGCATTATAACTGCAAATGAAACCAATCCCCATCAAAAAATTATAAAAATGAGAACTTCGATTTCTATGTCCTCTAGAGCCGATTTTCGTCCCACAGTGAGGCGGTTAGAATAGCTTAAGTTCACAAAATACACGCACACTTTCGTGAGATAAAACAACTGTAAAGGTGGTTTGAAAAGCTTAAGTCCACAAGATACCTATGTATTATTTTAATTTTAGGTAGAACAACGCAGGCGTGAGAGAATAATACAAAGACAAAAAGAAATTGAAAAGGCAAAGCAACAGGAAGGAGAGAGCTCATTCATGCAGAGTGAGGATTATCAAAAGCAGCTCAGTGAGATTGAGTCATTGCTGGCTAAAGAGTTTGGACTCTCTTCGGACGATGATACTATCAGCGAAGGCGGCATGGAAAGCAGCAATGAAGAAAGCTCAAAAACTGAAGAGGTAAAACCAAAGAGGCTTTCAATACGCTCCCTGTTGAAACTACTTATCTATGTTTCTTACCACAAATCAACTGACACTGACAATCATATCATGTCATAATCATAATAGTTTTTTGATTGCAGCCCCATTTTAAAAAACGTAACTTTCGATTCAACCTAATAATACCAAATAGTGCTCTAGACATGCCAAAATAATAATTAAATTATGCAATTATTAAAAAACTCTCATATAAATGTAACCGCAATTGTTGGTTTAAAAGCGTCAGTACTTTACAAAATGTTTACAAAGAGTTCTGGTAACATAAACCTCTAAGAATAATACAAGGGTACTTTAAATATCTATGTGCTGTAAATATATTTCTCTTGCAGGCTAGTGAAGCTTCGAAAGCAGCTGCTAAATCTCCTAAACCAAAGCCAGGCATCAAGCACCTATACTGTTCGGCTTGCAACAAACTCTTCAAAAATATCAACTCATTTGAAAATCATGAAAACAGTAAGAAGCACAAGGAAAATGTCGCTCACATGATCTTGGTGGATAGAGTTGATCTCGAGGACTATAAGATTAGCCTGAATGACCCTGAGGGGTATCAAGTGGAGCCTAAAGAGAAAGTCAATGGGTTGACTGAAGATGAAGTGGATCGCGTGGGCAACTCCACTTCTGATATTGAGGATAATGACATTAGAGAGACATTAAGCGATGATTCTGATAAAGTACAGGTGAGTTATAATAGTACATTTCGATGCTAGTGCGGAAAGTAGGTCATTACATTTCCACACGTGTATCAAACGACGTTTTTTAATATATTTGCGTAATGAATGATGTGTATCTGTGAATATGTGTATGTGTGCATGTGGGTATCTGTCCTCTTCCCCCCGGACCGAAGTGAGCTTAACGTGTGTACACTCTGTCCGAAATTACTTAAATTATAATAAAATTGTTTAAACAAAAATTATAACGTCAAATGCTAGGACTGCTTAGACATAAGAAGTACTAAACCAACCTAACCTACAGTAATACGCGCAGTCGCGGGTGCGATGCGCCGCACCGTTCTAGGCTCCTAATTACCTCTGCGCTCCTGGTACTTTATTTAAACATGCAAACTCTTTGGTTGGATTTTATATTTTTTAAAAATGGAAAAGTAAAACGCACTAGTTTGCGAAAACCAACTTTTCGCACGATATACAGCTACGAAAAGAACTAATTTTTGAGCAACTGTATCATATTATATCTTATGTATATCATAGCATTCTGTCCAAAGTTTAGCATTTATAGCCTAGTGGCTTACGGGCCGTATATTCAAGAAACGAATCGTTTTCCTTACGGGCAGAAGCGTTATGACATTTGCTACATACAAAATGTGTCGAATTATAACGAGGCTTTACAACTCTACCAACGGTTTTGAATATAGGAACGCACCATCGGTCAATTAGTGACGATTGAGTCATTTCTTAGTAACAATTTTTCATACACATTACACAAGTATAAAAAAGGAACAATCTCCAAAATGCCTCTGAGTACGGCAGTTACGATCTCTTGATCACAAGGCTCACAAGACATAGTATCTGCGGCGAATTTATAGCAGTTACATTACCTTTTACCTTATTAAAAAAATATTCCAATGGGTATAATGGTATTAGGGCTTTTTGCCCTTAGCGTGACGCGGATACTACGGTCGAGTTCATAAATATGTGTACACTTTAGTATCTTATTTATTTAATGTCATGTTTAAACTCCCACGGTGACAAGTACTAAAGTGTAAACATATTTTATGAACTGGACTGTACTTTAACTAGACGATAATCCAGTCGGTTTTTTTACACAAAACTCAGTTTAGGTAGTTTTTAAATTGTGTACTGTTCTTCAGGCTCTTCCGAAAAGTCAGAAAAAGAAAAAGAACAAAAAGAAGTCATTCATCCAAATGCCAGAGAGTGAGGGAAATGACAGCCACGATGAGATGAGCTTCAATGAAATCGAAGGTCCCGCGCGAAGCCGCAAAGCCAAGAAATTCAACATGCTCAAAAGTCAGATACAGGCCAAGAAGGAGGCCAATCTCAAGACAGGTTCACAATCTCAAACATCCACTGAGAACTTGCACGAGGTCTCGAGCACAACCCCTACAGATGATGCCGTGGGTGAAGCCTGTTTACCCCATGACAAACCAGCATCGACTAAAGTTATAAGAAACCCTAAGCCTAAGAAACAAACGGAACGAAAACCCGTTAGACCTAAGACTACCGAAACTGAGGATTCAAGTACTACCCTCACTTTGCGGTGTGCAGTGTGCGAATCGGACTTTCCATCAAAGAATAGATTGTTTGAGCATTTAAAAAAGACTGGACACTCTGTTGCCCTGCCGCAGGCTAGTTTGCCACATACTAAAAAAGGGAAAAGATCTTCTAATAGATAAATGTGCAAACAATTTAGATAGGATGGAAAGTATTAAAACTAATGCATTGAAAATCATTGTGATTTTATTTTTACTCTCTAAAGTGACTATCAATTTACATTATTTATTAAATTAAAACTATGATCACTGTCATTAAAATATGCATAATGAAAAAAATTGCTGTTTTATTTTGAACTTAGGGTTTTTAGCTTATTTATTACACCATTACATTCAACAAAATTTATATCTTTCTATAACTTAACGCATAAAAGCTAACAACCTACACATGTCACAAAAATGATATAACATTTTAAATAAACTGACTCTTAAACCAAAACTCCATTGAATATACGGTTATACTATACAAACAGTGCAGTTACTAAAACATATTTAAATGTATTAAATACTGCGAGTCTATCACACACATCAGAATTGTCAGGAAAAGAATATCCTAAGACATTCTTGCATGTTAATTTTAAACCTAGGTTAATGCCAGGTTAACAGATTAATTTGTTAAAACTGACAGTTATTATTTCAATATGACATTCTTGAACTATTTATCTTTCTCTATTCTTTATCCTGAGTCATATAACACTATAATAATGTAAGGATATTTTTTCCTGATAATTTTTATGAGTGTATGAAATACAGCATATAAAACACCAGCTTACAATAAATTTGTGCACACGATAAAGCAGCTCGAACATAGAATTATGTCACTACATATTTTCCCATACAGATGTATTTACAGATTTTTGATCATTTTAACAGTTAAGTAACAATATATGAGTACTCTTTTCTTACACTGCAGTGTGGATAAAGTTGAACTATTTAGTAAGGCTCAATAGCAGTGCAGACTTTCATTCTGTATTTTATCAGTGTAAGTAAAGGTACTTTTTTATGAACATCAGCACTAACATGTAACCTTTCCCACCACAGACAGGTCTGTCCATCAACTGAAAGTCGGGCCACTGACGCCGTGATGGCCACAGCCGTCACAAGTTAAAGATTAAAAGAGACTTTGTTTCATATCCAGAACGTGTAATTTGTGAGAAAAGCAAAAGGCTATCCTTGACACATTCAGTCAATGCTACAAGCGCTATGCTTAAGCCTGTAGCAGGATTTATCTGCTATGAGCAGTGACCCCGTATCAGGTTGCTGGAACTGAATGTGCTAATATACCTATATGGGTAAGGACCATAAAGTTGGACCATAGTTAAGCACAGTTAACCATACCAACAACAAAGTCGAAAAAAGTTTGTTGTGCAACGAAAAATGTATCCCTACAATTGTATGGCTAATTTTCGTGTCACATCAGAAAAGTTTAATAGAAAATTTAATTGAGTGAGTTAGTATGGCCAAGTTTTTGGTCCTTACCCATATGATGGTAAAAATTATATATTGTCAATGGTCTGTGGTGAATGACACCATACTATAGTATCAGTAGGTATTCCACAAAACTTAACACTATTATTCATTCAAACTCGGGAATATCTGCAAAACTATAACCTGGGTATTCCTTATAAGCGTAATAAGCTATCCTTATATGATAAATTCCAGGCAGGAACATAATACCTCCTAACACTATCATAGGCCACAATCGGTCTGAATATTTCGTATCAATATGTCCCGTTACTATCAAGCTGCCAACTAACAACAGAATTGTCCCGACAACAAACAGGAAAGTAGCAAGGGTAATAGCTTTCCAGGGGACCTTTGGAGGAGGAACGTCGAACTGAGCATCTGAGAAGCCACTGTCATCACTTGGTACTTGAAAGTATCCATTATTCTGCCTCCTTGGCCGAAATCTTGACATTTTGAACTGTTTGATGTGTTCTGTAACAAAATTAAGATTATTACTTGGAAGAATTCTACTATTTAAGAAAATATTCCCGAACCCATTCAATTTTTTCACCGAAAACTTTGTAATACGTACAGTAATCATCATTATATTATGTAGAAAATTACAATAAGTTGCTTCATGGTTCCACAAGCTTTGTTTTATTTGTATATGCCTTATACGAAGTTTACTTGTACACGGAGTTCAATGTTAACAAAACATACGTAAAACTCCTTGAAAAACCACAAACATAAAAAAGCCAAAACTATTTATATCAACTTGTTTACCTTTCATTCAACAAAATGTAAGAAACAGTAATTTCACTACGTTGCTTTTTTTTACCTATGCTATTTAGAGCAACTTAGGTAGAAGATGATTCGATTCGATCCAAATAATTCTCAACAAAGAAGTAGAATTCTGAAGAAATGGTAAATAATTAAAATGTCAATCGATATTCGATTTGGGCTAGGGATACGTAAAAAGACTCGATACCTGAGTAGTATCGATACTTTGGTTTCGATACCAAGTACTTTTGGTATCGATACTTTTGTTCCGATAGTTTAACGGTATCGATAGTTTTCTATAGTACTCGATACTTTGGTAGCACAAACAGCACAGCACTATCAGTCATTCACATCACTACTTAAATGTGCGTTAAGTGCGACAGGATTGAAGGGTATTTCCCTTTCATAGACAAAATCAACGATGTCCGATCTTGTGTTGCCATTTCTTTCTAATATCAGCCTATATTGATATTTCAAAAAAGAGGTTGTTATTATAAAATATGTAAATAAAAACAAAATATTCCCATATTTTTTGTTGTTTTTGAGATTTCTATTCAAGTCCTTTAGAATAAGTAGTAGTTTGCCTTTTGTGTCCATGTTTTGTTTTTTTTTTATAATAAATAACCATTAAATACTTGTATTCAAGCCTTTCTTTAAAAAATTTAATCCTAATAATTAAATATGAAAATAGTACTCGATACCTAATGGTATCGATACTTTTGTTACGATACTTTTATGGTATCGATACTTATTATACGATGCTGGTATCGAGTACGGTATCGATACTTTCGTTTCGATATCGTATCCCTAATTTGGGCTGTAGCCGGCGCTCGGGGTAAGTGTAAAACTCTATAATCTGTGGTTAGTCAATTCTGACTGAATTGACAGCAAAGTACTCCTATTTGTTATCTGTGGAAAGATAAGGCTGGAAAAAAATACGTTCATGTGATGTAAAGAAATTAAAATAATAATTATGCTTTTAATAATATGAAAATATACCGCATTAAAAAGATGCGACAATATTATGTTTCAGGATGGTTGCCATGAAACTAAATACGAAACTTCGGATATCCCATTCCTGTTATTGTTATTGTATGTATGTATGTATGTAAACACTTTATTGTACAAAAGAAAAAACAGAACAATACAATTAATATAAAAATATGTACAAAGGTGAACTTATCTTAAGGGATCTCTTCCAGCTAACCCTTGAGAGATTGAGAAGAGTGAAAGGTTGTGCAACGAGTAAACAAGTGTACAAGAAGAAGAATATAACACATCAAGTAACCAATAAAACTTATATAAATAAAATTAAAATAAAACTACATTCAAATACCTACATAAATAGATACAGAAATATATATTAACAGTTAAATGTACATACATAAACTACATTTTACGTACCTAGAGGATAATTGATATTTAGGAGCTAGAGTCAAGCCAGAACTTCTTTAATTTTCCTTTTAGGGAATCTACCGTTTGTGATTGCCTAATGCCAGTCGGTAGCCGATTCCAAAATCTGACAGAATGTACCGAGAAGGATTTGGAGTAGGATTTGGAATTGTGGGATGGGAATGCGGGGGTTAGATTGGCCTTTGAGCGCAACCGGTTTTGGGAGCCGGAGGCCATGAACCTAAATCGCTCAGAAAGGTAGAAGGGAGCACGAGGATTAAAAATAGTATTAAAAAGCAGCGACAAGATGTGAAACGTTTCGGCGAAAACGAATAGGTAACCAGTTTAGCTGTGCACGGTAGTGGGAGACGTGATCGTATTTACGTAGGCCGAAAATGTATCGAATGCACACGTTTTGGAGTCGCTCAAGTTTATCAAGAAGCTGTTCTGAGAGGTCCATATAAGCAACGTCAGCGTAGTCTAGAAGAGGAAGAAGAAGTGATTGGGCTAAAGTTATCTTGGTTTGTTGAGGGAGAAAATTCTGCAGACGCCTGAGAGAATGGCTTGCGGCTGACATCGGTAACCTGAGTTGGCCAGGAAAGTGTCTGATCTATTGCGATACCCAAGTTTTTAACTGTAGAGGAAAAGGGAATTATGGTACCGTCAAACACCAAATTGGGTATCGCAACGTCAGACAGCTTCGAGATGTAGTGGGGACTTCCAACAACTATGGCCTGCGACTTCTTTGCATTGACCTTTAGTCCAAAATTAGTGGCCCATTTCTGGATCGTGGCAAGATCGTCGTTGATAAGGTCAATCAGGGAAGGGAAGTCATCAAAACTAGCCCCCGCATAAATCTGCAAATCGTCAGCGTACAAGTGATATGAAGAAAGAAGGGACGTCGTTATACCATTAATGAAAATTGAAAAAAGAAGAGGAGAGAGCAGTTATTCGAGCCTTAAGGCAAGAGAAAGGGATTGAGATAATGTAGTTTTGAACTTCGAATTTATTAGTAGCTCAACATATTATTATAATACAAGATAAGATAAGATAGAAGATGCTCAAGTTATCGTCAAAAAAACATACATACAATTAAACTACCTAATGCACTCAGTTGACTCTAATGCAAACATACACTCTTGCCAAAGTTGAGCGAGGCAGACATGCCACCGTTTTCTAACTCATTGCAATGCTTAAGGATGGCAAGCCTGCCTCCCCTAACTTCGGTGAGAGTGTGGCTGACAAACCTCCCTTCGTTCGGTCGAATAGAGAATGTTTGGAAGGTTAAAACTAACCTATTTTTAAACAAGTTTTAACGCTACTTACCTTTAAATTTTCGTGCAAGCATCACTTGGGTATCTCTTATAATATGTATATATAGTATACCTTATATAGTTAATAAGCCTAGCCTGCGATCAAGCTTCTTCTTAAGTTAAATCAAATTTGGTGATTTTAATGAAGACATCCACACATCTTTAATGGATGATTAATACTTGGTAGGTTTGTATGTACCTGCAAAGAAAAAAAACATTGCTTGCATAAATTTTACATTTAAAGTGCGCGTGTCTGTTTGTCTATACATTAAGCTTTCCCAACTAAATTGCAGAACTGATCTTGATGCAATTTTATAAGGTTTTTTCACGAGGAAAGACAAAAAATATTGTCTATAGTGGTTTCAGATTTTATTATTTATTTATTTGTTTATTTATTGAACTACGTGGTGATGTTCCGTCATTTGTAAGAAAGGATGCGAAAATCCAAAAAGCGAAAAAATATACCTACCGAAAAATTTACAGTCCTCGCGAAATCGGCGATCAAAAACATGTGGATGAAGGTAGGCATAGTTATTATTACTTTTTCTGTGGTTTTGTATCGTACATTACTAATAACAATTTCCTTTAGTTCATCAACTGAGGTTTAGTGACGTTTGTGAGTGGGTAATGGTGGTTCAAATCGTCTCATAACAAAAAGTCGGTTAAAAAGGACCAATCACAAAGCTGTATTCGACGCAGTGCGTTTACTCAGTGAAGGATTCTTATCCGTTGTCAAATTAAAAAAAAAGTAGTAGGCAACTGTATGGAAAAAACATAAGCGTTCCTAATTATGTGGCCACCTGTTTTTAAGCTTTGTTAAGCAGTTCGGGCCATTTCAAAACACAATCTTACTTCAGCAAACATGTTTTTCGTCGAATTAAATTCTAAGGTAGCTTATTATTAAGTACGTTGGTAGAAATTATGGCATCGGTTCAAAAGTCCAAACTGTGGACGTGTATTTTCAATCTGGTAAGTGGAATTACCTTCCTACTCTGGTAATTTGTCTTCTTAAATTATGTTTGTTATCTAAACTTAGTATTATTCTAGAGTTTGGTGGATATGTATTATGTAACTTATGTCTGGTCGTGTAACTATTTTTCAACCGACTTCAAAAGGCGGAGGTTCTCAATTCGACTGTTGTTTTTTTAATGTTTGTTAACTACCCGATTACTTATTCCGTCAAATGTGGACCGATTTTAAAAACTCTTTTTTTGTTTGATAAGGTTTGTTCCCAAAATGCACCCATTGTCACCAAGTAAGTATCTGATGAGGGAATCCGTGAGGAATTGAGGGAACTCCTCAAATGTTATAGGCATACACATTTTGATATTTTCAGTACCTTACTAGTCCAGTACGTCGGTTGTTGTGAGGTTGAGTCGCTAATATAATCGGTATGATGTATTCATTACAAGTAAAGAATAACCACACCAAGGGCGGGTAGGTCGAAACATGTACGACATGCAGAGGACCCTCCACTTCAGTCTTCTCGTGACTACGGCTGATGTAACACAGTTTATTTATTACGCTTTTAAGTCCCGTTTTATAGTTTTAGTTTCTTACAATATACCTACATACGTAACAGTTCTAAAAATAGGTACAAATCACTATACGTTTGATATTTTGTATGTTGTGTATGTATCCCCTTAGCGCGTAAATTTAATTGAATTGAATACGATTTTATTCAATATAGAATTGAAAGCTTCCTATTTAGTAAAAATTGCGAATGACTTCTTTGCAAAGCAGTGCTTACAAAATAGTGCCTAATATAATTTATTATGTCATGTGCCTTATAGCCAGGCATTACCAAGGTCTTGACAAAAACACCCTTACAATGAAAACACCACCATTAATTATGTCACAAGGTCATATCGATAAGTTAGAGACATTCAGAAAGAGGTTCGTAAATAACGATTTCGCCAATTTGTCTTCGCGGCTCGCATTTTCCCATTAAATATTTTTACTCCTATAAAAAACGAATATGTATGAAGGTATAAATACGCTAATATTGAGAATGATATGATAACACCTTACATTTTAACTGCGCGAGCTCTTTCTGTTTTATTTTATATCTTATGTTATGTATCACCCACAGTCTAAAGTCCAAGGGAGATCCTTCCTGATTCGAATCTAAAAATATAAGTAGAAGCCGACATCGTTAAAAATAAATCTTGGTTCCTATTATTGCGTTAATAGATAATCCGAAAGTCTAAAAAAGCCTTCTAAATTTAAAATTGTAAATTTATAGGCAAGCAGCCAACACGAAATATACAGGGTGTTTGGTAGAGCGTTGTCTAAAAGAAACAGGCGAATAGAAGAGGCCATTAGCTATCCATTTCAGGAACGTTAACCCTTTATTTGTCTATTGGCTATTTAATACCGATTTATTTTATTTTTTATTAAAAGTTACAAAAATTCGACCTTGAAACCCCGAAAAAAAAAGGAACTATTTGGTGTATCCACAAAATTATCATTTTTTTAGAAAGTTAAATGTTGTGGTGTTTGAATAAAACTGTTATTGGAAGCGTACAGCGACATTTAAAAAAAAAGAAGCTCTCAAAGTTTCAGAAATCAGTAAATAAAATTTTCAAGCTTAACTTCACAGTGAAATTAAATAAAACGAATGTGATTATAACTCTCCCAATTTCCTAAAAACATCTCCAGTTCATGCCGATTCTAAGGGTGTGCCACATGCATTACAGAACTCTTAATAATTTGAGTTATTCGCTAATAACTTCCACCCGGCCGTGAAGGTGGCGATTTCGGTGTTTGGGAAAATTTACTTCTCTCAGTTACCACGTCTTACGCAGTTAGATGTTTTCTCGTTGTAATACACGTATGTTTTTAGGAAATTGGAAGAGTTGTAATCACTTTCGGTTTTTTTAAATTTCATTGTGAAGTTAATCTTGAAAATTTGATTTACTGATTTCTGAAACTTAGAGCCCCCATTTTTTTTAAATGTTTCTATACGCTTCCAATAACACTTTTATTCAAACACCACAACATTTAACTTTCTAACAAAATGATAATTTTGTGGATACACCAAATAGTTCCTTTTTTTTCGGGGTTTCTAGGTCGAATTTTGGTAACTTTTAATAAAATATAAAATAAATCGGTATTAAATAGCCCCTAGACAAATAAAGGGTTGAAGTACCTGAAATGGATAGCTAATTGCCTCTTCTATTCACCTGTTTCTTTTAGACAACGCTCTACCAAACACCCTGTATACCGTTGACCGTGCAAGCAAAATAACTGGCCACAAATAATTCGGACGCGTTCCAGGACACTGCAGATTTAAGAAACCTTGACCCGCCCCTGCGGTGCCATAGACTAAAGGATAAAATTTAGCGCTATCAAAATAGGTTCGAGCGATGCGATGCGGGTTTTTGTTAAATATGTCTGTTAGTTTATGGGGTAATTTGAGGATTGCAGTCATTTTACCCGACTGACCCAGAAGGAGGGTAACGTCTTGTAGCCTTAACGGTTCGAACGATTTTGAAGAGCGAGGTGTCGTTAGATTCGTTTTGGTTATGGAAGTGACATAGCCGATAAATAATATTTAACGTACGTATTGAGAACAAAAAGAATAATTACATTATGTTGACGACAAATCAAAAAAATAGTCGGGAATTTTAAAGCTTGTTTCTATTAGTTATTGTATAGTAAAGGAAATACATCAACGATTCAGAACCAATTGACGCAAACGTCAGTTGGGATGACGTCAATTTGTATATGGGTGATTCACATTACCGACCTAGGTAATGAAAAGTTGAAATTCAGTCCGGGTATCAAGGACCCGCTTCTGCATAAAGCCATAAACCCTTATTAAGATCATCGATAGGTACCTACTGACACAAAGTATTTGGCGATTATTTTATAAAATCCGTCATCGGTTAAACATTTTATGCAAAAAGACTGCACGGACAGACAGACAATCTCACTTTCGCATTCTTGAAATGTGTTAGCTATGTTACATTAGATAACACGCTCTCATACGTGGCGTGATTTATGACATCTGCAAAGCGCGATAATTCTCACTCTAGACCAACTATTCTCAAAGTGTGCTCCGCGCAGAACCTGGTGCTTTGTTAGGCATCTAGTGATCAAGTGTATCATTTCTCCGAATTTCATTTCATCGAAAGCTAATTTCTGCTGAATCC
Source organism: Acleris emargana (assembly GCA_927399475.2). Classification (NCBI taxonomy): domain Eukaryota; kingdom Metazoa; phylum Arthropoda; class Insecta; order Lepidoptera; family Tortricidae; genus Acleris; species Acleris emargana. The sequence goes on from OV656847.1 coordinate 5,699,422, forward strand.
TTATTGATTTTAGGTTATCTTAAGCATGGGTATCGTAGGTTAGGTTAGATTAGAATATTAACAGTACTCAGTTGTCTATCGCTTTCATACTGTCTCTTGCATCTGTCGTATTTTCGTTATGCTTATAAATAAAAATGTGAAAGCGATAGATTGTCAAGTACCTTTTAAAAGTACTCCAGTTTTACTGTACTTAGTATTCCGATTCTCATAAAATACCATTACCCAATACGGTACTAGGTTTTGCATATTTTTGGGCTTCGTTTTTATGTTCACAACGGACACACACTAAACATTTTTATTTTTAGTGTGTGTCCGTGTTCCGTGACTAAAAAAAGTTTGAGAACAGCTGCTCTAGACTAGATAATTTTGTGGAAAAGACATCTTAGTAATATCAAAGCCCAAGAAATTTCATATTTTAAAAGCTCCATAACTTTCACTATACAGAGATCACTATGAATTTCGATTAAGTAATGATATCGATATAATGGACGTCTGAAGTCTGAGAATATAGTTTTTTTTTTTTTTTTTCCTCGATATAATGGCGATTCTTTCAGAGCGGATATCTCTATAGGGTTCTCTTTATTTTAAAAGCAACCGCATTTGAATCAGTCCATCCATTAATAGTAGGGGTTTTTATTAATAGCGACAAAACTACACACGTATGCAAGACGTAAGGTAAAACTGATTTCACTACCTAAGTTAATCAAATTATAGTAAACTAGCGAGTGGGTACCGTCGCTTCTCTTCGGTTAAGGTAAGTTTTTCTGTTTTGGTTTTCTGTGATACCCGTACATAAACCCAAAATTTGTTGTACCTATAAACCTTTCTCTTGAATTGCTTTATACAGGGTGTACTTAGAAGCGTGGATCAAATCAAACAGGGACACAGAGGCGATCATTTCCAATCATTTTAACAGATAAGTGCTTCGATTGTTGACGATTAAAAAGTTGCTCTCTCAGTTTTTTATTTTTTATTTTTTGAACTTATTTTATTTTTATAAAGGTTTTACGATAATTTAACTGTTCTAACATGGTACTTTCAGCTGAAAAAATGTTCATTGTGTCAGAAAAATAAATGGTTTCCTACAAAGACTTCTGTGTAACTAAATATTTCCTAGATTTTATAAAAAAACTCGTGAAAAAAATTTACGGTATTGAAAGTTAACCACACATTGTAAAAACTTGTCCGTTTAATGTTGTTTGTATCAACATACTAGTTTATGTTTTTATTGTTAATTATCGAGGAGTTATTAATTTTTTAATTAGACGTGTTTTACTTCCATTTCTTCTTTAGTGTGAATAGCAAATAGGCCGGATTTAACTTCGGAATTCAAAAATTTGGAGTGCCTCCCTCTGTTCGTCAATAATTCATAATGGCATTCGATTGACCAATATTAATTTTTTTAATTTAGTAGCTGGAACCATTTTTACTTAAATGTTTCAAAATGGCCGCTTTCGACAGTCATGAATACGCAGATATGCATTTTATTTATGGTTATTGTGATGGAAACCATTTCTTTTTGTGACACAATTAACATTTTTTTCATCTTAAAGTACCATGTTAGAAGAGTTACACTATCCCAAAACCAATTTAAAAATAAAATAAGCCGATAGGGTAAAATGTTCTGAGGTTTTTTGTATTTTTATCATAACTTTTTAACCGTTCAGAATCGAATCCGCATTTATCGGTTAAAATGATTGGAAATGACCGCCTCTGTGTCCCTGTTCGATTTGATCCACACTTCCAAGTACACTGTATATTGAAGAAAACCGCATTAATAGTACATTATTGCCTAGGCAGTGAAGCAGGCAATTGCGGGCCGAGTATTGGTTTTAACATACGAGGCCCGTAATTGCCGTTCCTGCCGAGGCATATATAGTGCTTTTCTCAAAAATCGCAAGAAAAAAATCGTGTTTTTAATTGCAAACAAACAAAATCTTCACATGAAAAAACTATTACTCTTTACCGCCTGTATGTTTGACAAGGAGAAACGCAAGCTTTTTTAGAAAAAAAAACTCAAACTATTCCAGACACAGATAAAAAAGATACGTTTCGAATTAAATATGGATGTATAAGACTTTGTGCCCTGATTTTATTATGGCCGTTTTCACTATTTAAAAAGTTACAGACTAGATAACAATGAAATTTGTATGCAATATTGCGGGCTTGTGCAGCGAGCACGTAATGTGTTTTTTTTTATTTGGAAACTGTTTGTAAACTATGTACTTCGGGTCTCAGTATGGAGTTAGTAATGTCAATATTTCCGGTCATTTTTGAGAAAAATCCATTGCGTACCTAGTTCGAATGATCTAAGCGTACAGACCTACAGGGGACAGACGGCGGGAAGCGACTTATCGTCGGTGATACTCCAAAACCACGTAACTAACAAATTTGTGATAGAGCAAAATAAACCTCACCATCCTTTTAAAAAGGTGCATTTTGCTCCTTATTAAAAATGTTACTTACGCGGTTTTAGAGTTTCACCAACGTAATACCTAAACGCAAAATACATTTTACCTGGATAATTACATAATCATAACTAATTCTAGCAATTGCAAATTCTTAAAAAAATAACGGTTTAGTTTTCATATTAAGCATAAATCTAGAAAGTCATCAAAATAAAGACAATCAGTAAACTTATATACAGCAGGACTTTTTTTGTCAACTCAAGATAAACCTGATACCTCCAATATGCTAAAACTGTCGGGTAAAACGATCCGTTAAGTGCTTAGTACTTAACGCCCAGTGCTTAGTAACAAAATTGGACCGTTGCCAAAACAAAGGATTCCCCTCGAAAGTGAAACTGGTCGATAGAACAGCTGATTCTAACGCCGCAATGAAAAAATGCCTTACTAACACAGTAAGACGGACAAGAGATCGCAAATATCCAATATTAGATAAGTACTTATTTGTAGAAATATAGGGGACGAATAACTTTGTAGCGATTTACACTTAAAAGTAACTAACTACTAGGATCAATTAGATTTGTAAACCAGATACTGCTAAATACAGGGTGAAAATAACGTCTTTGTTGACGTTATAATTTATGTATGTCAAGGTACACTCAGGTTAAAAAGTCACACAAACAATTATCTCAGACATAGTTCGGGTAGAAATTTGAATATAGAAGGTGGTTATAAATGTAATAGATCATAAAAAACTCCGCTCACCTCGATATTTATGCAAATGCACAAGAATATAGCACATGTATTGTAGTTAGGCTGGATTTGGTACGTGTATTGGGGTTGCCAACTGTTGTTTCGTAAAAATCTTAACTTAATAAGTAAAACTGTGCTCATTTATATTCTTATACAAAATGATAAAGTCAAAAAGGAAACTATTTTTTTGAATAGATCGTAGCCAGTCCATAATAGAATGCAATCGCATGCAATACAATGCATCGTGTCCAAAATGGCATCAACTTTATCTTTTGTTACCATGTAAGATTAAAATAGGCAAATCGCGTCTTTTTTTTAAAGTGTGCATCTTTAATAACTATTATTATGAAATAAGGAAAATAAATCTCAAAAATCACTATCTTCGTGTAACCCAGCAACACTGCCAACTAATCGCTTGCGGCATATTCGCCGCACGGCGCATGCGCGGTGGTGCAGGCGCGCGCACCCCCGGCTGTCACGGCCGGGCCACTCCGCCGGCACCCCGACCCGACGCCGCACGCCGCAGACGCCGGCCCCTAGCGGCTGAAGCCCCAGGCGCTTCTAACAACCCTTTACACAGCTGAGGGGCACGGCGTTTGCACCAGACCACCCGATCAAAAGGTTAGAATCATTTATCCATTTTTATTTTAGAACACCCTGTATACTAACGTTGTCACCCAACTGTACCGTGTACAAAACATCATACTAACCATAACCGCACAATAACTTTTTGAAACGTCATAGACAAAGCATTTTGACATTCTAGATATGGACATTATGGAAGTGACAAAACGCAGGTGGAAAATAGGTACTTAGTGCAATAATTTTGCAGTATTCTACGTTGCTTTGTCATAAGAGTTTTGAAAATTTAATAATCTGGGTATACACAGGGTGTCTTATAGCAAACAAAAATATTATTTCGTCATATTTGTTGAAAGTTTATATGATGCAATCGGTTTCTTCAAACTACAAACTTACTGTACTTTATGACAGGCAGTAATCCGCTAACTGATAAGTGCGTTGTGTGTTGACCTTTCTTCATTATGGCTTCCTTCATTTTAGTTGGACATATGTTAGCTGGACGACGCAAAATAATAGAATTTATTTCAAGAAATACTTATTTATTACTTACACTGCCTTCGTTTGCTAAATTAGTGCATACACTATACCCACACCTATTTCTCTGATGGCAACCATAATATTTGGTCTATTTTAATGTTTTTAAACGCTACGGCGGAATAAAAGATTTTTTCCTTGGACACTTTGTGCGTGAAATAAATATTTCACTATTTTAATAATGTATATACTTCCCACATGGCGGATTACGCCGCAAGCTAAAAGTAATATTACAAACAGGCAATAAATCAAAATCAAGAATACAGAATATATAAAGTACCGGTGAAAATTGCGCACTGACAATGTCATATCGGTGTGTCTATAGACTATAGTTAAAACAATGTTGCAAAAAGGAACATTCTGCTTGAGTGAGGAAAAGAGCGCATCCTGTATAAGAACGTTCGTACTAATTAACAGAGATTAAGGTTCGGAACTAGGTCAAATTAACGTATTTAACTCAGGACTAAAATTTAAATGCTTTGATCAAGATTTGTTTAAATCATAGAGGGATAGAAGACCATATGTATTATTTTAAGGAAATAAGAAATTTACACTGAAAAATGATAGGATACGATAGGCCGCTCGGAGAAGTTATTTAATTTCATGGCTCAATTTTACGTTTTTTTTACATTTTTCTAAGGTAATTCAGGGCTATGTTCCGCATTATTGAAATGAATCCTTAAATAAACTTCTGAAGTTACTCCTTAAGCTAAAATACATTCTAAATTAAATTACTTTTATAAATTAGAAATATTCATTCAAATTTAGTTATTACTTTGCAGATTTATAGGTAGACTAAAAATGTATTCCTTTATTTATTTATTTATTGTTTTATTAAAATTTGTTGCTGTATTTCGATTACCAATACGGTACAGTTTCCTGTGTGTTATGGCGACCTCTACCTATCAGAGCTGATTATCTCATAAACGGCGAAACCAATTTTCATAAAACCTAACTAAGCACCATCCGGATCAAACTGGCTTTTAAAAAAATCTCTAGCAAATCGGTCCATCTGTTTGGGAGCTACAGACATACAGATAAACACGTTAAACTTAAATCACCCTGTTCCGTCAGGGGTGACAAAACTCAAATCAATATCATGTCATATGTTAAAATTGGATTTGTGGTTCCTATCATCAGAGTTCCGTAGTAAAAAGACAGCAATGATTCGGCCATTTTATTTTAGCGAAAATCTAATTTCCTTTGATGTGTCCATTACTTACGTTTCATAGTAATTGGTTACGGTATCATGGTCTATTTCAAGGTAATAGTAACCTTTGATCAATTTTAACAATGGTGAATTTTAATGCTTGATTTCCCAATCCCTTCATTACCTACTTTTTTCATCATCCTCTGTAAAACGAACACCCTGTAATCGGTTTTATACCGCACTCGCTCTTGCCCACAACTCCGTCGTAGTAGAAGTTGGTTACCGTTATTTCCTCGGGAGCTATTCAAATTTCCGGGATTAAATTTATCCTATGTCGTTTCCCGACACTCAAACTATTATTTCTATAAAATCGGTTTAGCGGTCTAGTCGTGAAAGCGTAACAAACAGACGGACAGAGTAACTTAATTTATTTATACTAGTACGTATAAGAACATGAGCCAAAAATCCGACTTTCGTCTCAAGATACGAAAACGATCTTGACTTTGTGAAAATTTTACTGCGATTGCGTAAGAGGACTTTTAATTTATTAGTATGTACTGCGTTACGTAAATTGGACGCTATAGCGAATAAAGTTTTATGCTAGGATACAACCATAATATAACAGCATTCTGGAGAAATAGCGAAAACCGCAAACGCTTACGTATCATTTTCGTTATCTAACAAAGCTATAACTTAGTCTGTCTGCCCTTGAGAAGCGATTCCGCAAGACCGCAGTAAAACTGGCGTAGGCTGCTTGCATTCTAAAAGTTAGAGTACTAGGGTAGGTTTTCTTAAAATTGGGGCAGAAGGACAACTGGCGTCGCACATTTCGATTGGGAACGAGACTGGACGTCCTATCAGTTCATTATTCTTCAGTTCCTTATTCAATTTTTTGTCTCAACGTTTCGACACTTTCGACAAGCTGGATAAATTATAATCTTATAATTATTACGAGTAAAAAGCATAGATTAACTCACTCTTGACCAAAAATGACTATGCAAGAAACGGCTCGAAAAACACAAGACGGTATTTTTTATGATTTTTTTTTTTTACTTTTTGGTAGTAAAATTGTATTGGCTTTGATGCGTGCGTGTCAGCCGCCGCGGCGCAACTATACAGTAGTAAGGTAAATTACCTTCCTTTGTTGCACTTTTGAGCGCAGATGACGTATCTTAATATAAAATATCATTGCATAACCATATTATAAAAAAAGTAGCCGCCGCGTCTGTCTGTATGTTCGCGATAATCTCAAAAATTACTGCACGGATTTTCATGCCATTTTCACCATCAGTTAGAAAAAAAATCTCGGAATGTTTTATTTATAATAAATACTGGTTTATAAACGAAGAAAAAATGAAAACTCACATAAAACGAAGCGAAGCGGGGGCTTAGCAGAATACATAGGTTTTCGGTACCCGCTTATTTTTAAACCACCGTTCACATCAATCACCTAACTTCTAAGAATTTCTCTGCCGCTATAAGGGTTTGCCTATTTTCTGACTTCTCTCCATACATAAATTATTCTCATAAGATGTGATTAGAGCAGTACCGGGAAAAATGGCGTGATAAGGAAGTGGCCTTTAACCAACTGTGGGAGGATACAGGCTGATTGGATATTAAATAATTAAGATCTTAGTTGCACACGTGAATATTCTTAGGTGTTACATAATACAATGGAGTTGTCTCTCATAGCAAAAGCACATCCAATTAAAATAAAATACGATTCATGTATAACTAACTAGCTATTGCCCGCGACTCCGACCGATATACCTGTGGTTTGTGCCAATCTAGCCATCTGTGGTATATCCAATTTCGAATCATGTAGACCTTTATTTAGAAAATTTAAACTGTTGCCTTTGCCCTGCATGTACATTTTCGAAGTGACAGTATTCGTGCGTAAACACCCAGAGCTATTCAAAAGAGCGAAAGAAGCATGTAGTATAAAAACAAGACACGGAAATAGGCTTGTATATGACACATTGCCAAAAACAACACTAGCGATGAAAAATTGTTACTGCATGTGTATCAAAATTTACAATCTCATCCCTAAAGAGGTTACTGAGCTTCCGTTTAAGCCATTTAGAATGAAACTGTACAAATGGCTAAATGAAAAAATGTTTTACAATTTAAATGAATTATGTCTTAGGTAATTTAATAAAAAAATGTATTAATTTCTGTACACATTATATTTAAAATTTGCTTGCTAGTAGATACCCAGCGAAAAATGTTTTTCGGGTCCAAATATTTAACACCTTATTGTACCATTTTTGAGATTATGATTATGATTTGATACCTACACTTGGTAACTGACTATTTTTTCGGTATTAAATCTATTTCCTTACCTAACAGAATCCGTTCAGACATAATATCGTGGAAAGGCACCATCAAACAAAGTTACTTTCATATTTATGATATTGGCATGGATGCAGTTTGCCGACTCTTAACGTTAGTTCCTTTGTTTTCACAAAGCACTGAAGATGGCTATCTCAATTTGCAGTACCTACTGCAGTATCGATTCACGGGCAAGGTCGCTGAAACAAAGAACACCCTCTAAATGCTTTGTTTCAGATTCAAGTCCATAAAGACAAGGGAAAACGTTAAAGAAAAATCGCTGAGGCGAAGGGTTATCTTACCTCGTCGGTGAAACTGCAAAACCGCGTAAGTAACATTTTAAATAAGGAGCAAAATGCACCTTTTTAATAATATGACAAGGTTTATTTTGCTCTATCATAAATTTGTTAGTTACGTGGTTTTGCAGTATCACCGATCGGATATCGTCGGTGATATTGCAAAACCACGTAACTAACAAATTTATGTTTGTCCTTGTCATATTATTAAAGAGGTGCATTTTGCTCCTTATTTAAAATGCTAATTACCCGGTTTTGCAGTTTCACTGACGATATACAGATATGAGAAGATAAAAGAGCAAGCGCTACTACGCTGATCAACACAGACCAGTCTCTGAGGAGTTGTCGATACGCTGCCGTCATTTATGGGAAATACTTGTTATGGAAAATAATCTCTAAAACTCCCTACGAAAAAAGGGGGCTGTTATAAGCTTGACCGCTATCTGTGTGTAAGTGTGTGTGTCTGTCTCTGACACCGTAGCTCCTAAACAGAGGAACGGATTTGGATGCGGTTTATTTTAATTTTAAACCAGGTTTTTTAGCAGTGGTCTTTGGCTAGATTTTATGAAAATTACTTAGTTGGATTAGGGGTCACCATTTTATCGAGGGGGTTTATGTATCTCATATTTTTTTTATTTTAATCACTGAAAAAAAGTTACTTTCCAAAACATGTTACCTTTTTATTAAAATCGATCGGAAATACCGAGTGGAAGTTGTTACTTGTCAAAAAAACTATAAGGTTGAAATTGAGAAAAACCCGCGGTATAACTGTGTTGTCAGTTTGGCGGTTAACTTGTAATGATTACTTGTTGCATGCTTTGAAACAATAAAAAAAAATACATCTTCTTTCAGAGCTGAAATTTGAATCTAGCTAAGACTCATCCAAATCATCTTAACTTTTATTTAAACTGCGTTCGAATTGGGCCATCTGTTTGTGAGGTACGACGCCACAAAAAGACACACAAACACACATACACATAGATATGCTAATAGACAAATAAAAACGTTGAACTTATAACATACCTCTTTTTGTCATTTTAGACTTTTTCCCAATAGCAAAACTCACTCACACTCCCCTGTCCGTCCGTCTGTCGGCCCACATGTGCTTTCTAGCAGTGACAAAACTGTTATTTAGCTACTTTATGAATAACGTTGAAGCCAGAACAAAAAGAAATAAATAAGTGTGCTTATCACACAATATTCGAATAATACTGAAGTGTTTTAATATTATTAAAAGGGCAAGTCTCCCTCTCTCTAATTATATGTTTGTTGTGCCCAAAAGGGTTCATAATTGAGATATTTATTATATTTCCATCTTTGTAAACATTATGATTGCAATAAAATACTAAGTATTGAGTATGTTGCCCTTACCGGGAATTGAACCTGAGATCCATAGGTTCTAAAACAGACAGGGTCATTTTGTCACAGCCTAATCGGCTAATCGCAACTTTATTAAAGTGCATTTCAATAAAATATGGTTATTAAACCAAATTCAAAGGAAAATATCATTTTCATATAAGAAACTGATTAAATTTATTTCAGTGAAATATTACATTAATTAAATTAGTAAGCAACGCTGTTAATAAACGTAGTTTGATTAATATTCTCCTCAGTCGATCTTAATTACATAAAGATAAATAAATATAACCGATGTGATTTAATCTAAGACTTACCTAAGTGATATATTAAACTAAAAGTTTTCAAACAAAAAACTTTGTTACACGATTCTTCATTGCAATCTCAGATTATTAAGGTAATCATTATTCAAAAAGTTTTTCTCAATAACTTGGGAGGTACTTAAACAAGTTTCAGAAGCTGCTTTCGAAATTGGTTTCAGAATTTCAGCTTGATTTTGAATTAGCTTGAGGCGAATTTGCGATACGCCTACGTATACATGGTGATTTTTTATCGATGAACAGGAGTTGAAAATTATAAATAAGCAACAAAAATGGAATTTAATGGTTGATGTCTCAAACAATTAACTCACTGTTTAATTTATTTAAGTTAATGATATTGTTAAAACCAATCACCACTGGATAATTATTGAAGTCAAGTAGATACGTCAAGTGCCATCGCTTTGGTGGGAAATTTGACAGATATTACTTACCCACAATTTTTTACTAATAATTTGTGCACTGTCATTAAATTTACTATGTTTTGAAAAACGTTGTAAACTCATAGACTAAACAATTAGTAGGGTGACAATTAATTTCAATTAAATGTTATTTTCAAAATGAAGAAATTACATAAAAAAGAAGTTTTGTTTCATGTAACTGCGACTTAAACGTGATCGCCATTAATAACTGAATTAGAAAAATTGGTTCCTGATCATCAAAAAAAATCGCAGTGTAGATAGACCCATAGATTGGTGACACACTTGTTTTTAACAATGTATGAAAACTTATTAAACATTTCGAGGAAAATGCCCTTAAATCAATCTCAGCACTTCGATATTAAACTATCGTATAAAAAACGTCAACTTACTTTTTCGCGTTCTTCAAGCTAGGTTCCTACGTAATTTTTCTCCTTAACCTAGTTTGTTGAAAGCCGTCTTGGAAAGCTTTATTCCAGCCAGTATTAAAAATAACATGTTTAATTCGCTCTTCTTAAAGGTTTAAAGGAGCTCACTTTGTAAGCTTGACTTGGAGTGGATGGAAAGACTGGAATTCAGTTTGCTTTGTGAATTCAAGATAATTATCATCTTAAGAAGGGAATACAAATATCATTGCCTTGTAAAACAATATTTAAAGTTTTTAATTTTTTGAAGAGTTTATACATAGTAGCCTCTATATAAATGTTTTTATATCGGTGTCTGGTACCCATAGTACAAACCTAGAGCTTAGTTTGGGAGTAGGTCAATTGGTGTGACATTGTCCTTGTATTTTTGTAAGTACATTTTTAAATATATAACAATTACAATACTTAATAGACATAATATTTACAAAATTCAACATTAAATCAATCAAAAATAAAAAGTAAACTTATTTAAAAGAAATGAAACTAAGATACTCAAAAAAACACTTTAAAGAACACCCCTATAGCAGGTTTGCTGACACCGGCATGAATGATGAATCTCTATTTTAAATTACTTTTGGTTATTTAAAAGTCAAACAAACTCAACCTTACTCATATTAAATGCGAATATGTTTGTTTTTTTTATCTTAACGTTTCAACGCCTAAACTGGTATAAATAAATTGATGTTTAATTTCAATTCTTACTTGCGTTTAAATTACTCCAACATTGAGTAAAAATATAATATTAAGGTACGACTTTAACCAAACGTGTGATTAACAAATTAATTACTCACGTTATCTCGTACTCTAACTGCCGCACTCAGAGACGTCAATCAAATTTAATGCTTGATTAATGTTGCTGCTGTCACTTTCTTTGCTGTAGCAATAGAATAAAATAACACGTCACTAAACAAGCATTAAATTTAATTGACGTCTCGGAGTCAGTTAATGAAGATTAACGGCCACACCCTATATTCAAACCGCGGATAGATGAAGGATTGGGTTAAAATTTGACATTTTCCCATACAAAATGTGTCAAATTTTAATCCGAAGTAAGCCTATCTGTCCGCGGTTTGAATATAGGATTCGGCTACAAGTCGTTCCTTATTAACGATTGTTTATACACAAGTTTGAAAAAGGAACGAGTGAAATAACTCGTTAATTATGTCTTTATGTACGGGGCGGTGTAGGAGCATATTAGCTGTTTTAATTGCATCACGTATACCCTTCACGCTATAGCATTAAAAACGGGTCACCGCGTTTGCAAAGTACGTACATTTATATAGATAATTGTGTATAGATGAAAGTGCGTTTCCAGTCAAGCGATGCGGAAATAAAATGACCAATTAGCGTGTTCGTATAATCTGCTTATGTGACACTGTAAGTGTGTTATACAGGGTGTCTCGTTAAAAGTGGTTCTTTCAAACGAAAACTGCTGAAATAGTTCTGAAGAAATGTGATGGTTTTTGAGGTATTCAATTGTTTAAAGTTTTTTTTGCGGGTGTGTAATATTTCACATAAAAACAACTGATTTAATGATCATTTTACATAACACGAATTGCATAATTTCGATCTGTATAATAAACCATCGATATAATATTCATGATGCATATAACGAAATGCATAATTTCAAAAACTATAATGTTTAGAAATTAAAAAATAAATATTTCTAACGGTTTTCATTTCCATTAATGTGGTCACAGTTCTAACCTAACCTAACCTAACCTAGTTAGAATAAATTGACTTAAATAAAATGCATAATAACAAGAAAATGATAGTTATACTACAATGAGTGTTACGTTATTCGTTCGTATGCCAGATAAAATTATACAATTGGTTTTTATGCTAAGCGTTCATTATGCTTTTTGTGATTAGTTAAATTAAATTATACAAAACGTTTTATACGGATTGAAGCGCACTCTTTTTTTTGCTTTAGTAAATGCTCCATCAAGATGTGTATCACAATTTTGCAAAACTGTAATCAATGTATCGAAAGTGGCTGTACATGTAATGGTGCATTAGGGTGTATAATAATTAGAGTTAGGACTTTTGGTGGCAAATCGTGGTTCTAGAATACATGGAGTCGCTATTTCCTATTTATTGTAATACATACCACTTTGATTTTGACCTTCAGTATTTAAATATTTCAAAATTAATTTATTAATCAAACCGCTAAACCAATTTAAATGAATTTTAGTATGGAGGCTATCTCTGCTGTGAAAGCGTTACAAACTAGCAAATATTAGTAGGTATGGAAAAACCGAACTAAAAATGTATTTAGTTAATTTTGAAATATACTGAACTGAAGGTCAAAATCAAAGTGTCATGTATTATAATAATTAGGAAAAAGCGACTCCATGGATCCTAAAACCAAGATTTGCCACCAAAATCCCAACCCTAATAATAATAAGTAGGTACTACAATATTGATGAACATTAAATAATCTTAAAAGTTTCTACGTCTTATCTGAATACGGAAACAGCAAAGTGAAGTCATTTATTTTAATCAACAAAAAAAAAAAAAATGGGCCGACAGTTCCCTATCAGGCCTGGTTCATAATGTACAGCTCTTTAAAGTTAAGACGGACGGACGGACAGCGTAGGGATATTAAAAGGGCCTAAAAACCACTGTCTATTCAGTTTCTGGCGGCGTTTCTTCTCAGCAGTGGTCCCCTCTTGGGAAGCGCTGGTAGATCTTTCACATGTCAAAGTGCTCGAGCGACCTACTTACTGAAAAAACATCTTTAAAAAAAGAACTTCACATATATCTCTTGGTTTCAACTTGGCGCGGTAATCAACTGGACGTATCTCCTGATTGGCCTCAGCGCTAGGTGATTTGGCAACGCCGAAGGCCGAAAGCCGAAAGCTCGGCTAAAAGCCAAGCTCTGCATCTCACTCATTTACCGTAACTTCTACTTTATTGGACTGTGATATATGGGATGCTGTTACGCTGCAACGGTTGGCGAAGTTTATTTTGTTTTAATGCATATGCAATTCAAGATATTTATATGTTAATATGAAAAGTTGATGTGTTAATATACATATATCTCTGTGCTTATTTATATGTATAGGTATTTTAATGTAAGATTTTATTTTTAAAGGTCTCATTGGTTAGTCCGCTTTTCTCAATCTCTCAAGGGTTAGGTGGACGAGATCCTTTAAAGGAATAAGTTCGCCTTTGCAGCTGTCGGCTACAGAGAGATGTACCCATTTTTTCACATAATAGCATCGTAATAAGGTGAAAAAGTGGATACATCTCTTTGTAATCGACTGTACCTACAGTAAAGTGTTTACATACATACATCCATACATATCTGGTACGAGTACCTCCCGAATATAATCTGTCCGGCAATCATGCATGATTTAACCATTTTCACAAATTCACTTTATAACATAAGTAAAATTACATCAGGGTGACATTCGTGACGATCTTTTAATTGTTATTGAATAGGTATGTTAGTATGTAGGTAGGTATGTAGAAAAATGCTAATATCGGAGAATTGGGTTTGTCTTTAAATATATATTTGTGTTTTCATTCAATTTTATTACAGTATCGCGGCTCATAATGGTTTATTTTAGTCTCTTGTTTAATAATCTACTATTATTACAACGTCACGATTTAATAATAATCCCTTGATTTTAGGCAGCTGCAAGTTGCCCTTGGGATAAAGCGATTTTGAATAAGTTTTTGTTTTAACCATTGTTTATAACAAAGCTGGTGTAATTAGGGATGTTTTAACCAGCTTTTATTTGACTTTTCTTTGTTTTAACCCTGACCAGCAGAGCAGGATCCTGAACTATAAGAGCCATTTTAATAAATAGACAAACAGGGTGTCATATGTTTCATCAGTTTGAGTATTGCCGTTGGCTGAACGATATAAAAACTTTACCTATTACCTTTACCATTTGCTTGAAATAGTGACGCTTTTTGCATATTTGTCAACAAAATCTAGGCCAAAGTTGTTGTGAAGCGAAAGCATAAATATTAAAATGAACGTTTCTTGAAGATGCAGCACAAATTATAAGTGTCGCTGCTCGTTGAAGGCATGTTGAATTTGCATGAGGAACGTCTGCAGCGGTTGCATCGACCAATCAAAAGTGGGATGATTTGAATAGCTCGTTTCTGATTGGAAGTTGCAAAGTTAGATTTGTTCTGTGGCCTAAATTTCAAAAAAGGAGGAGGGTCTCAATTCGTCTGTTTTTTTTTGAGCGCTTGAAAAATGTAATTAGAAAATAGTATTTGATAAAGCTACATTAAATGTCTTATCACTTCAGTTTCGTGGCACTCTCTCAATGATGCAGAAAATAAATCTCTGCCAATGAAAACCCCTCTCATTGCTTCGGAATTAAAAACTAATCCCGCTGTGTAACATTGTTTATGAGACAACAAAGTGACTCCAGCGCCATTAAGGCAAATCTCAAAGGATCTCGTTTATCAATGTATTTAAAAAACAATTGCTGACGTCTTCATACAAATCTCGTAAATTTAGTATGAACGCGTCGGCAATGGTTTTTAAATACTAAACCTTTTTTAAACTACGATATCGTAGTAAAAATATTTGTTATATACCATTTTGAACCTTTTATAATCAGCTAACGAATTGAATAATAGCAATACAATTGGTCTACTAGTTTTTGATTGGTTGTCAATTTTGGTTGTAATATTTGTAGGTAATCGTATGAGATGTAAGTACAAAGGTGATGTATTATTTGGCGGTATTGTACATACCTACCTATACAGCTACTTCTAATATAAGCATAACATAAAATCAGCTTTAATTAATAACCACACTGCAAATTGAATATGTCGTCTATATAAGTTAAATTCCTATGTAAATCCGCTATCTTTTTTTGCTCGTTCTTACTCACAACGTTACGACAAATCAAACGACCAAACTACGAGGGAACAAATAACCATACATACATCATACAGGCCTTCTATTCTACTGGAAAAAATCATATTGCTCTTGACGTCCTCTTTCGGTAGTCGGGTAAATAACCGTTTATTCACATTTCGTCGGTAATACTGCAAAACCGCGTAACTAACAAATTTATGATAGAGCAAAATAAACCTTACTATCTTATTAAAAAGGTGCATTTTGCGCGTCATTTAAAATGTTACTTACGCGGTTTTGCAGTTTCACCGACGATTTATTTGTATGGTAACGTGGGTCCAAACCAACGACACTGGCAGCACTCTTTATTGGCGAATGGAATATTTGCTGTAGAGTTCATTTCCGGGATTTGTGTCTGCATATACCTACACGGAAACTTTATTACTTCAGCGCAATGTTCTCTAATGAACGTGATCTCGTAACAGAGACGCGGCATTAATAAGGATTAATATTTTACACTGACAACGAAATTAAGGTCTTATACACGAAGTATCAAGACTTATTTTTGTGTGACAAATAATATACCTACACTGTCCATCCGTCCTAACTTTAAACAGCTGTATTTTTAACCGTACTTAATAGATAGCGGGTTGTTCTTTTTTCAAAATATGTCTTATTACGGCGGATGTTTTTACAATTTATTTTCGAAGCAAGTGACATAATCCCCATACTTTTTTTTCGACGCATTTTTATTTTTGTTGTGTCGTAAAACGGTAAAAAAATACAAATTGTATAAATGGTCAAGTGTGACTTGGGCTCGCATTGAGTCGATTCAAATCGGAATAAAATAAAACCAACAGTACGGCGGTACGAAACCCCCGGTGCGCGAGTGTGAATCGCACTTGACCTACTAATAATGAACTATAACGTTAATAATTGATCTCATTTTGTATGGAAACTTAATACTTCCCTCTTGTTCAAAAACACTGTAAGTATTCAAGTCGTTGGCTCTAAACGAGTGAAAACTTAATACCATCGTAATGACGACGACGTCGGGTCCCAGCAGGCGTAGGCTAGCACAAAGGGTTGCTTGTAAATTTATAACTGCCTTGAAACTGCCGCGTTAAGGCAGCTTTACACCCCACGGCAGACGGCAGGTAGCCTACTAGCCTACTTTGTAAAGGACTACTACTAAATTCGAAATTCGATCGAGATATTTTTCAGGAGGATGGGCGAACGTAACTGCAATGAGAATGCAAATGTCTATGGGTCACAGATCCCACTTACCATCAGGTGGCCTGTGTCCTCGTGTGCCTTCTATATGCCATAAAAAAAACTTATCAGCCTTCCTCTTGAATCACTTTAGCTATAGGTGAAAACCGCATTAAAATCCGTTGCGTAGTTTGAAAGATCTAAGCGTACATACAGACGGACAGAACGGCGGGAAGCGACTTTGTTTTATGTACATACACTCGTATGCTTACTCTGAGAGAGCTTTTCTATCTACCAGAAAGTCACTTAGTCGAAATATTTTCGAATATTAATTATACAAATTAATGGGGCCCTGTACTCCTTTGTGAGCAGAAAGGGCGTTTCACAAAAAGCCCGGCTAGCTGTTCACAATGGAGTGCTGGCCCCTACTCTGATGTATGGTAGTGAATGTTGGGTGTGGCAGAACAAGCATGTAAGTCGTGTAAATGCAGTTGAAATGCGCTCTTTGCGTAGTATGTGTGGTGTGAAACTGATTGATAGAGTAAGAAATGAAAACATCAGAGAGAAATGTGGAATAAAAGAAGATGTAGTGACTAAGATTGAAAAGGGTATGCTTCGATGGTTCGGTCATTTGGAAAGGATGGATGAAAGAAGATTGACGAAAGAGATATACAGGTCGAAAGTGAGTGGAAGGGTCGGAAAAGGCCGCCCTAGGCGTACTTTTTCGAATCAAATCGGAGAAATACTGGAAAAGGGCCGAATCGTGGAATCGATGAATCGAAGAAACCGACGTGCGTGCATGACTCGATGTATCAATGTTGACGAAGCGAAAGAAATTTGTCAAGATCGTAGCAAGTGGAAAGAAGTGGTCTCTGCCTACCCCTCTGGGAAACAGGCGTGATTTAATGTATGTATATTATACAACAGGATACGTGCCAGCTAGGAGTATGAGTGATAATGATAACCGACAAAAACCTATTCCTTAAAAAAGATGGCATGATCATATTGAACTGAGAACTTTTTTAGGCTATTTCCGTGTCATTTGCTTCGCCCGCATTAGGCTAGACGCGTAAGCGGGAAAGGAGATGCCATTGGCAATTTGATTGATGCGTTAACGACGGTGAACTATGTAGTTACTATAGTTAGGTCCATGTAGAAATATTCCAGTGACAGCTCATATAAATGCGTATAACACATTCTTCGAC
Source organism: Acleris emargana (assembly GCA_927399475.2). Taxonomy (NCBI): domain Eukaryota; kingdom Metazoa; phylum Arthropoda; class Insecta; order Lepidoptera; family Tortricidae; genus Acleris; species Acleris emargana. The sequence goes on from OV656847.1 coordinate 5,717,238, forward strand.
ATTTTTGGAATACTACATTGACGCAAACTTTGTGACGAGGTTCCGTAATTTAAATTAAAGCACCTCTATTAAACCGACTTCAAAAAGGGAGGAGGACTATATGCTTATGTATGTTCACCGATTTTCTTGTCGATTGTAGACCAATTTTGGTAATTATTCTTTTGCTTGTCCGAAATTGGTATTGAAGCGATCCGTGAGCAGTTGAGGGAACTCCTCGAACATTTTCTAGCTCATCGGAGTTACTTCAAAATCGATTGCAAAATTTGTACCGAACAGAAAAACCAACGGATATACAAGAATCCAAAGTAATAGGTAAAAAACATGGTTAAAACATTTGTTTGTCGTAATACTTTTTGAAGAATTACTTGAAGGGACGCCGTCGCTACTTAATCTTGCTAATGCGTATTGACAGAGCTCTATGTGCAGTATTGAAGTTCCTAAACCAAGAGTGCAGCGTCCTAAACGGAGAGATCTGCCCATACGCAAGGCTATCTTAAAAAACGGAAACTCTACTTCCAATAAAATACTTAATGAACACTTAACCGAAAATGGTGACAATGCATAAGAGGTTAACCGACCTTTGGACATATTTGGGTGTCCTAATTTCTAGCACCAGCACTGCAGTGGACATGTTTCGAATGACATGATGACGATGATGGATGATGTAATTCATGATTATGATGATGATGATGATAATGATGATGATGATGATGATGATGATGATGATGATGATAATGATTATGATAATGATGACGATGACGATGACGATGATGTACCGACAATGCTCAATGCGCTTATTAACTTATTTTGATAAGAACAGTATCTACCCGCAAGAAAACTTACCTAATTCAGTATCTCAAATTAATACATCCTTTGTGCATCACGCCTCTAATATTCACAAAACGTGTCAAACACACGATAGGGTACGCTGGTGCTGCTAATGCCTGAAATATGAAAGCTTTGTATCGTGCTTATGAAGCAATTAGGTAACCTATAAAGTAAGCCTTTGTTTCGATTAAAATGAAAGAAAATTAGCATTTATTCCATATATTGCGATTATTGTTAAGTTTAGTGTATAAAAGCTGCTAAAATCAACAATAATTGTAACTTTAATAGTTTACATACATACATACATAGCTTCACGCCTGTAATCCCAGAGAGGCGTTGGCAGACTTCAAAAAGTGGTTGATAATTCAGCAACCACACTTTAAGTGTTTTAAGATTAAGATAAATGGGAAACGAATGCTTTATATTAACATCAAAGAGATATATTTAGACATGGCATCTTCGTTGCTTTTTTATTTCATTTTTTACCTCAAATATGTTTTCATCTTTCAATATCTGAACAGTGACAATCGGGGGGCTATGTCGTCAAAATGAGGATTTTGCACACGGTGCTCTAAAGCGGCAACTACATTGAGACCCAATAACATTAAAAACCTAGATAGATATAATATATTCGTACAACAATTAAAAATATTCTTAATTAACAAATGCTTTTATAACCTTTAGAAACGACTTTTTTGATGTGACCTACCAATGATGACATAGTTACTTAGATGACCCTAGATTAAGAATAAGAAGAATATAAATTTAATGATTACTGTAAGAAGTGGCTTCATAATTTGTATTGATTTGTGCCAAGAAAGTGTTAGGTAATGTGCAATATTGAATATAACTTAGAATAAGGATAATTAATTGGGTAGTAGTAGCCCTCTCATGTTGCTGTGCCCTCGCAGGGCGTCACATGTAGCGATGGGCGATTTCTGAAACATTACAAAACTTTCCTTAACTGCGAAAATTACAGCTTCTGAAAGTTACATAATTAGATGGAAATGATTCTGACACAAGTAAATTTCATTTAAATTTCATGAAAAGTTTCCGTTACTTATGTTGCATTACAAAACTTTAGTAATTTTCAGAAATTAAACGATTTTATTTTGGTAACTTTCAAAATATTACATGAAATTTTAGGTGAAACTTTCACTTTTGAAACTTTCAGAATATTGCAGAAATTTAAGTTAAAGTTTCAATTTTGAAACTTACAAGCCGCCCATCACTAGTCCCATGTATACTTGTAGTTGTCGTTCCACCTGTTGTAGCGTAATGTGACACGCAATAAATGATTTGAATTTGAATTTGACGTCCGCCGCATGGTGCATACAGCGACCGCAACAGTGTAAAAAATACAGTAGTCGACCGCATTTGGCGATCGCAGCAAACCCCTCATTAGGTGACCGAATTAGGTGGACAGACTAATGCGGAGAATACATTCGTCGTCCGAAGTAGTTTGAAACAAGTTCAGGCGGCCGCATTATGTTAACAAAGTAGTGGGAACTGTAAGTAATAGAATTGCCGCTTTATTTAGCAGGTGTTTAGGAATTAACTAGGACAAATAAATCATTATCATCATCATCATGTCAGCCGAAAGACGTCCACTGCTGGACAAAGGCCTCCCCCAAGGCTCTCCACTCAGACCGGTCTTGTGCTTTTATATTAATATAAATAAATATCATGGGACAATATCACACCAATTGACCTAGTCCCAAACTAAGCTCTAGGCTTGTACTATGGGTACTAGACAACGATATAAATACTTATATAGAGAAATATATACTTAAATACATAGAAAACATCCATGACTCAGACACAAATATTCGCGCTCATCACACAAATATCGGTTCTTACCGGGATTTGAAGCCAGGACCGCTAGCTTCGTAGGCAGAGTCACTACCAACTAGGCCAGCGCGTCGTTATGGATAAAGCATCCGTCACTCTCGCACTTACGTGTCAGAAAGTGACGGATGTATTATCCACATTTTGTCACGCAATAAACGCAGCCATATTAGACCCCCTGGTGATAATCGAATCCTATGCCTTTTTATCTCTAGACAAAATCCAATTGGGATTGTTCATATTTTTAAAAAAATTACCATTTTGAGGAATAGGGTTTTAAAGCCGTTCTGCATTATCAAGTTTTTAAAATATTTATCTATTTCGGATATTTCGACAAATGTATATTTAACCTTTGTTTGACTTTCCTTTCGGCTTGAAGCCGTCCTAGGTGTATATTACGGGTTTGGCGAAAATCGCTTGAAATAGTATGTTTGAATGCACTAATACAATCACTTTTTATCATTAGATATCATTAACTTAATTGTTGTGATTTATTTATTAGAAAATGACAACCCAAAAATTAAATAATCATGTCATCCATAAAATGTCTGCTAACTAAATAAAGATATTAAAACAAAACTATTGGGGTAAATACAAAATTAATGAATTAGGTCTCTTAAAATGACGTATACTTTCGAATGAGAATGCAAAAACCGTGAGTTTTTTTTGGTCTATCCCAATTACAAACACCAAATTAACTATTTACCGCCCTAAAGAAAACAAACGCTTACGCAAAGTATTACGACCTCAAGCCTCTTTAGGCACTCCAGGTGTCACTCACAAGGTTCACGAGGCACGTGGGAGAATTCTAGAAACTCCTGCTTTCCGTTCCAAGAAACTCGTTTCAGCTATGAGAATTTTAAAAATTCCCTCTTTGAAATGGGTTCTACCAACGCTTATATCAACAGAAACCACTTTAGAATGCTTATGTAACCTTGTTTGTTTAAATCGCTTTAGTATGCGCGTATTTGTATGTATTGTGGTCGTGTTCGTAGTATACCTAATGGTCTTGCGTAAAGCATTTCAAACGCGTAAACCAATTTCTTTCTGACCAGTTTGTAAGTGCGAGTCCCTCATTTGCTCAGGATTCAATATCGCGCCCGTGACATAAAACAGTGCTTTATCCCCTCGGTGTATAATCTACTATTAAATGTCCTCCTTTAAACGCGGCTTAAAAAGAGTATTCACTTAAAGGCATCTTCGCTGTGCCCCTGGCATTGCTGATGTTTATGGGCGACGGTGACTGCTTACCATCAGGTGGCCCGTCTGCTTGTTTGCCTTATACGACTTAAAAAAAACCATCACACACACACATTGACCTACTCCCAAAGCTCTAGGCTTGGACGATGGTAACAAGACAACGATAAAAATACTTATATAGATAAATACATACCTAAATACACGTAAACATAAACGTAGGAAGATAACATGAGGCCTCATCACAAAATAAAACACGCACAGACGTCGAGGGGTTTATGTAATGCCTCATCTACACCTGCGGCGTTACGCGTTAGTTAACACGTTAACAAAAACATTACGCAAATGGGGGCTTACATTGTAACGCGTTAATAGCGTTGTGGCATTGTTGTTGAAGTTGATGTCAAACCATAACTTTGGTAGAGGTTTGAAGCTATCAACAAAATGTAGTCGGTTTTCCATTTTATGCCGTAACGATTGATAATCTAATTTATGAATTAATGGTGCTCCCATTATAAAATACTAGCTTCTGTCCGCGACATTGTCCGCGTACATTTCAGGGAGCATTAAAATTTTGCGATAATTGTAGAATATGTTAATGCTGGATATAAGATATCCTCATTTAAAATTTCATCTAAATCTGTTCTGCCGTTGCAACAAAATAAAAAACTAACTCACGATCTTTTGCATTTATGATATAAGATTCGTAGGATTTTATAATACTACAACATTCTAATAAATCTAAGAATGTTGTGTTATAAAATGTTTACTTAATAACTAATAATGTTTTAAATAGTGTTATAACGAGTACCTACCAAGATTTCTCTTATGATTACTTGATACAATGATTGTGTACTTAATGTTACTTGTCGGAATTCCGTATTCTTGTACTTCTTGTACACAACAAGAAAAGTATTTTCAGAAGAGTTTTTTTGCGATATCAGACGGTTTTTCAAAATGGGACTCTACAGCACCAAACAATAAATGATATTATTTATCTAACCTTTATCAAGTACATAACTAATGGCATTACGAAAATGTAACGTTGCACAACTAGTGTTCCAAAGGCCTCGAGCCTTTTAGCTCTTTTTTTTAAGTCTGGCTTCGATTTTGACGCCTAGAGGACTGAAAGCCTATAAAGCTCTTTAGCCCACCAGCCTTGTTATATTCGGCAGCCTTGACTCTCGGAGCTTGTAACCTTAATAAAAGGCTATATATTTTTAGACTTAAAGTCCTTGTCAAAATATTGAAAAACTTGAAAAAAAAAATTGGCCTCCAAGCTTCTTTAGGCTCAGAGGCTAAAATATTTTGGACTTTATAAAAATATTTAAATTATTTTTTTGAGTTTAGTTTTCCCAAAGGGAAAGGCTAAGGGATCGGTGCTCATACTGCCATATCTTATATCTCTTAACGGTATTTGGATGAAGAGGTCAAGTTGATACAATAATGATACAACAAACAAACTACCCACAGATGCATAATAAAGTCACAAAGGCAAAAAGTGCCTAAAAATGTAACTTCAATTTTAAAGCTAATTCATTTCGTGTCACACTGTTACCTCATTTCGCTGTCAGAAAAATGCATCCAAACACTTTAATTTAAGTGTCACAAAACGCCATAGCGGTTGCTTGCTTCAGGTAATAAAACAGTTTTTTATAAAGCAGTGGCAGTTTGATGTCGTGCCGTTGCCGCCTTGGGGATCACGCGAGTTGTCATGTAACGTTTATAAATGTTAAGCGAGGAACGTCAACAAGAAAAAAAAGACTTTTGGAAAATAGGGTCTATTCTACTCGATGGTGTCGCTGTCTTAATTGTTTTTTTATTATTTAGCATACTTTGTTATTTAATGGATAGTAATGATGTATTAATATGCAGTAAATTAACATTCAAATGTGCAGAATAATGAAGAATTCAAGTTTGAACACGTATCGCCTTTGGAAGGATTGCTCCAAGAAAACCCCATCTGGTCTTCGTAAAGTTTTACCTACATCGCTTCACGGAGGCTAGAGGGTCACCGTACACACAGCAACACATCTAGCTATACACTTCAGAAATCTGAAATATTGCATGAAAGAGAGTCGCACTAGAATGCATAGAAGTTGACATAATACACATATATACATCTCTTTCTTTTTCTCTCTGCTCTGTCTTTAATGGTTAGTTAGGTGTGATGTTGTGTGTACAACGTTGCCTTTTCTAAAAATATATTATGTAAATGTACAATATTAACTTGACATTGGCAGAAATGGTTGCTCGATAATGCGTCCGGTTGCCATTAAATAAATGAATGAATGAATGTATTTTACTCGGTTAAACCATCGTCGAAAATCTTTTTTCAAGAATTGGCAGATTTGCACTTTATTTCATCTGTTTAAAGTGCAAACTTGCTAAATCCAAAAAACGGATTAAGCAGGTTTGCACTCTAAGCCGACGATATTGCCTATGACGTTTTATATTGTTAGCGTTACGATAGATATTACCTTACGTATATTTTACATTTACCCATCGATAACGAAGCCGAAAATAAACTCAAAAGTGCGTGTTAACAAATCCTATACTCTGATTATTCTCAAAAAATTTGATAGTTCCCGAGAGAATAGCGGTAATCGACTTTTGCGGACCGAGTCGCGGGTAACAGGTAGCTCCTACTGTATAAAATAGGCATGAATGCTAAATCATGGCGTCCTGAGAATTTATCCCTACCTTTTTACCCAAAAGTTTCTAAACTTTCCTGAACTAAGTAACTTAATCTGTTGACTCTACTGTTTGGTCTTAAAGAGCTGTTTAGGGTGAAGGTCGAAAGTCAAGTGTGGTAGTGAATTAAGTATAAAATTGAAAGGTAAACTTATTTATTTCAGCGTTATTTTCAGATGTATATAATTGTATTATGCTAAGCAATTTAGATTCATTCAGATGACATTGATATACGTAATTCAGTTCAGGATATCTTCGAATATACTTTCTGATAAAGCTAGAAAACTTTATAACCCAACTGCTGTTTGGATAATGTCGTCAATATAATATTAGTTGACATGAATTTATTTTTTACTGGCTTTCGCCCGTGACTCCGCCCGCGTAATAGTCGTTTATCGCTGCTCCCTCGGGAACTGTCTAATTTTCCGGGATAAAAAGCGTGTGCCAAGTCTCATCTCGATCCGTTCAGTGGTTGAAGGGTGAAAGACGGACAAACATACACACTTTCACATTTATAGTATTAAGTATGGATTTCAGCAATTTTATATTTTTTAAATAAACCCACGACGCTAAAAATCTAACGACACATCACTTGTCGAAATTAGGTCAGCTGTTCAGCCTTTACGAGGGAACAAAGAACCATACATACAGGTCAAAAACATTACCCTTCTACTTCGGCAGTTGGGTAAAAATAGACGCACGCTCGTCACGGTGCTTGTGTAAATAATAAATAAATAAATTTCGGGAGATAATCTCACACAAATTTACCTAGTCCTAAACTAAGCTCTAGGCTTTTACTATGAGTACTAGACAACGATAAACATACTTATATAGAGAAATACACACTTAAATAGATAGAAAACATCCAAGACTCTGAAAAAATACTCGTGCTCATCATACAAATATACCTGCCCTTACCAGGATTTGACCCCGGGACCGCTAGCTTCGCAGGCCATAATGTATGTTTACTCGAATATAGTTAATAACTAATTATAACTTTACACCTGCAAGCTTACTTGACGGCCAACTATTAAAAGTCTAGAGAACTTACAAAGGCGCTGAATAAAATTCAGCTTCGCTTATTACATTCACCACCAGCTACCCGAGAGTGGGGTACACTGTTCGTAGCAGATTTTCGCTTTATAGCGGGGAAACTGCAGCCCTGCTGCCTAATTGAGAATGAACACACTAAAATGTGTTTTGTACGCTCCGATGGGACTACTTAAACTCGCCGGTTTATGTAAGCAGCGCCGCATTCACTCGTTCACTCGGTCAACCGACCGAATACCGGCTACAGCGTAGCACTCGTAGCCGTGGCTGGTATGAATGTGTACAACTTTGCAGCAAAAATAACCGCCCACCCGTCTTAACAACATTCTACAGGTGTTATGAAATGTTACTTCTTAAGGCCCCATTCTACGAAGGCCTATGATGGGCTAACGTAGGGACGGAGTAATTCGTAAGAGTGAGATACAAGAATATGTTGCTCGCTCTTAGGTGTACATGCGTCTCTTGCGCTCGCCCATGATGGGCCATCGTATACTTAGAGGGGTTATTTAATTAGATAAATAAGTCAAGAATACTCAACCAAATTGAATCCAGCTTGTTTGATTTTTCAACTAAAAAATAATGATTATTCTTGACGGTATTGCCTGAGTTAAGATGGTATACTTGTATGAATAAAAGACTGGTGGGCGGTTATTTTTGCCGCTGAGTGAAATAGTGCTCCCGTACCAAAATTACTTTCGTGGAGTAAAGTTTTGCTTCATGATACTTTCTACTCTTAAGAACGAAACTCCACAATAGAACGAAATTTTCCAATATAATATGAACCTATTGTTAATACAAAAAACAAAAGGAAATCAATTATATTTCCACTGTGAGCTTAGTGGGCCTCGTACGGACTCTGTTTAGCATACAACGGTTCCTTCAAAAGGTTTGTTCGCGGTGGAAATACTTGTAGTCACCGATGTATGTAAAACCGAGTTCGCAGTGGAAACTCTGTTTAAGTACTCGTAGTAATGAGCAGGGCATATAGTTTGTGAAACTGATGGCCGCTAATGCAGAAATGTTCTATTCAAACCAATAAAACCATATTGCTTTTGAGATGTTATCGTAGGGAACACATTAAAATTCTTTTTTTTTCCGAACGCTATATGTTACGCTGAAGCTATTGACCTGCATTATTTAATTGAGATGACGACGCGTTGCCCTAGTTGGTAGTGACGAGTCGGTACGAAGCTAGCGGTCCTGGGTTCAAATCCCGGTAAGGGCAGATATTTGTGTGATGAGCGCGAATATTTGTTGCCGAGTCATGGATGTTTTCTATGTATTTAAGCATAATATATTTATGACTACTACCCATAGTACAAGCCTAGAGCTTAGTTTGGGACTAGTTCAATTGGTGTGACATTGTCCCTTGATATTTATTTATTCAATATTTATTATTAGATACGTAAGTTAGGTTAGATTTGATTGATAACCTATATCTAAATTAAAGTCTTCTATCAAAAGATTGCATTTGTTATTTTGATCAATTCAGACTCTTTGGAATTATGTTGTGTATCCGTAATCGATTTTTTAACATTATGATACCTCTTGGTTTCTTCACAGTCATGGCGGAAAGAGTCGTGTTATATTTTAATGAAATGTTGACCCACATGAAGTAATTTTGTTGTGAACGCGTCATTAGTCATTAGTAGTCAGATGATCTGTGGTTTAATGTAGATTTATAGATCGTTTTATTAGGGACGCTTCTCGAATACGAAATTTGTTGATTGCGAAGCTAAGCCAAGATTAGCGTTTAAAGAGATTTTTCTAAGATCAAATTAAAGTAGAAAATGCTACGCTAGTTTGTTATAAGTCATGTAGCTAAAATAAAAATTATTTTGAAATGGAAAATAGTAACACAAAGACACAGATGATAATTTTATTTTCTAGTAGGCACGAGTAACATAATTCATAAACAAAACCATTGCGAGAAAACAGGCACCTATCGCCATAGCTGGGCATTAACTCGTTAATCCGTTAATCGTTAATTAACGAAGTTAACATTTTGATTAACGGATTAACTTTTAAGTTAACTTTTTAAAATGTTAACGGACACGTTAACTTCCGATAATATGCAGAAGTCCGTTAATCGTTAATCCAATGCCTACTATTTACCGAACGGCACCGCGGCGCGGCAAGAAAAACAGATTCAGACAAGTATGAAACGACAAGTGCCGGGCGGCGCATAGCAGCGAGTGTGTAGTGTGAGAAACAACGATGATGACAAGGAAGACTTTTTCAATTCTGTCACTCAGTCTATAGAAAAACCAAAGAGCTCCAACTCTTTAAAGAGTAAAGCGCAAAGTCTCGTTAAAATGTGGCTGGACATGAAATCAAAAGACTCGTTCAAAGATGCTGCATTCCTCGGGGAACAGATATTCATAAATCCATTCATTAAATACAATACTGCTATACCCTCAAGCGCTGCAATTAAACGTGTGTTTTCCACGGGTAAAGACATTTTAACTCCAAAACGAGCCTCGCTTTCAGACGAGAACTTCAACATGTTAATTTTCATGAAAGGGAATATGCACCTTATGCCCTTTTGTATTTTGTTTTGTTCCTATCCTGTTAACTTCCAGAACCTAAACCAACAGGTTTTATAAGTTCACTAACGCAACGATATAAAAATGCATTTTTTTACACATATTAACGGATTAACGATTAACGTTAACTTGCGTTAATTCTTCCGAAATGTAACGCTCTAACGTTTAACGAAGCTAACTTTTTTTGTAGCGGATTAACGATTAACGAAGTTAACTATTTGATTAACGGTGCCCAGCTATGCCTATCGCAGATAACATTTATGTACAAAAGTAAGTAAAGTACCTTGTTAAAAAACTACGCGTCCATTCTGAACACTATAGAAAACTCCAATTTGTTTTATTTCCCGCCATCAGCGAAGTAAAACCGTCATTAACAGAACGTATTTGAAAATACAGGGTGTTTGGCAGAGGGTTGAACAAAAAAAAACAGCAGAGAGGTGGGGCCATATGCTACTCACTTAGCCTTATAAATCTGGCCTAGGCCTCAAGGTTAAGGAAAAAATTTTTTTTTATTAAACTTTCATAAAAATGCTGAAATGCATCACTTAAAGTCAAATAACTTATAAAAATGCGGATGTAAGTATCATTTTTTATTATTATTCTTATCTTGAGTGTTGTTATGTTGAGTTAAAATTAAATATGTGGTGTAAATTACGGTGAAAAAAAAACTGCAGCCCTTTAAAGTTTGTGCAAGATGTAAAAAAATCCTTAATGCTCAACTTTGAATTGTATTAAAAAAAAAACTAAAAGACATCGAGCAGTTCTAATTTCAGGAAAACATCCTCAGTTTGTGCCCTTTCCAACGACATGCTACATGCATACATTTTTATTCAATAACGAGATTTATTTGCTAATTTTGTCTATCCGGAGACTTTTGTCAAAAACTTAATTTTGTAAAATTAACAGGTGCAAAGATGGTAAAAATGAAAAGAGCTAATTAATTCATTCATTTTATTAAAGATGTTCGAACTGCTGCCCACCAGCCCGTATGCATGCCCGGCATCGTTTTCGTATCTCCACTGTCGTAGTGCTCAGCAGCATCTCCTCTCTCATTGTGGAGAAAGCCGTATTGATGCGCTCCACTAAAACTTCCCTATTAGGAATTTCCACGGCGTACACTAACTCCTTGGCCCGTCCCCAGACGTAAAAGTCGAGCGGTGTAAGGTCGGGGGATCGTGGGGGCCACGGAATGGGGCCACCCCGACCAATCCATGAGTTTGGGAAGGCATTATTTAAATGGTCCCTGACAGTTAATCGCCAATGTGCAGGGCAACCGTCTTGTTGAAAAACAATGGGTCTGTCTTCGTCAAACACCTCAGCTAACAATTCCGGCAAATCATCTTGGAGGAATGCCAAGTAATTGTCCCCGTTGAGGTTATCGGGTAAGAAGTGCGGTCCGATTAACCTATTTCCTATAACTCCTGCCCAAACATTCGCACTAAACCTTCGCTGAAAAGCTCGTGGTCTTTTTTGGTGCGGATTTTGCTCTTTCGGCGCCCAGTGGTGTGCATTGTGATAGTTCACGATCCCTTCTCTGTCGAATTTGGACTCGTCCGTCCACAGAATACTCCGCAAAAAATTGCCATCTTCTACATCGGTGTGTAGTAGTAAGCGGCAAAATTGGATACGGTTCCCATAATCCGTTTCCTCTAGACCTGGAACAAACAAAAGGCCATACCGGTAATTTGCAAAATGTGAGAGCGGTAAATTAGTAGTGAAATGCGTCTGATAAATGCGCTGCAATCGAGTTCAGTTGGCTCATATCATTCATTCTTAGTGACATTTAAAATGGCATCAATTGGAAAATTGGAATCATAAGTTGATGGCTCTGTTGTAATAAGAACAGAAGGAGTAAAAGATGATAAAACAAAATGGTACAAAAAAATTACCTTGAACTGGGGTGTAGTGAAAAGCATGCTTTCCATCTGCCCGGAGAACTGACCACACCTTCCAGATGCTTAATCCAAGTATCGCAGCCACATCTCTAATACTCCTGGTAGGATCCTCTTCAAACATTTGAAGAATCTCTACATCAATAGCAACATTATTTTGTATGCCATTTACACGAGGCTCGCGTAAATTTAAATTACCGGTCTCTCGCAAACGCCGGTAAATATTTCCAAACGTTTGGTGGGTAGGTAAACGTCTATTTGGATACAGCTCTCGATAGATCCTTTGCGCCTCACGCCCGTTGGAGTTAGCGCGTCCATAGGCCAACAATACATCGGCGTACTCTTCGTTGGTAAATGCAGCCATAACAACAATAACCAGTATTAACAAACTTAACGAAGAAACAAACTTAATGGAAAAACAATAAACAGAAAACAAAACAGAACGAACGGAAGCAAACGGTAGCGTAACGGACACGTAAGATCGCAGAGGCAGTTAAGTCTCGACTACAAAGGGATCAGGAGAGATACCATGCCTGCCTAGCAGGTACACGAGTGAAAGAGAAAGTTAGACGTTTTAAGTTCGTAAGAGTGAGACAGCAATTTTACCTACTTTGGGTTTACGGAAGATAAACCGTGTTACTTTAAGTAGTGCGTATGTAGATTTTTTGCGAGTGTTCAGCTAGAGATGGCAATAAATCTCGTTATTGAATAAAAATGTATGCATGTAACATATCGTTGGAAAGGGCACAAACTGAGGATGTTTTCCTGAAATTAGAACTGCTTGATGTCTTTTAGTTTTTTTTTTAATACAATTCAAAGTTGAGCATTAGGGATTTTTTTACATCTTGCACAAACTTTAAAGGGCAGCAGTTTTTTTTTTCACAGTAATTTACACCAAATATCCATTTTAACTCAACATAACAACACTCAAGATAAGAATAATAAAAAAAAATGATACTTACATCCGCATTTTTATAAGTTATTTGACTTTAAGTGATGCATTTCAGCATTTTTATGAAAGTTTAATAAAAAAAAATTTTTTTCTTAACCTTGGGGCCTAGATCAGATTTATAGGGCTAAGTAAGTATCACATGGCCCCACCTCTCTGCTGTTTTTTTTTGTCCAACCCTCTGCCAAACACCCTGTAGAACATTCATTCTGTAGCCTGCCAGTAATGAACGCGAGCGCCACCAACCGTGGGGATAGAACTTTGCTTGTTGCCAACTTTACGAAATCATTAAAGTCGTTTAAATTTAGAAGAAGGCAAAATGAGAAGCCTGTGAAAGTCATGTTGGGTATAATACAGCCAATTTTGGTTTCTAAGGAAAATGTTAAAATTTGGAACCTGTAAATGGCAATGTGCTGTTATTTTTATTTCTAAATGTTTGTTAAGCTGTTGATTTTCCACCAAACCATAAAAAATATACTTGGCTATGAATAAGTATAGATATAAGGTAAATCGATAAAGAAAAAATCAGAAGTCTCATTTTTTTGTTTTTTCAGCAAGTTAAAAAACTTAGTTCTTTATTTAAATAACTGCAAAGTACATTATTTATTAAGAAAAAAAAAACACCCAATTCCATTTACATTTCCATAATGGGGCCTATTAAAAATGCTGAAATACCTTATCTTAATTTTATCGAATAGTGACACTATTCGATAAAATTCATATTTATAACATCATTATATTATTGACGGTGTCAATATGTAAAATAACTGCGACTCGAAATAACATTTCAATTTTTGAAATGACCTATTGCCTTAACCGGTTTTAACGGTTAACCCAAGAAAGAACGAGAGAACAAGACAGGCAAACACTGTGTCACTTATAATACATAAAATATTTGTATGAATAGATTGAAATTATGAACAATAAATATATTTTAACTTTTGGCGGTATACGAAATGGTTACTGTATATCAAATCGTCGCTTATAACCATAATTACTTTTTTTATGTAATACTGCCAAGATCGTGTCTTGTCACGCTATACCTGCTAAGTTTATCTTTTTAATCATAATACCTATGTTAAATCGAGCTGAAATTATAAACGACCAGTACCCTGGAAAACTTAACGAGCCATTACTTATCGCTATATTAAAATAAAATATAAAAAATGCTTATATTTTTTAATAATTCCCTCTATACACCAAGGAGGTACATGGACCGAGATTCAATATATATCGTCTTTGACCTGTTATCGTATTGTCAACAATTTGTTTTTTTTTATTAAGTAATTCACTTGACAGTAATAGCGGCCGAGTTTAAATCAATACCATAACGGAGCATCCCGCCTGGGAGCATTCGCGTGAATATTCGAGTGGTGTGGACGTTAAGCCGAGCGTTACAATGCTTACACAGCACTCGATGTTTGCGCCGAATGCTCATTATACGCGAATGCTCTCAGTGGGGACGCTCCTTAAGAGGTCAAAGACGATATGGTTTTTACCGCCTAGAATAGAGGCCCTGTAGTAACGTGGATAAAGGGTAAATTTCAATAAATCAACAAAACTTACTAACTCTAACGTTTAACCCGCGGAGCGTCACGTCATATACAAATGTAATAAGTAATAAAATATCAATCTTAGATCGGAACTAATAATTCCAAATTCAAATAATCCTTAAATACTAACGTACTGTTTAGGACACTCGGAGTTTTAAGATTGCCCGATTCAAGCAAACTTAGAGTGAGTAATTAATGTAGATATAGGGGGCGTGAAAAATTCGCCTACAATAAAATCAATATGAAAGCGATTTAAATTTTGAAATGTTACAGTTCTGTCATGATTTAAACGCATAAAAAATGCCTAAAGACAGAACATTATTTTTATAAACTTTAGTAACTATCAGTATTTGCTCATTAAAATGGAGCGAAGAAGCATCATACAGGGACTCTTGGACATCTAGGGACGTGTTCCCAGCAGTGGGGCATAGGTTAGGAAAAGAAACTGTTAAATACTTTCAAATCCGGTTTTTAATACAAGTGCTTACCTTAGCTTACTTTAAAAACAAGACCGTGGTTTCTCGATAAATCCCGTTGTTTTTCTCTGATTCCCTCTGTATCTGAACAAGTTGACATATGTGGGTAGTTTCCACACAACCGTGAAAAGCCGGGAAATATATAAATCCTCCCACAAGCAGGTGAAACGCATTAATCCAATAGCCATTAAACTTTTTAACGGCCATTCTGCAAAGAACATCGCCATTGGAGATCCGGTAATAAAAGAGCAAACGAAATCCGTGACCTTTGCAAGTTATTTTTATAAGGGTTTTTATAACAAACCTAACCTAACCTAACCTAACCTCATTTACCAGCTTGATATTGCATAAATCTTGAAACGGGACCAAAATATTTGCAAATGATCTCCCCCATAACCCGTAGAGGGAAATAGGTCGACTTACCAATAACCCTGTATACAGGATGTCCCAAAAATAGCACGTCACAGTGACACTGGAGATTCCTCAGCCTTAGACGAACCAAACCAGCCTAACATGACCTCAGTAAAAGTTGCACCGTTTTCGAGTTATACCAATTTAAAGATTTTTCCAATTTTTCACCTCTTTTGACATTGTAAGTACTCGCATTTACTGGGATAGCTTTAGAATTTAGTTTTTTTTATTTGTGCGCGTTTATGAATAGTTGATTAAGATGATAGAAGCATTATTATGTCAATAACTAATGTACAAGTTGGAAAAATACTGTAATGAACTTGACTTAAATTATCATCCACATAGTAATTTAAACTTTGAACACCTGCCATAACTTTTTTTTTACTACAAATGAAATGAGAAAATAACTTTAAAAACATGCGTGTTTTATGCCAATTCTAAAATGGTATGACACATGATATCTTAATGCATAAAAGTAGGAATTCGTATGACATTTGCCAATATGGATCCTCGGAAATCAATGCTAATCATCTAAAAAATTATCTTGTACTCTACGATATCTCATTTGTTTGTGCTCCTTTGAAGAATATGATTGATTTTTGGTTGACCTTGGTTCAAAGATAATAAAAAACGGGTTTAATTTTCATTAGTTTTTACAGTAAATGTTCGAATTGTTTCCCTCCGACTTTAAGGCACAAATGTCATCTTCGAATAAAATTTCGGTTTAATTTTCGTAAACTGGTTTCCGATATGTCTCGGGCTGCATTGAAGACACGTCGCCGTAGTTCCTCTTCGTTACTTATTGGTTTTAAATAAATATTGTCTTTCAAACATCACCAAAAAAAAAACATTCTACAAAGCGAAATCAACTTCCGTTAAGAGTGCCGAGTAGTCGTTTCAGTTCCACAAACAAAATCAGAGTCCAGAGGAATGCCAAGTCGATTTAATTCAGGAACACCATAGGAAAACGGAAGCAGTGAACATGGGTGATAAGTAATGACATAATTCAAATCAATAAAAATAAAACGTACATACATACATACATAAACTCACGCCTTCATTCCCAGAGTGGGGTAGGCAGAGCTACAGAATTACCAACCACTCTAAAAATTTGTTGATAATTCTGTAACCACATTTTGCACAATAAAAATAAAAATAAAACGTACCTAACTAAAAAGTCGGCTATTAAAACGAGGTTTAATATTAATCAACGAGTATAGCACGAAACGCAAGGTAACGAACTATGAGTAGTTTGGGACACAGGGCTACAACAGAACTGCAATAAAGTAATAACTATCCTACAATTATTTACATGATAAACTTGCAAAGCGGCTAATCGCGTTTCATTTGTTAGTTTGGATTCCGGGATCCTTATTGGCAAATGTGATACGAATTCCTACTTTTTTGCATTAAGATATCATGTGTCACTGCGATTTTGTTTGTGGAACTGAAACGACTACTCGGCACTCTTAACGGAAGTTGGTTTCGCTCTGTAAAATGTTTTTTTTTGGTGATGTTTGAAAGACAATATTTATTCAAAACCAATAAGTAACGAAGAGGAACTACGGCGACGTGTCTTCAATGCAGCCCGAGACATATCGGAAACCAGTTTACGAAAATTAAACCGAAATTTTATTCGAAGATGCCATTTGTGCCTTAAAGTCGGAGGGAAACAATTCGAACATTTACTGTAAAAACTAATGAAAATTAAACCCGTTTTTTATTATCTTTGAACCAAGGTCAACCAAAAATCAATCATATTCTTCAAAGGAGCACAAACAAATGAGATATCGTAGAGTACAAGATAATTTTTTAGATGATTAGCATTGATTTCCGAGGATCCATATTGGCAAATATCATACGAATTCCTACTTTTATGCATTAAGATATCATGTGTCATACCATTTTAGAATTGGCATAAAATACGCATGTTTTTAAAGTTATTTTCTCATTTCATTTGTAGTAAAAAAAAATATATGGCAGGTGTTCAAAGTTTAAATTACTATGTGGATGATAATTTAAGTCAAGTTCATTACAGTATTTTTCCAACTTGTACATTAGTTATTGACATAATAATGCTTTTATCATCTTAATCAACTATTCATAAACGCGCACAAATAAAAAAAACTAAATTCTAAAGCTATCCCAGTAAATGCGAGCACTTACAATGTCAAAAGAGGTGAAAAATTGGAAAAATCTTTAAATTGGTATAACTTGAAAACGGTGCAACTTTTATTGAGGTCATGTTAGGCTGGTTTGGTTCGTCTGAGGCTGGGGAATCTCCAGTGTCACTGTGACGTGCTATATTTGGGACACCCTGTATATTTAATATTATTGAAACTCGGTCATTTCGTCCCCGTAGAGCGAAAAGTCACCAAGTCCCAAAATGTCGTAATCGACTTTTTAATGCCACCGATATTGCATTTTTTTCTGCAAATTTCAGTCTTATTGCTATGTGAATAGCAGTCATAAATCCAATTTTAGAAAGTTGGTAAATTCATAATTTTTTTGTTTTTGCGCATGAATTGAAGTTAAAATTAATTAAATTACTTAATGAATTTATACCAAAATAAAATCGGCCAAAGTGGTTACTTAAGTCATTTTAGTTATTTTTGCTTTATTCAGTTATGCTTCTGACCGAGCACAATTTTATTCCCAAATTCACTAAAACAACTTAGTTACCTGACAATTGCAAAGCTTGCTACAAAATATGAAAGCGAAAATTAACTAAGTATTTTTAGTGAACTTTCGATCTTCTTATTTTCTTAATTAATACTTTAAAAATGAATGACAATTCACTAACTCTAGTCTAAAAATCACTAACTGAGATTTAGGTCCATAATTTAAAAGATAATAGTAATTATCGCTTATCACTTGCAAAATAAGCTACTTGCTTCGATTTGGCAGTTGGAGCTTATACCGAAACATTAATATCCTTACGATGAGACTATAATAAGATAAATATGTCATCCCAAAGAAACGTTACATTTTTTTTTTTTTCTTAACGTTGAACCTTTGTATCTCAAATCAGATAAATACGACTTAGTGATTTTTTCGCTCTACGGGGACGATTTATTGAATAGGTCCACTTACCAATAACCCTGTATATACCATGTCACATATAGGTCAAGATGTGGTCCAACATCAAACGCGTCGGCTACGTACCGTATTGCGTGTCGTTGGTTGCTAAGCGCCACCCTCCAGCCGGAGTACTGCATTGCCAACGATCGATTCACATATAACAGCATAAGCCCAGCCGTGGGCATAGACGTGCTACGTAACAGTGGTACGTGGGGGAACCGAGGAACTGTACCCTTACCATGAGTTACTATTACCGTACTCGCTTTGACAATACTGCGAGGGACAGAGCATTCGACTTGCTAGTGAGTACGG
Source organism: Acleris emargana (assembly GCA_927399475.2). Classification (NCBI taxonomy): domain Eukaryota; kingdom Metazoa; phylum Arthropoda; class Insecta; order Lepidoptera; family Tortricidae; genus Acleris; species Acleris emargana. Next base: position 5,736,075 of record OV656847.1, read on the forward strand.
GAATTGTAACTCATGGTAAGGGAACTGTTAGAGCTACTGGCCACAGAGAGTCTGGTCAAGATGCATTACGAAAAGGTGACAGATCGCGTCGACCACTGACGTTAACGTCGGGTTGCATAACGTTTGAAGTCATATTTTTGATAGGCATACGTGGATACTCATCATTACGCATAACTATAAATAGTCATACATTTATGCGCATAACGTTTTTAATCACAATGTTTAAGAATATATTATTGTGTAACGCGCATAAATTTTGATGCGCATTTTTTTTTTTAACCATACTTTATAAACGTCATAAAGTTTTTCCGCTCTTTTATAAAAAAAAAACCCTAACCTATCCGATCCAAGTCGGTTTTGCCACTAACTTTATATTATGACTGAATAAATGTATGACATTCTACATTATGGTTAAACCAATTATGACTCCGTGTAATTATGACAGGGAACAATTATGCCATAGTACAATTTATGCCAAAAAATATATATGAGCATTAACTTTACGCGTAATGTGTTATGCGACCAGACGGTCACCCGTCAACTACATACAGATGTAGTGCATAATTGTTTTCCATCGTATTTTCGCGGAAACGTACGAACGTACACACACCAACCACAGTACAAAAAGTACTGAGGTTGACTGAAGTAGCATGACAAATACGGACGTTCCCGAGAAAATACGATGGAAAACAATTATGCACTACATCTGTACATTTGTAGTTGATGGAAAGCATAAATCACGTTACTAGATCAAAACGGTAGTAACTTTAATTGCAACTGTATTTTAAAATCAACTTTAATGAACTTGAAGCAGCGTTTTGTTAGCGTCACCTCGTGTCACGTGTCACAACAAAGAAATAAGATGAATTATATGTTTCATCTATGCCACTGCGAGTTAACACCAGAAATACAATTTGAAACTTTTTGTACAAAAAAAAATGAATTTACAAATTGTTATATCTGGACCATCGGTTGACATCACATGTTCTATTCCCAATATTCCCATCACCACGGTCGATGGCAGTCTACCACTATGTGCTTTTCCAGTACTTGCCTATTTAAAACAGTTAGGTATATAGAAACTGTGTAGTGCGGCACTAGCTCCGGATAGCTTACCACTTAGAGGTTTCAAGACACGAGCATACTTGTTTTCTGAAGGTCGTAGTTAATTTGCCATTCCTCTCTTGATTTTATTTTTAATATTTAACTTTTCTTTGTTATTTTGCTCAATATAAAAGCAATGAAAACTAATCACTGTGCGTACACCCGTTTTTACCCGTTTTTATTGCTCTCCGTGTAAGCTCTGCTACAAATCCCGAACCAATAATTTAACCAGAATGACTCAGACGTCTTGAATTTTTCGTAGCGCGTCTACGAGGCGCGGAACGTAGCCGTAGATGCGTAGCTTCGTAGCAACTGCATTTTTTCTGCTACGCTGCACTAAATTTGCATTTTAAATAGCCATTTTTAAAATGAAATGGTCCCTTGCATGTAATACCATATCAGATTCTTATAGAGTCGTAATGACAACATCCAATCACGTAATATAAATTATGTCGCAATAGGGATAGGTAGACCAAAAAAAACCTCACAGTTTTTACATTCTAATTCGAAAGAATAGGTAATTTTAAGAGACCAATTTCATTAATTTTGTATTTGACCCAATAGTTTTGTTTTAATTATTTAGCAGTAATTTTATGGATGACATGATTATTTGAAATTTGAGATGGCATTATCTAATAAATTACAATAATTAAATGATATCCAATGATAAAAAGTGGTTGAAATAGTGTAATAAAACATACTATTTCAAGCGGTTTTCGCCTAACTCGTAAGATACACCTAGGAGGGCTTTAAGCCAAAAACGAAAGTCAAACAAAGGTCAAATATACTTTTGTCGAAATGTCCGAAATAGATAAATATTTCAAACCTTAATAACGCATAACGGCTTTACAACCCTATTCCTTGAAATGGTTTTCAAATTAGAGTAATTTAAAAAAAATGAACAATCCCAATTATAGTTCGACTATACAATCTGAAGTCGATCAAACTTTACATAAAAATATTTATTCTAAATCAAGAGAGACGTATCGCTTATCTAAGCTTCTTTTAACGCATGTTTAATCAATAAAGCGATATAATCTTTTTTTATTGCAAACATGTCTATGGCAGGACAATAGATTTCTTCACTACAATAGATTTCTATAAATATATTACACCTACAGGTGACAATGGAGTTGCCTATCGCAACAATTATTTGCGAAACTATAAGGAACCCATATAGTTTCGCCATGTCTGTCCATCCGTCCGTCTTTCCGTCCGTCCGTCCGCAGCCGGCCATAATCGGTTTTTAGACTTGATTAGTTCCTGAGATACCGGCGACTAAAGTGTTTATTTCTACTAAAATTACCTAAGACAGCACCAAACAATTTTAAATAGAGAATTAGTTCATACTTGTTGTTATTTCATATGGTTTTTGTGTAGTAACGGCTTCGGAACCCTGCACTGAGCATGGTCAGACATGCTCTTGCCCGGTTTTTTATTATATTAGTCTGGTCCAAAGCACTCAGCATACACCGTTAATAGAACGGGCGAAAATAAAATGACGTGACGATGAAAAAATGCCTCTAAAATTGCTTTTTGCAGATGGGATTGCTCCCAGTTTGTACATGTCGCGTCAGCATTTGTAATCCTGACGCAATCTAGTCTACTTTGACTTTAAAATTAAGACTTTTATGTTGCGCTAGAGGACGCCCTTGACTTCGTTTGCGTTGAATTAGTTTCCTGCTATTCCCCGTTAATCTTCCCGTATTCCCGAGGAAGGAGGATTATCTTTCAAATTTCAAGTCACTAGAGCCAGCGGTTTAGGCTGTGCGTTATCTTATCAGTCAGTTAGTAACGGAAGAGTTCTATAGTGAATATAAAAGTTTTATAAAAACTACCTAGACGATTTTTATATTCAATTAAATATGAATATCAGTACCTAAGAGTCCTTTTCATGAACTGATATGGAATGAGATTCGATTCCAAGAAACGTCATAGTAAACCTGACGGGATAGAAAAACATTTTTTGAAGTAACTTGATACTTTATGGTACTCAAAAGTTTCTAAACTTGACTGTTAATGGAACAACGAGCTTTAATATTTCTGAGCTCTATGTATATGTTCTGGTACTCATTTCAAAAATGTCCGAGGTTTAAAAATAGCGCACATTCTTTTAATAATTTGCAATATACTGACGTTGCCAAATGTGAAATTAATGTAGTGATATATTTGATCCTTTAACATTTTTGATACTGAGTTTTTTTGTGTATTTAATAGTAACTATGCTTAATGTATACAATCGGGGAATTTGATTGTTTAGCAGTTTGACTTACTTATTATATATACTTCAACTTACCACGTGTCATGTCGAGTCACGCCGGGAAATGTATAACACGGCTAATTTACGTATGATGTCAAATTGCAAAAGAACCAAATTCCTAGAGTGTACATAAAGAACGGAAAAAAACTCGAAATAAAACTGGACGTCACTGACTCCTAACCCAACGCTCGAAGCTTCGCAAGTCAGTGATTGGACAAATTAATTAAAAAACAAAGGGTTAAAAACTTTAGCAGTTTTGTGTCTCATTCTAATTTGGCACCTATTAAATTAAAGGACTAACCTTTGAATATTGAAATAAAGTTCGTGAATGAAATATGAGTCTCGAAAGTTTTATACAAGCAAGAATACTTAAGGTCAGGCACTTTATTATCATTTAGAAATGGTCTCGTTCTGCTTAATAATTATTTAATTAATTTGGTACTTTGAGTGATTATCTAATTGGTTTTGTTGTCTTTTCCTGAATAGTTTTTTTTATTTTTGGTTAATATGTATTACTACGTTATTCATACCTCCATATCTAGGTTAAAAGCATGTTATATCTCTAAAGTATGGTGGCATTTACTGACCACCTACCTGCTGATTTCTTTGCAACTCGTCTTTCTCTTGTTTTTTAAGGATTTTCAGGTAAATATTGTTTGTTAATTATCTGACTGCCTTCCGCATGTCATCAATGCCACATGGCTATATGCAGCAGATTTTTAGCTGAACTGGTCACCCTATGTTTGTCTATACTTCTCTAGGTACTCGTATAGTAAGATAATTTAATTATATGTTTTCTCTTTCTTTGTTGAAATGCGCTATTTAACAGGCATGCTTTAAAAAACATGTTACCTAGACCTATAAATATTTGCGCAGGCAGATGCCTACGTTACGTTAGCTAAACCTTCTTTAGTATATAAATGTTGAAACGGCGTTAATACTACCTACACTTTCTATAATAGCTTTGACATTTAAAACAGGAAGAATAATTTCATCATTTAATTACAGTTTGCTTGAGTATTCCTATTGCAATTTTAAATACATACATCTTTTTTTATTTTTAACGCCTGCGCTAAGTCGCTGCGTCAAACCCCCGCGAAGACACGTAGCGAACTTTGCGAAAAATTGTGAAAGCACGTGTACGTGTAACTTTATAGCTCAACAGAACAAGTAACTTCTTCAAAAATAAAATGCCGGTCAAGTGCGAGTTGGACTCGAGCACTGAGGGTTCCTTACCGCCACACAGTAGATATTATTATATTCCGATTTTAATTCGATTTCGAATCGAATCAGCGCGAGCCCAACTCACACTTGACGTGTTTTAATATTTCGTCATTACTTTGAAAAAACCTGTATATTTTCTATTTTTTTTTATACACTCGCGGTCAAATAATACGGGTCAGAGTGCGTTTTTCATACTAAAGAGGCTATTTCAAACCCTTGGTTCCTCACCAGGGGATGCTTTTAGTGAAATCTGATGATGGACACCCCGAGCATCGATCCAGGACTTCCACCCAACCTAAGCATAGAACACCCAACTGATTGAATCTGCGGTTAACGCCGGCATTGTGCATGTTCAGGAAAAACCTATAAAATGGCAAAAAATGTAAGGAAATCCAAATGCTGACCCAAACTCTCTCGCTGTGGTGTTACCTGATTGTGCGATCAGTTAGGTATCGTAAGCACTTTTGACCTCCTCTATTGAACCTCAGAGTATCCACTATTAAAACTCACTCAAAACAACCAATGCCCTAGAACCAAGGCTTCAAAATAGCCTCGTTTGTATGAATAACGCACTCTGACCCGTATTATTTGACCGCGAGTGTATTACTGTTGCTTATTACTTTTGTGACAATTCTGAGTTTTGACACATTTTCCTGCTCAACTACGCATGAATATATTAATTTTTGGTGTTATGTGAGATTCATTGTTTTATATAATGCTAGGTTAAGTTTATTATTGTATAATATCATTAGCAATATTTAAAAAACGACTTACTGTTGAGTTTCTTGCGGCGTTTCTTCTCAACAGTGGTCTCTTGTGAAGCGCTGGTAGATTATTGACGTGTAAAAGTGCCCGTGCGGCCTACTTACTGAATAAACATCTTTTATCTTTATCTTTTTATCATCGTATCTCATATTTCGTGAAGCACGATTTTAAACTTAAAGTGAAGAAAATTAAGTTCAAACTCAATCTCGAAATATGAGATACGAGGTTTTTTCAAAGTAGTAACGATTTGTTGTTTTTCTTTAGAGTTTTTACTATAACCATACCAGACGCTTTTTTGTTTTACCGTCTTTACGATAAAAAATAAGCATGGTTAAAAATATTTCTTGTACCCCTTTATTATTTATTATTAGTAAGTACCTAAACCACTGAAACAGTTTTTCTGAACATGCACAATTCCTGCGTTAACCGCCGATTCAATCAGTAGGATATCCTAGGCACTCTCAAGTCCTGTATTGATGCTGTATCAGATTTCGCTAAAAGCATTTTCTGGCAAGGACCCAAGGCTTCGAAATTGCCTCTTTAGTATGAAAAACACACTCTGAACGTTTTTTTTAAGTAAAATAAAGGGTAATTTGCGATTACTTTGCCGTTTCATTTTCTATTTCATGTCATAAATTTAGTTTACTTATAGTTTACGACAAAGATTTAATTATGTATGAGTATATGTAATACTTGAACAGATGTACATACTCCAAGTATTTTTATTGAACAATGTAAATGAACCTTGCATGGTATTTCCCTTGACCCCTTCCCAAACCCGGCATAGCAATGCCAAGTATCAAAGATACTTTTCTTTTATTTACAGATCGAGAAACCAAAGAGGCTTAATTTCGAATATTGAACGTGTAAGGCTGGCCTCAGCGCGTGAAGATATGAAATTAATAGGTAATTTATATTTCAGCTGGTTATTTTCTCAAAATGTCACTCCATCAAAATCAAGTTCATGTGAAACCAACCTTGAACCACAGAACGCAAGGTTTAAATTAAAAACTACCGCTGAGGTTGTATATGACATGTAACTTTGAGAAAGTAAGCAATCGTTTTTTTTAGCGGTAGTGTTGGCCCCAACTTCCTGCTTCTAGGCACGCATGGTTCTTGACATTTGATTTTGTTGCCAACCGAACTTGGCACGCGATAAAGTCTTGTAGTGTTCAAGCTGAAATCGTTGGTTCTCGTTTGGATTTGGGATCGATTTTGCTCCCAGTGCGATGTTGCCAAGTGCTCTCAAAAAAATGCCGATCTAGGAGATAGAACTCGCACGGTGGTGAAGGAATGAAACACTCAAAGAAAAATTAGATTAGTACTCGAAAGTTGAGATTAGACCATGGACTTTGCTTACAATAAATTGTTATACTGCCCTCCTAAGCCAAAAGGCAGTATCTCGGATAAAACTCCTGTAGCAATATCAACCTCATTACTAACGGAATATAATTCAAACTGCATTGGTTATTGAATTTGAGATACGGCTTTTTGGCTTAGGAGGGCAGTATAGCACTTGGATCTCATTTTCATCCTTAAATTTTAACAAAGAAAGCTACAAGATTATGCCTTAGCGAAAAATAACTTAAATCTATCTATTCTTTACTGTAAGTATAACTTTTATGATGGATACGAAAGACGCTGACTTTTGGCTCTGAAACAAAACACGTACCATTAGGGTTGCCATATATGGAGTTTTTACTGATCTTTTAGTATATTACGGCTCTAGTTTAGTAAGGATTGCAGCTTGGGAAATTTTAGGGGATGGTGCTATACCGCGTAAATAGCCAAAACAATTATATGCAAGTGCTATTTTTTCGATACACCTTTCAATAAACGTATCATTACGCAGAATTTTATTTCATCAAAACCCATTTCTCGCCGTATGAGTTTTTTTTTTGGTAGGCACAAGTCTAACCTAACCTAACCTACATAATTAATGTTTATCCTGAAAAATCCCATGTGTGGCCGGGTTAGAATAGTGCCTCTCCGAGTCTTCCCATGGATGTCGTAAGAGGCGACTAACGGCCGAACCCTATATTCAAACGGAGGATAGATAAGGCTTACCTCGGGTTAAAATTTGACATTTGCCCATACAAAATGTGTCAAATTTTAATCCGAAGTAAGCCTATCTGTCCGCGGATTGAATATAGGGTTTGGCCGTAAGGGAATATAGGCGTGTAGTACTGATAGGCGATGGGTTTGCAACCTGTCACTTATAGTTTGCAAATTGTGGTTACAGTATTATCAACAAGTTGTAGGTAAATCTGTAGCTCTGCGGCCTCTAAATCAGAAACATTGTAGCAATTGAAGTCCATTCTATAGTCTATAGTCATCTATGCAACTGAATGTCACCTACAAGTATTTACCGATTAATTGCATTACTACCGCTTCGATGTAACCGACATGTGTCATTTCAGCATAATACGAGTAGGTACAGTCAGGCGTGTAAGTAGCTACACACGTTAGCACCTTGTCGCTTTAACGCCTATGATAGATTAGTACAGTTTATACGTGACGTTAAAATGACAAAGCACATAAGTTTGCAATTACTAACAAGGCCACCGCAATTCATATTTTTTTAATGTATTTTAAAGTAATAAGTTATATTATAATAATACTGCATTAAGAGTAGTAGTTGAATTTATAGTCGATACATTTAATGGGTCACTGATATAGTTCTTTGATACTATCTTATATGAGTAGTCAATTGTTCATATCCGATTTTGTAGTTCTCACTCATAAACGGGTATTATTTTAATTAGCTTCTAATAGAAAATGTTATAAATCACTTAAGAGTGTAAATAAATACTTGGAACTTTTTCTACTTGAACCTCGAAAAAACGAACCTAGGGCTACTATTGTTTCAGACCCAAATCGTCCGTAGCCTAAACTACTACATACATACACATACATTAAATCACGCCTGTTTTTCAGAGGGATAGGTAGGTTTGACAATTTTCTTTCGCTTCTTCAACATTCATACATCGAGTCCTGCACGCACGTCGGTTTCGGGTACTTAAAATTCGGCCCTTTTCCAGTATTTCTCCGATTTGATTCGAAAAAGTATGCCTAGACTACTAAACATTGATAATAATTGCCAAGGCTATCTAACCTTCTATTATTCAAATTATTCATTACTACTGCGTTACCTCCATCGCTTTGCATAATTAAAATTAAAATGACCTACCGCATTACCCAAACAAGTCCATACTGTCGTAAGGGCGTATCTCCCATTGCACTCCCACAAGCTTATAGCTTTATTTATTCATTGTCAATGGCGTCACTTTGGCATGGGCGGTTCATAAAGTATCCATGCTAATGTGTCGTTACCACGGCTCGCCACGCCACGCCACGTGCCTCGATACTTGATAGCTAGGGGGCGGGTGGCACTAAATTCGAAACCCGATAAGCCCTATCCCTCTTATTCGTTATAGGTGAATCGTTGAGAGAAAAGGACGGAAACAAGGTAATTTAGAACGTATTTTTTAATGTGGGGACCCCAATAAACATTGCTGCGTGCATTTGGTATGACAACATTACAAACATAGTGTGGCCACATCTTAATGATAGCAATTAGCATTTTGACAAAATACACGGGTATTTTTAAGTGAGTAGTGGATTTAAATTTGTTGTAAAATCAAATCTTAATTGAAAACTGTACGGTGCTTTGTGTAACGTTAAATGAAACATTCACGTTGTAAAGTTATAAGTATTGGAACGACGGTTTAGAAATGTGAATGATTACACAGTATAGCTACATACTGTCCGAACGATGTCAGACGGCATATGTTGACTTGGAATGTTTGGCAAAAACAGACCAAATTAGTGAATTTTTATAAATATATTTTCTTTCTATCTTCTTACAAATAGTACCTACCTTGTTGCGTAAATATTCAAAAATAAAAATCAAATAATACGAAATGCCGAAGAAAAAATGTGCGATACAAAATCTAGTCAATTGAGGAAGTCGAAGACTTCTATCTATATCATCAGTCGTTTTAACTGCTGAAGAGAATTTTTATTGAACAAAGTATTTGAAAAAGATTTTCACTAGAAGAAAATGGAGATATAAAAAACTGTTTAGTTAACTTTGTTGTAGACTTTTGCTGTTGATATTGCTAAAAAATGACACTCATTTCAAAATCTCGCTGTCACTATAATGTTGACTTAAGTTCACAAATGACAAATATAAAAACAGCCTTGAAAAACTCGTGTGATCTTTTTATGCAACCACACTCCTGTTTTAAGACCTCTCATTGCATAAACTTCTATGACTCGCAACGTTGCATTTCATTCTAATTGCATTGAACTTTTTAATGACGACAGCTGTGGCATTCAGCAAAAATTCAAGTTCATTTTATTTTCGTATTTTCCACCAAGCCTGCCACGCTTCCGACAAAACGACCTTGCATGTGTGCCAAAGGTTGTGCGCAGACTATCCTGGTAATACAACGTGTGTGCGTAAGCTCCATAGCTGGCTCTTCTGCAGTGCACGGCGTTGTAGCCGCACTATTCTGCATGTGTGCGGCGTTGTAGCTGTCCTGTACACGAGTGCAGAGGATCGCATGCGGCAAAGTGCAACCTTGACCGGAGCGCGGCTAGTGCATTCGATCTCACACGTTTACCGCTAGCAATTATTCAGTGTATAACGGGTAATTTATTCCCTCCGGCTACTAAATTGGCTTTAACACGTTATGGCTACGGGATAATTGGAATATGAATATATAATATAATGTTTTAACGTCCAGGTTTATGTAAATAGTGTGATATGATAAGTTTATTAGTTTAATCCAGATGAATTCGTCCCATGTTGGGCGCCAACTATATATTGTTTTACATATCCACTGCCGTCAGGGTTGCCATCTGGATTTTTTCAGTGATTTCCATTAATGGTCTTTATGAGATTTTTTTAATAAGGATTTTGTGGTTTCTCATACAACATTTGGAAACAAAGGAAAAAAATAGGAAATATGTGAAATAATTGGTTTTAAATAATTCAATGCTTCCATTTGCAATATTAAACATATCTATCCGTGCTAGGTATTTTGCTATCTTGCTTGTGCCAATAATATGCCCAGTAAATTTAACCTTTTAGTACTTACTTGTTAGTAATAATTATAACCTCATAAAACTTATAATTATACCTTTTTCAGAATTCGCGTGTTCTTAAAATGCAGTGCAATATAGTTCTTAAAACGACTTATATTTATAATACCCAAACACTTGTTAACCACTGAAAGTTACAATCGCCTTAAAAAGTATAAATTAAATATAATATTATACTTTTTTTACGTACAAAAAATTATTTCATTAATGTCGTGGTCCAAGAATCCATCCCTTTAGAAACTAAATCAATAGATAGAAATGGAATATAAGTAACTTTAAACTTCGATTTTCAAAGTATCCCAGTAGGTCCCAACCCCTCAGCCGGGGAAGAAACAATGTATGAAGCCATGCCGTAACCACTCCTCGTCTGTCAGTTGAGAATCTCGCCATATCTGTCTACATTGCTGGCCTTGTTATGAAGAAACGCTTGATAGCAATGTTTGTTACAGAGATGGAAATCGCGCCCGAGGGGAAACACTTTCGACTGGTAACAGAAGACGAGCTCCCCGCGTTGGCCGATGTTTTAGTGCAGTACATGCCTGAATCTCTCAAGGTAAGATAGATGATCACTTTTATACCTTGTTGCTTTCATTCGTATGATTACAAGTAGGGGATCCGAATAGGAGACGGCCCGCACCCAGCTATTTATTTGAAAAAAGTATTTTATATCAAATTTAATATGGTAAGTAATATATTATGGCGACTCATCATGTCAGCAGAAAGACGTCCACTGCTGGACATAGGCCTCCCCCAATGCTCTCCACTCAGACCGGTCTTGTGCTTTTCGCATCCACCGCGTTCCCGCGATCATTACAAGGTCGTCACTCCATCTTGTATATGGCGACTTGGTTGGCTAAATTTCAAGTTCACTGACACTCTGGCCACAGACGTCAATGAAAATCCTCGTGACATGACACCACGACTTTAGCCGATGATTTTTACCATGACAGAACTGCTACTCCGTCCAAAACCAAAACAACATTACAGTGAAGGAAGGCATCTTGTGCCGTATCACGCATACTATGAATCCCCCTAGTCTTACAAGTAACGTCAACCTCATGCACTCACAATAAAAAGGGAACGCGTGTTGTGGTTGAGACACGTCACGGTCGACAAAATAAGGGAAGGTTTTTATTGTACGAAATATTATACATATTTTTCCGTCTTACGGTGGCACAATATTTAACAAAACTTGAAATGACAGTTCGTACGTAGCCGTGATTTTTTTGTATGAGATTTATCTGTGTCCCGTCTTGCAATTTTGAGAGTTGTGCTGTCTCCGTCAGTGTGTTTACAGCCCATACGGTTGTCTTCAAACCTAGCTAAGAAAGAGTGATTCCCATCTTCCAACCTAGCCATCCCACCCAGGTTGGATATTGGGACATCATAGTGCCATCTTCCAACCTGCCTCAGGTTGGATAGTGGGAATAAAATTTATTATTTGTTTTTCTTATCATCTTCCAACCTATACTTTTGTACAGTCAATAACAAATAAAGAATACAATTAAATGTTTAGATTGCTTATAAATATGAGTACTCCCTTCAAAGTACATTAATGTTTTTTTTTAAATATGGGTTTATGGGCCAAAATTATTTTTAGTCATAATGTGTTTTAGGTCATTATCGTAAGAAAATTTATTTTCTAGATTTTCTTTTTGATTGACGTAATAGACAAAATAAATTATATATAAAAATATTAATCCAACTTTGCAAATCTAGAATCAGACAAATATACAAACCTATTTATATATAATCATCTAAATACACGAACGACGTGACTGTAATACCTTCGCTTCGTCGGGTAAAGCACAATGGTGCCGAGATATTCTCCGCGACTGTACCCTATTCCGTACAGGTTGGATAATGGTAAGAAAAATTTATAAGAAATTTCATTCCCACTATCCAACCTGAGGCAGGTTGGAAGATGGCACTATGATTTCCCAATATCCAACCTAGGTGGGATGGCTAGGTTGGATATTGGGAATCACTCCTAAGAAACACTCTAATGAATTATCAGTCGATCCGTTTGGGAGCTACGATGCTACAGACGGATACTCAGATGCACTATGATGTTAAAAGATATTTGACAACACTTCAAATGCACACTAAACCTTAATATAAATATAGAAAAAAGAACAGGGAACAATATCACACAAATTGATCTAGTCCAAACTAAGCTCTAGGCTTATACTATAGGTACTAGACAACGATAAACTTAATTATATAGAGAAATACATACTTAAATACATGGAAAACACCCAAGACTCAGGAACAAATACTCGCGCTCATCACACAAATAGCTGCCCTTACCGGTAATTGACCCCGGGACCGCTAGCTTCGTAGGCAGGGCCACTACCAACTAGGCTAACATGTCATCTATATAGTTATGAATTTAGCTATTAGCAGAAATAAAACTATAAATATGCCTTCAGACCAAATATAAATTGCGGCCTAAGAGGCCACTGGAATCTTTTCCACAATGAGCCCACACAGTTCTGGCATTTATCTTATGAGCAATCTATCTTGAGACCAACTTAATGTAATTTCTCATTTCAATGATTAATCCAAGTCTGTCTTATAGTCTAGACATTTCGGCTCACTCAGTCCACATATTTGTCATTTAGGCTTCTCGTGCTTAAGCATCTGGGATTATATACGACTACCTCCCAACCTACCCCAGATTATCAGGAGTTTATTGCTGACCAGTTCCCGTGAATGTGAATTCACGTGAATTCTTATCATGTTAATTTAAATACGTTTACAAACTGTAGCGTATTCGCGTATTTGGAATATTTTTCAAAACATTGGTATTACCCCGTGTGGTTGCCGGGTTAGAATAGTGCCACTCCATGGCTTACCGTGGATGTTGTAAGAGGTGACTAAGGGATCATAGGCTTGTAGTACTGTTAGGCGATAGGCTTGAAACCTGTCCCTGATACGCTGGTAAACATCTTAGCCTAATTGTGCAAAAAGTGGTTACTGAATTATCAACAACTTTTTAAAGTTTTTAGTAATTCTGTAGCTCTGCTTACCCCACTCTGAGATTACAGGCGTGAAGGTATATATGTACATACATTGCGCATTGGTATTACATATTTATGACAGGTAAAGACAAAAAGAATTAAGGTACCGCATCATTTTCGACACGCAATGAAGCCGTCTTCTTGTCGTAGATTCTCTTCTGAGTGAACCAGCCATTGGACGTTACCGGGCTTAATCTCAATATTCACGTGCCTATGTTAACATTGACGTTGGCGGAATCATCGACAATATCGATGGAGATAAAACCGAAGAAAAAAATGTATTGAATTCAATTGAAGCCGTCTTCACATGACTCGTATTCATTCTGAATGACAAACTTATTTGACTTTTTGCTATTGGGATCCATAGTTCTGTATATATAGTATGGTTCGGTTGGTTATTTTCACTTATAACCTTAGTCAAACCTCATGCCAATACACATACACAAATACCCAACGCCAAGTGAAGTGCCATAATGGTGCATTGCATTGAATATTGCTGTATTCCATGAATAAGTAAGCGACATCGTTGCAGCTGTTATAAGTTGCAACAAGCCATTTGTATCGTAAATAATTTATATAGAACGTTATTCCGATGCCATTATACAAATCGATTCTCCATATGCTATAATAACTTAAGACCATAGCTGGGGTTCTAATGAATAAGGGTATAACTCTCCTGAAGATCAAGTGAAAACCGGTTTAAGTCTAGTATACTCCGTTTATTTGTATACAGATGTCGTTTCCTATCGGACACACGCCTCAAACCGTCTTTAGACTTCGGTCACACGTCTCAAACCGTCCAGAGAGACATCTAATAAAGCATAAGCTCGTCATACCCCATTGTCGTCTGACTTACAGTAGAAAAAATATGTTCTCCATGTGCATACGGGATTATAACAAACTGCCGCTTGAGTTTAAAGAAATGAAAATGTTTAATTTTAAGAAAAAACTTACTAGCTGGCTACTACAAAACACTTTCTATAGTATTAATCAATATCTAAGTTATAATGATAAGGAAGGATAAGTTCAGTACAAGTAATTTTGATGTCAATTTAATACATGTAATGCTACAATAATTGAATGAATAAAATATAAAAAAATGTTTGCATGCTTAGTAAGGCAGAATGTAAGGACCTACCTAATTTAATCTTATTACTGCCTGTCATTATTGTAATACTACATTCTAGCAAATAAATGATTTATGATTATGATAGAGCCACTGCATTAAACGATTACTTTATACTATGCAGCGGCTGTAATTGGAATACAGGAATGAATGAGGAAATTAAAGAAAACATTTATTAATTTTATAAAGTTAAATGAAACCCGGTTCAACGGACGATTGGTTTTTATTTTCAAATCCTATCGACCAACCAAATCAAAAAAGTTGTCAAAGTTCAATCAAATAATCCAACCTCAACCAAAGTTACTAATCAAATACTTATGTAAATATTTTTGTTTCCAGTTATTTGCCTAACAAGAACCTTAATCACTTGAGAAACATTTAAATTTACTCTTGCTAATCGAAGTTGGGAACGTTCGCAGTCGCGCCTCAATAATATTGATTTTCCAGCTGACTAATCTCAGATCCAACGATAGTCAGTTCGCGAATATTCGATTCAATATTGACCAACCTCTGTACCCTTACCATGGAGTTACAATTACCACTCTCGCTAGCGAGTCCAATGCTCTGTCCCTCGCACTCTATAAGAATACTGCAAGGTCTGTGAGGGACAGAGCATTCGACGCGCTAGCGAGTACGGTAATTTTAACTCATGGTAAGGGTACTGTTTAATAAAAATAGTGCGCGTCTGAGAGCCGTATTAATAGACTCATGTTGACCAGATGCCCATCACAAGATACGTCAAAGTAGACATCAATCCATAGAAAACTGTCATTTTTGACTCAAATTTATATATTGTGTATTATGGTCGAGATGAGTTTATGTATTCGGCCCTAAGGTCTACAAATCCAAGGAGTTATTTTTACACTTATTATTATTGAACTTTGGATTGAGGTTAGAAAATTATAACCTTAAATTATGTCACGTATTTATTGCATCCATTTTCTTAGGAACGAAGATGCAAAAGATGCGTTACGTATACATTCAAGGTCTCCATAGGTTATATAAGTTTCTTGGCTTAACGCAAATGCGTCTGAAGTTATATCTCGAATGTGACTTCTCTTACGAGAGTAACACTCGAGACGTGAAAGCGATTCTATCTCTACATTTACGACTTGTGGGTTGTGGGGCTTGCTTTATTGGCATTATTAGATAATAGCTTTTGCCCGCATAGAAGTCGTTTAGCGCTATTCCCTTGGGAACTATGGTACGCCATAAAATAACCTGGTCTAGCGTACATATAGCGTACGTTACGTACCTGCCGCAGAACCCTGGGGCTTTGTCAAGGTACCTCTAAAAAGGTTGCGCAAAAAACAAAAATCTACCTAAAGGTATCTTAAATTTTGCTCTTTTAGGGGCTCCGTAAATTTTTTGAGTTTGAAGAGAATTCCATGATTTAAAAAAGAAAAAAACATTTGCGTAACTATACAAATTGTGAGTGGTATCCTATCGCTTCTGACAGATGTACGGTACCTGACGAAAATGTTATGGTCTAAGATCTGAATAGGAGACAACCTTCACCGGGCTGTTTATTCGGTAAATAGTAAATAGTTCAACAAGGGACTAAAACAAGCCACAACGGCACGAGATGTTTAGCCACGCGAGGTAGCGAGTGAGCGAGGGTGGCTATATAGCTCTAGTGTCATTAGTGTCATTCCCTATAGTTGTTTAGTCTCGCGTTAAACACTCTACTTTTCACTTTGAATGCGATGAAAAAAATGACGTTTCTTTACAAAATTACAATGTTGATTATACTTAACAAAACTTGTTAAAATTTTATTCCGCGGTTTTTCTTTTCTTTTTTTTTTTTTTTTTGTAAAGTGGGGCTATAAATGCTTGCATATTTAGCCAACAGACTCAAACTTGAAAACTATTTTAACACTAATTGGACTATGCATAGTAAAATTAATTCATCCTTAACATAATGAAATAGATTCATATTCGTAATGATTTATCGTGTTTCACGAAATTAATTGTTTTTTATTTTATATTTTAGCATAGTTCTTATTTTGAGGTTATTTTCATGCCCTAAAAATTGTCTATAGATACACAATCACTGAAATGAAATGGCGATAGTTTACCCCTAAACATCCTATGGCGATGTTTTTAAATGGGGCATCCCATTTAAAAACACAGTCATAGGATGTTTAGGGGTTTCCAAAGTAAATAAAAAAAATATATACTTTAATCCCTAGAGATTAATAAGGAGCTTTACCCGATGTGCATTTAACATAATGACATCCGATTTAAAATACTTTTTATCGAATACATAGCCCGGTGAAGGTTAGAATTAAGCAATGTCATAATCAAATGACTAGCATGACAATGACAAAGACATTCACGACGACAAGGTTCTAAATATTTTCAAAATTTTTACTAGGCGACCGTACACGCGATTTATAGGTACAGTCGACTACAAACTACAAAGAGATGTTTCCACTTTTGGACCTTATTACAATGCAAAAAAGTGGATACATCTCTTTGTAGTCGACTATACAAACAGCATCACTTTTAACTGACCTCTAGTGAAGGTGACAAGGTTTACAATTGGTCAGTCAACTGTGTTGCTGATGGTACAGTCGAGTTCATAAAGATTATACATCTTTAAGAACTCGTACTTTCGTACCTTGTCACTTTAATCGCTGTGATAATTCGTTTACGGCTGTTTGAACGTGACATTAAATAGACAAGGTGCTAGTGTATACATCTTTATGAACTCGACTGTACCAATGTAAACACGTGCAATGTGAATCCACCTTCAGACGTTCGTCCGTTAACAGATTGTTTTCCTCCGCAGTTTCATCAGACGATTCAAACATATCTAAACAACAAGGTGTGGGACTTCCATTTTTATGTAGCGAAGAATTGGCCTGAAGACCCGATCTGCTTGCATTTTCCTGGATGCACTAGCACGGTAAGTTAAAAACCATCATTAAAAAGAGTTTTCATTGTTAAAATGTAAAGAAAGGACAGAAACCGTTACCTATTCAGGTCTTGTGTTTTAGAGTAAATATAATCAGTTACTAAATTAGCATAATATTAGGTAATTCATCGTTTCTTTCCATGTTTTTTTTTCTAAAGTAAACATTTATAAAAAATAATGAATTTGAAGGACGACATATTTGTTAACTTATTTGCATAAACATCAAAAAATATGTTTAAATATTCATTTTCAGTTCATATATGTCTGTTTTATCTATCTTATTGTTAACGATTATGATAGATTTTATTACTTTGACAATAAAGAAGGCCATATCATCATCAAGTTTTTTTTTTTTTTGGCATGGGAAGGCAAACGAGCACACAGGCCACCTGATGGTAAGTGGAAACTATGACCCATAGACATTCGCATTCACAAGACTGCAAATGCGTTGCCAACCCTGAGGACTAAGATGGAATGCCTCTATGCTAGTCATTTCAACGGCTGTCTTATCCCCAAACCGGAACACAACAATGCGAACACTGCTGCTTAGCGGTAGTTTAATGGATAAGATGGTGGTACCAACCCGGACGGACCCTGCACAAGGTCCTCCCACAACCCACAAGTAACCATATAACGGTTTTACACAAAGTAATTATAGGCTCAGATCACAATCACAAACAAATACGTCAACTAAATACTTGAACTTTTTTAAACATAGCCTTAACATCTGCCATTTCAAATAATATTTCCGGGTCATTATGGAACTAAGACTTAACAAAATATGGTACACCTCTTTAACGCGAACGAATTGTTTCAAAAGAAACCGCAAGTGCCTATCAATTTTGACAATCATCAAAGAACAAACTTTACAGTATTATTTCCATTCTCCGAAAAAAAAACACGGCAAAGGTAATCCTCAGAAACTGGCAACTCCTCGTGCCTTTTCAAGCGTTGAGGGCCGCGTCGAGTGGTTATTCTGCCGGAGTGCCTTTGCCTCCGAGAAAATGTTACCTTTTTATGTTCACACTGATTTTGCGATTTTGCTCGTGAGGGGCTTTGACAATTAAAGTGAAATTGTACGCCATTTTAATTAGATTATAACAAGTGTTTAAAAAGTATAGTTTTACTTTAATGTCGTGATCAAATTGCACACGATTGCTAGTTAACACACAGACAGTGAATTTGTTAATTACTAATGAATAAACACATTTTTATTTGCCTGTGCTAAGGGACCTAGAGCTAATATTAAATAAATACAATGTTATATAAATTCTGGTTTATAGCCGCTCTAGGAAAGTACCGTCACTTTAAATCTCAAAATTTTAGACTGCAGTACCGCGTTTAGAAGTCAATTAACGGTATATTGTTTGACATCTAGGTACCTACCTATAGATGTCACCACAGCTATGAAGACCCCAGCCACTATATTGTCTATACATTTAAAAATACACCGACATTTTTAGGATTTATAATTATTAGGATATGTCATCATCATAGTTACTCTACCCCAATTGTCCACTTTCCAGCCAAACAAGGATATATTCGAGAGCGTCACGGTCTTCTGCCCCTCGGAGCGGGCAGAGCTTGTGGACCTCCTGACCTCTGAGGACGTCCTCCTGGACCTGACGCAGCCACTGTACCTGAACTTCACTCATGAAGCCATCGTCAACCGCTTCGAGCGGGTCTACGAGGCCCATGATAAGATTACTGGTGATATCTACGCGTGCGATGCTCCCCCGTCGGATAATGGTGCTGAGGAGTAAGATCGGTTTTTGTTTTAGATATCTATATAATATATTACGCGAGGCCGATTTTTGTCCATGGCTTCAGATCTACAGTTACAGTCCGATTTTGATGAATTATATTATGTCATTGGATTCATCTTATGCTGGAGAGTTGCATTAAACTCTTCGTTCTTTTTTAAATGATAAATTTTAAAAAAACTACTGTTTTCTGACCACGTGACTGACCGCGAGACGTCACGTAATCCGACCCCTGCTTTGACTTGAGATGACAATGTAAAATTAATAAACAATAATTCAACACAAACCTGTAGTAAGTTCCGTAGCATGAGAAAATATAAGTTTTGAGTCGGCAATTTATAACTGCAACACCAAGAAAACTGACGAAATATTAAATAATCGGTATTTTTACAATGACAACGTTTACATGAATGACAGACGCATTGTGTCAATTTTTAATTTACTTTTCTTGTATGCCAATGTAGTCACTGAGTCTTTTTATTTCAAAAAAGTTGATATACAAACTCATTCTCGCATATTTACGATTTTGATAAATGATGTCATTGGATTCGTCTCATGCTGGGGAGTGGCATAAAACTCTTCGTTTTTTATTTTATTACTTTATCATAATAAAGTACTGAAAATTAATTTTGGCGTGCGTCCGCCTAAGCGACATGGTGTCCGCTTAAAAAGGATATACCAATTTAAATATCTGGGGACTGGCTTACTAAGTACAGTCAACAGCATAAATAAGTGATCATTTATGTACCTTGTCGCTTTCAATCGATTCACAATTTTGTATAACATTTCAAACACAACATTAAAGTGACAAGGTACATAAATGATCACTTATTTATGCTGTTGACTGTACCTCAAAGACGATGACAATATGGAGAGGGAGCGAAGGGCGCTATCAGTGAGGGCTATAGCTCGCAGATTCAAACGTTTTATATATTGGTGTAACACTAGAGCTAGAATTACCAATATACCTGAGGAGTTATTATGGCATAACTATGCAGTTTAGTTTACGCTGAGAGAAAAGGACAGAGCTATATAACTGCTATAGCTCTGTCCTTTACACTCGCCGTAAAATGAACTGCATAGCTATGTCATAATAACCTCTCTGGACATGAATAAGAATTATTCCCTTAGTGCAAACTGGTTAATTCATAAAACCCGTCACACATTTAAATCGACTGCAGCTCTTTCTGATGACCTCTTACTCTAACACTGGAATATTCATTGGAATGTATTAGCATGATCGGGGTAGCATTATTTTCTAATTGTGTTCATATCCACAGAGCCACACAAAAGAGTAGAAATTAAATAAAATGGAACTAAAAAAAAACCATACTAAATTGTTGCCATGTTTAAGCATTTTACGTCAAAAATGTGATCGTTACGTAGAAAGTAGCGCCGTCATTTAATTCTTACTCTTTTGTGTCGCACTGTAGAATTTAACCAGCGATCGGTTCTATTAACTGAACTACCAAGGCAATAATCTTATATTATTATATCAAACAAGCTCACAGGTATTCTGCCACAGCATTTTTTTTTAATAACACTGTTGCGACGAAAATTCGTCTTGAAGTATTCGTCTTCTTCTTCTTTCTTCAAAAAAAATTCAAGAACAATAAAAAAAACATTTAATTGTCAGAATACAGTACACGTTCTTAGATAAAAAATTAAAGCACTTGTATTCAGCATGCAAGCAAGCGGACAAATATTGTAAATATTCTATTTCTAATATAAATTCTAGTCAATAATAATACAAATTTAAGCGTCTAAATATTCCTTACATCATTTTTCTTCGTATATTTATGTTAAGGCCAGAGTTGCCATCAGGAGTGTTTGCCGAAAGCCGTTCATAGATGTCGCTGCAGCGTTCCTAACTACCTTTTTAGTAACTACTCTTTTACTCCGCATTCGATATCATAAACATCGAGAAGTGGATGTATACAACGTAACCTTTCATAGTAGGGCCCTTGATTGTTCGAAACGGTTATACGCAGTATGCGTATAGTATAGTAGCTATTTTTACCACTTGCAATCCTCATTGTGAATCCAGCCTAACAGTGACCATAACCACAAAAGCTTTTCAGGCTGCCACCGGACGTGGAGCTAGTTCGCCTCCAGACTGAGCACATGAAGGATGTATACGACCTGTATCCAGCCAGCGACATCGAATGCCGTGAGATCTTCGAGAAGCTGGTGGCCGAGCTGCCAGCTTATGGCATCTTCGTAGAAGGCCAGCTGGCGGCTTGGATGGTGCAGTCGTATTACGGAGCTATGTTCTCTATGCAAACGCGCCCTGAGTTTCGCAGGTTGGTTTTAACTTCTACTTCCCAATATTATACAATGTTTGATCTTCATTCGTTTTTTGACATGAGTAGTCAATGTCGCTGCGCAATAAGTAGTCTGAATAGATCTAACTTCCAAACGAGCAGAACTCTGGATACACTGTGTTAACGCGTACCTTAGTCCTCAGGGTTGGCATTACCGTGTCCATTTCCGGTCCTGCGATTACCGTGTACTCTTGTAAATGCAAATGTCAATGGGTCACAGATCCCTCTTACCATCAGGTGGTCTGTCTGCTCGTTTGCCTTCCCCATGCCATAAAAAACACAAATACAACGCGGCATTATTATTTTTTGACTGACATTTGCTGTTGTGCTATGCGCCGTTACAGCTTTACAGGGCCGTGAGTGGTGAGCCCTAGTGAAGGGGGCACATCTACCCGGGCAGACAGGCAGTTGTCTAATATTGGTATTTCAACTTCGCAATCGCAATAAACCGGCCGTATACCGGCAGTCTGTATACGTTGATGACATCTTCGTTGCTCAGCCGATTTACTCACCAACACGTTGGTTGCAGGAAAGGTTACGGTATATTCCTGGCGCGGCGGCTGACGAAGGAGGTGTTCGCGCGCGGCTACAAGCCGTTTGTGGTGATCCGGCCGGAAAACGACGCGTCTCGCTCGCTCTACTGCAAGCTGGGCTTCGAGAAATGCTTCCGAACGGTGCGCGCCGTGCTCCGCCCCCGTTAGCCACACGTTGATCTCTAGCAGATTTTATTTTTTTAAGACTTTTGAAATCAAATTTAGCTTGCGATCTTTGATCGCTTAGAGAATTGTAGTTTTAGCTTTAAGATTGGAGCGGCTAGTGCTCTCGTTTTGCGTACGATATTCGCGGATCTCGCTTCAATTTAAAATCACATTCCCATTTGAAAATGCTTCATCGGGCAGACGAGAGCCGTAGCCGTTGATTGCGATCTCTGGCGCCATATAGTTACCTGATCGCACTATGAATCATTATGCCGTGTCAAGAACGCGAGATTCGGCTCCAGTCGACATATGCTATGCTGTACCGTAGTCAACTCGGAAGATGCCAGGTTCTTGACATGGTTAGCATTTAGGCGAACGCTTCATTGCCACTCGTTGACCGAACGTGACTGCTCTCTCTCATGTTTATTTAAGGGACCCGATATGATCTATGTGATAAACGATAGTTTACCAGTTAAGGTTACATGAGAAAGAAAAGTCGCTGTGATCGTACCCCTGATTGCACAACTCAATCGAAAATTTTAAATTTTCAAAGCACCTTGGCATGACATTACAAATCACGAGAATGACAGATTAAACCGAATCTAACGATCAGCTGGCGTGGACTGTGTTAACATTTTTTTAAATATGTATAAGCTTAATTTATAGTTCTGTCGGCGGAGCACTAGAGGGAGTATTAAAATGGCTTCTTATAAAAAGTAGAAGCGGTGCCTTCTCTATACCAAATTGTCTACTCAAACATTAAGAAACCATGTTAATACTCGTAATAACTAAGTAGGTATGATTGAAATGAATTAAATAAAGTAAAGAACTCTGGATAATGCATCTGAAGGGTATATGCTTGTGTTGATTGTACAATTTGTTTAAAATAATTTGATCACCCTAAGAAAGGATGTCCGTTGCAAGTAGCCTCTGTTCCAAATAAAATCATTGATGATTATGAGAAAAATCATTTAAAATTTGATACGAAACGTAGATAGGTACCTAGTATTTTAATACGGGATGTACAACTATTTCGACCTATGTATTGGTAAAGTTTGCTATTTATATTATAGTAGGGAAGGTTACTGGTAACCGCAGTAGTGCCAACTTGGCAAGGATAGTTGCGCGCTATTTTGGCGGTGCCTAGCGGTTGTATCTAGAACCATAGTGACAGTAGCCTGAGGCCCTATTTTGGAAATCGAACTTCGAACGTACGCTAGTTCAATCCCTTTCTCTCGATTTAGTCTCGCGTTAGTTGCAGAAAGGGATGGAGCTAATGTAACTTCGAAATTCGATTTTCAAAGTAGGGCCTTTGCCCTATAGGTAGGGAAAGGGCCGAATGTAATGAATAATCATCGATTTATATTTTTTTTATAACGGTGGCTGTCGTGTGATACTATTTAAATTTATTTTTTAAGCCTTTGTTATTTTATTAGAATGGACCTTATTATTAAATATAATTATTACGGTCTTCCTAAATATCTACTTATACATATTTATTGACAAGTAATGATCTGAGGCAGGAAATCGTTTTATAAGTTCTTTAAGATACAAATCTGTAGTTCAAACGAATACACTTATATAATGCACTGTATCCAATCCACTTTAAGTTGATTCAAACCCGTACTACAAGAAGCAGGTTTGTTTGGTACATTTTACGAAATGTTATTATTCAACGATTAGCACAGAGAATGTATACAAAAAGCGATCAATAAAACTGAGACCCTACTTTGAAAATCGAATTTTGAAGTTAAGTAAGCTTCAGTTAACTAAACGTGTCATCTGATACTAAAACGCGAGAAATCTAACGAACTAAACTTCGAACATCAATTTTCAAAATACAAAAGGGCCTTGTACAAGTAACCTAAGCAAGGCAAGAAAACCGAAATGCTATAGATTTTTTTTTCCGTGGAAAGATTGTACAATGCTTCGAACATTAACTTTAAATACCTATTCGTATATATGTTTTGTAGTCTATCAAAATGACCTCTCATATCATTTCGAATTGGTTGACCAGAAGACGATTAAAACTTTGCTCAAAAACAAGGAGCTTCCACGGTTAATAACTATGTAGTTCAAAATTAAAGCCAAATTATTGATTAATTCCAATTATTTGATTGTAATGGATTCGGAGATGTACGTGATAAACATTACCATTATGTGATCACCTATTAGAATTCACGTAAGTAAATACCGGTTAAAATGACAAAAATCCTGTATTTATTTAAATGAATTAAAATCAGTCATCAACACGAAATCATGCTAATGGCTTTCCTTCTTTCTAATTATCTATCTATAATAATGTCAACCTTAGTACCTACTTCGAAATATTTTGAAATTATTAAATTAAGAACGATTTTCTGGACACTTCCTTATTCTAAAAGGACAATATCCGTCCTCCAAAGCCGTTGAATGACATATTTTAAGTAAACTCTTGTCTTGGACCGTTACCGCAGCGCAGCAATGAGATTGTAGTGTCCGTTCTATGTAACATAAATACCTTGCAAAGGTATTCAAAAATGAATAAAATGATGACATAATTTTGTTGTTTTTTATTTGTTATAAAACGTATACCTAAGTTACTACGTATTTTACAGTCAAGTGTTAATCCTTTATCTTTAGGCTTTATCTTTACATAGTATAAAACAAAGTCGCTCCCGCTGTCTGTTCGCATAGATCTTTTAACCTTTTGAACGCCACAGTCGGCTCTGGCCGACAACTGAAAGTCGTGCCACTGAGGCCACCGTCGGCCACAGCCGACACAGTTAGAGATTAAAAGAGACTTTGTTTCGTACGGATTAAGTTGTAATTTGCGTAGCATAGGAAACATGTTTGGCGTGTGAGTGACGCATTTTGTATTTTGCATTTTGTCAAACTACGCAACGGATTTTACGCAACAATAAATACCTAAAGTGATCCAAAAGGAATGTTTATATGTACATATAATACATTCTGGTTTATGTACAGGTGTAAACTTAAAAAAACAGTAGCGAAGCGAGGGCGAGTTGCTAGTATATAATATGGGAGAACACAACCCCTCAAAAGACATCCCAATGCACCTTATTACAGAGTAGTAATAATTTCGTAACATATTTCTGAGAAATTATATATGTACAAATTTTTGCACTTGACTGTACCTTGTAATCTTTACTAACCCTACCAGTTGAGTACCTACACAGTTAAATATGTACACACTTTTTCACCTTATCCTATTGAAATAAAGGAGCATTGTACTGTACCTATATAAGACTAGCGGACCCGACAACGCCATCTGCCGGGTTTATTTGTGAATCTAAACCATCCTCGAATGCACTTGAACACACACAAAAAAATCATTCCAATCGGTTCAGCCGTTTAAGAGGAGTTCACTGTCAACACACGGACAGAAGAATTATATATATACATAATCTTTCTTTGTCCTCGAGTAATTCAAACAATTTGGTTTCTTGGTCGCTAACCAAATGAACTATGTATGACACAGCGAAGTATAAATTAAGACCTAAACGAATTCTTATGGTGGAGATAAGCAGACGATGGAATTTATACTCAAACTGGTTTGATTAATAACCTTTTAATAGCTATTCAAAATTAGTACCATATAAGCTATTAACACAATTTCTGTGACGATAGATATAACCGGAGAACCAAGCTGAGCTGAGACCCTACTTTGAAAATCGACGTTCAAAGTTACGTTAGCTCTATCCCTGTCACTCGTCATTCGAGACTAAATTAAGAGAAAGGGATTGAGTTAACGTAACTTCGATTTTCAAAGTAGGGTAGCTGTATTAGCCCAGTGCTGTTAGCTATAAATATTAATTTCCCCTTGTTCGGTATATGGCAGATTCTGTATTGGACAGATTCTGCGATTGGGCAGATTCTGTATTGGACAGATTCGCGATTAGGCAGCTTCTGTATTGGACAGATTCGTGACTGGGCAGATTCTTTATTGGACAGATTCGCGATTAGGCAGCTTCTTTATTGTACAAATTCGTAACTGGGCAGATTCTGTATTGGACAGATTCGTGACTAGGCTGATTCGCTACTCGTCAGATTCTCTATTGGACAGAATCGCCGTTTGGCAGATTCGCCATTTGGCAGAAATCGTACAGTAAGGAACAATAGTCTTATGCACCTTATCTTATAAATACCACCAAGCCAAAAATGTTTAAAAACACGCATTAATTAAATAAATATTATACATAAGTAGTATTAAGTGGGTATAAATAATAGTAATAAATAACTGAGTGATATCGGCGGCAGATAAACTGTGTAGTTTTCGCCCGCTGTTAAAATATAACTGTAATTATTGTAATAATAAGAAATAAATTTAAAAAAAAAAAATAAAAAAAAATATTAGACATAAAGACCATACCAAACAGAGACAGCAAAATTAAAAAAAATGACAATGTTAAATTTTAAACATCATATTGAATGTGACACTGCTTTCGCTAGTTGTAGAATAAATAAAATAAATAATAGCTGCCATAACCGGTTATGACATCGTAAATAGTAAACAGTGGCTAAAGGTTAATAGGTACAGTTATTTGCTGCTAAAAGGAGGCTACCTGGAAAGTATTCCCGGAGTTCTGAAAAATTGGTATTTCATATAGATTTTAACGTGCACTGTTAATATCTCTTTTTTTATAATATTTCCGCGTGCGTTTTTTTTACTTTGAGATGTCAAAAATCGCTCTAAGCTTCGCGTTCGCGTGCATTTCGCTAACGTAGAACACTGAGTATTTAACTTATTTTTTAAACGACTTCAAAAAAGGAAGAGATTCTTTCAAAGTTGCCACTCGCCAAAATAAATTAAATGCCGAACGTCAAACAAAGCAAATGTCAAATTAGTTAAAATGGTGGTTGTGAATGTTTTCATGTGAATTTGTTTGGTTAAAATGACGAGTTTAATTGATAAAATTGAGTTACTAATTAAAAGGGAGAAAACTACCCCGGAACGAAAAAAGAAAGATGAAGCTTCAAAATCTTCAAGTGAGATTCTATCGGAGCTGTTTAGTGCCTTTAACGCCGATCCGCCGAAGATCGATGAGAATTCCTTAAAGAAATCCAAGAAAAGTAAAAAGAAACATAAGAAAGAAAAGAAGAAGCGTAGTCGCAGCACCAGTAGTAGCGATTCTGACGATAGCGACTACTCTCACAAACGTAAAAAGCGAAAAAAGAATAGTAGTAGTAGTAAATCAAAAAAGAAACGTGACCGATCTCGATCTCGTACTCCGGCTAGAAAAAAGACTGGTTTAGACACAATAAAGATCAAGCATGAAACAACACGTATTAAATCCGAGGACATTAAGGTGGAAACGAAGCTTAAAACAGAACCCAAAGAGGTTAAACATCGAAAAGTATCAATCAAAGTTGAAGAACCAAATAACTACAGTGTTGATGTTGTTAACATTGATACCAGTCTCATTCCTATGCCAGACTCGCCGAAACACGAGGAGGACTTGAGGAAAAAACTAGACAACAAAAAACAAGAAACTGATAATGATAAGTCAAAGAGCAAAATTCAAATTAAGAATTTAAAGTTCAGTGCTGTGTTTGAGGAGACTGTTAAAAAAGCTGAGGAGGAAGCTAGGAAGAAAGCAGAGAAGTATGAGGAAGGTGAATATTCAGACTCGTCAGTCAGTAGTCCAAAGGAGGATGCTCCTAATTTGGAATTTCCTAAGTCATCCGACCCTGGAGGTATACTTAAGAAACAAGCTGCAGAAGAATTCAAAGTGTAAGTTAAGTATTATTATGCTGGTACCTATATTCTAATTTTTGTCTGGTAGTATAAACAACAAAATGTTAGTACAAGTAACATACCATATCATGTTAGTAATGTAAAAAAAAACTCATAAATGCTTTCAGAATAATATTGAACAGTCAGTGGACACTTAGAAGGTGGTTCGGGTTTGTACTTCTCTCACTTGCTGTTAATAAGAGTGTAAGAGAGCGAGTGAGAGACAAGTAGAAACCCAAAGCACTTTATAAGAGCTATCGCACTGTATAAATAACACTTTGTAAATAATTAAATGAACACTCTTTTAGGATTGCTGAAGAAAAGAGTTCCAAGAAAACAAAAGAAAGCACTCACAAGACCTCAAAAAGAGAAAGAAGTAAATCTCGTAAAAGGTAATGTAATTGACCTTTAAATTCTTAAAATTATACATATCTCAAGGTCCTTGGACATTTTCACAAATATTGATATCTTAACACAATCAGATCATTAGCATTGTGTACCTGCATGTCATGTGTATTATCACTGTCTGTGAATGTGTTAAATTCAAATTCGCATAAAGCACAGATGATGCTTTATGTGAATTTAAATTTAAGGTAATAATTATAAGTGGCGAGCTGTTGGTGAGTGGCAACAGCACGGACCTGAGTGCTCCCGAGGGTAGGTCCTGTTCGTCACCTCATGCTTGCCTTCACCGGCTGCGGTGTACAATGACGAGGAACAGACCCTCATCTCTGGCTTGCCTCTCAAAAGCCTATATGCTCGAAAGGCGGATGTGTTGCATAAGTCGCGACTGGGCACCTTATGGTGGTTTAAAGTCCAGAAGCACCTCACCATCTTTAGCCCTTTGGAACTGTTACCTCCCTGCTGCTATGTATATGCAGCTAGTTAGGGATGCCTATTCCATTGAGTTGGCGAGTCATCGCCTGCTATTTCAACCAAAGTAATTAGCAGTAGCCTTCATAATTAGCATCCATATCAATTCAATTATGGAACCTATTTTCAATGTTTTGGTACTTCTTAAATAGTCCTACACTAACTGTTAGTTGTCCATGGGAGCATACTTATATAATTTGAACTCAGGGACAATCGCGGGTTGGTGTCCTATCACTTTACTAAAAACTTGTCTAAAGGGCCTCTGCATGTTGGCTTCGGCTCCATGTACACCTTACAAAGCTCCGGGACTCCCATAGTCCCGTGATTGGTAAAGAGATACAAGCAACAAGCAAGCAGTTAAAAAACCTGCTTACCAAGCAATTATTTATTTCTTACTATTATGGACACACTCACAGTCAGTTAATAACAATTTATGCACCATGCCTAAATGACGATATTAATTTCGTATACAATTTTGAAAATGATCAAGTTAATTTGTCTCTTAAACGACATGTGATTAGTAGGGTTAGGATTTTGGTGGCATGTCGTGGTTCTACAATCCATGGAGTCGCTATTTCCTAATTATTATAATATGTGACACTTTGATTTTGATCTTCAGTGAGCTCATATTTCAAAATTAAATAAAAACAGTTTTAGTTCGGTTATTCCATCTATACCTACTAATATTTGCTCGATTGTAACGCTTTCACAACAGAGATACAGGAGAGATATCCTCCATACCAAAATCGATTTAAATTAGTTTAGTGTACATACATACATACATACCTTCACGCCTTCATTCCCAGAGTGGGGTAGGCAGAGCTACAGAATTACCAACAACTCTAAAAACTTGTTGATAACTCTGTAACCACAATTTGCACAATTAGGCTAACATGTTTAACAGTGTATATTAGTGACAGGTAGCAAGCCGATCGCCTAACAGTACTACTACAAGCCTTTAAATAAAAAAGCTTGAGATACATGCATGCTTGCAAAGCATGCTTTAGCCTTTTAGTTTAGTGTTTTAATGAATAAATGAATATGAAAATACTGAAGGTCAAAATCAAAGTGGTAAGTATTATAATTAATAGGAAATAGCGACTCCATGGATTCTAGAACCATGATTTGCCACCAAAAGCCCTAACTCTAGTGATTAGTCAATATTTAATCTAACGACAGGTCGCACAGCAGATCCCGCCGCTCCCGCTCGCGCTCCCGCCGCCGGCGCTCCACGTCTCGCTCGCGCCGCTCGTCGTCACGCTCTCGTCGCTCGCGACAGACTGATCGCTCGCGGAGGCGCTCCGGCTCCCGGTCGAGGCCCCGATCGCGGCACGTGTCTCCGAGGCAAAGGGATAGGGGACGCAGATCCAGGTGAGTTTGCTCTCTACCTAATCTGAGGCTCTAGACAAGACGCAACCAAAATGTATAGAATTGACGTAAGCTGTCAGACGGTCGCGTCCAGCGCCTGTGTCAATTCCATACATTTTGCCAGGTTTCGAAAATCGTTTACGTTAGCGTTAAGCAACTTGTCTAGCCTCACTGTTTACTTGGGATTTCTACTCGCAAAATCCCATTACACAGAACTGTGATATGTTAATTTAAAAAACGTTGGCTGTTTGCCTATAGGTTATAGGTGTAAACATTATATTTTAGATAAAAAGATTGATTAAACATCTTAGCCTAATCGTGCAAATTGTGGTTACAGAGTTATCAACAAGTTTTTGGAGTTGTTGGTAATTCTGTAGCTCTGCCTACCCCACTCTGGGAATAAAGGCGTGAAGGTATGTATGTATGTAAAGATTGATAAAATATGTTCATTCACTAAGTAGGCCGCACCGGCACACAACACTTGAAAATTTTACGAAGAAGCGCGTCTAGAAATACAACAATCTCTAACGTAAATTACTCATGGTCATGATAATGATAATATGTACTAACGTAGCTAGCATTATATAAAACTATGAATATATAATAAAGTATCAGTGACCACTACACAATATGTTAGCAAGTGATGGTGTTGCTAAGGATGATAACTCATTCTGTATTCTATTCCTAAACAGTAAATAAACTAGTTCTACATATAAATAAGAAATCTTATTTATAGTCATAGTATGAATGACCTTGCGCAATAATAATAAAATATCATGTCCACCGTTTCTGTTACTCGAAAAAACATTATTTACAATGTAATCTTTTTAAGTGGTCTCTGCCTACCCCTCTGAAAATCCTAAACATGATTTCCCTAAACAGGTCACCAACCCGCGTAAAGTTAGCAGACAGCGAGAAGAAGCGTCTTCTAGAGGTAGCGAGAAGGAATGCCATCAACATGCTCAAGAACGGCGCGGTGCCGGCCGGGGCGGCCGCGCTCCCCCCGCATACCAGGAACCAGGTCATGGCTGCTATACAATCCGGAGGTACTTCTCACAAACTTCTATTTGAACTCTTTTCGTCATAGTGGTCACCTGTGATGGTTAACAGAGCCATCTAGCGGCAATGTGGCATTAGGCATGGATTGCTCATGCCACATTAAGTTCTAAATTATTATATAAATACAGCCAAGTTGAGAAAAAAGGTACAGATTTACCTTTTGGGGTTTTGATCATCAATTAATTGCAAATGTTAAAATGACAACTCTATGTGGTCATATCTATACAAAAAATAAATTGATTAGTTGATTTGATTGAATTTCTAAACTCTTTTAGGGAAAAAAGGAAATCCGAATACAAGCTTTAAACTAAAAAGAGTCCAATTGTTGGTAAATATAGTACAATTGCTGTCATTCTTGCAGAAGAAAAAAGTAAAAACCAAGATATTTTTAAATAACTATACTATTGAATGTGTATGGGTTGTTCATTATGCAATTTTGAAGTAGTTACATCTATTGTTACCAGTATTTTTGATAGCTTTTTAATAAATTCACCGGGTGGTTCTTCTCGTGGATGTCGTAAGAGGCGACTAAGGGAATAATAAAGGCTTCTAGTACTCTTAGGCGATGGGCTTGCAACCTGTCACTAATACACTGGTAAACATCTTAGCCTGATTGTGCAAAACGTGGTTACAGAATTATCAACAACTTATTTAAGAGTGCTTGGTAATCCTGTAGCTCTGCCTACCCCACTCTGGGAATGAAGGCGTGAGTTTATGTATGTATGTGTTTTAATAAATTAAATTTATTCTCGTACAGGTAAATCGGTGGATGAATTAACAGACTTCTGCAAGCATTTATCAAAGAAAGAGGCCCTCGGTGAATTATCTTCTGTCTCGTCCCACGACGATGATATGAGCGAGAATGAAGACACCCTGGCCTTCCATCATCCATTCCTAGTCAAAGAGAAGGCGCCTATCGTTATGAATATAAGGGTGAGTTTAAAAAAAAAAACTTAAGTTTGTAGTCTTGAGAACGCCCATGTGTATGAGAATGTACCCAAGAGAATGTTAAATAAATTTTCTAATCAATTAAAAAAAAAAATCGTTTCCAGGGAGGAGCCCCACTGCCCATTAAGAGCAATAGCTTAGTCCCGGTAGCCAACAAGGAGGAGTTGCGGCTTCAGTTCCCGGTCAGCTCGGGTACCCAGCACCGTGACAACAAGGAGTGGGTGCCCGTCTCGCCCAAGAAAGACATGGTAAGGGTTGATTACCCTCCATCCTAGGTCCTAGATCCCCAATCATTTGAGTTCATTGCAGCACGCGTTTTCCTTCCAAACATCCCTATCAGCCGTCATCTTAGTATCACCTTCGTTTTTCTTATCGCTATTGAAACATTCCATCCTTCACTTAGGCCTCACTCTTCCACTATAGCCCTCCACATTCATATTTACTTAAGATATTTTTTTTTTCATAGAAACTGCTTGTATTAAGTTTTAATTTTGTTTACAGCAAATTGCAAAATTGAATTCGAAAACGGCAGCAGCCAAGCCCGCACCGACCCCGCCCGTTGAACCTACCAAGTGAGTATTTATTCTTGTGAGTGTACAGGATAGAGAGGGGGGGGGGGCGGGGGTCAATTTTCGTATTCTTTCATTTATAAAATTAAAACTATTTTTTTACAATAATAACATAATATTTTAGATCCTCATAACAACCTCTTTCATTTGGTATATGACACAGTAAGGTTGGAAAAGTTTTTTTTTTTAATTTCCTAATTTGTCCTCCGAATATTACCGACTCCGTAAAAGGACCACATAGTCATTCTACTACTGACCCGTGTTCATAGACAAGTATGATGGAATATGGTTGAGATAGTGTACTAACTCCTTGTATCCCCAGACCGGCGCCGCTCGCGCTGCCGGCGAGCGCGCCGCCCCCGCTGCCTGCGCTGCCTGCGCCGCCCGCGCCACCGCCCTACCTCAAGCAGTTCACCAGCTCCACCAGTGAGTACTGCTACCTCCACACACTACCTCCCCGTCCCGCCGCCCTACCTCAAGCAGTTCACCAGCTCCACCAGTGAGTACTGCTACCTCCACACACTACCTCCCCGTCCCGCCGCCCTACCTCAAGCAGTTCACCAGCTCCACCAGTGAGTACTGCTACCTCCACACACTACCTCCCCGTCCCGCCGCCCTACCTCAAGCAGTTCACCAGCTCCACCAGTGAGTACTGCTACCTCCACACACTACCTCCCCGTCCCGCCGCCCTACCTCAAGCAGTTCACCAGCTCCACCAGTGAGTACTGCTACCTCCACACACTACCTCCCCGTCCCGCCGCCCTACCTCAAGCAGTTCACCAGCTCCACCAGTGAGTACTGCTACCTCCACACACTACCTCCCCGTCCCGCCGCCCTACCTCAAGCAGTTCACCAGCTCCACCAGTGAGTACTGCTACCTCCACACACTACCTCCCCGTCCCGCCGCCCTACCTCAAGCAGTTCACCAGCTCCACCAGTGAGTACTGCTACCTCCACACACTACCTCCCCGTCCCGCCGCCCTACCTCAAGCAGTTCACCAGCTCCACCAGTGAGTACTGCTACCTCCACACACTACCTCCCCGTCCCGCCGCCCTACCTCAAGCAGTTCACCAGCTCCACCAGTGAGTACTGCTACCTCCACACACTACCTCCCCGTCCCGCCGCCCTACCTCAAGCAGTTCACCAGCTCCACCAGTGAGTACTGCTACCTCCACACACTACCTCCCCGTCCCGCCGCCCTACCTCAAGCAGTTCACCAGCTCCACCAGTGAGTACTGCTACCTCCACACACTACCTCCCCGTCCCGCCGCCCTACCTCAAGCAGTTCACCAGCTCCACCAGTGAGTACTGCTACCTCCACACACTACCTCCCCGTCCCGCCGCCCTACCTCAAGCAGTTCACCAGCTCCACCAGTGAGTACTGCTACCTCCACACACTACCTCCCCGTCCCGCCGCCCTACCTCAAGCAGTTCACCAGCTCCACCAGTGAGTACTGCTACCTCCACACACTACCTCCCCGTCCCGCCGCCCTACCTCAAGCAGTTCACCAGCTCCACCAGTGAGTACTGCTACCTCCACACACTACCTCCCCGTCCCGCCGCCCTACCTCAAGCAGTTCACCAGCTCCACCAGTGAGTACTGCTACCTCCACACACTACCTCCCCGTCCCGCCGCCCTACCTCAAGCAGTTCACCAGCTCCACCAGTGAGTACTGCTACCTCCACACACTACCTCCCCGTCCCGCCGCCCTACCTCAAGCAGTTCACCAGCTCCACCAGTGAGTACTGCTACCTCCACACACTACCTCCCCGTCCCGCCGCCCTACCTCAAGCAGTTCACCAGCTCCACCAGTGAGTACTGCTACCTCCACACACTACCTCCCCGTCCCGCCGCCCTACCTCAAGCAGTTCACCAGCTCCACCAGTGAGTACTGCTACCTCCACACACTACCTCCCCGTCCCGCCCGGATCCTACTAGACACATACTTACATACTACTTAGGCCATACATAATTATACTTAGAAATAAAAATCCGACCTTATGAAGAAAAATACATGAAAAACATCCAAGGTTCAGCAACAAAAACTCGTACTTAAATATCATGTCTATATTACCATGTCTATGCGACCTTATTCTCATTGATATAGAAGCGTGTAGTTCTCAATCATTTATTTTTGCAGCCCTGGCGTCGGTGCCGCCCGCGCTGCCCGCGCCGGGCCCGCAGGCGTACCCGCCCGGCGTCGAGCCCCCGAAGGTTATAGTAAGTATTCAACAATCACTACCACCATCTCTACCTTTAACCGCACAATCGCATTATTGGTTCTGTGGACGGAAGACAACCGGTGAAATTACCAACAATAAGTCATTCAATATTAGTGTTCATGTTTGGCAATACTTTTCCAGTCGTAAGGTTGCAGTCTTGAGAATGAGGTGATTTGCGTGCTCGTTTGCCTTCTTGCTATGAAGAATAATAATATACTTATTATTTTATCACCTGAATGTTCAAAGTCATACAAACATTTAGTTTCACTTAAATATTATGTCTTCGCAGGATGTCGCGTCCATCGTATCGCAGAAGCTACTGATGATCCGCAAAGAACAAGAGCAAAATGATTCATCCTCCATTCGTAGCGTAAGTATTCACGTACATAATTATATTAGTCATTGGGGTCTATATTGTTTGGCCAAAAACATCTGCTCTAAACTTACATAATATAATTTCATATGATCATAAACAGACCTATAGTTCACTTATTTTAGCATGATACAGAACGAAATAAAGGTATTTTATTGGGCACGTTACACGCAACATAATAGTTATACAAAAATATTGCTCCAAAACGTCTTTTTTTACTGCTATTATTTCACAGTAAATATTAAATGAACGTTATAATCTATTGCAGTAGTACTTTAAGTCATATTCGTTAATATTTACATTGCATTTTTTATTTGTGTTCATTAAATTTACTTCAATTAGAAACGTGGTCTATAAAAGACCTAAAGAAGCAGGGGTTACAAACCTGTGTTAACAAAATAACGAAACGTCTAAGCATATAACTCGACTAAATCAAATACTATCCTGTCACCTGTCAAATATAGCGAACCTAGTGAATTTTAAATTGATCATTAATAACGCCACAGTTTGCATTTTTTGACAGATTGAACGTCACAATGCCCTTTTGTGATATCTCCCATGTTATGTTATGTCATTTTCTCCCGAGTTCGAGAGCGTGCAATGAGCGTTGATATTGTTCCATAGTTGTTTTTGTTGTGAGTTGTTTGTTGTTCATTTCCTTGTTAAAGTTGGCAGCTGCTCGTTTAGTCTACATCTTTAATCTCTACCCTTCTACTGCACTTTTTAGCGGAGAAACGATGACACTTCATCCGGAACAGTCAGTTTTAAATTAGGTAAATCAGTTAAGTATAGCAGTTAGAAACCAATATACACCGTGGGAACGAGTAACCCGACAAATTTTAAACATCGATTCTAGAGGCAATTTGTAGTATATAATGTAATATACAGTGATCGGAATTAGGTGAGCCAAAATACCTATTCTCCGCAAAAGGACATAATATAGAGTGGTTAGAGCCGCGTAGAAAACATTTTTTTTTTCTTGAATACCGGGTCTTCGATATTTATCCGGGTATTAGTCGTAATGTTGAACATACATGTTTTTACTTACAGTAACTTGTAACTATTTCTAGTTGTTTTTTAAACTTCAAAGTGGTCAGTTCAGTGTAAATATTACATCTTGCGATATGTTTCGCCCTTGGGTGAAATCATTTACCGCTGTGCCATGTGAAAATATCAAAGACAATAATTATACCTCACACTTTTTCCTTCCTTCTTTATAAACCTTATGTAGACATAAGGTAGGTAAGGTGTAGGGTTAGGTTAGATTAAGGGCTAGAGCCCTTATTACTACAAACTAACATAAAATATCCCGTACTGTAAGTAAAAACATGTATGTTTAACATTACGATAAATATCCGGGTAAATATCAAATACCCGGTATTCAAAAAAACATATATTTTTCTACCCGGTTGTAACCACTCTATATTATGTCCTTTTGCGGAGAATAGGTATTTTGGCTCACCTAATTCCGATCACTGGTAATATAACATGTAGCCCAATAAAGCATAATTTCCAAGATATTTATTATTAAAAAAAATATTCCATAGTGAATTTAATTTGAACTTTGTCACCTATACCTAAAGCATTGTTTACTAAGAAATTGATTAAATTAATTTACGTTGTACGTTGATGACATTGCTATTTACAAGATGAATCTTTCTTAGAAAATATTGCTTTACTTTAAGGTGACAGAGTTTAAATTCATTTTTTTTTTTTTTTTTAATAATTAAAAACTGAAATTATGCGTTATTGGGCTACATGTTATATCACATTATATACTACAAATTGAATTGGCTCTAGAATCGATGGTTAAAATTTGTCGGGTTACTCGTTCCCACGGTGTACCTATACATAGTAGTCAAATAGTTTACCAATATATACAGATACAATATATTGAGTGCACAGATTCTTATTAATTCTGCCAGCGAGTATTAGAGTTGACGACTACTTTTTTTCTCATCCTAAAATAAATGAACTATAGGAATATACGGGGAAAAATTAAATGACAGCTAGGGATTGCCTGTATCGATAAACTCAATTATCGATGCTTTTCTCATATACTAGCGATCGCTCCAAGTTTTGTTTGTAAAAATATTTTTTTATTGAAAGTATGAAAATAAAACAAAATAGCAACATGATTCTGGTTACTCTTTATTTTAAAATGTTTTTTGAACATTATATTTTTTTCCTCATTGTGTATTTCAGACTTACTGTCCCATTTACTATTGTTAAAGTAAACGATCAGAATTTGTTCCAAATTTTCGGACGTTAATTTTCTCCGACACGACTGATGAATCCATTTCAGGTGGCTAAAAGACTTTTCAATTTCTGTGGTAGTGGTAGGGGCAAAACAAAATAAAAAAATACACACTTACAAACAATGCTGCGAGCGATCACTAGTATAAGGGAAAAGCATCCCTAGATGTTATTTAATGTTGCCCCGGATATTCCTAGGTCTGACCATAAATCAGAAGTCTATCATAATTTAGATTTCCAAAATCTCGAATACACAAAATCAATAAAATCATTTGATATAAATGTCGCTTTCTTTAATGTAGTACAACTTAACCTAAAAATAAAGATGTGATAATCTTTAAAGCGCGAATTTGTAATAAATCTGTGACAGAGACAGAATAACAGTGTTATAAAACGTCCAAAAACTAATTTTCAAGAGAGTCGACGGAGTTCCGTTAGCGGAGCTCCTATTTCTGGTTGTTTTCGCCCTTCAGGTCTACCTAAACCTAAATCTTTATTTTTATTTTTATATGTTTTGACTTTTATACTACAACAATTAGAGCAAATAAGATTCGAGATTATAATATTCATATTGAGTGAGCAATTACGTATTTTGGCCATAATTGATTCTGATTTGAGAGCATGTGATAGCAAATTAAATTATGGTATTTTATTTCCGATCAAATGAGACAATACTATATTTAAAATGAGCACTACTACGTCCCGCTATAGGGAATATATCGTCGGTGAAACTGCAAAACCGCGTAAGTAACATTTTAAATAAGGAGCAAAATGCACCTTTTTAATAAAACAGGAAGGTTTATTTTGCTCTATCATAAATTAGTTACTTACGCGGTTTTGCAGTATCACCGACGATATCAAATATCCACCATGTGTTGTTTCACAGTCCCCGATGACGCAATTCGGCTGGTCGGGGTCCGGGTCCCTCGGGCAGTTCACCGGCTCGTCGTGCTCCAGCATCCTGACCCCCAAGGAGCTGGCGAGCGGCACGCAGGCCTGGGCCAAGAAGGTACGCGGCCGCGCGCGCCCCTCCGCGCGGGGGGGGCTTCCTATACCGACGTGATATATCAGTAGCTACGAACTCACACGTCTTTTACCCCTCAAAGCGGCTACATACAGTCGAAATTCCGTTTCGGAATATCAATTCAGAATTGTGAAGGCTCATCATCATCGTTTACATAGCCTCCTAAGGCCTAACGAAATTCGTCAAAGGAATATAAATCTATTGTGAGTGAATTAAAGTCAATTTTCTAATTTGACAATTTTACAAAAAAACAAGAAATTCTAGTTTCTAGCACTAGATCTTTATTTCAAGGGCTGTATTATGTACTATTTTTAATACAAGGAACATCAGGAGGTTATGGGGATTGTGAACCGCCGACGATGAGCGGGAAGCGAGTACAGCCAGCGATCAACTATTAATATTTGCGTCTCTTTTATTGACACGCGATCTATATTTTTTGTTTCGACAAACTAGTGGAAAGAGTTCTCGCCGGCGGCAGTGTGAACAGCCAGCGATCAACTATTAATATACGTGTCTCATTTATTGACACGGGATCTATATATTTTGTTCGGTTGTTGACAGAGAAATTAGTCGATAGATAATCGCTTCCTCGCCCTTTGTGGGAACAGAGCCTTATTTCTTAGCTTTCAAAAAAATACATACTAATTTAGCTCCGGGCCTTAACGTTTCCCATTTTCTAAATAAAGTCCGATTTTCACTATATATTTCATTACACATTTAAAGGTACAGTGTCACCTTGTTCGAATTAACTTGAACATATCTCTGTACTCGACTGTACACTATATTTACAGGGTTAACAACTTAACACACTACATTTAAGAAATATACTTTTCACTTCTCATGCTCGTAAAGTCCTTCTTTATGCTGGATATAGGCTGCATAAAATCGCATTTTATGCTCTAGTGCATAAAGTAATTTCTTCTTTTAAGACTAAGGCAATAAGGCCTTACAGCCACATACACAATACACCTTCATTTAATTGATATATTTTAATGAGATTTAGGTTATATCTTATTTTAATTACGACATATGTAATACTATCTAAATACTTTAAGATTAATACGGGCGTGCATTTACGTAAAAAAAATATAAGTAACACAAATATTTATAATAACTTGGCATTAAGGCTCAAACCTAGTGTCCATAGTCAAAAGCCACATAGTTGAAAAAAAAATAAGAAAAATTGTGTAGCGGGAAGGTAAGCTAATTATTCGTCAAACAAAATTAAAAACTAGCTAAATTTGTTGTGTTGCGGTTGAAAATTCAATAAATTATTCGTAAGTAATTGAACATTGTCTTCAAGTAGTCATAGTGACGATCAAAAAATGATTTCGCCTGAGACTTTAATGTACAGAAGTGCGAAAAATGTAATTGAGCAGATATTGCCGCCTAAATCGAAGAAAATCTACCTCAGCACATACGAAAGTTTTATGATTTGGAGGAACCAAAAAAGCGTAAACACGTTTGCGGAGTGTGTTTTTTTTAAGCTAATTTGACGAACTGTCGATGAAATTACATTTTATGCGTGATACTCGTAGAACATATTAATTACATTTTAAAAACTAATTATTTTTTCTTGTATATGCTTAATCGCTGTTTTATTTCCTTGCGATCGAAGTGAAAAACAGAGTGTAAAACTCGAGCATAAAACCCATTTTACCCTCGACGTGACCATCCACCCTCGCCGTACCGGCTCGGGTGGCTATATGCACGTCTCGGGTAAAATGGTACGTTTTATGCACTTGTTGTACAATCTACTATTAATATTTAAGAAAAAGGAAAGATCACGACGTTGTCGCAAGCTCACATTTTTTTGAAGGTCTCAGCATCAGTGAAACTTATGATCGAGCTACTGAATAAAGTGCATACCTTGTTGGAAAACTGCCTTTAGCTTATCACGTCGGTTAGGAATCACGATACGGAACCCCGTAACAGTATCTATCTCTCTTGCTCTGAAACATTTTCCAATTTCAGAGCAAGATAGTCAATGAGAGGCTGTCATCTATTCATAGCGTCTGGCCTGTCAGTAAAACGAGTCGAAGAGCGATGCGATGTCAGCAACTTTGTCATCAAATTCTCATTTAAGTAACAACCTGTATAGTACAAGGAAATGTGAATCGGCCGACTTTTCTGCTTTTCTTGTTTACTGCCACATTTCTAGAATTATAAAGGTAAGAGCATATATGATAATTGGTGAAAATGTAAGGATATAAACGTCATCTTTCGTTCGAAAACCTTTTTAGTTAAATAAAGTGTTGCCAGATATGTGTGAAATTTAATAGTGATGAGGAATTATCGATATTTCTGTATCGACGTCGTCTCGACCTACAAAAATGTCAAATTATATAATTCTATGATAAATATGTAATTATTTAAAAAACAGGTTCGTATCCGAAGCCTTGAGCTTTTGTAAATGCCTATATGAACAGCACTACCCATACGGTGATAAGATAACATAAGCACCACAATCTTGTCTATGACTATACCTTATGTCGGCATAAGGGGCACAGGGTGTCATTTAAGTGTGGATTGTACGCAAAGTTGCCATGGTATTAATCGCGCTGCGACTTGTTTCGGTTTCGCTGCCCTGCAACCATGCATGTTTTATTTTCACAAATGTTCATAAATTTTCTTGATTTTAAAATCAAAAGTAAAAATTAAATCAGAAACAATTTTGGCCCTTTCCGAGCAATTTCTGTTTAAATTCAATTATAATACATTAATAAATTAAAAATCGAAAATAAAATGGCTGTTTGAGCTCTTTGGTAGTTAAAATACAGGTAGATAGGTAGTACGACTACTGCCCCGTGTCTTGAAATTGAATAGAGAAATAATATTAGACCAAGCTTCATTTTTTTAACCCCCGACGCTAATATTGCGGTTTTTGAGTCTGACCGCTATGTATGTATGTGTGTGTGTGTGTGTTAGCCTGTGTGGCGCCGTAGCTCTTAAACGGGTGCACCAACTAGTATGCGTTTTTTTATATAGGTATTTGAAAACAAGTGGTGGTTTTAGATAAGTTTCATGAAAGTGATTGTGCCGTTAAAGAGATATCAGCTCTGAAAGAAGGGGTCACCATTGTGGGGGGTATCTATGTAATAGTTAAAGTGAAATTGTAAAGTACTGGATGAACCAATATTTTTACTGTAGTAAATTCCAAGAAACGTGGCTTAAAAATCCTCTATTTAACAATAAGAAGTAATTTTAACATATTTTACCATATTGGAACATTTGTGACGATCAAACATGCCGTTATATTGAGAACTATTTTGTGTATAAAGTATCAAACAAAACCTCAAGCTAGTAAGCACTACTCTGAGTTGACAAGTGTCCTTGAACCAACCATTAAAACCTCGAAATATCTTATTAAAATTACTGTTCTCCATACAGTTCTTGTAGTTGTTGGTTTTGCTTGATACTTTAAGCTCTCGCAATGGTTTAATTTCAGCTCGAACCGCCGGCCGGCCGTCGCTGCCGCCTCCGCCTGTGGTCAGAATTTATAATACAATGTATTATTCTTTCCGACCTTTTGTTATACGTGATGGTTGCAAAAACATACTCCCATGCCCCTAAGCCGAAAGCCCACTGCCGCGCACGTTTGAATTACGCAAGGATTTAAAAACGCTTCGTATTAAAATATCGGTATGGTACCTACATTTTTTATTTAGGCTAACGGGTTGCCAGATATGTAAATGGAAATAGTGATGGGGAAATGTCGATGTTTTAGTATCGACTCTACCTACATGCTCAGTTAAGTCTTATACTGTACAGTACTATATTTAGTACATACCATCGACAATTTAAGATTGTAAAAGTTATGATCAATGTCATTAAATTATTCGGATATGAAATAAAGTAACGAACAGGTAAATATATTCTTGTTCCCCAAGTCGTAACATTTTTAACAATTTGAACGCCACCACAGCTAGCCAAGTTGAAGATTTTAGAGATACATTGTTTCATATGAATTAAGTTGTAGTTTTCATAGCGTAACAACATGTTTGGCGTGTGACACAATTTATATTGGACTTTAGGCGTTCAAAGGGTTAAATATCGATATGAACACCATTAACTAACACTATTGTGCGTTCCGAGTTGTCACTTTCCCCTAAGTGAAAACCTTAGAGTTCCCGTGTGTGGAGTGTGAGAGCGTAGCGTGCGCCGCCGTAGGCTTCTGGCTTTAATACAGTATTTATGTATGTTTAATTTTATTGTAAGGATTAATTTTATTACCCTGTACACTGACAATTCACCTACAGTTCAAAAATTGGTTGTGTGCCATATTTGTTGCTGGCACTTTGCTGACCGTTCGTATGTCACAAGTCCCTTATCTTATCTTACAGATAGGCCCTTTCGGATACACTTCAACACTTTAGGATCTTTTGTGCAATTACGCTCTTACACACTTAGCTATTCGAACGTGCAGGTTTCCTAACGATAATGCACTTAATCGGGTAACATCGGGTAATGCAGTTAAGTTAGAAAAACTCATGGGTACATGGTGACCGCAGGAGGTTCGAACTCGGCATCACGAGTCGAGCCCCTAAGCCATTAGGCCACTGAGACGCTCTAAACGGGTCCCTAGTCCGAAAATACTTGATGAGCATTAGACTGCTTTTAGGCTAAGTGTTTAAAAAAAAACAAGATAAAAGGCCTTCAAAGTGGTCAGTTTTTAGCCCATTTTTGTAAAGGTTTTTTTTTTTTCATACAAACCTTGTCCTATAACACGAACAGTATGAACACAACAAATAAAATATTATGATTCAAATCAGTCGAACATTCTTGAGTTTTGCGAGACTAACGCGCCGTGGTTTTTAGATTTATAGATTATGGATATGATGGATCTATTTCCCAAAATCGTTATTTCTTAGAATCATAATTTCTATTCGCGTAAATTAAGCTAAAGCGCTAAATTAAGTTCTAACATAAAATTTGATACGAAAGGTTTTTCAGATATAGTTAACAATTCATCACATTGATATTTTAAGAATCGTGGTAGCTTTATCGTTGTCATATCTTTAAACTTGATTTTTGGCGAAATAGGTACCTGAGAACAATATGATACAATACAAATATTATTTATTGAAAGTAGCAGTATATGTCTTTTCATAAGTTAAGGTGGTTTTCGTAACCTCGTTAAATCCAGAGACCAATTATGAATCCAAGGCCTTTTATAGTAATTTGAATATTTATATATTAGGGTGTTTCATGTTTTTATGGAAAAAATAATGACAATTTTTTTGCAGTCTGCTTACGTCACGAGTATATATGAGGTAAAAAAATTATATTTAAAATTTCATGGTAAAATTGACCGCTAAGGTGATAAGAGATTTCCAATATTGTTTTATTTTCGAAAACAAACAATAACTAACATTCCGGTTGAATTATGTCAACAGGTAGTTATTGCTAATAATATTGACATCATTACTTTTGCGGTTTCGGAATACATAAATCAAAATAGATTCAAAAAGTTGTTTACCCCTAACCCTAACAGATTTAATTTAAATTTTAAAAACGGTTCCTTAAAATAAGCAGTCATTAATACGTTTGAAAAGCGAAACACCCTACGAATATACAAATACAAGTTATCTCCAGTATGTTGTTGCAACCATCACCCCGTTGAATGTGCATCTCCCGTGTAACGAGGGAACTGGCTAGTCCCCTCCTCACACGGCCCTCTATCGGCTCCAGTAATGATAATTCCTATGCCATAACGGCATGCTTAATATCATTACAGTCATTTGGCAAACAAATATTCAGTTTTCCCCGAGACTGACGTTATATATGTAATATTCATATGTTT
Source organism: Acleris emargana (assembly GCA_927399475.2). Lineage (NCBI taxonomy): Eukaryota > Metazoa > Arthropoda > Insecta > Lepidoptera > Tortricidae > Acleris > Acleris emargana. Next base: position 5,780,625 of record OV656847.1, read on the forward strand.
CTATTGAATCTACACAACAGTATATCAGATTGACACAGATGTAGATGGTATCAGTACATTTACTTATTCACAATTGAATACAGTATTTTCTTTTAAATGTATTAATGAAAACCATGCTTATAGAGGTATTTTTGATTATTATTTACTGATTTATTTTGAATATTATCAATGTTTGCTACGCCCTCTTTGTACAGTCAACAGCATAAATAAGTGATCATTTCTGTACCTTGTCGCTTTCAATCGTTTCACAATTTTGTATATCATTTCAAACGCAACGTTAATGTGACAAGGTACATAAATGATCACTTATTTATGCTGTTGACTGTACTAGCGGTAGGAGGGACGTCATTTTGTTTATAACCGCGTTACGTAGAAAAGACCATGACGCACCTTTAGAACAATAGTGACCTAATTCAAAGTTCAGCTTTCAAACTTCAAGTCATAAATTTATTATTATCATTTATCATACCCCGGCCGGCGAGAGCAAAAATGCGTTGACAGCTTAATAGTGCGAGGACACACACTTTGGTCGATGTCGATAAAAACAACACGATGTACTGGACCACCGTTATGATATGCAGAAGTATTAATTATTGTTGTAAACAAAATTAAAACCAAGTGATTGTATTTATTCAGTATTAAGATTTGGAATTTGACATTGTGATTTCACATTTTTTACAAAATAAATGTTCACCTCGATCTTCTATATATTCCGCGTAATCGGCTATCCAAGTACCTACACTGTTTCTTCTTGCGTGGCATGGCGGGTCGATAATATAAATGAATTAAATGATGGTAAATTCATTTGTCTCAATGTAATTTCTACGATTGACACCGATTGATTTGAGTCAATATCAAATAGCAGTTGTTTATTATCGCGATATACACATATGATATCAAAGAGGTCTATTAGTTACGAGTATGTGAAAAGTATCTATTTACAACTGTCACTCACTCTTATCTATTACGAACATTCCCGTGAGTATGATAAATTGATTATAATTGTAATCAGTTCATTGAAATAGTATATAAGCTTAAAAATAATAATTGTGCTTAATTAAATGTCGACTATTCTATCGACTTCCATATGTCGATAGAATAGTCGATATTTAATTAAGCCTAGGAGCAGAAGCATTTTTGCTCTCGCCGGCCGGGGTATGATTATTATAGAGACATAACTCGAAATTTAAAATTTCTGAATTATGTCACTATGGTTCTGAAAGTGCGATGTGGCGTAGGGTGGTCCAAACTCCAAAATGGTATGAATAAAGATAAAGTATATCAAATCATGCCGCATAGCTTATTTTTGTTTACGATAAATTAGTATCTTATTTGTCCAATTTAAACTTGTTAAGTGGTCGTTTACTGGTCATCCAAAACGTTTAGTTTATGCCAAAAGATCACTCTCACACAAAAATTCATTTAGGAAACTTAGCAAGGAGTCAAAACTAAATTAGAATATGGTTTGCCTGCTGCTGCAACACAGAAATCAGTTTCATGATCTGTCCAAAGTCTTTCTCATTGATATCTTTATTAGATGTGTAAAACTCTATTCATTTTTATATGAAACAATTTTAACAGTAAGGGCGACATGTAAAGTTTATTCAACTGCCATAAAACTTGGTATAACCTATTTTCTTGTAGTTAGAAATAAAAAGAAAGCAATATTAAACCGTTTTTTTTTTGGAACACAATGTGGCGTTTAAGCTCATTAGCCATTAGCAGAAAAGTTATTCAGTAAATAATGTCAAAAATAAAAAATAAATAGTTTGTTTGCTTTTGAGACTCTGAGAGCTGTAAGCATGTTTTTTTAGAACACATTTAAAAAAAAAACCTGTTGTCAATTTATATTAGGGCCTATACAAACGAGCGCCAAAGTTTCCTCTACGGTTGTCACTGTATTAGTCAACGACAAATATCGCATTTTTATCAAAAATTTAAACTTCTGTAGGTATTTGGTCGACAGCTTTGTCAACGACAGGTAGTCATTAACGATGACCAGCGATAAAATTTAAACGCTCGTTTCTACAAGCCCTTGTTCACAATTATAAAAAAATCGTGTATTAAATATATACACTAATAATATTGGTATTTACAATATTAAGTATATATTTTAACTATGCATGATATTATATTCATATTACAAGTCAGTCTGTTTTATAGTTTTAGCCTATTTTTCAATGAGCACCCATTTTTTATTTGTTTACGAAGTAAATCTTTACGCCAATGTCGTTAAACTGACTTTTTTAGCGAAAAGCACCAATTTTCCCCGTTCCAAGTAAAAATGGCTCATTAGAAAAATACGACTAAAATGGGGAATCCATGAATATTTGTTGCAGCTTTTAAGTCATAAGGAGAACCGCGCACTGCGTTAGATGCGCCGCGTCGACCGATAGGTGCCACACCCGAGGTAAGTATCACAGCAGCGGAGACCATCGAAAAGAAACTCAAAAGTGTACAAAATAAATTCCATTTGTGTATTTTAACTTGAAATTTAAATCTTCTGAAGTTCATAGTGCCAAAGTTTAATGAATTAATTGACGACGTCTTCAAAACGGTCTGCAAACCGAGGCTTTAAAAATCTAAAAACTATCACGTCAAATGTATCTCATCTAACATCCGCTTGCATATGTAGGATCAATTGGTGAGGGCGGCTCCAGTAGAAGGCGGTATGGGCATGCACCTCCTGCAGAAGATGGGCTGGACCCCGGGCCAGGGGCTGGGCAAGGAGGGCACGGGCACGCTGCAGCCCTTGCTGCTGGAGGTCAAGCTGGACACCAGGGGGCTTCAGGCCAAGGAGGAGGTCAGCACCAGGAATAAAGCGGTGAGTTATTTAAAATACTTTCGAGGTTATATTTTTCTTAACAAAAATTTCCAGCATTTTTTCTTTTTTTTAAACTGGAAGGTGATACTGTCAACCAACTCGCTTTAGAACTCGATAGGCATATTATTAACCGGCGAAGTTAAGTTGTCCCGTGAGAGCGTATAAACGATATTTTATGGAATACTTCGTTCAACCTCTCGACCGTTCTACAATTTGCCGTTTTTAAGAGAATGACACCTCCGGAAAATTGATCTTTTTCCGACGAGGCAGTAGGGCCGTGTTAATAAACTTACATTGGCTGTGACGGGCATTCAAAAAATAAAATACGGTCGAATTGAGAACCTTCTCCTTTTTTTAAATCGTTTTCATACATACATACATACATATACTCACGCCTTCGTTCCCAGAGCGGGGTAGGCAATTGAAATCGATTAATAAACAAATAAACGTCAGGTTATGACTGTCTAGTTAGTCTTCTATGAAATCTGTCATTTCTAAATTGACTTGATCCGAGATCTTCAGCCAAGATCAGTTTATAAAAAAAACAGCCCTTAACCTTAACGGGTCTATATTGGAATTCCCATTTATTCATTTTGTCTTAATGCATTATTGGTCCGAATTTTCGTTTATCCTGACTCTGATGAAAACCAATTTAGGATAAACGATAACTCGGAAAACGATGCGTTACGACAAAAGTTATTAGGGATTCCGAGGGATGCCTCCCTTAACATGTATAATGGTCGCGTTTGGTCCAGGTGAAGGTGCAGCGCCAGATCCGGCGCGGCGCGGCGGCGGCGCCGGCGGCGGGCGCGGGCGGCAAGCACCCCGTGTCGCTGCTCGGCGAGTACTGCTCCAAGCAGAAGCTGGGCCCGCCCGAGTACAACCTGTGCTTCGAGTGCGGCCCGGACCACAAGAAGAACTTCCTCTTCAGGGTATCTATCTTATCCCCCAAAGCTAGAGTTGCAATATTTGGGTGACAAGCGCGACTGCGCGAGTCATGCATATTTTCAGTATAGGATTGTGCCCTGTTTTGTTTGACTACAAGAAGAACTTTCTCTTTAAGGTATCTATCTTATCCCCCAAAGCTAGAGTTACAATATTTGGGTGACAAGCGCGACTGCGCGAGTCATGCATATTTTCAGTATAGGATTGTGCCCTGTTTTGTTTGACCACAAGAAGAACTTTCTCTTTAAGGTATCTATCTTATCCCCCAAAGCTAGAGTTACAATATTTGGGTGACAAGCGCGACTGCGCGAGTCATGCATATTTTCAGTATAGGATTGTGCCCTGTTTTGTTTGACCACAAGAAGAACTTTCTCTTTAAGGTATCTATCTTATCCCCCAAAGCTAGAGTTACAATATTTGGGTGACAAGCGCGACTGCGCGAGTCATGCATATTTTCAGTATAGGATTGTGCCCTGTTTTTTTTGACCGCTGGAAGAACTTCCTCTTCAAGGTATCTATCTTATCCCCCAAAGCTAGAGTTACAATATTTGGGTGACTAGTGTGACTCCGCAAGACATGGATATTTTCAGTATAGGATTGTGCCCTGTTTTGTTTGACCACAAGAAGAACTTTCTCTTTAAGGTATCTATCTTATCCCCCAAAGCTAGAGTTACAATATTTGGGTGACAAGCGCGACTGCGCGAGTCATGCATATTTTCAGTATAGGATTGTGCCCTGTTTTTTTTGACCGCTGGAAGAACTTCCTCTTCAAGGTATCTATCTTATCCCCCAAAGCTAGAGTTACAATATTTGGGTGACTAGTGTGACTCCGCAAGACATGGATATTTTCAGTATAGGATTGTGTCCTGTTTTTTTTTGACCGCAAGAAGAACTTCCTCTTCAAGGTATCTATCTTGTCCCCCAAAGCTAGTTACAATATTTGGGTGACAAGGGCGACTGCGCGAGTCATGCATATTTTCAGTATAGGATTGTGCCCTGTTTTTTTTGCGACGCATTATAGCTTCTATGGTCGCTGTCAATTGATATAGTCGACGATATAAACGGGGGCCCGTTGTTTTCCATATTTGTTTTTAGTCATAATTATTTCCCGTGTGGTTGCTGGGTTAGAATAGTGCCACTGCATGTTTTCCCGTGGATGTCGTAAGAGGCGACTAAGGGAATAAAGGCTTTATTTTATTTATTTGTTTATTTATTGCTTTCATGGGTAGGTACAATGGTGTTTAAGGTACAATTTTCGTTCTGCCATGAAACCCTGTCGGGCACTACAATATTATGCTTGGCACTTATAGAAACTATCTTATTATTACTAAACTAAGTACATGTTACATATGGCACTAATATATTGCATTACACATTCATTTTTATTCTATTGCACATTCAAAAAACTCTTGTAGGGAATAAAAACAATTATAAATTAAATATTTCGTTAGTTTTTTGGTAAATATATTATTTTTCTCTTCGCTTTTTATGTAGTTTGGAATTTTATTGTAGACTTTGATGCACATCACGTGTGGACTCGAACTGTGCATTTTCAATTTCGAGGATGGGATTGGGATTTTATTTCTAGGGCGCAAATTACAATTTGTGGAATCTTTTGGTCGTGGGAAAAAATCAAGATGTGTTCTTAGAAAGTTGCACAACTCAAGTATGTACAGGGAGGTTACAGTTAGTATCTTAAGTTTCCGGTAGTAGGGTCTACAGCTATCTGTTTGTTTTATATTAACTAAAATTCGTATACATTTCTTTTGTAAAACAAACAAATCATGTACATTAGTGCTATTACCCCACAGTAAGATGCCGTATCGGAGTCGTGAATGGGCATATGCATAGTATGCGCATAGAGCAGTTCTTAGGTCTGCATGTTTTTTTACTTGCATTAAGGCATACGTCAATGTAGACAGCTTAGCAGACACTTTTTGGATATGAGATTTCCAATTCATGTTTGTATCTATTTCGAGGCCTAGAAGATTGGTTGAGTTTATACATTCTAGTGTTTGACTATTAAACGCAAAATTTATATTTAAACTGGCTTTTTGATGGGGTCGAAACTGTAATATCTTAGTTTTTTCAATATTTAATTCAAGGTTGTGGAGGCTCAACCAATCCACTATTTTTGATAAGGTATTATTTAGAAGGGAATTTAAATTATTATTGTTTTTTGAGTAAGGAAAGACCACAGAGATATCGTCAGCAAAAAGTATACATGTATGATCAAGTATTTCAGGGAAGTTATTAATATAGATGAGAAATAAAAGACAGCCAAGTACACTGCCTTGAGGAATCGATCCCAACATACTATTGTGTTTTGAATTAATGTTCTGTATTGATCGGGTTTTATGATTAAAGTATTCTATTTTCACAAATTGAGCTCGATTTGACAAATATGACTGGAACCATTTATGAGCCACGCCCCTTACGCCTATATTGTAGAGTTTATCTAACAAGATCTTATATGATACTTTGTCGTAGGCCTTACTCATATCCAACAACACCCCGATCGCATATTGTTTATTATTAATGATATCGAGTACTTTTTGGATGTATTTATAGAGGGCCAATACTGTAGACCTATTTTTCCTAAAGCCGTTCTGATTTTCATTAAAAATCTTGAATTTTTCGCAAAAAAGGTAAAGTCTATTTGCCATAGTAGTTTCTAAGATTTTAGCAAAGGTAGGTAATAAAGCTATGGGACGATATTGGGCTGGATTACTGCGGTCCCCTTTTTTATGGATAGGTTTTACTACAGAAATTTTTAGTGTATCGGGCACACTTCCCTCATTTAAAGATTGGTTGATAATGAATGTAAGTGGGTTAGATAATTCATTTGAACATTTTTTAATAAGAGCTGGTGGTAATTCATCATGTCCGCAGCTTCTTTTATTTTTTAATCTGCGTATAATGTTTCCTATTTCATTTTCATTAACGGGCTTTATGTATAAAGAGTTAGAGGGTGAATTTATTTTTGACTGGTCGCAAAACGGTAGGCTTGTAGTATTTGTCGAGTGTTTCTGATTACCTAGGGAAGTAAAGTAGTCATTAAAGGTATTTGCTACATTATTTGGCTCATCTGTGATTTTATTTTTTATTAATAGTGATATATTTTTGTAAGTCCTTTTTGAAGTTTTATTTGTATTTTCTCTTATTACTTGCCACATTCCTTTAATAACATTCTCGGAATTAAATATTTTTTTGATGTTTTGGTGTTTTTTCGAATATTTTATAGTAATTTTCAAAATTTTTTCGTAACTTTTGTAATACTTTTTTAGAGTAACGTTATCTATTTTTGACGTCATTATTTTAAGCAGACGCTTGTTTACACATGATTTTTTTATTCCGGTTGTTAACCAAGATTTTTTAATATTACATGTTAATTTTACTCTTTTTTTGGGTATTGTCTTGTTTAGTACGTTTATTACTTGATCCGAAAATAATTTGTAGTTTTCATTTACTGTTTTGTTACTTGAAATAATTAAACTCCAATCAATTTTTTGTAATTCATATTTAAATAAATTTATTTTATAATCGTTATATATTCTTTTTTCTTGAAACCATGTTATTTTTTGAGTATCCGGTAACGGTAACCGAAGTAAGACGCCTTTGTGATCTGAGAAGCCGTACTCATTCACGCTAGTAGTCATTTCACAATCATGAAAGTTAGTGAACAATAAATCCAAACAGTTACTACAAGATTGAGTGATGCGTGTAGGGTCTTTTACATGTTGTTTGAAGTTATAGCATTTCATTAAGTTTAAAATGCTTAAAGTGAGTTTAGTTTTATCCAGTGCGTTAATGTTAAAGTCGCCACCAATAATAATATTTTTACAGTTATCTGTCGCTAAAATATGTTTCAAAAGTGCTTCTAGGCGATCATGGAATGTTTGAAATTCTCTATTTCTTTGCGGCCAGTATATTACTATAATAAGAGCATTATATTTTTTTAATTCTACAGCACAGGTTTCAAATATACACTCAACACTCATTCTTGATATGTCGTCCCTTTCCGCACATTCAATGTCTTCACGTAAGAATATGCAAACGCCACCGCCTTCAAAATGTTGTCTGCTATAGTTTGCTGCCAAGTTGTATCCATCCAGTTTTAGTAGGTCGATCTTCTTAGTTGTAATCCAAGTTTCTGTGATGCAAAGTATTTGAAGTTTAAGTTCCTCGGTTAATTCTTCAATTAGAGGTATTTTACCTCTAATGCTTTGCATATTTTGGTATAGTATTTGGATATTAGAGGCGAAAAAACTGCCTAGAATGTTTACCTTGTTTACTGACGTTCAAATTCTCGGGTGTCTTTTCCAAATTCCCAGGCGTGATGTTAGATTTGTCCATTGTCATTTGTGTGGTAGCATAGTGCACGTTACTCTGAGATGCAGACGAACGGGTCGAATCGGTAGACTGCGTTGCGAAGGGATCGGTAGGCTTGCCATTTATAAATAGTTTGTTATGTTTTATTATAGCATGATGTCCATCCTGTCTAGCTTCATAGAGTGACTTTCTTAATACATATCTTTTTTTGAGAGACTCTTCATCCAGATATTCAGAAATAGACAACCCCGTGTTTTTAAAGTAAGTTTTATTATCTAGTAAGAATTTAGTGACTTTTTTACTTAAAAGTTCTATAACTATTGGCCTTTGTTGTCCTTTTCTTCCAATCCTGGTTACGTCTTCAATATACTCCGTGAGATTCACATTAAGGATTTCCTGAAATATATGCAAGATACGGTCGTGTAAGTCCATTTGGTTTTCCCAATTATTTTCATAAAGGCCATAGAGAACAATTTTCTTTAGGTATATTTCGTTATTGTATTTCAATATATGAGGGTTACATAGAGATTCGGTATTTGTGATTTTATGAGTCATCAGTTTTTTTATCTCATCAATCTCGTTTTTCAGCTTTCCATTTTCAATCTCCATGGAAATAATACTGTTGTTTATTTTTTGTATATCCTGTTTTTGCTTTTTCTGATCTAGTTCCATTACGTTGTTTGTCTGAATTATTTCATTTTTTAATTCTGATATTGCATTGCTTACTTCTGAAAGCAAGATAATTTTAAGTTCTGATAATAGTGACTGTTTATTATTTTCCAGTTTTTTATCAAGGAGTTTCTCGATTTGTTCCAGAGTAATGGTTGTAATTGTTGTATGGGAGGCTAAAGGTTTTTGTTGCGCTTGTCGTGCTTGTATATTTGTTTCCGGACTCTTATCTTCCACTATTGTGTCACCCAAAATACTCTTGTCATCAAAGCTTGGTGTTACATTATTTTTCCTCCTGAGGGTGATATTATTCGTTTCAGTCAGTTCACCTTGTTGACGAATGGGAGTATTGCTGTTGTCCCGTTTTTGGTTTTTACTGATGCAAAATCGACATTTCCAAAATTGTTTACGGTCGGAATCTGCGCTATAAAAACTGTAAAATCTCTGAGAGGAGACCTTAGCACAATCTAGGTCATACTTGTTACGACATTGTGAGCAAGTTAGGAAACATCTATCAGGGATTTTCTGTAGGCAACCTGAACATTTTTGATCCATTTTGATTACAGCGCCCTCTATTGTTTAGTAGCTAATCTTTTGAACTATCTCTTTATCTGTTTTACTAGTTTTGCCACTGCACGTTAGATGACGCCACTTAAACCGCTATGATTGGACGGAACTTTGTTTACACATACGTTTTAAAATTTTAACTGAAATTATTAGAAACGTTTTGTGATAAGATAACAGTAGCACTGCTTGTAGTACTGTTAGGCAATGGGCTTGCCACCTGTCACTAATACACTGGGAAACATCTTAGCCTACTTGTGCAAAATGTGGTTACATAATTATAAGAAGTTTTAAGACTTGTTGGTAATTCTTTAGCTCTACCTACCCCACTCTGGGAATGAAGGCGTGAGTTTATGTATGTATGTATGTGTCATAATTATATATGGACGTAATTATTGATTGTATAATTTGACTTGCAATAATTATGACATTTATGACCTAAAACACATAATGACTAAAATAATAATGTCCATAGAATAATTATGACCAAAAAAAATGGGCTCCCGTTTATACCTTCGACCATTTAAAAAAGAACATGGTTATAGAGTAATAATAATAATGCCAAATTGGTTAAATTGGTTTTGTTTACATCTTTGCACATTTAAAAGAACACAAATGGCGGATTTTATAGTAAAATGTCTGTTCAAAAATTGCATTTCTATTATAATCTTTTTGTATATTGGTCCAGGTAAGAGTGGCCGGTGTGGAGTACCAGCCAGCCGTGGCGAGCGCCAACAAGAAACAAGCGAAGGCCGACGCCGCCCAGTTAGCGTTGCAGAAAATAGGCATTGTCACTCCGTAAAGTCCGTATTTTTTTTATATTTAGTAAACACAGCCATAACTTTAAACTGCTCCTTTTTTGGTTAAAACAATTATTAATTTCTTCTTTAAAACAACAACAAAAAACCGCCTTCAAAAACGCAAAAATTAACTTCTTTTAATTTAAAATGGTAGGTATAGGTCAGTCCAGCTCACAATACTTTTACTAAACGCTGACTTCAGTTGTACTGACCTAAACCTACCATTTTAAATTAAAAGAAGTATTTTATTTTGTACATTTTAGGGATTATAAGGAAGTCCCAATTCTTAGTTGATATGAAACATGAAGTCATGTCAAGCTCGCCGCAAGCAACGCCGCGGGAAAGTCATAGTCATATTAATAATTAAGTTTTCTTCGTTGTAGTCGCTCAACTACCTTAATCGAGATATCTTTTCGCCACCCTTGAAACAGATACCGTTGAGGAGTTGGTGGTTGGTGGCCATCTGTGGTCTTCATCATCAGTTCCACTTCACCAAAATGATTATTTCTGAATGCAAATGCTAGACTTGTTAATAAAAATACTAAAATCGCTACATGTTTGCCTACAATATCATCATCAGATTCAGATTTGGTGACAATGGGACTATCAAACCAAAAAATATTTTTTAAAACCCGTCCACAATTGACAGAGAAATCAGTGAACAAACATGATATTTATAAAAAAAACATACAGTGGATCGTATAACCTCCTCCTTTTTTGAAGTCGGTTAAAAATACGAGGAGTGTTACACAAAATTTTGTCCCTAGTTGCTTTATTGGAGAAAAACTACCGTTTTGGCCAAATAAGACGCATTTTTAAGTTTTAGAAGTGTTTACTTAGTATGACTACCTAAGTACCTACTCGTATTTCACCAAGCAATGTCAAACCAATGTCATGTCAATCGACTGTTAGTTCATACATTGTGACAGCTGTTAACACTAATCGTCTGTCAAGTGGATGGTGAAATTCGACATAAATAAGATAAATTTAGTTTTAACTATATGTAACGAATACTACCAACACGACCTCAATACGCCTGGACTCTGTAGATATAAACATACCTAGGAATATACGCGGCAAAATTAAATGACAGCTAGGGATTGCCTATATCGATAAACTCAATTATCGATGCTTTTCCCACATACTAGTGATCGCTCCAAGTTTTTTTTGTAAAAATATTTTTTTATTGAAACTATGCAAATAAAACAAAATAGAAACATAATTCTGGTTATTCTTTATTTTAAAAGGATATTTTAACCTTCACTAATAATAATCTTTTTTTTTTACTCTTGACAAATTCTGATTGTTTATTTTAACAAAATGGGACAGTCATTCTGAAATACACGGTAAGGAAGAAAATGATGATGACTACAGGTTAAAAAAACTTTTAAAGTAAGGAATAACAAGAATTATGTTACTATTTTGTTTTATTTGCATAGTTACAATAACAAAAAAATACAAACAAAACTTGGAGCGATCACTAGTATGCGGGGAAAGCATCGATAATTGAGTTTATCGATAAAGGCAAACCCTAGCTGTCATTTAATTTTGCCCCGTATATTCCTAGGTCTGGATATAAAGTACGTGTAACTTATTCCGCCCTCCTAAGCAAATAATCAGTATCCCACAATCAATAACCAAAGCAGTTTTAGTTCTCTTCTCTTAGTAATAAGGTTGATATTGCTACTGGAATTTTATCTGACATACTGCGTATTAACCTGCGGTGACACCTCCGAAATGGCGATGATCAAAATATTCTTATGTATCACGTTGAGCTATGAATAGTATACAGTGTGTAAGTGGAATACGAGCAAACATTTTAACGACGGTTAATATGCATCCTAATTAACATAAAAACGTATTGTTAACATGTTGTTTTTTTTTTTTCATACAAATTAATTCGCCACGCTATGTATCAGAAATAGGACAATTAACCTGCAATTATCTGAGACTTAAATCTTCGTTTACATTATACATTGCTGCTCGATGGGACCTTTAAAAATTAATTTCGCCCTATGTATTTGAGCTATTAACGAAATTCCACATTTACATGACTTGTAGAGCCATAACCTACGTCTAGTTTAAATGTTTGCCCGTATTCCATTTACACACTGTATTTGTGTTTGGTATTTGCTCACACTAAGTGAAACATCAAAGACACAAGTGACGTATTCGTTGTTTTTGCGGTGAGTGATTGCGTTAGATAATCGAAAACTATTAATAAATGAGACGCGCAGTTGTATTTCATTCGATTGATTTAAGACTATTGCCAATTAGCAAAGGTAAGAGGAATATTTTTAAAGTGATTATCTTGGTTGTCTTTTTTTTTCAAGTTTCCGTTGCCACTTGGGTTTTAAGAGCTTAATTGACCACTTGAGTTCTCATTCACGCGCTTGTCACTGTCCAGCGGGCCTAGTATGTCTGCGTCTATATCGCGTGTCAGATGTGGATATAGCATCCGGCACTCTCGCACTTATTTACGTGTCAGAAAGTGACGAATGCGTTATCCAAACTATTTTTTTTAAACTAGTCCAGGGATATTGTAGGATTCAATGGTTGAAACTCGAATGGTATAAAGGATATTGTTAAGAAGCCTATTTTCTAGGTGGTTTCCACTTATTCCCCCTTACTTATAGACGTGGAATAAGCTTGAATAGTTTATGCCACGCTTTGTCCTTATCTGTAATTGTGACATTTGCATCTGACAGAAAGTGTCAAATCATGCCATAAACTATTCCACGCTTATTCCACGTTTATAAGTGTAGGGGGATTGAGTTTAAAGGAATTATGGTAATTTACAAAGTTTTAAACCACCTTGAAAATGTTATTTTTATGTTGTCAATAATTTGTAATGCTTATAAGATCACGGTGGAGATCTTTATGGAAGGTATATGTCAAGCAGGTGTCGTGATGATGATGATGATGGTGATGATGATGATGATGATGATGTTGATGATAAGGAATACTAACAAATTCCTTACGGTGATGTTGAATAGAATGCATTAGAAAAAATGTTTATTGCTACTTCAAACAGTACTAATAGAAGAGAAAAATAAATATATACATACATACGCTTGATAAACGTAATCTTCCTTCTGACGCAGTCGGGTAAAAAAACAAGAAAAGTGTGACGAATAGAAATCAGATTATGATTTTAGATTTTATTTAGGTTCGTTTTTAATGATGTTAAACATCATTAATGTCACCAATGTAAATAAGTAAAGTTGGTTTAGTATATTTAAGGGAATTGGGATTATAAGTACCAAGAAGGTATATTTTGTTTGCTGAGGGTTTCTGGTTCCAGCCAAAAGCCATTCAGTAGCTCTACACTGCCTTAATTTGACATGTATCACATTGACTGAGTACTATAACCCAAGTATAATATGTACTTAGTGGGTTTTGGATGTCGCCAGATTTTGTAATACGCAACTCAAATTACAACACTGATTTTTGGGATAAGCTGTTGTGTTCGATATGTTGAAATAAAGTTCTAATTCTTATAATGGTGGTTTTAATTACCGCAGAAACTTATAGAAAAAAAAATGCACCAAACCAAATGCATGGCAAATTTAGCACCCAGGCTACCTGATGTAGGGTTGCCAAAGGTGTTGTACTATAATATACAAAATAGTATAATTCGGTCAGTCCTTACATCCCTCCACCTCCTCATTAAATATACGGTTTGGGTTGGCCGTTTTAACCTGATTTTAAGTACCAATGTAGTTGAAGAAATAAGCTTTTTTTCAGCCCAGATAGTTGCCCCAATAGCAGGCAGAATGTTAGTAAGTAGGTAGTAAATATTGTGCATTGTATTTAATGAATTAATTTAAAAAAGTGTTTCTTCAAAGAATTTTTTTTTTACATTGTTCTATGTTTTTTATGCCTTCGGCTGGAAAATACTATATTTGCTCAAGAAATAGTTGGCAACCCTTACCTGATGGTATGTGGGATCAAAGAGTTCAAAGACCATATTATTATACCATTACCAAGACTACAATCCCAGGACTGCAATCCTTAGGCCCGTATTAATAAACTGATCTCGATTTTAATGCTAGGCTCAAGATGCGTCAAAAACGAGTTCTCTATAGCTTGACGTTTACTTTGACGTATCTTGTGACGGGCGTCTCAGTCAAGATGAGTTTATTAATACGGCCCTAAATCTTCAAATGCGTTGCCAACACTGAGACTAAGATGGCATCCCTAATAAAATTAACAAAACAAAGACGTTTTCCTACTCAAGTATGCATGATGGTTTTATTTTTATTAATTGTTGCATATTCATCTATGTTAAAAAATTAGTGGTTGTCGAGTTTATTGGGGCGTTTCTTCTCAGCAGTGGTCTTCTTAAAGCGCTGGTAAATTTTTCGACATATAAAACTGAATTAACATACTTATTTTATATTTTTTGAGAGAGATGAAACCTTGCCAAAAACTATCCCTATAAAAATAGTTTTCTTTTTAAAAAAAGCACATTCGAATAGGTTCATAGGCACTACTTTGAAACTTGAAGTTCAAAGTTACGTTAGCTACGATTCTTTCTCTCGATTTAGTCTCGAACGACGAGTGACAGGGATGGAGCTAACGCAACTTCGAACTTTGAAAATCGAAGGTAGAGCCTCGTTCCTTAGAGAGCTACAATTGCCGCAGCCGTTGCTTACCACGAAACACTAAATTCAAATTTCGGTTGCAGTCCCTCGTCACTCGAGAGTAACGGCCGAACCCTATATTCAATCTGAGGATAGATAAGGCTTACCTCGGGTTAAAATTTGACATTTGCCCATACAAAATGTGTCAAATTTTAATCCGAAGTAAGCCTATCTGTCCGCGGATTGAATATAGGGTTTGGCCGTAAATCGAGAGAAAGGAACAACCAATTTCAAAGTTGTGGCTCAGGTACTCAAATACCCCTATTTATGCGTAGGTAAAAACGAGGCCAAAGTTATTAAAAAATACATTTAAAAATAGAATATATTCCATTATTTTCCTTTTACGTTACGCAGAAAGTGCGAATTTCACTTTTGTTATTGTACCTAATATGAAATAAACAGGAAGTTTATTGCGTTATATTTACACGCATATTTATTGCGTTAACGACCCATTTCATTGTCAATAATACAAAGCGTACAAACACGTACAATTAAAATCAAACTAGGGGAAACTGCCCTATTATTGGCATCCTGAACTTGATTTCAAGGAGCGATAATTTGGATGGACGAGTCCCATTTATTCCATAGGACTTGACCTCATCCGAGAAAATAGGTACTTACTAGCATTTCAACCGCGCTCACTTTCCAGTGACGTCATAGAACAAAATAGGATTTATCTTGTCATCATTTTGTCCAATATGTTCCTTAGAACAAATCGAACCTTTAATATCTACTGATCTATAGAACAACTAAGGGCCTACGCTAGCTTACGCGGATTACCCGCAACGGACATCCGCCTCAAAGAAATTGTATAGACACCGCTAACTGGCGCGGGCGCGTGCGACGTACTTTAATCCGCGCGGCGGGCGGCGGGCGTCCGCTCCGTGCGCACGCGGCGGGCACACGCTCGCGGACTTTTTTGTGGTTTCTTGACTTGTGTAGCGCTAAGTTAGGCGTGCGCCCGTCGCGGACGCCCGTCGCGGACTCGCTGGCCCGCGGCGGGTGTCCGGAGCGGGACCCGCGAGCGTGCGCACGCGGCGGGCGTCCGCATCAGCTAGCGTAGGCCCTAAGAGAAACAATTGTGATAGAAACTTTAGGTCCAACTCTCTTTATGACTAGGTAGTAAAAATACGACTAGATCGCTTTGCGAATACATCTAGATCTGACTACAGTATTCCCAGATTCTTAACCCTTTCGGCTGGCTATCGCTATCACGCTTGCACTCGCAACGTCGCAACTGACAGTATATTTGTGACTCGTGTGTCATAGAAAAATGAAGATTGCTGATCGCTATAAGAAAATGGATGATCTGTATTGCTTCAAATGCCCGCAGGGCAAATTGTCCATAAATAGGAACCCCGCCATGCGGGGCTCCATCGACATAGTCACTCGGACTTTTTGAGATTTAGTCGTAAAGCGATGGTTGTATTGCGATCTAGGCACAAAGTCATAATTGTCATAAATCATAAATCTTTATTGTATATGGAATTTGGGTATTATATATATTGGACTGTTACAAACATTTAATTTTTAGTATCACCAAGTTACCCGTGTGGTTGCCGGGTTAGAATAGTGCCACTCCATGTCTGGTGAGGTGACTAAGGGAATATAGGCTTGTAGTACTGTTAGGCGATGGGCTTGCAACCTGTCACTAATACGCTGGTAAACATCTTAGCCTAATTGTGCAAAATGTGGTTACAGAATTATCAACAAGTTTTTAGAGTTGTTGGTAATTCTTTAGCTCTGCCTACCCCACTCTGGGAATGAAGGCGTGAGTTTATGTATGTATGTATGTATGTAGTCCTAATAATTATAGAAAATTAAATATTAAATGAAATTTACTTGAGCGTTGTATTCAGATCGAGAAGTAGTCTGAAAGCTATCTCGTCGTATTAGCTGCCTAGTCATATCAAGATGCGGACGGAAAGCTTCTATCCCAAACCTTTCAATTTGTCTGGTGACATGACATCAAGGTCCATAAAACAAACTGAACCCATCTGATAATTCTACAATAACTAACCGGTATTATCAACGTCAATTATTCGATGCTCTACCCTATCCTCATAAGTCCTGGCATACTTTATAAAGATACACAATAACCAAAACAAAAGCCACCCTATAGTTTATTCAACGAGATTGCAAGTACAATGTTACAAAAATAAGTATTGATTGTGTCTTACGGAACAATCTGGAACAATCCGTTTGAATAAATCAACCCTGTCAATGAACAAATAACGTGGTCATCAACACTGCTAGTGATATTAATTGGTGTCACATGTTGATGACAATAAACTAACTTGGTAGGCTACAGAACTCGGCATCTTGGCACATTCCACATTACCTAATAACAATCCTAACATAGCATCAGAATTATAAATAAGTAATGATCCGACTGAAGGTCATTGCCACCATTATTTTGGTGAATTATCTTTTCGGTTGTTAGCCATAAGCTGTAGAAAACATAGAAATTGTAAATGAGTATGTGCAATCCTTTTATGTATTAGGGTCAATCAACTTTTCTTTGTAGCTCGTTGCCATGGTGACGTCTCCTGGGTTACTCTTTAAAACTATGATTTCAAAGGATATAAGTCCACTAAAAAACTGTTATTGGCAATTACACACCCATTCTTTTATGGCCTTTCTCCTGAGTGTACTGGAAGTATATATTATAACATTTTTTCTAAGAAACTCTAGCACTGTTGTCTCCTGGCTTACGGGACAGAATAACAACAAGAAAAAGTTGATCCACCCATTAACTATACAGTAATTAAAAAAAACAGATTCAACAAACCTCATATTATTCCAATTTTACCAAACTTCAAAGTCAATGAGCGAGCCAAAAGTACCAATAAATCTTAAATCTGTAAATGCAAATCTTAATTACACTTAAAAAAGGATACTTTTGAGTGGTATTATGTCTCGAATTTCACAGTTTAAAAAAAATGACACACCCTAATGTGCAAGGAGTTGTAAATTAGATTTTCAACATAAAATTTATTCAGAGCAACATCTTCAATCCTTTATTGAGTACTATATTGATAATATTCTATACAGAAAGTTTCAAGGACATTTTGACGTGCTGGTAAACTTCTAAAGCTTAGATTTCTACATCTATGAATTTAAATAAATTTCATTTTTTTCTTTTTCGCTTATCAGCTTTTAACAATCACAGATCTGTTCCAAATATGAATATACAATGGAAATTACTCCTTTTGTTGTTGCTTGACCCCATAGTCCTTCAGAGCAGCTTTGATGGCGTCCTCGGCAAGCACTAGAAAAAAATAATGGTTTTAAGTCACCTTTTATATCAAGGAAGTGACTATTTCCTAATCATTTGCCAGTTACAATATAAAGGTCTCTATCTTTATTTATCTCAATGGCCATAAACAGAGATTAAACCAACAAATAATAGGTAAATATATAAATTTTTGACCATAATTATGATCTAAAAGAATCAATAAATGTACTAACTAGAGCAATGTAGCTTGACAGGTGGTAAAGACAATTCCTTGGCAATATCCGTGTTCTTCAATGTCAGAGCCTCAGTAACTGTCTTTCCTTTCACCCACTCTGTAGCGAGCGAGCTGGAGGCGATCGCAGAGCCGCAGCCAAAGGTCTTGAATTTAGCATCAATGATCTTTCCATCGTCATCAACTTTGATCTGAAGCTTCATAACGTCACCGCAAGCCGGCGCTCCGACTAAACCAGTACCGACATTACTGTCCTTCTTATCCAGGGATCCCACGTTACGTGGGTTCTCATAATGATCGATTACCTGCAAAATTCAAGAAATCGGTAAGCTACGCAGTCGGTGCATTCGACCCGATCGATAAACTTTGACATTGCATTGCGTTGCATAAAAAATAACAAACTTACCTTCTCGTGATAAGGCGATATCTGGACAGCCTGGACACCGTTTAAAGCGCTTAGATTTGTTAGGCTGACGCATCTACGCATACACAACATAACATATGCCATTTTCGCAGGATAAACCAAGAACCGTGTGAAAACAAAACCAATCTATACTGTGGTGTTAGGAAGTGTGAGAAAGCAAAGAGCAGTGTTGCCAGGTCCAATCTGAAACATTCAGTAGATATAAGGTCAAAAAATCAGGAGATTTATAAAAAAATCAGGAGATTTTGTTATAATACCTGAATAACCTTTTACAACAGCTTTTGCATTATCTTCTTAATCAAGCCACGTTAATCATAATAAATTCATTGACTTACCTAATTATATTTAGCACTAACACTAATAGTACTTCACTTCACTACACAACTGGAGTGCTACAGCAGAAAAGACAGTGTTTGCATTTGTATTTTGTTTGCCGCCAACTCAAACTCAAACTGATCTGATCAATTAATCAAACTCAAACAAAATAGAAAGAACGTTAAACACAGTCACAGATTATAGGATAATATAGTAGTCGCAGTCGCTTCCATAGATTAGAGTACCTATGATTCGAATCATTCCATTTTACGCACCCGCACTATAAAGGTAGATTCCCAATGAGTGCTAGATACGTTCTTTGTACGGAAAATGCTTGCAATTACATTAAAAAATCCATTGATCTTTCTACAAAAAACCTAAAGTAAATTCAGATATATACAAAATTCAGTAGATTATCTAAATTTCTTTTGCAAATTCAGTAGATCAGGAGACATATGCCAAATTCAGTAGATCTCCTGATAAATCAGGAGACCTGGCAACACTGGCAAAGAGCAAAGCAAACCGAACCGATGTGCGACGTGCGACTTGATTTCTAATTTTCTATGCGCAGCAAAGGATGTTCTGAAACACTTTCTAGTGACAGATTATATTACATCACTATTTCAGAAATTAAAAGTTAGTTGCTTAAAGCTTGATTGAATCTTTGAACTAAGGGAAATAAATATAATGTTTTATGTATTTTTAGTAAAAATAAATCATATATGTGACGTCACGAGCTTGTGAGTAAAACCGGTAATAAACTGAATGCATTATTTCCTTTTGGTATGAGGTTACGTTTTTGAACGGGCCCTTAACACTCATAGTGACGCTATGAAGAGCGTTCAGAAAGATTGCTTTTAAAGGTTATATCTATTGATATTTTATTTACATCTACAAATCTAATATCTATATAATTAAGTCTTATCAAAATCATGCATGATATGTACGGTTACTATACTATACTGCATTAAGAATATTTGAAGGAAATACGCCATAATTAAATACTAAACAACGGAGTACCAGCAATAAAGCTGGCATATATTTTGCACGATTATTTTACCGCAATACATAATTTATAAAGTAAAATTGTTAAAAATTAAACTAGCTAAAATAACTTTTTTTTAAAACAATCTACTTGGGTTAAGTTACTCATTTGAGTGTCCTAGTATTCTATTGAATAGGGCACCTTTGCAAACCACTCTATCGTTACTTGGTATCTGTCAGTTTGGTAACTGAGTGAATGAAATTTCTACCCTCCCATAGTTGACAGAGTAACACTCTGACATGAGTACGGTTTTAGTTAAGAGCGTTTTGTTGTGCCTATAGCTGGTCAGGTAACCTGCTCCGTTTAAGCCTAGTGCAATTTAGTACCATGTAAGTAGGTACCTACCAATTTTTTTAAAATGCAAAAATGAATGTTTTGATGTTAAGAATAGTTACGTAATTTTAAATTACCAGTAACACTTTTTTTAAATAGTGACGTCAAAATACCGCTAAAAACCAACTAGTAAAAAAATACGGTTTTGATTGAATTTCAGAAAAATGGCTGCAAACCATCCGGATTACAAGACCGCCAAATCTATACATGACTTTACGGTGAAGAACATTAAGGGAGAAGAGGTAAAATTGGATATGTACAAGGGTCATGTTTGTATCATCGTGAATGTCGCATCGGACTGTGGTCTGACCGCTAGCAACTATAAACAACTCAATGATCTATATGAACAGTATGGAGAGAGTAAAGGTGAGGCATAATGAGTATTTAGATTGGGCAATAAAATATATATATTTTAAAGTTTCAATTACAATGGTAATTATTTACTTAGGTCTTCGTATATTGGCATTCCCTTGCAACCAGTTCGCCGGCATGGAGCCCGGGAAATCTGAGGACATTGTACGCTTTGCTGCTAATCTCAAAGTAAAATTTGATTTATTCGAAAAAGTTGAAGTAAACGGCGAAAGTGGTGACCCGTTATGGAAGTTTTTGAAGGTGAGCCTCATTGTTTGTGGTAAACTAGTGCAAACTAGTTGCTGCTTAACGATTATATTGACCATATCACAAAATACTAAATTTTTGAAATAAGCTAGACTCGTAAAACATTCAAAAGCTAATGGTGTCCAAGACACTTTGCTCTAAAGTCCGCCAAGCAGCTGTGACCTTATGCAATTAGGCAAATTATAATTTTATAATGCATAATTTATTTATTTTGTGGGCGAGAGCGTCGGTATACCAGATGTGTTAGAAGTTCCACAACCGATAGAATAGAATCCACGTTTTTTTCAAGTTATTGACGTTATGTGAAATGCAATAGTGTTTAGTTTAGTTACAATGTTGGTATCAAAAAAGTAAGTATTCTTTTTTGTAACATGTCAAAATAAGCTCTTGCCGCGGTCACCGTACTCAGAAATATGAGATATTTAAATCGTTATTTATTCAAACTTGTGTTTATAAATCGTCGCTAAGGAACGACTTCGTTATCGTGGCTCTGAGTGCGGCCGTTAGTAATAAAAAAATGTTGTGAAGGCACAGAAGGTTTTTGGGATACGTATAACATTTATGACTTATCAATTTGTTATGCACTATAGATTTTAATTAAAATAATCTGATCAAAACCTAAACCTTAGTTGGGAAAAAACCTAAATAAAAAGTCAATATATTTGCGCATAAAATGGATTTATTTAATTCAACTTGGTCTTATGTATCTGGTATGCCTTGTTAGTATGTATCGCACACTCAAATCAAAACAGTTATCATTATCATCATCATCATGAGACTGCTTTTCATAGGCCCCTCCTAATGAGCGTCAGCTTGCTCTATTTGAATCGCTCTTGATGCAATTCCTGCCGGACGTACGAGGGTGGATTGCAAAGTTCTGAGCCTGGTAAAAAAAAGTAACGGGCTCACTTTTTATAACAATTTTATTTTTCGACATATTCTCCATGAAGGTCAATGCACTTAGTTCACCTCGCCTCCGACTTCATTATCCCATCAAAAAAAAAAGAATCGCTGAGGTCGTTAAAATATGAGTCTACTGCTTCTTGTACCTCCATATTTGTCGAAAATATTTGTCCTCCCAAGTGTTTTTTGAGGTTTGGGAAGAGATGATAATCGGGAGGAGCTAGATCCGGCGAGTAAGGGTCATGCGGCAGCACTACAAATCCACAATCATATATTTGTGCCATTGATTTCGCCGAAGTGTGAACGCGAGCGTTGTCTTGGTGAAACAATACTTTTTTCGACAGCATTCCAGGTCTCTTTATTTTAATTTCCTCACGCAGACGACGTAAAAGAGCACAATAGTAGTCCGAATTTATTGCTTTGCCCTTTTCGAGATAGTCTATCATGATATTCATGATAACCCCCCTGCAATCCCAGAAAACTGAGGCCATTACCTTATTAGCTGACAAAATGACCTTGGCTTTTTTAGGTGGTGGTGAACCTGGTCTTTTCCATTGCCTGGATTGTTCTTTCGATTCTGGTGTACTGTGGTGGACCCATGTCTCGTCCATAGTTATAAAACGATTGAAAAAATCGTCGGAGTCACGTTGAAACATACATAAACAATCTTGGGAAATTGTAACACGTACTCGTTTGTTCTCGACTGAAAGCAGTCTAGGCACCCACCTGGTTGACACCTTAGAAAATCCAAGAACATTGGTGATGATGTTCTGTGCCCGCTTATAAGAAATACCCATTGCTTCCGCTATCTCCACAATCTTCAATCGCCTATCCTTCATTATCGCATCTAATATATTATTGACATTTTCGTCCGTAGTAGCCGTCAACGGCCGCCCACTCCTAGGCTCGTCTTGAACAGTCTCCCGGCCACGTTTGAAACCAGCTACCCATCTTTTTATGGTAGCATACGATGGAGCAGATTGCCCTTATGTTTGATTCATATCTTCAAATATTTGTTTTGGTGTTAACCCCTTCTTTTGCAAACATTTTATGACAGAACGTTGCTCAATTTTATCCATTACTTGAAAAATCAGTGACCTTATGTAGCAGTTCGAGCATAAAATACAAAATTGTGACAGGAAAAAAACAAAAGATAGTGCATAATGGCGACTAAATATGGCACTTTGACCTGCCAGTATTTATTTGTTTTTTTTTTATTATATTCAACCTTAGGCTCAGAACTTTTCAATGCACCCTCGTAAGTCGTCACACCTTCCCGCAGGACGTCCTAAATTATCTTTACCGAGGCTATGGGTCGCTACTCCAGAACGGATGTGCTCCGACGGCCATCAGTTATTCTGCAGATGTGGCCACACTCAACCAGTCAACCTTGAAAAACACCTTGTAACCTTGATTTAATAACGAAATAGAACTGTAATTCTCATGTTGTTACCCTTCTCAAAAAATTAAACCACTACACCGTGGCTCCACGCCATTACAGTTCTTCTGAAAATTATAAAGAAGATGAAGACTACTTAGCACGGGCCTGCCTTCTGCTTTAGAAACTCAGATTACTTCCGCCTTTACCTAGTGTATTACTATTTTAAAATGGTTTCAGCGCTAACTTAAATTCTTCTAGGCGTATTTCGTATTTCTGCAATGGCGTATTACGGTGGCTGGAGGAACCTGATAGGAGCGCCCGGGAGGTGATGCATAAGCAGCGTAAAATTGGCGTCAGAAGTTTTCGATCTAGGAAAATAAATTCCAAGTGCGAATACTTTTGGTCCTCAGCTCTGCTCTTTTGTCTTTTGGATCTGGTGCGGGTTGTAGCCATTTTGGAGCTTCGAAGATGAACTCGTACTCACTCAGCATTTTTTTCGTGACCGTTCTTATGGTAAAGCCAGCGTGCCTTCCACCTTGTAGCGATAAGTTGGAGTATCTCATCCGATAGCTTAGACTTTCTACGCGTACGCTGCTGCTAACAAAATTTGATATCCTCATCCCAGAGGATCTCAATGTCTGTTCCAGATTTGTATGTTGCGGTGGCCTATTATTATATTTTACTAAGATTTGCCATTATATGTTTTTGACTGTTTCTAAGAAGACATTTTATATTTTCTTAAAATGATACATAAAAGATTTTGATAAAATTCATAATTGACTCATGCAAACGACTTAATAGTTTATGCCTGGTTTTTTTTTTAATACAACCCCCTTTTACTTACGAAGTTGCAATTACCTGAATAACTTGAGTGTTTTCTGCCTATTTTTCTTAAACATCATGTGACAAAAACAACATAAGCACACTTTATTCTGCTGAACCTAGGTGTTGTGAGGTCACAAGTCAGAAGACTCTTGCATTTTACTTTGGTTTTTACAAATTTCTTGATAGGCGATATTATCATGACATAAGCAAGTTTCTGTCTTGTATTTCTCAGAAGTTAATTTCAAAATGAAATTGTTATTTAAATATGCATAATGTTCAAATGGCTTTCCTGGAAAAAATGCAATTTTGAGTTATGCCTGTACCATTGATAAGCAGCGATATGTTAGTTGAATAAAATCAATGTAATTGCTGTGCCTTAGCTAAACTTCCCACGATAATTTCAGGAATCAATAAATATGTGCAGTTAGTTATGTGGCATAAAGTTCATTTGTTTTCTATATTTGTACTATATGTAATTAAGATGATTTAGGTCAAAACTGACTGGGTGCTGTGCTGTCTTCTAGTGTGTTGGTGATGCCAAAATACTTATTCATTTGTTTGTTAGGTCTGGCAAGGGTTCTTAGTTATCAAGATTACAAACCTTAGGAATTATCAGATAATTGTCACCTTTTAGTTGTACGTCGGGTTGAACCCTTGATTGTGTTTTGTATTGGCAGGGTTGCCTTTGAATGAATACGAATTATGCGATAGAAAGGGAAGCAAAGAGTGGGCACATTCCTTACTCAAATGCCTGTTTAATCAGGAAAGGCACCTTTAGTACGTGTATTCGTATTTTATATTATGCATGCGTGGGGTTTTATTTCATTTATGAGTTATGACGGACATCAATTTGTGCATGCGTATACAATAATGAAAATGTAAGGCTGAAGGGATTCATCTATATTTATTATTGGCAAACACGTACCGTAAAACCTTACAACTTTGCCCTTTGAACATAACTTTGCCCTAGTCGTCACTTTTGAATATAACCGAAATAAATCAAAAAATATCAAACGCACACCTTATTTTCAATCTGTGGTAGAAAGTTAAACATATCGCTGGCAAGACCGAGTAACGGCTGACCCCCCACCATGCTTTAGTCACTCGTCAGACGGCTGCGAACACAGTAGTGTATTTTGGTGGGCCAAAAAGTGCGAAAAAATCAATTAATTTCTGAGTTATGGCGGTGGGCAATGTTATATGCTAATTCCGGGAGTGCTGCTCGCAACATTGCCCAGCACAATTTCACCGTTAGGGTTGTCACTCAAGACGTGATAACGGAATTAAAAGGATAACTATATGCATATCTGAATTTTGATTTTTTACTTAGACTAACTTACTTTTTATGCACTAAATATGGCGTCTCTTGTGCAGGATTAACCAACCGAGAGCTTGGACCAACAAGTTTAGTCTTGTCCAATATAAGCAGGTATTTTTTTTTATTTCAAATTGGTAACAATTATCTGTTCAAAGGAACAACCATTTTTACATCAGGTTGTCACTCGGCAAAGTGGCGATATAATTTGACTCGTGCTGAAGCTGTTAACAATAGCCTTTATACCTCTTTATATGTTATTAATAAAAATCTGATTCTTAATGAGCCTATTATTTATATTTTAAAAGATGCTTACAGCTAAGATTAGACTTTCTTCATTTATACAGACTTAAACACATTACCCTCCTTTAGGTTTCGACTTAGTCGCGTAAAATCAAAAATTGACAACCCTAATTCACTTTCATTTTTGTATGAAGGTGTCACAAAATCGATTCACAACTTTGCCCACCGAATTTAGGTCAAAAAAGACTTTTTTTTTTTTTTTTTTTTTTTTATAGCATGGGAAGGCAAACGAGCACACAGGCCACCTGATGGTAAGTGGAAACTGTGACCCATAAACATTCGCATTCACAAGACTGCAAATGCGTTGCCAACCCTGAGGACTAAGATGGAATGCCTCTATGCTAGTCATTTCACCGGCTGTCTTATCCCCAAACCGGAACACAACAATGCGAACACTGCTGCTTGGCGGTAGGTTAATGGAAAAGATGGTGGTACCAACCCGGACGGACCCTGCACAAAGTCCTCCCACAAGTAAATAATTATATGGAATGAGGTCATAGTTAATGTATATTATAGGTTTTTAAGGACCTGATGATAAAGTCGTCAATGCCAAAGTTATTAGCGTTTATACAAAAGTGGGCAATGTTGAAAAAAGTTTTTTTTTTGACCCGCAGCTTTGAGAGGCATTTTCACCAATAAAAAGGCGTATTTTTGTATTCTATTCATAACAGACACCAAGAACAGAGTCCAAAGGTGTTATTAGTACAGACTTTTAATTCAAAAAGTTATTATAAACGTGAAAAAAATAGCAATAATTGCAAATAGCGGGCAAAGTTGTATGGTTTTATGTAACAAGCGTAATAAAAACTAAAGCATTTGCATCTCTTGGAAAAAATGTAAATATGGCCAAATTAAATAGGTACAATGCATTACAGTGCAATAGCTCTTAAAAAGTAATTCGGGTCATAAGAGCGTATGAAAGTGACCCAAAATACAGGTGTAAACCCAAAGGTTGTTATATGCGTTTGCACTGTACTTACTGACTGAAGTGCTCTTATTATAAATCTGAAGGCTTTTCATGTAAACATTTAGATTATACTGAAACTGTAATGTGTCCCGACTATTTACTCGCAATAATTAATAAACAAAATATAAAAAATGAGTTATTGTTGTTTTAGATGAAGCAGGAAGGCGTAATCGGCAATTTTATCAAATGGAACTACACCAAATTTATTATTGACGAAAACGGAGTACCAGTCGAGCGCCACGGCCCTAATGTGGACCCGTTAGACCTTGTGAAGTCCCTTGAAAAGTACTGGTAAAACAGTAAAATGAATAGGTGCGGTGGCGAACTAATATTCACAATTAGTAAGTGTATAACATGCCACCTTTAGATTGAATCTCTTAAAATTATGCATTTGACACCTTAATTCTATTTTTTCCAACTTGAACTTCTAGCGCGTTTTGCAACTTGTAACCTTAAAAATGTGTGGCTATGGAATTTTTTAACATATTTACAACTGGTTGATAAAAATAATTTTATAAGCTTAAATCCATATATTTACTGATAGTAGTGTTGCTTATGATTTGCACGTTTTAATTTCTGAGATCAATGTTCATCTAAGTCACTATTTTTTCAGATTGTTAAAAGACAAATTATGTAAAATTAATAATTAATATAATAATAATAATTTAAGTAGCACGAGATATTTTAATAAATGATCCAGGAGAAGTGTAAAATTTGTTATTCATAATAAAGTGTTTCGTTTATACTATTATGTTTATTTTCCTTGTGTTTGCCTTTTTACATAAAAAAGGAGTGAAATATTTATGGGGTTAATATACCTATAGTAACACCCGAGTATTATTTTACACCCTACATCTGGTAGTAAACACATCGTAATCAGCGGCACAATCAAAAAGCGTATTTAAGTGCGTTGCCGTGAGATTTAGGTGCAGTGCACGCCGCATTTGTATTGTAGGTACTTATTGCGTTGCACGGTATTGTAGAGTTTGGAGCCTTTGCATATTTTTACGTGCGTCATCGCTAACTTATTTCTTATTTCTATTGTTAAAACTAACATAAGATAACTAGCAAAGAAATAATATGCTATTTAGATATTATAGGTAGGTAGGTACTTACTTACTTGTTTCATGTACGGTTTACACATTATACTAATTATTGTACTAACCTCCTCTATGTCCTAAGGTGGGCGTAAACAGCTGCGATACAATTTATACTATCAATGCAGCTGCTTACGATCTTAATTGTTAAAATATGCATGTTATTATGTTCAATAAAAATCTATAAATCTTTAATCCTCCCTAAGAGGTGAATTCCAAAGTTAAGAATGAAGAATTTCGTAGGTAGGTATTGGATCCGATTCTACGTGCACATCGCTTAAATAGCCTAAACCTAACTAAAACTAAATTGTCTAATTTTAAGACATAGTTTAAACGGCAGATTTAATCAGTGCTATTCCAGAATTTCAAGCTGATAATAATATGTAAGACCGCCTAAAATAAGAAGCGTCAGATTCAAATTAGCGCTGTCATGGCGCTGTCATTTGATTATGACAGCTGCTCATAGAATAGCAAAGTGTTTTAGCGACACCTAAATAAAATTAGGAAGTTTAGAGGGCACTGTAGAATCGGGTCCATTATCTCTGAAACGTGCTCTTGTATGAAGGTAGGAGTAGACTACCTACAACTTTATGGGCTTATTAATTTTATGTAAGTATGCGAATTTATAAAATTTTATTTACTAATATAAAAAATATATGTATAACTTTGTGTATCAAAGTTCTAGGTGATGGTATATCCGTTTCTTTCTTCCAATTTAGTCTGCAATGGTAAGTGAAAGGGGTGGGATATCTAAAATTTCAAATTTAGTACTTCATTGTAATCAATCCATATATCTGCTGCCCGTTTAACTGTTCGGTAACTATAAAATATATATACATACATACATACATATCTTCACGCCTTCATTCCCAAAGTGGGGTAGGCAGAGCTACAGAATTACCAACAACTCTAAAATCTTGTTGATAACTCTGTAACCACAATTTTTTTTTAAACTAAATATACTCTCGCACTTACTTCAGGACTTAAGTGCTATACCAAATTTCATTAAAATTGGTTCAGCGAATGGTTTTGCAAATAGTCTACTAAAGATCGTGGTTCTTAAGAAAATGGGAGCAATGTGTCGTTGTCCAAGGTCGATTTGCACCGCTTAACAAACACGTCTAGTGTAGTGTTAGGAAATTTGTTTTTACTTATTTTTTTAATTAAAATTATTGAATGAATGTAAAAATAACCTACAGATAGGTACAACAACTGCCAGCAACACAAGTAAGTTACAGTTCACACGTTGTTAAACTTTGATACACTATTTCCCGGTTGTAACGTATGTAACATAGGAGAGTGAATGAGGTTAATTCCAACCCGTGACCGACAATTTTATTATACTTTTTTTTTTTTTTTGCCCCCGCGGCGACTTGAACAGCTACTACCGCAGGGATATGGCTTCCACGTGAAGTGATTTCGCCAGTGTCAAGGTTTGAGTATAAAACACAATCCAATCTTCTCTAGGAAGATTGGGGGCAACGTTGTACGGTGATTTGTAGGTCAGAGGTCAAGATAGTTTTAACCTCTGCACCACTGCGAGTCCACTTGAAACGAGAAGAAAGATGCCAGATACACGAAATAAGTCCAAGTCTTCAATCACTGTGCGACACTAAGGCATAGAAAGTACAAATCACTATCAGAAAAGAACTTTGAACACCTAATTACCCAAAAATTAAAGTCTAAAACAAATTACACGTCCGCCATCTTTTAACGTTGCAAATGGCCCCCCTTTATTATACAGGGTGGGCCAAAAATTTTTGCACTTTTAAAACATCGATAAAAATTTAACTTTTCATGTTTTTTTATATTTTATTTATTTAACCTAGTAACAGATAAATGCAATTTATTTTTGAAAAATAACGTCATCTGGATCTCGTCCGTCTCGTCGTTGCACTCCTGCAGTCGACTACACAAACACTTTGGAAAACTCGCTGACGCATGCTGCGAGGGATCGCAGCTATCTCATTCTGAATGTTTTGTTTTAACTGGGGCATTGTCATCGGATTATTAAGGTACACTCGACTCTTAAAATATCTCCACTTGAAAACATCGCAAGGTGTTAAGTCCGGGCTCCTTGGCAGCCATGGGAATTGGGATGTCACCTCTGCGAGAAATCAACTTTTTCGGAAACATTTCTTTCACCACCGGTAAACTCATGTTTGACGTATGGCATGTTGTTCCATCTTGTTGCATCCATGTTTTGGTCACCTTCAAATTCATGCAGTGGGTGCAGTTTCAGATCTAGATGTCAAATTCGCCGTAGACTAGTTCTTGGTATTGCTAGAGCTGCTGAACGTTTACGCGTAGATAATTCTGGATCGTTCTCTACAGAAACTTTAACCTGCCGTATGTTCTCATCATTTATTGTTAAACGTGGACGCCCTGTTTGTTTGATATTCAGTGTCGAATCAGTTTTCTTGAAGTTTTTGACCTAAGATTTAATTAAACTAACACTTGGACACTCACTCACTTGGCGTTATCCTTATTCAATTCTAAGTAGGCGTCGTACAGAAAGATACAAATCGTTGTTTTTATAAAACTTTTTAATACAAAATCCCCGTTGCTTTCCCGTGAAACGCTCCTTTATAAATAAAATTGCGCGAAGTGACCTATAGTTTCCCACCAATTTCCCGCCGCTCACTCTAACAGAGTCCGAAAAAATCAGTGTTGCTATTTGCAAAAATTTATGGCCCACCCTGTACTTGTGAATCTTTCTTGGCGTGAGGAAACCACAGATTAATAACCAGAAACGTAACGTTTTTGAACGGGCCCTCAACACTCATCCATCAACATCATACAATCATTCATTGTCATCTATATGAGGGGTATAGAAGCAAAAACGCCTCTGTCCATATTTCGATTTTTTTAATCTGTGAAGGAAGTCATAAACTCAACACCAAAAATTACACTCAGTTTCAAAAACGTTTCATTCCCTTGTAATAAGCTTCGAAAAAATGAATTCAGATGCAAAAACGCCATTCTCCAAGCTCATTCAGAAGCAAATGGGACATTGTCCGTTTAGGCCAATCACAGCACGCCATTTTGCGCGCCATTTTTGAACTTCAATATGGCGATTTCTGTTTGCAATGCAACAATGTGCTCCGGTGTTTTTATCATTTAAAACAGTTGTAGTGGAATAATGGAAGAGCCCGTACTACCAGTGTCTTCAGGGAGGACCAGGAAACGTAGCCGCAATCCAAAAACTTGGAAGCGAGCTAAGGATAAGGCGGTTCGGTAAGTTATTTTGTCACTACACTACAGTGGTGTTTTAGGGTAAATTCACCATTAGTCAAACCCTTTTCAGTGGGCAATGCTTCTGAATTAAAATGTATGTTTTATTATTGTTGATTAATTAAAAATGGATTTTTTATAGATAACTTTAATCATTTATAAGTTTTAATGTTTATGAATATAGGTACCTGATAATAGATTAAAAAAATATTTTGTTTTTTTAGTACCTTCTTTTCAAATTTAGTAAAGTTGATGCTTTATATTTTTCTTTCTTGTAGGTACTCTGCTAAAAAGCTTCCTCAATACCCGACATGTAACCATGAGAAAGGAGCATATCAATGTCGTAAATTAAGCATGACGGACATTCGAAAATTTTTCCAATCATTTTATGCGACAAAAAATAAACTACACTAGGTGGCATTTCTCTTAAAATATTGTAAGGTCAGTGATACTGTACGTCGACGAGCACGAGTGGGCCAGCGAGCACCAAATAACTTCAATACAAAGATGTTCGTAAAAACGAGTAACCGATTAAAACTTATACCTGTATGTCAGAAAACTTTTTTAAACATTCTGCACATATCTGTACATCGAATTCGTCGAGTAGCAAAAGTTTTTAAAACAACAGGAGGTGCAGTAAAAGAGACAAGAGGAGGTGACCATACTTCACAGAAATATGCGATTAGGAAGCTAGCGGTGAAACGATTTATCGAAAGTTTTCAATGCCTAGAGTCACATTACTGCCGATCTTCAGTGGAACGAAAATATTTAGACTCCAGCTTAAACATAAAAAAAATGTGGAAAATGTTTTGTGAACAAGCAAGACCAGAAGAGCGAGTAAAAGTAAGCTATTTTCGTGATATATTCAATAGTTACTATAATATTGGATTTGGCAGCCCCCGAACGGATGTATGTTCAAAGTGTACTGAATTAGATGAGAAAATTAAGTCAGAAAGAGACGTGAATGTGAAGAATACTTTTATTATAGAGAAAAGAGTACATGGGCATTTCTATTTTTCCTTGTACTCAATTAAAAAATTGTTAACGCTGCGTTATATTAGTCCATTTGGTAACGCATTTTTTTAATGCTTAAATTTAAAAATATATACTTCTTGTTAAAAACTTTTTAAT
Organism: Acleris emargana; assembly: GCA_927399475.2. Lineage (NCBI taxonomy): Eukaryota > Metazoa > Arthropoda > Insecta > Lepidoptera > Tortricidae > Acleris > Acleris emargana. The sequence continues at coordinate 5,812,766 of OV656847.1, forward strand.
AGATTTTTCTGATTGATCTTGAAGTTTTTAACAATAAGTATATTTGTCAAGATCGTAGCAAGTGGAAAGAAGTGGTCTCTGCCTACCCCTCTGGGAAACAGGCGTGATTTAATGTATGTATGTAAGTATATTTTTAAATTTAAGCATTAAAAAAATGCGTTACCAAATGGACTAATTTAACGCTGCGTTAACAATTTTTTAATTGAGTACAAGGAAAAATAGAAATGCCCACATAACCTGAAAGCAAAAGCATTTTATAAACTATTACGCGAACAAAAGAGGGGATGGTAACATTATCATTCGACTGCCAAAAGAATCAGGTGCTGCCAAAAGTACCCGATCAAATAGCTTACTACAGTCGGCAACTGTATATCTACAACTTTGCAATAGTCAAATCGCAGGACAAAAATTAAACAGAGACACTGTTTCATTGTATTATTGGACTGAAGATGAATTCCGTAAAGGAGCGAATGAAATATGTTCTGCTGTCTACCATAGACTCAATGATTTAGACTTGACTGGAGTACATACTATACGTCTCGTATCAGATGGATGCGGAGCACAAAATAAAAATTCGATAATGATGGGAATGTGCTCAACCTGGCTGTTCAATGCTCCGTTACACGTAAAATCCATTGAATTAGTTTTCCCAGTGTCGGGACATTCATTTCTTCCTGCTGACAGTTTTCGGAAACATTGAAAAGAAAATCAAACAGAAAGAAGTTATTACAAACCCATCGGAATATGTAGAGATATTTCATAATTTTGGCACAGCAATTAAGTTTGATATGAATCTGGACTGGAAATCTTCATTAAATTCAGTAATGAAGCCCCCTGGAAGCTGGCATTTCCCTTTTGCCAGCAGTAAGCGATTCTTTATAAAAAGATGCTCTAACAATAAAATAACCATTAAAGGCGAATTAAACTACTGTTCCGAAATGGTAGCCTACAAATCAGTCTTGAAAAGAGGACAAACGTTTAGAAATATTGTACCTGCATCTATCTCCAAAAAAAAAGTTAAGATAAACCAGGCTAAACTTGTAGACGTTGAGACTCTATTGAAAAAACATTTCGGTTCAGAATGGCAAACAAGACTTGAACTCCAATATTACAAGGAGGTACTAGCCACATCAAGGTCTGCAGATTCTGATGATGTTGATGGTGACGATACTGTCGACATCTGCGAGGCAAGCCCACCCGAAATAGGGTTACGAATCTAATTGAACCTTTTGAACGCCAAAGACGGCAAAACACGTAATCGAAAAATCGTGCCACTGACGCCAACGACGCCATTGCCGCCCAAACTTCATCGATCAAAGACTCCATAATAAATAAACCTACTTTTATATTTTTATGTTTGTATTATTGCTTTGTCCATCTTCCTTCTATTTTGCCTAATGTAATTCAAATATAACTAGCCACATCTCGAAAAATCCACATTTTGTTTACTCTACACTTTGTTTTATTGCTGTGGCGTCAGTAGCATGCCGGATTACTTCGGCCGCTTGGCGTTCAAAAGGTTAATGTGAAAATTCATACATCGGTTTTTATTTTTATTACTTAAATAATAAATAGCAGAGAAATATTGTATTGTTTTTATTGTCCATAATCGTTCATTTACCCTACCGTCAAACTAGCAAAATGGCTGACCATTAAGGTGCAAACCTGACATTGTCCAAGCCGTTGAGTTGCAAAAACGACATAATCCACCGTCGAGAAGCAAATACGCCATTGTCCATTAAAATTTGACGATTTTACCAGTGTTAATACCAGTATTATCTTTTTTATTTTTTTAAACAGTATTGCTACAGTCTAAAGAATTGTTTGCCATAAACTTTAGACCAAAGTAGGCGTTTCAAATATGCAGATCATAAAATGTGTTTTTCTCCATTCTACGGAACTTGGACAGAGGCGTTTTTGCTTCTATACCCCTCATATAAGATTGTCACAGATGTAGGTACCCATTGTACCTGTCCCTCGTTTTGACGTTATGAACAGCGTTTACAAAGATAATTATCGAATGTTTTTTTTACATTTGTTATTTACTACTAAACAAGCCTAAATTATATTTTATTTTACTTCTTATTGACATTATTACAATTCGAGAATCAATTGCTAGTATTTACATGTTGCAAAATAAATGATGTCAAATTAACTCTGTTATCTGAAGAACTTGGGAACTGTGAATGTTACCATTATTATTTCAAGCTTTGTAAACTACCATTACATATAAAATTTCTCAACAAACATCATGACATACGGTTTTAGAGCGTTATCTAAGCTTGTTGTGCCTGTCGTCGGTAACGTACTCTGTTTGAGCCGAGCGCAATTAAGTACTATGTAAGTATTTGGGAAATAAATTCTTATTGTTATGTAATAATGCAAGTAGTGTAGGGTAGGTAATTTTACCCTTTGCCGCCCTTGCCGGTAATACTTTCTGTCAAATAGTGACGTCACTGTGAAATTGGTTCGGCCGGTAAATAAACTATCGCTAAACACCAAAACTGAGTAAGGGATATTGTATTGATTGAATTTCAGAAAAATGGCTGCAAGTAATCCGGATTACAAGACCGCCACATCTATTCACGAGTTTACGGTGAAGAATATTAAGGGAGAAGAGGTGAAATTGGATGTGTACAAGGGTCATGTTTGTATCATCGTAAATGTCGCATCGCAGTGTGGTCTGACCGCTAACAACTATAAACAACTGAACGAGCTATATGCACAGTATGGAGAGAGCAAAGGTGAGGCGTAATTAATGAGATTGATGCCTAGATTGGATTACAAAACAAAAGTAAAATATTACAATGTTATTTATTTAGGTCTTCGTATTTTGGCGTTCCCTTGCAACCAGTTCGCCGGGCAGGAGCCTGGGAAGTCTGAGGACATTGTATGCTTTGCTGCTGACCGCAAAGTGGAATTTGATTTATTCGAAAAAATTGATGTAAATGGTGATGGTGCTGACCCACTGTGGAAGTTTTTGAAGGTGAGCCCTACTTATCTAATGTATCAGTCACGTATTGATAGGTTGATGTGAACTTTGATTTCTACACACCTGGGCCCAATTGCATAACAAAGTACAAGCTAATACTATTAGTGGTTTTGGTTGTAACTTGTACTTTTATGTTACAAGATACAAATATACAAGTATCTAAGTACAAGCTAATAATATTAGTAAATTCAACCTGTAACTTGTATATTTCTGTTGCATAATAAAGTAGCAGTAATAAACTACAAGTGGAAAAATGTCAGTACTAATATCTAATATAATTAGTAACTTGTAATTATTTCTACGCACCTAAGGGGCACCATATTATTAAAGTATTTGTTGTAGTATTTATTGTTGGTAGTTAGTATAAGTTGAACGAAAATGTTCAGTTTATTAAATTTGTCGTCTGCTGACGAAGAAGAGGATGAATTGCTACAAACAAGGCAACAGCGTAAATTCTTCAGAAGCTGAATAAATTTCACTTTTGAAAATAGTGCGCACTTCTATGAAATGTTCCGTATGACATCAATTAAAGCTGAGCGTATTCTTCAAGCAATTTCACATGCCATTCAACAAAGAAGCAATGGTGGTGCTCTTTTCCCCAGTCAACAACTGTGTTGTACTCTCCACTGGCTTGGTACAGGATGCCAATATTTCTCTGTAGGTGCAAGTCACGGCATTAATAAAAAATCTACCGTTTCATGTGCTGTTCGCCGTGTTGTTAAAACAATAAATCAAAGATTATTTCTGTCAGCAGTTAAATGGCCACAATCAACTGAAGATGTGGTAGGTAAATTCTACGAATTGTATAATTTCCCTAATGTGATTGGCATAATTGATGGCACTTTAATACCAATTGATGCACCCAATTCACACGAACCAGCATTTGTTGATCGAAAAAGAGGCCATTCAATCAACTGTATGATGGTATGTGGACCAGAATATCAGTTTTTCTATGTAAGTGCCAATTGGCCAGGCAGCGTCCACGACGCAAGAGTTCTACGACGAAGTAGCCTATACAGTACCATGGAACAAGCCAATAAATTCCCTAATGGCGTTATACTTGGGGACTCTGCATACCCTTTGAAAACATGGCTTATGACACCACTACACAACGATCCCAATTCTGACGGCGAAAGAAGATATAATCGCAGGCTAAAGGCAACGAGACAAATCATAGAATGTGCCTTCGGTATATTGAAGGAAAAATTCCCTTGCCTGAACCATCTCACAGTAAACCCAAGATTTGCGGCAGATATTGTTATTTGCTGTGCTGTGCAACATTGTGCAATATAGCCCGAGAAGGGGAAGCTGTAGAGACAAATTTACTGCACCAGCTGCAGCTACCAGATAATAATTATCAAAATATAGTTAATGAGGTTCCCCAATCTGATGCTGTTCAGCAACAATTAGAAATTATACAATCTATGATGTAATATTTTAATGAATGATAATAATAACATGTTTAATAAAAATAAACTTGGATTAAAATCTAATTTTAGATGTAACTAGCGACCCGCCCGCGGCTTCGCCCGCGTGGAATGTATTATACATATAAACCTTCCTTAAGAATCACTCTATCTATTAAAAAAAACCGCATCAAAATCCGTTGCGTAGTTTTAAAGATTTAAGCATACATAGGGACAGACAGCGCAAGCGACTTTGTTTTATACTATGTAGTGATTTATTCAGCAGTGCTTAGTAATTGGGTATTTTTCGGGTTAACTGTAACTTTTTATTAAATTAAAACATGACTAGGGCAAAAGCCCCCATTTGCCAAGGAATTAACTTGTAATTTATATAATTTGCTGATAATATTAGCACCAATATTACTAGTTCGGATAAATACATTATGCAACAAAATATATTACCACTTGTAAATTGAGATCACATTACTTGTAGTTTAGAAAAAATATTAGTAATTTATGCAACAGTAAAATTGTTGTGTTATTAGCAAAAACGAAAATTGTTATGCAACACAAATTAGTACGACTTGTGAATCATTAGCTTGTAAATTGTATTATTTTCTAATATTATGAAATAGGGCCCTGCTCATTGGTTCATTAACTATTTACAAATGCAAGTCACTGTATTGATTTTGTCCAGTAACCTTGACTTGCTAAATTGCTCTCTGTTAACTAGTTACATATGTGAGTTGAATGAAATCAATATAATTGCTGTGCCATGGTGAAATTTCCCACGGTAATCACTCAATGTGTGTCACTAGTATTATGTGGCATACAGTTCATTTTATTACTCGAAAGCCGTGAACTCACTTATTTTTTCCTTTTATTATATACTTATTTTTGCGCCACCAGAGGGCCACGCGAAATATACCTTGCCCACATTAAGTTTAGGTGTTGCCCCACCACTGGGTTTCTGCGTAGGAAATTATTAAGATAATTACACTTCTTGATAATATTAATTATGCTATAATTAACTATGTTCAACCTACCCTAATGCCTTTTTTCTTAGGATGGGTCCTAGGAAGGGCACAGAATATATAAAAGTACAAGTAACTGTACAAATAACTTATATATTCTGTGCTTATGTGAGATTTAATGTTATTTGTGTTTGTAATGCATATGCATATCCCTTAATTTGGCACATTAAAGAATACTTAACATACCATAATATATACTTTTTTTGATTGGTTTTTTTTTTGCTAATTCAAAATCAAAAAAGGGGTTTGAATTCCCAACCTTTTTTATTTTTGCCAAATTAAGGGATAAAAATGTTATTGCAAGGATAAAGGGGATTTATCTATTTATTCTATTGGCTAGCGCTTCACAAGCATAATAACAAGAACGCCTCTATTGAAGATTAAGTTAAGTATATGTATAAGGTAAATTAAAATACAATGCATTACAGTGCATTACATTTCAACTCTTAAGTAGTCTTTTGGTACAGGGTACGTTTGGTTAGAGTAAATTATTTATTTATTAAAATTTATTACATACATTACATTAAATCACGCCTGTTTCCCAGAGGGGTAGGCAGAGACCACTTCTTTCCACTTGCTACGATCTTGACAAATTTCTTTCGCTTCTTCAACATTCATACATCGAGTCATGCACGCACGTCGGTTTCGGGTACTTAAGATTCGGCCCTTTTCCAGTATTTCTCCGATTGGATTCGAAAAAGTACGCCTAGGGCGGCCCCTTCCCCTTTTATTAATGAAAACAATTACAATGTATCAATAGAACATTGTCCCAAAAAACTGTTAACAACGTTCGGGATCATTGAGATACTTAAGAGTATTTGTGTGAATAGCTGGATATAACTGTTGTTATGTATGCATTACCTAAATCTCTATACCTTTTCTAAATAAGTATTTGTAAAAACATAATTGGACTTTTCTCTTGATTCCCTTTACTCTAACACGTTACCTGACATATGTGTTAAACTAGATATTATTGTATGGCGTTAATGTAGTGTTAAATTAAATAGTATAGCACATTTAAAAAACATTATCCATTATAGGCGGTTATAACTGGTTACCTGGTTTCAATTAAAAACGGGTTGCATTCCTTAACCTCTTATTATACAGCAGATGGATTTTATATTAACATTTTAATTATACTAAAATTGTAATTTATCATTCAATGTCGTCTCATAATAACTAAAGGATAAAATGTGTGTTATTGTTGTTTCAGAACAAGCAGGGAGGAACACTCGGCAGTTTTGTCAAATGGAACTTCACCAAATTCATTGTAGACAAAGCCGGAGTGCCAGTCGAGCGTCACGGTCCCAATGTGGACCCGTTGGACCTTGTGAAGTCCCTTGAAAAGTACTGGTAAAAAGGTGAAGTCAGTTTATAGGTGCGGTCTGCCGTTATACCAAGGAAGGTTGATAACTGCATAGTAAGGGTTATTCCCACCTGTTACCACCAATTTGTTACCACTGGTAACAGCTGGGATTTTTAAATGTAAATAAAAAATCTTAACTGTTACCACAAACTAATGGTATTTTTCCCAGTAGTTATCACCAAATATTTTAGTGGTTACAAATGAGAAAAAGAATTCTGTGGTTGCCACCGCGTACTTAAGTGGGAAAAGATGAGAATAAAAACCCAGTTGTACACCAGTGGTAACAAATTGGTGGTAACAGGTGAGAATTACCCCAAGGTAATAGTAATTTAAAGGGTGATGGGCAATTTTGTATGGACCCCGTCCCCCTCCTCCAACAGTCACGGGATGCATGTTTATATGTTCGTTAGGACCCAAAACAAGACAAAATAACTATTTTAGTAGCTAAATCGATGGGATTTTTTCTATGAAAAAAACCTTTCAAGAGTCATGCAATGCAAGAATGTGTTCATTTTTAAACCAATTCCATACGATATGATAATGGTTTTCCAAGAAAACCCCGAACATAGGACGATCGTCGTCATAGTAAAAAATCATCAGGTTGCCAAGATCTATCAAATGAGATATGTTTCGTTTCTGTTGGTGGGTGGGGACATTTTGCCCATTGTCCTTTCATTACTAATTTTAAATTCAAAGAGTATAATAGACTGCTTCAACTACTATATTGTAGTTAGCCACCTTCTTTGGTATTACGGTAGAAGTGGAAAATAAAAACTCGCAAGCAAAAATAGTATGGTCAAGTTGTATCAAAGTATATATACAAAGTAACCTGCTATTTTACTTGCTAGTGCAGTTTAAAATCGTCCCTTTACTTTCTCTTCTGATTGAATAGTTAGATAGTAAAGTAGTCTTTATTCTTTAAACATGAGTGCTTTTCCTATCTAACTATTTGATCAGATACGAGGTTGAAAACCTAAAGGGACGAAATGTAAAAACAGGTTCAGGAAGGTCTTGGTTAGTGTAGTTTTAAAATGCTTACTTTGTAAATGATATGATATTTACCACGTATCGAAAATTAAATGTGATGTGTTTTAGTAATTATTAAATATTAATATCTTAAAATGCATTTCTCACCTAATATATATTTTTTTAAACTAAGCTTATAGTGTTTTCTGTAATGTAATCTTAATTGGGATACGACGGGATAAAAGTACAAGGGGCGGCCATGGAAATGTTTAAAATCTTCTGGAATGGACTACATTTAAGTACATTTTTGAAAGACAAATAAACCGTACAACTTGTGTGTAATATTAGTCATAAGCTTAAAATCACCTATTTACTGATAATAGTGATAATGTATTAGTTTACGTTTGATTGGCACTTATCAATGTCTGTGTTTATCTAAGCATTTATTTATCTGATTGGTAAAAGACAACTAAATTATCATAATAAAGTGTTTCATTTACATTGTTCGTTTATTTTCTGTGTAATTTATTTAGCAGTGATGTTTTATGCAACCATTGGACCCGATTCTACAGTGGACTCTAAATTTCCTAATTTTATTTAGGTGTCGCTAAAACACTGCTATTCTATGAGCAGCTGTCATACTCAAATGACGGCGCCATAACAGCGCTAATTTGAATCTGACGCGTCTTATTTTAGGCGGTCTTATAGATTGTCAGCTTGACATTCTGGAATAGCACTGGTTAAATCTGCCGTCTAACAATTTAGTTTTAGGCTATTTAAGCGATGTGCATATTAAAATAAGTTGTGTCAAAAACCAGATTTATTTTATTCGTTTACATACTCAATGTCATAAAAAACAGTTTCCTGTCCATCAGAGACTTGAATTGGTCACGTAATGGGTGGTGATAATGGGTGATTGAAGCTGATAAGCGATAAGCAATGTGTCAAAAAAACCGACAACATCGATTTTACAAATAAATGACTCGCAATGATCGATACGGTGTCATCAAATTGCCACTGGCATGCGGGTAAAAAAAATTAAACAGCAGAAAGAAAAATATTCAGTAGGGTAAATTCACCAGTGGTCAGCCAGAGACTAGTAGTCGACCTTATATGAGTGCGAAGAGTGGCAAATATTTATTTCGTACTCTTCCCAATCATACTAAGTGTAGACAGGCCGACTACAGGTCTCTGGCTGTCCACTGATGAGTTTATCCGATAAACATGTATGGTAGGGTGGGTCTTATAAGTAGCTGCACGCTAAGAAGTAGAGCACTAAAGTGCTTTGTCGCTTTAATGTCATGTTTGAACAAGGAACAAACGTTTTCCCCCGAATACCTAGATGAATTCTTATTAGAATCTCATATGTACTCTTACCTTACTCTAACCATATCAAAGCAAAGACACCCTATACATTGGACTATTATGTTACGTGCATTATACGCAGAGATCCTACCCATTAAAGTTAATTGACGTCTGAGTGCGGCAAAGGATCAAAAATATCCCTCAACTCTAGCGAAAATTACCCATTTCGAATTAAATTCAATACTTTCTAAATGGTCGAATCTTCATTCCAAATCTAAAAATGTATGAAAACACGAACATTATGTTTATCTAATGATACCTTCCTCAATGTCATAATGTGAAAACACCTTAGCTGTACCATGTGCCCAAAAGGTGCTCGGGGCCCCAATGTGATGTAGGGCCCCTAGCCGATGCGGGGCTCCTATGCAGTTGCCTACACTGCCTAACGGATAATCGCGCCCCTGATTTCATTATTTAAACGCATCACTATGCCAAATTACAGCTTTTGCAGTAGGTACCGAGAGTCCCTGATTTAAACCGCGGACATATTATGCACATGGCGAAACTTGAACGGTTCTTTGTGGACTACAAAACCCTAAAAACCGCAGCAGCAACATAGAATTTGATTTTTTTGATATTATACGTTTATTTTACTTCTAGAAAGAAAGAGCCACTTCTCGTCTTTGTTTTACAAAAGATAACCCATCCATTATTATGAAGTAAGTAGGTACTTGACTTGTACAGTCAACAGGACAAATAAGTGATCATTTATGTACCTTGTCGCTTTCAATCGCTTCACAATTTTTGTATTACATTTCAAACACAACGTTAAAGTGACAAGGTACATAAATGATCATTTATATATGCTGTTGACTGTACTTATAGCGAGAGACAACAAAAAAAACTACCTACTGCTGGTTTAGTACATTTTTGTTTTTCTCGTCCCGTCCGTGTAATCGTTACGTATGCACATTCCGATACATTTTCTATGAAACGATATTTTAAAAATTACACGTCCCCCGTCCCGTTCGACAACATGAGGATTGAGGTCTTCCTACCACTAAATTTCAAATGAAATGCAACCGTCGGGATTTTGAGGCTCTTATGGATCTCATTCATTATTTTGTAGTTTCGGGTAAATTTAACGGGGTGACGCCGCAGTCTTTAGAGACTGAGAGCAATTTTTTTTACAATTTAGTACAAATTGTAGAGACATATTTATAACACAAAAACTTGTAATGCACGAATAATAATAATGAATTACCTATACACCAGCTTTATTTTTACAAGCTGCGGTTTTCTTTTACTAATGGCAACTCATACGACGTACATGGCAATGCCGTCATCTTTCGTTACGTTGGTCACAACGGGCAACGTGTTGTTTTTCTCTATCTTTTAGTACAGACAGACAGAGACCAATGATTCTTACTTCCGGATAGAGGCGGCGGCAACTATTTTTAGCCAATCAGGGGCAGCATTTTAAATTCATTCTAGCGTCGTTGACGTTGACATTGATGTTTTGCGTGTGGCGGCGTGAAAACTAGAAGCGTGTGTGTGAATGAAAATTGTTGTGTTGTGAGTGTTGTGACTTTGTTGTGCGTCGATCTGTAAACAGTTATTTGAGTAGCGTTGGATTTTTCCTAATTGAATGACTCTCGATGGTGTGTCTTCTTGCTAATGGCATCGTGTGTGGTTAGTGCCAAGATAATTTTAGATGCTCCAAAAAAAAGGATTGTGATTGTTTGATTAAATCATGATGTCTACAAGAAGCGGTAGAGTAAGACCAAGTATGGTGGACTCAAGTCCACCAAGGAGTCGAAAAGGTGTTTCACCATCTCGGTCTCCTGCTAGAACCCGGAAAAGTTCTCCTCCTGCGCGGTCGCCCTCCCGCAAATCTCCTGCGCGCAAATCTCCGAGTCGTAAACCAGCGTCTAAGTTTCCCGCGCGAAAATCTCCCTCGCGAACAACTAAGGAAGCGATCGAGACTGCCCAAAAATCTCCCGTGAAGCGAGCTATTTTGTCAGATGTCGAAGTGAAGCTTCAAGATATTGGTACGAAGGAAACTTACCGTAGCGTACGTACGCGACGCTCGGAATATAGCATCAAAGATTTCGGATCAATTTCGGGTTTTTCGACCGAAGATGCATTAAATGGTTTCGAAAGTGAGCTGTCAAGAGATGTTTACGGAATTAGAAACCGTAAACCGATTGAAGAGGTAGCGCCGCGTCGGTCTAGTAGGCTGCGGGAATCTAGTGCCAATGGACCAGATATCAGACGGAGTCTTAGCAAGTCTGTGAGCAAATCACTGAGCAAATCAATTTCTGTCAGCCAGTCAATTGACACATACTCAGATGGAGACAACTCTGAGGTTGAGCTTCATAGGGAGAAATCAAGATCAGTGACGAGGAGATTGGCTACTCCATTGAGAGAGAGTGCAACTAGACTGTCGTATGGCTCTAGCAAATGGGAGTTTGGAGGCAGGATTGGATCAGCCATCCTAATTTTACTTATACCTTTGACAGTGTTCTCTATCATAACATCATGCACAAAAGATTGCAGCGTTCAGTCTCTGAAAGATTTATCCTCACTGAAAACATTTTCAGTATGGTACAGTTGGCCAACTACACTTGTCTTCTCAGGACATGTTCTCATTCAGGCTTTGTTTGCACTGTTGCCTATTTTGGGAATAAAAGCTGATAGAATGGATGATTCCAACAAGAGTTATTGCTTTAACTCGTTTTTCGCCAGCCTGTTTACCATCATCACACTATTAACTTTGGACTTTTTCCAAATACTCAAGAGCGATGCACTTTTGACAGAGTATCTGAGACTGGCCGTTGTATCTTATGTATTTGCTCTGGGTTTGTCTGTAGTATTGTTTCTAAAGAGCAAGAAAAGTATAGATTTAAACCCATATGGACACACTGGATATGCACTCTATGATTTCTGGATGGGCAGAGAAATTCATCCTTTTATTGAAAAACTGGATGTCAAGATTTGGGTTTCAAGAATCTCCAATATAAGTGCTGTGAGTATTCAACTGTGTCTATCTTGATGAATAAATAATGATGCATTTGTATGCAGGAATGTTGCTTGTAGTATAAATTAGCTTTGATGGTTTATTAATATATTGTTAACTACTGTTAGATTGCCTAGTTTTAATATTAATGTTTGTTCTTTTTTTCAGCTTATTTTGGCTGTAATGGTTTTCAAACGAGGATTCTACCTAAAGGCTAAAGATATTGAGATACTAGCCCTTGCGCCAGATAACTACAAGGAGATATGGGACAAGCTGCAACTTCAACCAACCATCATACTTTTCTCAATGATGCAGATAAACTACATCCTAAACTTCATCATGAGAGAATACAGAGTCACAACAACTTTTTTCTGGCAGTGTGAAGGGCTTGGATACTACCAATTAGTTTCTAGCGCCCTCTATCCGTTTTACTTCACAACAATTTCCAAGTTTGTTGCTGATGCGAACATAAACCTTTCTACGAACATCTTGATCACAGCATTGGTTGTCTATGTTTTTGGTTTCTTTTTGATGTTAATAAGCAACAGTATTAAGTATGAATTCAGGAAAAACCCTCTACATGTAAGCTTGCTATGTAAGTTGAATTTTATAATTTATCTTAAGATTTTGATTCCTGTTAGAACAGCTAGCCTTTTTGTATCCTGTTGTTTTTTGTAGTTAACACAATTCGCATCCTTTAGCGATTTATTTGTTCTCAGTTGCATAAAATGTGTCTTTTTCCTCAAGGAAAACAGCTTATATTATGTTACAAACCTAATAAAAAAAATGTTTCAGATCTGGATTCCATGCCTACATTTCATGGAAAGAAACTCCTCATCTCGAATACTTGGGGAATCCTGCGCCATCCAAACTATTTGGGTGATATCCTAATTCACATATCACTTGCAATCCCTGGTATTGTCTCTCAGCAATATGTGGCCGCCCTGCCTGCAGTGTTGACCATTCTAATGCTGCTGCATAGGGCACGGCGGGACCACGGACGATGCCAGAGGCGCTACGGCTCTGCCTGGCAAAGATACTGCAAGAGAGTACCTTCTGCTGTCTTGCCTATGATTCTTTAATTCGTTAGCAATAACTGCATGAGTTACCAATAAGCTTTTATTTTTAATATTTACGCAAAGTACATAAACATGAATTGAGTGCTTATAGTAGTATATTAGAATAAATTTTGTCATAAATAATGTAATTTTGAGATCAATTTTGTAACCATCATGTGCAATTGAATATTATAATTATGTAGATTTACATTTTTTAGCTGCAATTTATTTTTAAGGACGACTTTGAGTTTATTATATAAGAACTTAGATCAAAGTAACATTGTTACAAGCTCAATACTTGAAACAAAATTTGCCATTTTGGACCACCGGATAATTTCGTATATCACTTAGCTCTCTTATCTAGTTCTTTATTTTTATTAAGTTATCTCAATGTCAGTATTTAGTAAATTGATATTGGGTTCAATTCGAAACAATTCAAAATTTAGACTTGTCAATATTACATTTTAAATCATCAAACTTCCTTCTCCCAGCTTGATATTATCTAAATTTAAAGATTGCAGTTTCGAATTGGAGCCATAGTCTACTTTTTATCTAGAATAAGGTAGTTGATAGAACATCCAAAGTAAAGCAGCAGAGTCTCAGATGCTTAAATCTCTTGATATATTAGTATTACTTTTTCTGATCTTAATCTTTAAACGAGTTTTTTTCTAGAGGTGTTAAATCTGAACAGTAAATGTTACTTTACAATGATCTGTTTTAACAATGTAGACGTACAGGGACCGGCGCACGTACAGCAAACGCAGCGCAGACACTTCCAATGCCAATGCATCATCTTATTTGGACGTGTTGAAATAAGATCGAAATTAATTAACACCACAAATAAGTTCCGCAAGTGCTCCTGAGCATGAGTGTTAATTAGTTTCGATCTTATTTCAACTCGTCCAAAGACGATGATGCTTTGGCAGTTAAAAAGTCTCACCGCTGCGCTTCGCTGGTACGTGCACCCGTGCACCGGCCCCAGTACTCCCAGCGTGAGTCTTCGAATGGTTATCTTTATCGCACTCGCACTCACAATTGACGATATATTTGTCACGTTTTATTATATATTAGATCGCTGATAACTATAAACTGATAGTAATGTAGTTGGTTTATTAATTACTTTCTTAGGGCTGATAGCCCGCCTTGTGTACTCTACCTAAAGTCTTCCCTCGATGTTTTCCTACTTAAATGATCATTCTATATCTTAGGTTCTGAGTTATAATAGTGTCCTATAATACCTCTATTTCATATGCTAAATGTCTCTAAAACTACTCCAAAAAACATCTTAGTTAACATTAACATAATTTAGGTAATGTGATAGGATCTATTAAGGTATTATTTTGATATTTTATAATTACGATACTAACCATGGTGCCTCAAGATTGCTTTAAAAGCAATGAATTGTAACTTCCCATATGTTTACCAGTCAGGTTTAAAAAAAATAGCACTTTGGATTTTATATACTAAGCACTATTTCATAAAAGACGAATTTCATAAATATCATAATGCTCAAATGATTTGTTTAATTAATATGTTAAACTGTTCCGCCTCAGACCTAACAGATCAAATAATACTTATTGTGTATACATTTTAAATAAACTAAGAAAGTAGGTAGTTTAGTTATTAACTTTGGTTGTGTTGTATTTGGCAATAAGGTGTATGGTTCTATTGATCCCTTTAAGATAATATCGATCTTAACGGATCCATAAAAACATAACAACGGAAATGGCTCCCTTTAGTTGCTTGTAGATATCGTTTGCAAAATTTTATGCTTACAATAACAAACTGATGTTGAATTTTGTAAACGAATCGCGACTTAGTGACCCCATTTATATTAAGGGCAATTCTTTTGCAGCTGACATTGCAACAAGTGAATAATGCATCTGCATAATTCAACCGCGCAGTGCGTCGGTTTTTTCCACAAGATTTCATTTTTCTCTCCCAAGGCCTTTGTGTGATGTGATGAAACAATGATTCGCACAATACGTTCTATCAATGCTTGACACATGCTTTTAATATATTTTTTATTTGTATTGTACATTGTACTTATTGTAATTCAATGGACTTGTAATTTTTTTAATTATGTTTTGTGTTTTTAGAAGGGCTAAGGTTGGCATGCCTTTCGATTTATTTCAAGTCGTTATTGTCTGTAGGATACATATTTTATTATATCTATGGATCTAACGGATTGATATTCCTCTCGAGGTGTGCCCCTGCGCCCTTCTTTGCTAAATTCAACGCATTTTATTTTATTATTTAGAGTTAATAATATTCTCGTACAAGTAAACTTAGCGAACAATCATGTTTTAGGATTTTACATTATTTACGAATGTGGTTTGAATAATTTTTGTGTTAATAAACGATCGTACAAAGTAATTTGTAACATTCGCAAGTGTTTTATTTCATAGATTAAATTAAGGTATAGTAATACACGAATAATTCACATTCATTTATTTTTCTATAAAATACACATACAATTTGTAAATAAACAATTCAATATTCAAATATCTAACATTACAGATCTTTTCTAACATATTTTTTATTTCCACACGGCCTTAAAAGATTAAATCAATGTTTAGTTACATTTAAAAATGCAATAGGAGTAGGTACAGGAACGAAGAACAACGCAAGGTAAACGCCTGTACATAAGAGGGACTTGCACTTACCACGGCATCAGACGTAAAGGTACACCAATGGTATTGAGCTGCCATCAGAAAAATTGCATATAATAATAGTCTAGAATTGAAGGATCGAAGTCATTGAACCCCGCAGTTGAAAATTTTAACTGCACTTTAAATCGTGTAGCTTTAAAAAAAACATAGTTTAGCTCCGGGCGTTAACTTTCTCAACCCATAAATCATATTCGATTTTCACGATTTTTGAATATGACATGTTGTAGTTACGAAAAAGCAGTTTTAACGCATCCGTTTTTTTAAACTTGTTTCTATATTTAGAGCTCTTTTTTCATGATATCTACAACATATTCATGAATTGTAAAAATCTTATTACACTCAATTCAGGTAAAGGTTTTCGCATTTTATATGGATTTTTTTAGCTCAATCCTCTCATAAGGTAGTTTCCTGCATTTAAACCGCGTATAGTGTGGATAACTTCAGGTTACAATTTAACACATTTTGTAAATGCCAATTATAAAATTAACCTTTACCGCGATTTTAATACCTTTAGGAGTGAGCACTGGTCCGATGACAACCTTGGTGTAATTTTCAAAAGGTTCTGAGAAGCTCCAGACTTATCGCACTACCAGTTCTATGAAACTCGAGTGACTAATATGCTAATGTCAGTACAATCGCCCACACAGCTAACCGACCAATGAAGAGAAACTGTCTCTGTCGTGCACATGAGATTCTTATGTAAAATCTATATTCATCTCTTTCTACATTTTCTCACTTCTGTCTTTATGGGCAGTTAAGTGTGTGGCTGTTTGTAACGAGAGCAAGTGAGACGGTTACCCCTTTAGGCACGTCCCACCGCCGACGATGAGCAGGAAGCGAGTAGGTAAAGCCAGCGATCACTGTTAAAATAGGTATGTGTCTCTTTTATTGACACGGGATCTATATCTTTTGTTCGTTTCTTGAGCGGGAAAATAGTCGATAGCTTTCTCGACATCAGTGGGACAAGTGCCATAAGCCATAAATAAGGTTGAATTTTCGTTGTTTCGTATTTTTTAGCCATCCGAACGCTATTAGCATTATACACGGTGCCCGTGAGCATTGCGAGAGATTTTAACCACGCATTCCTGAGGTCATAAGGAGTAATAAATGTTGGATGAACCTAGGTCCAATTCAAACTCTTTAAGTTTTAGATTTTTCATACAAAATAAATCAACTATTTTCGCTTCTCTAGTGAAACAATGCTTTAGGACGAGCTGGCAACGCTTTTTCCTCCATTTCTTATGTATTATGGGGATTACCCTTGACATTGAATGAATGTTATTTTGTTTCCTTTTCTAACCAGTAATGTTAACAGGATTTGACTTTTACAGTCAAATTAGATGGTGAAGTCTTGCAACGTCGCAATCATAAAGGTGTTTCATACTGGAGATTTCATTACAACATTTTTACACAAAAATCGAAATATCTCTAAAACCGAGCCGAATTCAGCAGACGTTAATTAACATTTTTAACTTAAAATGTGGTCAGGAATATGCTGTTAAAATGTCTCGCAATGCTCACGGGCACCGTGTATATGAAGCGGTAGGGCCGCTATTCTACTGGGTAACCCGAAGAATGCTCAGCAGAATTTAAGACCTGTACATCTGATGCCGACAGTCGGTATAATTAGTCGATGAAGAAAGCCCTTTACCACTTTTGGAACTAACGTCATACAAATAGAATCGAAAAGTGGTAAAAGAATTTCTTGGTCAAGTATACAAAAGAAGACTAATTGATTGATATGTAACACTTCCCGGGTATCTGTTCGTAATAAGCAGTGTGTACTGCTATGACACCAATATACAACACCTATTAAACACGGTTAGCTGAATGGAAATTGGAAACATAGTAGAATCCCGATTATCAGATGTGCCTGTGTGTAGAAAATGACAGCTGAACTTAATTCTTGCGCCAATTGTCTCACCACACTCATTAAATTCAGTACCTAAACTATAACATGTCTATAAAGGTGAGATCCTCAAGGGTCTCCACATATATATACGGGTAAGGACCAAAAAGTTGGACCACAGTTAAGCGCAGTTAACCATACAAACAACTAAATCGAAAAAAGTTCCGTTGTGCGACGAAAATTATCCCTACAATTGTATTGCTAACTTTCGTGTCACAACGGAAAAGTTTCATAGAAAAATTAATTGAGTGAGTTAGCGTGGACAACTTTTTGGTCGTTACCCTTACCTTAACATTATAATACGTATCTACATTATTCCCACAGCGAGCACCAGGCTATATTTGTGACACAGTCATGCGTAGGATCGAGGTACTATCAGCCCAATGGAATCCTATCCATATCTATGTGACGGTGTCATAATAACATTATAAAACAACTTGTTTGAAACTTCTTAAACTTGAATCATAACGTCACTGTGACACAGTCCTTTGGTGGGTCAGGGTTCCATTGGACTGGTAGATTACACGGTACGCCGTTTTCAGTCTAGTCGAATCTATGACCCCGTCCCTCAGATCGCTGTATGGTCTTTATACACAAGCAAACTACAGGGAGAGCGTAGATATTATTTCAGAATTCATCATTTTCGCAGAACAAGTGCTTGTGTTGTGCAAAATGATATTCGAGGTTCTACTAAGTTTAGAGAAATGTACAAAAATCTATAACGAAAGGCTCCCAGATATGATTTTATTATACAAGTAGTGTCCCAGGAATACTGCCACTACGCTACAGTACTAAACACCAAGTCAGGTCGACTACTCGTAGTGGGACCTTAAGATAGATTTGACAGCTTTTACATCTTCCTAAGTAGGCCTAACTATGTACTGCCATAATGGGGACCTTAGGGCGCGAAATGAACGCGCAAAGAAAAAAAGCAAGCCACATTGCATTTAATTTACTTATCCCTGTAGGTATGTAACTTTGTTCCTCTCCGTATCTTAGTAAGTCCTAAATTACAAAGTTACACACAATTAACTAAGCGCCATAAGGCGAAGGCGCGATGTTTTGTATGAACGGACGGTGCTGCTTTAAAACTTGCTCATACAATGGACCCGATTCTACGTACACATCGCTTAAATAGCCTAAAACTAACTAAAACGAAGTCGTCTAATTTTAAGACATAGTTTAGACGGCAGATTTAATCAGTGCTCTTCCAGAATGTCAAGCTGACAATGTATAAGACCGCCTAAAATAAGAAGCGTCAGATTCAAATTAGGGCTGTCATGGCGCTGTCATTTGATTATGACAGCTGCTCATAGAATAGCAAAGTGTTTTAGCGACACCTAAATAAAATTAGGAAGTTTAGAGGCCACTGTAGAATCGGGTCCAATACCTACGTCGCGCCTTTGCCTCTTACGCCGCTTGTGTGTAATTTAGGCCTATGCCGCAACGTGCCTGTCTACGGCGTTGCGTCGTTTAACCTCAACGAAGCCGTGCCTTGGTGATGTGGCCAGAGATGCCTAATAGATATTGTCTATTGCTTACTTACTTTTACTATTGCAAAGGTACAGGCAGGAGCAAAGTTACTTAATGTCATGATATTTGACGTCGAAAACTGCGCGTACAACATAGAAACGGGATACAGTGTAGCCGCTTCTCATACAAGTCATACATAACATAACTACGAGTAGGTACATCCAATATGAACTATTACTAAATTAGCTTACAATATATAATGTAATGTAGTAGTATATGTGTTATGGTTCGCCACTAAAGATCCCCTATATCTTAGTTCACATAATGATAAGATTAAAGAAGCGAAATAATCAAATGCGTTTAAACTTAAACATAGATTCGGCATACACACCCTAACAAACATTTAAAATTTTGGTTTTGGCACTCGACTTCTATAGGTATCCGCGGTCCAATTTCAATTGATTGAATAAGTAATATCTATTGCTACCTACACAAACCCTTTTGTTTCCAGATATTTGTGGTTGCACAATATAAAATACAAATTATATAAAGAAGGTAGGTTTATACCAAGCACCAGTTTATTTATAAAGCGGTTGAAAGAAAAGTTGGGGCCCCGAAAAACATTTCAGAGGTTTCTTCAACGCTAACAAAGAACGCTTTTCTGACGTGGTAGGTAAAATAACGAAAACGTTTTAACCTACGTCACAATTTCACAAATGGGTGAACGTCAACTTTCTGCGACAAGGCTCCATGTCAGCTCTACAGTCGGTACTATAGTAATTCATGTCCATCCACTTCTTAACTAAATACCTACTAACACTTTCAACACTGGTACATTGCAATATGCGGCCGGGACTTTTATCTAGAAGGAAAACATTTTATAATTGAATATTTGGAATTATTAGGTAAACTATCTAATAATTATCTAATTTAAATATCATAAGACTTTATTTCAATTCTTAACTAATCGTTAATCATGTTTTGTTAAAAACTTAAGCTTATAAATTCACGGCGGCGTGTATTTGTAGGTAAATTAAAAGGTACCTATTTACTAAAATGTTAAATGAATTACTTAATGAATTCTAAGCTAAAGCAGGTTATACACTATTTCTATTTGCCATTATCATGACCTTTGGCCAATGTTGGATGCATTTGGGTAATTAAACAAAGTATTTTTTAATTTCTAGGGTTATCAATATGGTTAAAGAATTATCAACAAGTTTTTAGAGTTGTTGGTAATTCTGTAGCTCTGCCTACCCCAATCAGGGAATGAAGGCGTGAGTTTATGTATGTATGAATATGGTTATCCATAAATAATTAATTTCATTTACCATCTGACACTTGTTTTATAATATTGGGTTTAATTTAAAATGCTATTGTTGAATCTTTGCTATTTGGCTCATATCATAACATAGGTAGGTACATAAATATTTGGAGATTGCTCCACGGTTTCTTGACCTGTTTGACGAATTACATTTGGAAACATAATAAGATAGATATTTCTTTATTAAGAAAGACGTAGGTACATACATTTTCTTATCTATGTAAGCTCGACCAATATTTTAGTTTTTTCTTGATAATTTACACTTGTGTTATAACAAATATGGTTTTTTTATTGACGCCAATCCGATTCATTTGTCCAATTTCTCGTCAAATAAGAAAAAATTTTTTTTAATGATCGAAGACAGTAATATCCTATTACTTGTTTTAATCATATTACATCGTAATTTCATGTTTTTTAGTTATTGTATGCCATAAGTAACGTGTACACTCAATTATTTTGATACAAATGTTTAAAATATGCCATCTAGTTATTTGGTTCCATTTAACATTCACTATGAAAATATACACATTAAATTCTATATTATAATTTATGTACATTAATATTTACACCTTCGATAATTTCATAGAAAATATTTATTCATTATAAACTTTCATTAAAATGTATGTGACGTTTTTGAAAATAAATATTAACTTTTGAAACTTAGAATTGTATCTCCAATGTCTGAAATATATTTAAACATTTCAGGATAAAGTAAAGTATTAAATAGATATAAGTAGCATTTCAAATTATTGTCGTCACGACTAAGAGTTTAATTAGGTAGGTTGGTGAGTACCGCTGTTGTCAAAAGTTTCTATGATAATATAATTATGGCAGTGTTGTAACCTGTTTTAAAATCAATTTAGTTTGGTTTGGTTTAAATTCGACGTATAACGATTGAATGGATTAGGCCATAATACTTAAGAGGGTTGTTGTGGTTTTATTACCTAAATGTAATCGTTTAAAACTATTCTATAAACAACACAGATACAGACATTAAACAAATAAATATATTACTGAAACTTCGACGAATCCAACTACACACATTTAATTGATAGGTATACTATAAAACTTCTCTTAAACAGATAATTAATGCTAAACACTATTAAAAATGGCCGGAACAATTTAAATAAGAAGGGAAGTTGAGATAAAATACAGATATGGCAGACTAAAGGCATCTATAGACAGTATGTTGCATTATACTTTATAATACATGGATAATCTAATGAAATATATTACACATAGTTTAAGATAATCTTGGGCAAGGATGGGTAGTCCTCAAAGTTTTCCATTCAGTTACAAAAGGAGACTCATTATTTATTAGTATTATTTACAACTTGAAACGTTTAGATAATGCATTAACTTTAAGGCAATCTACTGCTTGGGAGTCGAGAAAAGCTTTTTAAGTACCTACGTACATAATAAGACCACATAACTATTCTAGAAAATACAATGGGAGGTTTCTTAATTTAAGTTGGTCAAAATCTTTAGACGGGCTATTACCTAACGCGTGCCCGACATCAAAAAAAAAACATACATACACAGACAGACAGACAGACTAGTCTAATTGATACATATTGCTCACATGATGTTAATTCGTATGCAGCGTGGGTTTTGTTTGTGTTTTATATGTTTTAAGCAAGCATACATAATTATGTTGTGGCTCGTGGCCCAAAGGTGTCGAAACATGGCTTAAGTGGATAGTCCTTACAGACGAGAGAAATAAAAAAACATAAATTATAGCTCGATGTACTTTTAAACATACGCCATTAGCTTCTTCGAAAAATCACACACGACAGCTATATTCTACATTTTTTTTAAATCTTCGTACCTTATAAATTATGATCTTAAGATACCGAGCGATAAGAAATTATATGAATTAATAAAGGGAAACATTACATTACTTGCTGTGTGTGTATTTTAAAGCTACTTATACCGGAAATGTAATGTAGATTAGATTAGTATGTATAAGTAATGGGGTTTATATGAGTATATAAGAAGACTTGCTTTTCAAAGGCGCGTTTACTAGAAGCTGACCGATCGACAACATTTTCTACAAAAAATACGTAGGAGCAGTCAAGTGCAAAAATATCTATCGAAAGTATCCTCTCGTGATTATGTTACGAAGTTGATACCACACTGGAATAATTCTCCCATATTTTTACACTTGACTGTACAGATACAATGCTAGAATACAGCTATACCATCAAATTCGTTAACGATTACCAGACTTGTAAGGCAATTTTACTAGAGGCTTGACGGGTAGTCACAATAAGTATTTTAAACTTTACAGATTTGATGGCCCGGTTCCTCAATGTGTCGAAGTTACGGCTTTAGAGTAACCTTGACCTATCCTGACCCATTTACACAGACATAAAAGTTAAATGTAAAGTTTAAAAACACTTGCGGTGCTGTAGCCTTTTTTCTTAAAAATCGCATGTAGTAATTTACTTCGTTTATACACAGGGGCAACAGCAAGGGGCACAAGTTCTCGTTCGACACAAATTGCTGAAGAAAACATGGTGTTTCTCAATTATCATAGCCGCCTCCTACATGTCACAATAAAAACATCGATTCCGAGCAGTTTTTCAGAAAAAAAGGAATAACTTTTAAAAGTTGACAATTCGATTCAAAGGCAAGAACCACAATCTCGTTGTTGAGGTTTCTTTGCCAGCAGTTAGCTTAAAGAAAAAGTAACCCTAAAAATATTGATTTTACTTTGAATCACAATATGGAACTAGTAACAGTCAAGAAGAAGCGGATCCAAGAAAAACTACGTAGATATACTTGCCCCGTGTCGCCGAAGAGGTTTTTAACCTCGAAAATAGTGCGATGGTTTGCCTATGCCCAGAGTAGGAAGGGGAAGGGGGGACTTAAACGCCTTTGTCAGGGGGGGTCGCCACGGCGCGCGGTGGAGCACCCCGCACCGTCTTCAGCCTGTCAGAAAGTGGTGTCAAAGACGCTCATCGATCGCGTGATTTCTTCGTCGCGGATGCAGCAGTCTAGGAATTCGTCCAATGTTACAACTCCATCGCGGTTCAAGTCCATTTTCTGTAATAATAAGCAGTTAATTGGGAATGAAGGCGTGAGTTTATGCATGTATGTAATTAAAAGCGATATCTATGGGCAATATTGAGTTAACCTAAGTGGCATCATTTTGGACAAGTTTTTAGACAAATTAAACCTCTATCTTGGGTACGGTTCGCTCGTGTGCACTTCCCTTAGTTGAGCTCAGTTTAAGTTCAGTGGGTATCAAATGACATAGTATTTTATTGCCTACCTCCTGCAGTCAGCTTCGGAATCAAACCTTAATACTGTAACTGTACTCTTTTTATAATTACGCTGGGTTAGTAAAGTTGGTTTTTTATTTTCGTTTTTACATTATAATTAAGGCTGCGCCTTTGATTAGTCCCACCCAAAGCTTTAAAATGGGATAAGTTCAATTTATATTTAGACATGTACTATCAGATCAGCCCAATGGAATAATGACCTATTATAGAACTGTGTCACAGTGTCGTTATGATACAACTTGGAAGAAGTGTCAGACAAATGGTTTTATAATGTTACTGTGACACCGTCCTACGGTGGGCCAGGGATCCATTGGGCTGAGAGTAAACCTACTAGCATAGCTTTACCTGAAATAATCTTTCCACTTTCTGCTGAACAACGTCGGCTTCCACGTGGGGCTCCCCGACCCGACCCATAAGGTCGTAAATAGCGGTAACAATGTCAGTCATCTCCTCTCTAGTAATGCACCCGTCTCCGTTAATATCGTAGAGTGAGAACGTCCAACGTAGTTTCTCTTCCATACTTCCTCTTGACAATACTGACAGGCCGGTCACGAATTCCTATAAAAAAAAAAGTTTATGGAATGAAGAAGGATACCGGGCTCACAGGAGGGGCTTTTATTTTACTCGGGCTTAGTGATGGGCCATTATTACATTACAAAACTTTCCTTAACTGCGAAAATTACAGCTTCTAAAGGTTACATAATTAGGTGGAAATGTTTCTGACAAAGTTAATTTCATGAAACCGTTCCGTTACTTACGTTACATGTCAAAACTATATTAATTTTCGGAAAAAACTATTTAATTTTGGTAACTTTCAGAATACCTACTGCATGAAATTTTAGGTGAAAGTTTCACGTTTGAAACTTTCAGAATAGGTACTGTAGAGATTCAGGTGAAAGTTTACCTTATCTTTTGTATTTTACAAGCCGGCCATCACTACTCTCATGCCTATGCTTTTGACATGTTATTGTATTGTCAACTTTATGGTATCCCTTTTTTTTCGGGGATTACGAATTATTCCTAATTTCACTCCGAGCATTCTCGCAGATAGTACTTTAAGAAGGAGCTTACTTACCACCGGCACGTTTTATAAAGCTACACAATATTACAGGTCTAAACTGGCAACACTGCTCAAATGGCTGGTCGTC
The DNA here is from genome assembly GCA_927399475.2 of Acleris emargana. Taxonomy (NCBI): domain Eukaryota; kingdom Metazoa; phylum Arthropoda; class Insecta; order Lepidoptera; family Tortricidae; genus Acleris; species Acleris emargana. The sequence goes on from OV656847.1 coordinate 5,837,725, forward strand.
ATTGGTCGAGGTTGTGTCAAATGGAAACTTGTAACCTGTAAATTGTAATTTGTAGCTTTATAAAACAGGCCACCCTGTTACCTTCTCTATGCCACCAAACAATGGCTTGGCTTGGTTGAGTGCCTCTCAAAATGGCCTCGTATGTATGACCACATCAGCCCGGTCGCCGTCGCTTGTGATGTGACGGTTGCCGCGGTTGAAGTCGCCACTCACCAACATCGGACTCATGCCTTTATGCGGTTTATGATAGGTTTGATGCCGCGAAAGCAAGACGGAAGCGGACCGTACTTAGATATATTAATCAAAATTGAACTTTATCACAATGTAACGGTTACGGTTCGCTTTCGTGGCAGTGTAAAATGAATTAAATGTAATGTGAGATTAAATTTGGTATTGGTACCCACCTTAGGTCAGACATTGTACAACAATAAGGTTGAGTTTCCTATAAGTTACAAATTATTTGACATCTCTAATGACATTGACGACTTCAAGCATATTTTTCTTGAAATGGGTCTTGGGACCCTCGCGACCGTACAGTACTTACTTGTACAGTCAACGGCATAAATAAGTGATCATTTATGTACCTTGTCACTTTAACGTTATGTTTGAAATGCTATACAAAATAGTGAAACGATTGAAAGCGACAAGGTACATAAATGATCACTTATTTATGCTGTTGACTGTACTTGTCTCTCACTCGCTCTCATACGCACTTATTAAGAGCGAGTGAGAGGGAAGTAAAAAACCAGAAGCACCTTTTAAGTGCAGACTGTACTTACCTCAAAACTTAGCAGGCCGCTTCTGTCTTGATCCAACGTATTGAAAACGAAGTGCGCGTACGGCGCAGTGTTTGCTGAAACAAAAGGGTTTAATTTAGTGATAGCAGTCAGGCTACAAAACATGTGGGCTGATTTGTATTAATTATACTTTGAGTCTTTTTATAGATTGTCAATGCGACAACGCCCGGGTTCGCTGTATATATGTAGAGTTTATATATTATTTTATTTAGGTAGCATAATCATAGTAGGTATAAATATGTCAACGTCAAATACAGCTCGGTATAATAATTTAATACAGTTAAGCATACCTATAAAGCGGTTAGATTTAATAACTTCAGGTTAACATTTCATTTTTGTATGTAGGTACATTATCCTTTTATGCCGGCCTACCTAACTTTGAAACACAGCTCATTCGCGTACATACTCGTATTTACCAACGTATGTTTAAACAACCGGTAACAGTACGATTATTTCCACGTTGACACTCGGGACATCTCGGTTTCAGTCGTAAAGGTTCGTGTTTTCACATGAGTATATAAAATCCTAGAATTTACTCGCATTAAATATTCCAAACCTATTTAGTATTATTAATAATAAAAACTCAACTAAAGTATATACACTTTTCATTAACATTCTAAGTACCAATTTCACCAAACGATGTTAACCACTTAACAGACGATTAGAGAGTTAACGTTAACAGCTGTCAAAATGTATGAACTAACATTCGAATAACAGTTTAAATTTTGGTGAAATTGGTAGCTTTCAAAATCAAAGGAAGGAATGTAGTTAACAGTTTTATAATCAACGTCTGATTCAGACAGTGAAAGTGATTGATAGTGTATGGTTTCATTATTTAGGTTTCAATGCGATGTAACAATTAAATCATGCCAAATCATGTTATTCACAGGTCTACTGTAAAAAAATGACGTTGTGGCAGGTGATCTACAATCTACATTACTGTTTTAGACTGTTAAGTGCGCACTAATTTTATGATATTATGAATATACAGCAATTGTGTCGTGGTCGAATTGCAAACATATTGTACATTGTTACGGGCTCAATTAAAAAATCCTTAACTTTTTCCTTTGTGTAACAAATATTAGTCGTATATCATATCGTCGATGAAACTGCAAAACCGCGTAAGTGTCATTTTAAATAAGAAGCAAAATATACCTTTTTAATAAGACTGTAAGGTTTATTTTGCTCTATCATAAATTTGTTAGTTACGCGGTTTTGCAGTATCACCGACGATATGGATAATTAATTTTCGTTACACAAAATATGTAGAAAAATGGAAGAAAGTAACGTCATTTCAATTAATTCTTTAACTATGTACGTTTTTGCAATTTACCGATGAATGTCGAGAATTGCCGAGTGTCAAAGTTCAATTAATCGCACGGTATCCAATTAAAAAAAAAACTTTTTACCGTGTGGTTGCCGGGTTAGAATAGTGCCACTCCATGTCTTCCTGTGGATGTCGTAAGAGGCGACTAAGGGAATAAAGGCTTGTAGAACTGTTAGGCGATGGGCTTGCCACCTGACCTGTCACTAATATACTGGGAAACATCTTAGCCTACTTGTGCAAAATGTGGTTATAGAATTATCAAGAAGTTTAAAGACTTTTTGGTAATTCTTTAGCACTGCCTATCCCACTCTGGGAATGAAGGCGTGAGTTTATGAGATTATGTAATCCATACATACATACATACCTTCACGCCTTCATTCCCAGAGTGGGGTAGGCAGAGCTACAGAATTACCAACAACTCCAAAAACTTTTTGATAACTCTGTAACCACAAAAAAATAAAAAATACCACTTCCTGGAACTTAACGCTGCGGTCAACCATGCTTAGTTGGCATTTTGCCTAGAGGCCGTACTATGGAGTGTTAAGACCTTGTCAGTGAACGAGATGGACATATGTAACCGCTATAGCGCTGTCCCTTTCACTGCTTTAAATTCATCAGGTTTTTGATACTTCACAGTACGTACGTCCCCTGCGGCATGTACCACCTTCCAGAAATTTCGCGTCCATCGCTTAAAGCATAAGGAACGCTATTTTATAGTTAACCGTATAATAAGTACTATCTTAAACCATACTGTGTCGACCTGGGGGGTGGCTATGTCCAGCAATAGATGTTCATTGGCTAGTCCGATAAGAAGACTATAGACTAAACTAAGAACGGGCATTATTAGTTAAGAGGTGAGTGGGTACCTATATACACGCCAGCATATATTGTTGTCGAAGTTGCGCGAAGCCGTCCTTCTCAAACATACTATATGTTAAAAAGGGACGGCATGCCCGCTTCGTTAGCGTAATGCAATGTTTTAGATGGCCGACAACTCATGATCACCGGACATGAGGGGACGTCTACTTCGAAAATGAGGTCGCATTTACATTCATCTGGTATTCTTGAGCGAATATAATTCAACGCTTCGACTATTAAAAAGTAGATTAAGTTTGGGTGTTAGGTGTCTTTGTTTAACCCTGCTATTCTTGTAGTTCAAAGAAAAGCAAACGTCGCATTTAGGTGCAACAACCTACTATCACTAACATAACGTGACGTCAGTAAGTACACATCAGTCTTCAGTAAAAGCCGCAAACTGCGGGGTTAGATGGATAACCTGTTACCTGCAGTTCGGTACAATTTGATTCTGACGCCGACGCAGACCTGCAAATGTTTCACTTTACTTGTACATCTACAGCATAATAATTTACGATAATAAGAACGTTTAGTGCGTGCCCCATTTAACAAGTATACACGCACTACATACCTACCTACTGTAACAAAACTTCATGTAACTCTTGAATGTTGTTGACGAATAAATCTGTCACAAGTGACAGAAAAAAAGTACCGTCTGCCTGTGTGGTCGTTAGGTCGGAAAATGTGACGTAATAGATTTGCAAGGCGTTTGACAGTCTGGAAAGAACTAGCCCTACAGTACCCTGTGAATCCAATACACTGTAACTACAAAATATATATTTTGAGAAAACGAGCAAAAATGTTTTTTTTTGGTTTTCTGAAGATTACTCCTAAGTTTTCTTTACAAAGTATTAAGTGTTTGTTATCAATATAAAGATAATTTATGAGGCATTCAAGCGCATTATTATTATTATTTTGGAAACACACTGCATCTTAGATTGCCGTGTTTTGCTGTTTTAGGACTTTTTATTTTTTTTAAATACAGCGATATCACAATATTTCTTGAACAAGTACCAAAATGTATGAATGCAGGATTATGTAATAGGCAAACATAAATCGAATGGACGTTGTTAATTCAAAACACTGTATCTGCAGATACAGTGTATTGGATTCACAGGGCACTACAGTGAAATTGGCAGTATGATCCAATTCTTACAATAATGTCAGATTGTTGCCCTTGAATAAACATAAGTACTTACTGAGATGGGATTCTATTGAGCAAATTGATAGAGTGTAAGTTAGCGGGGGGTTTATGGCCCATATATGGTGCACTCATATAGGGTTTGAACCGCGAAATGCCAGAATAACATTTATGAGGCATGCACAGCAAGCGTGCTAAAGATGATTCATCAGACGCGTCATAATGACGTCATTGAGATACAGATAAAGAAACGATAGGAAGTCGATAGAACAAGTGTCTAGAATGTTACAAATTAACAATACACAAGTATAATTTAGGTTTCCTATAGTGCATCTTCAAACGTCTAAAACTTAATTCTGTCTCTATTCTACTCAGTAAAACAATATTTGCCTTTTACATGTAATTAATCATATAATGTTGTGAACGTTACGATATTACTAAATTTACACTTGACAGTAGTGGCAGCAGAGTTAAAAACAATACACAAAACGTCAAAAGCAAATTTTACTTTACCCAGTAGAATAGTTAAGTTATATTTATTGATCACATTTGAATGTATCTGACCAGATAAAACTGCATTTATGAATCATAATTATGTGGTTCCTGGGACAGGTCCAGGCTTTTCTGGGTAGGTAGGTTAAATAAAAACTCTGTAACAAATTCTTACATTAGCTTTATTTCAAATTGGTTTTAAGACCTGATACTTGGTATGGACATAGATCCAATAAATTACAGTTACCACATACAGAGCTCCATAAACTTTAGTGCCTTTCAAGAGAGAAACAACGGTCTATTTGAAAAGACGAAAACTAAAACTTATCACATGGAATATTGAAGTTACCTACCATTCATTGGTTTACCTTATTTCCACCTTACTTAATGCCATAACTTCGAGGCGCACAATTCCGCAAAAAAAGTTCAGTTGGGGATTTGTGGGTTCGAAATTTTACATTTTACATACAGATAGATACAAACAATGTTATTAAAAATTAACTTAATGTTAGGGTTTGAGAAGGGTACACCATGCCGATCTTTCAACTGAAATGGACAAGTCCTTAATTCTTAATTACACTTGGCTAGCGCCACCCGTCTGCTGTTGATAAACCTCTATTGTGTCACCTTCCTCCATCTCAAGGGACGTTGGTGTGTCATTCTCGTTTATTGGCTGCCCATCAAATCTGAATCGCACCACTTGCATTGATAATCCCTGTAAAGAAAATTGTGATTTAGAAACGGTGAATTGAGTTACACTTAGAAGAGAGGGACAATTATTGCAACAATTGATATGCAATTTGCAAGAAATAAAATAAAAATTAATTAGATCTATAATTTTAACAAACTTCAAAGAAATAAAATCAATTCACCCAGTCGAAAGTTCTGAGGTAACTAACATTTTAGAAAAACACCTCCTTTTTTGAAGTCTTTTGAAAATAAAAGAAAAAGGAGGTTCTCAACTCATCATTCCAGGAAAAACCCTAAAATAGCTGGCTTTTAAATTATATAAAAAAAAAACTACTGTCAATATTTTTTGGCTTAATAGTAATGATTTGCCTTTAAGGTCACATACATATAATTATTTTATCAAATTAATGATTGATGCCATTAAATAATTGTTTTGTAAAGTTGTTCATAATAACTCAAGTATAAGATGATGCAATTGTACCTATAAACAAAGAAATCAAGTGAGTTTGAGCACAGCAGCCAAAGCAATTAACATGAAATTTAAGACGGCCTTGTCCTTGTAATTGTGAAAAATTTGTAATAATCAAGTTCTATGTAAAGTAGGGGTCAATATAAATGACAAAAGATGTAATAATCGGCACATAAGCTCAATATTTCAGCGAACAAGTATTGTTCCAGTATGCTTGCCAATATGGCTTTAAAACAAAAAAATAGCATTTTTAAATGAACTCAAGTTATGAACAGCGCCATAGCTCTTAAAACTACCTTCCGGTTTATCCTTCTCTTTCACTACTGACTCTCATGTTTGTTCCTTAATTTCACAAAAATAAAAAAGGTTGTTAATTCAAAACCCTTTCTAAATCAAGAATCAGCATAAAAAGAAAAAGAACAATATGGTATGTTCACTGTCATGAGACCTGTGACAATCACTGTTGACTTTAACTGAACCTGAAGAAAGAAGAACCATTGCACTGTATGAACCAGAGACCTGACCACCTATTCCCAGATAAAAAAAGAAGTCTTACCACTCAAAGTATAACCCACTAAAAGACAAACCCCTTTGGAAAAAAAATACATGACTTAGTTATTTGTTAAAGTAACCATTCACATATAAGAGAAACCTAAAGAGCTAAAGCTCAGATTGTCAGCAGTAAATTGATAGCCCTCTCTTATTGCATAACCAAATATACAGGGTAACCCTTATAAATAGTGCTTAAAAAGCCAAACAAACAGCTTATTATAACAGTAACCCTTATAAATAGTGCTTAAATAGCCAATAAAACATTTTTTTCAAGTTAAAGGGATATTGGTATCACTCAAAATATAGCACTTTATAAAAGCAAAATCGAACAAGACTTATACGAAATGGATTTGGACGTTTAATCCTTTCGAAATACCCATTCCAAACCCTTGGCAAGAGTAACCGTTATAAAAAGAGCTTTAAAAAGCAAATCAAATGGCTTTCAAGCAATACAGCTTTTCTAAATAAGTCCCCATTCGAAACCCCTTGAATGGGATAGCAGGCCAGTCCCTGGTATGAAAGCTTGACAATGCTGGTAACTTTGCCCATTTTATACAGGGTGTAAGGGACGGCTCACCGAAAACTGAAACCATAGGTTCACCATTGTACTGAACTGAAATCCAGTGGAAATTTTCCCGGGAAAACGAAAATGTTCTCGTTGGTTTCAGTTTTCGGTGAGCCGTCCCTTACACCCTGTATAGGTATATATACAGCTTCAGACCATTGTACTGAACTGAAATCTAGTGGAAATTTTCCCGGGAAAACGAAAATTTTCTCGTTTTTTACGTGAAAATGCCGTTTTCACAGTTTTTTTTACATAATGAGCTTCAGTATGTCATAAATTCATAATATGTTGTCCTAGATCGGTTTATATGCAAAAACATGGGAAAAAAAACGGGAAAATTTCCACTGAATTTCAGTTCAGTACAATGGTCTGAAGCTATGGTTTCAGTTTTCGGTGAGCCGACCCTTAAACCCTGTATATAAATTCAGATATGAATAAAATTTTGTTGAGTTTTATTACAATCTGCTGCAGCATTTAAATATTAACCCAAACTGATACAATTGCCAGGGTTTTTAAATTTAATATGTTCCTTGTAAAAAAGAGGCTCATATTTTTAGTTTATTTAATTCATTATTGTAATGAAATAAAAAGATGCTAGTCTGATTTAAATCCCTAAATTTAAATAAATAATAACCTAGATAAACTTTGGATAAATCCTTTCATAGGATACCTTCAACACTAGGCTTTTGAGTTAAGGGTAAAATAAAAGTATGTTTATATGAGATTGCAAGTGCATAGGCAACTACAAACAAGAACAATCTCTTTGTATGCCAAAGATAAAGACCAAGTCTATTACAAAATAGAATGGGTAAACCTAAAGAAATAGAGTGGAAAGGGAGAGACTCTGCAATGAGCTGCAACGAGGCAAAAACATGGTAGTCTCATAAAACAAAGATAATTATAATTAAATAGGTACAATATGATAGGTACGAGATAAGGTCAGGAACGAGACCATAAGAGCACGCACTAAAATCACTGACGTGGGGCACCGTGTTGCCAAACTCAAATGGACATGGGCAGGGCATCTATTTCGTAGGGATGACAGTAGATGGAGTAAATGCGTTGCAGTCTGGAGGCCCTGGGTGGGAAAGAGAAGTGTTGGCAGGCCACCAGCTCGATGGTCTGATGACATTAGAGAGAATGCTGGCCGTCTATGGACCAGACTAACTCAAAACAGGGCAGAATTGGAGAGGCATATACCCAACCGTGGGCATCTAAATAAATGCTGTGGAAGAAGAAGAGAGGAGAGGTACAATGAATCTCTGGCCCACAGGACATGGATCATTAAAAGATAACTTACGTCTGGGTCTTTTACGATGATCTCAAGTATAGCGCAAAATAAGACTAAATTTATAATTGTATAAAGATAGCAATGATATCAAGAGTATTTCAATTTCCTGAATCATCTATGCAAATAAACCAAATATAACCTAGAAAAATCACAACAAAAAAAGGTATACTTACTGCTCTATCACAGTAGGCATTCATCAGCTTCCTCAAGGGAGTGTGTTTTTTGATTTTGAATTGGACAATAGCATTATCCTGACCTAGCACTTTCAAGTTGATGTGTTCGCTTTCTCCCTGGAAATCAAGAAACGAGATATTAGTCAATGGGAAAAGAAATCTAAAGTAATGGGGATGGGGACATTTTGAGATAACCACATTTTACAAAGAACGCCATGTCGGTGAAAATAAATTGCAACAGTTGAATAATATATGTTATTACGATAGATTACTTACCTTTTTCTCATCAGCCATTTTAAGATCCGAGTGTTTTTCAAAACTATAAACACAAAACTATGGAATGAAACGCAAATTTGTAGATTATCACACAACAGACGCACTACTGACAGATTCGTGATCCGGTGGCGTGGTAATGGCGGCGGAGTGGCTTGGAAAAGACAGTGCTGCCAACACATGCGCAGTAATAACGGCGCCGATGGCGCGCAGCGTAGTCGCGCACCCTAGCTTGAAAATTATAAATTTGTCGATATAGCACTTATTTTGCATCTCGATAATATTTTTTTAAGGAGAGCAAGGATAATTATATAATGTGTATGGTATAGTCGGCTATTTAAACAAAATATCAACTCTAGTAATATTTTGAGTTTTGAGTAATAATTTTATAAACATATACATATTTATAAAACAAAAGTCATTTACAAATACATTACATATGCGCTACATATGACTCAACTATTATGGTTAAACCGAGGCTAGATTAATACTGTTGCAAAAAGTTGCAGTATCTATTTAAAGCAGCACTAGTGAGCAGCACTATTTACCCGACTGCTAAAGAAGGAAGAGGGTAATGTTTTGTAATAGACACTAATACCAGTTTTTATCGTCAATTTAACCTGTTATAACTGGATTGCCATCGATGACCCAGTAATCGAAAAAATTACTAAGTGTTACTATAAAGTCATAAAACAAAATCAATAAGAACTTCTATAAATAGAATATATATCCATTCCGTCATATCCTTTTCTCAGTTGCCAACCTTAAGGAAAAAAACGATATCCGCGTCTATCTAGTGATGTTCTGTATCGATAGAACGCTTCTACCGGAAGTAGCTAGAGATGGGGGAAAGTCGATAAATCATAACGTTCCGTTTCAAGCAAGTTGTGGTACCAAAATAAAAAATGATTTAAATCTGGTTTCCCGTTTCTCGCAATATAGAGATTATAAATAGAGACCGCAATGACCTTATAAAATTTCTTAAATTAAAAATATTCCTCTTTTTAAAGCTAAATGTAACAAAGTTCCATTATTTTTGGCAAGCCACATTATGAACTGACTGAAACCTCAAATAAGCCTCATACACATATTTTGTACTGATATGACAGCTGTCAAATCGGGACCTTTAGAACGGCGCAAGTATAGTACTATAAATCGTTTAATAAGAGTTGGGATTAATAGAACGAAGGCTATCCACCTGTGATTCTGCGAGTGCCCTCCTTTGAAACGTTAGTTCGAATTTCAAAATTAACATGTATACGAGGGGCGTTCAATAAAAAGTGAGAATGAGATGCCAACTTTTTCAATATTAAGAAATTAAATACTGGCCGGTAAATCTATCTAGCTGATTGCTATGAAAAAAAAAAACGGTAATTTCTTAGCAATGCTATTGAGTACGTTAGCGAAAATGGAGAAAGTTCATAGCATCACTGCAGGGATCGAGAAGACCGAAGAAACCGAAGAATCCGAACGCAATGAAGAAACCGAAGAATCCGAACACTTTGAAGAAACCGAAGAAAACGAAGATTGTCAAGATACTCAGCCGGCCGAGCTACGCTCGACCGGCCTGAAACCCGACGGAGGCACCCCTCCAGAGGTGCGACCACCACCGCACCCCTAACTTAGGGTTCAGCATGCCCCCCCGAGGGGCACTGCTACCCATGCCCGGGTAAAGTAGTTACGGTGAAGACACCAACTACATGGTCAATCCCTAATAATAATAATAAAACGTTTGACGACATCTGATGAACAATTTATTTCAAAACTGTCCGCGCGCGAGTTGAATACCGAGCTTAGGACAGTGTTAGTACGGGACGGCACTATACAGTGTAGTACACACTACAGGCCCCGACTGCATTCAACTTGCGCGCGGATTGTATGAGATGGCGAGCTTGGGTGATGCTTGGCACGTTTGGCTTATAGCATGTCCGGGTCAGTTATCATTCAAATTTGAAATTTAAATGGAGTTGGGACGAAACTCTTTGCCAAATTAATTGCACCAAAATTCTAAATTCCAGTTCTGGCTCTAGCCGCGCAACGATTTTAGCTGTTGGGAAAAAAGAAGCGGAAACTTTTCTAGCGCACTAATACTACGAGGTTTAATCGTATGGCATAATGTAAATAATATACAGACAATTATGAGGCTACAAATTGAATTTAAGAGATTTAAGCCTGAGTGGCTACATCGTTCAGGCTGATCAGGTCTTTGGGGGGCCCATCGGTGTAACCCGAAACTGGGCATACATTAATTACGTGGTGGTTCGAGGTTAGCAGCTAGTTTAAGACAAGTGCCCCTTTGGCTCTATATAGTAATATGGGTTACTAGACAATAATAAACTTACTTATATAGATAAATACATAGAAAACATCCAAGACAGGAACAAATATTTGCGCTCTGAAGAGCACAAATAAATCTGCCTTATTTTATTATTTATTAAAAACAAACAACTCAGTACAATAATATTAAACCGAGATTTGATCCCAGAACCGCCAGTTTCGAAGTCAGGGTCACTACCGACAAGGCTAACGTGACCGTGTCGTCCAAGTAAAGATGAGAAAGTATTCAGGGAATAGCAGGCTTTCATTGAAACAATGAAAAACTAATAGAGAAACAAATCAAATTAATAAAAAATACGTTTCCTTAACGTAAGATTATTTCCTGAATGTAATGAGGACTGGGTAAGTTTTTTTTGCTCTATTAAACTCTTGATATTGAACACTTTGAGCTGCCTTTTATGGGTCACAAATTTAAGACCAACTTTTAAAACTTCACTTCTAAATTCGTCAAACCGCATAACCTACAGATGTACGTATAAACAGACATACATTACCTAATACATAGGTATTTTAAAAGGTTTGAAGAGAGACCAAAGCGCATGACGCAAATTGGATTTATTAAAAAGCGTGAAATACACTGTCGTAAATTAAAAATTTCGCGCCCGTGGGTTTAACGGATTCTGTGTCCACACCATCCATTCATTCCATTAGGTTGGTGTTGCACAAATCCGGGATTTGCGGGCGGTGCAGCACCGATAACGTCGCCTCTAGTGAATTATATTTATACCTCATCGGATCGACTTTTTTACATTTAGCATTATTTCTATCAAAAACCATTGGGATACTCCTGGTTTTGGCAATATATGCAATTCCTGTATTATTTTGGCAAAATAGCCCATTACCTGAATAACCTTCTCATCTTTACTTTGACGACACGTTCACGTTAGCCTACTCGGTAGTGACACTAGTGACCCTGACTTTGAAACTGGCGGTTCTGGGATCAAATTTCGGTTAAGGCAGATTTATTTGTGCTCATCAGAGCGCAAATATTTGTTCCTGTCTTGCATGTTTTCTATGTATTTAAGTAAGTTTATCGTTGTCTAGTACCCCTATAGTAAATTAGGTTAACTTAGGAAATGATAATATAATATGAAATGAAATGATAAATTAACAAGTGCATACCAGAATACGAATTTATAAACATTATCGATATTAGAAAAAAAAATACGATTTTAATTAGCAGCATCACTAAATTTGCCAAATGACATCTGTCACTGGCACAATAAGATATGAAAAATATTAAAAGGTTTTAGGGGGGCCATTTGCAACGTTAAAAGATGGCGGACGTGTAATTTGTTTTAGACTTTAATTTTTGGGTAATTAGGTGTTCAAAGTTCTTTTCTGATAGTGATTTGTACTTTTTATGCCTTAGTGTCGCACAGTGATTGAAGACTTGGACTTATTTCGTGTATCTGGCATCTTTCTTCTCGTTTCCAGTGGACTCGCAGTGGTGCAGAGGTTAAAACTATCTTGACCTCTGACCTACAAATCACCGTACAACGTTGCCCCCAATCTTCCTAGAGAAGATTGGATTGTGTTTTATACTCATATAAACCTTGACACTGGCGAAATCACTTCACGTGGAAGCCATATCCCTGCGGTAGTAGCTGTTCAAGTCGCCGCGGGGGCAAAAAAAAAAAAAAAAAGGTTTTAGGAATGGCAGGTTGTTTACATTTTAGAGACGTAACGTTAATCCTTATTAACTGACTGAGTGAGGCCATTTGCAACGTTAAAAGATGGCGGACGTGTAATTTGTTTTAGACTTTAATTTTTGGGTAATTAGGTGTTCAAAGTTCTTTTCTGATAGTGATTTGTACTTTTTATGCCTTTGTGTCGCACAGTGATTGAAGACTTTGGACTTATTTCGTGTATCTGGCATCTTTCTTCTCGTTTCAAGTGGACTCGCAGTGGTGCAGAGGTTAAAACTATCTTGACCTCTGACCTACAAATCACCGTACAACGTTGCCCCCAATCTTCCTAGAGAAGATTGGATTGTGTTTTATTGCTATATTGTTTTATACTCATATAAACCTTGACACTGGCGAAATCACTTCACGTGGAAACGCCATATCCCTGCGGTAGTAGCTGTCCAAGTCGCCGCGGGGGCAAAAAAAAAAAAAAAAACTGACTGAGTATGGCCGTTAATGACTAACTAATTAAGGACATCACTGGTAAACCTCCTCTTACTTTATTAATTCAAGTTGTCCTGGTATTATTTAAATGCCTTATATTATGTAAGAGAGTACAACAAACATACGAGAAACCGTTTTCCTGGTTTATTCTACGAATTCCAAGCGTTGTTCATTTATTCTAGACCTTACGCGGGAGAGTAAAGCTTTACTAGAAGACTAATCATTTCAGATCCTTAAGCTGTCTATGTACTCAAACCAGTTACCTGCATTTTATTGATAAAATAAGCAGGAGTAGTCTGGTAACGTGGTATAGGTAAATCAACTTGTAATCATGAAAACCTTTTTAAAATAAATGTTAAAAAAAAACAAAAACCCGCCTTCAAAAAGCAAAAAATAACTTATTTTATTATAATATAAATAAATAATGGTTGGTTTAATAGTTGGTTCAGTCCCACTGAAGTCTGTTTTTGGGTTAAATATTGTAAAACGCCGACTTGTTTTTTAATTTTTTTTTAGTATTCTTGTTATCATGTTATGTAGTCCCAGTGGGACTGTCCCACTTCTCAATTAATAAGAAACTATATAACATTGCAATCTCGCCGCAAGCAACGCGCCGTGGGAAGTTATGGTCATATAATGAAACCTAAATATGCTTCGTCATAGTTGCTAAACTAGCTTGATCGAAATATCTTGTCGCCACCCTTGAAAAATATAAAGTTTAGGAGTTCGTCTGTGGCCATCTGTGGTCTTCATCATCAGTTCCACTTCATCAAATAGTGCCTTTCAAGAGCAAATACACCGTTGTACATCCGTTCCAAGATCTTTATTTTGATAAAAATGGGACCAAACGGGAAGCACAAGCTTTCCAATAAAAAAGGAATCATCAAAATCGGTTCACCAAGTGGAAAGTTCAAACATAAAAAAAATAAAAAAAAAACAAAAGAAACAGTCGAATTGAGAACCTCCTCCTTTTTTGAAGTCGGTTAAAAATATAACTGGCCTCTCAACTCTATACTCGAAAATCTAATTAGATTCCAAAATCTGACAGTTCCCATCTTGATTATTTCTTTATTAAAATATTATTTCATAAACATATCAATGAGAACTCGTGTAACCAGTAATATTAGGGTCAGTTTAATTGATAAAAATACCTACACTTAAACCAAAATGCAGTAATCACAGCTAATGTGCGACGGTTGAGGTTAGGATTTTGGAATCTAATTACAGTTTTGAGTATAGACATGCTAACCTTGAAGCAACGACTTATGCCCGGTATGACATATTCAAGAAACGAATCGTTTTCCTTACGGGCAGTAGCGATATGACATTTGCTACGTACAAAATGTGTCAAATTTTAACGAGACGTCGCAATTCTACCAATGGTTTTGAATATAGGAACGCACCATGAGTTATTCATTTTAACGCTACTAAACTTATAATCCGGCAAAATTTAGGCCACTGCTTTGAAAACCGGAAAAATTCAACCAAAATAAATTGCGAAAAGAAAAAGAAATGTTTTACCAGCGAACGAAGGAATTTTCCCGCCAGTTCCCTATTTGAGTACCTGTTGGTACCCTTGGAGCTACGTTCCTTTTCGCTACGTTAAAAGCACTTCGCAGGCACTTCGCACTTGTTAGTGCTGCCAACATTCCGGCAATATACTTTGCTATTGAAGTGCGACCGTTGAGGTGGGCTTAATTTAATATTATTATTAGAATGGCCATGAGAAAATATGGCCGTTTAGTAAAATAACTCACTGTCATAAATAAATAAATATGATAATAATGCTTAAACGGATTCATTTATTTTAAAAAAACCGAAGGTTTTTTTTCATTATCGTCTTAAACTGACCGATAGGAGTGATAATTAAAATAACAATGCGATTAACTAAATCAAATTTAAAATAAAATGAAAGCCACATTGTATCGCATAGCACTTGAAACTTGAATAACAATTATTTAAAAATAAAAACCGTTACATTAACATGGTTTACCTTGTGCTTGTTTACTGCACTGCTATGATTACTAAGAAAAGAAGTACTAAATTCAAATCTCCTTATGCCCCATCCCTTTCACTCGTTACTTGTAACGAAACGAGAGAAAGGACCGAAGCTAACGTAACGTAGATTTGAAAGTGAAGTTAGGGCTCTAGTTTAGGCAAGATACACACATGCGTGTTTTGGGTTTTTCTTGGCGGGCTTGATTGACCGGGTCACCGACCTTAGTTAGCCACGCCTTGTAAAGGCCAACCTCTTTTTAGAGTTTAACCGGGAGGTGACCTTTATGTTTTGTATTAAGTAAACATAGAATATCAAGTGAAAATAAAGGAACTATAACCGGCATGTGTGGGACCATCCTTACCACGTAGCGTGCAGCTCATTCCAAAGGCGCAAGGGTTTTAGCGTTACACGCGCCAGCCAATTTTCGAGAGCAACAAGTTGTTTCATGTAGTTATATTTTTGAACAACTCGTAATTGTTAATTGTTAATGAATGTATGTTAATTTAATAATGATTTGTTTATTTTATCTACTCATAGTGATTAATTAAATCTGTTTTTTTATTACGATATTTATTTTTATGACTTTCATTTTTAAAGCGAGCAACATTTCGGGTAGGTGCCTAACAAATTAGAATCAAAATCTAGTAGGCTCTTGATTTCCAATTCTAGGAACTACGAACGCAATTACATTGCTAAGCTCTAGGCACTTTTTTCTAAAAAGTATTTCTCTCTCTGGTTCTTATGGCACAGGGTAATCCTAATTTAAGAGCCAGCTGCATCTATTATCGTTTTTTTTTAAATGTACAAACTTTTTGTGATACTTTAAACATGATTTTTGTAACTGTCTTATTTAATAAATTTATTATATTATTATTATTTGTCCATGTGTAATGTCGTCTGTAATCTGTATATCTTTACAAAATGTATTATATTTTTACTTTCAAGAAATGGCTAATGCCTTGCAACAAAAACGCCGACACTTCTTCGCGAGACTTTGCAAGACAATTCCTTTTCCACTTTGCGAGCCAGCCGCATGACGTCATAATGAGATGCATTTCCCCCGGGAACGTTAGCGGGATAACACTGCCGCCATAAAACCTTATAAAGGTTTCTGGGAAGCTGTAATGGCGCAGTCTAAAACGGGCGTATTTTTATCATAAATCTGCTGGGATAATCGATGTTTCAAACAACGTTTTTAATGTGCATACTCTTTAAACAGTTACCGATGCACTGGTTCAAAAGTTAAAACTAAATGCTGGATATTTTTCTAGAAAATAGATTTTAAAACGAAGTTATTCGTAAATGAACGAAAGTTATTGACTTTAATTACAGAATTAAATTATAAATTATTTAGTAGGAAGGAAATTGATTCGTAGACCATTTTGAACTATGTCAAAGTGACTCTGTAAATAAAATCATAAGAAGTCTCTAACGTTTTGATTGACTACGTCACTATGACATACTCTAAAGAGGTCTACGAATCAATTTCCTTGACTGTACCTACGTGTTGTGGATTGGGATGTTTTGTGTAAGAAGTAGGGAAAAAGTTTAATACACACCAAAGTGTCGAAGGGCTGTTTTGTCGAGTTGGGGACGCGGCAGATGCATTACGCTAACTAGCGTTTCTATTCGTGTAACTCTGGACCCGATTCTACGTGCACATCGCTTAAATAGCCTAAAACTAACTAAAACTAAACTGTCTAATTTTAAGACATAGTTTAGACGGCACACGGCAGATTTAATCAGTGCTATTCCAGAATGTCAAGCTGACAATGTATAAGACCGCCTAAAATAAGAAGCGTCAGATTCAAATTAGCGCTGTCATGGCGCTGTCATTTGATTATGACAGCTGCTCATAGAATAGCAAAGTGTTTTAGCGACACCTAAATAAAATTAGGAAGTTTAGAGGCCACTGTAGAATCGGGTTCTCTGCCCTCCTAATACGCAGTAAGTCAGATAGAACTCCAGTAGCAATATCAACCTTATTACTAAGAGAAGAGAACTAAAACTGCTTTGGTTATTGATTTTGGGATATTGCTTATTTGCTTAGGAGGGCAGAACTGGTAGATGACGTGATACGAAGAGTCACGTGATCTATCGTGACGCGATTGCTTTAAAAATAAATCGAATAGGAACGCTAGTTAGCGTAATGAATTTTGAATCTTGGCTAAGGCCTCTGGAGTGTATTGCGCTTTAAAATAACAACGCCCAGCAGCTGCTGTTATAAAAAAAATTACAAATTAGTATAGTGGGATGCACTGCATTTAATTGAAGTTCCTGTAGGAAGAAATATTGGCATTTAAAAATTCCCAACTTGAACTTAATGCGGTCATCGTCATCATCATCATCATCATGTCCACAACTGGACATAGGCCTCCCCCAAGGCTCTCCACTCAGACCAGTCTTGTGCTATTTGCATCCACCGCGTTCCCGCGATCCTTACAAGGTCGTCACTCCATCTTGTTGGAGGCCTACCTACAGCTCGTCTCCCGGTCCGCTTAATGCGGTGGCTACAGTAAAATGTAAGTTATAAGTAGTAAGAATGGTAGCCTCTTGCTCGTGCCGTTAGCTATCTCTTATCTACATTCAAAGATACATATAGCCATCCTCGTCGACGTTAATGCGGAAAATGAAAGATAGCTATGGTCTTTCAAGGACAAGGGACAAATTGAATATTGGAATCCTCTGTACCTTAACTTGAGTAGGGTCAAGCTACAATGATACATCACTGGGGCTGTGTTATCAACGGTTAAAACAAACCTAATATCAGGCAGTGAAAGGAACAGAGCTATATGACTTATATAACTAGTCTCTTGCACTCACTTCATAACATTCACTAAGGCCATAGCCTCAGAATACACAAACATTCAATATTCAATCATACAAAGAGTTGAAATACATACATACAAATGATTTAAACGCTTTTAATTGTGATCAGATCATTATAAAAATACCATTGACTGAGAACTGAACAAAGACTGACTAACGAGCGGTTCCCGAGCAATCGGTTAGAACCGGATAAAACCGGATTAATCGGATTAACAGCCTTCCCGGCTAACGATTTAATCTAATATTTTAGTTGGCAGACCCTTGTTTTGATTGGGCCCTGAATAAATCGATTTGTGAATATTCCTAGTTACTTCTTAATTCTTATTGGTACTTAGTTTTTTTAAAGATTATAATTTCGCCTTTATCGAAGTAAAAATTACAAATTAAAAATAGTTAATAACTTTTAATAAGTTAATAATTAATAACAAGAATTAGAATATTAGCACAAAATGATTTCAATATTATTTACGATATTAAAGGAAACGTGTAGCGTTTTGACTGCTATTACTCTTATGTTAAAAACAAAACGGAGTAATCAAATCAGTTAGGTGCAAAGGTTACTAAAAATATAGAATAGTAAAAATAACTTTTCGCTTGTAAACGTGTGTAAATCTATAAATCCTTAACAATGTTTAATGCCCTTCCTCAAATAAGGCGAAGTAACGCTTTGTATGCATCCTTACTTACACTCGGAGTCACTCAATTCCACTAATCTTTTATCTATTTTGCTTTTTTCCCTTTGTGTGACACAATTAGGTGGGACATTACATTGTTAAGAATTTTGTGAGAATCTAACAAAGTGAGTGTGACATTTGAGTTGCCACATGAATAGTTCAACACCAAGGACCTTTTACTAAAGCAGGACTGAGGACTAACCAAAAATTGTTTTGCTAAAACAAACCTTATATTATAGGTTTAAGACATAATTTGGGCTGCTAGCTTTACAGGAGCAAAAACCGGTACGAGCGGCATAGATACAACGGAGGAGTTTGTCCCTTTCTAACACTTGCCATGCGATAAAATTTCGGCATTTAGTAGAAAATTAAAATGACTGTTTTAGACAATTTATTAAATGTGAATCGTAACTTAAAGCTTATGTTATTTGTATAAATTAAATTCTTATAGTAATAGGTTTTTTACCACATAAACTTAAAAATGTGACGATTTAAACCTACTTGGAAGTATTGCTTTTGATTAGGCTGTCAACCCATTGAGTGTATCAATCATGATCAATCATATCATGGCGGCTCGGTTTTCATCAAGGGTTTTCATATTCAAATTTCATTTAACGAATCTCAGTTTTAAAAGAGTACAAAATGGTGAAAACATGTTGCATACAATTTTGTAAAAGTGAATCCTATGTTGGCTGTGGGATATCGTTTCACAGGTAAGCCGATAAAAAGAGATTTTGGATTTTTACAAGTAGGGTGACCTTGCTTGTGGGTAGGGTTTCTGATCGGTACATTGTCATAAGCAAGAAAAAAATTAATGATGTGATTTCATCTCATTGGCAGTTTTCCGAAGGATGAAAAAGTTAATCAAATGTGGTTGAATGTTATTCCGGTATCAAAAAAGATTAAACAGAACTCCGTTGTTTGTAGCCGTCGCAACGAAATCGCAGGCAAAGGCTTGTTTTGTTTTCAACAATTTCATTAACCTACTAGTACAGCTAAATAATCGAGCATTCATTACATGGTGTGAAAATTGCTTCATACAAATAAATAGTTTTTTGTTCCACGTTACTACAATATCATGGTCACCACATTAGCAAGAGATAAACAGCCTCTGTGCTTGACATCCTTCTCGGACCGAATTTTGGTTAACAGTACTCAGTCCTGCTTTAGTAAAAGGTCCTTGTTCAACACTACGTTACCTCGCAAGAACATTTTAATCATAGTGTAACGTTTTCGAATCGTCTTTATTATTCGAAAACGTGTTTCTGTCCGTAGCATGAACGTCTAAAATAAACGTTTTCAAACATTTTATGCATACTTCACTTGGCTGTCAACTGGCTTTCAAATTAACAGAATACCTACTAGAGGGCGCTGTTATCAAATCTCGTACACTTTCGAAGACGAGACGTTAATGTTACTTTATATTATACTTATTATATTATATTCGTAAAAAATATTGCTCGGGCTGGTACTAGGACAGAAGGAACAGTGATCTTAATAAAAAAAAAAACAATTCTCTTAAAAAATACCGGTTAAATTACATTTACAGTCACTCTGGGCCTCTAATCCCGGCGGTTATAACGATATCGTCTTTGACCTGTTATGGTATTGTTTTGACATCAGGCGCCATTACTGTCAAGTAAATAAGAGCTACGATAACAGATCAAAGATTATATTGATTTTACCGCATAGAATACTGGGCTCGTAGATATTCTTAATTAATTCTTGTGTACTTTGCGATACTTAACAGAAAATGTAAATGCAAATTTTATTTTCTTCCTTACTTATCTCAGAGATTCGGAAAACTCGCGGAGCATCAAATTGGCATAAATGAATACGAAAATATTGAAATTAGGTCAAGATACATACATTTAGAAGTGCTGATGAACTTGTAAATCTGTTTGAAATAACTTGTGACTCTTGGAGTTTGGTTAATTTATAACAATGACCTTTGATGACTAAGGAAGGACCATTAAATCATGTTTATTTTTCTTTAGAATATTATACGAACTGCATCCATGAAGTAACTGTTTGTTTGTGACGAGTTCACGAGGAGACAACCAAAAAGGTTAGTATAATTCGCTTTCCTTACTTTCCAAAAGGGGCCCAAATTCTTGTGTGCCGAAGAGCCCCAGCAAAGTTTAAGACGGCCTTGCTAGGGGAAGGACTCAAGCTATGTAGAAGTACCAACAATATTAATCAAGATTCCCCGAACATGCATTTTTAACGCACAAACAGGTTTTAAGCCTGCTCGTCAACGGAGATGATGGTCTTGTCCGAAGCGCTATCGACGTGTAAAAGAGCTCTCATGTGGCCAAATTACCGAATAAATATTTTGAATTTTGTTTTTTTTTTAATTTTGATCTCGCTACCACCTGATGGTAAGTGGGATCTGAGACCCGTATACATTTGCAGTCTCAATACTACAATCTCGACAGGCATATTATCAACCAGCCAGTTTAAGTTGTCCCGTCAGAGTACAAACAACATCATCATCATCGTGCGTTCTCAATTAGGTTGCTTGTATGACTTCGCTCACTCGATCGACCGTCCAACAGACTACTTAAGAGAATAACACTGCAGGTCTTCCACTCGTTCCCTTACTTTATGTGCACATAAATGCAGTGCAGCCTTTATTTATGCTCTACCGGAAGTTTAATGCACCATGCGGAAAGCGGCGGAATCGAAGTCGTCGATCCATTATTATAAGTACTTTTGACTGGGGAGGGGGATGGTTATTTTGTTAAGGGGATGGTGCACTACTTTCTTTTATCTTAAACGTATGACGTAAAGAGTTATTCCTTACTAGCTTTTGCCCGCGACTCCGTCCGCGTGGAATTATTAATTACGGCAGACTAATTTTTCTAATCCGCTTAATTTTTAAATTTTAACCCCTTAGGTACAACCCTTTTTTCGCAATTAAAAGTAGCCTATGTCCTTTCTCAGGCTCTAGACTATCAGTGTACCAAATTTCATTTAAATCGGTTCAGTAGTTTTAGCGTGAAAGCGAGACAGACAGACAGACAGAGTTACTTTCGCATTTATAATATTAGTTAGGATACATTAATCAGTATTTTGAACTATACTATTTGTGGTACTTACTAAAATAGATCTCAACAAACTAAATCACGTGACTTACATAAACGGCCGATGGAAACGATTCCTGTAAACTTTGACGTAACAGTGTTCGACTTTCATTGGCTAATGAATAGCATCACGTGATTTTGCTTGTTTCTATCTGTATTAGCATTGGCAGGCCTCAACCGGCTTTCATAGACAAACTTTTTTTGTGCAGCATTTTCTGTAGGTCCCTATTTTAAAAACACCTTACTGTACAAACAAAAGAGATAAAGCTATGATAAAATAGACAAATCGCAGCGATGTATAATGCAGAACTTATAAAAAAAATGGACTGGTTTTTTGGTTTTTTGGACCTGATGGTAAGTGGAAACTGTGACCCATAGACATTCGCATTCACAAGACTGCAATGCAATCCTAAGACTGTAACTGCGTTGGCAACCCTGAGGACTAAGATGGAATGCCTCCATGCCAGTCATTTCACCGGCTGTCTTATCCCCAAACCGGAACACAACAATGCGAACACTGCTGTGGTTAATGGATAAGATGGTGGTAGCGATCCGGACGGACCCTGCACAAGGTCCTACCACCCTTTGTTTGTTTGTTTGATTTATTGTACCTAAAAACAACAAAATGGACAGAAACAGATGTCATGTAAAAAGGCGAGAGGTCGGTGATGTGATTGTCTCTATGAACATGATACAATCCTTACGTACGAGGGTACGGAAAATGGATAGGAGGTACGGAATATGGTACGGATCAAGGGATTTGTTCAGGAGGCTGAGCAAATCCCTTGATCTAGCCAGAACAGCTAAGAGTAAGTAAGAAATATAAAAACGTAGTACCTATCATTGTAAAAATAAATCCCGAGTCACTAGTCTATACCATGTTCAGGCTAATCTCACGAGTCGACAGAAAAATATCTACATAAGTTCTATTTATACATATAAATATGTACCTATATTTATTTCCCCGTGTGGTTGCCGGGTTAGAATAGTGCCACTCCATGTCTTCCCGTGGATGTCGTAAGAGGCGACTAAGGGAATAAAGGCTTGTAGTACTATTAGGCGATGGGCTGGCAACCTGTCACTAATACGCTGGTAAACATCTTCGCCTATTTGTGCTGAATGTGGTTACAGAATTATCAACAAGTTTTTAAAGTTGTAGGTAATTCTGTAGCTCTGCCTACCCCACTCCGGGATTACAGGCGTGAAGGTATGTATGTATGTATGTATATTTATTGCGATGGCCGTATAGTATATTATGTCAACTGACTGGGGCAACTTCGTTAGCGCGATGTAGCGCACTGTCAGATTTAGATGCACTGTTTGACACTGGTTGCGCTGTCGAGTTGGTTGTTCCAAGTTGTCACTAGGTGTCGCTAGGTCACCACAGATATTATTACTTTATTATTGTTTTAATTATTGTTTTTTCATCCCGGAATATCAATTTGATTGTCAACGAAAAATAATAAATAAGTTAAGCACATTAAACATTGCGCAAAACATAGTTATGAAAGTACGTAAATATTTCGTGAGCTTTTAAACTGCACGAGAAGCTATTACCCGCAAATGCATGCGCAATCGTAGAAATCGAGTCGCATGCAAAACAGCTCAAGCCACTGACGTCATTTAGGTTGCAGCAACAACGAGCAGTTTCAGGGTTCTGTAGTAATAAATTTATATTTTTCATACAAGCTAAAAAAGGTTAATAAAGGTTAAGAGTCTATCTATGTATATTTATATGTATTAGGACTGTTTCTATTAATGCGAGATTGTTCTCCGATATTTATTTATAAATTTTACAAGTTCCACTGTAGCTCCCATATTATTCGCCTAGAAATGTCAGTGTCATAGAGTAATAGTAGTAGTAGTAGTAAATAGTAGTGGTAGTAGTAGTTGTAGTAGTAGGCTAGGGTATGGTTTTGAAAAGTATTTGGTTCCTCTTTCACTTAATTCGCGTTCTAATGCATGTTTTTAAATAATCCTCCCAGTATATGTATTTATTTTAAACTTTACCAACACTGGCCTTTCCCTTTAAACCTATAACAATTTTGCCACCCAAATGTAGAACAGGAACAATGAATGTGATAATAATGTGGTCCATTTCCCATGAGGCACGTAGTCATTTCATCTCACAATAATATTCAATGCTCACTTTACTGAATTGCCTAAACGTTCTACCTAGCCATAACCCGCTTTGCTCGCAGAATGTAAAGCAGTACGCACACGCGAACTCACTTGATGGGATTATATGATTATGAGATGCTTTTTTCATGCTACCCCTCTATTCTTTTTAGTACGGTCCGTGTGTTTTATTAACATTTCTCGTGTCGATCCGCGCCGTACGTGTCCCTTTCTTGTGTTCTTTGTTTGAGACGCGTAATAAAACTGGCAGATGTGATAACCGAGGAGACCACAAGGACATAACAGATTTAGAAAAAATATAAAGGCAGCAAATCTGCCACATTGACACAATATTTACATCTTTTTCTTCTCGTTCCTAACTACTCAAAGATTGAAAAGTTTGACAAGGTAAAACATAAGACATTTTTAATAAGCTATGTATTGCTGTTGCCGGATATATCTTTTTAATACATACATTAGGTATAATATACCTGTGTGGTTAATGAGCATTTTAAATTACAAATTCAAACTATGGAAAACTCAATACTTTACGCAAAAGTCGTCGGTAAAGAAGTCGGTAAAAGAACGGCGTTGGTTTTGATCAATTGCCTTTTGGAACTTTTTCAGAATTGACAACATTTCAAAAAAAAAGGGTAATTGTTTTTTCGCGTTTATAATAGCTGGTTAAAAATTAGACTACCCGTATTTCTTGGTTTTTCTTTATTTAACTTAAATTCGTCGTTAATAATTTATTAAAGAAATAGTCATTAAAAAGACCGTATATACAAAGTTAGGAATAGGTACTGATGTCGTGATCTTAGCCTGATATAAAATTTAATAAAGTAACTTTAAACAGTAAACAAAACTGACAGTCATGTCATGTCAATCATTCGCTGCCGTTCGTTCACAAATTTGCTATTTTGCGTAATTTAATTAATTACGTAATTTGTAGACGCCATTAAAATAAATAAACTATTTTGCGTAGAATTGAAAGCGTGTCGTCAGAATCAAGTAATCCGTCAGACAGATAAACAATGAACATGACAGTTGTATATTTTTTATAATTCCTTTGGTAATAAATGGACTAAGGGCACTATAAGTGTATTCCTAACATTCACAATCCAACTTTTTTTACTGTTTTTCCTAAATATAAAAAAGACTACTGCATAAAAAAATCCAAAGATATTTTTACTGTAATCAGCAGTGTAAAATCTAGAAACGGTATTTTATTTTACTACCTTAGCACAAAATGAATTGTTGTCAATTATATGCGTAGCTCGATCAATAAAGTATCTATTAATTACTAGACATTCTTCAAAGACACGTTAATTTAGCATAACATTGGTAAATTTACACTTTTAACCATTGATTCGCCATTTTTATTAAATTGACAACAATTCATTTTGTGCTAAGGTAGTAAAATAAAATACCGTTTCTAGATTTTACACTGCTGATTACAGTAAAAATATCTTTGGATTTTTTTATGCAGTAGTTTTTTTTATATTTAGGACAAACAGTAAAAAAAGTTGGATTGTGAATGTTAGGAATACACTTATAGTGCCCTTAGTCCATTTATTACCAAAGGAATTCAAAAAAATATACAACTGTCATGTTAATTTTTTATCTGTCTGACGGATTACTTGATTCTAACGACACGCTTACGATTCTACGCAAAATAGTTTATTTATTTTTATGGCGTCTACAAATTACGTAATTAATTAAATTACGCAAAATAACAAATTTGTGAACGAACGGCAGCTAATGATTGTCAAGTGAGTGACATGACATGACAGTCAGTCAGTTCTGTTTCTGTTTACTTTATTTTTATTTTATATCAGGCAAAGATCACGACATCAGTATTCCTAACTTTGTATATACGGTCTTTTTAATGACTATTACTTCAATAAATTATTAACGACGAATTTAAGTTAAATAAAAAAAAAACAAGAAATACGGGTAGTCTAATTTTTAAGCAGCTATTATAAACGCAAAAAAACAATAATGTTTTTTTTTTTGAAATGTTGTCAATTCGTGAAAGCCGTTGTAATGAAAAGGCCAAATTGGACCAACACTTACCTTGATATTGTCTTGAGCGTTGATTGATTGGTTGAATAATTCATGCCGTTCATCTCTGATGTCCATTTCGATGAGGGATTGGGGGAAAGAAAAATACTCAGACGAAGCATTTATTTGAAAAACGATGCAATTATATAGTAATTCATACTTACCAGTGTTTTTTATTACTTTAATTGAAATAGGTTATAGTGAGTTTATGAATAAGGGGGTAAAATTATATAGGCTACTTTACTGTGCAAGAGAAAAACTAGTAGAAAAGAAGCCCTGGCAGGAGCACTATAGCAATACTATGCCAATATAATTTATGATTTTCTGAGCTGAAAGTAGGGGAGCCAACGACACTAAACAAGCAAGCCCCCTGATTGGCCTAATCAATGGCAGCAGCATGATAAGCGACGCTTCGTACTTAAGTATCTAGAGTATAAATAAATAAATAAATAAAATAAATGTCATGGGAAAATGTCACACCAATTGACCTAGTCCCAAACTAAGCTCTAGGCTTGTATTATGGGTACTAGATAACGATATAAATACTTGTATAGAGAAATATATACTTAAACACATAGAAAACATCCATGACTCATCATCACACAAATATCTGCCCTTACTGGGATTTGAACCCAGGACCGCTAGCGTATGATTAGTCTCCTCAAAAACCCAAAGCTCATCTGAAAGAAAATTAATTTCTGTGTATGAAAAACCACTGACATTTTCCAAACAGTGGATAAAGTGGTTGCTGCAGCGATTGAAGGTCACCATCCGCAGCCAGGTATTTTGCATTAGCATCGCCATTTCATGTTCCCCCATTAATGACGTGACTAATTATATTATAAACATAATTATCTGGTAGACTTATCGAATTAGGTTTAGTGTCGTGGGCTCTTAGACTATGATAGGTTATTGTACAGTCAGTTATAGGGCTGCCAGCAAGCTAGGTACCTACGTCACCTTTATGGTCTACCAATTAATCAGAATTTTCATTTTTCCGAAAGCAATGTTATGCTCGAGCCATTTTAGATTATATCGTCGGTGATACTTCAAAACCGCGTAAGTATTTTTTTAATAAAGAGCAAAATGCGCCTTTTTAATAACATTGTAAGGTTTATTTTGCTCTATCACAAATTTGTTAGTTACGCGGTTTTGCAGTGTCACCGACGATATGTATAATTTAATTGGTGTTCATAGATAAGGTTAGGTTTGATTTATGAACGATATCAAAAAAAAATTGGTACATGTACTCACAAGAACGTCCTTTAGTCTGTCAAAAGTTGTATTCTGCAACCTACAACCTAACGACCGAATACAGCGATGCTCTATCAATTAAAAATGGACTTGTATAGGATTGATGTAAGCTGCCTACGTCAATTCCATGCAGTTAGTCAATTCTCTTAAGCTCTCTTGTTTCTGACCGACTTACCTCCCTGCGGGAAGAACTGCGAGTAGATCAGCTTGAAGGTGTCCTCCTTGACGACGCCCGTGGGGCACTCCGCCTTGAACCCTCGGTAGAGCCGCTTCAGCTCGAGCTCGGAGAACAGCGTGACGCGCCGCAGCGCCGCGATGGAGTCCGGCCGGTAGCGCGGGAGCTGCTCACCCAACTCCTCGAGCTCGGAGTCTGGAAACAAGAGAAGGGATGCTTTAAAATAATAGTCAAAAACTATGCAGTTTATAAAATGTACCAAAGGTTTCGTTTTATCTTTTTGGTACGGAGCAGCTGTTATCATAATTAAAAACATTATGATAACTTGGCCCTTGACTATGATAATTCCCGTGTGGTTGCCGAGTTAGAATAGTGCCACTCCATGTTCAAGAGATATCAGCTCCGAAAAAAGAGGTGACCATAAGTTATCTATTTTTAGTTTTTAACAAGTTGCCACGTGTACTCTATTTATAAGTCACGCAACCCAGTACAGCCAGATGAGGTCCCATTAAAAAGGTTTAAGGGTCCGTGACATGACTCCATGCCTTACATACCTTACAATCCTTTCAATCCGGTCTACAATGGATGTCCGCCGTGACGGGAGCGCGCTCTCACAAAAATGAAAGGACTCTTGTCCTTATTTCGTTTTATCAACAAAACTACGTTAAATTGGAAAAAGTAACAATGCGTTTCTGTAAAGCGCGTGGATTGTAGTTTTTTTTGTGTATTTTTCCTAGTCACGTGTAACATTTTTTCTCTGAATAATGTGTACTCTTAATAATTAATAAATAATATATTTCGGCGTCACTTTCAAATACAACACAACACAAAAAGCAGCTGTTTAAATATAACCTGTTAGTTTTTTTTGCAACGTCGTGGCTACTTATTATACGTCGTTAATAACAAAAAAAGAAAACATCTTCACAGGTTGGTTTTTAGGTCAGGTTAGGTTTAACCCTTTGAACGCCAAGAACCACTAAATTGGTCGTGTACTGTCGTGCCTACAACGCCATCGACCCATATAGTGGTCACAGATACAGTGCAAAATAGCCCCGAGTATTTGTGACGTAATGTTGACATTAGCTGTGGTTTTCAGCTGTCATTGGCGTGTGAGGACGACGTTTGTATCAAGTCAGAGGCGTTCAAAGGGTTAAACGAGGGACTTTATACTACGACGTTAAAAATATGGTTATATACGTGTTACGGCATTGTTTTTAATTCAGCCGTCATTACTGTCAAGTAAATAAGAGCTATCAAAACGTTGACAATACAATAATAGGTCAAAGGATGTATTGTTTGTCGTCGTAGAATAGAGGTTTATTCGAAACGTCTCCAATGATTTTAAATAAATTGCAAGACATCCTTTTATTCGGCCATACGGGAAATCGATCTGTCAACTTGTCATAGTCGCGAAAGCTCGTTTCCACCCCGAATGACATTCGCTACCGTTTGTATTATGACAGACATTTCGTTGCTGATACTGCTAGAGAGTTGGTGATTTATGATAGAGTAAAATAAACTTTACAGTCTTATCAAAAAGGTGCATTTTGCTCCTTATTTAAAATGTTACTTACGCGGTTTTTCCCTTTCACCGACGATTTGTATAACTCCTAAATTCTAAGACTGTTACATTAGTAATACATTTAGCATTTAAAGTAGCAGCTAACTTCAGAGTTGGGATCACGTTTGCAGTCTTAGCCTTACAGTTTTGAGATTGTAGTCTTACGAATGCAAATGCCTATGGCTCACAACTCCCACTGGCCATCCATGTGGCCTTCTCCATAACTTAAAAAAACACCTCTTGGTTTACTTAACCTTTCAGTCTGTACACGAGTTACAATTGTATTTTTTGCGGTTTCTCTATAAACCGTAGCCTGTTGAGTTGAGAGGTATCACCATGTGACAAATCCGGCTTTGTCGGACGGAAGGATTTCACTGAAACCGGTGTTATTTATCCAACGAAGACTTGGGGAGGGATTCCATTGTATGCTTGTTAGTGATCCTATTTATCTTATCTTTAAAAAAACATGGAAATAGTTCGATGCTTACAATTTTTTGAGCAATTCCCCTTTTAAACACTCAGCTGTTCGAATGTGACCTACGATGTTGAGCCAGAAAATGTGTCTAAGTTAGAAAAACCCATTTGGTACAGTCACCAGCAATTAGATTACCCAACAATGCGCTTAAAAATATCTGACACGCTCTTTTAGGGATCCCTTTGAAACGCATAATGTATCTTTTCGCATAACGTATCTTTTCGCATAAAATTTCAGAATTTAATAAACGTCTATTGTGTAGATTAGGTTAGTTTAGGGTAGGTTAGTTTTTTATAATAATTAAATAAATCCTTTTCTATTATAAAAACCGTTTTCAGCCAAACGAATTGATGCGTAAAGAAAAATTATGCGTAAAAAATTATGCGATCCAATAGGGAACCGCTCTTAGCCGTGTCAGATATTTTTGAGCTCAATGTTGTATAGTATATTATTGCTGGTGACTGTACGTACAAGGCGAATGCTGGGGTTTGAACTCGGTAAGGTCAGCCTAATAAATAAGTAGCTGCTAGCTTTAGTACCAATTTTACCAAACGATGTTAAATTTAATCAATGTTAATTGGCTGTTAGTTCATACATTTTGACAGCTGTTAACGCCCTTATCGTCGGTTAAGTGGTTAACATCGTTTGGTGATATGGGTACTAAGTGCTTTGTCACTTTAAAGTCATGTTTGACCTGATGCACTTATGTGACAAAGGCGTTAAAGCGACAAGTCCTATAATCTTGTGATACTACTTTCTAAGGATACAAATTAAGTACTGATATAATAGAGACCTTGGAAGTGAAAATGGAATAATCCATGCAATGGACTACCCCTTAACAAAAAGAGTATTTTGAGATATTGCTCCAATTTTAAATGTTTTAGAGTATCAATTATTTATTAATATATTAGCAACTGCCGCAATGGATTGAAAAAAATAGACCAAACAAACAGTGATATAAACAAGTTTTTTTAACACGAAAATTGGAACCTCCCCTCGGGGGAATCGATCAATGGATTGTATACTCGTAAGGAGTGTGGAACAAGTCACAGGCAAACACTAGTTAAAATAAAATTGTGAACGAGATATCCTCCAACAAACGCATACGCAAAATATCAATTTGTGCGCGAATGGAGTAGCCGGCAAGACTAAACCATCCATCCATACTTATACTTACACCTTAGTTAGCTTAGCTAGTACCTTGTCTATTTAATGTCATGTTTAAACTACCATACATGAATTGTCACAGCGATTAACGTGACAGGGTACTAAAGTGTATACATATTTATAAACACCAGTGTACTCCACTCGTTTGCTACCTATACTAAAGCTAATAATATGTTGTACGTTGTTTTAAAGTTACCATTTCCAGTACTTAAAACTTACTTGAAAAAGTCGTTGATGTCTAAAGCTTACTATAGGGTCGAGGACTATCTAACAGAAAAAAATGCTTGGCCTAAACTAAACACCTAAATAACTTAATAATAACTTAGTCATAATATGAAAACATTGTATATTGTCTAGGGGACACGGTTTCTTTATAACTATAACTTGTATAATTTATATATTTTTTATTACTATTACTTATTAGTTTTTGTGACAATTCTGAGTTTTGACAGATTTTCCTGCTCAACTACGCATGAATATATTTATTTTTTGTTTTATGTGAGATGCATTGTTTTATATAATGGTACTTTAAGTTTATTATTGTATAATATCATAAGCTATATTTAAAAAACGACTGACTGTTGAGTTTCATGCGAAGCGCTGGTAGATTTTTGACGTGTAAAAGTGCCGGTGCGGCCTACTTACTGAATAAACATTTTTTATCTTTTTTATTTATTTATTTATTTATTTTATGGCATAGGAAGGCAATCGAGCACACAGGCCACCTGATGGTAAGTGGAAACTGTGACCCATAGACATTCGCATTCACAAGACTGCAAATGCACTGTCAACCCTGAGGACTAAGATGGAATGCCTCTATGCTAGTCATTTCACCGGCTGTCTTATCTCCAAATCGGAACACAACAATGCGAACACTGCTGCTTGGCGGTAGGTTAATGGATAAGATGGTGGTACCAACCCGGACGGACCCTGCACAAGGTCCTCCCACAAGGACGAAGGGGAAGGAGGTTATATAAATAGACAATGTACTAAAGTGTACACATATTTATGAACTCGACTGTACTTAACCATTGACAGTGTCATATTTCTGGAGTATTTTACCCAGAGCAACCTTTTATGAGTATCATTCCGTTTATTGTTTTTCACCGCAAGAAGCTAAATTGGCTCTATTTGCATTTTGAACTTTGACTCTAGAATGCATTTCTACGACCAAACTACTTATGAACGAGTGTAGAATCTTAAATAGTAGGTATGCACGTTAGTACAAATCGCACTGCAAGATCAAAAGTGTAGTAACTCAAAATATAACTGTATTTTAAAATCAACTTTAATACAACGTCTATGAGCTTGAAACAAAACTAACAATGATTTTAAGTTGATACTGTCTCAGATCAGGGCGGGGATTCTACACGATAGAACCTTATTATCAGACCTAGGAATATACGGGGCAAAATTAAATGACAGCCAGGGATTGCCTATATCGATAAACTCAATTATCGATGCTTTTCCCACATACTAGTGATCGCTCCAAGTTTTGTTTGTAATTTTTTATTTTTATTGAAACTATGCAAATAAAACAAAATAGAAACATAATTCTGGTTATTCTTTATTTTAAAAGGATAATGTAACCTTCACTAATCATAATCTTTTTTTTTATACTCTGGACAAATTCTGATTGTTTATTTTAACAAAATGGGACAGTCATTCTGAAATGCACGGTAAGGAAAAAAATGATGATGATGACTAAAGGTTAAAAAAAACTTTTAAAGTAAGGAATAACAAGAATTATGTTGCTATTTTGTTTTATTTGCATAGTTACAATAACAAAAAAATACAAACAAAACTTGGAGCTATCGCTCCTCCATACTAGTTATCACTAGTATGCGGGAAAAGCATCGATAATTGAGTTTATCGATAAAGGCAATCCCTAGCTGTCATTTAATTTTGCCCCGTATATTCCTAGGTCTGCTTATTATTTTTGACGTGTTTTCGTATTGTTACCGTTTCGATAGCCCTTAGGTGACAGTAATGGCGGCCGAGTTTAAAACTATACACTGTCACGTCAAAGTAAGTGAGAGGCGTATTGTTATTAAGGTACGCCCACACAAATGCTTAAAAAACGGTGACGGTACGGAATCGCAGTGACGCATCGTATGCGTACCGTTTTTATCGCATGCCCTCCACACCGTTGCTTAACGGTGCGTATATTACGGTGCGTCAAAAACGGCGCCATGTTTTTACTATGACCCCGTTTTTGGTTTACGCAACGACACCGTATTTTGGGCAGCGGTGTGTGGATGATGCGTCAAAAACGATACTGATACGACGCGTCACTGCGATTCC
The DNA here is from genome assembly GCA_927399475.2 of Acleris emargana. Taxonomy (NCBI): domain Eukaryota; kingdom Metazoa; phylum Arthropoda; class Insecta; order Lepidoptera; family Tortricidae; genus Acleris; species Acleris emargana. Next base: position 5,870,525 of record OV656847.1, read on the forward strand.
GTAACGTCGCCGTATTCTAAGCAGTGTGGTCGCAGCTTTAACTCGGCCGTCGTTACTGTCAAGTAAATAAAGGCTATCGAATCATTGACAATACGGAAACACATCGAAAACATATTTTTTTTATCGTGTAGAATTTTAGCCCAGGACTTTATTACTGAGTACTTTAAAGTCTGTGTCAATTCAGTTCAATTATGTAAACAATCCGATAATTAACTCAACTACAGGCTGTTTAATTATATTAAACCATGAAGCCAATAACAACCTGTTAATTTATTCAATTACTTTATTTGTACTTTATTTGTAAAGTGATGATGAGACCTTTATAATGGGAATAAATGTGTTAAATGTCAATGTCCATTTAGTGTAAGGTTGTGGTAGACTATACTTACTGCATTCGATATTTTCCAAGCAATACCTGTCATGCAATATATCGCTAGTGTTAACAACTTCATTAATCCTATTCATAAACCGTGAGTCCGAGAGTATTAGATACCAACATAATAAACCTTTAATTAAAATGTGACGCGAAAAGGAGCCGCAGTAGACGCGTCTACTGCGAGACGTTTTATACGCGTCTTTTACGCCTATCGAAGTAGTCACGTCATGTTTTTACTTTTTGCTACATTGCCGCGGTTAAATTAATGCAACTTTACGTGGTTTCGTAAGTAATTATAGTGGTTTCGAAGTTTGCCAGAAACGGTGATCCATCATTTTATCGAATCTCGCTTCATCGATTGTAAAATTACATCGAATTTCAGTTCATCGAACGCTTATTTCTACTGAAACCTTGATATTTTGAGGACATTTCAAACATTAATTTCGTAGGTTAGCTTAGGTTAGACATGTGTATACAAAAAAAAACTCATGCGAGAAATTCGAATTCGATGAAATGAAAATTCTGCGTAATGTGCGTTCGTTGAAAGGCGTTTCGGTAAAATGTAAGTACACGTCAGAAACAGTAGGCCAGTTTGGGACTGCCGTGAATATGGCGGGCAGGGTTATTTATTTATTTAATGAATGCAGCTTCAGTCAAACTTGCCCCGTGTGGAGCCGTGCAGGGGTTTAGTAGGGCTGTCGATGTCACCATTTGAGGTACAAAAGTGTGATTAAATACCTAAAAAAAGAGTGTGCGTGACATAATTAAGCTATATAAGTTCTGATCCTACCCGTCAAATTTATTCCATTTTATTTCTATATCGTATTATACAGGGCGAACGACATGAAGTGTTACCAAATTCACAAAATCGAGCCTGGTGTCAAAGTAAATGCGACTTACTATCGGGAAAATGTTTTGGAAGCTGCGTTGGAGCCTTGGGCACGCAAACATTTCGGTAGTAGACCGTGGACATTACAACAAGACTCGGCCCCGGCTCATAAAGTTCGTGTGAACCAAGAATGGCTGAACAACGCGTGCCACAATTTATTTCGTCCACACAATGTCTTTCAAATTCCCCAAACGCGAACCCGATGGACTTCTATTATCTGGTCCATTGTGGAGAGCAAGGTGAGGAGAAGAAAACATGCCAGTATGGATGCATTGAAGAAAGCGATCGTACGTAATTGCCATTGCATACCGCAGGATCACATTCGTGCAGCGTGAAACTCATTTTTCTACCGTCTGAAGGCCATAGACAGCAGAAGGTGGTCATATCGAGTTAAAATAAAGTAATCTTAAAAATTTGATATCTTTTTCTCATTTTTTTCTTAATAATTAATAATTTAAGACAACAAAAAAAAATCGTAGCCTTTTGAATTTGGTAACACTTCATATCGTTCGCCCTGTATTGTTATCATTATTACAGTTTTGGTTTGCTTAAATATAAGAGCTACTATAACGTCAACTGTATGATTACGACAAATAATAGCAATAAGAGCAAACATTAAAATAGAATAAAACTCCAGTCTATTTTCACCGCGGTAACCCTATTTAAGCCCGCTTCAGACAGCAGTTTTGGTTAAGAAATAAATTTGCCTGAAATTAACCCGACGACTAAGAGCAAAGTCGGGTAGAAATCCAGGCCACTCCGTTCTTAAAGTCCATTACTTGCTTCTAGACTTTAAGTCTGGAAACAGTAAACTGAGAAATATGAATGTGCCCAGAGCAGCTTAGTTTCAAACAGTGAGATAAAGAGGTTCTTTATTTTACTTTGATTTGGCCCATCTTGCATCGATATTGTAATCACATGACAGCTCTTAATCACTTGACAGTAAGAGCTATCATAACTAGAGTTAACACTTTTGGTGGGAAATCGTGGTTCTTGAATCCATGGAGTCACTATTTCTTATTTATTATAATTTTGATTTTGAAGTATGTATTTCAAAATTCATTTATTCATTAAACCGCTAAACCAATTTCGGTATGGAGGATATCTCTGCTGTGAAAGCGTTACAAAAAAAGAAATATTATTAGGTATGGCTAACTGAACTAAAAATGTATTTAGTTCATTTTGAAATATGACCATATTGAAGGTCAAAATCAAATTGTCATGTATTATAAATCGCGACCTAAATCCTAACCCTAGTCATAACGTCATCATTGTAATAATGATATCAAAGCGAACTGGGCAAGTTAAAAATATAATCAAGGCATAAGACTTGATATTGATGTTGTGAATGTTCTATTCTACCCTGTAAAACCATATTGCTTTCGACATGTTCTCGTATTGACAACGTAACGAACGTGGCCCCGTGTGTTTGCCGGGTTAGAATAGTGCCACTCCATGTCTTCCCGTGGATGTCGTAAGAGGCGACTAAGGGAATATAGGCTTGTAGTACTGTTAGCCGATGGGTTTGCAACCTGTCACTAATACGCTGGTAAACATCTTAGCCTAATTGTGCAAATTGTGGTTACAGAGTTATCAACAAGTTTTTTAGAGTTGTTGGTAATTCTGTAGCTCTGCCTACCCCACTCTGGGAATGAAGGCGTGAAGGTATGTATGTATGTTATACTTGTCTTAAACCTAATCATTTAATCAAGCAAATTAAAACTTTAACAAAAAATAAAGTTCATACATTTTTAAAACCAAAATCCATTGAATTCATATTGTAGAACGCTCGCACAGTCTCAAGCTGCCTAGCCCTGTCGTGAAAATGTATAAACAGACAGTATTGACGTCACTAAATTACTCGCAGCATGCTCTCGATACAAATCCCATCTATTATGTTGGCTAACATGGGTTTCTGTCAACAACACAAGACTTCTCACACGACACAGGCTTACCCAGGCCTGTTACATAATCTGTGGAATCCATTTCAATGTTCACTTGGTTCATATTGGATATAATAAAATACTTTCACTACTCAGACAAAAAGAAAATCTATCAAGAAGAATCTGACTGGCCTATCAACGCACAGTAAAAACCGCTGGACCTAGGGGCCTGGTAGGGAATATTTATTTTCTTGATAACCTAAGGGCACTTAGAAGGATAACAAGAGTTCTACTAGCGCTTCGCACAAGACTCTCATTGTGGAGAATTAAAAAGTTCCATAGGAAACTCCAAATACATGACTTTAAAAATAAATGTTTTTCGTTAGATTGTATCATAAAAACAATGGTAAATACAAGGTTCAAATTTGGTGTGACTGCAGGCAAAACCTTAAAAAAAAAACCGACCAATTCCTGTAACTGTGACCACAGTTTGAGCGTTATCGTATAAACGCACCCAGTACCTACCTACTCTGGCTTTGCCATAAAAAATAGGTTCCAGCAAAGTTAAACTAGTTTATACGATTTGACGCAGAAACGTAGGTAAATCCGATTTGGAATCGGTAAAAACGTCGTAAAAAACGGGCAAAATTCCCATTTCATTTCCCACGCTGATCGGAAAATGTAGCCATTTTGTAAAAGGCCAATAGTGTTTTCTGAAAGTCGCGGGATTAAAATATTTCAGAAGCAGTTTAAATCAGTGCTTCAATATTAAAACAAAATGTCCGCCTGTTTTTGACGATACAAATGGTAACGGCATACATTGATATAAAAGTAAAGAGCTGCCAATTAAACTGTGTTGAGTATGTGTTGAAACAATTTTTTTTAATTGTAAACAACTACAATATATAAAATAAAAAAACGGCCTTGGAAGAGGGGTGAGGAACGTTATTTGACGACGCGCTGGCCTCGCTGGTAGTGACCCTGCCTACGAAGCTAGCGGTCCTGGGTTCGAATCCCGGTAAGGGCAGATATTTGTGCGATGAGCGCGAATATTTGTTTCTAAGGCATGGGTGTTTTCTATGTATTTATGTATATATTTTTCTATATAAGTATGTATTTCGTTGTCTAGTACCCATAGTACAAGCCTAGAGCTTAGTTTGGGACTAGGTCAATTGGTGTGACATTGTCCATTGTTTTTTTTTTTAATCGCCCTGAGCTAAGTGTATGGGAATAATTTGACAGCGTCGCGATTTAAGCGGGAGTTCACAATCCTCTTAACTGTGCAGGGGTTACCATTACATACTAAAGCAGTTCAGTTTAGGTTGAGAAAAAAGGACAGAGCTATAGCACTTAAATATCTCCGTCCCGTTCTCTCAAACTTACTGCTGAACTGCTTTATGGTAACGCCCCAGCTACTCATAAGGCCGACCGCACGACCGTCAGTTTACCGTCAACATATTGTCTAGCCTTGTGATGTTATACTGCAAAATAAAATCACACCCCTTCTTTTCCGGATTACTCTTTACCAAGGGACCATTAATCTTCACTCGATATTAAACTTACACATCTTTCACATTATATTAACTACAGTAGCCCATTTGTTACGCCATGTCCGTTCTCAGATGATTTCTCAAAGACACAGTCTGTGAGCGACGTTTCTAATGGTGGCACTTCACTGGCCGTTGCGTATTTGTGATTCTGTATCGGCATAGGTTTGATAAACGTTTTACGTTGGTGCAAATAACTAACAATTCCAGCTATAGGTACAGTCACCAGCAATAATATATGATCCAATATTGGACTTAAAAATATCTGACTCGTTCTTATTACTGGAGGCATAACAGCGTGTCAGATCTTGTCAGGCCCTGCGTACAAAAAGCTGTGTGAAATAAAATATATTTGTTTTTATGGCTAACAATCGAATAGAAAATTGACTGTATGATATTCACAATAGGCTCATATTCCATTTACAATTTTCGTTGTCTGCTGGGCCTGTAGAGGTTATACTGGTGACTGTAAATAGATACAATCAGCAAATGAAAATGAATACAGCTATGAGAAGACGGCTTTAATGCGTGTTTGCAAATTTGACTCTTTTGATACGAGCCAAAAAACCGACGGTGATTTAAAAAACCGCCAAATAGATAAATAATGCCAATGTTTTGACAACTATTCGGTTACAGATGTAGTGAATAACGATGGGAAATGATTATTCATTACATCTTTACAAAATGAGAATACTTGTCTAATATTCTACATACACGATTAGCCACGCCAACTGAAATGCCACCATGATAAATAATAAGATTAATAAGCAATAAAACTTTCCTGCGCAAAGCTAATTGGCTTTTTTTAAATGGATCTCAGAAAAGAAGTTTTAATTAACGTGTTAAAAAGGTCGAGTTTGAGGGGTAAATTAATTAATTAAGCTGCAAGATGGCTCGGTGTTTCACTGAACGGAAATATTGATGCTGTATCTACTTCGGTTTTCACTTTTGATAATGAGTAAAGATTTCAAAAAGAAACAAAAACAAAATAAATGCTAAGCCTTAATTAATAAAACGTCATTATGAGGGATGTCGATACGGTCAATGCTGATGAATGTTTTTTTTCGAAAGTAATTTTGGTACTGTGCTTAACATATAAATAAGCAAATTTATTATATTTTCTGGTATTGTTGGACACAAGCGCTACACAAGCCTCGGCCGGGAAGGGCGGCAGCTAGACTCGTCGGCCGAGACAAGGCCGCGCTAACTCATACTCGTCCCGCAACGGCCATTATCCCGGTCTCTGCAGTAATGTACTATTTTAATACAGTTGCTCAAAAACCTTAAAACCTACTACGTACTTACTTTTCGTAGCTGTAGCGCGGATGACTGTAGGTTAGGTACGAGTAGGTACTTCTAATGTTTATGCACTCAAAACAAAAAACGTCAAAACGTTATAATTTTCGTTTTAATATTAAGTAATTTTGGGCAGTGTGTGCACACGTTCAGCTCATTTCAGAGGACCGGGGGAAGAGGACAGATACACAGATACCCACATACACAAATACACCGATACACATTTTTTCGCAAATGTATTAAAAAACGTCGTTTGATACACGTTTGGAACTGTCATTTTCACTCATCCCGAGTCTTGCCCGTAAGACACCTCGGGTCTCGTGCAAAATGACATACTTTCCGCACTTGTATCAAAATTTACTATTTCATGAAATAAACCGCCTTCAAATCCGTCCATCAGCTCGGGAGCTACATTTCCACAGCCCGATACACAAATACGTTAAACCAATAAACCCGGTAGTTAAATGTAACCACTCGAACTTAGGTTAGCATCAGCTCTGTTCCCCTCGATGTACCCACTAACAATGACTAAGCGATCTTGGTATCTGGTTCCGAATTATCCTTCACTTACCCTACCAGCCATAATACAAAGCACGCTTGTTTCAGCCGCATTATCGACACGTCCGACAAATCGGCGGCAATCGGCGAGGCTGGCGACTAATTGCTCCTGAATTCATCAGAATTCCCGCCCCATTTCCCCTGCAATTAGGGCTGATAACGGGAAATTTATTGCGGTCCCGCTGGGTACCGTTGGCAGGGAACGCACGTTTGTGTACCCTTAAAGCAAATTGTTTTGTTTTTCCGTAACAGGGAAAGTCGTCTTGGGCTTTATTTTACTCGGTATAACCATATGGCTTTTGAAATTTTATAGGGTGATGGCACCAGTGTTGGACACTTTTAGCTGACACGCACCAGTAATGGACACTTAAATATAAATTGAAATTTCATACGGTCCTAAATTGATTATTGCAAAACATATGAATAACCCATATCTTCTGTATATGGTTCCGTAACCGTAGTATTGTCATGTCAACGTTATGATAGCTCTTGTTACTTAACAATAAAAGGCGGCTAAGTTAAAAACAATACTATAACATGTCAAGGATAGTCGTCTGTCTGTCTGTATATCCGCTGACACTCCTAAACCACGCAATGGATTTTCCCACCACCATCATCATCAGCTGGACATTTGTTCACGAAAGTTTTTTTATGTATAAACAATTCTGGTTTATTTACGGGTATTCCAGTAGTTCCAGTCTCCATGGCCGTTTATTTTATCGAGTAAAATGTATTTGGAAATCAATATTATTGGATGTTATTTAGAGCCTGTAACCTGAATCTTGACATTGATACGTACAAAGTATATATAAGAAAAAATAACAAAATTTTAATTAAAGTTTATTTTACAAAGTTAATTGGCTCTCTCATGACCTGTATTTCACATTTTATTAGCTCAGTTTGCCTTTAATATCGCTATCATATTATTGACACATTAGTGAAGTAAAAAGTGTGTTTACAATATCGAAGTAATATAGGCTAAGACAAAGTAAAATAAACTCTCAGCCGCCTCTATCAGTCTCTATTTTCAACCGACTATGCTAGGACAAAAACGAGTCTACTTATTTCTAGACTGTCAGTGGTCAATATTTCATTTAATTTCAATTCGTTAAAATAACATCAATATAGAATGAAATAAAATGGAATAGAATGGAATATAATAGAATAGAATTAAATATAATGGAATATAATGAAAAGTAATGGAATAGAATGGAATATAATGGAATAGAATGAAATATAATTGAATATAATAGAATAGAATGGAATATAATATAATAGAATAGACTAGAATAGAAAAGAATAAAATAAAATATAATTTAAATAGTTTATTTAATGTAAGCACATTTAAACCAAATGACAAGCAAAACTTTCGTACTGTTTATTTTGTACGTACCAACTTAAAGGAAAATACCCTGTGAATATTCTCACAGCTGTGCTAAGAAGTGATTACAAAACCTGCGTGGAAATAGTTTCAAGCGTTGTCAGAGTACGTCTTCGGCTTAACATGTCAAAGAGCGCTTCTCTTAGCCTAGTTTAAGACGTTAAGCGAAAGTCTAGAATACAAAGCGAGTGAAATATATCAAGTTTAACTTCCTTTTCGTGGAATTTACGAGTAGGGGCGTTCGCGGACCGGGAGACGAGCTATAGGTAGGCCTCCAACAAGATGGAGTGCAAGGGCACGCGATGGCAAGGATCGCGGAAACGCGGTGGATGCGAAAAGCACAAGACCGGTCTGAGTGGAGAGCCTTGGGGGAGGCCTATGTCCAGCAGTGGACATCTTTCGGCTGACATGATGATGATGATGACGAGTAGGGGAGAAATGGGAGAGTGTGACGAACGTGATAGAGTTGCACCCACTTGGTCTTTAAAAGGAGCGCTCCGATCTCGGTCAATCGGTCAAAGGGACTAGTTCGGTCTTTTAGTTCCTTTAGGTCCTTTAGCTCTGGAGGATATATTTAGCTCTGAGCAGGGGGGTTATTATGACATGGCAACGCAGTTCATTTTACGCTGCGAGAAAAGGACAGAGCTATATAACTGCTATAGCTCTGTCCTTTACGCTCGCCGTAAAATGAACTGAATTGCTATGTCATAATAAATAACCCCCCTGGACACGCTTTGAAATAGGTACTACTTGTCTCGTTGTGTTTCATACCTTCAATAATTGGGATAGACCAAAAAAATAATTAACGGTTTTTACATTCTAATTCGAAAGAATAGGTAATTTTAAGAGACCAATTTCATTAATTTTGTATTTGACCCAATAGTTTTGTTTTAATATCTTTATTTATTTAGCAGACATTTTATGGATGACATGATTACTTTAAATTTGGGTTGGCATTTTCTAATAAATTACAACAATTAAAGGATATCTAATGATAAAAAGTATTTGTATTAGTGTAATAAAACATACTATTTCAAGCGGTTTTCGCCTAACCCGTAAGATACATCTAGGAGGGCAAGCCAAAAACGAAAGTCAAACAAAGGTCAAATATATTTTTGTCGAAATGTCCGAAATAGATATTTCAAAATTTTAATAGTGCAGAACGGCTTTAAAACCCTATTCCTCGAAACGGTTTTCAAACCAGAGCAATTTAAAAAATATGAACAATCCCAATTGCTACTGACCATAGATATATAGATGGCATAATGAAGGCAAACAAGCAAACGTCCAAAGTAAATTGCCTATATTTTATCACGACAAATCATTTTTTGTAGAGTTGTTGGTATAGTCTTTATTATTTGAACTGAGCTTATCTTCTACACAAAGGCCATTGTTTGTGTACAATACTATAATCTTTCTTTGTGTCCGTAACCGCAAGCCGATTACACACAAAAAAGTTAGAACTACATTGAATGTGCATTGAATTATCAACCCTATCCTCTTAGTCAGTAGGTTTAAAATGTAAAGTGTCAGGATACAGATATAAGTCTTAATTATTTGAACTGAGCTTATTCTCTACACAATACTATCACCTACACAAGACTTATATCTGTATCCTGACACTTTATATTTTAAACCTACTGACTAAGAAGATAGGGTTGATAATTCAATGTACATTCAATGTAGTTCTCACTTTTTTGTATGTAATCGGCTTGCTGTTACGGACACAAAGAAAGATAATAGTGTACACAAACAATGGCCTTTGTGTAGAAGATCAGCTCAGTCCAAATAATAAAGTCTATAGTTCTGTAGCTCTGCCTACCCCACTATGGGAATGAAAGCGTGAGTTTATGTATGTATGTATGTAAATCTATCAATGCGGGTATGCAATGCCCCCTGGTATAGCAATAAACGACTTCTACGCTGATTGCCTAACAGTTGGTTTATATTGGATATCTTACGCGTTTTTGCTAACGTTACGCAATTCGGAGGTTAGTAGGAGACCGCACTAGAGGTAGCCTCGCAGACATCTTTAGTGCTTGCCTAATGTGTCAATATAGAAGGATTACTGTGGGCCGCAATGTAAACAGTGTAATAGGTAATAATAATACAACGTAACTGTAATCATTCCAGGATTGATAGTAGGTAAATTGAAAATTAATTTCAACTCAAACCAATAGAACTTAATAGGTTCGTGCAATTCTTTGTCTTATCGTGTAAGGTGTTGCAAGTTTCCCATTTCCTTTTTTTTCAATGTTTTGCCACTCCCACAAGTACAATTGAACGTTTATTACTCTTTCACGTCTAAACGACTTAAACAAGGTTAAGTTATACGTTATAGCACTTTTGGTATAGGTGATTGTAAAAAAAGACTGTTTCTTAAGGAAAATAGTTTTAATTTCCTGTGACTTTAATGTTCTCTCTTCAGAGAGGTTATTATGACATAACTATGCAGTTTAGTTTACTCTGAGAGAAAAGGACAGAGCTATATAACTGATATAGCTCTGTCCTTTACACTCGCCGTAAAATGAACTGATATATTATCATAATAACCGCCCAGAATATTTTTTTCAGAAACCATCGCCTGAGTATTAATTTAAACAAAACACTCGAACAAAAGGCGAAATAAAACAAAAAGTCCGATGTAACCCAACTGAACGTAACTCGATAAAATATTCCATTTGATTCCTTCACCGAAACGAAAAGGTTTAGACAATGTTAATACAACCGGCACTGTACCAAGTGTAAAACGACTGTGTTTTAAAACCACATCTCACGTAAAGTAAGATTGCAACAGCAACCACTAGTAAGACGAGATAAGGTTAAACATTTAAGCTAGCACAGAAGCGACTTATGAGGTTTTGAAAATAGATTCAAGCTACTGCCTTTTCTCTGGAGTATAAATGGTTTCGGCTACGTACATAAGTGGCAGTGTAAATACAAAAACCGTGCGGCTTGCCGAAATCAGTCACAGTTTACACGAGAAAGGTCGAAAAAAGGGTCGTCTTTTGTTATTCGCGTAAATTGGATAATGCGTACAATTTCTGCGTGCTTTCTAGCCTGAATTGGTACCTTTCCCTGCCTTCTGTTGTGTCATAGGACGATTTAACAACCGGTATCACAAACTGCGCCTCTTTTCTAAGCGGCAAAATCCAAATCGTATTTGATCTTTTATGGTATTGTTTACTTATGTCCCGGTTGCCATTACTATCAAGTAAATAAGAGCATAAAAAATGTTGACAATACGATAACAGGTCGAAAACGATATGATATTAACCATGTTAGATAGAGACCCTGATCTTAATTAAGATGCTTGTCTGAAGCCGCGTCAGAAATGTAAATTTTCTACAACTTGACATTTACCTACGCGTGTGTAAGATTATCTTGCTCATAATTCTTATTATGACATGAATGCTTTTAATATTTCGAAAGCATTGTTTACGTGATTTCATTACGAACTGATAAAATTTGCCCAGTTCCAGTCGGAGAGAGATAGAACTATATGTCTGTTATAATTGTCTCTTTCATTGCCTTGAACTACTGGAACGGCTTCAAATGTAGTGAAAATCGTCGAACATCGCATTTTGTGAGAAAACAGTAAAACTAAATTTATCGATGGTTACTGCAGCTGATAAAATAGGATAAAAAAGAAATAATCCAACCAGTTAGGAGGCTAATAATAGCGAATAATTATTGAATTATTACAATACTGAAACAGTTGAATGAAATTAAAATAAACTACACTATACAATAATAATTAAGAACTAATGTAGCCTGTTAGCAATACAAAAATAATACCCCCTTTAATAAATCCGTTCCCGGCATTGTACCCATAATGCTGGCTGCGTTACCTCTCTGGATAGTTAAACCTATCCTTTGGGAGACTTAAGCGCCAGCTCTGGCATCCCCGGAGGCGTCAATAAGAAATTAATTATTGAATTATTAACTACAATATCTATAATAATGCAGGAATTATCTTTTATTTCAATTTGTATTCTTGCATTTGAAATAGTTTCTTTGAAAATAGGCTTTATCTTAGCTTATAATAAAATTATTCTCCGCAAAAAAAATATGACGTCGACAGGAAACTTGTTCACTGTTATTCAGCTTCAGTCACGTTTTGCTGGTGCGCGAGACGTCACAGTCGAGGCCCGAATACGTCACGACTCACGAGTAATGCTCAAACCGTCATTCTTACTGACGTCATAGAAAATTCAGGGTTGCGTTATTGTCAGAAAGCGACGCGGCTTTTCGTTACGTCATGATTCTACTATGCTCTAGGGAAAAAGTGGATAACTCTAGTCTAATTAAATTGAGGTACTCGCACATTTGAAAAAAACTTTTGCTTCGTTGATTATTAATACAACTTACGTATTCAAGGAAAATTTTAATCATGATTTAAATGCGAAATAGAAGCTCTAGCCTATTTTTTTAAGAGTGTCTCTCTGAATCTGGGATATTGCGCCTTATGTAAGACGATGAATGAGTTGATTCTATCCGCCATTGTCCGCGTCTCCGTGCGCATAAGTCATTTACCGGTATTCCCTCTACCGCATAGAAAGGATCTCGCAAATAATCATAATCGTAGACCACTTTAACAATAAAATAACGCCTTAGCATAGTCATAATTCGTAACCTTCCTCCGACTAAGCCGTAGTCAGATATAAATAATTCGTCGACATATATTTTTTTTCATTTGGTTGCCGCCATATTGAATTTTTATTACTGTCATATCTTTACTGACACTAACAAGATTACGACGATCGATTGACATCAGAATAATCAAAATCGGTCTACGCGTTTAGTTTCTAAAGCGCCACAAAGCAACAAACATACATATACATACATACATACATTAAATCAGGCCAGTTTCCCAGAGGGGTAGGCAGAGACCACTTCTACTTGCTACGATCTTCTCAATTTTCTTCCGCTTCTTCCACATTCATACATCGAGTCGTGCACGCACGTCGGTTTCGGGTACTTAAGTTTTCCAGTATTACTCCAATTTGATTCGAAAAAGTACGCCTAGGGCGGACCCTTCCGACCCTTCCACTCAATTTCTATCTGTATATCTCTTTCGTCAATCTTCTTTCATCCATCCTTTCCGAATGACCGAACCATCGAAGCATGCCCTTTTCAATCTTAGTCACTATATCTTCTATTATTCCGCATTCCTCTCTGACATTTTCATTTGACAAACATATATAGACTCATTAACACTCCTCTTCCTCCGGCAGTCGGGTAACAAAATGTCTGCCTCAACTGTAATAAAGAGGCGTCAAAACGCTTAATTTTAGCCTAAGCCTTGAAACATGACGGGCGCGTTAAGCACCATTCCACCTCGCCGTTAATTTCTACCCTGCCCTTTAAATTATAAATTAAAGACCCTTAAAGTATTTTAAAAATACTAAGTGGATTTCAGGGAATCCTTAATATTTTAAAAGCTGGATGAATTTGTTGTTTTAGAAATGTTATTCTAATCTTACTATTACCGTGGTAATATGACAGCTATGAAGTTCATTTGACGGCGAGTGTAAACGACAGAGCTATAGCATTTGTATAGCTCTGTCCTTTTCTCTCAGCGTAAAGTTAACTGCATAGCTACGTCATAATAACCCCCCAGGACCTGGATAAAAATAATGCGGGAAAATTAAAAGTTACACTAACAAATGTAAACATCATACAAATATTTGGGGTTATGTGTTATTCTTGGTCTTGGTGGTGGTTGGTGGGTATGGATCGGTCCTATCATATACTGATCATGGTCACTATCGATAATGTTATTCTTTTTTCATAAATATCCTGAGAACAGCACATTGCCATTAAAATTGTCAAACTCAAAAGAAGTGCGAGTATTTTTCCTGGCTTTGATGTTTGCTATGTATTTAAGTGCCGTAAACCGGGGGTTGATCAAATTCAAAGTAAAACACGAGTTTTTATAGAAAGAACAAAAGACAAAATAATAAAATAAAAATATGCAATAATCGTTTTTCTTTGTTGTTTCGACTTAATTGACTAGAAAAAATTGAGACCTTTACTTTCTTGTATACAAAATAAAAACATATGATCAAAGTTAAACTACGAATGGAGTATTTGAAAACACTAAATATTTGAATGAATATCTCAAGTAAACCCGCTGAAAATCACGTAAAATCTGAAAAAATATATAGCTTAGATGTTGTTTCATTTTCCATATCACAAATATTTTTTTTACCTCAATGTTCAACAAACTAACTATTCATACTTTTTCTATAAGAAAAAAGACAGTAACACGGGCACTACTTTAACTTTCTGAAGGAGCAACTATCGCCGCTACCGGTGGCGCAAAAAATATTATGGAGGTGTATTGCAACTTCTCAAAAAATACTTGTTTGGACAAAGCAGTTTACAGTATTTATTTGTCTATGAGTAAGTTTAATACAAGCCTAGAGTTCGAGTTCAGTTTGGAAATAGTTTAATGAGACAATGAACGGTGATATTTTTTGTTTCTAAATTGACCTTTGTAAAATAATGATTTTACCATTTTCACCGGAGCAGGGCATTTGGAGTTATTGCACGCTCGCCCTTCATTACACATTCAGGTGATAGAAGCAGATTAAATCCTAATCATAATTCGCTGTATGCGATACCTATTTTAAAGCAGAAATATTTTAGAACAAATACCCATACAATAAAATTTAAATTCTACAATTCTTGCACACACTTTTTAGTTAAATTACTCATTGTGATTGTGATTGTGGGTATTTTATATCATTATAGTTTATATAAATGAAATAGTCTTTCTTGATAGGTAAGCGCATTACTTGAAAACGGACATACTTGGCCAATTTATAATAAATATAATAAATTAATCTGCCCTGCAAGAAATGGATGACAGCTTTTTCTTTAAACATATTTGGCATTTTGCTTATACTTAAAAATATACGAAATTTGAATTTTTCATCTGTTTTATTGGGCAAATGGTGTGTGTAATAAAAGTTTTACATAGCAACTGTTACTAATCTATGAAAAATCTAAATGACCAAATAACTGGTTTTTTTATAGACAACTTCCAATGAAATCGAAATGACTGCACCCAGAATCATTTAATGACGATTTCATTTTAGCCTGATTGTGCAAAATGTGGTTGGTGCAAAATGAAAGCGTGAGTATATGTATGTATGTTTATCATTCCTTTCATATTTCATACACAAGTTTGAAAAAGGAACAAGTTAAATGTCTCTAAAATACCTCCGAGTACGGAGGTTAAGTAAAAAATAATTAAGCCATAAGGCTCCATTTTCGTACAAATTTGTAACAGTTTTCTCTAACTTTTCGTTTGTCATCTGATATCAAATTGTGTTCGCAATATCGGTCGCGAGTAGTACGAAGTTAGGTCGTTGGACACTTGCCTACTTTGTCTTGTTTATTTACTGGTTTTTTTACTTTATGATGAGCCTTTGTCGTTAAAATTTTGTTGCGCAAATGGTATAAACATATAAAAAACTTAGTCGACGCCGGGAGAATAATTTTCTTGACATGTTTTTACAAAAAAGATAGATTAACATCGGGCCAAAACAAAATGGTTTCGGTTCACTACTTGATATTAAATGTTTGAAAAGATCTACATAAACACAGAGTTACTTGTTATTTTTGCAGCACGGGGCAAGTCGGGATGCTGTCATTACCTTTGCTTAAGTGAGATATTGAAAAACGTATTTATAATAAATAACCCTTTTTTATGTAAAGTTAATTTAATAGTATTATTGAAAATTTAACAAACCTCCTATATGTCCCAAGTTTATAAGTTATAAAGTTATTTAAATTAATTACGATACAATTTCTACGCAAAATGCTAATAATAAAGTCGTCAAGTTGCAGAAAATAGTTCAACATTATGCTCGTGGTTATAGCAATGACAATAATTTCAAAGTTTATTTAAATTTCTGCCACTAACTCGCCAAAAATATACTCACGTTATATAACAATGTTATAAACGTCACGTAATTTCAAAAGAACTGTGTTAAAACGAATGAACGGAAACCGACCGAACCCTATAACTGTGCGCGGCCGTTATTTAAAACTCAGTTCAAATTTCAATCCGAATCCCTGTATTTATTCTACACACACGTGTATACTTTCATTCACCCATTCGGTCCATTATTCATGGCAGCCCTTAAATATGAACCGACCTATCCTAAAATTCTTTCCCCGTTTATTTTGCTCGCCACTGTTTTTGCAGTGTACACTTCTCTTACCAAAGCAATAATTGGGGTAGACCAAAAAAAATTACTCACGATTTTTATATTCTAATTCGAAAGAATAGGTAATTTTAAGAAGTTAATTTCATTAATTTTGTATTTGATCCAATGGTTTTGTTTTAATATCTTTATTCATTTAGCGGACATTTTGTGGATGACATGATTATTTAAAATTTGGGTTGGCATTTTCTAATAAATAACAACAATTAAATGATATCTAATGATAAAATGCGATTTGAATCGTGGAATAAAACTTACTATTTCAAGCGGTTTTCGCTTAATGCGTAAGATACACCTAGGAGGGCTTCTAGCCAAAAACGAAAGTCAAACAAAGGTTAAATATACTTTTGTCGAAATTTCCGAAATAGATAAATATTTCTAAAACATAATAATGCAGAACGGTTTTAAATCACTATTCGTCGAAATGGTTCTCAAATTAGAGTAATTTAAAAAATAATAACAATCCCAATTGTGAATTCGCTGTAACCTTATCGACATTATGACAACAAAGGTAAAATCCTTGGTCAAAAACTGGTTTGATAGCACCTAAAAAATATCGACCGTATAAAATGTTTCAACTTTCATTCTACGTTCCTATTAATAGTTTCATTCTAAGTGATCTGTTGGAGCCATTAACTACAGCTTCGTTCTCCAATAGTTATATCATCAGAACAGTGGCAACAATTTTACGGAGCACATAAAATAGAGACAGATTTCAACAATAAGTGGTTGAAAAATAAATGAAAATTAAGCTTTGCCATCGCGTATTTACGTGCGTGTTTATCCGCCTACATTTTCTATACCTACCTATGCTATGTACCGGTGTTTCATCTACTGTTGTTCTTGTAAATAAATATCCGCTCTATAGGAGTTTCCTGCATTTGTTTTTCTTCGAATGACTTATGCTTGTCGTGCAAATTAATGAGTTTATTAAATTAAAATTTGACAATTTCATTGCAAAGGTATGATACGAAACACGTTGTCAGATTCCCAAAATGACACCAAAATTTTAAACCATCTTAATATATTCTGAAACTTTCAGAGTCCCATCAAATATATTTTCTAACCTAAGTTCAGCGCGTGTCGGTACCCCGGTGGTCCAATTTCCCACGTTATTTAAAACCCACTCGGCCAGAAAGTTAAAAAAATGAACGCTTCGAGAATATTGCTCTTTGCGAATTACTTTCCCCGTGCGGTCGTCTTCCGATTAGGCGGAGCTCTAAAGTCATTACAAAGAATGCGTAATGGGTCGCGTAAGGAATTGTAGCCAAGTATTTATGTTTAACACCTGAGACCAAGGTTCATTTTTGAAGCAATTTCAGTAGGGAAATATACAGGGTGTCCCAGAAACCGACGTCAACCCGCCTAGGGCTGATAGAACAGCTCATAAGCTATCGATTTAACCCCCATGTATGTTCAGCAATTGTTATTAGTTTCCGAGATATTGATCATTTTAATAGGAATTTTGTCATTTTTCCTTATGTCCGTGTTACGAAAAATCCCTAAATTAATGTATTAATTCATATTTTTTTTAGTGTTTTCTTGCATGATTAGAATCATTGTGAAATAAGGAAGTTTTTAAAGCTACATGCCAATTTCTTTTTTATTACAAATGTTTGAGTAAACGCACAGAGTTACTTTCTCCATACTAAGAGAACCCCGCGTTTGTTTTTCACCTAGTATGGAAAAACAAACTTAGTGTGTTTTCTCAAAAAGTTGTAATGAAAAAAAAGTGACATGTAGCTTTAAAAACTTCCTTATTTTACAGTGATTCTAATCATGCAAGAAAACACTGAAAAAAATGTGAATTAATACATGGATTTAGGGATTTTTCGTATCACGGACATAAGGAAAAATTACAAAAATTCCTATTAAAATGATCAATATCTCGGAAACTAATAACAATTGCTGAACATACATGGGGGTTAAATCGATAGCTTATGAGCTGCTCTATCAGCCCTAGGCGGGTTGACGTCGGTTTCTGGGACAGCCTGTATAGTTGGAACATTTCTTATGACATCCGAATGAAGTGATAACACATTAAGTACTCGTAGGTAGGTAAAAAATACGTACAACCAATACTTAAGAAAAAACTCTTACGTAATCTATGCCATTCGTTTCTAAGATTTTTTTACAGATGACTCCGTCAGCAATTTTCTTGCTTATTATAACAAAATGAGCAATCACAATTAAAATCGACTCTTTTGTAAAATGCCGTTGTTGTCTACGAAAGATAGCTTATCACGTCCAACCCTAAAAGGGCCCGTCACGTCTGCCGCATTGCGTCTCATTACTGACAACTCGATTTGAATAGAAAAGAACAGTTTAGGCAGCGATTCGACCGCCAGGTGTGCAATATTGCCTAACTTGCCATACCGGAGTTGCAAATGGGCAGTAGCCCGAATAGTGAAGTTTTGAGGTTATTTTGTGAGGTGTAAAGCCTTTTCGGCGGGATTTTTGCCAATTTCTTTTGGTCGGGTAAGCTTGAAAGGTAGGAAAAATATTTCGATTTATCTAAAATACTTGTTAGTTTTGTTATGCATAATGGAGTTTGCCTGTCTCGCCAACTGACCTGAGGGGTTATTATAACCTAGCTATGCAGTTCATTTTACGGCGAGCGTAAAGGACTGAGCTATAGCAGTTATATAGCTCTGTCCTTATCTCTCACCGTAAACTCAACTGCAAAATAAATTCATAATAACCCCTCTGACCTAGTCCCAAACTAACCTCTAGGCTTGTACAGTCAGCTGCAGAGAAAAGGATACCCCCCCTCCTGGTAAGGATCGATTTTTTTCAAAAACTTGTGGTTAAATTTATATGATTTTTCGGTGAATTGAAGATTTTACTATTGCCTACACATAAACTCAAAATCATTCAAATCTAATCACAGGTTTTCGAAAAAAATCAATCCTTACCAGGAGGGGGGGTATCCATTTCTCTGCAGCTGACTGTACTATGGGTACTAGACAACGATATAAACACTTATGTAGAGAAATATATACTTAAATACATAGAAAGCATCCATGACTCAGGAACAAATATTCGCGCTCATCACAAAAATATCTGGCCTTAATTGGGTGGATACTCAACCAATGTAAAAAATCACGTTTACTTTTTAAGTTATAGTATAGAATTTTACAAGTTGGCAAACCTATTATAAATAAATAAATAAAAAAACACACGAAAGTTAGATATATAATTTAAAAGTACCTGTTAAATAACTTCAATAAATTTTTCTCCTTTCACTTTGCAGCAAGCTGAAGGGTAAACCAATCCTAAATCCCTTCAAAATGTAATTAAATTGATCTCCAATAGCCACTTGAACAAATTGATTTTAATGCCATTAATAGGTTCAAGTCTTCAGAATTGAACGACGGCATTACAGGCAAATACATTCTATTGTGTTGTAAAATAGGCTGTAAATTATAGGAATATTCGGTCAAAAGCGAACTCAATTGTCTGTGGTTAGACTGGAGCTGACCCTTCAATTTGCCAATAAGTCCGCGGCATCTTTGTCTGACGGGTCGTTTTAATAAGTAATAGCCTCTGAGATTCGCTACTGGGAGTAATAATGGAGGGAATAATTGGGAACTATTGGGAAAATTTAAGACGTTTGATTGGGTTTTGCATCACTGATTTTTTGCAAGAATGAGATAAAATTACAACAAAATGCTACTGTTGGATCATTTAATGTTTAAATAATTTTCTGTCCTACTTAAATTAATTTATTATTTGTCTTTCTACATACATACATACACACATAAACTCACGGCTTCATTCCCAGAGTGGGATAGGCAGAGCTAAAGAATTACCAAAAAGTCTTTAAACTTCTACAGGGTGCCTCTGACCTTGGGGCTTTAAATGCATAGATCAATTCTACTC
This sequence comes from Acleris emargana, assembly GCA_927399475.2. Classification (NCBI taxonomy): domain Eukaryota; kingdom Metazoa; phylum Arthropoda; class Insecta; order Lepidoptera; family Tortricidae; genus Acleris; species Acleris emargana. The sequence continues at coordinate 5,890,577 of OV656847.1, forward strand.
CTGAAACTAAACTTCTTTTGTTCTGTAAGTTGTTAAAAATATGTTCAGTTTAAATTTATTTTTTATCATACAAGTTAAACCTAATTTTCAATGTACGCGATCCAATTCTCCATTTTCCTTTAGCCCCCGTACCAAGGTAATGTCGCCCCCGTACCATGAGATAGTGATTACATGGCCAGTATGTAATACACTGATTTTACAATTAGACTTTAACATCAATTAGTTATCTAAATTTAAGTTATTTTTTCATGTTGCAGAACAAATGTAGTTCAGTTTAGCGAGTAGAATCGATCGTTGAAATTAAAGCCCCAAGGTCAGAGACACACTGTATAAACACATAATAATAATTCTATAACCACATTTTCTTTCTAAATACTCCTTTCTAGATTTAGAGAAATAGAGTAGCGCATTTTAGTGAAAGTCGTGTTAACACAAAGGTCTATGATTTGTTAAGAAAGAAAGAAAAAGCATTTATTCTGTGATACTCATAAACATAGACACACACTAGAATATACGAGTATATGATTTTTATGGGAAACAGGCGTGATTTAATGTATGTATGCATGTATGTGATTAAGACATAGAATACTTTTAGTTTTGGAAAATTTGATGGTTTCCGAAGAAATTATTGTTTCAATAAATAATGCGGACAAAGGTATTCATATTGAAAATCATTCAAATAACGTCACGGTGCCAAAAAAAATTATAGCACATAGCTTTATTACATAGCATATAAATATACGTATATATATAAATAAGCTTCGTTTTATGTAACAACTTAATGTAATCTCTCAACAGCAACCACGGTAGAGTTCAAATTAAAAACCTGTGCTTACGCCCTTTTCATTACCACAATCTCAGAAATCAGTAATGTAGGAAGGAAAATGAATAAATGTAATGAAATAAATGAACTTGAATTCATTTGATAAACACAACACTGTGTTGCTTACGCAGGACTCGGAGTCACGTAACCGATATACCTGCGTTGCAGAGGCCATAAAGCTCTGTAATAGTCCGTCTAGACTGACATTCTATAGCCCTTACTCGACGCAAAATTTGCATTATTCCAGGACAAAGGGCTATCTTCAGATCTGCCTTGCTCACTCTCCGTGATATCACCAAGAAACAAAAGATGATTAACATTAATCGTATACGTATATGTCGATGATTGTATTAAGGATGCTTTTGTACTACCAGGGGGGTTATTATGACATAGCTACGCAGTTAATTTTACGGTGAGCGTAAAGGACAGAGCTATGGCAGTTATATAGCTCTGTGCTATTCCCTCAGCGTAAAATTATCTGCATAGTTACGTCATAATAACCACCCAGGAAGGTTACCCTATATTTGTAATCTTATTGATAAAATGACATACATACTTTCACGCCTGTAATCCCCGAGTGGGCTAGGCAGAGCTACATAATAACAACGTTAAAAAACCACAATTTGCACAAATAGGCTAAGATGTTTACCAGCATATTTAGTGACAGGTTGCAAGCCCATCGGCATCGCCTAACAGTACTACAAGCCTTTATTCCCTTAGTCGCCTCTTACGACATCCACGGGAAGACATGGAGTGGCACTATTCTAACCCGGCAACCACACGGGTATAAAATGATAAAGTATAAAATTGATTATGATGATATTTTTTATGACATGGGGACACAAACTAGCTGATGATAATTGAGCTCTGAGGTTCAATAACTTAAAGGAATAATTATATTTTATCTTTCACCGTCTTTCCGTCTTCGCACCGGAACATGTATAAAATTCCAAAAACATATAACGGACAAAAGCGGAGAAAATAATAGATTTAATTCTCTACTGGCAACAATGACTTTCATCTGAAACAGCTTTCGAAGTTACTTTCAGTCTTTGTCTTTGTAGCGCCATCTTCTTACGTTACCTTAGCTTTTAATTTCTCGATAAAAATAAATTCTGAAGTTTTTACGTGGGTGGCGACATTAAGATATTATTTTCCATAAAGACGATACCTGAGCCTTTTCAAAGCTTTTGTGTAAGAGTGATTAAAAGTGTTAAACAATATCAAATAAAAACGTGGGAGGTTGGTGAAATTTTTATCTAAGAAGACACCTTCGTCAAATTTAAAAAGGATAATGAAAATATAATACCGATTATACTCTAGTAAGATTATAGTGAAATCATTTAAAATGTATTTTTTATTATATTCGTCTTTTATTCATAAACGAACAATAACTAAAGTGTTTAAAATATGATCAGTCCTTATTTGTCATTATGACATTTATATTTGACGGAAAGGGACAATCTCAAAAAAAGAGAAGGATCTCGTGTATGATAACATGAAGTTTTTTTACTCTTCAGTGGAAACTTCCTTCGAACATTACAGACGTGGGATTGAACATTGGGTTTTTATAGCAAGAATAATTTACACGAGCCCACAAGCCACCTGATCGTAAGTGAAATCTGTAACCCATAGACATTTTAATTCTAAGACTACAATCCTAAGGGCCGTGTTAATAAACTAATCTTAGTTGAGATGCTCGTCTTGAGACACGTGAAAGTAAACGCCAAGTCAAATAAAACTGTCACTTTTGACGCATCCTGAGATGGGTTACCGTCGAGATCAGTTTAATACGGTTGTAAGACTTCTTTGTGTTGCAAACTTAAGTTTGTTTAAGCGGTGCTGTAATTAAAAACCTTTATTCTGCCTTACCTTTTCAAGTTACAGCAAGGTAAACATCAAACACTACGCGATATAGAAACTAATTAGCTATTGCAGCGCCATTACCAATTGACCGTCGGGGCAATAAATAATTTTATCGGAGTCTCTCGCTCGTACTCGTGGAGCTTATGGCGAGCGTAAGGGATACGTGTAGTATCAGCGTTATCTTCTATCCCTTACGCTTGGCATAAGCTCCACGAGTACGAGCGAGAGACTCCGATAAAATGATTTATTGCCCCGACGCGCGACGGTCACTTGGTAATGGCCCTACAATAGTTGGGTAATTGACACTGAATGATGTCTCACAGCTGCCGTATAATATCTCAAAATACCGCAAAACCCCCCTATTCATCTTCTAGAATTACGTGAACTTATCCAAATTTCTTTAAAAGTCCTTATTCTGAGTAATAAAAGTGACAGGATCTTACGTCTAAGTTACGGCTAGAAACCACGAGCTTACTCCTAAGTCGCGTTAGGTCTGTCCTTGTCCTTCATTTTCATCATGAATGAGGAAGAAGCGGGACAGGGAATTTCGAATTTGGTTCTTCAGAGCAATTCTTTCTGCACTTGCACCTTGCAAGCTGTCTGGATTGACGCGGGTACCGATTCCGTCCAGGATTTATGGAATGCCCGGGAGATTTATTTGATATTAGAAATAGAACTACAATGGAATGGATTTCCATGGTCCTTTGAGTATCGGTACAATGAGATCGGACGTGGCTTTTACTTTGGATTGTTTCAGCAGATTTTTATTGACATTATACTAATCCTATTATATTATTTACTAGAGATTCGCGTCAGTATATCAGTAATAGCCTTACTAATATTAATGTTTATAGTTTATGTTGAACCCTGCAAGATAATAAAATCAACATTAACGAAAATTTTAGCGAAACGACCTGTTTTAATGTGAAATTTTCAAAGAAATCCGTTGTACCGTTTCTGAGCCAATTCGAAAGAAACTTTCAGACAGTTGGAAAGATAAACAATGAAAATAACGGTTATTTCTAAAAGCATCGTATAAATAGTTCGGTTTCACTCAAGTTTTGACATTTATTGTGAAATCGCAGACAATCTTCAATATTATTTATTGGCATTTATAATAAAAACAAGAAACCAACCGCCTTAAGGCTTGATGTCCGCCATTTGTACTGCCTTAGTGTATTGTGCAATCAAGTTTAAATAAATAAATAATAAATTAACAGGAACCTGATTCTATTTTGCAAAAGGAATTTGCCAAATAAAAATAGAACCTAATAACTTTCTTCACAAAATGTGTTTAGTAATTTAACATAATTCATAACAAAAACAAAGGTTTTTTATTTTAAATTCTTCTTTTGCTGGCAGACGGCTACATCTAAAAGGGGATTCACTATTATTATTCAGCCCGGCCTTAGGGACCCTAGAATTAGATTAACCGCATTAGAGAACTAAATAGGTTAGAAAAGAAACAGCATTGCGGACCCAGGAAATTGCCTCTGGTTGCCGCCGGAAAGCCACGATGAAATGGCCAGTAGCAAATGTGAAGGAAGTATGCTAGAACGCTCAATTTGAATTTGAATTTCGAAGGGATAATTTCATTATAAGAATGGTTTAAATGTTTTAAATTGAAATTATGAAAAATAATGATGACAAGACGTACCTAAGGTGAAATATTTTGTTTTTACTCGACGTAATGTAATTTTATATGGCGAGATTTACGCTACTAGTATAAATACCTAAAGGTGAAAATAGTGAGACACTTGTCATATTTAGGCCCGTTTTACCTACTATTTAATATTAGGTTTTAAAGTAAATAAATACATGACCCAGAATACCCAATCACAGACAAAGGGTAGTAAAATATTATATCCATATTTTCGCGAGTAAATGAGCAATGTTTGAAAAATTATCAACATATCTTATTTAGTAACCCACTCCAAAAAAAAGAAGTAGGTACTCAACTTGATTGTACTTTTTTACTTTTTACTACATACCCTTAATCCAATTTAATAGTTCGGTTCTTTCTACAACACCTAACGTTATTCATCTTGATTGAAACCCGTGGGCTGAAATGTAGATGTAAATAGAGCCAGGCAGTCGTTAAGGCCGAAATCGTACCTTCGGTAATGTGTGAAATATTGACAAACGTGAGCGGCAGGCGGCCGCCGAGATTGCATTCACGTCGACTCGACGACACCACACAGATTATAACAGTACGATAAAGGCCTATAGGATCGAAGTAATTGTGTTTTTAACTTCGACGCAAAAAGAAGGGTATTGAAAGTTTAACGTACAATACTCTAAGCTTCCCAGCGCTCGGTTGGCTATTGCTATCACACTTGCACTCGCATAGTATACGGGCAACATTTAAACTAGACGCAGTTTATAGCTCTACATGTCATGTAAATGTGGAATTTCGTTAATTACTTTAAAACATAGAGCGCATTTAATTTTTAAAACTCCCATCGAGCAGCAATGTAAAACGTAAACGGCTATTTCTGATACATTGCGAGGCGAATTAATTTGTATGAAAAAAGAAATACGACGAATGTTAACGATACACATGTTTTTATGTTAATTAGGATGCATTTTAACCGTCGTCGAAATGTTTGCTCGTATTCCGTTTACACACTGTAAGTATAGTGTAGAAGTACCGGCTTTGGCCATTTTAAGACCGATTTCGGCTACTCTAAATTTTAACTAATATCTAAAGCATTATGGCAATTACAAAATTATTTTTATATTTTACATACATACATACATACCTTCACGCCTCTAATCCCAGAGTGGGGTAGGCAGAGCTACAGAATTACCTACAACTTTTATATTTTATCTTAATATTAATCACCAGTGTTAACTATTTATAAATATTATTTTTAATTATACAGTATTTTTGATACTCATTCCAACCTTAAGTGGCCAAAAAGGGTACAGTGGCCACAAACGGTACTTCTACCCTATGGTCTATGTGTGTCTGTTTGTGGCATATTAGCTCCTAAACGGATGTATGGATCCTTTTAAGGGGACGTTATCGCATTTTTTAAATATATTTTTAGCTTCACAATCCTCTTAAATAAAATAAATATCAGGGGACTATGTCACACCAATTGACCTAGTTCCAAACTAAGCTCTAGGCTTGTACTATGGGTACTAGACAACGATATAAATAATACTTATATAGAGAAATACATAGAAAACATCCATGACTCAGCAACAAATATTCGCGTTCATCACACAAATATCTGGCCTTACCGAGATTTTAACCCAGGACCACTAGCTTCCAGTGGCGAAGCGTCACGTAAATAAATAGGCAAGCCGGAGCAAAAAAAAGGTGTATGGCGTGTGTGCTTGTTTGCCCCTTCCGTGACATAAAAAAAACATACTTACCTTAAAAAATGGATGTCGTCTTTCTAGTTCTCAAAAAGCAGTGCTGAAGTGTCGCGTGCGTTAAAAGTGCGCGGAAAGGCAATTCTTGCTTTCCAAGTAGTACGACCGTATCAATTAAACGTTTCAATAAATTTCGATTACGTTCCACTTTACGATTGTGGGCCTCAAAATTATTACCAAAAAAAGTTTAAATTCTACTGTTACCAAACTCATGTAATAATATACAACTCCGTATATGTTTCTCGCTTTGAGCATGTTTTCTAGCTGAATTACTTATAGAAAATAAAATATAGAAAATAGAATAAGTTTTTTTTTCTTGCCTTTTTCGTGCTTATTATGATTGAATCTTAGAAAAAATACAAATTTATTTCCCTATTTCTGGGCGGTTTGCCCTTCGGGAATATATAAAAACTAACCTAACATAACCTATTTTTTTTACATACCTACTTTAATTCAAACCGTAATGTTTCAGTAATAATTGATTTTAGAGAAAAGTTTGTTTAAAAAAATATGCTTGTTTTAGTATATTCTAAACAATTAAATCATCATAAATAGACCTTATATTGACATAATTTTCAAGCATCAAAATTTTCTAAGTCCCTGACGCCTTGAAAATGACCACCATTTGAACCCCTATAACTCAGCCAATTTTGATTTTAGAGAAAAGTTTTTGAATTTAAACATGCTTATTTTAACGTGTTCTATACGATAAAATCATTTAAATTAGGTGTCATAATGATACAATTATGGCGAAATTTTTTCTAAGTCCTGCGTCCCCTAACTGAATTATATAAATTGTGAATATCTGCAAAACCTGTTCGATTCCAAACACTGCTAGAATCGGAAAACAGCAAAGATGAATAGCAAAATAATTTGTTTAATTTGCAGCTGCCAGTCAGCCAATTGTATTTGTAATTCGCTGTGGAAATGTTTGAAGAATCCATCTCTACGCCTATAATCAATTTTTATGTCTGGGCGAGCGCGTCCTAACTTAATGACATGTTTCTTATTTCCAAAGGATAACTTTGAAAAACATGTTTGTTCATTAAGTAGGTAATCTGTAAGACAACACTCAATTTGCACCAATGCGGCCATTTGTACTTTGAGTACAGGCAAAAATATGTAAAAACCAAACCACGAATATAACCTAAATAGATCGAAGCAAAAATAACAATATTTAGGTACTTAACGAAATATAAACAAACCTCCGTTGTCGCCACGAATCTGCAAATAACACAATCCAAACAGAAAAACATTCACAGAACACTAAGCAAGCTAAATTTCACTAGTTGAGTCTCATAAAACACAATAAGTTAAGTAATAACACAAATTTAACTATAAAACAAAACAAAACACCGCGTATTTTAGCGCGAGGACGCGAAAGTAATGGCGTAATGAAAAAAGTAGTTGAAGGTCGTGAGGCCAGAGGGGAGAGAGACGGTTGAGTTGAGTTGAGTGTCCTTGGGAAAAGAAAGTTAACGCATGCACTTTAAGTTCAAAATTGGATGCAATAAGCCGTAGTTCGCCGGCCGGACTTGCGTGCTTCTCCCTCTTGCGTGCTCACGAAGGTGCCGCTGTGTCTGTGTGCGAGTTTAAAGCTAATGTAGCGCTATAATTTTATACCATTTGGTTTGAATTTGTTAGTGAGGTCCGGCGCCGAGTCACCGGCTTGTATGGCGGTTTTAATTGTGGGTGTAAGTTCGAGCGCGCGTAGTGAAAGGTAACTGAGCATGTGTGCGTGTATACGAAAATATTGTTCTTGTTTCTTTCTAGTAATATAGGTTAGTGAATGGGTGCGAGCGAGTGATAGATTTCGGCTTGGTAAATAAATAAATTTGAATTTCGGCGTTAGTGCGTGTTCATTCATCGTATTATGAAGCAAGGTAAAGCTATAGTACACCGGGTTACTTTCGGTTTTACGTTTTGTTGTTTGTATACCTAGTAGGTACCTACTCTATGCATAGGAATTTTTAGGGAAGCCGCTGGGAATCGGGTTGTATGGACGCTTCGCTACTGCTAGCTTCGTAGGCGGGGTTACTAACAACTATTGTAGGGCCATTACCAACTGACCGTCGTCGGGGCAATATTTTTTTTTTATTGGACTCTCTCGCTCGTACTCGTGGGGCTTATGGCGAGCGTAAGGGTTACAAGATAACGCTGATACTACACGCATCCCTTACGCTCGCCATAAGCTCCACGAGTACGAGCGAGAGTCTCCGATAAAATGATTTATTGCCCCGACGGTCAGTTGGTAATGGCCCTACAATAGGCCAGCGCGTCATAAAATAAAAGAAAGCTAGGTTCTATAATCTGTGTGCTGCGCCTGAGCCGATTATCCGATATGAGATTTGGAGGGAATTGAATTTGGGCACAGTCTTTCACGATCAATCCGACTAACTTCCCATCGCTCCGGCTCGCTCTATTTTACCCACTCCTGAGTTTAAAGCAGTTCGGGGAAAACTATTTTAATGTTGTTTTCCGGCTGATTAGTTTAGACATGTTTCACATTCTGTTAGTTTATTGTATTGATTGGTACTAGCATTCCGAGAATATTTTCACATTCTTGAGAAGATTTCCTAGCTACTGGGATTGACCGCAGTAATACATATAAAAAAAATTGTAAGATGGAGAAATTAAATGTTTTTACGTTATGATGTTTTATGTTTTATAGAATGTATTGTAGAGCTATATATCACATTATATTATACATACAACTAAAGTACATGTTTTTATTTGATACAATGCTAAATAAGTATGAATTGATGTTAACAATTAAAAAACTAAGCTACTCAAATGTTAAAGATGTAAATAATAATCACCACTATAAAAATAACACCCCCTCTAGCAGGTCCGCTCGCGGCATGGTCCCTATGACACTGGCTGCATTACCTCTCTGGATAGCCCATGGCTACAACTAAAGTGATCAGCTATGGACATTAAACATTGAGCTACCGTAGGACCTAGCAATGTGTCGTGTTTCATTACGAGTAGAGAATATTTTTTCATCTTAATTCGGGTATGCAACACCTACTGCTGAGTTTCTTGCGGCGTTTCTTCTCAGCAGTGGTCTCCTCTTGTGAAGCGCTGGTAGATACTTGACGTGTAAAAGTTCCCGTGCGGCCTACTTACTGAATAAATGTCTTTATCTTTATCTTTACTTAGACTATTTGGCCTAGTTTAGTATGATTGTATACCCCGGTTCATCTCGATTGCATTTGTATTAAACCTGCAGCACTAAGCCCGCAATCTCTTGCCTTAATCATGTGCGTTACGTATTCCGGAGCTGCAACTAACCAAAGTTTACTGCAGGAGTAATTTCCGCATTCCGGAAAATGGTAAACAGAGCAGGAATTGTATGAGAAAATTAAACATACTTCCTTGTTTAATACATGACTGAGGTTTCAATCTGAATTTAAAATTTTTGTTTGTTTTTAATGGGTGGGTACTTTCCTGGCAGTAGTTTGGTTCTCACTCAGCTAACCCAACCTAATCTACCTAAGTATTTAAGAGGATTGTATATAATATCAGTAAAAATAAATTGACATTTGGCAAACTTATGTTACCTATAAATTAAGGGAGCGAAGTAATAATTTAATTTTTTTTTTTTGGAATATAATATATATGTCTAAGGAAAACGTTTGCTTAATAAACGTTTGTCTTTATAAATCACGACAAAGTAAAGTGATGCCCAACGATAATTTGATCAAACTAATAAAATGCGAAATGTAAATGTGCTGAAAATTCATTTGGGAAATGAAACTACTGCGATAAGTTTTTTGGGAAGTGAAATTTGGCGAAAAATATTTTGCCCAAACGGCACTACACCGTTTCATTTGCCAACAAATTTTATTTCTGTAAAAGTAAATATTTCAAGATTTTTATAAAATCGAACGTAATCTAACCTTTAGGGTTCTACACGATGGTACTGAAATACACCCTGAAATATTTACAGTTACAGAAAAAAGCGGGTTGGCAAATGAGTCAGTTGAGAAACGATACAAGAGAACCATTAAAACAAACAAAAATCAACGAGATATAAAATAACGATGTTGAGATTTTTCTCGCAACGGTGCGCATGCTACTCACTCTGAATAGCAGTTGTATGCTTCAGCTAACCGGATAGTGGAGACAATTAGTACGCAGTAAAATTCTAGACACTGCTTATACGTATGTTATCTTTGAAAATAAAGAAGGAAAACAATGTATTACAAACAAAAGTGCATCTCTTTCAACTTATTGGTGGTCCTGCACCCTGACGCCAATTAAGGTCCACTCAGCATGTGTTGTGGCACACGTGGTGCAACCCTCATAATCAGTGGATCCTTAGTTTGCGAGCGACGGTATTTTTTTAATGTAAGTAAATTGATGTCTTACATACACATACATACATACCTTCACGGCTTCATTCCCAGAGTGGGGTAGGCAGAGCTACAGAATTACCAACAACTCCAAAAACTTGTTGATAACTCTGTAACCACAATTTGCACAACTAGGCTAAGATGTTTAACAGTGTATATTAGTGACAGGTAGCAAGCCCATCGCCTAACAGTACTAAAAGCCTTTATTCCCTTAGTCACCCCTTACGACTTCCATGGGAAGACATGGAGTGGCACAATTCTAAGCCGGCAACCACACGGCATGTGTCTTATACATAATTATTTTCTAAAATGATGGCAATAAGGTACCTACGCGATAAGTTTATTAAGTTTAAATACGATCTCTATTTGATGTGAAATGTATATCCAAACCTAACTAGCACTAGTCTTTGAAAACACACCGACCAAGATATACATCCTATTTCTCCACTTTTAAGCAAACATCACCCGCTCCCATTATCTATCCTCACAAACCGAATTCGCAATACGGTCCAAAGACTACAAAGGATTATTGCCTTGATGCGACCCGTAGATAAGCGTCCGCACGTTTGACACCCTTTGGACACCAGCCAAGCTTAGTGCTTGTTTGACCAACATTAAAATTTCATGAACGGTCTAAAGATACATCGCCAATACAATACGGACTTGGAGCTCCTACAAAATGGCCGCCGGTTACTTTGTCCAAACCATAGACTGCGAACATAATTGTTTTGCGAAAGTAATGTCAGCTTTTCTTGGTTTCAAGAAGTCAGCAGCACATAAAATTCTCTGATAAAACCGTCCCGGTTGTATAAACTCTTGGAGTTTACAGGACAATTTGCGATTCAAAAAATCCATGTCAATTGAGTGCAGCCCGGAGCGTGCACTCTATTTACTCTAGTCTCGTTTTACTACCGAAATCGGTGCGGAGCATTCGGACCGAAATATGTTTGCATATAAATCTGTAGCTGACTTTAGCATATTTTGCATTTGGTTCTCGTTGACTTGTATTTTGATTTTCTGTTGTGGTATCCATTGATGCTGATTCTGTGCTATTATTATATTTAAAATAGTGATAAGATAAAAACAATGACTGGTCTGTGACTTTGAAAGACCATACGGAGCGATTTCCTTCCCTTTTCCTTGGGTTGTCTTCAATTTCGCCAACAGCTTTAGGCTTTTTTGAAAAAACTAAAGCATTTTTATAAGTGCAAACTTTTAAAGCGACCAAAACTACCACCATAAATGTTAGCCATAATCATTGCCACATATATTGGCTAACGCAAAGCGCCAGCATTCGATTCGGTTACATATCACTAACTAAGATATATCAAATTCCATGTAGGTAACTCATTACCCACCCAACCGAATAGCTAATTAGCCTTCACTTTGAACTTCCATTTGAATCACGTTTGAAAGCGGAATACTTCTTGCTGCAAACGTCATGATTTGTAATTGAACAAAAACAACGCTTTGTCTTAATTTCGCTCCCCTAATACAAGACAAATTCTCGCCACACCGCCGCCATTATTCTGCGTCAAGTGTTTTTACCGCTGATGTTATTAAAGCAACGAGATGAGAACATTTGAATTTCGAACTGCTGGTAATGTTCTTTATTTGAATATACGGTGTTTATGACCAGTGATGGGAAATAGGTGAGCTAAAATACCTATTCTTTGCGAGAGGACATAATATGGAGTGGTTACAACCGGATAAAAGTATATATTTTTTGGATTCCGGGTATTTGATATTTATCCGTGCACTGCGAATACTAGCCGTAACAGCCCGTTCACACAGAGTCTCCGTATTTACGGTACCCGTTTTAACGGATACAACAAAAAATGATGCTTTGTTCACACATAGGCACCGTATAGCGTTCAACGTATCCGTCATTAACTGAGAGCCCGTTCACATATTCTCCGTACCGCACCCCACACACAGTTTATATCCAGTAAAAACGTACGGATACATGACGGATACGTATTCCGTTCATCCAGTATTCGATAACAAAACGGAATGTCATAATTTAGCGGACCGACATTTTTTACTGTATACTGAATACTGTGTCATATGTGAAGTCGCTCATACAACTCCATACGCCATCAATGAAAAAACGTATACGATAAAACGGGTACCGTAAATACGGAGACTCTGTGTGAACGGGCTGTAATGTTGAACATACATTCTTTTCCTTATAGAATGTTTGTAAAGTTTGTAGTAAAAATGGTAACATTCCTGCCATAAAGTTAAAATTATAAGTAATCCAAAAATGTGAACGCCCATTTGCAAGTCATAAACAAACAATGCGTGGGAAAACTTATATTATTAGTCCTGCTACTACTTTTTAGAAATCTTGTACATTCCTTCTTTTCTCTAGCCCTTTTTATTAAAAACTAACATTAAACATGCCGTACTTTAAACAAAACATGTCATGTTTTACATTACGAATAAATATCGAATACCCGGAACAGAAAAAAAATAAAAAAATTATCCTGTTGTAACCACTCTATATTATGTCCTCTCGCGAAGAATAGGTATTTTAGCTCACCTATTTCCCATCACTGTTTATGACTTTCATTTGTTTTAATAAAGAAAGAGCAAGGACTGTGGAAGTTTCCAGTACGCAATGAATTATATTCATGATTCGGTTTTCATACACGAGGAAGAGAATTTACGCATCTTGTGGTAGCCTCATCCAGGCATAATTTAAAATAAATACCTGCCTATTAAGACAAAAACAGGCATTTTTATTTATTCATATTGCAAGTAAGTAAAACTTAAAGCTTATCAGAGATTCAGGTTGGTAGATTTAGGCAACTTTGTGACTTGGTCACTTAAGCTAAGAAGATTAAAACGTGAATAAAATGGAACAGGCAGTAGTTTAGGATAAAAACGCCATTTGAAATCGGTTTATTTGCCACTAAAAGATAATTCCCGCCCCAAAAGGCCAAGTGACATTGCGAGTTCCTGAAAATAACACCTATTGCATTCACGTCTTGTAAAATCGAACAGTAAGTATTCAAATCGAATCGGGTACGTGACATTTTTGTGTAAGTGAACATTGTTTTGGGGTATAAGAACAATAATCGATTGGTAAATGGCTCGTATACGCGAGAAGTATTCTCAAGTTCCAATAGCGATACTCAGACATTCGATTTCATTTTATTTGATTTCAACATTACGAAATTAAATTGTAATAGTAAAATTATTCTGAATAAAATTTGGCACATCGCGAAGAGACATACTTCTAACATTTTTATCCCGAAAAGTATTAACTCCCTAATCACTGAATATTATAAAACAAAATCTGAATGTTCGCGATAATCTCAAAAACTACTGAACAGATTCTCATGTGGTTTTCAGCTTTTTTATGTGTAATAAATTCTAGTTTAAATACTGATGTTATAAAAAACTCACATAATCTGAAGCGGAGCGAGGGAGGTCGCTAGTGAAATATAAAGTATAAACACAAGTTCTTTCTGTGCGAACTTAATCGTGGGTAAAGTCCGGTGCATACATATGAAGTTTATATGTTTTTTTAAACACTATTGTAATGTTTACTACCATTTATGATGACGAATTCTACCAAAACCTTTCATAAATACAGAAAACCGAAATAGCTTATTTAATGTAGTAAATTTGCATTCTACATTTTCAGTTCACATTACATTATACCCGTATCTTGTATTATATTTTATTTAAACAGATTTTTTTTTAACTCTTTTTTTTTTCTTCGCACCAATCTTCTTTTTCCATTGGGCATTAAGTCCGCCATTTGTACTTTATTGTATTTTGTGCAAAGAAATATAAATAAATAAATAAATAAAATACATTTGCAGTTTCATACCAGTTTCCTAAGCTTGCACTTGTAATCGCTCAGGTTTATGTTCTTAGTAAATGTCGGATCGGATTGAACCCACATACCCCGCAATTACAGCGTGCACTATTCTATTGATTTCAGCAGCGCTCGACTGTGAAATAATCGCTGAGCTAAATATAGACTCTTGGTTCTCGGAATACCAGGGGTCCTATTTTGAAATTCGAGGTTCGAAGTTACGCTAGCTCCATCTCTTTCTCTTGATTTAGTCTCGAATGATGAGTGACAGGGATGACGCTAACGTAACTCCCAACTTGGATTTTCAAAGTAGGGCTTCAGTAATTGCTGCATATCCAGGAAACTCGATTGGTTGCACTGCTATATAATTGTGTGCATCGATGCATATATTTCATCATTCGATCATAGAATGTCAATGCAGAGCATCTATTCTATTGTATAAGCCCAGCTTGCTTCAATATCGTAATCATATTGTAAACCACAGATCTTATTCACTTAATAATAAGAGCTGAGGCTGTATTCTACTCGGTAATTTGAGCTGTGAAAGCTTGTGAAAGCTCTTGTTTAAGTGACAGTAATGGTGGCCAAGTTAAAAACAATATTATACAATTTCGACAGTTATTTTGAAGACGCGTTGCCCTAGTTGGTAGTGACCCTGCCTACGAAGCTAGCGGTCCTGGGTTCAAATCTGTAAGAGCAGATATTTATGCGACGAGCGCGAATATTTGTTTCTGAGTCATAGATATTTATATCGTTGTCTAGTATCCATAGTACAAACCTAGAGCTTAGTGTGGGACTAGGTCAATGGTGTGACATTGTCCCTTGATATTATTTATTTATTACAAAAGCAATTATTTATTAAGAAGTAGAATAGATCCTTTGTTATAATATAATGTAATCAAAGTATTCCGTTTTCAGTCAAAACTTCCCTTACACTCTGCACCATACACTTAACTCGAATCACTACCATCCCATTCAAAAACAACATTATTTTTACACGTGTAATAACGTATTTACTCATTTCCCGCGCTATCACGAAATGATTTGTGAGCGAACTTTTCCCCTGTGACGTCCATGTTCTTATCACTTCCACCGAGGATGTTCCAAGGAAATATATTACCGGTAAAGATAAAGGCTTTACATAGTGTGCACAGTTCCGAGTCCCAGACATGCAAGGAATAGGAGGAAAGACATGCATTATTAAACGAAAATGATATAATATGCTATGATTGTGGAATATGATGTAAGAGTAAACTGCACTTTGAGTATGAATTGGGGCCAATTGAGATCAATTGGGATAGACCAAAAAAAATAAGTCACGATTTTTACATTCTAATTCGGAAGAATAGATAATTTTAAGAGGCCAATTTCATTAATTTTGTATTTGATCCAATAGTTTTGTTTTAAATATCTTTATTTATTTAGCAGACATTTTATGGATGACATGATTATTTAAAATTTGGGTTGGCATTTTTGGGTTGGCATTTTCTAATAAATTACAACAATGTAATGATATCTAATGATAAAAAGTTATTGTAATAGTGGAATACAACATAGGAACTATTTCAAGCGGTTTTCGCCTATTCCGTAAGATACACCTAGGAGCCCTCCAAGCCAAAAACGAAAGTCAAACAAAGGTCAAATATACTTTTGTCGAAATGTCTGAAATAGATAAATATTCCAAAAACTTAATAATGCAGAACGGTTTTAAAACCCTATTAGACAGAGTTTGGCGTTTATAAATGTAGGTTTACAGATACTTAATATTAACTATAAGGGGATTATCTTGGGGTTTTTGACAAGATGGTGTCGCTTTCTTAATTGTTCTTATTTTTTTGCATATTTTGTTGTTTAACCCGTGTGGTTGCCGGATTAGAATAGTGCCACTCCATGTCTTCCCGTGGATGTCGTAACAGGCGACTAAGGGAATATAGGCTTGCAGTACTGTTAGGCGATGGGCTTGCAACCTGCCACTATATAATAATGCTGGTAAACATCTTAGCCTATTTGTGCAAATTGTGGTTACTGAATTATCAAGTTGTAATTCTGTAGCTCTGCCTAGTCCTCTCTGGGATTTCAGGCGTGAAGGTATGTAATGGATAGTAATGAGACTAATGAGGTATTAATTTGCAGTAAATTAACATTCAAATGTGCAGTATACCTAATGAAGAATTCAAGTTTGAACACGTATCGCCTTTGGAAGGATTGCTCCAAGAAAATCCCACCTGGTCTTCGTAAAGTTCTTCCTACATCGCTCCACGGAGGCTGGAGGATCACCGTACAGGGCGAACGATATGAAGTGTTACCAAATTCACAAATTCGAGCCTGGTGTCAAAGTAAATGCGACTTACTAGCAGGAAAATGTTTTGGAAGCTGCGTTGGAGCCTTGGGCACGCAAACATTTCGGTAGTAGACCATAGACATTACAACAAGACTTGGCCCCGGCTCATAAAGCTCGTGTGAACCAAGAATGGCTGAACAACGCGTTCCACATTTTATTTCGTCCACACAATGTCTTTCGAATTCCCTAATCGCGAACCCGATGGACTTTTCTATCTGGTCCATTGTGGAGAGCAAGGTGAGGAGAAGAAAACATGCCAGTGTGGATGCACTGAAGAAAGCGATCGTACGTAATTAAGATTGCATACCGCAGGATCACATTCGTGCAGCGTGCAACTCATTTTTCTACCGTCTGAAGGCCATAGACAGCAAAAGGTGGTCATATCGAGTTAAAATAAAGTAATCTTAGAAATTTGATATCTTTTTCTCATTTTTTTCTTAATAATGAATAATTCGTGACAACAAAAAAAAAACGTAGCCTTTTGAATTTGGTAACACTTCATATCGTTCGCCCTGTACAACGTTGCTTTATGTTTTTTTTTGATATGTGACATTGGCAGAAATGGTTGTTCGATATTGCAACCGGTTGCCATTAAATAAATAAATAATAATACTTAACCTATGTATAGAGAACACTGTTTCAAATTGGTCCCATTATAAACATATATATATAATTGTTTATTTACTGACCATATTTGTAATACAATGTATAATGAATAAAGCGTCAAGTTTCCAAATTATTTCGAACATCACCGGCAGAATTCGAATTTTAATAATGAAGCTACTGTGTTAATTAATAACCAATATTTATGTTTATGTTATGTGCCGGAAAAACGTAATTTAAACGTAATTAATTAACGTTGCCAGTTTATTCAACAACAACAACCGATGAAATTACTGTCTTTGTCCTCAAGGTTGGTAATGCCATAGCAGTCTTAAGATTATAATCTAGAAGATGGAAATGTCTATGAGTCTCCCATGACACTCACCATCAGGGGGCCTGTGTGCTCGATTGCCTTCTCTATGGCTTTAAAAAGACACATTTTAGTTAAGCCTAAGAATGGACCCGATTCTACGTGCACATCGCTTAAATAGCCTAAAACTAAATTGTCTAATTTTAAGACATAGTTTAGACGGCAGATTTAATCAGTGCTATTCCAGAATGTCAAGCTGACAATGTATAAGACCGCCTAAAATAAGAAGCGTCAGATTCAAATTAGCGCTGTCATGGCGCTGTCATTTGATTATGACAGCTGCTCATAGAACAGCAAAGTGTTTTAGCGACACCTAAATAAAATTAGGAAGTTTAGAGGCCACTGTAGAATCGGGTCCAATATCATGTTAACTTCATACCCGATGCCTCCAATAACGGCACAACCTCTTCTCTTCCATCACATAATTCCATAATCCCAGCCAATAAAAATATGTCATACTTGGGAAGTAAGGGCTTATCGTAAACTGCATGTAAGGAGCCGGCTGTAATAAAGGGCGTTTCAGTTCATACGCCGTTGTCGGCTTTTATTGCCTCCTGGAGAACCGTAAAAGATTAATAACTGAACTGGATTCTGATTGTGTGGAGAAAGTTTGGATGGGTTTGAGTGGGAACAGATATTTTTGTGGTGGTTTCAAGCCGGTTAAACTTTTTTTTATTGTACGAAGGAAATCAGGGCCATGATGGTAAGTGAGATCTATTAATCATAGAAAATTGTATTCTTAAAACTGCAATCCTGCAACTTGTGGGAGGGCCTTGTGCAGGGTCCGTCCGGGTTGGTACCACCATCTTATCCACCAACCTACCGCCAAGAAGCAGTGTTTGCATTGTTGTGTTTCGGTTTGGGGATAAGACAGCCGGTGAAATGAATGGCATAGCGTCGGCTTAGAGTGCAAACCTGCTTAATCCGTTTTTTGGATTTAGCAAGTTTGCACTCTAAACAGATGAAATAAAGTGCAAATCTGCCAATTCTTGAAAAAAGATTTAGCAGGTTTGCACTCTAAGCCGACGATAGAGGCATTCCATCTTAGTCCTTAGGGTTGGCAGTGCCTTTGAAGTGAATGCGAATGTCTATGGGTCACAGTTTCCACTTACCATCAGGTGGCCTGTGTGCACGGTTGCCTTCCAATGCCATATTAAAAAATAAAAACGGTTAAGATGGAATGCGTTTGTGCTAGTAATGTGATCCGTTTATATCCCCACACCGGAAGACAACAATGCGAACACTGCTGCTTGACGGTAGGTTAAAGGATATGATGGTGGTAGCGATCCGGTCGGATCCTGCACAAGGTCATTTTTTATAGAAAATGGGTTTGCTCTTGCCTAATTCTCGTCCTACTACCATTAATATTTTTTTCTGTGTAAAGTGTATATCATTCGCTTTCGAGATTATTTTTTCTACTATTTTGATATTTAAATACAGGGTGGGCCATAAATGTTTGCAAATAGCAACACTGATTTTTTCGGACTCTGTCAGAGTGAGCGGCGGGAAATTGGTGGGAAACTATAGGTCACTTCGTGTAATTTTATTTATAAAGGAGCGTTTCACGGGAAAGCAACGGGGTTTTTGTATTAAACAGTTTTATAAAAACAACGATTTGTATCTTTCTGTACGACGCCTACTTAGAATTGAATAAGGATAACGCCAAGTGAGTGAGTGTCCAAGTGTTAGTTTAATTAAATCTTAGGTCAAAAACTTCAAGCAAACTGGTTCGACACTGAATATCAAACAAACAGGGCGTCCACGTTTAACAAGAAATGATGAGAACATACGCAGGCAGGTTAAAGTTTCTGTAGAGAACGATCCAGAATTATCTACGCGTAAACGTTCAGCAGCTCTAGCAATACCAAGAACTAGTCTACGGCGAATTTTACATCTAGATCTGAAACTGCACCCACTGCATGAATTTGAAGGTGACCAGAACATGGATGCAACAAGATGGAACAACATGCCATACGTCAAACATGACCCGTCATCATCATCATCATCGTCATCGTCATTTACCGGTGGTGAAAGAAATGTTTCCGAAAAATTTGATTTCTCGCAGAGGTGACATCCCAATTCCCATGGCTGCCAAGGAGCCCGGACCTAACACCTTGCGATGTTTTCAAGTGGAGATATTAAAAGAGTCGAGTGTACCTTAATAATCCGATGACAATACCCCAGTTAAAACAAAACATTCAGAATGAGATAGCTGCGAGGGATCGCAGCATGCGTCAGCGAGTTTTCCAAAGTGTTTGTGTAGTCGACTGCAGGAGTGCAACGACGAGACGGAGGAGATCTGGATGACGTTATTTTTCAAAAATAAATTGCATTTATCTGTTACTAGGTTAAATAAATAAAATTTAAAAAAACATGAAAAGTTAAATTTTTATCGATGTTTTTAAAGTGCAAAAATTTTTGGCCCACCCTGTACAAAGAATTCCCTAAATTAATACAGACTTATCCTACATAAATCTACGAGCTCTCTTTCATTGGAAATTTTATACTGAAGCTGAGATAAGTTTTAATCGTTTCCTACCTTCACTTTAACTTTTTTATGACTGAGATGCTCGCCAGACCATGTCCAAAGCGATTTCTAGGGTTCCATACCCAAAGGGTAAAAATGGGACCCTTTTACTAAGACTCCGCCGTACGTCTGTGCGTGTGACCGTTCTGTCTGTCTGTCACCAGGCTGTATCTCACGAACCGTGATAGCTAGACAGTTGAAATTTTGACAGATGATGTATTTTTATTACCGCTATAACAACAAATACTAAAAACAGAATAAAATAAATATTTTAGAACCCTTCGTGCGCGAGTCCGACTCGCACATGACCGTTTTTTTTAAAAGATATTATGCTACTTAATAAAGGTGTAAACATGAAAGCAATCTCTATATTAAAAACCTTTCATTTCAAACATTTAAAGCAGCATCCATAAAATTTACAGCTAGTAATTTTATAATTATCTCCTCCTATAAACCGGCGCAGTGTTTTATCTACGCAGTAATAGAATGATAACAATACCGTAACCTTGGAGGTTAGTTAAATAGAAGACACGCTTCGAAAGCTTTATCCCTTTCACTCTACAGATATGGTGCAATCGAGAGAAAAAGACAGCGCTAACGTAAGCTATACAAACTTGTTGGGAGCCATTCAACAAAGTAGGCAAAAGTTCGCGTGTTTCAGCCAATTTCAATTCAGGATCAAGGATTGCGGTTGGGAAAGTCATTCGGTTAATGAGGTGTCGATGGCGATTTAATAGCTGTTGTAATGCTCAGCGGTAGTTCAAAACTCGATTAAAACGAGGATCAGACGAGGGTTCACATTTTACCAGTCTTTGTATCCATGTGTACAAAGAGCCTCACACTTAACTGCCCATTAAAGATAGAAGTGAGAAGATGTAGAAAGAGATGAATATAGATTTTACATAAGAATCTCATGTGCACGACAAAGACAGTTTCTTTCTGTTTATTTTTGGTCACTCAGCTGTGTGAGCGATTCGTGTTACATTTGGTTGGTATGAAATAAAATATAATAGATATACATCACGGGTTCACGGGACAATGTTACACCAATTGTCCTACTCCAGGGGGGTTATTATGACATCGCCATGCAGTTCAGTTTACTCTGAGAGGAAAGTACAGAGCTATATATCTGCAATAGCTCCGTCCTTTACGCTCGCCGAAAAATGGACTACAGAGTTACGTCAGAATAACCCCCCTGGACTAAGCTCTAGGCTTTCACTATGGCTACTAGACAACGATATAAATACTCAATAGAGAAATAGCTTGTGCAGATGCCGTCTCACATACATACTTACCTCTAAACTGTAGAGGCACGGCAGTGTGAGAATATGGATTTGATGGAATAGGCTCTGAGCAGGCTGGTCTGGTGCGGATCTGGTGATTGTGCGGATGGCTAGTTTCTGGAGACTGTGAGGTCTTTCACGGTCAGCGGCTGTTCCCCATAGATCGATTCCATACGTTAATATAGACTGGAAATATCCGTGATGGGACTAAGCCAATTTGTGTGAGATTGTTCCCTTAATTATCAAGAAGTTTTAAGACTTGTTGGTAATTCTTTAGCTCTGCCTACCCCACTCTGGGAATGAAGGCGTGAGTTTATGTATGTATGTATGTTCCCTGATAATTTATTGTTATTCCTATGTATAATAATATTTTTTCTCTATTTAAAAGCCCTTTATGCTATTTTGACCAAACAAGATAAACAAATAGGTAAATAAAACAAGAGCCAAATTTAAGCACATAAAGTATCAGTTTATTCACTGTGGAATTTTAATGAGCGGGTTTTATTAAAAGGAATGAAAAACGAGTCAGGAAACGTTCTTCATACTATAGAGGTTATTTCGAAGGCTTGGTTCCTCGTCAGGTGATGCTCTTAGTGAAACGAACGTGTAATGAACGTTCGTTACCGCTAGCGCAAGGTAGACCTGTTGTCGCCGTCTCTATCATTATTAATTCGGAATCGTGTGAAATATCAAATAACTACGGTAGTGTGTTATATCGATGTGTAGCCAGTGAACTGAGGAGTGCAGTGGAGAAAACAGTTTTTGAAAATACGCTACGGTTGGAAAGATATGACAAAAAACATTTTAAATATTTTAACGTAACGACTATTTGTTTTGCAACGCTTATCTTCCAGCAGTGAGTCATCCACATAACTGTTCATCGGCTGTCGCTCGCCGCAGCGCGCGGCCGCTGACACATGAACGAAGCGGACATTTGAACACAGGAGCTAATCTGACATCGGATACATATGGCTAACTGCGCGAAATGTCACCAACTCATCAAAGACAGATTATGTCTTACTTGCATCAAATGTAAAAAGCAGTTTCATATAAAATGCACAAAAATCTCGGAAAAACTCTTTAACCTAATGCGTGTCAAGGAAACGAAAAACTGGATATGTGAAAACTGCTCGAAAGCTTTAGACGACTCCAGGTCTTCATCAGCAAACAAAAAAGCGGCGTCGTCATCTGCGTCATCTACTTCACCGAAGGTAAATGAACTTAAATTACATACACCTCCCAACTACGTTACAGAACGAGTTAAGTTAAATGTCAACATACCGACTGAAAATTCCTTTGACTCTCTACCATCGGGCATTGACAGCGATGAAGACTGCTCGACCATACTTGATCGCAGCTGTCCTGTTATTGGGTACAGCCTAAAAGATGAGGTAGAAGAACTGACACTTGAAAATAAAATCCTTGAGAGAAAACTGGTAAACGCCGAAAGTGAAATTGAAAATTTGATTATGGAAAATGGCTCACTTAAGAAAGGAATTATGGAGTATGAAAAAAAAATCAAAATACTAACCAATATCTGCAAATCGACGTCAATAAATAGTAGAGAAGGACGGAAAAGTATCAATAAAACAGTTCCAGGTAGCTGCAAATCAACACCAATAAACAGTAGAAAAGGATGGAAAAGTATAAAGGTAACAAGACTTAATTTGGATAATAATACTGAATATTTAAATAACACTAAACAAATAGAGACCAATCCGAATTTAGAAATTAAGCCTCAAGAGAAACAAATTTGTCACATTGCCGACAAAAAAATATTTACTCTCGGCGGGAAACAGTGCAGTGGACTTGCTATCGCACTGTTACATTCGAGGGAAAATACGACCTTCGAAAAATATGGAATAGCTTCTACCATCAAACCAAATGCGCGCGGCGAAGACATACTAAAATCGGCAGAGGTATTACATGCTGGTGCAGACGACGCAATTATTGTTAACGTGGGTGATTGTGATAGTAATCCTACAAGACTGATTTCAGAGCTTAGTTTTTTCTTGAGGTCACATCCGAAGCAGCTTAAAATAGTGATGGGGGTAAAGAATAGCCTGCATCTAAATGAAAAAAAATTGAATGATACCATAAATGTATGTTGTAAAAATTTTGAAAACTGTATATTTTTAAATTTAAATGACATAGACTATAACGATAAGAACTTTGTGCATAGGTTATGTTTTAAAATAAATATTCTTCTAGACTCCAGGTATTATGACAAAAAATATCTAAGCTATAATAAAATGTTAAAAACAAAAGTTGTATATGAGTTTGATCTAACTCATAAAAAGGCGGATCATTATAAGAGGGGGACAATACCATTTTATTTCGGGAAAAACAGTATCCGGAATGTAAATAGTTTAAGCACTCAAATTCGGAAAAAACTATCCCAAAGAGTTATTACTGACTACTTCCCAAAAAGCAATGCGACCGAGACGACTCAGCAAGCTAATGAAACATTTTTTCGTGGCCAATGAAAATGTATTTACAGTTTTTCACCAAAATATAGCAGGATTGATTTGCAAAAAGGAGTTAATTGAACTTACACTATGTGAAATGTCAGGAAAGAATAAACATTTTGATGTATTATGTTTTAGCGAAACGTTCATTAAAGCGGGAAGTGAAGGGAATGTACACATATCAGGATATCGTCTATCAGCTTCTTATTCGAGATCACACCAAAAAAGAGGTGGTGTTAGTATATTTTGTCCAAACGATATTGAAATACGCGAATTAACCTTCTTAAATGAATATTCGGAGGACTATGTGTTTGAATGCTGTGGCGTAGACATCACATCAATAAAATGCATAATTATATGTATTTATAGAACACCGACATCCGATTTACACCTCTTTTTGGAGAAGCTGGATCGTCTGATAAGCAGACTAAAGCACAAAACCAAATATAAAATAGTTATCACTGGAGATTTTAACATAGACACCCTAAAGCCATCTGTACATACAAAGGATTTTACACGAATTGCAATAAGTAATAATTTCGTATTACATATCCTTGGTCCTACTCGTAGAAATGCATGTCTTGATCAAATCATGTCCAATATTCCAGAAGCCCAAAGTGACATTTACAACTTAGGTTTATCAGACCATGAGACAGCACAAAGCATTACTTTCACTATCTTAAATAGAGCTAAACCTATGTTGTTTTGGTACCACTATAAAAGAGTCTACAGTGAAGAAAACATCTCCAAGTTTATTTCATGCCTCAATGCGTTGTCATGGTCTGACGTATACTTTGAAACAGACATGACTATTGCATTCAATAATTTTCATGAAAATTTTATTATTTTCTATAATTTATGTTTTCCAATTAATAAATTAAAACATACAGTTAGACCAAAAGATACAAAGTGGTTTACAAAGGGTATAAAAAAATCAGTAAAAACAAAGAGACAGCTACGCTTTCTGTTCTATAAAAACTCAAAAAATAAAAGTAATTATAAAAATAGGTATCAGTCCTACAGTAAAATGCTAAAAAGATGTATCAATGAAGCTCAAAAGTTAACTAATAACAAATACCTAACCCATTCTAAGAATATTTGCAAAGCGACTTGGGATGTTATCAAAAATACGACCGGAGGTAATCCTAATAATACCAATATTAATAAGTTAATTGTTAATAATGAAATAGTTAATAACCCCATTGACATTGCAAATGAATTTAATAATTATTACATAAAAATGACTAACTCGAACTCTGACACTGCTAACAAACAACAACTTGACATATCACTTGTGAAATCGAATACCTCTACCTTGTTTCTAGTCCCTACTGACGAGGATGAGATAATTAAAATTATTAATTATCTGAAAACTACGAGATCAACTGGTTACGATGACATACAAACACATATATTAAAGATTTGTAAATCACAAATTTCTGCCATACTTAGCTACCTGGTGAATTTGTCATTTACAAGTGGTATTTTCCCAGAATCACTAAAACTATCGCTGATAAAACCACTTCATAAAAAGGGAATCAAGGAAAGTCTTGTAAATTACAGACCAATTTCTCTAATACCTTTGTTCTCCAAGATATTTGAGAGAGCGATGCATGAACGTATTACAAGTTTTATAGGTAAATGTAACATAATAAAACCGAACCAATATGGCTTCCAAAAAGGAAAATCTACGTCATTGGCTGCCTTTTCTTTAATGAACTGTGTATCTCAGTACTTAGACAGAAGCGCATCAGTCACTGCCCTCTTTTTCGACATGAGCAAGGCTTTCGATTTCGTGTCCCATGAAGTACTTCTTGCCAAATGCGAACGGTATGGTATCAGAGGTATAGTGAATGAGTGGCTTCGAAGTTATCTACATGCGAGACCTCAATTAGTCGAAATAACAAAAATTTGTGATAATACAGTGACTTCATATAAGTCTGATATCAAAACAAACCGAGTAGGTGTACCTCAAGGTAGTATTTTGGGCCCTTTGTTGTTTTTGCTATACATAAATGATCTTCCAGACGTAACAGAGTTTGAATGCACACTGTTTGCTGACGATCTGTCAGTTGTTGTACCGTGCCGTGTTGGTAATATTTATAATGAAGTAATAAATAATACGATTTTTAAAATTATAACTTGGTTAAACAAAAATAATCTAAATATTAATATTGACAAAACAACATACATGCAATTCACAAATAGAAATGGTAGTAAACACTCGCTAAATGTAAACTATATAGGTCAAGTAATCAAAGAATCCTCCAAAACTACTTTTTTAGGCCTTATCATAGATAATAAATGTTCCTGGGATTATCACATACATGAGTTGTGCAGAAAAATGAATTCGTTTGCATACGCGTTATGGCGACTAACCAAAATTAGTTCCAAAAATGTTGCGATGCAAGCGTACCATGGGTATATATGTTCATTGCTTCGATACGGTATCCTGATATGGGGAAATTCTTGCCATGCGAATCGGGCCTTGATAGCACAGAAGCAGTGTATTAGAGCATTATGTAATGTAGACGTCTTGACCTCATGCAGACCACTATACAGGGATTTAAATTTATTAACTGTGCCCTCAATTTATATTTACGAAGTGTGCTTGTTTGTCAAAACCAACCCAGAGCTATTTAAAATATGCAAAGATGTTTGTAGCTTCAGAACAAGGTTCCCTGATAGACTCGTTGTACCCCCTCAAAAGACGAAATTGTACAGCAGAGGCACATTTTGTATGTCTGTCAAAATTTTCAACAGACTGCAAAGTGACATTAAAAACTTGCCTCTAAAAATTTTCAAACGGAGACTCAAAAGCTGGTTGACACAGAACTGTTTTTATTCTGTTAACGAGTTTTTTGCTTATTTTAAGTAAGACTGTTATATCTTATAATTATAACAAAAAAAAAAACTTTGTAGTATATTAATAAAAAATTACATTAAATTAGTAGAATAGGATAACGAAATAATTTCGAAGATTAGTTTTGAGTCGGCAGATTGCTAATTTATGGTAATGGAACTGTTAATAACTTATTATTATTACCTATTAGAGATTTATTTAAATGTAAATTTTGCATGCCAGTTGCTGGTAAAATGTGTGATACCACTTACTGCAAACAACTTTTTTATACCACATTTTAAGCAAATAAAGAATATTTGATTTGATTTGATTTGATTTGATTTGAAATCTGATGACGGGTACCCCAAGCATCGATACAGGACTTCCAGAGTGCCTAGGATACCCAACTGATTGAATCTGCATGTTCAGAAAAGTATTTTGTATCGCAATAAAACGTAAGGAAATCCAAATGCTGACGAAAACTCTCTCGCCCGAGGTGTTATCTGATTGTGCGATAAGTTAGATATCTTAAGAACTTTTGACCTGCTCTATTGAACCTCGGAGTATCTACCATTAAACCTTACTCAAACAACCCCTGGCAAGGTTACCAAGGCTTCGAAATGTCCTCGTTTGTATGAAAAACGCAACATGACCCGTTATTTTTGCCCCTGAGTGTACCGCCGGCTTTGTGACATAAATTTGTGCTAAAATGTATCTCGTTAAATTATTATGACGCCTGAAGCCTGAAGTAGACGTGCGGTCCTAAGCGTGGTTTACCAAAATATCATATTCATTTCTCTTAGTCCACTTAATTACTAAACGGTTAGTGAAACATCTACGATTAATAACTTGAAAACAAAATATCGGTATCGGAAAATCTCTGTTATCAGAGCTGATGAAGTTAACCGATCAAACTTATAGGATCTCTAGGGTTCATATTTATAATTAGCCACCCGCCTTCGCTCTTATGTGAGTTTTTGTAACACCCGTTTATAAACCAGAATTTATTATAAATAAAAACTTTCCTCTTGAATCTACTCATAAAACCGAATTCAAATCCAAAAGATCTACGCGTAAATACATACGGGGGAACACATGGCGGAAAACAACATTGTTTTATACTATGTAATAAAGATACGGTGTTGAAATGAGTCTGTTTTAGCTCTTGTTAGCCCTGGGCAGTTTTACGGCTCAAGAAATTCGCTCATACAAGTCGGTTTTTAAAGGATGAGAATGAAAAAAAAATGTTATCATGAATGAAATAATTCAAATTCTAAGCAAAATCCTCGTAACCGATCAGTTTGAAATCCGATGTTCTATCTGTCCTATTCTTTAAATATCTGAAACAGTAAAAAAAATATCGCTTAAAATAAAGCTGCAAGCGATAGAAACGAACGAAAATTAACTACGAGAAACCATTAAAATAGATTGTATGAAGTAAACACCTGGACAAACGCATGACACATTTCCATTAACTAAAACAAGCAGTCGAAAAGTTATCCCATAAATGTAATAAATATTAAAATAAAGTGATAATTCTCGATTTGCAAGCAGACGGTCGTTTTCGGCGGCATGTTACGAGATCGCGTGTCGCGACCGGCGACGTCGGGAAGTGGCAAATTTGAATACGAGTGGGTAACTATTGGGATTGCCAGTGCCACAATAAATTTCATAACTCGTCGGTTGAGAAACAGGCGTAAAAAGTCGCGGGTGTCTCCTAGTAAAAAAAAAATACAACGGAAACTTCTGATATGGGCTTACAAAGGTATATTTAAACTGCTATAAACTTGCAACAGGTGCATACAACAAATCCTACGCCGAGAAAATGTTTTGTATTTGCACAATGTAGGTAAGGTAATTTTATGATACATGCAAAAATAACATTGCGGGCAACTGTGCAGACATAAAAACTGAGTTTATGCTCTTGTGCAGAAAAATAGTAGGAAATAAAATAAGTCCTACGTTATACAGCGACCTTCTGCTGTAACATTACCTGAGTAAACATTACCTTTTTTATGATTTATACATACATACATACCTTCACGCCTTTATTCCCAGAGTGGGATAGGCAGAGCTACAGAATTACCAACAACTCCAAAAACTTGTTGATAACTCTGTAACCACAATTTGCACAATTAGGCTA
The DNA here is from genome assembly GCA_927399475.2 of Acleris emargana. Classification (NCBI taxonomy): domain Eukaryota; kingdom Metazoa; phylum Arthropoda; class Insecta; order Lepidoptera; family Tortricidae; genus Acleris; species Acleris emargana. The sequence continues at coordinate 5,919,417 of OV656847.1, forward strand.
AGATGTTTAACAGTGTATATTAGTGACAGGTAGCAAGCCCATCGCCTAACAGTACTACAAGCCTTTATTCCCTTAGTCGCCTCTTACGACTTCCACGGGAAGACATGGAGTGGCACAATTCTAAGCCGGCAACCACACGGCAATAATTAACTTTCTCAAACATATTCAGCCTTTTTAACTTATTAACAGCAGTACAATATATACATACATACCTTCACGCCTGTAATCCCAGAGTGGGCTAGGCAGAGCTACAGAATTACAACTTTAAAAAGTTGTTGATAATTCAGTAACCACAATTTGCACAAATAGGCTAAGATGTTTACCAGCATATTAGTGACAGGTTGCAAGCCCATCGCCTAACAGTACTACAAGCCTTTATTCCCTTAGTCGCCTCTTACGACTTCCACGGGAAGACATGGAGTGGCACAATTCTAAGCCGGCAACCACACGGCAATAATTAACTTTCTCAAACATATTCAGCCTTTTTAACTTATTAACAGCAGTAAAGTATATACATACATACCTTCACGCCTGTAATCCCAGAGTGGGCTAGGCAGAGCTACAGAATTACAACTTTAAAAAGTTGTTGATAATTCAGTAACCACAATTTGCACAAATAGGCTAAGATGTTTACCGCATATTAGTGACAGGTTGCAAGCCCATCGCCTAACAGTACTACAAGCCTATATTCCCTTAGTCGCCTCTTACGACATCCACGGGAAGACATGGAGTGGTACTATTCTAACCCGGCAACCAAACGGGTTTTATGATTTATTACAAATTAAAATATAAATTAATGGAGTTTTGCATAAACCTATATAGTAATCAAAACTTCGATTTAAATAAAAAAACATATATAAATTATATATTCTAAACTATTGCAATTATTTGATGTACGAGCTTGAAGTATTCCCACTTCGGAAGAGAAAATCTTAGTTCAAATCACGCACGACGATAATACTGATAACGGCGACAACTTTTGTAAGAGTTCTTGTAGAGAGTTCAAATTTGCGTGACATATTGAAACGACTTGTAGCTTTGAATTTTATACATTGTATTCCAAGCAACTAAAGATCCGCTTGTGCACCGGTCAATCGTGATCTCTCATTAAATCGACTTTACGATTTCACATGATTTTGCAAAAATACGAAAACACAACAAATCTCTTGCTTTATAATAATGAGAAAATAAACGTAAGTTAGATTTATTTGACTTAACCTTAGGAACAGAACTTATTATCCGACTAGGTAAATGCAATTTTCATCCTATCCTATCCTATCTGCAAATCGGCTTGAGCCGGTATGAAAAAGTTTTATGTCCATGCAATAAGAGCGAAAACGACGTCGCGCGGCTCGGCTCGGCTAGATCGGCTTTGCGAAAGGAACGACGTCGTTTTCGCTCTTATTGCATGGACATAAAAAAAAAATCTTACCAGCTCAAGCCGATTCGGCGTCGATAGATCTGGGGAGACTCTAAGACTGCGAATACCCCATTTTGAATACCAAACCAACAGACGGCTATTGGGTGAACCCTTAAAAAAAACATTATTTAGCTCACCATATACTTCACAGTAATGGCGGCCGAGTTAAAAGCTATACTATAACCAGTGATGGGAAATAGGTGAGCTAAAATACCTATTCTTTGCGAGAGGACATAATATGGAGTGGTTACAACCGGATAAAAGTATATATTTTTTGGATTCCGGGTATTTGATATTTATCCGGGCACTGCGAATACTAGTCGTAATGTTGAACATACATTCTTTTCCTTATAGAATGTTTGTAAAGTTTGTAGTAAAAATGGTAACATTCCTGCCATAAAGTTAAAATTATAAGTAATCCGAAAATGTGAACGCCCATTTGCAAGTCATAAACAAACAATGCGTGGGAAAACCCATATTATTAGTCCTGCTACTACTTTTTAGAAATCTTGTACATTCCTTCTTTTCTCTAGCCCTTTTTACTAAAAACTAACATTAAACATGCCGTACTTTAAACAAAACATGTCATGTTTTACATTACGATAATTACCCGAATAAATATCGAATACCCGGAACAGAAAAAAAATAAAAAATTATCCGGTTGTAACCACTCTATATTATGTCCTCTCGCGAAGAATAGGTATTTTAGCTCACCTATTTCCCATCACTGACTATAACACATCAAATACGATATGGGTTTTACCACGTAGAATAAAGGGCCAGTACACTGTCGGGAGACAGATTAGGCGGGGGCCACACGCGATCGCGTGAAGCCTTGACATTGTTCTTTATTGAGACTTGCAACGACACCGAAGTTTACGGCGCTTGTGAATGTTTATGTGATATTTTAAGGTGCAGTAAACTCGCACGGAGGATTGCTTTAGCGATTTTCATCCTTATTTATTGCTTTGTTGATACTTGAAAATTTATGATTATTATTAAGGAATGCAAATGACCAGTTATAACCGGTTTTAACCGGTTATTTTCATACAAAAACTGCCAATAACCGGTTAAATTACATTCCCTAAGTATTCTTTTTTGATCAGAAAGACAACTTCACTCCTTTATAACAATCTCATCCTTATACTACCACCAAGTAACAGTGTTCACATTGTTGTGTTCCGGTGCAGAGAATCGGTGAAATTTCTCGGTCTCATATAGTAATAGCTGCGATACTTAAAAAAAAAATATTCTACAAATGAAATGCATTAGAGTAATAGCAAATATAGATCAAATGCAAACTTGTCGGTCACATTTTATAAAGTTTAAATTACTCACCTTAACTTCAATGTATATATTAGAATCTAGCAAGTTTATAAGTGCGTCCGCGGATCGGGAGACGAGCTGTAGGTAGGCCTCCAACAAGATGGAGTGACGACCTTGTAAGGATCGCGGGAACGCGGTGGATGCAAAAAGCACAAGACCGGTCTGAGTGGAGAGCCTTGGGGGAGACCTATGTCCAGCAGTGGACGTCTTTCGGTTGACATGATGATGATGATGATGATGAAGTTTATAAGAAAACACATCCTTATATGCCAATAACAGATATAAGAAGAAAATTATAGGAATGTAAATAAATTAAAATTAACCTTTTCCAGTCTGAAAATACACATCTAGCCCTCATTAGTATATGATTAAATTGTATCGATGTCGACTTTTTTGGTTGGACCTACCAATAATGACATAGATACTTAGATGACCCTAGATTAAGAGTAAGTAAAATATAATGTAAATGATTTGTGCCAAGATATTGTTAGGCAATGTGTAATATAGAATATAATTTAGAATAAGGATAATTAAATGGGTAGTAGTAGCCCTCTCATGTTGCTGTGCCCTCGCAGGGCGTCACATGTATGCCTGTAGTTGTCGTTCCACCTGTTGTAACGTAATGTGACACGCAATAAATGATTTGAATTTGAATTTGAATTACTTATATTAATAAATAATAAATATCACGGAACAATCACACACAAATTTAACTAAGCACTAGGCTTGTACTGATTGGGTAAAAACCTAAAAAATACTTAGAGTATTTAATTTAACCACCACCAATGTTAAGCCTTACGAACATCCCCCAAAATTACAGGAACTACATGTTACGAAAATCACGAAATTTAATGAATTTTAATTTATAAACACTCCCGAAATACCCAAATAATAATTCACTTTAATACACCAAAAGATTCCCACCATAACCGACAACTCTATTGTCATCATATCGTATGAAGTATAGCTCAAAAGTGTCATAAAATGTTTCCAGAGTGTCAGAATTGTCGCTAGAGTGAAAGGGTGCAGACATTTATTGCATAGTTTAGGCGCAATATGAGGCTGTTCTATGGGCAAAGTTTGCCGGCCGAAATGAAAAGCTGTTGAATATTTGCGAGGGGAAAATGTCGTATGTCAGTTTTATAACGTTGGTGTTATGACCTTATGGTGATAGAACGATGTGTACTGGCCAGTGAAGTGATAGCTATGAGATCGAATCGTTGGAGAATTTGAATGTTTGGAAGCTTATTATAGCTAAATGAAGATATTTATCTGTAGTGTGAGAAGTAATAGTAGATTTTTCAAGAAAGGACTAAAACAAGCCACAATGACACGAGATGTTTAGCCACGCAAGCTTTGATAGAGTGACTATATTTCAAGTGACATTATGGTTGTTTAATCTCGAGTTATAAACTCTACTTTTCACTTTGAATGCTAGGAAAAAAAACGACGTTCTTAACGAAATTATAACATTTATAATAACAAAGTTTCTTACAACTTTTTATACACAATCACTGAAAATGGCTATAATCCTCCAGTCACAAACACCGTGATTAGCTGTTAAGGGGTTTCCAAAGTAAATGAAAAAAAACTTAAGTCCCTAGAGATTAATAAGGAGCATTAGTAAAAACTTCTTTTTTTATACCATGAAGGAGGACAATGAGCACACAGGCCACCTGGGCCTCTTTTCTACACGGTAAAGTAATATTGCTTTGACTTGTTATCGATTACTATTAACAAACATAATTCCTCAGTTGCGTAAAGGTACAAAATGACTTTGATTTATTTCAAATGCAGATATTACAGATAGAGTAACATAGTCCATTCATAATGCCCACTTAGTGTTTCCCAATTACACGCCGACGATTTAAATTAAAAAAACACATCCCAATAGGTTCACGCGTTCAAGAGCTACAGCGCCATAGACAGACACACATGCACATACACATCGATCAAACTTATTACATCCCTCTTTTTCAGTCAGGGGTTAAAAAAGTCCTGCTTTTAATTGAAAACAGTACCTAGCTTTTTTTTTTTTATAGCGTGGGAAGGCAAACGAGCACACAGGCCACCTGATGGTAAGTGGAAACTGTGACCCATACACATTCGCATTCACAAGACTGCAAATGCGTTGCCAATCCTGAGGACTAAGATGGAATGCCTCTATGCTAGTCATTTCACCGGCTGTCTTATCCCCAAACCGGAACACAACGATGCGAACACTGCTGCTTGGCGGTAGGTTAATGGATAAGATGGTGGTACCAACCCGGACGGACCCTGCACAAGGTCCTCCCACAAGTAAAGCTTGTCATATTCTGTTGAGATTAGTGTCTACTTCAACAGATACAAGTTGCTTGTATAGGATCCTTATCTTTGTAGACGATAGTAAACTTACAAAAGGCCTTGGATCTGCTAATCTGAGAATTGTACCTTTGTCCTGTCTCTTGTATAACTTGGACTCAGACGAATAGTTTGAAGTTATGCAGACGGCAACATTCTACCATCGCCCGGGGCCATTCTTCGAGATCTAAGTTAAATTGTAAACATTTGGTTTGTAGTTCATTCATCCTATACTGTTTATACGAGACATGTTTATATATTTATTTGTTTGTTTGTTTTTATTCGCGTTGTCAACAGCAGCAGCGAAATAGGGGTTTTTTGCGTGAAGAATTCGATCTGTCAGGTGTTCATCTTCGGTAAGATTTTTTTGAAACTAGAACGACTTGGTGTTCGGTACTAATAACAATTTAATCTTTTTAAATGTATTGTGTGCAAACAGTAAAAGCTACTGCGCAGAAAATGCTACTTAGGCGTTTGGTCCTGATTAGAGCGCGGGGACACCAATATTTGAAAATAAGTTTTTTAGGATCGTATCTCCCTAGCTTTTTTAAGTGAAGAGGAAATCCATCATGATGGGGATTATGCTTTAAAATAATTAAAATATATATTAACGCAAAACAGATACCATAAGGAATTTACGCTGGATGTTTGTTTTTAGTGTTATTACAGATAAAGAAGAGTTCCGCGTGGTTGCCGGGTTAGAATAGTGCCATTCCATGTCTTCCCGTGGATGTCGTAAGAGGCGACTAAGGGAATTTAGGCTTGTAGTACTGTTAGGCGATGGGCTTGCAACCTGTCACTAATACGCTGGTAAACATCTTGGCCTAATTGTGCAAAATGTGGCTACAGAATTATCACCAGGTTTTTAAAGTTGTAGGTAATTCTGTAGCTCTGCCTACCCCACTCTGGGATTACAGGCGTGAAGGTATGTATGTATGTACAGATAAAGATAATAACTTTGTTTTTATGTAGTCTGTCGAGACATACCGTCTAAAACTTATTAAACATATTTAGACCAAGATCACGTACGCAAAACAGTTAAAACCGAGTACCGTGAAACTACAAATACTCGAGTACGTACCAAGTATTTGTACTCGCGGCACGTATTCCCTCAATATCTGGTGGAGCTAGTATCTTGTTTATCATAAGGATAGTGCGGTGAATAAACGGTTTAGAGTGGATTCGACTCACGTCCCGTAGACTAGTAGACCGGAGGGGCTATTGTCTAACGCACTCGCAATCGAAACCGGCTTCAAAGTGGAGTGATTGTTTAAAAAAAAGATAAAAAAAGACATATTCAGTAAGTAGGCCACACGGGCACTTTTACACGTCAATAATCTACCAGCGCTTCACAAGAGGAGACCACTGCTGAGAAGAAACGCCGCAAGAAACTCGGCAGTCAGTCATTTTTTAAATATATTTGATGTTACAATGGTATACTTAGTCTAGCATTATATAAATCTATAAATATTAAATTAAAAAATATATTAAATAAGCTGCGTAGTTTCAGCAGGAAAACACACCAAAATCTTGCGAGATAGATAGAGGGAGAAGAAAAAAAAAAAAAAGAGAACACCTACCTAGGTGTAAGTATATAAGACGGTGCAAGACGACCACATAAGATTGATATGTTTTCCTACATCAACGGTGTCCCCTAGACAAAATAAAGCTACTGAATTAAAAAAAAAAAAAAAAAAAACGGGTTTAGGCCAAGCATTTTTGTCTATTAGATAAGTCCTCGATCCTATAATACGCTTTAGACATTAACGACTTTTTCAAGTAATTTTTAAGTGCTGGAAAGGGTAGCTTTAAAGCTATGTCAGGTAATTTATTATAGAAATGCATTGACCAACAAATGATTTATATACTTTACGGACGCGGAATTTTCGAATAGCGATTTTATTTTTGTTTTCATTTTGTACGCAGACAAGCGTTCGATTTTCAAAATAAAAACGATTGCGATTGCAAGTGCGTTAGACAATAGCCCCTCGGGTTCAGCTAGTGTAAAGCGACATCTGCTACGCTGTAGTGTTACTGGCTAACATAAAGACGTTTAAATTGACGGCGTTTTTATAATCCTGTCGTTTAAATAAATCGATGTCGAACGCACTACAATAACGTTACGAAGTAACCTCGATTACAACGAAGCACTAAATCGTAAACTTCATATGGCGCTTCTCTTTCTCTTTTAATTTGCGACTAATTAGGCAGATCATCTGCTTCATTAAATACCAAATCGATGGAATAATCAAACAGCCTGTACATTATTATAGTTTGATGTGTACAGGGTGTGATGTTTGGTTATTCGATATTCCATTTTGAGGGGCATAGTAGAGCTATTATTATCAGCAAAAAAAATAATTTTTACCCTATCCGTAAATCAGTATTAACTTAAATATTTAATTACTTTAATTTACAAGTATTTTCCAAGTAATTTAATAATTGCATTATTTAAAACTGATCAAAAATAATATGTAGCGTAAAAATTTCTTAAAAAACTTGCTTAGTTTATAGTAGCCGTTAAATAAGATTTAAAACATGCTAAAAGTTAGGGATATGATGAAGCAGCCCTTAAGTCTGCGTCATAAATTTTCCTACTTGGTAAAAAATATTGTTTTTTGTTTGAGACTCTTACGGGAAGGGTCATATTATTAATGTATTATTATGACATTAAATGAGTAATCATCCCATTTTATATGTTAATTGAATGTTTATTATTTTAATTGAAGCGGTTTTTATTTATTTATATTTTAAATTTAAATTTAATTTGTAGGACAACGTGTGCCAATGTGCTATAAAATAATTTGACTCTGGATTATTTTCAGCATAAAAGGAAATTTCGTAGCAGATGACGTATGTGGCGTAGATTATGACTAGGCTGCCAGTAGCCCATATGCTACGCAAGTTGGACCGAACGCTACGACGAATGACTAAAATTAGTGTGACTTGTAATAGTAGTTTATGAAATTGTTGCATAAAGAGGGGTATTAAAACACGAGTGTGTGTTTAAGAACCGAGCCGCTAGGCGAGGTTTTTAATAGTTTCACACGAGTGTTTTAATACCTAGTTATGTGCAGTTTCATACACTACTTTATCTACTCTCATACATTGCGATTCAACCTACTAAATAAAAGATCAAAGTTAATAAAGTAACTACAGCAAAACGTATTCAATGAATGGCGCCAAAACCTAGCACATCACCGCGCATGCGTTAAAGCGGGCGCTGTCACAGACAAGTAAAAATTGGAATGAAAACTTTTTGTAATTCTGTAAAAATGACGCGAACCGCATGTGCGTTCCTTTATAAAAAATTAAAAAATATGGAACCTCATTGGTGACATTAACTTTTTGGATTAACTTGTATCGTAATGGTAAAAAAATTACTTTATAACATTATTTTGTTAGAGAAATAATGTTATAAAGTGATTTTTTAATTTTTTTTCGGTATTGTGTTTATAAAGTATGCCAATATAAATTCGTTTTGAATTTTATAATTCGAACTTTACGATATGAGAGTAGATAAATTATTTTATAATACAAAAAGTCCACGGTATACCATTTATTTCCACGGTTGCACAGTGAAATGATTCTTAACGATATGCAAACGAATTCGTACCCTTTGCAATCATGTTGGTTCGGTTTGGTACTTAAAACATTATTAAGATATCAGGTTACCAGCAGCAACAAAAAATGTTTAACAAACGTTAATCTCATATTTAATACCTTGCTGACATACCAAGGAGTAAACCTTTTTAATTCGAATCGCCGAAAAAATTACTGAGTTATAAATTTTACGTTTAAAATGGGTAGCGTATGGATATTGATATCAAGGATTCAAGGATATTGGGGACAGATAAAAAATACTAAAAAAATGTACACTAAAGTTAACGCCTAAAACAACGTATATTACAATTAAACCGTCCTCGAATAAGTTTATTAACTATAAACAATTCACATGAATTTGTAGACGAAGTAGCGAGTAAGGACTAGTTAAATAATAAATCAACGTCGAGCAAATAACGGTACAGAAGAATATTCCGCGAAGTGAGACAGTAATTAGATTACGGTGGAGGCGCTGGGATGGGGCAGATAATAGTTTCAATCTTTGTTTCCGCCTTTGCACAGAAGCGACTAAGCAAAAAACCTGGTTTTAGTTATGCCTTTTTACCGTTTAAAACTTACGTATTTTATATTAGATATCTTTACAAGAGTATACAGGGCGTCCCAAGACTATGGGACATCAAGGGAAAGTACCTTAATATCGTAGATAGGATATTTTGCTGAAAGAAGACTTTATGTTATTTTTAAAAGTTAGAAATTCTGCATTTAAAAAAAATCTAAGAATTACTTACTTCGTCTGCGAATGGAACCAACCTAAATATGAAAAAAATCACCCTTATTTTTATAATGCCAATCGAAAGAAAGGACAAAAAAAATCTTCCTAAGTAACACAGTATCTTAAAAGAACGGAACAACTTAAAATATTTGAATAAAATTTCAAGAAAATTATTTATTGCCGACGACGACGTTCGAAAAATAGCGATATTATCATTTTATAGATAGCGTTGATTACTCGCAAAAATGAGTTTAAAAAAAATGTAGAAGTTTATTTAAGTACAGTACAATTAGAATTGCTTGTAATTATTATTGCCATGTCTAATTAAAAAAAACATCACCTATGGTTCCGGTACCCACTGCTAATCCGAGTGATATTAAGAGATATAAACTGTTTTAAAAAATGCAGGTAAATATTGTTGGACATGCAACATTTGGGGTCAGTGTTGACTTTCACCGTTGTTTGCACGGAGCCTAAAAAAATAAAAAAGGCCCGTATCTTTGGCGTTTGACGAAATGACAAAAATATTCATGACCACGCACGGATTTACATTTGCGGGGGACTGCGTTTGCGCGGCGTGAGCGTAAATTATCGTGTTTATACCTTTACAGGAGCGGTGTAGATAGGCTAGTTAACATAGTAAATAATAAAAAAAAATATGAAAAAAACCGCCTGTATAAGTTTTCATACAATCACTATAAGTATAACTGTGCTGTGTGTTATTAAAAAAAACCATAACTGTCACAAAAATAAATTATAAGTAAGAACATTTGTAAAGTTTTAAAGTCCCACATTTTTTCTTAGACATGACTTTTAACTAATAATTCAATTATCAAAGGTGAATCAAAAATAGCTTTGTAATGACCCTAATTAAAAATAGATAGAATATAGTAAAATTACTGCGTACCTACCACAAAATACCTCATTAATTTGCTTTACCAATACATTCACTGAACGAATGAACGGCAAGACTGAGTGAATGATTCTTGCGGGCTCAGACTGCGGGGTCAAGTGCGGGGTGAAGGCGTCGCGGCTCCCGGGCTACAAGAGCTCTTCCACACAACGGGAGTTGGGAAGAAAATTGTGTTAACATTGAGTAAAAAAATAAAAATACGTTATTTACATCCCAAGTTTCAAACAGGATATTGAAATGTACCCTATTATAGTAATATTAATAATAATTAAAGGATTATTAATTGAGTTTGTGGATCTGTAAGAAATTTAAAAGTTATTTGAAAATGTATGCTGTGAATGTGGTATTTGTCCATTTACGAGTAAATATTTAGAAGGCTAGAATTTATTTAAAAACTTTTATTTCGTGGTAAATATAAACTAAAAACGTTGTAACAAAACTTATGGTCAGACTCAGACTACGAGCTTACGTTCAAGATAATTAAACCGATTTGAGCTATTTAATTAATTTTTGCCTACCCCACTTTGGGAATAAAGGCGTGAGTTTATGTATGTATGTATGTAATTAATCTTTTGAGTAGTATACAGAAAAGGTAAAGTAAGCCGTTTTACTTCATAACGTGCGATTAGTAAACTTTCAACAACAAGTAGTAAACTACTAGTATATTTTTTATGATTTAGTAATAGAGAGGGCCGTTTAAGTATAACCTAAGCAGATTTATTACTTTCATCATTCATTAATGTCATCAAAAATAAGCAAAGCATAGACTCCTCCGCTCCCCATATTGCTTACATAATACTTGAACAGTCCCAGAAGTATTAATGAGTGCTGTAAATATAAATAAATATAATGAAATTAAATCTTTTTACCGCACCCGGCTGCACTTATATCACTGGAAATAACGAACTATATCACCATACCTACCAGACTTTTAAGTTTGATGTTTGTAATGCTTCACTATTAACATGTAACCAGACAACACCTGCTAGTAATGTCATTGTATTTTCCAATAATGAAAAGGTAAATTCGATACAGTAATTGCTGGTCACAACGGGCAGAGTCGTATAACCTTTTGTTTACGACTTTTTGCGCGTGGACCGTCCACGATTGTTTGAGTCACTGGATAAAAAGATTCGACTTCAAAATAAATGTACCTAGTATTTTATTTTTCTAAAAACAATAGGCTTAATAAAGTGGAAAATGTCTATGTTTCAGATGGGGTTTGAACCAATGTTTTTTTTGGAGGAACGATTTAGTTTCTGAAGCTACACACACACGATTATTATATCGAAGTTGGATTGTTGTTTTTGATTTGTTATTTCAACTGATTATTTCGAACTTTTACAAAAAAAAAAACATTTTATTATTAAAAAATACACGATAAAATCTCATCTACGCTGAATTAAATTTCAATAAATTAGCAGCTTTTCAGACTGATCGAAAACCAACTTATGCTAATCCGGGGCCAAATTCGACATTGTTTAAGCAAGTTAAAGTTAAAACTTGTAGATTTACAGAAGCCGAAACTAACAAAGTTCATGGTATTCAAAATACCTCAGCGTATACAAGATGGCGCTTTCGCTTAGCAGCGGGATATTCGAAATGGCTAGTTTTTTTTTGTATGTATGTAATCACTTTAATGTACTAAAATGATTATTAGATTTGTTGGTAATTCGGTAGCTCTGCCTACCCCACTCCGGGAATAAAGTCGTGAGTTTATGTATGTGTGTGTGTGGTACGGGTAGGATGTAATGGTTAGAATATTTTATTAAAAAACTTGATGAAAAATAAAATACTGATTACAATTAAAAAATTTGGGGATTGAGCAGTCGTTTCCACCCTGTATATGTTTTTTTAATGCGTTTGCCCGCGGTTTCGTGGAAAACTCGTTTTCCGATATTGCCAGGAACTAACTAATTTTCCGGAGTAAAAATAGCGGCTCAGGCTACTCGTATTTACGAAATGGATCAAAGCGGTTTACCTCCCGTTTGCGTATCGAGTGGCGAGTGGTGAATGCCCGAGATTGGATATACGGGAGGCCATAAAATAGATGTCAGTACACGCGCGTTGAAGCTTATACAGCGTGTAGTAGGTACGCAAACATCGTATGTGTACATGAATTACCGGTTCACGCCGACGATGTTTGATTTGTTTAATGGTTTAGATCAATATGGTGGTAGAAGTAGTTCGATGCAGCTTCTTTGTATTCAAATAAAATTTTTTTTTTAGTAAATAGCTATTGCTGGCGATTGTACTCAGCTTATTGAGGCCAAACTATCGAGTCTAATCACCTTATTCATAAACGCACCATAAACCAATTTTAGTAAAAGTATTCTTTGAACTATTTAAAGCTCACTTTAGCTATTGCTCGTTTATGAATATGACGGTAAGTATATTAACTAATTAAAAAAAAAAAAAATAACCCAGTAAAGTACTTGGTACGTCCTCTCCACACGACGGCTACTGCGTCTCTCACATGCGAAACTTTGTTATAGTGATGGGGCCCGAATATCAGTGATACTGGTTTGTCAATATCATCGCATATTTCAAAATGTACGGTATTATGCGATACGTATCGGGATAAAAAATTGCCAACTGCAAAACCACTATTGTCATTTTGAAATTAGTCTTCCATGTTAATAGCAGTAGGGTAGCCACCTCGTGGAGGGTAGGGCTGGCAACTCGTTATTAACAGGTATTAATTTCCCGCGCGGGTGTCATCACGCCAACCGCGGCCACAGACTGTATAACAAGTGACGGTTTGGGTTCTAGAGAAATTGCCGAACGGTATTGTTGTCTTGTTATATAAATAATATTGTTACAATTTTATTGCCTCAGATAATACGGAAGCAATGAAAAGGCGGTTTATATTATTAATTTGCCAATGAGTCCAATGGCGACATTGCCTTAAAAATTTGTACTATTAACAATTGAAATAGATTTTTTGAGACCTCATTGTTTTCTTCATTATTAAGTCATAGCTTTTATAACGCTGGAGCTGGAAGCGTAAATTTTTCAGAATTTATTTTGTCTCAAGTGTACCTACTTGATTAAGTTACGCTTGTTTCTAAAAAAAATATGAAAAAATTATGTTTTTTATCAAAAATACTCCTAAATAATTTGAAAAAGTTATGACAGACATTAAGACCCATTATTTTCTTGTATAGTATTTTAAATACAATTTCTCGTTAAAATAACTTGCGAGAGAACTAAAAATAAAATAAACTAAAAAGTAAACAATAATTTAAAGAACTTTCAAACTTTTACCATGCGTTTAAAAAAAGAAGCCAGAAAAACGTTAGCTATTTTCAAACTGCTCAATGTCCTTGGATTACCTGAAACCTGAACGATCGTTTATTATCTGTGTCCCAACAGGCGTCGTCAGGTGACGTCATCACGTGTCACCGCCGAGAGCGTGTGATCAAGTGGATCGCTATATACTCTGTGGCTATTTTTCGCAGGAAATGCTGGCTGGTTTTATTCCGCTCGTTCTAGATTCAAAAATTAACAGCTATAAATCAATATGGCAGGGTTTTCACAGGGGTTGCTCATGGCTATAGTATGAGCAAGATGTCAATTATTAAGCTTTATGGTTTTCTTTAGTTTTAAGATACTATATAATAAGAAAGACTTTATCAATATCATACCCTATCGATTGATACAATAAAATAGTAAACTTGTACTTGCATATTAAGTTAGTTTAATTTTCGGGCTAGTAGCAAAATGTAGTAGGTAAGTATTTTTTTAAATAAATGAACGTCTCCTTTGAGTAACACTAGCTATCTTTAGTATTTAAGGCAGTTGACCTCCGTTCGTTCGTTTTTTCCACCCTCTGGTCTCCCGTCTTATTGGGCTTAGGTTTTAATTCTGGCATATAAAATGTTTTGACTGTACGTTTAAAAGTGTGTTTAAAATGTTAATTTGGTGTTTGAAACGTGATTTTTTATAAAAGATAACATAATCATGGAAAAATGCACACCTTATGCCTTAACCATCTCAATTCGTAGCTTTTAAAAATAGGATGTGTCTGATTGTTGTAAAAAGGCGCTACTAACATGGTTGATATTACGTCGTCGTCACGCATGACATTAAAAATACCTAAGTAAAGAGAAGGAATTTATTCACAAAAAACTTCAATCAAAACATAGCCCGATTATCCCTTTCCGTAAATACAGTGCAAAATTCTGAAATCCCGCTGTATATTGTTCGCACCTCGACTTTAAAATGATCGGCCTGCCACACAATCACCCGCTAATGCGCCGATCATTATGCAGAGTGCAACAGATTCAGCGTCACACGTCGACTATGACTTCTCGTGTTCTCTATACGCTAGATTTGTTTAAGATTGTACATAAGTAGTACACATGTTCAAGCCTCTTAAGGCCGCCCGTATTGATAAACTTATTGTTTATTCGCAGGCTCAGGGATGGTGGATAGGGAAATCAAAATGGCTGCGTGCGTCTCACTGTGCGTTTATCCCAAAAGTGAAATTATTAAAATTTAATTATTATGTATAGCGCTACCTTTTGGCGATGTCACGAACTAACTATTAAATAGAGCTAGAGCTAAGTAGATCTTAATATATTACATCAAGCCATCAAGTTCATTGAGATCATGGTAGATGGCGCTGTCAGTCATTGACACTCATCTGCCAGATTCAGCGGTTTCAAGTAAATTACATCATAATTGCAGCTATGGTTTTTTTCAAACGGTTAAGTACATCAAAATTTAAATATGTCAAAAATTACGAATTACAATTAGAAACGGCGAAACCGATTGTAAGGTAAAAGGAAAATCAGAAGTAAACCCTGACTTGTGTCATCGCAAATATATAACCTAATTAGCCTTATTAGGGTTATAAATTGTACTGGCATGACAGAAGTCTCTTCTTCGTTTGGCGCTTTCTCAGTCGCAAGCTTAGTAATGAAAAAATGACTATCTCAAGTAGAAAATATTGAGAAAAGGTAGTTCGGATACTTTCTATCTTTTAATGTCATTATTGTCCTTATTTTCCTGGCTAAGTGCCAGTTTCGAAATATTCCGTAGGTACAAGGAGCGTCCCTACTGAGAGCATCGGTGTCAAATATTCGAGTGGTGTCAACGTTTAGCCAACCTTTTAAAAACTTAAACACCACTCGATGTTCGACACCGAATGCTCATTACACGCGCGAATGCTCTCAGTGGGGACGCTCCTTACTAGGTACGACATAATTGCATAGTGAGCATTCAATGGTATTAACATTTTTAACTATGATTATTTCCAAATATTATTTTTTCAACCATTTCAACGCAGTATTTTATAGCAGCCTTCATAGGACCTTATCGGATATGCAAATCGTCAACGAAATTATACGCTCAACAAGTGTGCATTAGAGTGTGATTGAGGCCCATCACCGCGTTCGTTGCCGTGAGGCGTCCATAGTTCGAATAATGCCAGCATTGTACTGACTATAATTCAAATTGCATCCACATTCATCTCTGTTCGTAGTATTTTGAAGAAGGCTGGATTGAGCTTCATGCCATTATTTTCATTTTTAATATTGTTGTAGAAGTTTTGGAATTTTCAAAGTAAAACAAGAAACGTATTATAATGAATTAAAAAATACTTTCGATTATTTTAACGTCTCCAAAACGTCTTAATATTTTCAACAAACCTGTTGTTAGGCTAGACAAGTTATTTAACGCTAACTTAAACAATTTTCGAAAACTGTCAAAATGTATGTAATTGACGCAGGCGCTCGACGCGACCGGCTGACTGCTTACGTCAACCTTATACATTTTGGATAACGATGATGAACGCCGAATGCAATTTTTCTAGGGCCTCTGTATTTAAAACACCTAAGAGATATGTAAAATTATATTTTTACTCGCTTTTTAGGGTTACCATTAATAAAACTAAACGATTTATAGTTATTAATAGACTGGAAAAAGGTAGTATAAATGTAGGTAGAAAATTTCTGTTTTCACAAAAACGTCATAGGCCCCAGCGCATCTGCAGTTTTTTGTTAGAAAAATGTCCTTTGGGCTGCGGGGTATCCATTGTCTTTCGTAGAAAGAGCTCGAATGTTGAATGCAAATGAATATTGAAACGCTGACTCGGATGCTCCAGGGGCTGCGGTACCACGCGATCTCGATGCCAAATCATGAGTACTAAAACGGAAAATGAGAGAAATAATATAAATTGATTTTTAACAAAGGTTGCACCGCAGACCACAGGTGCGACCACCAAAACGTGTTGTCACCGCAGTTTGACAGGTGGTTTCCAATCTTAAAAACAAATGGTCGCGGTAACATTAGTAGTTTCAAAGTAAGCGGTGTTCTGGGTTTCTAAGCCACTTTTGCCGCTAAATATGTCGCAATGTCTCACCTTTATTGGCCTATTTGCATCAAGTGACGTCTATTTACATGGATGAAAACTATATTATTTAAACTCGGTGCATTTTGGGATGGATACGAAATTAAATCGAAATTAGACGAAATGGAAGAAAACAAGCAGTTTAAAAAAAAAAAAACTGCGTCTACTACTGCCCTAATGGCCTCCTTTGTATATTTTTTTTTTTCAGTACAAAGAATCAAAGTTGTGGAATTAACAACGAGACGATTGGATCTCAAGTTGTAGAATTACCAATTATATTTATTTTTAGCTAAGGGAGGCGAAGGTGTACCACAAGGTAGAGTTATTAAAGTCACTGGGAAAGACCAGTGACTTTAATAATTCCGAAACTAATTAACAGATTGAAAAGTTAAAACTATATTCGGTACCGGTAAGGAAAGGGCTTTCTTATTCCTTACATCAAGTTTTGGGACACTCTGTATATATGTAAAATATGTGAACACGATCTTATTGGCTTTGATTTGATTACGGTGTAGCATTATTGATTTCATATTGGTGACAGTCGGCAAATTAAGTGAAGTGAAGTGAAGAAGCAACCTCAAGTTGTAGTAAGCGGGACGTATTGCTTGTAGAATAGCCACATATGGCCGTTAGAATAGAACAACTATATTTCAGGCCACAAGGCAAATACTTTAAATTACAAATTAACATATATAACTTCAAATTAACATAACTACTAAACTTTCGCGGAGTCAGCTGGCCGGCGGCCACGAAATCACCGAAATATGACACTTCTTGGCCAGAACTACTCCATTAAAAAGGTCGACAGATCTTATGTCGGTACCCTTACCACAAAGGACTTAAAATTAATTAATTAGAGCGGTGAGGTTTTAGAGCGGCGACTACGGTCCGGAAAGCGGAGTGTTGGTATACCTCCCACAAGGGGAAAAGGCACTAAACAGACTATCGTGGAGATCCCTGAGGAAGACCTATGTCCACCAGAGGACGTCTTTTGCCTGAAATGATGATTAATAATAAAGCAAGGAATAATGCATTTCTTAGTATAGAAGAACAATATCACGCCTATCTTTGTTCAAAACAGTGATGCTAGAGGTTATTCAAATTAGTTGCAATAACCAGACAGTCGCAATTACAAGACTCCACTATATTTATTTATTTTAGCAATTGTTTGTATGTAACCAAAAATTGGGTGTTTAATTAATTGCTACATTACAACATTAAAAAAATATATTTTGTAATATTTTGGTACCTATTACCATAGAGAAAATAGACGTCTAATTCTTCTTTGCTACAATAGATATACACATTAAAATCGTAAATTTGGAACTCGTCTTTGCTTTTTCAAAAATATTATTTACGCAGCATAAAACGGTACTATAACACTAAGCATTATCTACTCAGTGGGGAATGAAACGGTTTTGTAATAATACTTTTTATAAAAGAGAGTTTCACTTTACAGCATCATTGATGCAAACGTTCCGGTGTCTGGGTGAGTTCAGTTTACTTAGAAGAATATTAGACATCGTTTTCTTTGTTTTAAATGAAGAAAAAGTTTCTAAGTTTATTTCTAGTAATAATCAGAGTAGCCCTATTACTTCTTATTGCAATTAAAATAGTCAAAAAGAAAGTTATAAAAATACCCTACACCCTGTATTACGTTATATTTTACATATGAATATGTCAAATACATACATGATTAAATAAATAGTCACTGAATTTTCTAGATCTTTTTATCTATACCAATGTATTTTCGACAAAAAAAACATGACTAATGGATGGTAGCGTCCCTTTGTAATTTTAAAAGCAACAATTATAAAACATCCTGTTGATACCATCTAATGATACCATAATAAAAAAAAACCTATCCACCTGTATAGATACTCCATACGAGGTAAAAATAATATGCACTAAAAACATAATCCACCATGTGTAGGTAATATTTTCAAATCTGACTGAAAAACAAAACTATTTAAAGAGTTATAAGATTAATGTAACGACATATCTTTCACCCTCTACGAAGTAGCAACGAATCATACATACCCATACATTGTATACATACATACAACCCTAAACATTACCATCCTTTTCCACCATAATAAGTAGCTCGCAGATTTACTCCATAATAATATTACCAACGCGTAAAAGAGCGTTTAATGTGGCCAATTTACTGAATAAATATTTTGAATTTGGAATACAAACTTGACTAAAATGTTTAAATTTGCAAAAAGGTGCTATCAGTGAGATTTTCTGGTACTAGCATCTGCAACAATGACGAAAGCTCCGCGTCGAACGGGCAAATAAGTAAAAAGGATTTCAGCTTTATTCATAGGCAGCTTTATTGGAACTAGCTGAATATTCATCTTGTGACAAAATGGAGGACATTTTCCACCAAAGTATGCAAAATATACGTGGTCAAGCTAAAAGCAAATGGTTTTTTGTGATTCTTTGATGAGACATGTTAAAGTATTACACAACATACAACAGTCATACACTTTTAGCATATGATTATGTACATACGAATGTATCTTACTCTACTAAAGTCTACGAGTGGTTAAGGTTCGGTTTTGTTGTCTTAAAAAAAGAGTGTTCGTGTCAAAAAAGTAGATAACAACTGCAGGCCTAGTCAAGCTTCATAAAATTAAATGTATAATATTGACGATTGTGACAGATCGCGTCGACCGCTTATGTCAACTCCATACATTTCAAGTCGATCTAAAACCAACGTTGGCATCTTGACCAAGCCTATATAGATGTAAGGTTGCAGTTATATATAATCCAAGGTATTTTTTTATAAATGCACAAATGTTAACATATGATTCTGTATCGTTAATATAATAAAACAACAACAAAATCTGTATTTTTTTGCTAATTATACAATTTTTACGTTCTCGTGTGGACACCAAGTGATACTAGAAATTCTCTCTCTCTCTCTCCTCGCACCCCTGCATTAGAGGGTCTATGAATATCGTTAATTTAGTGGAATAATTTAATCGGCAAAATCTCTTATTTTTTTAAGCTAGAGCAACAATAACACAACATGTGTTGTTCATAACAATAGCGAAGCAAATATTAAAATTTGTGGACCTGTCAAAAAATTACCCTGAATAACCGATGTTATCGAATACTTTATTGCCCTAACACTTCATCAATTAATTAATGTTATGGTTAAACGGAATGGGGAGAACTAAATCATTCTAAGCGAATATTCAGGTGTGAGTGGCAAGAAGTAAGATAAGAAAAACATTCGTTTTATTTGTTTTGTTGTTTCATATCGCACTGCTAGATCAAGACACCATCAACTCAAAATCACTGTTAGTTTTGTTTCAAGTTCATAGACGTTGTAATAAAGTTGATTTTAAAATACTGTTGTATTTTGAGTTACACTTTTGATCTGGCAGTGCTATATATCTGTTTTATTGCCTTTATAAAGTTGCAAACTTTGATCTTCATTTATCATACGTTTTACATATTCCAAGGAAAATCCGACTTTCATACCGTTATATTATAAAAGGTGCTTTTAAAAGGTGCGTTTAATGGAGCAAAATCAAGAAGCTTACGAACTGAATGAAAGAACGAATGAATGGACATTGAAACATAAGCGGCCGATCGGACCGGAACGAAGGATTATTGGACCGAACGGCGAACGAACAAACGTCTGAACTTCGTCAATTCAAATGAAACGTTTTTTACAATTGGAAATTTGAATTTTATTTTCTGGAACCCTTTTAGTTTCGAGTGTTATATTATCAAGAAATGTATTGAAAGCTTTTGTGTTAGCGTGTAAGTGTAGTGTAACGTTTATTCAGCGATTCAGACGTTAAATTACGAAACGATATCGATTTTTACTAGTTTCTTTACCGAAGCAACGGCTATTTTATAAGGATAAATATTTATTTTTTGACGCTTGTGTAAACTTTATTACAGTCAGAATTTACTGACTTTTTAAGCTTCTGACGCGATGTTCCACAAGGAAGCCATACGGGACCATGCGTCCGTCCGTGCTAACTTTGAAAGAAGCTTTGAGAACCGTAATAATTTTTTCAGCAAAACAATTTGCTACTGGTTTTTTAGGTTTTAAGAATAGTGCGTGTCAACCTTTTTAATTTGGTGGTTAATAGTCACGTAGGTTTAGTGAAACCCCAGCTGTAAATAGCGGAGGAAACACAAAGTAACTGAATTTGAAAGTCATTGTTCTCTACAAAACGGGCATTCGGGTGAACAAAGCCGAGAGGCCACTTCCGAATTAGTCGGAGCGGAGTAACGGGTTTCAAAGACGATTCCGAGTGAACGTTATTGTGTTAGTTACTCGTATAAATAGCCGTTAAAAATGATGATACTGCAGATTTAGATTTTTTGTTTTTTCCATTTTCAAATTTGGAAATTTTACGTTGTGCACTTGTTCCTACTGCAACGATTCCACAATTTAAGGACACCATTCGTATACCTTGTCGATTTACAGTTACGTAAGCAAGGTCGAACAAGAATAACAAGATTGTCCAATGTTTTAATCCGATGAGGTACAAAAGTGATCAGCTACTTTTGACACTGACTGTACTAACCTACTTAAACTGACAGATTATATTTTGTTAATTTCCTCCAATTTGATTGTGATACCAACATTATTACCTATGTATAGATAGCAATCAGCCTACAAATACATTAGAAGGTCAGTCGGTTTGTCTTTGTAAGGTAAAGTATCCACGTGGGCCCAGCGCAAGGTAAAGACCTCGAACATTATATAATTATTTTGTGGATGTAATCTATCATCGCACTGTTTACCTTCACCGGAAATCTTGTCAAGTCAAGAATGACGTTACTTTTTTTTTAATTGCAAAATATTAATTTGGTACCTACCTGACCTCTTTATCGATCTAAAAATAGCAAGAATAAAAAATAACAAATACATCTCTGGCGTTGTATGAAGTGCAAAAAAGGAAATAAAAGGATAAGTAAAACATATTGAAACAATAAACAAAATCCGTTATAAATAATCCCTGAGGGTCGGAGGATCCCTCCTGGGCTCTGGATATAGTCCCTTATCTTTCACACGAGCTTGTGACATTTATACTTACAAAAAGGCGTTGCCCAGTTTTCTTCTAAATTTGTATGGAAACTGGGTTTTATTTATCGCCGATGGGAATGCATAGTTGGTTTATGGGAAAGGGACATTGTTGGCATTGTTGGTTGGTTGGGTTAGATAAATATATGACTAGACGAAGATTTAATCAAAATATCGCACTGCTAGATGAAGACACTATCAACTCAAAATAATTGTTAGTTTTGTTTCAAGCTTATAGACGTTGTATTAAAGTTGATTTTAAAATACAGTTGTATTTGAGTTACTACACTTTTGATTGGCAGTGCGATATGTGTTTGATAACGTTGCAGCATAAATGTTGTAACATCTGTTATATAAAATAAAAAGTAAATATCTTAAGCCTACTTGTGCAAAATGTGGTTACAGAATTATCAAGAAGTTTTAAGACTTGTATGGAATTCTTTAGCTCTGCCTACCCCACTCTGGGATTGAAGGCGTGAGTTTATGTATGTATGTAAGTAAATATGCAAATAATTTAGGTCAACGTTTAAATATTTCTGATGGTAGTAAGCCGTTTGGTCGTAATATTTTTGGCTGAATGCATCATTTCTCAAAAAGCTATTTGTTTTATTTTTGTTTTATATCCGGGATACCGATGCCATTTCGTCTATATAGGCTATTTTATATTTGTAACGACATAAAATTAATCAACTGGGCCGGGAAACAACATTTTGGCCAATAAAAAATTGGAAAATGATGCCGCGGTCTGTACGATTTTTGTTATTCTGATATAATAGTTGACACACTTTCCCATCCTGTATCACCCTTAATATGTTTGTAACAATATAAAATCTAATATATTTATTAGATAAGTCATCTGGTTTTACAGTGCAATATGTCTTAAAACCGCTTTCGGGTTTGCACTTCTTTCTCACTTTCGCCTATATGCTCTTCAGTGAGTCAAATATACTTTACTCGAATCCAAAAACGTTTGCACCTTTTAATTTTATATTCAATATACTTGTTTAAAACTCAGAAAGACTAGATTAACCCACAAATTTAACCCAATTCGGCGATTAAGAATAGAAGAGTCGTTCATAACCTAATTCTGAGTTCAGCAGTCAGGTCAGCTAAAAATATCCACTGCATAAATTTACTCTTTATTGATTTCGGACTTTTATAATTTTAAACAGTAAACAAGTTTTAAGAGTTGTTGGTAATTCTTTAGCTCTGCCTACCCCACTTTGGGAATTGAGGCGTGAGTTTATGTATGTATGTATGTAAACAGTAAACACCCGGTGAAATAATAGCGCAGAAGCATTCCTTTTTAATCCTTAGGGTTAGTAAAGCAATCAGAGTCTTAGGGTTGCAATCTCAAGATAGCAGTCTTGAGAATGCAAATGTTTATTGGCCTGATACAAGTTGTACAACTATGCCAAATTTCAAGTTGATAGCGTTTGTAGTTGCTGAGAAAACCTGCTGTGACATACAGACAGACAGGCAGAAAGACAGACGGACAGACAAACAACGAAGTCTCACCATAAGGGTTCCTTTTTTACTGTTTTGGTACGTAATCCTGATAAGGTCTAAATACTCGGTCACGTAAAATATCCCTTTTAAAAATAAATGAATTCATTTCACTAAGTAGACTGCATACCTTCTTGGGATGAATACATCGACCTTCATTTCCGAAGATACTATTTGCAACGTGTCCTATTTAGCGTGATGTCAGGCGCCGGCTCCCACACAAACGTTTTGGTTTTATTTGCATGTTCCACACATGTGGAGCTTATTGGACCATAAACAAGGTAGCCTGATATTGGCTCTCGATTGATCTATTTCTAAACTTCTAACGGGTTTTAACATGGTTGCAGTGGTTCTAGAAACCTACCTGTTATTTGTGGATTATTTATCCAAGAAATAATAATAATGTAATGTAATGTGTAATTTGTCAAGATCGTAGCAAGAGGAAAGAATTGGTCTCTGCCTACCCCTCTGGGAAAAGGCGTGATTTAATGTATGTATGTATTAATGAACTTTATTTTCAATTTCGTTAGCCTGTTCCATTCCTATGATGAGTATTGGATATTTATTTTCTACGCAATAAGAGTATATACTTACTTGTATGAGTGTATACTTCTCTATAGAGTACGTCTATCATTTTATTTGTACAAGTAGTGAGCTTTGATTGGTATAGTTTTTGTGAGATTTTTCTACGGATATACAGGGTGTCCCAGAAACCGACGTCAACCCACCTAGGGCTGATAGAGCTGCTCATAAGCTATCGATTTAACCCCCATGTATGTTCAGCAATTGTTATTAGTTTCCGAGATATTGATCATTTAAATCAGAATTTTTGCCATTTTTCCTTATGTCCGTGGTACGAAAAAACCCTAAATTCATGTATTAATTCATATTGTTATTAGTGTTTTCTTGCATGATTAGAATCACTGTGAAATAAGGAATTTTTTAAAGCTACATGCCAATTTCTTTTTTATTACAAATGTTTGAGTAAACGCACAGAGTTACTTTCTCCATACTAAGAGAACCCCGCGTTTGTTTTTCAGCTAGTAAGGAAAAACAAACTTTGTGTGTTTTCTCAAAAAGTTGTGATGAAAAAAAAATTGGCATGTAGCTTTAAAAACTTCCTTATTTTACAGTGATTCTAATCAAGCTAGAAAACACTGAAAAAAATGTGACTTAATACATGAATTTAAGGATTTTTCGTAGCACGGACATAAGGAAAAACAACAAAAATTCCGATTAAAATGATCAATATATCGGAAACTAATAACAATTGCTGAACATACATGGGGGTTAAATCGATAGCTTATGAGCTGTTCTATCAGCCCTAGGCGGGTTGACGTCGGTTTCTGGGACACCCTGTATACTTATTTATCTTATCTACAGATATCTGAAAACAGTGTCCCTTTTCTTAGCTAGATCAAACAATAATAATCATTTGATTTATCTTAAATTGTTCGATTCTGACAGCTACGTTGGCCATATTTCCGTCGTGAGTACGACTTTTTCTAAAGACAATTAGATATCAACCTTCCACTACACAACTATCTCTATGCATAAATCACTTCCATCCAGTGTCCCATTTCATGTTAAAGGAAATATAAACGAAATACATTCGCATCTATAATGCAAGTAAGGATCCTTGCAATGGGTGTAATAAATTGTGCGGAGATAAAAGCTGGCAGAGCTCTATGCCATTTTGTTATAAGACTTGATTTCTCTAGAAACTTTTATTTACAGTTTTACTATGTCCGTCCGTGATTTAAAATCGTCTAAGATAGCTGAGATCCAAATAACTTTAAATATAGAATTAGCTTTATAGGTTCTTGTGGTTTTTGGAGATGTTTTTTTATTTTTAATGGTAATGGAAGAAACGGAAGAGACCGGTCAGGATTGTAGCAGGTGGAAAGAAGTGGTCCCTGCCTACCCCTCTGGGAAACAGGCGTGGTTTAATGTATGTATGTATGTACATATATGGTGACCGAATTGGGAATGGTCATGTTTTTACAATTACTCTAATTCGAAAACCACTATTTCGTATATTTCGACAAAACTATCTTAAACCTTTGTTTGACTTTCCTTTTCGGTTTGAAGCCCTACTAGGTGTATCTTACGGGTTAGGCGAAGCCCGCTTGGAATAGTACGTTTTAATTACAATTACTTCTTATTATTTGATATCATTTAATTGTTGTTATTTATAAGAAAATGCCAACACAAATTTAAAATTATCATATCATCCATAAAATGTCTGGTAAATAAATAAATATATTAAAACAAAACTATTGGGTCAAACACAAATTTAATGAAATTGGTCTCTTAAAACCTAGAATTAGTATGTAAAAACCGTGAGTTTTCTTTGTCTATCCCAATAGGGACCGACATGATCTTGCCGGGTTTTGAGTTCTACTTTTGCTTTAGCAAAAAAAATAAAAGATAGAGGAGACCAAATTATAGCGACAAACAAGTCTAACAAAGATAGTCTAATTAATATAATGTACGTTTTGATTGATATATTTCTAATTTAGGACATATTAAAAAAAAAGTAATTAAGTAAGTAAGCTTGGTAATTCTGTAGCTCTGCCTACCCCACTCTGGGATTGAAGGCGTGAGTTTATGTATGTATGTATGTTAAAAAAAAAGTGTTACTAAGTACTTTTTTTACCGTGAGACTAAGTATGACGAATCTAACGATACCACGCTTGTCAAAATCGGGCCATTTGTCTAGCGTTTACAAAGGAACAAAGAATCATACATACAGGTCAATATTCTTCTAGTCCTCCTTTGGCAGTCTATCTCAGCTAAGTAGACATGATTGGTTCCTAGATACAAGCGACTAATGTATTCATACCTACTAAAATCGCCTAAAACAGCACCAAATAACTTTAAATAGAGAATTAATACATAATTGTTGTTTTTTATTTATTTAGTTATTAAAAACATAACCCTGAATTTTATTACAACATGGAAAAAAAACATTTTATATTCGTTAAATTTATTTATTTTTAGCTTTGTATGCTCCTTGATAAGGTCACGTCTGGGACACGTGCGGCAAATAAGGCCACGTTAATAGGATTAGCGTGACACACGGAGCGTTTTGAGTTATGCTCGGCGCACCCGCCAGTTCCGGGGTTATTATCGATACGTGAGAGGGGAAAGCGCGTGTGTTTTATCGTGAAGGGTTGGGACGAAGACGTGTGGGAGTTCGATGATTAGAGTGACTTAAAATTGGTGAAAGTGTCATAAAAATTGGTATACACAAAATATTTATTTTGTCTCATCCCTATTAGTTTTATTTGAGGTGTTTTTGTGGTGTTCACATGGCGGGGGGACAGCGCGGTGTGCATTATTTTATTGTGAACCTCACCTCCCCTACACGTAACGTGGATGATAATAAGATGTGGTCAATTATTTTTCAATGTTACTTAGCATATTAAACATGTGCGTTTTTTTAAAATAAGTTTATGTGAGTCTTTGAGTATTATTTTCACTTCTCCTCCTATGCACAGTTTGGAACACAGTTCAGGTTGCGAGGCACCACTTATACTTGGCGAGTGCGGCCTCTACCTTCGATAAGCAGAATCCTCGAGTGCTAACCCCAATGCCAGAGTCCTGTCGCGACACCCCGTCGGGCTGCCGACGGATTCTTCACCGCTCTCCAAAACACTAAACTGCGAGGGAAGTGTTCTTACGCTTCCCGAAACCAGACATCAACCTATAGACCTAGCTACCCTCTTCTGCTCACACTACCGGAGATCTTACAATTAATTCTTTAAACATCTTTGAGTTTTTACTTTCCACCCGGTGACATGACAGTGTCGTATGCTGCCGTCCTACCAAAGAAGGTGGCTAAGTGCACAGTAGTGGTATTAGCATTTTAAATTTAATGTAGTTACCAATAGAGTTTAAAATGGTTCGACTACTACATTACAGTTAGCCGCCTTCTTTGGTAGGACGGCAGTATGCATATATTTCACCTCTGTGTCCTCAGTCAATTACATTTTTTCAATGAATTATTTAAATCGTGGAACGTAATGATGGAAGCATGAACCCTTTTTATTTTACTCCGGGTCTATTTCTTTTTTTACGATTAAGGCCCTAATAAATACACAATACTCGTAAGTGCTCAGCGTTGGAATATTTTCATGACTATTTTTTCGAGTGTTGTATTGATAAATAAAGCTGCGATGTTTTTTTTTACGCAAATACCTGTAGTGCCGATAGGGAGATATTGGTTCCGTTTTATTTAGAAGGCTTTGTTCTGAATGCAATGTGGGTAGAATCAATACAGGTTCAGTGTTACCACGTTAACGGTTTTAATATTTAATTAATTTGACGACGCGCTGGCCTAGTTGGTGGTGACCCTGCCTGCGAAGCTAGAGGTCCTGGGTTCAAATCCCGGTAAGGGCAGATATTTGTGTGATGAACGCGCGAATATTTGTTCCTGAGTCATGGATGTTTTCTATGTATTTAAGCATATATTTCTCTATATAAGTATTTATATCGTTGTCTAGTACCCATAGTACAAGCCTAGAGCTTAGTTTGGGACTAGGTCAATTGGTGTGACATTGTCCCCTGATATTTATTTATTTATTTATTTAATTAATTAGTTTGGGTTTTATTAATAAATAAATAAATTGAGGTCGCTTTTTGCCGTCTGTCCCTATGTATGTACGCTTAGATCTTTCAAACTCCACAACGGATTTTAATGCAATTCTCACCATCAGTTAGATTATTTTTCACGAAAGGTTTTAATGTATAATTTATTCTGGTGTATGTAAGAGTGTAACAGAAATCATTACTTTAAATTTAAGTGAATAATTGCAGTGCCCTTATATTGTGGTGCCCTTGTAGGGTACCGCATGGGCTAACCTATACATGTAAGGAGTGGTTCAGTAAAAAAGTAGCAATGAATTATCTGGTATTTATTTTTTATTTGTTGCTAATTATGAAGCAGTTTTTTTTTTGTAATCTATAGATATAATACTATTTAAAAAAATACAATAATATTGAAATGTGAAAGATTCCTTGAGTTTTCTCAATATTTATTGCAATGTACTTTATAAATCTTTGTACAACACAATTTCACAATCTTCGCTTGCCGTTTTCTACAATACCACAATTGAATTTCCATTTTCAGAACTGGTTTTATGCTTTTAAGAATATTATTGTACGAATAAGTTATACCAATAAACTGGATTTCACGTTGGGTAGTAAGGAAGTTTCTCCAATCTAACCTCTGACAGGGGTTTTTCTATGGGAGACAAATTTCCGTAAAAATGGCAATTACACAATTTTTGAAAATCCATGTAACTACCCGAAACTAAAGTCAAATCAAAAATATTAACTAATGATGACAAGACAATTTTATAAGGTATTAACTAGCCCATCAAACTTAAAGAAAAAAATTACGTTTATGACAAACACCTCATAAATTCTCTCAAAAGACACTGTTTAAAAAGTTTTAGGTGTGATTTAATGTAAAAGGCGAAAACTTGAAATCCCTCTTTAATTTTTACCATTCTTATTGTTTATTTTATTTAATAGTAAGTATCTATAGATTACTATTACAAATGCACTGCTTAGAAATTAGCACAAAATAAAAATAAATTTCATATTATGTGCTGCTACTTTTTTCCCGGACCACTCCTTATAATTAGGTTTTAAAGATGCTAACACCAATATGTTCAACTTCTTTGCCTTGTGATAATAATGAATAAATGAATATGAATATGACTCTCACACACATTAACTTCAAAACCAAGCTCTAGTACTAGGCAATGATAAATATATTTATATATATACATGACATATAAAACACCCAAACAAATAATCGCGCGCATCACACAAATGTTTGCCTTAGGGGTTATTATCACATGGCTATGCAGTTAATTTTACGGCGAGCGTAAAGGACAGAGCTATATCAGTTTGCTTAACGCTGTACTTTTTTCTCAGCGTAAAATGAACTGCTAAGCTAGGTCATAATAACCCCCTTGATTATCAAAATCAATAAGGTTTTACCGACTGGAATAGAGCCCCTGTGTGCTCGTTTATCTGCACCACGCCGTCAAACCTCTTCTGATAGTAAAGCAGCTTACACGTTTCTCCGCTGTCGCAGCCCACGACACGAAACCTAGATCGATAGGACTGCCAGATGCTATCATCATGTCAACCAAAAGACGTCCACCGCTGTACATAGGCTTCCCCCAAGGCTCTCCACTCAGACCGGTCCTGTGCCTCTCAGCATCCACCGCTTTCCCGCGATCCTGACAAGATTTAGGCTTCCAACAAGATGGAGTGACGACCTTGTAAGATGCTATATATATATACATATTTATAATTAGTCACGTCATTGGTGTTCCCCAATGCTGCAATGTAAAAAACCGGTCTTTTTTTAAATGGTTTGTCCGATGTCTAGTACGATAAGACTCCCAAGTTTCATTTGTTCCTCGGAACAGGGCAGGGGTAGAGCTATAAGAAAATGCAGCTCTGCAAGCCCCCCTGATTGGAATAATCAGTGGCAGCAGCTTGATAAGCGATGCCTTTTACTTAAGTATCTAGTATGATCGATCTCCTCAAAAAAACCAAAGCTCATTATGAAAGATCATCAAATTTCCAAACAGTGGAGAAAGTGGTTGCATCCACGCAGCCAGGTTTTTTGGATTGCAACATCGCCATTTCGTGTTGCCCCGTTAATGACGTGACTAATTATATAGACGTTTCCTCGTGGTCATACTATTTTGTCATACTAGTCAAAAAGTGAACCTAGATTTGATCACTAAATACTAATTGTGGTTGTAAAAGTAGGTAGGTTAGGTTCGTTAGGTATCTTTAGATGCCCGAAGGGCAAAACCACCTAGAAGCAGGAGCCCCGCCCTCAGGCGGGGCTCCGTCTAAAGTCAGTAGGACAAAAATAGTATGACCACGAGGAAACACCCTATATAATATTATCTGGTACTCTTATCGAACTAGGTTTCGTGTCGTGGGCTCTTAGACTATTAACTCGCGAATTTGCTTAAATCGTCTTGTAAGCAAAAAATGACTTGAAAGGTCATTATCCGACGTGACAAGGGAGTGTCATCCATCACTTCACCATTCAATCACTTTCACTTATATTAACGCTTTGGATTTTTGGTAGCGCCTTAAAGCCTTAAATTGATTACGTTATTGCAGCGTGAATTGAGTTTTGGACAAAAACCTGGTTCTAGTCGGGGAATGAGGTTTTTTTTTTGGTGTTATTGAAAGCTTGGTTTAAAATTAGAAAATCGTTGGTTTATATTGGTGAACATGAGGATATGATGGAAGTTATTGTATAATAAAAAAATAACTCTATCTACGAGTAGTACTAGCGGCCCGCCATCGGCTACGCCCCGCTGCAAATTCCTGACTTTCCCGGTGGATTTTTCAATTATTATCCTTCATATAAACCTTGTCCTAACATTGATAAACACAACAAAAAAGAAATCGGCCAAATCGGTTCAGCCGTTCTCGAGTTTTGCGCTTAGCAACACATTTAGCGATTCATTTTTATTATATTAATTAGATACTTAGTATTATTAACAGAAAATTAAATCTATCTCTTAAATTCAAGAGCTCTTGTTGGTAGAGCAATTTCCATGACTCTCTTTCTAGAACCTTTTCTTTTAGGACCTGATACGACTCGACGTCTAGTTTTTCTTTTATCTGATCCATGAACCTTCTCCTTGGCCTTCCTCTCTTTCGCTTCCCTTCCACTATGACCACAAATGTTTGTCCACCGATTTTTCCGTCAATTATGGACCAATTTTAAATCATCTTTTTTGGTTTGATAGAATAGTCATGTACAC
Source organism: Acleris emargana (assembly GCA_927399475.2). Lineage (NCBI taxonomy): Eukaryota > Metazoa > Arthropoda > Insecta > Lepidoptera > Tortricidae > Acleris > Acleris emargana. Next base: position 5,950,492 of record OV656847.1, read on the forward strand.
TTCTGAAGGTGTCCCAATATCACCAAAGACTCTGATCTAAATCCGTGAGAAATTGAGGGGACTCCTCAAATATTGTAGGCAGACACATAGATATTTAGCATTTGCATTTAGAAACTATCATTTGGTGAAGTGGAACTGATGATGAAGACCACAAATGGCCACCAGAACTCTTCAACGGTACCTATTTCAAGAGTGGCGATAAGATACCTCGGTTTAGATAGATGAGCAACTATAACGAAGAACATTTAATTGTTTAAATATGATCATGACTTTCCCGCGGCATTGCTTTGAAATCACTTAAGTTTCATATCAACTCAGAAGTGGGACTACATCACAGCTTGTTATGATCACAAAATTTATAAATTAAAATAAATGTTTTACAAAACAAGAAACTCCCTTGAAAAACGCACAAAATAACTTCTTGTATAATGGTAGATCACTAATTAATAATGATAACTAATTGATAATTGGTAATGGTGGATAGCTCAGTCCCACTTTTTCAGTCATTTTATTAAAAGAATATCCGCGAAATTAAATCAAGTTAGGATTTAATTTCGCATTGATAATTGTTATTAATATATGCAATTAAGTATAATGGCAATAACAGTAAAAATAATTTTGTGTCACTTGATTAAAAGCATTTACGTAAAGTTAAATTATTTTATAATTAAATGTGTATAAAAATATGGGATTAGGTTGTAAAACCATAAAATAAAAATAATAACCGCCAACAAACCGCTTGCTACGTTGCTTGACTAAAGGTGCTACAAGCTCTACGCCGTAGCGGCTACGAGTGGTTCGTAGAAGCTACGAGAATAGCATCTTATCTACAGTTCATTCGTTCAAATAGTGCGCATTACAACCCTTTGAAGTCGCCGCCACTGTTTCATTTATTTATTTAATATTTGTAATTTACAGATAAACCAACACATTATAATCTTAATTAAAACTATACCTATTTTACTTCACTGGTACTATTTGCCGCGGCGGCGGCGGCTTTTTTTTTACCAATTGTTGCGGCACATCAAAGCATGCAAACTATTTGAACGAACGACCTATACTAGTGGGTCTGAGCGACGCTTAAATGATTCACTAGGATTTCGCAACAATGAGATAGTTCAGAATACTAAGCTCTCTGTCAAACTATTCATTACATGTACAGGATGTAGTGTAAGGGATGATCGACCAAAAACTAACACAGCTGTTTTAGATCATTATTTTGAGCGTTTTAATGAATGCAAGTACATAGTTGTTTTATAACAATAGTTGGCGTTTCTAAAGGCCACCATAATCCTAAGCCACTGATGTCCTTTCGTCTGTCTATCAACGGGCTCATGAAAACGACATTTTCAGAGTATGTTTTAAATGACCGCTATATTACCAATAAAAAAAAAATTAATCTCCTGAGGTTTCTTGTACTAAAAATAGTACATAATACGGCCAATGAAATAAAGATCTAGTGCAAATGAAGTGAAGTGGAAATTCTTTTATTTTTGTGAATACTGATCCAATTGTGGGAGAAATCCAACTGAATTTACTTGTGAGAGGACCTTGTGCAGGGTCCGTCCGGGTTGGTACCACCATCTTATCCATGAACCTACCGCCAAGCAGCAGTGTTCGCATTGTTGTGTTCTGGTTTGGGGATAAGACAGCCGGTGAAATGACTAGCATAGAGGCATTCCATCTTAGTCCTCAGGGTTGGCAACGCATTTGCAGTCTTGTGAATGCGAATGTCTATGAGTCACAGTTTCCACTAACCATCAGGTGGCCTGTGTGCTCGTTTGCCTTCCCATGCAATAAAAAAAATAAAAAAAATGAAAATTGTCTTTATTTCATTCACAATAGATTCATATTCCATTACCAATTTTGTTTGTATGGTGGTCCTTAGGAGGTTAAATTAAAATTAAACAGGGTCCTGATACAAATGTAACGTAACCTTTTGAGTGTGAGTCCGAATCGCACTCAGCCGGTTTTTATTCACTTTCATACACTCTTATTAAGAGGGAATAAAAGCGACGTATAAACCCGAAACACCTAAGTGCTCACAGACTGTACTTACAAATCATGTGAATTTAAACAAAACCTTTTAATAAATAAAATGCGCGAGTATTCATTACGTCATAGTAGATCCCGTTACGTTTTTAACGCTGTCTTTGTTTTATTATATCTCCGTATTTGCAACGCGTCAGAAGCAGATATAATGCTTTTATACAGCTGTATCGACCGCTCGAGTTCAGGAGAGGTCAGCGATCGTACCAGCTGATTTGATTAGGGCAGATCTAAAACCAGCTGGAGGAGATTATAGATTACAGCCAGTGACGAGATAACTAAATGGATCAATGGACAGCCAACAATGCAGTTACATGGCGTTTAATCAGGGAAATTAGGGGCGGTTGACGTGTAGTGCTATGGCGGTGTTGAAATAGTGTTAATGTGGTGTTAAAAAGGTGTTAAAGCCGGATACCTGTTATTTTGTCGAAACACCTTTCAACGAATTTTCATTTGATCGAAAAACATTTATCGCCGCATGAGTTAATTTTCTAACTGAACTACGTTATAATTGTCTAAAATATACAGAAAATCGTGGTTTCAGCAGAAATTAACATGTGTTGAAAGGAAATTCGATGAAATTATACAATCGATGAAGTGAAATTCGATAAAATGATGGATAACCGCTAAAGCCATATGACTAGGGCTCTATTTCTACTCTATGCAAATTGCTTTTGATACTGATATTATTTTAAGTCGGTCGCAAATACTGTTGAGTAATTAAGAGCTATTATAACGTTGAAAATGTGATTTCATGACAAAAGCAACATAGTTTTAACGAATACAATCAAAATCAATAGTATACTGCTATACAGTCCCGACTACGCTTTTGTGGTAATTAGTGTTTGAATTAATAGTTTTAATGTAGGGACTATTTAATACTTATTTTGATTAATACGCCGAAATAAAACAAATTTTGATTTATTTAAAGTGAGGAGTATAATAAATTATGCCTACTTAAATACAAGTACGGTAGGTCTTATAAGTAGCTGACACTTAAGTGCTTTGTCACTTTAACGTCATGTATGAGCTGCTGCACTAACCTGCCAAAAGCGTTAACGCGACAAGGTACCAAAGTATGCAGCTACTTATAAGGCAGACTGTATATTCTTGGAATCCATCTTAAGGGACTTACACGCATACATCATACATAAACTCACGTCTTTGTTCCCAGAGAGGGGTAGGGCTACAGAATTACCTACAACTCTAAAAACTTGTTGATAATTCTGTAACTTTTTGCACAATTAGGCTAAGATGTTAACCAGCGTATTAGTGGCACGTTGCAAGCCCATTGCCTAACAGTACTACTTACAAGCCTTTATTCCCTTAGTCGCCTCTTACGACATCCACGGGAAGACATGGCGTGGTACTATTCTAACCCGGCAACCACACGGGTATAAACGACACGGGTTAAGGGACTTCTTTGTCTGAATTTGTATGCTAATTTATATTTTGTCACTAATCTCTAGCAGTGGAAGGAAGTCTTTGCGTGATTGTATGTATGTATGTTTACCTAATAATATAATAAAACATTTTGATAGTACAAGTAATGACTTGCAAAAGACTTTCTACACGATATTCTTGTATCTAATATCTCTGCAGTTAACGTTCAAGAGAGTTCGATGTTATTAAATTACGCTCAAGCCAGGTGCGGCGCGCGCGAGCTCTCGGGGGATCTCTAAACGGCCTGATGATATCCTTGGGTTACTCATGTGTTCGAAGATAAACGTTTTATTACGGGTTCAAACAAAGAGGGAGAAAAAAGGTTGTAGAAATGACGTGAGGAGAAATGGTTTAAAGAGGATTTTTTACTAAAAAACATCCTGTTGTTACACAGAGTATTTAATACTAGCTGTTGCGGGAGACTCCATCCACGCAGAAAAATAAAACAGAATTATAATGGTGTTTTTATACTAAAAACTCCCTGTTGTTACACAGAGTATTTAAGACTAGCTGTTGCGGGAGACTCCATCCACGAAGAAAAATAAAACAGAATTATAATGGTGTTTTTATACTAAAAACATCCTGTTGTTACACAGAGTATTTAAGACTAGCTGTTGTGGGAGACTCCATCCACGCAAAAAAATAAAACAGAATTATAATGGTGTTTTTATACTAAAAACATCCTGTTGTTACACAGAGTATTTAAGACTAGCTGTTGTGGGAGACTCCATCCACGCAAAAAAATAAAACAGAATTATAATCGTGTTTTTATACTAAAAACTCCCTGTTGTTACACAGAGTATTTAAGACTAGCTGTTGCGGGAGACTCCATCCACGCAGAAAAATAAAACAGAATTATAATGGTGTTTTTATACTAAAAACATCCTGTTGTTACACAGAGTATTTAAGACTAGCTGTTGTGGGAGACTCCATCCACGCAAAAAAATAAAACAGAATTATAATGGTGTTTTTATACTAAAAACATCCTGTTGTTACACAGAGTATTTAAGACTAGCTGTTGTGGGAGACTCCATCCACGCAAAAAAATAAAACAGAATTATAATGGTGTTTTTTTTTGATTTCGGTCCTGTAGTATTTATGTTTATTCATTACAAACATACAGATATTTCTTCTTCATAATATTAAATATTAGTGCAGACTAAGTATTTAGAAGGACGTCGCGATCGCGTCACGATGGTGTTCCGTTTTGTTGTTTTGTGGTGAATATACGAGTGTACCGAAGATTGAAAGTATTTTGTTGAAGTGTTGTTAGTTTGAGCTTTGAGCCATAAGCTTTAAAACTTGAGTCACAAAAAGTTCAAGCCTTTAAGAGGACTGTGAAGCTAAGAGTTTCCATATAAAATGCGATTCCGTTTCTCTCCCCTAAAACCTAGCCCGATTCTTACGATTTTTTAATATGTTTTCCCAGAAAATATGATCTGATACAAATTAAGTTATGAGAAAATGGTAACGAAAAACCTAGGTTTTATAATAACTACAACGTATTCAAAAATTGTAGAAGTCGAACTTAATTTATGGTGAGAAATATTATAGCCTCGAGCTAAACTTGTATGAACTTGTATGATGTTTACTTGTGGGAGGACCTTGTGCAGGGTCCGTCCGGGTTGGTACCACCTATTAACCTACCGCCAAGCAGCAGTGTTCGCAACGTTGTGTTCCAGTTTCGGGATAAGACAGCCGGTGAAATGACTAGCATAGAGGCATTCCATCTTAGTCCTCAGGGTTGGCAACGCATTTGCAGATCACAGTTTCCACTTACCATCAGGTGGCCTGTGTGCTCGTTTGCCTTCCCAAGCTATAAAAAATTTTTGTCACCTGCGTGATTTAAGCGACGTTTCACAATCCTCTAGGTATAGACTTAAATCTAAGAATACTATAAGGTGTAAAGACCCTAACTATGCGCGGTGGAGCGAGCGGCAACAAGCAAATGCTTCGAAACTGCATAAGTTGCCGCGGCGGCAAAGTCATGTTCAGACCATAAAGCAGAAATCCCTTTTTCAATCCTTCATTGCTATATTATCAGCTCTGTTTACATACATACCTTCACGCCTGTAATCCCAGAGTGGGCTAGGCAGAGCTACAGAATTACCTGTTGATAATTCAGTAACCACAATTTGCACAAATAGTGACAGGTTGCAAGCCTATCGCCTAACAGCACTACAAGCCTATATTCCCTTAGTCGCCTCTTACGACATCCACGGGAACACATGGAGTGGCACTATTCTAACCCGGCAACCACACGGGTCGCAGCTCTGTTTACAATAAACATAAAATTATTTTTGTTTCAGAAATGCTATTATTTGTACTCACATTAAGCCCCCGTGCGAAGCTAGCGTTGGCCTCTAGTACTTTAACAAAACGAGACAAATTGAAACGGGTGTACTCAAAGAAGGGCAAGGGACGAGCAATGAAAGGCCGATACAATAAGTCAAGGGCCCAGGTGCGGGCGGCAATCATCCAAATTAATACGGCATTGTTGTCCTAACAAGGAGTACGAAGTCAAAAATCTGGGGATATTACAAGAAAGGCATTCTTGGAGTGAAATATAATATGTGAATTTTTTACCGATGTATTTCTATAAAATTTAAAGTTTTTAGAGTTTCGAAGTCAACCTAGGAATCCTCATAGTTCCGCCTGTCCGTCTGTCCGCGGTCTAGCTCGGTGACTCTTGGTACTACAAAGCTGTAGTATAGCATACCTATAGTTATATATTTAAACTACGCCGACCAAGTTGTAAAATAAAATGTTGATTTTTTTTTTGTATAGGTGACCCCTCTTACAAGCATGCAAAACAGGTGCATAAAATTAAGTCGTCGAGTTGCGGGAAACTAGCTCGCTCTAACCTATAACCCCTCCTATACATATTAAGCAAAAAAAATTGTTTTTACATACATACATACATACATTAAATCACGCCTGTTTCCCAGAGGGGTAGGCAGAGACCACTTCTTTCCACTTGCTACGATCTTGACAAATTTCTTTCGCTTACATTATAATATCGAATGAGGTATCATTATCAAATTTTAGATTCAGGGGACCGTGTATTAGAGTTTCTCCACTAGTCGATCGAGTTCTTGACGTGTAAAAGTGCTGGTGCAGCCTACTTACTGAATAATTTTTTTTATTTTTATCTTCTAGCATCCATTTATACCTAAAAATAAAATAGTTGGAAAACAAAAGGGCCTTGCGATACGTTACCAAAAACGAACCAAAAAATATTTATTGAACCGGCTAAATCGCCTAACGGCTAGTCACTTTTGATTTGTTCCATTGTTAATTAATGCGCTAAACGTGAACTGTTCTTAATTTCTTCCCAGGAGCCCCTGAATGCCGCGATCAAGTCGAGTGGCTCAAACTAGTAGGTGCGCAGCCACCCTCATGCATAATCAATGGGCTATGATCAGCCTTGGTTTCAATTAGCATCCGACTAGCTTGCGTTGATTGATTGGTTCGAAAATGACTAGAAACATGAGGTGTAGTGGGGTCTTATAGGTGGAGTGGTGAGGCTTAGTTAGGGTTTTTTGGATGTGAGGGTATGACAAGAAAATACTCAGGTATTTCATGTTTAGATGATTTTTTTAAATTGGATTTTAGTATATTTTAATGTTTGTTTGTCGAATCTACATGATATAGGTAGCGTATTTCTGCAAATTTCCACTTTTTTCGCCAATTAATTTGGTCTGAAAATATACTTAGGGCCTTTATTTGAACCAATGCCAATAAAGGGGTGTTATAAATTAAACGTGTTTATCTTTGTTTCTGTGTATGTATCAATCATTCCTCGAATAGCTAAACTGCACTATACTTTGTACCATACACGCTTCTGCTAGCAAATTTATCCATTTTTTCATCACACGGGAACCGTACACTTTTCCGGAATCAAAAGTACCCTATATGCTATTCTAGATTTTAACCTATCACTATACCAAACCTCCCCTTCACCTTTACTGTCAAGTTAAACGATCTACGGTTAACCTGCGAATTCCCTTTTCATTATATATCGATACCTTAAATTTCAATGCACTATTCTGTACGCAAATTGAAATTTAAGGTATCGATATTATCATTCAATTTCTTGGTTTATCTATAAAGACAAATATATTTTGAAATAATATTCAATTATAAAAAAAACGCTCATTATTATATTCTGACACGTTTCAGACTGGCTTTGCCTCCGAACGCTGCTACAAGCATAGCATGTTATTTTCCGCCTATATTGGTTTCTTCTGAATGGCCAGCCCGCTCCCCAGCTGTTGCCTTCACAAAAACAAGCCTTCACGTTACGTCACGTTCCATTTCATTAATTATAAATGTTACCAGTGTTTCATGTTCAGCAAAAAGCGCTCGTTCGCAAAACTTGGGTGATTATTACTTATTACTGCTTAATTTTATTGTTCTCCTTATCTATGTGTATGTTTATTATATTTCCGCTTCTTTTTTTGTTAATAATGTTTTGACCAAAGTAATAAATGGTACTGACAACACCCTGTTTATTGAGGCGTTTTTATGAAACGTAATCATTAGAAATGACTCTGAAACTCCATTATTGCAAATTATTTAAAATTGCTGCATGTTCAGTAGTATAATTATCGTAATTTAGTAACTAGTTTTCTTCGTCGAGATGAGCACGCATCACACACTAGCAATCTCTAAATACAGGCTGATTATTTATACAAGTTGGACCGACACGACACAGAAGGTCTCATACCTTCTGTGTCGTGTCGGTCTATTGATAAACAATTTTGTCAAAATAAATAAATTTGTAATAAGTTTGATTGAAGCTATAAAATCCCACAAGCGCCATTAATCCGTTCCGCGATGACTCGGTTAACCGCGCGCTTAAAAATATAATAACAATCAGCCGACAGCTCATAACAGTTTTATTGGGCGGAAAATTAGAAAAGCGGAGCAATTTTACGGGCGTTGTTAAGGTTTAATTCGAACCCAGATAAGCTTAGCTCTTCAATTAAAACATGTTATGCCGTGGGATCATGTGTTCTAAAAACACTTATATATCTAAAAAAAAAAATAGCATAGGGAAGAAGGTGTATTTGCACAGAAAGAGATTCAAATTCTTTTCAATTTGCAGCGCACTTATAAGTTTACTTTTTACGGCGCCTGTGTTAAAATATTTCTTAACAGCCAGTATGCCCATTTTGTCTGAAATTTATGTTTTAAGTAGAATAAGAATAAAGATACATACATTACTTACCTCGCTTCATCACAAACCCGAGAAGCGCACATTTAAATTAACCACTAATTGACAGTAAACTGTGTCTAATTTCTAGAATAGTTCTAAACACTAGGCTGGGTAGACATTCAAGGCTACATCAAAAAGAAACATTGGACGTGACATCATACTTTGCTTTAGTTGCCTTAACACACCCTGTTTTTTTGAGAATGACTATTGTATCCTAAAAATGTAATAAAATACGTTAACAAATTATAAATGAAATCTCTTCTTTTAAACTTAAGATACGTCATTAGTGGAAAACGATAAATCATTAAAGTCAGGCTGAAGATAAATAATGAAGAGTTTCAGCAAGTCACTCGGAGGGCATCAATGGGGAACGCCGAGTCAAAAACGAGGTGTATTGATCAAATTGGATTATGGTAGCCAGAGGAGACAATGTTGACGGATTAAGAGATTGACTTCGTTTTATCCTCGGTTATCCCATTCACTACGGCTACCGCATCGTTACTTTGCCTTTGTCGCTTAGTGTGTCTCTTTCGGTATCGATTGGGTAAAGGAACATTGCTGAGACAAACAAAGTCACGGGCAAGATTTGCTAGCCGCTTAGTATTGGCTAGTTACATACTATAACGGTTACCGACTATATTTTGCGGATATATATGACTTTATTAGATAAGCCCCGTCAATTAAGAAGGTTGCTATGAGTTCAAATCGAAGTCGATTGAATCGTTTAAGTGTGTATCCGTGTATTCATTTATTTATTTAATCTTTATTGCACAAAAATACAAATTAGAGTATAAAAGTAATGGCATTCTATACCAGATGACCTTTGGGTAAATCAGAAAAAAAATAGGCACACATGTTAACCTCATTATACCTCACTTTGTTGTTGGGGGTTATAAAGAGCGCATAATACTGCTGTACTAGCTAGTTGTAAAATAAATTATCATCCTGTATATCTAAAAGTTTTTTATGTCATAGAGAAGACACAGGCGACCTGATAGTAAGCGGGATCTGTGACCCATCGACATTTAAGTTCTCGAGACTGCTATCTTAAGACTGCAATTCCAAGACTGCAAATGCCTTGCCAAACCTGAGGACTAAGATGTATTTATTTAGTTCGCCAACACGTAAAAACCAATTCACTTAATTTTACAATTACATGTGTAGCAAAGAGAGACAGGGTGTTTGTTTACCCAATTATAGGTAAACCCAGCTTTCGCAACACAATAGCTTTTGTCTCAATTACTTCAATTAATGCTACAGTCTAAGTACTAGGCTAAAAAAGGATACCCTAAATTCGCAAGTAACCGTGCATAACAAACCGCAAATCACAAAATTTGACACAAATAAAAACTAAAAAACAGTTAAGGGCTTAAATTCAAACCGCTTGGACATTAAACTATTTCTTCAAAAGTTCCAGTAACTATAAACTGTTTATTGATCAGTCTCAATTTAAGATAGCCTCTATGCTAGGAATTTCACCGGATGTCTTATCCCCGCACCGGAACACAACAATGCGAACGCTCCTGCTTCGATGAAGGATGAAGGATAAGATGGCTACAAGGACCGCTTCCCTAATTTATCGTCCTCAATAAAACGTGACCGTGAACTATAGAATAGGCGGTGGGGTCCCCACGGCATCGGCCCACGGCCGCGAAACACGTGCCTAAATACACAAAATTACTTTGTATCAATACTTGAAGTAAATGTGGATATGGATTGAGTTTTTTGAAGAGATTTTTTATTGCGCCACAACATCTACAATCTACACCCTGTGCATTACCTACACATATACAGGGTGGAAAAACCAAGTACATAATTTAGTTTATTTATTCATCAATGTGATGTTGCATGTCAAGAAATGCTAAATTACAACGAGATCGTCAACATATACAAAACACAACAAAAAATAAATTAAACAACACCTATTCGATGTCAAAATACAAAAGTTAATAAATGTCATTACAATATTATGGCATCAATATTTACAAATTAAGTTCCATTTTATTCATCTACGGAGTATAATGGATTATACAATATGGAAAACTACTATAGATACTTAAATATTGAAAATAACAAATTCTTCATAAATGACTCACTTTTATTTTAAAAAACGTGACGAGGCACGTTTGCGAGGATCATAAATTATATACTTACAAGTAAATTTACGTTAAATGTATGTATTATTCTTTGTACTTTATTGTAAATGGGCATTCTAAAAGGGGATAAAAAAAATGCTAAACCAATTGCAGTTTTCAGAGTTTCTCAATTTAGATTTGAGTGTTTTATAAAAATAATATTCCTACTATCTAATATAAAAGTAGATGGTCCTTTATTGACATTAAGGATTTTGCAAAAATGTTCTGATCATTTCTTAATTTAAATAAAATAAACAACTATTAATTTGACTATTACTATCTTCAATAAGTAATGTCTAAAAAAAATACCATCCTATAAAAATATCGAATTAAAGAACACTTGATTAATAAAGACAGTAAAGCTATATTATAAAACGGTAATTGAAACCTCTTTTATCATTCACGCCATTCTACCGGAGCTGGAGACAGGATCCGCACTAATGAAGTTTCTAATTTCCTGTTTCAGAATGCCTTCAGTACGTCGAGCCTTATTTAGTGCCAGAGCAGGTTTCCAGGAACAAAGCTCAATAGCGAATGCGGACTGGTTCAATCCTGTTGAAATGCTATTAAGAGTCTGATCGAACCAAGTTTTCACTTTTGAGAATTGTCATTTTATTGGCAGAGGTTTCAGTTAATTTTACAGCAAGAGCACAAACATGTTGTACATTATAATCAGTTTCAAAGATAACTAAGAAAATTGTGAAGCGCGTCTTCAAATCGCGTTGCTGTCAAAAAAATCCATAACAATTTATCTCCGGGTTATAACGTTTCTCACCCCTAAAGCATGTCCGATTTACACGATTTGAAATAATGTTGAAGTTATAATGAAAGGCCCCGTATAATTGTTTTATTCTAACTGCCGCACTGAGGGAAGTCAATTAAATTTAATGCTGGTTTAGTGGCGTGTTGTCTTATTCGATTGCTGTAGCAAAGAAAGTGACAGCAGCAACAATTAAATTTAATTGACATCACTGAGTGCGGCAGTAAGAAACATTTTCTTACATTAGTTTTTATAATGTTTAAGAGGAGAGAAACGTTATCATATTTTATGTATTTATACATTTTTAGCTTCAGAATCCTCTTAACTTATTTTCGATTTATATTGAAAACAACCCAAGCTATTAATGTGTGTGTGTGTGAGTGTGAAAAAACAGCAAGTATCTTTAGCGATTCAACTAACATCTTAGTTGGTACGTCTAGTGTCTTGTTAGGCTCTTTTGGAATCAAGACGCCTATTTACAACAATCACAATCTTGTTAGAAGCGACCAACTTTTTTTTCAGAGTTGTATTTTCACTTGGGCCACAGGACCACGGGGGTTATTATGACTTAACTATGCAGTTCATTTTACGGCGAGTGTAAGGGACAGAGCTATAGCAGTTATATAGCTCTGTATTTTTCTCTCAGTGAAAACTAAATTGCGTAGCTATGTCATAATAACCCCGCACGTCCTCATAAAAAGTATGTCTAGATGCGGCTCTGTTTGGCTGAGTGTTTATGCTGGGGAGTATAAAACCTCCAAATATGTTTTCTTCAGATGTATACCATTAGTATGGTCACGTTTTTTAAATATAAAGCCCTCAAGGCAACTTTTGATCGGATTTAACTTCCGTACGTAAGAGGTCAGAAACTACTCAAATAAAGTTATTCATCTATAAAAAGGTAAATCGAAAAAGGCGTTTCTTGAAGGTTTTCCTCTGAAACTAGTTTAGTTGGGCTACAATCAGAGTAACAGAATAAGTAGTTTATTCGGATTGGCTTCAGGAAAGTTTGCAAACGTGATCTGGAATTAGACATGTATGAAGGATAGCTCCGGAGAAGTAGGGCATCTTAAGGCAAAACGACGTATCCAATAGTTACTGCTAAAGTAAATTGAACTCTCTTCGTTTACGACTAAAATTGCATTTACATTAAGTATGTAAGAGATATATTTTTGCGATACGATACTGTTTGTAAAGCTGTATAGGTCGTGATACAAGTGTGTTTTTTGAAGAAAACAAGGTCATTGGATTAAGCAATCTAATCCATTGGACTTAGGGTTGACTTACGAGCTGATCCTGGTGGTTGTTATTCATACTATTAAAATATCGTAACTGAATTCACTTTACTTCTGAGCCTTAATTTTACGGGGTCAAACAATAATGCTTTTGACGTGTGATCGTATTGTTTTTAGCCAAGTCGGTAAATAAGAGATATCGAAAATAATATGTCAAAGGCGGTTTGGTTTTATCAAGTAGAATGTCTGTTTATAGGTCAATCTTAAATGTGCTTATATCTTGTTATACTATCAACAGATTGTACTATAATTGAAATGAAATTACTTATTTTATACGATACTAGCGACTTGCCCTAGCTTCGCTTCGGTTCATGTGAGTATTCTGTGACGCCCGTACATATTTTTTTTATTTTTTTTTATAGCATAGGAAGGCAATCGAGCACACAGGCCACCTGATGGTAAGTGGAAACTGTGACCCATAGACATTCGCATTCACAAGACTGCAAATGCACTGCCAACCCTGAGGACTAAGATGGAATGCCTGTATACTAGTCATTTCACCGGCTGTCTTATCCCCAAACCGGAACACAACAATGCGAACACTGCTGCTTGGCGGTAGGTTAATGGATAAGATGGTGGTACCAACCCAGACGGACCCTGCACTGCACAAGGTCCTCTCACAAGGGAATCCAGAATATATTAGAATCCTTTGCGCAGTATAAAAGATCTCAGCGTACAGACAGCGGGTGCGACTTTCTTTTATACTATGTAATGAAGTTAAGATAAAGATTAGGTGCAACATGGTAAACAAAGTTTTTATGACCGAAATCTACCTTTCTAGGAATGTTAAAAAACCTAAAGTATATTTATTATTTAAAAATTCCTATGCTATAAAATAACTTTTCACTACGTCTCGTCACGTCATTGTCTGATTGAATTTCTAAAACCTTGTAAGACCATGTCTGACCAAGCTCAGTGTAGGATTCCGGATCCGTTACTTCACAAAAACGATCTAAAAAAAAAAAGAATGAATTAATTCTCTATTTAAATTTTTTGGTGCTGTGTTAGGTGAGTTTAGTAGGTAGGGTAAAGTCACCAGTAGTCAGCTAGAAACCTGTAGTCGGCCTCTGCCTATACTTTGTTAAAGTGTGAAGAGTACGAAATTTATATTTCCCACTTCGCACGCATACAAGGTCGACTACTGGTCTCTGGCTGACCACTGGTGACTTTACCCTATAAACACTTTAGTCGCCTGTATCTGAAGAATTAATCAAGACTACTGTCGTGGTTTTTGTTTTAAATTCGTTATATGCGCTTTCATTGATGATATTTTTCAGATTTTTAGTATTGGTGACACTTGACTCTAACTAAAATGAGCGCTTTAAAGCGTAATATTTCATATATTCATGCTAAATTACAGCTTTCTAGTACTAACTAAGTCTTTGAGCTAGGCTGCGGACGGACGGACGGAATGGCGAAACTATAGTGCCCTTATTAATAAACGTGGAGTAACCGTCGAGTAGCTAAACCATGCTTTGTCCTTATCTGTCATATTCAAATGTCACAATGACAGATAAGGATAAAACATGGTTTAGCTCCACACCCACAGTTACTCCACGTTTATTAATAAGGGCATAAGGGTTCCTAGTTTGACTACGAACCCTACACAGACACATGCAATCCAGTTGCGATTTCAAATTAAAAAAGTCACAGCATATAATCTAAAATAATGAAGTCATTTACATACCTGGGATAACTCGGGGCATCTGTACGAAAGTGATGTACCAAAATATTTTATCGACATAAAATATATCGATGTTACTGCCAACATCTAATTGTTATTCGACATAAATAAATAATACTTATTTTCTCCTCATTATTAGATACAAAATAAACAAATTAACACGTATATTTATATGTTTATTTTACAACAGTTTCCATATTCGTCGGTATTAATGATTGCCGTCTAGATGAAAATATCCACTTTAAACTGCTAAACGTTCTCTCAACGTCCACAGTGGTCAACGGGGCATTCAGATATGACATCGAACCTCTTTACAGTAATCGAGAATGTTCAATGCGCACATGTATTACTTTAATTATATCGACATCTTTTTTATCGATATCAAATTCCTAGAACTTGCCCCGAGTTATCCCAGTTATGGTCATTTATATAAAATGCGTGTTAAAAACCTTAAAAGTGATATCTTTTATTGAGCTCTTATATAGATTAAAGCATATGTTTCACAGTTCATTATGATGGTACTTCGGTTCTAACCCCCATAGAGACATGCAATATTAATATTGCAAATGCGTAGCCAACCGTGAGAGTTAAAATACTCGTATTAGACATTAAGAAAACTATCGCTTCCTTAGGAGTAACAGTTTAAGTATCTTATTAAACCAATTCCTTCTAACAACGCGTTTGTAAAAGAGTTTTCCCGAAGAGATAGATCGAGGTTTCGCTTCCAAACATCTATTTTATCGAAATTGTTGGAAAGTTTTAGAGAACGCGAAAGTAAACAAATAAGGTAATAAATAATGTTAGTTTAATAGAAGTTTAAATGACTGTAATACTGTTACTACACCATTACACTGAAAGGTTGGTGATGTCACCTGTTTTATGAAAAATAACAAATAGAGAATAAAGTACAGGTTAGGTACCTTTTGTTTCGGCATAATATGTTTGCCAAATGTATAGTTTCCCAATTTTTCATTTGCCAACCCACTTTGTTTTCTGTAACCGTAAATATTATAAAGACTTACCTAACCTAACCTATAAATTCTGAAAAAAAATTTGTTATATTGGGTTAGCAAATGAAAAAGTTAGGAAATGATACATTTGGCAAATATATTTTTGCCAAACGGCAGGCTCCCGTTACCACGACATACTAAAAAGGTTCAATTTAGGTTGAGAGCAAGAGACAGAGTTATAGTAGTTATACACCTCTGTCCCTTTCTCGCAAGCTAAAGTGAACTGCTTTAGTATGTCATAGTAATGCTCCAGTAGGTATTCCTAGCTCCTTAATAGCTTTCGGCTGGCTATCGCTATCACGCTTGCACTCGCAACTGACAGTATATTTGTCACTCGTGTGTCATAGAAAAAGGAAGATTGCCATTAAGAGGATTGTGAAGCGCCGCTAAAATCGCGTAACAGTCAAAATAATTCCATACAAATTTAGCTTCGGGCGATAACGTTTCTCAGGCCCTAAAGAAGTAAATTTCCACGATTTTTGAACATTTTGTAGTTATTATAAAGAACTAGGTATGTACTGGGTTCCTTGGGAAGTAAATAAAAGAATTGAGTCAGTTGATCACCAAACACCGTCACTGATTATTCATGCGCGTAACCATGGTAATAACAATGCTATAATAATTATTATAAAACTGTTATTACCATGGCAACACTCATTATAGAATTTGATTTCACGCTTCGGTTACGATACAGGTTCTTACATGATATCAATATTAGCGGCTTATAGTGATTTTAATACAGTTTGTCAGCATGTAGTATCCAGTCACGTAATATGATAAAAAATCGGTTGAAAAGACATGTTAATCAGCATTTGCCATTAAGTCTCGTCTAGCAAACTAATATCGAGGCAGGAACCTCCCAACTTCGGGCCAATCAATTCTGCTTTTTGTTAAAACCGATCTGTCGATGGAGTCGTAATTAATGGCGGATTCCGTTCGACTCGGATTATTGACTGCACTGTTGGCACTTACAATGAGTTATACTTGTTGGAACGTAGCTGTGACATGCGATGGAACTTTAACGGTGGCTGTGCGTTAATCCGCTGTTAATAATTGACTTACTGCGATTTTTTAAGCGCGGTTTCTAAAATTTAGTTTTCGTAATTTGTTACCTATTATTATTGATTATTAACTAGTATATTCGTAAACGTTTAAAATAATTTTAATTAGTACCAAAAATTGCGATGTTTTTTTTTCTATATTTGATTTAAAAATATAGAAAATTGTGGTGGAAAAAACACTACTGTTAATAAATGTCTTAATTAATGTACGGACTCTTTAATGCAGAAATGCTCAACCACCACTGTAAGAAGGTTGAGGTAAGAGATAGCTTAGTATAGCTTATCTATTCTTATCTTATCTATCATAGCTTTTCTATGAAAAAATCATGAAAAAAATATTCTTTTAAATTTTATTTCACATACGGATGGAATGTCAATCGCAGATAAAAGTAATTAAATAACATCATGTTAACCATGTTTAAAGGCAAACTTTTTTCTAAGATTTCTGAGGCTAGTAGTGTGTGGGTACCTACATATACACGTTTCGTCATCATAACGTTGGTGACCCATATTATCCTGAAATTAATATTACGGTTTTAATACAAATTCCCGTCATTATCCTCTGGGACTCCGTTGTAGAAGTTAACAGCGTGAGTTCACATTAAAATTTCAATATTACTTTTTAGTTATAGACGTTTTCAATCTTGC
The DNA here is from genome assembly GCA_927399475.2 of Acleris emargana. Taxonomy (NCBI): domain Eukaryota; kingdom Metazoa; phylum Arthropoda; class Insecta; order Lepidoptera; family Tortricidae; genus Acleris; species Acleris emargana. The sequence continues at coordinate 5,967,798 of OV656847.1, forward strand.
AAATGGAAAGTATAAGGTTTACACGAGTCATAAACTCTTTCAATTTAGAGCGAAATGTTTTGAAACTCTGGCAAGCAAGATTCCTTTTAAACTTCGAACGCGTTCGACACAGTTAAGTAAGGTGCACGGAGTTTAGTTGTATTCATACTACCGTATCCAATTTTCTAGGAAATTACTAGAACCTTCTGGATTTGAAAGTTTGCTAGTTTTGCGTAGTACAGCCAAGTTGTTCAAAGGTCTTTCAGGCATTTTGTCTTCTTAAAAACTAAATAGGAATTCTTAGTTCTTACTAATAATATGAATGTGAAATTTTGGATGGGTGGATGTTTATAATACTCTAGTAGATATAGTCTGGAGTAGCACATAGGCTACTTTTTATCTAGGAAAATTTTACGGTTCCTGTGGGATGACAAAATTACAAATTCAACACGGACAAAATCGCTGGCAGAAACTACTAGAAAATAAATGTATTAAGTTCTAATTTTAAACCACTACGGTTTGTAAACTATACGATTTGAGCCACGGCTATTTTTAAACAGGAAATTAAGATATTAAGGTTGTGTGTGCATGACTCAATGTATGAATGTTGAAGAAGCGAAAGAAATTTGTAAAAAACGTAGCAAGTGGAAAGAAGTGGTCTCTGCCTACCCCTCTGGGAAACAGGCGTGATTTAATGCATGTATGTGTTAAGGTTGTTTTTTTTTTATGTCAGATTGTTCGCTATGACAAAACCCGTCATGTCAAAAAATGCTTATTAAGTTTATAATCAAAAAATAATGCAGCAATTGTCATGTCTTTTGATAGTGTTATTTTTCTTTATTTGGTTACAAACCTCTTTTTAAACTACTACAGAAGCTGATTTTTTTTCACAATTTCAACAAAAATACGGCTAAAATATCCGGAGCTCAAGATTTTTAATGACCCGAAAAACGTAGTAGGCATTTTGCATTTATTTTTGGCAGCTACCTATTTGCGGGGCAGCCGAGCGGGACTTAATCTAGGTGGAATAACGTTGCTCGCTCGCTTAGCTTTTGTGTTATTCTCTTTCGTGTATCGAAATTAAGAGCTAGGGAATCAGAAACTATGGAGTCGTTCACAGGTTTATTTTTTAACTAAGTGTATATTGAAATTGACAAACTTGCAAAGGGATAAATGCTTTTATAGTGTAAGAATATATATAAAATTTAACTTTAGCGATCATTTTATGACACCTACTACTTTGTATTCAAATTAGCTTTGACATTACATTACATATCATTATTTTGTAACACACAGGTTCTTGAGCGGCGTCCGCGGACCGGGAGACGACCTGTAGGCCTCCAACGAGACGACCTTGTAAGGATCGCGGGAACGCGGTGGATGCAAAAAGCACAAGACCGGTCTGAGTGGAGAGCCTTGGGGGAGGCCTATGTCCAGCAGTGGACGTCTTTCGACTGACATGATGTTGATGATTTTGTAACATCTTAATAACGGCTTTACAGCAAAGAAATAAATTTGGTTATTGCTTGTTGACAATAAAGTAATACAAAATTTGTTAGGGCGGCGAGCGAAAAATAAACATGGATCTCATATGTAGCATGCTTTGTACATCTCTATGATATTCCGCTGCTTCATAGTAACGACTTCCCTCAAAGTAACCGGTTTAACTTGACCCCAGCACACGCTGGTATCACTTGTCGTCTATAGCGTTTAGTTACTTGAGGTGGTACAGTCACACATTCATAAGTTTGAAGTGTAGTTATCATCTCATCATTAAGTATCAGGTAGCCCTGAAAATCAGCGTCAAGGGTAAAAAGCCTGACCAAATGCTCTGTGACAACCATTTTGGTGATAAAAGTGAAATTACTTTTAGTCTGCAATATTGTTCTTATAGCAAATGATTTTGTTATGTTTATTTAGAAGCATTTTTTTTTTAATTCTTGAACTCGAACTCGCATTGGATAAAGTGCTAAGGAATAACCGCACTTATCGCCGCCGCAAGCGTTGTCTCGGTTTAGCTCAGCTCCGCTCACGATAGCCCGAGGAATCACCGGAATTGGTTTTGTTTTCTTATTTATTTAGCCTGTTAACGAGATTAAGGCGTTTCTTAGGCGCACTAAATGTACTTACAGGATATTAGTGGGAATTAAATCATTTAGAGATTTACTTTGTGTTTTAATTGAGTGGTATTAAGAATTTTAGATTCAGTTTTATTAATGAAGAAAAACAGTTTAAGTATGATTATTGTTATCTTGTAACGTCGTACAAACCTAGTGCTTACTTTGGGACTAGTAAATTTTTCGAGAAGTTGTCTTCTTATAAATGTATTACCATGGCAACGTGGCTGTTCAAATCACTGATTGATGATGATGATGATGTTCTCTGATTTTAAATATTAATAAACTGAATTAATATAACATTTATTTCCAATACAGAGTTCAATAATAATACAATTAAAAATTAAAACTAAACGTATTTAAATGAATATAGAACTAATCTACTCAAATATTAGAGATATAAATGGGTAAGGACCAAAAAGTTGCACCATAGTTAATAAATCCGTTGTGCGACGAAGAGTATACCTACAATTGTATGGCTAATTTTCGTGTCACAACGAAAAGTTTCATAGAAAATTTAATTGAGTGAGTTGTCTGTGTGCGCGTGGCCTACATTTTGGTCCTTACCCAAATAATAATCACCACTATAAAAATAACCCTCTAGCAGGTCCGCTCGCGGCATGGTCAATATACTTACATATTCATTTGCTATAATTATTTTAATCTTCTGTATCTTTAATACGTTGTACGTTTAGCCATCCGTTGTTTTTTATTCTTCTCTCAATCGCTCAAAGGTTAACTGGAAGAGATCCCTTATAGGGATAAGTTCGCCTTTGTACATACCTTTCTTGTTTCTGTTTTATTTTTGATCTGTTATTTTCTGTTTGTACAATAAAGAGTTTACATACATACATACATACTTACTCGTACACTGGCAAAATAAATAAACCAATTCATAAACGTAAACTTTACTGCTGATAACGAATTGGCGTACAGCTTCTTTGAAATGCTAAATTGGTTCTTTAAAAACTGGCTTTTACAGGTAAAAATAAAAAAAAAACCGAGAGGGGCCTCCGACAAAAGACCATCAGTGCTAAGATGTACCAAATCCAACTCAGCTATGTATTTCGTCCAAAACCAATAATAATGGCACTTTACTTGTCTTGTTCTTTGTCAACAAAACATGTCTTACGTCACAACAAGGGTGGTTCGAAAATATTTGGTTCTTCAAAATGTTAACGGAATTTGAAATTGGATATTTGGTAGCGTGCCATCGGTCCGGCCGACCGTGATCGGCATACGTATTGTGACAGGCCGCAAACTAACAACCGCAGAGCGCTCTGAAATAACAGATGTTCTAGAATGTGGGAAATTACGCGAAGTAAACGTTTCCATGTGGTTTTGCTTGTTTATGAGTGAAATAAATGTGTTTATAAGGCTTTTTCCCCCAATTTGAATTGATTATCATTATTTTCTGATTGTTTTTTTTTGGGAAAAACGTAAGTATCTGTTCCATAATAATCCTTCTAAAATTTTCATAATGATATAAAGGCACTTGGTTTCTTAATTTATTTCAGGAGTTATAAATATGTCGATATGTAGTGACGTGATAAAAATAACCTGTTATGCTTTATTTTGACGTCCTGCTAGAAGTCAGATTGAAATAGACCTAAATGCACAAATGGAAGGTAAATATAAAACCTACCCATAAATGCTTAATAAAGCCTAAAGTAAAAAAACACTTATCAAAAAAAGGTTGTCAACACCATCATTTTTACATACAGGTTGTTTCATTTTAACAGCTTTTGTAAAGACAGACTTTTAAATGTTCCGTATATTTGCCGTATGTGTGCTACGTTCGGTAAGCTCTAGACTTGTCAGCTCTGCCTCCACGTTGCTCTTCGGCTCGTGAATAAAACATATGACAATGGGTATTGGACGGAAGTGTTTGTTCCGCGGCGAGTGGATCGCTTGGACACTGTTCGATATGTTACATTTACTTGTAAGATGAGGATAAAGGGGAACCACTGATGAGGATCTACTTTTAGTATTTTGCGTAGATGTAAATGTGAATTATTAAGTATTTTTGAGGATTTTTATAACCCATCTACACGTGACTTGTTTCAAAGTATCTACTCGAAATTCACACTCGATATATTTCGCTTTCTTTTCGATTGCGTCAGAATGAGAGATAGTGTTGTCTTTTCTTAATGATATTGTCTGTGCAAAATGTGGTTACAGAATTATCAACAAGTTTTTAAAGTTGTAGGTAATTCTGTATTTCTGCCTACCCCACTCTGGGATTACAGGCGTGAAGGTACGTATGTGTATGTATGTGTGTATTGTTTAAGTACAGAAGAAGAGGTAATAATAATAATAATAATTGGCTAAGTGATTTGTTGTTTTGTTAACAACATTTTGTATAGAATTTACTGCAACGTTTTATCTAAAAACTCTGTTCGCTTAATTCGATATTCATGAAATTTTAAACAAATACAAAACACGTAATCTCTGCATAAAAAACCTGCTCTAATTAAAGAACTAAGATCTAAAAGAAATGCAAATTAAATACAAGCTAAAGAAGAATAGTTAATTAACACCGGACTAAACTGCAAATATCTTGAAAAACTGTTGTCATTACTTCAGATGCAACGGTTTAAATCCGAGAAAAATATCCGGGAAAATGCTAGTTGGACGTCCAAACAAGGAAGATAAATATGGATGACGCGAGACGAGGCTGGGAGAAACCTAGATATTAAACAAAAACGCTATTGTTTACGTAATTGGCTTAAACCGCTGGGTTTAAGATAACAGTATAATCTTAAATGAATGGACACAGTGAGGCGAACGTTTTAATTCAGGGTGTTTAATTTGTTGACAGTCTTAACCAAATGTCGGCCATCAGTTGCAACTTTGAGCGTTTTTTAAATTAGACAGCTGCAAGGACACTGAATGGAAATTTCAGAAGAAAAAGAGGTGAGGCTCCATAATAAAATGTATGAAGAAAAAGCCGCCCAAAGTAGTTCAGCTATTTTGTGTGTTTTATTTTGGTCATATTCTATCTCAATGACAAAAAGCACAATAACGAAAGTATGCTTAAAATATGTTTTGTGCTTATCCTTCATTGTGAAATTTTAATATGACAATACTTTAACAATAATATATTTACTTTGTTATGAATAATGAGGAAATCTTAACAGAGTTTAACAAAACCTACACAAATCAAACTCATTCATTAGTAAAATGGGTGGTTCATTTTTTACACAAATGGCAAACAAGAGTCGCACTGAGCCCCAAAACACTCCATTAATTTTACTTTATTGTGGTAAACAAATGGCAACACTTTCAGTGCGATTTGTCAGTGAAAATGAATAATTGCGCAGAGTTGGGAGAAAAGAGATTGCGACCAATTTGGGACCGGAAACGGAAACGCCCCGGATGAACGCGCCGGGCTAAAATGTCATCCGCCATGTTTAAATTTGATTTTAGTGTAATTGGTGTAGTTATGCTGTTTATATAACGAGTCTAATTTTAAACTTATTATTTAATATTTATGAATGACAATTTAGAATTAGTACATCAATTATTATTATTAACAATACATTCCAACTTACTCGTGTTGCCACAAAAAAAGACTACCACGCGTACGTTAAAAGTGAAACCATAGATTTAACGCGTGCCTATATTCTGTGTCAATACTATTGAATTTTTTTGATGGTTTAAAAATAATGATGTTAAGTTTTTTTCAAAAAAAAAAGCATCTAAAATACTAGTTTTTTTAAAGGTCAAAATTTCTCTGTAACTGGACACCCTGTACAGTTTTGAACAATTTTACTAACTACATACATACATAAACTCACGCCTTCATTCCCAGTGTGGGGTAGGCAGAGCTTAAGAATTACCAACAAGTCATAAAAAATCTTGATAATTCTGTAACTACATTTTGCACAAGTAGGCTAAGATGTTTCCCAGTGTATTAGTGACAGGTGGCAAGCCCATCGCCTAACAAGTACTGCAAGCCTTTATTCCCTTAGTCGCCTCTTACGACATCCACGGGAAGACATGGAGTCTAACCCGGCAACCACACGGGTTTTACTAACTGTAAGTACATAATTATTATAACAGATGCTGCGTATTCTAAGCATCCTTAGATCATACTTTCTTCACTCACATCAGGTTCCAAATCACATTTTAATTAAAAAAACTTATTTTTTTACTGATTTTCAAAAAGTATGAGGTTTTCAATTCGTCTGTATTTTATTTGTGTGCATGTTACTCAATTTCTCTGTCAAATGGCAACCAAATTGTGCAAATTGTAGGTACAGAGTTATCAACAAGTTTTTAGAGTTGTTGGTAATTCTGTAGCTCTGCCTACCCCACTCTGGGAATGAAGGCGTGAAGGTATGTGTGTATGTATGTATGGCAACCAATTTTAGTTTTTATTTTTTCTGTTGTAAATGAACGATTAAGAGATTTACTATGATTTTTCGTGAAAGTAACTCCGGTCCGGTTCAAGTACTTTTAAATTTGCATAATATTTTAACCAAAGGCTTCGTTACCTATCTATTTAATTCGCCTGATAAGTAAACTCATCTCCATCTAACCTAACTTGATCCCTTCACCTAATGAAGCGACTAGCTCCTAATGAGCACCATCTTAGCACCTTCTTTCAGCCTGTCAGCAACTCCAGCAACTATTCAAGCGAACGTCCAGCTAAATCACTAACGCCATTCAGTTAATTGCCAGCTAGTTTGCTTAAAGTTGACTATTCAGCCAAGTTTCGCTTAAGCGAAGAAAGTTCCCCTGAGTGGTTACTAATAGGTGGGGTTTTAAAAAGCGGGGAAATTAGTATTCGCTTTTAGTTGGGGATTAACGGCTTTGCCCAGCGAGTTTAGCTGTTTGTTTAACAGTCTCTCTCTTGATAACTAAATTATTTTGAGGAAATTGTAGAGCGATTTCGTTATGGTAAACAAATTATCGCCTTTAATGATTAAAAAAATAAGCCTGATTAGAATAGTACCCTTCCATGTCTTTTGATGACTATCTGTCTTCCCGTGGATGTCTGTCTTCCCATGGATGTCTGGCTTCCCGTGGATGTCTGTCTTCCCGTAGAGGTCTGTCTTCTCGTGGATATCTGTCTTCCCGTGGATGTCCGTGTTCCCGTGGATGTATGTCTTCCCGTGGATGACTATCTTCCCGTGGATGACTATCTTCCCGTAGATATCTGTCTTCCCATGGATGTCTGTCTTCCCGTGGATGTCTGGCTTCCCGCGGATGTCTGTCTTCCCGTGGATGTCTGTCTTCCCATGGATACCTGTCTTCCCGAGGATGTCAGTCTTCCCGAGGATATCTGTCTTCCCATGGATGTCTGTCTTCTCGTGGATGTCTGTCTTCCCGTGGATGTCTGTCTTTCCGTGGATGTCTGTCTTCCCGTCGATGTCGGTCTTCCCATGGATGTCTCTCTTCCCGTGGATTTCTGTTTTCCTGTGGATGTCCGTCTTCCCGTGGATGTCCGTCTTCCCGTGGATGTCTGTCTTCCCGTGGATATCTGTCTTCCCGTAGATGTCTGTCTTCCCGTGGATGTCTGTCTTCTCGTGGATGTCTGTCTTTCCATGGATACCTGTCTTCCCGAGGATGTCTGTCTTCCCGTCGATGTCGGTCTTCCCATGGATGTCTCTCTTCCCGTGGATGTCTGTTTTCCTGTGTATGTCCGTCTTCCCGTGGATGTCCGTCTTCCCGTGGATGTCTGTCTTCCCGTGGATGTCTGTCTTCCCGTAGATGTCTGTCTTCCCGTGGATGTCTGTCTTCCCGTGGATGTCTGTCTTTCCGTGGATGTCTATCTTCCCGTGGATGTTGTAATAGGCGACTAAGGGAAAATAGGCTTTTGGTACTGTTAGGCGATGGGCTTGTAACGTGTCACTAGAGTCTGACCAGCGAGTCGCTGCACAAGCATTTTTTCAGAATTCTATATATGGCAACAATTTTATCTGTCAAACTAATTGTCAATCACAGTTTTTACATAACCTAAAATATCGCATCAGTGTATCTGTTACGGAAGTATTATCGTGTTATAATGGCTAAACCGATCAGAAGCAGTGCCAGAAGCATGTTATTTTCTATGATCTCTAACTACAATCAGGTTAGAAGTGACGAAAATGAGAGATTACTGAAAAATAAACGAATATTGGATGAAATCATTCAGACGACCGGTAAGTTATTGTCAAACAATGTTGATGCTTTTAGTGGCACTCTTTCATTTACATAATAGGAACGTTGGTGTTTTTGTATTATAATACCGTACTTAATTATTTATTTTGATTCTAGCTGGCGTGCGTGATGAAAACATTAAGCAAACTATTGAAAAGCTAGTAAAAGAACTGAAGATGGATATTGATAACAAAGAATCAGAATCGAGTTATTTGGCAAAAATATCCACCATGACAGGTAATAAACTATATTTGCTTGTCAAGATTTCTCAATATATGAATGTGTTGATTTCCTGGACTAAAAATGTCTCCTTTTTCAGGTGTAAGCATTAGAACGCTACGTACAATAAAAAAAGAGGGTTCTACTAACCAAGGTGAATGGAATACGCCAGGGAAAAAACGTCCCCGTCCATCTACTGTGTCAAAATTAGACAATTTTGATGTGACAGCCATCCGTAATAAAATTAACGAATTTTATTGTATCAAAAAGCAAGTTCCTACTCTAAGAACATTACATGCAGAATTGAAAGAATCTATAGGATTCTCAGGATGTTGTGAAACACTGAGGAAAATATTACACCAGAATGGATTTCAGTTTAAAAGAAATAAAGAGGAACGCTCCATTCTCATGGAAAATTTTGAAATATATATATACAAGAAACGACAAGAAGGAAAATTTATTGTTTATCTTGATGAAACATATGTCCATCAAAACTATAGACCAAAAAAGTCATGGCAAGGGCCTTCGACTTCCGGTGTTGTTGAAAAAATTTCATCCGGCAAAAGGCATATTATAGTGCATGCTGGATCAGAGCAAGGATTTGTGCCAAATTCTCTGCTTGCATTTAGCACAAAATCCAAAGCAGCTGATTATCATGATGATATGAATAGTGTAAATTTTTTAAAGTGGTTACGTGAAATGTTGATTCCAAATTTGACGGAGCCGAGTGTGATTGTAATGGACAATGCAAGTTACCATGTCACACAAATAAATAAGCCTCCAACCATGCACAGCTTGAAGGCAGACATTCAAAAATGGCTAATGGAAAATAAAATCCCATACGAAGAGGAATTGATGTGTCTTGTTGAGGAAAATAGAGTTGGTCCTGTATATGCAGCAGAGGAAATATTGAAGCAGCATGGACATGAGGTCCTTAAATTGCCCCCATACCATTGTGACTTAAATGCAATTGAACTCATATGGAGCCTGGCAAAGCGAAAAGTAGCTAGCAGAAATTTGGGACTACATGGTTCAGAAACTGAAAACTTGATCAGAGAATGTTTTTCAATGATTACACCAGCAGATTGGAAAAAATGTACAGACCATGTAATCAATGTAGAGGAAAAATACAAGTCTAAGGATAACATTCTTGACACTGAATTGGCTCCATTTATAATACAAGTTCGTGAAAGTGATGATGAAAGTGATGATTCTCTATCAGGTGTTGAATTTTTGGAATCTGGTTTTGATTATGACTCATGAATTTTATTTATTTATTTATTTATTTATAGCCATTTATTCCAATAAAAATTATAATCATTAATAACATGACATGCATTATTTCTTGTTGATTTAGTATTCGAATTTATGCACATTATACAATTGAAATAATTTATGAGTTATAATTTGAATTTATACATTTATAATGGTAAATAATAAGTATAATTTTAAAATATTGTTCCATGCATTAGTATAAGTGAATTGATTAATTTATTAAAATTGATTTTATTGGGATGTCCATTTGTGGACATAGGCCTCCTCCATCATATGCCATGTATTTCTATCCTCGGCAAGTCTCGTCCAGGCTACGCCAGCCACGGCTACGACGTCGTCCCGCCAGCGACGTCGCGGGCGACCCCGAGCCCTCTGCCCGTCGTGCGGGTACCAATGCAACAGTAGTTCGCTCCAGCGGCCGTCTCTTGTTCGCGCCGTGTGCCCGGCCCATCTCCATTTCAGTCGGCAGATTAGTTCGGCGGCATCAATAATGTTGGTCTTTTTACGGATGTCGACACTCTTTATTTTGTCTACCAGTTTGATGCCAAGCATGCTGCGTTCTGCGGTTCTTTGGAATACCCGTACTTTACTTATTAGTTCGTTCGTTATGGCCCAGGTCTGGCATCCGCAAATAAGAGTTGGAGTGATGACTGAATCCATCGCTTTCTTTTTAAGTTTATTATCCAATTTTGACTTGAATATGTGTTTCAATGACCAGTAAGCGCTCCATGCTTTCTTTATGCGTTTCTCAACTTCGTCCAATTTATGTTTTCCGAAGGATATGTTCTGGCCAAGGTATAAATATTCTTCGGCGTAGGCGATTGTATTCGACTGTATAGTGACCGGTTTTGGTTCATTATTTGTCATTACTCGGGTTTTATCGGGGTTCATTTGTAATCCGCATTCTCTACTATGATTGTCTAAGGTTTGGAGCATGAACTGAAGCTCCAGGTGGCTCTCTGTTATAAGGACGATGTCGTCGGCAAAGCGTAAATGGCTTAACAGTTTGCCGTTTATTCTAATGCCGCACTGGTCCCAGTTTAGCCTTCTAAAGATATATTCCAGCAGGGCAGTGAACAAGTTTGGTGAAATAGGGTCTCCTTGTTTTACCCCTCGTTTGATCTCGAACTTATCTCCATTCATTTCTAGCTTCACTACGGCCTTGCTTTTCCTATATATTTCTTGTAATATATTTATATATTTGGCATGGATACCTTGCTCTTTCAACGCTTTCCATAGAGTTTGATGTGAGATCGAGTCGAAGGCTTTAGAGTAGTCTACAAATGCTAGGTAGAGCTTTTTTCCATATTCTCTGTATTTTTCAATTACTTGCTGTAATGTGAAGATATGGTCCACTGTGGAGTAGTTACGTCTAAAACCTGCTTGCTCGATTGGTTGTTCAAAGTCCAGAGTTTGTTTTATTCTGTTCAGTACAATATTTGTGAATAGCTTATACGTTGACTGCAGGAGGCTTATCGGGCGATAGTTATTGATGTATAGCGGGTCGCCTTTCTTATATAGAAGTGTAATCAGTGAAGTTTCCCAGTCCTGCGGGATAGTTTCTTCGTTGATAATTCTATTAAATAGTTCTGTCAGTATCGGCGTTAATGGTTCTTGTATTGCTTTGATGAGATCGTTAGTTATGCCGTCTTGGCCTGGGCTCTTCATTGTTTTTAGAGAGTCGATAGCGTAGCGTGTTTCGCTCTGCATTAGAGATGGTACTTCACCTGTTAATACTGTACGTGTTGTAATCTCAGCATTTAATTGAGACTGGTAGAGCTTTTGATAAAAGTTTGTTGCTATTTTCAGAATGTCCCTTCGATTTGTATGTGTTTGTTTAGTTTTATTCATTAGAGATGGTATCCAGAGTTTAAATTGGTTAAGTCTTTTGTTTGCTCGTTTTGCAGAACTTCTTTTCTCTAGTTCCTCCTTAATAATGTTCATTCTATGGTGTAATTTATTTCTTTTAATTTTATTCTTGATTTTTGGGTATAGCGATTTTAGTCTTTTTCTTTCTTCTTTAGTTCTGAGTGTCCTCTTGTCTTTTAAAGTAGTTCGTTCCAAAATTAAATCCTTAATGTCACAGGTAATTATCGGGTCCATTTTATATGTTTTTTGTAAGCTTGGTAGTTTATTCACGCATTCTTTAATTGTTTCTGTTAAGTTAGAGTAAGTTTCTTGTACTGTAGTGTGTTCGCGAGGTGAAAACTCTTCCTTAAAAATATGTTTAAGGGACTCCTGTTCTGCGGGGTTAAAGCCCTGATTCCTTTTATTGGTGAATGTTTTTCTAGGTTTCTTGTTATGAGTATGCAGTGTGTAAGTCGCTCGCACCATTCGGTGGTCCGTGGGATGAGTCGTATTTAAGACTTCTATATTTTCAATTTGAGTTACTCTATTTCTTTTGGTTATTATGAAGTCTATTTCATTGACTGTTTTTCCATCTGGCGACTTCCACGTCCATTTCTGCTTGGACTTCTTCTTAAAGTGAGAGTTGAGTATGTAGAGTTCATGTTCTGAGCAAAAGTTAATTAGAGTTTTGCCTCTTTCGTTCCTCTTACCATACCCCCACGGACCAATGACTGATGTATCATCTGGTGTAGGGTGTCCAATTTTAGCATTGAAGTCGCCCATTATGATTACGTTAGAGCTCGTGTTTTCTAGAGCGGAGCGTATATTGTTGTAAAAGGAATCTATCTCTTCTTCAGGAGCATTTTCAGTTGGTGCGTAGGTCTGAATTATGTTAAGAGTTTTATTTTCTAAGTGGAGGTCCAGTCTGGCAACTCTGTCAGATATTGGTTTAAAATTAGTTATGTTCGGTTTCAGCTGTCTCTTTACCATGAAGCCCACTCCATTTCTTCCATTTTTCTTGCCAGTGTACATCATTATATATTTTTCGTGTTCACAAATGAAAGTGCCTTCTTTTTTAATTTCTGACATTCCTAATATGTCCCATTTTATATTTTTCAAGGAGTGTTCCAACTCCTCTTGGCGGCCTATACCAACCAGTGATCTTACGTTGAGCGTGCTAATGTATATTTCTGTTTTGACGGAGGGTTTCTATGAATAAATGGCTTTAAATCATTTTATAAATTAGTTTTAATAAAAAATACATTAGGTATATTAATTTATTATTGACTACTAAGTACTACCTACGTAAACTAAACAAGTATGTTACCAGTTTAGTTTATATAGTACCTACAGTCGAGTTCATAAATATAATTATGAGCACATCCAAGGCTTCAAAAATAAATGAGCATAGAAAAGTACATATGAACTGATCAAATTTACCAATCAAAAATATGTACACACATCATCTGTCATATTTATCTGAGCATATCACACAATAATATGTAAGCAACTGAAAACTGATAAATATCTGTACTAAGTACTATTTTTCAAAATTATTTAATCAAGGCAAAGTGCACAAATATCTACGCAAAAGTTCTTTCAAATATTTATAAACATGTAGTGGCACAAAAATATCTGTACTGACGTTTTACAATGTTATGTGAACACGTTGCTGTTCATAAGTATCTAAACAAACACAAGACTTAACAATTTGACAATCATCGAAAAGAGTACCGTACTGTCAAATCATACATTTGTCTCTTTCCCTTTCAATGTGACTTCATAGAAGTGTCATTAGTGTTTGCTTGCGGTTTCTAATATAGTAGTACAGATATTTATCAGTTTTCATTTGCTACTATTCTAATAACGTAATAATATAAAATATAATTACATCAAGCATCAAATAACTTTTATCACACTATACTTTGTGTTACCAGCTAAAGATTTTTTGAATTTGCCGCTTTTTTTTTGTGCAACGACTCACTGGTCAGACTCTAATACGCAGGTAAACATCTGAGCCTATTTTCGCAAAAATCGGTTACTGAATTAACAACCAGTTTTTTAAAGTTGTAGGTAATTCTCTAGCTATGCATACCCCATGGGATTACAGGCGTGAAGGTATGTATATGTTAGTTAAAGTAGGTAGTTATCTTCGTAATTAAAGATAGTGTGAAATTTGATTTGCGTTATTTGTACCGATAATATGAAAAAATAAAATAAAAGTTGCTTAATCTGTTTTCAACTGTGTTTTAAATACGCAAATTTGTTTAGAAGGTTTATACTCGTATGAAGGTAGATAATTATAATAAATATGTAGTTGTGAGTCTATCATTGAAATGTCATTTTTTTTGACAACGTACGTTGTCATGAATGAGAGTGTAAATAATGATCCAATTAGATATAAATCAGAACCACTGCACAACCATGAGAGACTTTCATTTAAAATTATCTTTGGGTTCATTTGGCGTTATCGCATTCCTTTTTAATGAAAATGCTCTGCTTGTATGAGGTCAGAATTCCCGCGTTTTTATTTGTTCTCTGTGGAATTTCGTATTGGTTTGAACTATTTATTTTAGAGTTAGGTACGAGTATTCGAAGCGATTTCAAATATGGTGAACTACGCATTTCACATTCAGTCATCGCGCATTCAAATAATTGTGTTTTAATCTCTTGTGAGTATTTTAAGTTTCACTATCATCATTTTCGTTATATCAGCTATGAAGGGGATCTATTCTATTCGATAAAACCATATTTATTTTGACATGTTATCATAATATTTTCAACCAGCCTTCCATTTCTGTCAAGTAAATAAGCCGCTTTTCTCCCAATAGTAGGCAGAGACTATGGAACAATAAATTTTCACTTCGTCTTCATTCATCAACCTCTTCATGAACAAGAATATTCAGTATAGAGTATTTAAAAATCATCCATAAAATAAAAAAAACTCATTAGACCTACCTAGAGTATTAAATACGACATATGAGACCTATACAAAACACAAACTCAATTGTTAAACGAGCCAAACAGCAGTTATATTGCCAACTAAATAGTGGTTATTACGCTATAACTCTAAACTTATATTGATTTACGTTTCTAAACACTATTAATGTGTTTACTCTACAACGTACTATTTGTTTACATTCCGACTGATCTAAAAATAGCTAAATCCATACATAACTCAAATATGAATGAGAACGATCTATCCCTCTCGCTTCATTAACTTGCGAAAGTTCGAGTTCATAAGATGGATGCGCTGAAGTTAGCGATTTTCATCAACTATCTCACAAATTTTGCTGAAATTCAAAAGTTACGCGTCTTATTCCGATGAAATTATCTTTAAATGAGTTATTTTCAAGTCAAGAATTCGACTTATATAAAATTTTAGTAGTGTTGGATCTCTACATTAAAGCTCCAGTGGGTTGGGAGAAAATGTTTCTTGTTTTTTCCATCTATCAGAATACAGCTGCGGGAACATATGAGATTTATGGCCTGGGCTTGCCAAGTCGCCGGCTTATAACTCAGCTAGCGTTGGCACTAAGTATTGAAAAATTAACTGAACTTGTTGATAGTTTCAGTAGATTGTTGTAACAGGTGATATATTATGTTATGACATAGCTATGCAGTTCATTTTACGGTGAGTGAAAAGGACAGAGCTATAGATGCTACATAACTCTGTCTCTTTCTCTCAGTGTAAAGTGAACTGCAATACTATGTCATAATAACCCCCCAGGTGATATATTGGTCATGTTCGGCGCCTTATCGATCTCTAACAACATGTTATAAGTGCCAGTAGCGGATAATATTGGTGTCAGAATCTTCACCGGCTTTACATTTTCCAGATCAGTACGTTTTATCTTACTTTTTTTCTTAAGAATAATAAAAATAAATGAACAATTGAGGAAGTTCTGGCTTGAATCTGGCTTTTAAATATTGAATTAACTGTCCTCTACTATGGAGTTAGAAATGTAGTTGATATAAGTTTAAATATATTTATGTGTAGGTGTAGGTATTTAAATATATATTTATGCATCTATTTTTTTTGCTTAGTATTTTTGTTCTTCTCCTAAATAAATTTGTACACTTACCTACTTGATGCACAACCTTTTACTTTTCTTAACCACTCAAGGGTTAGCTAGAATAGATCACTCAAAGGGATACATTCGCATTTGAAAATTCTTTTTTTAATCTGCTTTGAGTTGTTTTTATTTTCATGAAGTACAAAGTGTTTGCTTACATAAACAAACGTCTACACGAACAGAGACGCAAGCAAAAGTTAGTAAATAAATATATTCAAGATAAATATCACGGGACAATGACACAAATTAACCTAGCCCCAAAATCAAGCTCTGGGCTTGTACTATGGGTACTAGACAACGATAAACTTACTTATGTTTTTATTTTAGATAATATATAGATATAGATAAATAAAAACGTAAATATGAAAGATGAAGACTTAGGAAGAAATATAAACGTTCGTCACACAAATAGCTAATGTATAATGCTAGGTTAAGTTTATTATTGTATAATATCATAAGCAACATTTAAAAAACGACTGACTGTTGAGTGTCTTGCGGCGTTTCTTCTCAGCAGCGGTCTCTTGCGAAGCGCTGGTAGATTTTTGACGTGTAAAAGTGCCCGTGCGGCCTACTTACTGAATAAACATCTTTTATCTTTTTTTTTTTATATCTGCCCTTATTGAGATTTGAACTCGGAACCGCTAGCTTCGGAGGCAGGGTGTCAACTAGGATGGCGTGTCGTCTAAGTATACTAATATTACTTTAATTTATTAGAAGCGACGACTGAGCTTTCAATCAGCTGTTGTTTAAAATTAATGGTCTCATAGGCTTGTTCCTGAGGGATCCCTCGCCCAGGGGCGCATTAAAGGATTAATTTAAATTAAACTTGTTATGTACCAGCAGCTCGCTATCTGTGAGGTTTACAAATGTGCTTTAGTTTAGAGGTTTTATAATGGTTCTTTGTAATAAAAACTATTTTCAAACGCTTTTAAAATGTTTGATGGGTTTGTTTTTTTCGTAGCATTGAAATTTGTCCTCGAGAAGGAAGAGTTATTGTTTTTGGAGGAAGTAATATCTTATTTTGTTTTACGATGTTTGACAATAACCTACACATTAAAAAAAAATATATATTTAGACTAAAAACATTACTACTTAAAGAACAAAAACACGATCGTGACAGAGTGGAGAATTTCACTGCACGGCAACGACTTTTTTTGAACCCATATAAAGTTGCGTCCGCACTGCTGCTTAAAGGTGCGTACATTACGGTGCGTCAAAAACGGCTCCAAGTTGTTACTATGGCAAAGTATTTTGTTTACGCAATGGCACCATATTTTACGCAGCGGTGGGGTCGCAATTTTATGCCTTATGGTATGATTTTTGTTTCAATTTCTGGATAATTTGGATCCTCCTTTGTTAATATACAGAAAATACACAACTAAACTCGTTAAACTTTTAAATACCCCTTTTTGTGTCAGGGGTAGAAATAGATTTTATACATTCAACGCGAAAATTAAGCCGGATAGAAAACCGCGCTAGATTACACGAGAGGCTCCGGAATATAAAAATGCCAAGATAAGTTATTTCATCCAGTAATATCGCGTTTTTAATTACTTTTCCACTGTCCACAGAAGGTAATTAAGTTTTATACGCTTGGTCACTGCACTTGATTATATTTTCCGTAATTAAAGTTTATTTTACTGTGGCATTTAAAACTTTTTTACTAACTTTAACTGGAACCAAATCAAACAAATGAGTGAAAAGTATATCAGCTGACCTGTATTCTACAGGATAATTAAAACCATAATTGTATTTGACCTGTTTTTTTATTTTTATTTTTTTTTATTCTAAATTTGCCTAATTGTGCAAATTGTGGTTACAGAGTTATCAACAAGTTTTTGGAGTTGTTGGTAATTCTGTAGCTCTGCCTACCCCACTCTGGGAATGAAGGCGTGAAGATATGTATGTATGTATGTATTTGACCTGTAATGGTATTGTTTTTAACTCGGCCGTAATTACTGTCAAGTAAATAAGACCTATCGAGACGTTGACATTACGATAACAGGGCCAAGACGATATGACTTTAACACAGTAGTATAGAGGCTTATAAATCTTTTTTTTCGGCCAAAAAGAATAAATTCCTCCTCTGATAAGAGATTTAAGTAAGTTATTCAAAGTAATTTGTCATACATTTTAATAAATTTATAAACGTTTTTCATGATATTTAGAACATATTCAAAAATCGTGAAAATCGGATTAGGTATAATGGTAGAGAAACGTTTTCGCATTTTGTATGGAAATTTTTAGCTTTTCAATCCTCTAAATGATCGTAGACTGAAACTTCACATCTCATCACAACGTCTACACATCTTCATCAAATGATTTAAAACGATAACCGTATCCATTACGTATATTTTGTGTCTCAAACGGTTATTGCGTTAATATATTTAGATACTATATAATCCGGTACCCACGCCGGTGCAAATTTATATTCTAAATAGAGTATTGGCGAAAATATCCACGATAAGGCACGAAGCGAATCACTAAATTCGTTACCTAAAATACTTTACGTCTACGCATCTCTTATCTTTATAAGATGGTGTTCTTTTTTTTTGACTAAGGCACATTTCACCAAACTCGGGATAAGACTTGCTCCAAGATTAGTCCATACAAATTCGGCGTTTTAGATATGAGACCTTATTCCAGTTTGGTCGAATGCATCCGATCTTTCATTTTCATAACTAACTTTAAAACACACTTTTCTTGTATCACAAGCTAGTTAATAATTAAATAGTTAAATATTTACAAATACGAAAGTAATTTTCATCGTAGAATTAGTGAGATACTTTATAAGAAAGTATCAATAAACCCGTATATTCTTTGTCTTAGAGCACTGTAATTGTTTCTTCCAAAAAAAAACACGACCAAAAACGATGTAGTATGTTTATTTACTACATCTGCACGGTAGGCCTTTAAATATACTGAATACATTCCTACTAAGAAACCATAAACGTAATTCCAGATTTCCACTCTGCTAAATTCAATAATGCTGGCCCAACTAAATAATTAGGGGATCCGCAGAGCATTCCAGTATAGATCAAAGAAGATTCCCTTGTCCAATGCAAAACTATTCATCGCCTTTGAGCTGCCTTAACCCAATTCAAGATGGCTGTGATTCCGCCGCACCGCACATTAAAGATATTAAAAATAAAATTATCTATTGAAACGATTCCTTAGTTTTGTCTCTTACGGTGGATATGACCAAATTTGAATTAATACACGAACCACTATATTAACAATATATATGTTTCATAATTTTACTCTCGAGGTAACTTGTGGTAATTTTTCTACGTTATGTAGCTACTCGTAGGTATCTTGGAAACACTAAGCTCAAATTAGTAGAGTAAATGATGAACGGTACGATACGAACCTAGCAAAAAAATATTGCTCTACAACCGAACGATGTCGAAGCTTCAGTCATGTCTTCTTACATTTATAGTATTACATAGGACTGAACAATAACTCTCATTAGAAAATGAGTGTTAAGTTGAATTGACCGCACTGACAGCAGAAAACAAGATGTGGACGCCATTGAATTATCCTTGGAATATTTTTTTTATTCCACGCGAACCGGTGATAAGGCTATAGTAACTATTTCCGAATAGATTCCCTATTCTTAGAATTATCGTTGGTTTTTACCAACGAGTAAAAGTGATTTATTTTCGGGAGATTAACAGGCAATTTATTCTAAGAATAATATTTACTTTTGTTATTATTATAATGAAAACTCAGCTCACATTATATCCCTATTCTTTTCAGAAAAGTGTTCATCTTTCGGAAGCTTTTTTCATCGTACTTACGTTTTTGGTTAGCATTATTTAGCGAGCCACACATTTCAACAAGTAAAATATTCATGACAAAATATTCGTCTCAGGAAGTCTGAAACTAAAACACTGTTTCATCCGGATTTAAAACACCCTTAAGACTCAACAAGAAAAACCTTTGGCTATTATTATTTTTCCCGGCGCCATTGCCCCGCTTTCTGCGGACGTGGCGCGAAGAATTCCCCTAATAAACAGTTAGTATGAAAATTTCCGTCAACGCCCCGGTATCCGGGGATCTCTATGATACAGCAAAATTCTCTCAACAAACTCGAAAAGGAACGCCGGGGAAGAATAATCTTGTGTTTTTTCGTCAAGAACAAAGTTGCGAAATGTGCCCATTTCGGAACGCCTACTTAATGTTATTATGATAAAAGGTTTTTTAAGTTCATTATTACAAGTCTGCGTTATGGATCATTTGTTTCGCGTAACAGCTTGTGGGCTGATTGGACTGGTTCTATAAGATTTCTTTTTCTAAACTTTTGACGGATTTAATCAATTTCAATAAACGATCTCTTTCTATGCTTTCATATAAGATCCTAAGTTATCCGTGCCAAAATATCAAAATTATTATCCGGTAGGTACGCATGACACTGTTTTGTAAAACTGTTTCGTATGTTATTTCACTTTTACTACCAACTACTTTTACTTGTTTCGTTCCTACTTCAAGAACTAAACCGTCGTTTTGAAACGGCAAATATAACTTTATCCTCTCGAGTCCCTTTTGCGTTAAACGTTTGCCTCCACGACAGATTTAAATCCAACTCTCCATCTGTTACCACTCGCTCCAAATACGTAGGTTTTAAAGAAAATGTAGCAACTCTAAAACCCAGGCAATTTCTTAATGTCGTCATCAAAGAGAAATAGGGATTCCAAGTACTTCAACACAATGACTTAATTCAATGGAACTTTCCAAGTTAAATTTGTTTGGTGAACTTTTGTGGTTACTTCTCTGTTTGGAAGAATCTAAACCGAAAGAAAAAGCCGACAAGTTAGAGATGGATTATGCGAGATCGGTCGCAAGTTAAAAAGGAATTTGTGTTTTTTATTTTGGAGTATTTGAATATGATTGAAAAGGAGATTGCAAAACTGAGAGTATTACAGAATAATGATACGTGTGCAATATACATATAAGCTTAATCAGGAAACACGTTTCTTTTTCCTATATTTTTTTAAATTCTGGTTTTGTACTTTTAGGTGACGTTAATGAGTGAGAGTGACGTTAATAACGAAAGGACATAACAGGCGAAAGATAAAATATTACCAACATAGATTTGTAGCGGTCTCTCGTATGAACGAGAGAATCAAGACATAGACAGACACAGACAGTATTTAAGACATAGAATTTCCTAAATTTCACGATTGCCATACCAAATATTTCTTAGAGATCATTCAATTTAATATCAATGTACCTACTCTACTGTTAAAATAACTTTCTCAATTCACAGAACCCTTATTATATAATACCGGCCAGCACACTGAAAGCTTTAACTTCTCTTGTGTATCAAAGACTCGTCCATTTGCGGGAAGCATTCGGTCGCCAGTCTCTGACGCGTTGCCAACTTAGCTGGAGCTCCACTTGAATCTTAACAATTTGTACAAATACGAAATTTATTGGCATTTATTTGGTTTGTGCGTATTTTCAAGGTCATTCATTGCTGCAAATGTGTTTAGATTATTTCGTGACAGTGGTTGGTGACGTAATCTACCTCCATTTTGCATTTCTTGTGGCTCGCGACCACAATTGGGATAGCCCAAAAAAAAACTCACGCTTTTTATATACTTATTTGAAAGAATAGGTAATTTTAAGAGACCAACTTCGTTAATTGAATGAAGGCGTGAGTTTATGTATGTATGTAACTTCGTTAATTTTGTATTTGCCCTATTAATATTTTTTTATTTAGCAGATATTTTATGGATGATTGTATGATTTTACATTTGGGTTGGCATTTTCTGATAAATAACCAAAATTTAATGATATCTATTGATAAAAAGTGATTGTAATGGTGTATTAAAACATACCATTTCAAGGGGTTTTCGTCTAAACCGTAAGATACACCTTGGAGGGCTTCAAGCCGAAAATGAAAGTCAAACGAAGGTTAAATATACTTTTGTCAAAATATCCGGAATAGATAGATATTTCAAAAACTTAGTAATGCAGAACGGCTTTAACACCCTATTCCTCAAATGGTTTTCGAATTAGGGTAATTTAAAAAATATGAACAATCACAATTTCTGGGCCGAGGTTCTAGGTGGTAAACACCATATTAAACCATAATACTGTTTTTGTATTGTGAACGTTTTGATAGCTCTTATTTCATTGACAATAATGGCGTCAGAGTTAACAAATACGAGAGGGTTTATACCTTTTAGAATAGACGCTCTGTATGTATTGTGTGCCATTTTTAAGTCAACGTTCATTACGAACTTGCGGTAATTGCGTTAAGTATTTGTTATATTTGCAAAAGTAATCGGTTATTCCATGAAGACAAGTATACTTAAGTAAACACTACTGTAAACACTTACCGACTTAGATTTCCAATAATTTCAACAACCTCTTCGTAGCAACTGTAAACAGAACACTAGATACCAGCAGCGCCCTCAATATCTATCATCTAAGCTTCTAGTCGTAACTAATTTGAGTACCACTTAGTGACGGTTCACGATCTTCTACAACGAATCTATCAATAGCGAACAAGATGCTAATCAATCACTTTGTCACTGAAGGTAATGATCACAAATAATAGGATGATAATTATGTTAGCGTCACCTATTTCAAAAGTGTGGTTTGAATTCTACATCATGCCAAATAGGGGAGAAAACTTGTAACTAAAAGTGTTTTGAATTTATATCGGTATCTGTTACACATAGTTGCAATTTTATCGAGCATCGTGCGATAAAAATGTATACGGTTAATTTTCTAGAGTGACGTGGCAGGCGCGCGTTGTAAAGAAATAATCCGGACGTATCGATTTGCAACTAAGTGTATTAGACGTTGGTGTTCCTCTACGTCGATAGGCCTGTTATCGATATGTTGACTGTGCATGCGTTTTCGTCCATTGATTTAAAATGAGTCGTAAAAAAGGGACCTTAACTACTTACAATAGGAAATACTGAGTGTTACTTGTATACAACTCCTACAATTATTGTTTTTAACAATTCTAAAATGTCTGGCTGATGCTTATTTATTGAGAATGCGTCTAACTAAAAAAGCTACATTATTTTATCGACAACAAAACTATCGACATATAAGGAACACTAGAAAATATCAATTTAGTGTATTGCGTCCTACAGTCATTTGAGGACCATTAAGTCTACAAAATAATTAAATTGCGGCTGATAGGAGTGGCTATTATACTTGCAAATGAGGGTAATGTGTATGAACTAGTTTGGTAACTTGCCTTTACACTAGAGCGGTGATTCTAATCAACGGGGTGCTTTATGAACTATCTTAAGTGTAAGGAATTAATTAGAAGTAAATTAAGGTTGACTTTTTATTCATTTAAGAGTATCAAGGTAGAAGGTATGACTTTTCCAAATGACTAGATTTTAGAGTGAGTATTTGTGTGCGTCTCATTCTACAATAAATTGTTAGAGTAAATAATTTATAGAATTAATTTATAGAACTATTTATAAACTACTCTAGACAATGGATTAAAGTGTTCAAACTGTATTGAACTATTAGTTTAGCTCCAGAAGTGTTGTTTAAAATGATTTTGAAAGTGTTTGGCGTAGTGCCTATTTTAATAATAATAAGAAATGAATTTAAATGTCATAAAACTTTTTGAACCTATCACTTACGATTTAAGGTATATTCTAAGTTAACCATTTTATAAAACTTTTGTCTCTGCCCAACACTAGAAACTGCAAATGACTAATCATAGTTAAGATCGACAAAATAGATATTATTGAAGGAGTCAAATTTATTATTCGATTTACATAAGCCAGGGAGCATATGGCTGCGTTTATCACGTGACAAAATGTGGATAAAACATCTGTCACTTTCTGACACGTTTATAAGTACGAGAGTGACGTATGGTTTGTCCACATTTTGTTACGCGATGAACGCAACCATACTAACTACCCCCGCGGCATATACATATGTAATAAATAATCCTTTCCCATCGTTTTTTGTCGGAGTTCGTATTTATGTTGCTTTCTCAGTTGGCCTATCAATGGGTGCTGAAGCTAAGTGAGAAAACAAGATAAATTCGAACATATCTGACAAAAAACGATGGGAAAGATTATTTACTACCTACATCTGTTCATATATTGTAGCCAACATCAAGCTCAAAAATATCTGAGACGTCACTCACACAGGCGTTGGAGCGAGTCAGCGAGTCTATATAGACAAGATGCTTAACGCTAACGTAAACAATTAAGGAGAACTGACAAAATGGCCGTCTGACAGCTCACGTCAATCCTTTACATTTTCGATAATAAAGACGTTATCTCAAAGCCCACTGATATTTTCGAGCCAAATGATAACCAAGATATCAATGTTGGCTGTTTTACAAATACAAAACATTTTTTTAACTATCTGATTAATGTTTAAGCGACATAATTTGCATCGTGCTACTAAATCATTAATAAACACTTAAGATTAAGGCGTTCGTGCAATGGGAGGTGTAATGTCGGAATTCTAGTGAGAGCTAAGTTCATGCTTAGTTTAAACTGGGAGCTTACTCTCTGACTGCTCTGTGAGACCTGAGGAACATACCATTTTGTTAGTCTACATGTAGGAATATAGTGTTAGCTTAAATGGATTCAGAGTTTTAGTTAGGGTGAGGCGGAAAGTGCTACTAGGTTTGGATGTAAAGTTGGAGAATAATTAGACGGTTATTTTGAAATGTTAATGTGTGATGGTTGATAGAGTGAAGTGAGGTTTATTCTATGAAGTATAATAAAGTGAATAATTGTACTGGTTTGTGTCAAATATGCTAATTTTTGAGAAATTTTTGGTGGGTACATCCCCCCATAATAAGCCATTTTTTTTTAATATGGCTTAAAATGTAAAGCAACATAGGCCTTTTTCTACTTTGTCTACACGTATTATTATTGTATTATTTACATATTGTCATTACCTATCTACCATCGATACTGTAATGTAATAATGACTTTCGAATTTCCATTTTGTTTGGTTCTCTAACAAACATGCCAATTACCATTTTGGAGGAAGTAGTGATTTGTTAGAGATTTGAAACTCTATTTATAAAGCATGGTACGTGACTGTGAGTAATTAGAAGTTTTAATATTACGACACGGCTGTCTTTATAGTCAAATCAAAAATGGCCATCGTAACGTTGACGATATGATAAAAAAAGGGTAAGGCAAAGTAGACAAGAGCTCAGAACACGAAATATGATACAATCAGTAACAAACAAAATGAATCCTTTTGTTTCTCTTTTAGTTACATCAAGTGTGTAAAAAAATAATTAATATTTTTTCATAACGTTACATTCAAACGATTTATGAGGATGCTAAAGAGATTTGTTAAGATCGTAGCAGGTGGAAACAAGTATGGTCTCTGCCTACCCCTCTGGGAAAGAGACGTGATTTAATGTATGTATGAGATATACCTGTGGCTAACACAATTTTCTTTACGGTATCGTAAACTTTTTTCGAAAACTGTAAAAATGTATTGAATTGACATAAGCGCTTGACTCAATCCTATACATTTTCGATAACGATAACGTTCCCGCAATACGTCTTGTCTACCGCCACTGCAATATACTTTGATCTAACAGATAAACGGCTTAAATGGTGATCAAGTTTATTTAAACTCCTTACGGAAAAAAACAGGTAGCACAAATACACACAGTTATACAACTGCGTATAGGGTATTTGATGTACAAAAATATAAACTGTAGTGTTCGTGCTTCTCCAGAACTTGTCTAAAAAGTATATTTAAAAATATTCGTAACAACACGTTACTCGTTAGATTACTAAGTATCTCGTAGAACTCTATCATCAACATAACCATCGATTAAGTTACTTAACTGATTTTTTTTACAGGAATAATTTAATAATGTAGGTATTTAATGTATCTTATAAATGGTGTATTTATCTGAACGACAAATAAACTCTCGATTTCAAGAAAATACTTCAGTTTGTTAATGTATGTAACCTAAAGTTTATATGGACTGTCTTGTTTTCAAGTGATCATAGTTTTGTTCTCCGGTGAGCTAGGTATTTGCGGCCATAATAAGACATGATGTTTTCACTAAGTTCATTTTAAATATAAAGGTTTCAATTCTGTTGGTGCCACACCCAATTTCCATACAAAAATGCCCATGATCCTTTATTTAACAAAGTATCATAATTATTTTTACGTGTGGTTACCCGTGGTTAGTTCTATACTCCTAGGGGGCCATAGCGACCCGAATTTACTGTCTAAAGTATCTGCCGGGTGTACCAACAGCAAACTGAGTGCATTCGCCGTGACCGATGTCTGCGATCGAGCTAGCCCCTCGTGACAAACAACTGTGCTCACAAACGGTTTAATACTAGACTAGATAAATAGATGTGCAAATTAGGGAGAATTTAGCTTCTGGGGACACAAATCGCATGGACAGTATCAAGTCAAAATCATTATTAGTTTTGATTCAAGCTCATAGTCGTTGTGTTAAAGTTGATTTTAAATTACAGTTGTATTTTCAGTTACGACACTATTATGTGCAAATTAGGGAGAATTTAGCTTCTGGGGACACAAATCGCATGGACAGTATCAAGTCAAAATCATTATTAGTTTTGATTCAAGCTCATAGTCGTTGTGTTAAAGTTGATTTTAAATTACAGTTGTATTTTCAGTTACGACACTATTATGTGCAAATTAGGGAGAATTTAGCTTCTGGGGACACAAATCGCATGGACAGTATCAAGTCAAAATCATTATTAGTTTTGATTCAAGCTCATAGTCGTTGTGTTAAAGTTGATTTTAAATTACAGTTGTATTTTCAGTTACGATAAATAGATGTGCAAATTAGGGAGAATTTAGCTTCTGGGGACACAAATCGCATGGACAGTATCAAGTCAAAATCATTATTAGTTTTGATTCAAGCTCATAGTCGTTGTGTTAAAGTTGATTTTAAATTACAGTTGTATTTTCAGTTACGACACTATTGATTTGGCTGTGCGAAATATGTAACTGCACACAAGAAAGTTTATTGGCTTTTGTTAATATGTAAGGATCTTCAGTGTAGCATTTTGCAAGGAAATGTTTTGTTTAGTAATTGAGTTTTATGTAATGTTAAATACTTTCAATCCCTTTACGAATTACCAAACTATTTGGCAAAGCTTTTTTTTGGTAAAAGTGTATTTGTATCTGTTTAAAATAAATAAATACTAATAATGTAATAATTGATAATAACGCTTCGTCTGTTGTATTCAGTAGTTTCAGTACGTATAGTACGTATTCGCACGGGCACTTTTACACGTCAAAAATCGACCAGCGCTTCGCAAGAGACCACTTCTATGAAGCAACGCCGAAAGAAAATCAACAGTCAGTCGTTTTTTAAATATTGCTTATGATAATATAAAAAAGTAAATAAATAAATGTCACTTTGTACTTAATTCTTAAACAAACGCAGCCTGTGCGATACGTTAAATAATTTTCTTAATATCAATAAACTAAGATAAACTTTCTAATTTATGAATACACAATAGCTTAATTATTCTTATAACAATATGCAATGCATTGAGACTTCTGAATTTGATATGCGTCAAACCATACTTTAACAAAACTAAGCGTATTGTTCGTTTATGAATAGTAGGTACATCCAGTATTTTATATTTAAATAGATAATTAGTTTTAGTCATTAAAACGGTATTGACGGTGTTATATGAAAAATTACGTCAATGGTTAATTCTGTTACAGCTCCTACATTTCCTTTTTTCCAAGAATCCTTTATGTTCATAATAAATGATCGACGTAAATTGATTATAAGTATCAATCAGATCACACGTGAGGTCACAGTAGATCGTTGAAAGCAGTAGGAAAGCCTTGAATAAAAAGTATTTTATCTCAAAGTTGTACATTTTATTTGCCAAAGCTTGTTTTGACATTGTTTAAGCTATTTATATCAATGGCTGTTTTTTTACGGCATTGCCATCTTTGCTTACAAGTTAATTAATCGCATGAGTAGCGTCATTTCGTTGCAAAACGTATGAAATGACACAAACGCATGACAGCGCTATCCCATAAACATTTTTTTAATTAAAAAATTTGCGCGTAGTGCCCTTTGTCTAGGCTCACTGTTCACTAAAGACGTTCATACAGGGTTTTAATTAACCATTGTTTTTGCCCCTATTGTCAAGAATCTTATTTTTAACAGTATGACAGTTCCTATTAACTTGGTAGTAAAGTGGAGGCGGTCTATTGTTCAATTATTTGATTACTGGTGTTAAAATCAAGGGAGAATAGAAGCCGGATAGTCGTTATTAGTTTTTGTCCTGTATGTATGAATTATTTCTTTATTTTTATGTATGTATGTATGGTTTTCTGGTCACTTGTAAAAGATGAATAAATGGCCTGATTTCACTCAGTCACTGGGTAGGTATATTTTTTTAAATGTGAAATTAGCGAAATAAAAAATATACTTATACATAATAACAAACATTACATTGTACACATTATCCAAACAGCAGTTACTTTTTTAAAGCTTGCGTTTCGTTATTGAGTTATTAAGTAACTTACTGTTAATGTTAATACACTGTGTGGCCGCAGGCGCAGTGATATATGACCCGTAGTGTGGCCACACAATGGAATAAGAAAAGTATAGATGAAACAGGCGGCCATCAATCACTGCCGGCTCGGATCATGGCAACACCCTAGACTAGATCCTGTCTCGAGTCTAATATAACTAAATAAAGGACTACAAACGAAAAAACGGACGACCCGCCTTCAAACTTCACCAGCGTAGATTTCATTTATTGTTATTCCGTCGGGAACTTTTGAATTTTCCGGGATAAAAAGTAGCCTATCTACTTAATCAAGGGTAATTAGAGGTAATAAGTAGGAAAAGAGGGAGGCCAAGAAGAACTTACCTAGACCAATTAAAAGAAAAAGTAGGCGTCGGTGCCGTATCAGTGTGTTAAAGAGAAGGCTTGGAACAGGCAAGAATGGAAATAACTCCACCGACAAGAGCACAGCTCTTAAGTAAATGATGAAGTAGGATTATTCGGACATATCGTGACGGACTTGAGATGATAAATCATTTAAGATGGTTGTAGAAAGTAAATATTGATAAGTGTACGATATTTATAGATCAATAATAAGTAGCATTAGTCTTTTGATATAATTCGAGTTTGGATACATTTGACGCCATTAAATTAAAAAGATTTTAAAGTGGATCAACAAGTCTAAAATATAGTCAGATTTAAAAACTCGGGTACTCTTGCAGTATTTAGTACCGAGTAGTTGGACCGTGGTGGTTGCTGAGTTAGAATAGTGCCACTTGAGTCTTTCCGTGGGTGTCGTAAGAGGTGACTAAGGGAATATAGGCTTGTAGTACTGTTAGGCGATGGCCATACAACCTGTCACTAATAAGCTGGTATACATCTTAGCCTATTTGTGCAAAATGTGGTTACTGAATTATCAACAACTTTTTATAGTTGTAGGTAATTCTGTAGCTCTGCCTTCTCTACTCTGGGATTACAGGAGTGAAGGTATGTATGTATGTAGTTGGATCTTTACATTTTCTTCTTGAAAAAATCATTTGATACTTTTAAGAAGAAATTACACACTCTTAAACCCCGTTTTTTAAATAAGCAGTACCAATCTAACAGACTACCAAAAAATAAAGGAAGATTTATAAGTAAATGAAACATTTTACGTTTTAAAAAATGATTTGGATACTTTTTTGCACTGAAACATGAGACACATAAAATCCAAGAATAAAGCGGAAAGGAATGAACCGAAAACAGTCGTAAGTAAAAACATAATCTCAGTAAACAAAAATCAATTGCCTCATGTATAATAAATCATCACTGGAGAACGGCTCGAACTACTTGGCATTTTTTTTGTAATTGTCAGAACAGGGTCTGTACAAAATAATAAATCCTCGAACCGCTAGAGTGCAGTATGAAATGTGGGACGTGAGCACCGACAGTTAATCATCGTGTTTGCTGACTCGCCACTTGTTAGCGCTTGTCTCTTTTTATCGGTAATTAAAAACAGTCGCAGTGTACACTGAACCGACAAGTGGGTACTGGGTAATATGTTATGTTCTTGTTTTTACGGATAGAGGTACTTTCGTGAGAAATAATTTATATACACGAAACGGTAACACTTTTACGGTCCATGTATGACATGTAAGGCACTGGTGATCTAGCTCGGTAAGTCCACGTATTAAATGCCAAGCACCACTCAGTCGTCCATTATATTTATGTAATGCATGGACGTGCCGAGCCAGGTCATTGATGGAAGCGAGGGACTGTTAAAGTTTCAATTATAGTGGAAATCCTGTTACCAACTTGCAACTCTATTATCGGACCAGCTCTGAGGCATCATATCATTGCATGGAGGACTACTATAAGTATGCTAGATTGAGGCCTAATCAGATGCAAGAGCAGGAGAAGATTACGAATATTAAACCGAAACGACAGACATACGAATGGAAAAAGAACAAGATAAATAAAAGCTGTGTGGAAGGGTTCTTGTACTACACACGTAAAAAATGTCTAAGGATCAAAAATGTTTTTTTTTTTTTTTTGGTTTATTTTTTGCTTTATGCCATTAAAATAAGGTGCAAAACTGTAAATATATCTTTGACATCGACTGTACTGTGTAGTAGGTATTGTATGGCTAAAAGTTTTACCCTTTCTCAGATGATTACGCAGTCTCAGAAGCAAGGACGCAATATGTCAAAGACATAAGAACAATAGGAAAAAGTGCTTGAAGCTACTAGCCAGCTAGCTACCACAAAACTAATTTTGAGCCCCTTTAGCCCAGCTCTAAGCGAAGCATAAACCTGTATTTAATGGCTTAGGTCTATTATCCACAGACAATAAAGTCTAGATTTCCTTAAAATTAATTCCATACGCGCTTTTAGAATTTCCGCACGGTTTCTCAGCACAATCAGAAATGTACTTAAGCAAGGGATAACTTAATTAAAAAAGGAACGCTAATTTCATGGCCCGTAAAACGTGGCGGGGGAAACGAAACGTCTATATGGCTATGGGCGCGTACGACGCTTTCGTGCGAAATAATTTGGAAATGATAATTAAATTTACATATTTATGGCAAGGGGAAACATGTTGCCGAGTAAACAGAAAGTAAGTTGTTTTATCAACAATTTAAATTAAGTTAAAGGAGAATACAGGTAGCTTTATAGACCGTGGGTACTCGCTGGGTATTGATGCTGTTTCCTATTTACTCACTTATTTCGTTGGCTCAGCGTCCCAAGGAGAGTTTTTTTTTACGACACATTTTTCGGTTTTGCGAAAGATCATCACAACGCATCCCTTTTTAACATATCGCGTTGACGAAGCGTTAGCCTAGTAACTAAGCTCTAGTTGGTAGTGACCTTGCCTACGAAGCTAGCGGTCCTGCATTTGAAACAAATCAAATCAAAAATCAAAAAAAATTGACCCACTTTCCGTCAACAGAATGGGCTGAAATTTAGGCACATATGTAAACCCGATGACAATGCAATACTATGGTATCTAAGAACTGATCTGATGATGGAGTCGGAAGGTGGCGACGAGATCTCGGCTATTCTTACCGTAGACCCAAGGTGTTCGGACTCAATAGTTTGGTCTTGATAAGCAGACAAAGATTTTGCAAAAAAAAGGTACAGTTGGTAACAAAAGCTTGTCCCAATAATTACATTTTTGACAGAAGCTTATTCAAACTTGTGTTGTTAGAAAAATCGATAACTAAGGAACGACTTAATCGTCATTAACGAGTCTGAGTACGACGTTATCAAAGCATATCTGTCGGTATTTTTAAAAATGATACAAAACACGCATATTCAAAAAATAGCAACATCTGAATGGATACATCACCAAACTTCCATTAGACTGTCAAGCCGAAAACCCTCCATCATTTAGTACAAAAGAAATCTGAAGTCTGTTAACAACGCAGCGAGCCGAATGGGCCGTGAAATAGACGCCAGTCGGCAACTTATTTGAATGTGGCTTACGGAAGATAACTTGAAACCGAGCGAACGAGTTAGGATTACGTGTATTGGTTTCTGTTTATTGGGGTATAACAATGTTGAGACGTTAAGTATGTCGGTGTTCAGATTGTAGAATACTTGGTGACCAAATAACCACTCTCACTGCCAGATCAAAAGTGTAGTAATTAACTTTAATACAACGTCTATGAAGTTGAAACAAAACTAACAATGATTTTGAGTTGATGCTGTCTTCATCTAGCAGTGCGAAATGAATGGCAAAGGGCCATTTTATCTGACGACACGTAAGCCTAGTGGTAGTGACCCTGCCTTCGAAGCTAGCGGTCCTGGGTTCAAATCCCGGTAATGACAGATAATTGTGTGTTAAGCGCGAGTATTTGTTCCTGAGTCTTAGAGGTTTTCTATGTGTTTAAGTATGTTTTTACTTATATAAGTAAACTCATCGTTGTCTAGTACCCATAGTACAAGCCTAGACTTTAGTTTGGGACTAGGTCAATTTGTGTGACATAGTCCCCTGATAGTTATTTATTAAATATTTATTCCGACCGGTCTGAGTGGAGAGGCTTGGGGGAGGCCTATGTCCAGCAGTGTACGTCTTTCGGCTGTCATGATGATGATGTAATATTTATTTATCTCGTTCCCCAGGGTAACCGACTCATTGGAAACTAGCGACCCGCCCTAGCTTCGCTTCGGTTTATCTTGCTCTTGAATTACTTTATCTATTGCTGAAACCGCATTAAAATCTGGTGCGTAGTTTGAAAGATCTAAGCGTACATACAGACGGACAGACGACGGGACGCGACTTTAAGTTTTATAAAATGTTAATTAAGATGTTTATGGCCTCACCAAGTAGCCCCTAGGGATTTGAAATTCCAAGATGGCGAATACTTTGCCATCCATGACAACTAAGGTCGAATGTTTACGCAGGTTTAGGTGCGTAGGGCCTTGATATAAAGCATACTTTTGCATAGAAACAAAATATAAAAGATCCACGAGAACATTTCACAAAATCACAGCGAAACGAAACTATCCCAAGCATCGAGACGTATTTACCCTACCCTAAATATTTCATGAAACTCTCGAGCCCTCTACAAAGAAAACGCAAATGTGTTTAGCGCCCAATGTGATAAGTCGGGGCTACAAGGGGTTCATCGAGAACATGAACATCCCTTAGAAACTAGAGCATGTACAGTCAACCAATTTGATTTCTAGGCCACTTTGGACTATGTTATAGTGACGTAATCAATCAAAACGTAAGAGACTTCTTATGATTTTTTTTACAGTGTCACTTTGACATAGTTCAAAATGGTCTAGGAATCAATTTCCTTGACTATACGTTGATTCAGGCCGGCACCAGGTTTTAACTTTCCACTTGAAAAAGTGGTTTAACTTTAAAACCTTCTTTTTAAGGTGGTATAAAATGTCTGTTTAAATGAACATAATTTTATTTTTATCAAGGTTAAAGTCCACTTTAGGATAAATTGGTGGTTACGGCGTTACAACTAGGTTCAAGACCATATTATTAAAGTGCTTTTAACTCATGGAGTCCATATTTAAGAAGATCTTCTTCTTATCTACAGGCAACATGGCGCCAACACACTGTATGTATCTTTATTTATTGAATGAATCGGCAACGGATTTGAAGTAACATATCAATTTTATTAGTCTGCCCTCCTACGGAAAAAAGGCACATCTACTATAATAATTGTATTGTACTTCCAACCTTATTATAACCTCTGAGAGTTCAATATGTTTCTTTGAATTAATTCTCCGTAGTAGGGCAATACTAGTCTGTCCCTAAAGGCTGAATGGGAATAAATCGTAGGTCTTGCTCCAACTCGACTGACCATTTGGAAAGGATTAAGGCGAAAACGTGTTTGGTTTACGTGTCCCAGGTTCTTATTATGTAACGGTAAAAATTTTGGCAGTAGTAAACAAAGCTATACCGCCTTGAATAAAAAGGTAGTATAAGTCCATAGCGAATACTGTCTTCTTGCTTTGACTACCGTTGTCACTTTCATAGCCTTAAGGTTAGATGAGTTCATAAGGCATTTTAGCAACGTGTTTTGGTGTATGTAACTAAAAGATACAGAAGATGATTGAAAAATACAGAAGGTACACTTTGAAAGAATCCACGTAGACATCACGACACCGTTTCTCTTGCAAGTCTTGATACGCACTATTAATATTCCAGTAGCTTGAGCACGACCATTTCAATCATATATCACATTTTCGAAACGCCTCTACCATTCGAAAATGTGTTTTGAACCTATCTGTAGTAACCCCTAAAACAGTCCTAAAATAGCTATAGAGAATTTAACAATATCATGTCGTATTTCACCAATCCAGTTTGAATTCAACAGTTTTTAAAGCTGCTGTTTACCAATATCATATTTATAAGTTTCAATAAACCGACTACAAACATTATTATCGAGCAAGTTAATTAATTGTACAACAGCATATTTTAATATTCGTTGGTTGGCTTGGTTTTGGAGAATGAAATTTCGTATGTACAACTTTTAAAAGCATTAATATACGTACAAATTGTTTGAGTACCCTTACCATGAGTTACAAGTTATGAACTATACAGCCCTTCAAACTAGGAGAGACATGTCCCTGGTTTAATTTTTCTTTCAGCTCATACAAGGGCATATCAGTAACGTGTCTCTTCTGCCTCTAATCTCTCTACGGGCACCACCCATGTTGAACCAACAACTCCGCCCTCGCCGTCGCCCATGCACTAGCTCACGCCCCGCACCGGGCCCTGAAGCTCCTAAATGACATCCTGGACAGCGACAGTCAACTTGATATTTTTACACCTCTGAGTCGCGTTTCTACGCATCAGCCAGTCGGCACTTGGAGACAATTGTCATCTTAAGCTCAGTACAAGTGTAGATAATGCTTTAGGTACCTTTTAAGTTCTACTGTTTGTCGTTCTCATTTATAATTAATACGTGTAGCATGACTGTTAGTGTTAATAAAGAGAATTTTAATAATTAAAAGAAAAAAAAAAGACAATTACCGTACTCGCTAGCGAGTGGAATGCTCTGTCCCTCGCAACCTCGTAGTATTCTTAATATTCTTATATGTATAGTGCGAGGGACAGAGCATTCGACTCGCTATCGAGTACGGTAATTGTAACTCATGGTAAGGGCGATTGTGCACTACAAGGAATTTTAATGTCCGGCAGTCCGATTTTGCACAAACTAGTCCTTATGGGTTAGTATTTATTGCGTAACCATAAAAAACCGGACTACCGGACGGTAAAATTCCTTGTAGTGCACAATCGCCCTAAGGGTGAAGTTAAGCTCATTAGTGTATCCGATATAATTTGAGAGTAAATTTGCAGGTAAAAGTAAGTCAAAACTTTACGAGTAATTAAATTAAATTATTTTATTTATTTTGTAAAGAATATGTGTTTTCCTTTGTTTTCTGTCTCTCGTTGATTATTTGAGTTTGTCAAAAAAGGTAAAAAAAAAATGATATTATTTTTGCCGTCCTAAGCTAATACGCAGTATGTCAGATAAAATTCCTGTAGCAATATCAACCTTATTACTAAGAGCAGAGAACTAAAACGATTCGATCATTATTACTCTTAGAATTCACAATTATTATATCAGAATATATTAGAGGCAAAATACGTACAAATTATATAATAACATTGTTAAAAAAATACTTACGATTGCAGAAACTAAATTGGTACTAGAGTACTAGTGGTGATCACGTACCAACAAGTAATCAAACTTTAACGTGTGGATCGATTCGTATACTTCGTAGTAGGTAGTTGGTATGTACCGTGAGAACTACTACGATAAAGGACATTTTATTCGCATTAATGATGTGATACAATTATTCAAGAAATAAAACTGTTGCAAAATGTGTAACAACCTGTACATTATCTTTTTGAAACCTCTGCTAGCTTTATATATCTACATGTGACATTTACAATGGACAAGGGAGACACAACTGAAAATAGAACGCTGACGACAACGAGTATTATGAAATTTACATTGGCATTTGTAAATAATTTCATTTCATGTGTCACCCTTGGTGCAAATAAGCGAATATGCGTGAAGTCAGTAAATTTTAAACAAGTCCGAATATACATGTTGCTCCATAATATGAAGTGTGCTATAAAATTGACACTAAAATGCGCAGCGCCGCGAGTTTACAGCTTCACTAGGTCTGCTTACATTGTTTCCCGCAAACCTTTGAGCACGATTGTGATAATAACTCCTGTTTATTACACTCAGTTATTATGGTTGATACTTAAAGTGACTGTGTTTAAAAATATATGATCCTGATTCCATTTTATGAGGATAAAATGTGGAGACAAAAAAACAAAGATTAAATAAAATTTACGGTTATACGTCACGGTGTTTATTATACTGAGTTTTAGTGGTGATTATCACTTGCTTGTATTTTTACATATGCTAACGTACACAACTGGAATTTAGTAACACCCTTACAAACAATTAATTTAAAAACTTACAGTGCATTTACATTAAGGTGAGTGACCGAATGCGTCGACCAAATTCGGTTAAACCAGAATACGGGCTGCCGTCTAATATAGACAAACTGAATAATTTAAACGCTCTTATTCATAAACGCACAATAACTAAAGTATGCTTGAAATATGCTCTGTCCGTGAATGGAACAAAGAATACTTTAACCAAAATATAATTATTTCCTGACTGTTATGATGTCACACCCATTCCTTCTTGTCTACATTTCAAACCTTAACCGATAAATAACCTGTCACATAAAAACCTCGACACGTCGCCTTTAACAGATCTATCATCGTTCAATCTTTAATTTGCTGAAATTGATGAGGTTTCAGCTTTTAAATTGCACCGCGCGTCTGTTCGTGACTAGCCCATTGTTACGTGAGTGATATCTCTTTTACTTTTTGAAGAGGCCTTTAAAAACCCTACAAACGATCCGATCTATAGGGCCTAATATGCCGGGTAGTGAATGGGCTGCGTAGACGAAGAGGCGTTTTTTGCTCCATTCAAGAGCTCGCTTTTGACGGAGAGAAAACGCCGAAAAACAAAAGTGGAATATCAACGTTCGATATTTCAAATTCGAAGTGTTTTTAAATTCGTTTTCGTTTCTTTAAGGTCTTGAGTGGAATTTCTGAATTAAAAGGAAATTGTTAAAAACTTCATATTATATTATTTTAGCTTAGTTATGACTTCAGTGGTATGAATTAATTTTAAGGGAAGGCATGATCAAAAGAAAGGTTGCGACGCTCCGCGGAGCCTGGTGGCCGTCTGCAAATTTACAGAACCATTTGTAATTCTTAATATTGTTTGGTCGTCCACTGGTTCCTCTTATTGCAGGAACAAGGGTGGACAGATCTCGAGGTCTTGTAGATAAAGGCAGCCAGGTCTCTTCAATAAGGTGTGGTCTCCAGTCAAATAAATAGCGTTTAATCGTATCTTTACTCTCGATTACAATAAACTTGACAGTGGCGAATAAGCAATATAATTAAATTAGGTTTAACTCTTAGGACGACAAGTAATGCGTGTGTCTCATGAGTTCAATGTACCGCTTCCTTTTTTAAACAAACTAACGACCTTAACCGTCAAAAGGAACGTCACATACGGCGCTCGATGCGCCCCCGTGCGGCCATCTTCTTCACGTGTGACAGTTGCCGCCGCGACGCGTAGAGATGGCGTTTGAGGTCGTGTGTTTGTTGGGCGTAAACATGCCCCCGGCCTTGGGAACACCAGCTTTCCAAAAACTAATAATTAAGCGTCTTCTAACTGCACTGGGAGCGGGCAGATCTTAGAGAAGGCTCGTTTTACAAGCCCTGACGAAGTTTTGACGTCCGCTACTCGAGAAACTCCATCCACTCCAGTGTGTACAGCAGCTACCCTGCCCAAACGCCATTTAAGAGGCGGCAGGTTGTCCTCTTTGATAAGGACCATCGAATTTAGTGTAATGTCTTGCTGTTTGGTCTGCCATTTTGTTCTGGTTTGCAATTCGGAAATGTATTCTTTTGACCACCTTTGCCAGAAATGCTGTCTCATCTGTTCTACCCTCTGGTAACGGGGCAGACGGCTGGTCGGTGTGGCCTTGAGGTCATCGCATGCTGGCACTGTTAATGGCCGGCCGATGAAGAAATGCGCTGGTGTTAGCGGAAGAAAGTCGGTCGGATCTGCGGATAAAGGGGATATGGGACGGGAGTTCAGGACGGCTTCAATTTGTGCTAACACTGTGCTGAACTCCTCGTACGTTAGATTGGCATTTCCCATTACGCGCCTTAAATGAAATTTGCAAGATTTTACTCCCGCCTCCCAGAGGCCGCCAAAATGAGGTGCATACGGCGGTATAAACTTAAACACTATATTTTCATTAGCTAGACGGTCGATAATAGTACGCGAATTATTTTGCAAGAATACAGCAAAATCGTTCATTGCGCCCACAAAATTCTTAGCATTGTCGGAATAAATTTCGAGTGGTTTACCGCGACGTGAAATGAACCTTTTCAATGCGAGTAAGTAAGCTTCTGTTGACAAACAAGTTACAGCCTCTAAGTGTATGTTGCGAGTACTGAAACATATAAATAACGCGATATAACATTTTTCAAGTTTCGCACCCCTGCCCTTGCGGTTTAAAATATACAGCGGGCCCGCATAGTCAACGCCACAATGTATGAAAGGGAATCCAGGTTCAAGCCTTTCAAGCGGTAAATTACCCATTATAGGTGTCAGAGTCTTTCCCTTTATACGCGTGCAGGTGACGCATCGATGCACCGTCGCCCGCGCTAGCTCCCGGCCGCGCAGCGGCCACCAGCTGTCTCGGATAGTACTTAGTAGCAGCTGAGCGCCCGCGTGCAGCAGACGCGTGTGCTCACTACGGAACAATAACCGAGTGAAGTAATGCTTACCACATAGTAATATCGGATGCTTTTTATTAAAATCGAAGAGATTTGAATTGCTAATACGACCGTTAACTCTCAAAAGTTTGTCGTGATCCAAGAACAAAGCAAGGCCCGAAAGATTACGTTTAAATTTAAAAGATTTATTCTCGAGTAAATTTCTATATTCGGCAGGAAACGATTCCATTTGAGCCGTGCGAATTAGGTACTTATGCGCACAATTTATTTCTTCAACGGATAGCGGATCGGTTTTGCGCTTACTTTTACTTGTTCGACTATTATGTATGAAACGTAGCACAAACGCACATGCCCGCCCTAACCGATTAAAATTGGAAAATCTGGAAATGTCTACGAGGCTCCTTGACGCACATCCTACCATATTGATACTAGTATTTGTATTCGTTTTAAGCTCGAGCAACGAGTCCGTTAAATTCGTACAGTCAGCGGCGTCGTTTGCCTCGGGCCGACCGCTTAAGTAGTGCGCAGCCAAGTTCGCTGGACCGTGCCACCACAAGTTAGAACTTTTAAGCACTTCGAGATTTAGCCCGCGTGACAACATATCAGCTGGGTTGTCCTTAGAGCTAGTATGGAACCATTTTGCGTCATTTGTCAGATCAGTAATTTCTACGACGCGATTTTGCACAAATGTTTTTAATAGATTAGGTGCCGTCTTTAACCAACCCAGTACGATGGTTGAGTCGGTCC
The DNA here is from genome assembly GCA_927399475.2 of Acleris emargana. NCBI lineage: Eukaryota > Metazoa > Arthropoda > Insecta > Lepidoptera > Tortricidae > Acleris > Acleris emargana. The sequence goes on from OV656847.1 coordinate 6,007,008, forward strand.
AAAATATAACGCTAGTAAACTCAAGTCTGAGGGATTTAACAATCCTATCGTATAACCTAGCACCAACGAGGGCTCCGAGAAGCTCGAGACGGGGAATGCTCACCGGTTTCAATGGTGCGACCTTGCTCTTAGCGCACAACAATTGAACATTTACACTTTGCGAACCCTCGTCGTAAGCACGAATATAGGCACACGATCCAAATGCCTGCAAAGACGCGTCGCAAAACATGTGTAATTCAAGACGTGCAGAATGTGAAATATTACTTATAGCATGACGCGGAACCCGTAAATCGGACAAGCATTCCAGGGTTGTAACGAACTGCTTAAAACTCGTAGCTACTTCAACGGGAACTGGATCGTCCCAACCCAATTTACACAACCACAGTTTCTGGAGTAAAATTTTTGCGACTATTATTGCAGGTGACAAGAGCCCTAATGGGTCATAGATTTGCGAGATTATTGATAAAATTATACGTTTACTAATGAACTTTACATCATGCTCGAGCTTAGTCGTAAAATGCAGCTCGTCCGAGCCATATAGCCAACCCAAGCCTAAGGTCTTACATTAACAATGTTCTCCCAAGCTCAACTGCTTGGAGGAACCTTTTAGACCTGTAGCAGAGAAAATGTCCGCGTTCGACACCCATTTTCGCAATGGTAAGCAAGCCGTGCCCAAAACAGCCGTGACCTTGGCGCATGTGTCACGCAAGCAATGTGGTGACGAGTCACCGGTGATCAGATCGTCTACGTAAAAATCCTCATCGATAACTCGAGCCACGTGACTGTCGTCGCATTCTTTGGCTAGCTGCTTTAAGCACCGAATGCTTAAGTATGGTGCCGACGCTGTGCCATACGTCACCGTGTTAAGTCGGTACAGCCCGAGTGTCTCCGACGGACACTCTCTCCAGAGTATACACTGCAAATTGCGTTGGTCTGGTTGTACTAAGATTTGCCGGTACATCTTTTCCACGTCGGCGCAAGCGACATATCGGTACTGCCTAAATCGCAAGAGTATTGTGAACAAATCATTTTGAAGTTTCGGCCCGATATGCTGAATATCGTTGAGTGACTTGCCCGACGTAGATGGGCTACTAGCGTCGAAAACAACACGTAATTTTGTGGTTGTACTATGCTCCCTAAAAACCCCATGGTGCGGCAGAACAAAGTTCGGCAAGGTTAGACTCGACACACGGGTCATGTGACCCAAGTTTAGGTACTCGCGCATGAATTGACAGTAAAGTTTTTTGTAGTCGGGGAGCCGCTCTAATTTACGTTCAAGCGCGTAAAATCTTGTTTCCGCTAACCTATACGTATCGCCTAAAGAGTCAGCTGATTCCTTTAACGGGATTCGAACCGTGTACCGTCCGTCAGCGCCGCGCTGTGTTGTTTTGACAAACAACTCTTCACAAATGTTCTCCTCGGGGGTACGATAGTTTTCATCCTTAGGTACTTCCTCTAGCTCCCAGAAGCGTCGCAATTGATCATCAACCGACTGAGTAAAGTTGCACTGTGCCTGTCTTGTACACAGGCCCATTTGGTTGTGAATAGGACCGGAAATAATCCAGCCTAGTTTTGTGTTTTGCATATAAGGCCCTTTGAATAACCGTAACTTCCCGTCACATAATAACTCCCAAAATTTATCAGCACCTATCAGTAAATCAACGTCCGATGAACTATAAAAATCAGGATTTGCTAATTGCATGTCCTTTGGAATATGCAAACAATCCCTGCTCACTCCCGTCGACGGTAACTCTGAAGTAATACTTGGCAGAACAAAACATCTCAAATGCGTACTGTAGTCCTTTACTTTAGATTTTAAATGTATTTTGCATGATTGTGTCGACTGCGTTACAGATTGACCTACGCCAGTTATTCGAAGAGTGGACTGTATCATTTTAATCTGTAATTTCTGGCATAAACTATCTGTTATAAAACAATGTTGACTCCCGTTATCCAAAAGCGCAACTACAGTATGATAATTATTATATCTATCGGCAATTTCTACTTGAGCGGTTGATAAGAGAACCGGTTCCAGCGCAAGTAGATGCTCACCCGGGACGTCGTCACTGCGGCCAGCCACAGTGCACGCGACGGAGCTCCCCGGATTGGGAGTGTTTTGTTCTGATTCGTTATAAGGCGCAGTCGATGTAGTGGGAATGTGCTTGTTAACAGCTGGTTGTGGATGACGCGTAATTAGCGCCGCCACCGACGATGATGTCTCGTTATTATCGTCGCAATCGGTGTGTAGCAGCGAATTGTGTTTACGGTTGCATTGCCTACACGGCCCGAAATAACAATTATTAGCCGTGTGACCTAACCTCAAACAGTTACGACATAGCTGGTTTTCGTCTACGAAACTAATCTTATCCCAGACGGGTAAATTAATAAAAGTAGAACAAGTATAAAGCGCGTGGTTAGCCTTGCAAAATGGACAAATGCGTGTAATTCGTTTGGGTTCGAATTTCTTTATTTTGTGCTGAGATACGACATAGCTATGTGTTATTTCGCTATTAGCGGTTGTTTTATTCGCGTCAGTAGATTTTGCATGGTTGTGTTTAATCATTTCCAGCATACCCGCGCGGTTGGACAGGAATTTAAGTAACACGTCCAGTTTTAACTTGGGTACTGAGTCTCCGTGTTCGTTATTATGAATGGTAGACTTATGTTGCTCCCACTCTCGTTCCGTTGTTGGATCAAGTCTGGACACTACAATATAAATCAACAGAGTGTCCCACGCCTCAGTAGGTTCTCCTAGCGTTTTTAAAGCACGTAGGTTCTTTAATACCGAGTCGACAAGTTTGTGTATTTGTGAAGAAGATTCTTTAGTAAGTGACTGAAGTGAAAACAAAGATTTAACGTGGTTGTGAACGAGAAGATTATTATTGTTATACCTGTGCAGTAATAATTCCCATGCAATCTGATAGTTAACAGCGGACAGTTCAATGGATTTTATAACCTGCAACGCGTTGCCTGTCAGGGACGATCGAAGGTAATGAAATTTTTGTATATCTCCTATCTCACGAGAGTTGTGAATAATCGACACGTATATATCCCTGAATTCCAACCATTTGTCAAACGAACCGTCAAAGGTAGGAAGTGCGATTGTTGGAAGCTTAACTGGGCAGGAACTACTTTTAGTGCACTTAGAGTCTGTATCAGATTCGTCTAGGTTAAGTACGCATTCAGCTGTGGCCATACTTCTATAATAATCATTTTCAAACGTTTCGCGGTACTCTAACTGTTTCAACAACGTATCCGAATCTGCAAGCGTCTCTAACTCGGATTGAATTGTATTAAACTCTTCGTAGAGACCCTTTGCTGTTTGCATACGTAACTTATACTCGGATTTTTGAACTTTTGTCAACTGGACTTTATCCAAAGTGGTCACGAACTTGGAAAACAAAGTTAACCTGCCCTTTACAGTACCCCTACACTGATTTAACTCGCGAATTCTATCACCGTCTGGCAAATTTAAATGAAGCGGTGACTTATTACCGATACTCGTCATTTTGGTGGTTTTTAGATTAAGGAGTACTCACGTGTCTAGAAGTGTAAGCGTAGCTGCTCTGTCAACGTTATGAACCCGTGACGAGCACTAGTAAAGCAAAATAACACACAGCACAGAGTTAGCACAACGAAGCCACGTAGAGATTTAAAAAAGGTATTGACGACCCGACCGTCTTATTGGGGATTCCACGTAGATCCACTCCGGCTCTGAAGGTCCAATGTTTGGTCGTCCACTGGTTCCTCTTATTGCAGGAACAAGGGTGGACAGATCTCGAGGTCTTGTAGATAAAGGCAGCCAGGTCTCTTCAATAAGGTGTGGTCTCCAGTCAAATAAATAGCGTTTAATCGTATCTTTACTCTCGATTACAATAAACTTGACAGTGGCGAATAAGCAATATAATTAAATTAGGTTTAACTCTTAGGACGACAAGTAATGCGTGTGTCTCATGAGTTCAATGTACCGCTTCCTTTTTTAAACAAACTAACGACCTTAACCGTCAAAAGGAACGTCACATACGGCGCTCGATGCGCCCCCGTGCGGCCATCTTCTTCACGTGTGACAGTTGCCGCCGCGACGCGTAGAGATGGCGTTTGAGGTCGTGTGTTTGTTGGGCGTAAACAAATATTAATTAACCTAATTAATGTTTTTTGTTCTAAATCTGCTGAGAAAGTCAAATTTGTTACTTGGTTTTATTATGTAAGTATTTTGATCTTTTAAAAACGTATTTATTGTTACTTAATTAAAGAAAAATATAAGAAAATTGTCTGATTCTAATTATTGTGTGTGTAAAGAGACGCATAAGTTTGAATTTATTTAAAAATTGAATGCTACTGATACAAACCAACAAAGAAATATCTAGGTGTAGAAAAAAAACCGATTGAACGATAACTGTCTCACCAAACCGGCTTAAGGTTTGGTAAGCCAGTTATCGTTCAATACTCCAAGACTTCTTTGATAGCCATATTTAAGTCTCCGCTACTATTATTATTTATTTGTATTATTTGTTTTTGTTTTGCCCGTATGGTTGCCGGGGTAGAATAGTGCCACTCCATGTCTTCCCGTGGATGTCGTACGAGGCGACTAAGGGAATAAGGGCTTGTAGTACTGTTAAGCGATGGGCTTGCAACCTGTCACTAATGCGCTGTTAAACATCTTAGCCTAATTGTGCAAATTGTGGTTACAGAGTTATCAACAAGTTTTTGGAGTTGTTGGTAATTCTCTAGCTCTGCCTACCCCACTCTGGGAATAAAGGCGAGAAGGTATGTATGTGTATGTATGTATTTATTTTTGTTTAGTTAATATTTTATGTACGGTCAGCCAAATAAGTGGTGGTGTAGGCAAGTTAGCTGTGATTATGGATTTTACGTAACAGTACATCTGCCCTCCTAAGCAAATGAGCAGTATCCCAAAATCAATAACCAAAGCAGTTTTAGTTCTCTGCTCTTAGTAATAAGGTTGATATTGCTACAGGAATTTTATCTGACATACTGCGTATTAGCTTACTACCGGACGGTAAAATTCCTTGTAGTGCAGCCAGTCCGGTAGTCCGGTTTTTTATGGTTACGCAATAAATACTAACCCATAAGGACTAGTTTGTGCAAAATCGGACTGCCGGACATTAAAATTCCTTGTAGTGCACAATCGCCCTAAGGGTGAAGTTAAGCTCATTAGTGTATCCGATATAATTTGAGAGTAAATTTGCAGGTAAAAGTAAGTCAAAACTTTACGAGTAATTAAATTAAATTATTTTATTTATTTTGTAAAGAATATGTGTTTTCCTTTGTTTTCTGTCTCTCGTTGATTATTTGAGTTTGTCAAAAAAGGTAAAAAAAAAAATGATATTATTTTTGCCGTCCTAAGCTAATACGCAGTATGTCAGATAAAATTCCTGTAGCAATATCAACCTTATTACTAAGAGCAGAGAACTAAAACTGCTTTGGTTATTGATTTTGGGATACTGCTCATTTGCTTAGGAGGGCAGATGTACTGTTACGTAAAATCCATAATCACAGCTAACTTGCCTACACCACCACTTATTTGGCTGACCGTACATAAAATATTAACTAAACAAAAATAAATACATACATACACATACATACCTTCTCGCCTTTATTCCCAGAGTGGGGTAGGCAGAGCTAGAGAATTACCAACAACTCCAAAAACTTGTTGATAACTCTGTAACCACAATTTGCACAATTAGGCTAAGATGTTTAACAGCGCATTAGTGACAGGTTGCAAGCCCATCGCTTAACAGTACTACAAGCCCTTATTCCCTTAGTCGCCTCGTACGACATCCACGGGAAGACATGGAGTGGCACTATTCTACCCCGGCAACCATACGGGCAAAACAAAAACAAATAATACAAATAAATAATAATAGTAGCGGAGACTTAAATATGGCTATCAAAGAAGTCTTGGAGTATTGAACGATAACTGGCTTACCAAACCTTAAGCCGGTTTGGTGAGACAGTTATCGTTCAATCGGTTTTTTTTCTACACCTAGATATTTCTTTGTTGGTTTGTATCAGTAGCATTCAATTTTTAAATAAATTCAAACTTATGCGTCTCTTTACACACACAATAATTAGAATCAGACAATTTTCTTATATTTTTCTTTAATTAAGTAACAATAAATACGTTTTTAAAAGATCAAAATACTTACATAATAAAACCAAGTAACAAATTTGACTTTCTCAGCAGATTTAGAACAAAAAACATTAATTAGGTTAATTAATATTAAGAATTACAAATGGTTCTGTAAATTTGCAGACGGCCACCAGGCTCCGCGGAGCGTCGCAACCTTTCTTTTGATCATGCCTTCCCTTAAAATTAATTAATACCACTGAAGTCATAACTAAGCTAAAATAATATAATATGAAGTTTTTAACAATTTCCTTTTAATTCAGAAATTCCACTCAAGACCTTAAAGAAACGAAAACGAATTTAAAAACACTTCGAATTTGAAATATCGAACGTTGATATTCCACTTTTGTTTTTCGGCGTTTTCTCTCCGTCAAAAGCGAGCTCTTGAATGGAGCAAAAACGCCTCTTCGTCTACGCAGCCCATTCACTACCCGGCATATTAGGCCCTATAGATCGGATCGTTTGTAGGGTTTTTAAAGGCCTCTTCAAAAAGTAAAAGAGATATCACTCACGTAACAATGGGCTAGTCACGAACAGACGCGCGGTGCAATTTAAAAGCTGAAACCTCATCAATTTCAGCAAATTAAAGATTGAACGATGATAGATCTGTTAAAGGCGACGTGTCGAGGTTTTTATGTGACAGGTTATTTATCGGTTAAGGTTTGAAATGTAGACAAGAAGGAATGGGTGTGACATCATAACAGTCAGGAAATAATTATATTTTGGTTAAAGTATTCTTTGTTCCATTCACGGACAGAGCATATTTCAAGCATACTTTAGTTATTGTGCGTTTATGAATAAGAGCGTTTAAATTATTCAGTTTGTCTATATTAGACGGCAGCCCGTATTCTGGTTTAACCGAATTTGGTCGACGCATTCGGTCACTCACCTTAATGTAAATGCACTGTAAGTTTTTAAATTAATTGTTTGTAAGGGTGTTACTAAATTCCAGTTGTGTACGTTAGCATATGTAAAAATACAAGCAAGTGATAATCACCACTAAAACTCAGTATAATAAACACCGTGACGTATAACCGTAAATTTTATTTAATCTTTGTTTTTTTGTCTCCACATTTTATCCTCATAAAATGGAATCAGGATCATATATTTTTAAACACAGTCACTTTAAGTATCAACCATAATAACTGAGTGTAATAAACAGGAGTTATTATCACAATCGTGCTCAAAGGTTTGCGGGAAACAATGTAAGCAGACCTAGTGAAGCTGTAAACTCGCGGCGCTGCGCATTTTAGTGTCAATTTTATAGCACACTTCATATTATGGAGCAACATGTATATTCGGACTTGTTTAAAATTTACTGACTTCACGCATATTCGCTTATTTGCACCAAGGGTGACACATGAAATGAAATTATTTACAAATGCCAATGTAAATTTCATAATACTCGTTGTCGTCAGCGTTCTATTTTCAGTTGTGTCTCCCTTGTCCATTGTAAATGTCACATGTAGATATATAAAGCTAGCAGAGGTTTCAAAAAGATAATGTACAGGTTGTTACACATTTTGCAACAGTTTTATTTCTTGAATAATTGTATCACATCATTAATGCGAATAAAATGTCCTTTATCGTAGTAGTTCTCACGGTACATACCAGCTACCTACTACGAAGTATACGAATCGATCCACACGTTAAAGTTTGATTACTTGTTGGTACGTGATCACCACTAGTACTCTAGTACCAATTTAGTTTCTGCAATCGTAAGTATTTTTTTAACAATGTTATTATATAATTTGTACGTATTTTGCCTCTAATATATTCTGATATAATAATTGTGAATTCTAAGAGTAATAATGATCGAATCATCTGTATTCCCAGTAAATATTTTGCTAAGTTCTGACAGGTTAATGTTGAAATGAAATTATAACTTATAATAATATGTCAGAAACAAACGTACGAATAATTTTTATTCAAATGCAATTGGTATAGGTCATGAAGCCTGTTCTAGAGGTTCTTTGAAGTATTTAATGAACAAGTCTAATTAACGTTAAAGGTCATTAAACATTTTAAAGTTTTTAAGAAACACTAAAATGGCCCTGATATTTTATTTCGCGGATAATATGATTAAGAATAATGGCGGTTATAATTTAATGCAAATTGATGGGATAACTTTAATTTATGGAGGTTGTTTCTGAAACTCGCAACTCTGCAAATTTATATGTATGTTGCAAATTAATTTCAACAAAATTTAATTATTTTGTTCAGATGTTTCACTAAGCCGATTGTACAGTGATAAAGTACGATAAAATGATGGTAAAAGCTATTTTACGACCGCATTTGAAAGCGTACTTTAATCAGGCGGAATCCTATTGCATGTTATCTATATAAACTCAAGAGCAAATAAATAGGGTCACTCAAGTAACAAGTACTTTCCTACAGTGATCTGTTTTCTTTATAGTTTCTCAATAAATGCCAAGAAATTGGTATCAGGTATAAATTATCGGAATAACGATTGCGGATGTAAGACTTGCTAGTTTTAGGATAAGATTAATTTAAGGTTAGGAACAGGAACAAAGTAAAATAATAATAAAATCCTTTGAATATTTAAGAGTAAACATTCTTTAGTTTCTGGTGTTCTTTTGAATGTAAGAAATCCCTGTAAACATTAAACATACCTAACGAATTTGAGATTTTTGTGTCTAAAGTCAAAATTTTATCTAATAGTAAATATTACCTATGATCATAGACCGTGCCATTTCTGCAAGTCCTTGAATTCGACTATTATACACCCTGTATCATTAAACATTGTATGCGGATTAATTTTCGGTGAGTTTCACTATAATTTATTTTTAATTTTAAAATATAATTTTAATTTTTGGTGGATTATTGAAGTAAAATTAGACGGTTTTTACTATATATGACTTACTATGGGATTGAGAAAATACTGATGTAACTTTAGTGGTTACTTTGTCTAGATGCATATTCAAAGTTAGGTAGGTCTGGTATGTTCCTACTTCCACGACACAGGCCTAGCCAACTGTGGGAGTCACCGATAAATTGAAAATGTTAGTTTTAAATCCTCTTATACATATACGCATAATAGCTATAATGTGCTTGAAATATGATTTATCCTTAACTATTATTGTTACATTTTCATTTAACAGAAAGGGACAATGCGTTTATGAATAAGGGGGTTAGTTTCTTAGCAAATAAATGTTTATTTTTGTGAACACCCTCTAATTAAGACTGTACACTCCTATAGCTAATAAAATAATCTAATCACAACGATGTCTCAGATCAATAACAGTCGATTAATTTCCACATTATTCGCTTAGTCAGCTACTTTTAAAGTAAGTCAGGGTGGTAAATGTGCCCTCGGAGCCTTGAGGAGGCTTGAAAAGTGATGACTCGGTAGAAGGATGGAGCTGAGCCTCATTTTAATGCGCGGAGGATCTCTCAACACGCCGCCGGTCAAAGTAACACTTTTCTTCACTTTTCCTTAATTTTCCGGCTATTTTTTATAAATAGCTTTGCCTTAAAGTTCAGGGAAATTTGAGTCTAAACTAAACTAACTAAACTAAAATTATAGGAGAACTTTCCATCACTTCTATAGATTTAGGTGAGTGTACACCGTCTGCCATATTTTTTTTGTAATTACCTTTTTTAAGAGATTACTGTCTAGCAGTAAGACAACCTGTTTCGAAATTATACATACATACATACATTAACTTTAAATTAAATTAGTAAATTACACTTGCTACGATCTTGACAAATTTCTTTCGCTTCTTCAACATTCATACATCGAGTCATGCGCGCGCGTCGGTTTCGGGTTCTTACTTACAGTGCGATAGCTCTTAGAAGGTGCTTCGGGTTTCTACTTGTCTCTCACTCGCTCACATACGATCTTATCAAAAGCGAGTGAGAGGTACAAAACCGAAGCATATTCTAAGGCCCGTATTTATAAACTCGTCTCAGCTGAGATGCCCGTCACAAGATGCGTCACAAGACTGAGCGTTTATTTATAAACACATCTCAATACGTGAAACGTAATCCTAGGATCAGATGAGACGGTCATTTTGTATGAGGAGCTAATCCTGATCCTGATTATGGTCTATTGGTGACTTGAGACCGTCTCGAGACATGGAAAGATGGCGGACGCACTACAACATAGTCGAACATATGGGTGCTTTTTTATCAGATAAATCGGCTTAAATACAATAAAGTGTTATTTTTAAATTCTCAGAGGCAAAAATGTATACCTAAAACGTTTTCAATAATATTAATACCTAAATATTAGGTTTGAGTTTGCCGCTAAATAGTTAAAAATGTGTGCTTTGTGTTGTGTTTATGTGAAATTACTGTGGGTGCTAGATAATTTATATTACGTATAGATATAACGAGAGAGAGACCGACCAAGCCGACGACAAAATAATAGTCCGATATGTTTGTATAACAATAGTTATTTATGGGCATACCATCACAAAAACCATGGTATACCTACCTGAGGCGCGCAAGATTTACTTCCACACGGGCTCATTTCTCGAAGGTAAGTACCAACAATTTACATTAAATACCTAGTTACTTTATATTCGTGATGTGTCATAAAACAGTCAAATATGTAAGAGATAAGTATTAAAAGGAAACCTTCTAATATTTTATCAGTAGGTGCCCTAACCTAACCTATCCATCCAACCCTAATATAATAATTTTAACCCGATTTCCATCACATCCACAATGTACCTAATATTTTACTTCTCGCTGTTTAAAAACCAATAAAGCGTATTAAATATTTTGTTAATTATTGAAATGAAAGTAACGAAGCACTTCGTGAAACGGGTTGCGATAGTGGAGGGGCCGAATGTTTTGTTGACAATGACAGACAAGCAATGCCGAGGCGGCAAAGTTTTATTTTATTATTGTTTGATACTTCTGAAAACTGAGTGATTTGTTTAAAAACTTATACACACAATAAACTAGTAATAACAGTGAGATATATACAATTTTGGGTCTAGACATACGACCGACATTAGGTTGCAAAAAATATACTTACCTACTTGTGAAAACTAATCGTGAATAATCCAACCATTACCAATACCAACCAACCAAACCAATTACCAATTACTTTGAATTGATAAGTGTGTATAACTTTATGTCGTTTTGTAGGTTGTCGTCAGTCCAATAATGTGAAACTTGGGTAACATGGCAAGGTTCACCGGAAAAAATCAAGACGCCTAAGACGGTAACATTTGGATATTTTGAGAAGTCAGTGTTCAAGAATCTCAACTGCCGGCCCCACGCAGTTGACGACTGACAATTCGCTTGCCAATTGCCAATGTTCATCAGGTACTTATAGGTAATAAAATTATTTAAAATGTTGATCAGTTCATTAAAGATTCAGTTTTCTATGTATTCAAAATTATCCTTTCTCATAAAATAATCATTGTTTTTGAATAAAGTATAAGTCAGACAAAATGGTACCCCCCAATTTGGTTTTGGTAGGTATCCCCAATTTTGTTTTGGGCTACCTCATTGTCAATATAATAGTTTTATTACTATTTTCATGCTACTTGCACATTCATACTATGCACCCAAACTGTAAGATAGGTATGTTAGATTATTTGCATTATGACTGTTCAGGATATCTTATCTTGTTCTACATAAAAGAGTTACTTACTATAAGTAGGTAAAGTTAAGTTTGTTGATTAGTTGCATGATGCAAAACATTAATAATATGAAAAATATTAGATGTCATTTTATTACCTAGTTTTCAAAGCGCTGGTTCAATAAGTTTTGTAATTCTGTTCAATATTTCATTTAAACATTGTTTGTTTAATATAATGTCAAGTGAACAAACATCTAGCTGTACTTTTGTTGGAGAATAGCATTACATGATAATTATGAAATAGGATTTACACAAATTATAACTTGGGAATATTAAGAACACATAAGAAATACTGGTGATAGAAAATTCATATATTTAGGTCAAGTTATAAGTTAACCTGACCATGACAATAGTTATTATTAACACCTGAGTGAGACCTGACGCAGGCGTAAATTTTTAATAACAAACTTATTAAATTGTAAATTTTATGAATGATTTTATTTAATTAATTAACAATTATTTATAATTGCTTGGAATATATATAAACACATATTAGAAATAAGAATATACTAATGGAATGAAACTAAAAATTCATTAAATTGAATTGTTATTTTATTAAATTAATAATTTCAAGGTTTCATTAGAACATATGGGTCAAAGCCATGATGCTCCTTTTTGCTACGCCTTGGAGGGGTAATAAAATAGCTTCAATCTAATAACAAGTTAGCATAGTCAGTTGTGGGCTATGAGGCTATGAGCAATATTTTCATTGTAAATTTACCTATCTACTTTCTTTCCATTTAGTAACATAATATAAGTGTGTATTGAAAAACCCAAATTTATTTTAACCTTGCGCAGCTATGAACCAGGATGGTTAATAGTTAGATGATAGTTGGATTGCTATTTAACAGCAAGACAGCCTGTTGTATGATAATTTAAATGTACTGTTCTGTTTCAGTTTTGTTGGTGTTCAGTTCATACCTTACATACCTTCACGCCTGTAATCCCAGAGTGGGCTAGGCAGAGCTACAGAATTACAACTTGTTTTTGGTGTTCAATGAAGAGAATTTGTATGGTACGACAGTGTATCAGATACAAATAATATTAGGTATTGAGTTTGTTTGAAAACCTGTAAATATGTATAACTGAGACTTTTATAAAATAAACTCACTACATGCTAATAGTAGTTTTATTTATTTCTGAAAAGACATTCAAGGTCACTTTATGCAAAAGTTGGTACATGATTATATGTATGTAGGTACTCCTTTACTATTTATTTAGCTTAGCAAAATGAAAGTATTTGGATCGTAAGATTCGGAGGCATAACAAAACATAACAACAAGCTCTCTGAACTCTGTAACTCTACTAACAAGCTACTAGTGGCTAAAGAATTCAGAAAGTCTGCGCTGGATGTTAGTGCAAATAAAACAATGTTATTTAGTTCTCTCATTTATAAATTACTTTCATAAACACCAAGTCAACAAGGATCTGTGGTAAAGGTGTTGGATGTAGGTGTGTTATGGTGTTTATATTGTATACCTACCAACTTCAACCAGTGTTCTTTAATTTTAAATATCTATAGACCTTAATTTATAACATCAAACTTGAATCTGATTTTAAATATCTGTTAAGTTAAATTTATAAACATCAATCTCTATCCTTGTTAGTCTAAAATTTAGTTGGACATTATAAATTAAGGGTTACAGATATTTAAAATTAGATAACTCTGATTTGAATAGGCTCAACTGTGATGTAATAACTTCCACTAACTTTTAAGAGCGAGGAGGAAATCCAGTGGCACAAACGTTAAATAAATTATGTCACCATAAGTCGCTCATAATTAGAAAGTGACTAGAAGTGTCCTAATAGGATAGTGAATGTATGCATAGACAAAAATATTGCAGGGATTCCTTCCAGTGCTAACATAGATTAATTATTATTGTGAATGGTGCTAACAAATGTTTGTGCACATAACTCTGAATTTAACTGTCACCCAATGTCAGTTAAATTTTGTCACCATGGTGCAAAAACAGAGTTATAGTCAAATTTGCTAAACAATTAGCACAAGTTGCCTGCAACTTGTTTGTCGCTTAGTAACCCCCTCTACCTAGTCTATAAACAGACCAAAGCAATGAGTGACCACTGAGGAAACTACTTGTGCTAACCACTGTCATAAAACATGACAAAAATAAAACATTAAGGTAAACTGTATCTGAATTTTAATCGAAAAATAATCATTAACAGCCTATAGTGTCCTTTCCTTCCACTTAGCCCTATCTTGGGCAGTCTTCCACCAGTCTTGATTGAAGGCTATTAAACACCAGTTTTCCAGTGGCAGGGGCTGGCAGTTTTTAGTTTAAATCATCTGAAAATAACAAAAACAATAAGTATAATGTACCTATTCCTACCTATTTTACACACTAACAGTTTCATAATTAAGTATATTAGTTTGATCTTTTAATTTACATTCACTAAGTTTGACAATTACAAGTAGGCATATAACTATAATATTGCTTATAGATTGTCTGCCAATGTAAAGACTATCTTTCATAATATTCAAAAGAGAATCGGTTCATGATCATAATACCTTTATGCCGATACACTGAGGCAGGCGATCAGAGAACTGCTTGCTGACTGATTTATAATATATATCTAATGACTCAAGCTTAATAGTAGATAAATTAGACACCTTTTGGAGACGACTCGCCTGATTTGCCTTTCATTGTTCATCTTATGTAGAAAGAACTCTTCCAGGCTCCAGTCTCCGATGCTTGCTGTAGGTAAGGATCGGCCTTTAGTTAGGACAAGTTAATTTTTTAAATATTTCCTGTGTCTCGTTGGATTCGAGAATCTGCACGTTATCACAATTATTTTAATACTTAAAGACACTTAAGTTCACTTCACTTCAAAAACAAATTCGTAATTTGTAACCTGTAAGTAAACTACTGTACATGTGTGCGTTTCGTTTTTTCAATATGACTGAGAGATTTTGAAATATAATGTCATATTATACACACATGATTACCTTTTGACCTTTTGTGATATAAGCGGAAAACTATTTAAAAAAATGCTTTTACAATAACAACTTGCTTTTACACTTTACCTTGAAAAAAGTGATTTATGATGGTCATGTCTAAACGCAAAATCATCTATTTTAAAGAACCATAATGCATAGTCAAAACGTTTTGTCGTTTTGTTCGAAAATGTCATTGTTGGGGTTGGTATGTGTTTCTGTTTATAATGTTGGTAAGATCATCCCAGGTGAGAGCTTCTCAAGATGAGTTTATTAATAAGCGACGATCCTAGCTCCAGGATTACGTATCGAGACGGTCTCAACTGAGAAGCTCTCAGAACGGGGATTGATACGAGTTTATAAATACGGGCCGTGCTCATAGACTGTACTTAAGATTCGGCCCTTTTCCAGTATTTCTCCGATAATACTTTTGAAATAATAATTTTCCATGTTTTGCTGTCGAGGTGTTTAATAAAGAAAATTGTATTGTATTAAGCATAGATGCGAAACTAGGTTTGTTAAATTCAATCTTTACATAGTATATGAATAACAACAAAAAGCAAACTTTAAAAAACCCGGCTGTTGTTGCTAACCAACTTTAAATCGTTATAAATCCTAAATGATCGTTCAAAATGAAAAATTATTCAAGAAACCTAAATTTGAATTTTAAATACCTATTGAATGATACCCCATTTGTCATAGTTTATCATTTTTTTCTTTTTTACAATATGGCGTATAGCTGCCGCCATATTGAAGTTTAATAACTGTAATATCTTTAGTGACACTAACAAGATTAAGACAAATCGATTGCCATAACAATCATCCAAATGCGTCCATACATTTAGTTTCTAGAGCGTACATACATACAGGGTGTCCCAAACGTATGGGACATGAAGGGGAAGTAACTTAAATATCGTAGATAGTGTATTATGCTGAAAGAAGACTTTATGTTATTTTTAAAAGTTAGTAATTCTGCATTTATAGATTTTCAAAAAATTACTTGCATCGTCTGGGAATCGAACCGACTTAAATGTCAAAAAATAATCATCCTACTTTTATGATGCCAATCGAAAGAATAGCTAAAAAATAATAACTCTGCTTAAGTAACATTGTATTTTAAAAGAAAGGAACAACGTAAAATGATTGAGTCAAATTTCAAGAAAGTTATTAAATGAGTTGCAAACAGAATTGTGCCATATCACATCGAGTGTTCACCATAAAATGATAAGAAAATCAACAGGCAGCGGACTCATTAAAAGATTGCCGTTTTCGTAAGGCAAGAGGGATCATATTTTGAGCATTTAATTAATTAATTTACAAAAAAATACCCACTTAATTGACTACGGCAGTTTCATGTATGTTTTTAATTTGATTAAAATGATTAATTTGACATTGTTCCTTTCTTTTAAAATACAATGTTACTTAAGCAGAGTTATTATTTTTTAGCTATTCTTTCGATTGGCATCATAAAAGTAGGATTTTTTTTTTGACATTTAAGTCGGTTCGATTCCCAGACGATGCAAGTATTTTTTTGAAAATCTATGAATGCATTATTATTAACTTTTAAAAATAACATAAAGTATTCTTTCAGCAAAATACACTATCTACGATATTTAAGGTACTTCCCCTTCATGTCCCATAAGTTTGGGACGTCCTGTATATAGGGTGATAAACACATTATCCTCCTCCTTCGGCAGTCGGGTAAAAATGAAGTTGCTTCCGATGTCGGTTCGCTTAGAGTTAGTTCGCATCTTTTAAACTACGCAACGTATTTCAATGCAGTTTTCAGCAATCGATAAAGTGTTTAAAGAGGAAGGTTATGGTATAAAACGTTCTGGATTTTGTATGGGGTGTAACAGAAAACTCACACTGACTGAAGCGAAGCGAGGACGAGTCGCTAGTATATCATAAATGTGAACGGTTGAGAGAATATTCGTAAAAAACAGCTTTTTTAAAGAATTCACTTTGAATTTCCAGGTTATCGAGTGAAATCTATTAAATGACCAGCACGTCATTTATAGTAAACTTACAAAAGTGTATAAAGATTGTCATAATTTGCTTTTCTGAAGCTACGTTAAGGTTTCTCTTTTGAATTAATACATCCACATTCCGTATTAATAAAACCTCGCCATAAACATATCAGTAAAAGTTTACGGAGCGTTGCGAACTAACGCTTTATGGGCATGGACAAGCTCAACGAGTACATAAGGTTGTCATGCGAAATAATAAATAACTCGAACACCCTGTTTAATCAAGAACATTCCAACGAGAAAGTACAATAGCAAAATACAACCCAAAAAGGTATCTTTATTAATTTCTTTTTCCTTTGTATTCAAAGGTTTGAAAACCCACTCTAGACAAGCTGCTTAATGCTAACATAAACGTTTGTCGTCGAAAAATTGTCGAAAAGTGA
This sequence comes from Acleris emargana, assembly GCA_927399475.2. Lineage (NCBI taxonomy): Eukaryota > Metazoa > Arthropoda > Insecta > Lepidoptera > Tortricidae > Acleris > Acleris emargana. The sequence goes on from OV656847.1 coordinate 6,024,145, forward strand.
CCAAATGTATCGAATTCGGCAGCTTAATCAATCAATTCTAGATCAGGGCTACAGATAGTAAAAGTAGAAAAAAATAAAATTAAAGTAAACGTAGAAAAGTAGAAAAAGTAGAAACTAGGTTCTCCTATAGCAAAGAAAAGTCAAGATCTTAAACTGCCGTAATTGCTTTTACGACTTAAAAAGAACTTGCACAAAACGTCAGCAATGTTAGTTTGGCGTAAACAGCCCGGAGTTTACCGAATTAAAAATCCTTAGTTCTTTTTATACCTCTTATGGCCGGTGCATACACAGCGAAGCGCAGCGCAAATATTTTTTCGTTGCCAAAGCATTATCGTCTTTGGACATAATTAAATAGATGGAAATTACTTAATGGTCTTGCTCAGAAGACGCTCGCGGAGATTATTTGTGGTGTTAATTAATTTAGATCATATTTCTACAACTCCAAAGATGATGATGCTTTGGCAGTGGAATAGTCTCTGCGCTGGGCTTCGCTTCGCTGCTGTACGCTCGCCCTAAGCACACCAAACTTAATATAATTAAAGAGTCCAATAAACTGTTTACTCGGGCAAAACGGTTATAAAACTAGTTCTGAGAGCAGTGAGTAGACAACAGTATTTTATTTCAGTATATAATTTAGTAACGAATACATGTTAAAATAAGTCTATTTATGTATTTAAGATTTTATTTACATCCTATTTGCTGCTGATTGTATTAATATCATTGATGAAACTACAAAGGCGATCGAATACAAATAAATGTTTTGAAAATGATTTATAAAATTTAATGGCTACCTGGGCACAATTTCACACAAATTTACCTACTCGTAGTCTCAAACTTTTATAAGATCCGACATTTCATGGTTTATTTTAGAAATAACCGTTTAAATTGCTCACACAAATATGTTAAACTGTGTTATTTGAACGAGTTTTGGTTACATTTCCAATTAAGTTTTTCCAAAAATCCGCCTCGATAACGTCGTTTGTTGCATCTAATCAAACATTACATACGTTTTTACTAAAGTTGTTAAACAAAAATAAGAAGACACATGACAAGTAGATTTACTTAAATACATAGAAAAAATCCTAGCGCAAATAAAATATTTGCGCTCATCACACATATATTTGCCCTTAACAGGAATTGAACAAGGGACCACTAGCTAGCACTAGCAACTAACCTAACCCAACCTAACCGCATCGTCAAATGGTTTTCAACGAAGTGATAAAGGCCTCGATATAACAGATAAATGGAATAACCTAACAGCATTAAAGAGAAAGGTAATTCTTATCTCTTAAAATTGCCTAGCTCCCGAGGGAACAATAATATTAAACTGAGCTAACTTTCCATCTTTCAGTTGTTTTACAAAGCAATAAGATTAATCTTCTCCAGTGTCTCATTTACCTTTGTATATCTTTAATTTTCTTTGTGCTATTTATGAGTTTATAATAACTATCAGCTTAAGGTAAAAACCACTTTTGTCTTGCGTTTTCTTACTCGTATATATAACGGCGTTACTTATAAACGAGAAGTAGCTAAACCATGCTTTGTTCTTATCTGTCAAATTCAAATGTCGCAATGACAGTTAAGGACAAAGCATGGTTTAGCTACTCCACGGTTACTCCACGTTTATAAGTAACCCCGTAAGCAATACGATAACAATCAAGAGGATTACGAGGCTGAACATTTCCATACAAAATGCGATAACGTTTCTCTCCCTCTAGACTTAGTCCGTTTTTTACGATTGAAGGGGTGAGAAACGTTGCCGCCTGGAGTACAATTTGTATGGAATAAAATTTACAGCTACGCGATTGAAACATCACCTCACAATCATTCCAAGTGACCTTCAAGCACGGATCCGTGTGCGTATTCTAAATAATTGAGGCCCTGGACAAGATGCATTCGGCGTTCGATATCGTTATCCAAAATATATAGGATTGACGTAATCAGTCAGACGGTCGCGTCGAGCGTCTACGTCAATTCCATAAATTTTGTCAGGTTTCGAAAATCGTTTTCGCTAGCGTTAAGCAACTTGTCTAGCCTCACTGTTCTGTTAGCTAAACTATTGTCTAAAAATTCCATAATATCACAATTACTCTACTACATACATACATATAGTGTATGTCTATGGAACTTGCTAACTATGTAAACAAAAGACTTAACTTTGTTTTGTCACTATTTCTCCTTGAATTCTCACACCACCTCATCAAACACCATTGAAACCATAAACTATTGAAACGGTCGTTACTGTAAAATACAAAATCACCAAATATATAACTCTATCTTGGATATTTCATTAAAAGTTTAAATGGTTTCATAAGTTAGGTTATTAGGACCTGATGGAATGACGTTTTTGATTCTTTTTAATTCTACAATTGTCTATGATGGGTAGTGTTGTGGCTAAAGTTGGCGATATATTAAGGCCCCTACACATTACCTAACTCACGCTGATCACACTCACAGATGATATAACGGCACCTTTTGTAATAAATACTGGTGATATATCATCTTCAAGTACCGATTTTTCTTCAGATTGTGATTAAACAAATTAGAAATAAGCGACTTCTTGTTTTTTACTTTCGGTATTTTATTATTCGATATGGTTTGACATAAGTAAAGGAGTTTTGCCCATCACTAGTAACTTCATCATTCAGAGACAATTTCAATATGACGGTTTGTTTACATAGTTAGCAAGTTCCATAGAATTAGACTTTACCTTCACGCCTGTAATCCCAGAGTGGGGTAGGCAGAGCTACAGAATTATCAACAACTTTAAAACTTGTTGATAAGTCAGTAACCACGTTTAGCACAAATAGGCTAGGATTACTCTATTGTTGAGAATAAATTTGAAACGCAGCAGAATGTATCTATAACCTGGGTTACCTTCGTTTAGTCAACAAGTTTTTGCCAAACTGATTCATTTCCCAAAAATATCATTTGGACAAACGCTTTTTTTTCCAAAACTGTAATAATTTCTGTATTGTTATAAAACAAACCTAACCTAACCTATACTCGATGGTTCTGAAATAAATCCTGAAATATTTACAGTTTCGGAAAAAAAGCAGTTTGGTCAAATTATATATTTGGGAAATGAATCAGTTTGGCAAAAACTTTTTGACGAAACGAAAGGCTCCCCTATAACCTATCTGAAATTTAGAAATCTAAAACGCATCATACTTTCAAAAGATTCACATTTTCAATTCAATACACTGTACACTCATGTGCATCATATTACCACGTGGGACCCGCTGGTACAGATCCGCCACATATATCATATGTGTTGTCACGGCAGTTTGTGTGCGGCTGGGCACAATTCGTCACGTTTGCGGCCAGCTCGGCCCGCCGTGTCTGCCAATAAATATGTCACAGTACACTAGTTTGTAATAGTACGTATAAATATAAACGTTTCAACGATGAAAGGTATTTTACTGAAATGGAATGGAATTGCCAAGCCGGCGCCTTATAGACTTTTTAACAAACGAGCTTAGGTACTCTTTACAAAAAGTCTGGCAATGCATCTGCGTGTTCTCTTCTGGTGTTACAGTAAGTGAGCATTCATTCGGTGACTGGCTCGTTTACTTTGTCTAGCATAAAATATGTTGCCTTTTGGAATAGTTTAAAGTGTTCAAAATGTCTCAACAATTATGAGAATGCCTCGTAGATTAAATTAACCTCTACATATAAATCGTAATAAATTATGCAAAAAATAGAAATGGTGCTTGTATTTATTTATTTATTTATTTATTAAAGATTACCAACAGATAATACATATATATATGTATTTAGGTATATTAACGATAGTTACCTATATGTATAACATCCCAAGAAATAACAATATATTTAAAGATGTGTTACATAAATAATGCAAACTCACCTAACATAGAAAGTTACAAAGGTGTTCTCTAAATTGGTTTTGGATTGCCTTATAATAATTTAACAACGACAAAAAAACATTTTTATTTCAGTCATACCGTTCGAAATCACTACACCGTGATAATATTGCACATATCAATTCCAATATCTTACGGAACCGACCCTGTGCGCACATCATATCAAACTAGCGGTGCATGCATGCACAAACTGTGCATGATAGCTAAGCTGCTTTATTCGAATATCTTGTAGCAGAATTTATACGAATTTACGAGAAGATACGTTTGAGTAAGAAATACTGTTAATTAAAGAATAATACGTGAGTAATTTTTGTAGCCTATTCAACTTGAATAAAGTGATAGAATAAACGACATAACTTTTATGTTGTTTTAGTATACTACTGTCCATCACTTTTATGTGGTTTCAGTATACTATAAGTACTGTCCATCACTCTTATGTTAATTTAGTATACTATAAGTACTGTCCATCACCTTTATGTTGTTTTAGTATACTACTGTCCATCAATTTTGTGTTGTTTTAGTATACTATAAGTACCGACCATCACTTTTATGTTGTTTTATTATACTATAAGTAATGTCCATCACTTTTATGTTTGTTTTAGTATAGTACTGTCGTTTATATATTTTCATAAATACCCGATACGAGGTACGTGGCAAGACTTGCTGACATAGTTCCAGGCCCGAGGGATTATTGAATTTCTCAACTCCGTAATGCAGTTTCATAGTACGCGCGACGGTATTACAACTACGTAAATATTTTATCTTTATATTTAGGGTTTGTGCTAGCGATTTTATTTTAAATAATGGGAGTAGGGTAAAGTCACCAATGGTCATTCAGGCATCAGTAGTCAACCGTACATGAGTAGTAAGATTTTAATATTTACTGTTAATCTGCAATAAGTAATTTCTGTAATGCTTTAATATATTTGAACTCAGACAATTTATAACTAGAAATGATAAGTTTATTTACGTAATTTGCTCCATTGAAAACCCGTATGTTTTTTTTTGTAAAAAAAGAAGGCTGCAAAGACAATTCAACATTTCCACAGCCGAGTTAGCCATCACACATAATCTGTATCCATTGCTTGCGTCAAACTTACGCGATCTAAAACAATAAATGTATTCGAAGCGTGGAACTAAACAGACGTATAAACAATTCTGGCTGTCTAAGTAAAATGGGACTGTATGTTAGACGGCGTTGAGTCTGTAGTTAGTATTGTTTCCATGCAAGGCGTTTAACAGTAATGTTGAGAATAGCGTAACTGCCGCGTTTTATATCGGATCTGCACACTCTCATAGCTCAGTTACATACATCTTTATTGCTTGAAATCTTGCGACTTAGCTCGGCGTATATAAACCTTCATTCGTTCGTTGAGATTTAGGCAAAGCGGATGGAAATTAATGGAAGCGCTTTGCTCGCTTCCTAGCGACGTCTGCGTAAAGGCACGTTTGATTTGTTACGACACAACACGCTATAAAGGTTAATCCTTACGCAAGGTAAATTACGGAAATAAAAGCTTAACGGTTTTAATGGTTAGCTCAAACCTGTGATATATTTATTTTAGCCAGAATTTGTAGAATTGGTATTTAATTGGTTCACTAATCTTTTACTAAATCATCTTTTGAGAAACTATATCATTTTACAAACTTTCATTTCTCAAAGAGATATTTCCCGCTGCATTATTTAACATTTAGTTTGTGGTCAAATGTCTAACCTAATTTAAATTATTTAACAAGCCCATGTAACCTATGTAATATGTTATGGTTTGAGCACAACCACGTTTTTCCGAAATGAAAGTTTGTTAAATGATATAGTTTGTCAAATGATGATTTGGTAAAAAGTCAGGATACCTATTTTATTATTAATGTAATGCTAGAAAAATAACGCAGAACTCAGAAAATTATTTAAAGTATAATTTTAACTAAAAATGACCCTGCCACTTTAGTTTTCAATATTGTCATATTAAATACCGACTTAACTATCACACAATGCATTTCTTCGGTTAGAAAGAACGGATTTTTGATTTTGTAGCATATTAAAATGATCTCTTAGCAAAACTTGCAATCTTGAGACTATTATCGGATTTCAGATACCACTTACCATCAGATGCTAGGTGCTCGTTAACCTTCCCCTTGCCATAAAAAAAAACACATTGACGCGGGCTAAATTACGAATTTATTTCCAGCCAGGTTGTTACGAAAATAAATCCCGAAGCACTATTCAGCGGCTGCTAACGCGTCGCTGGTTGCTTAAAGGGTCCGCTCGGTCAAGCTGAAAATAGCTTAAAATTCCTGACGTCTATCCCGTTTGGCAATTGAAACGCCCGGGCAACCTTAAAGAGAAAAATACATCGTAGGTGTCACTCGTTTTTAATTGGTTTTACTCAAATAGATGGGATTCTAACGCGAAGCGCTTTCGAGTATCGCTGGGGATTTAAAAAGAGCTTCAAGCGGCTGAGCGCCGCGAATAGTTAAGGTCGTCACATGCACGGTTACATGTTACAATTGTTTAATTTCACAAAACAAACCAACAAAATTGAGAAGATGCATTATATGTACGTAATCTTCGAGAGCGTAGCTGTCGTCACTAAGCGTTGCTGTAGTGTGCGTGTCTATACCAATTGCAACATTTACAACTACATGTATGGCCCGCACCCTTTCATGACAAAAAACAACTGTATACAAAGCGTTTGTCGTATTTAAGTTGTTAGTTACGTACTTGTTTAAAAAAAAAAAGAATATCACCTAGAAAATTGTGTAATCTTCTTTAAATTTAAATGATCCTAAATTGAACTTAACTCTATACTGAGGCTTTTACTGTAGGTACATACATACATACACACCTTCACGCCTGGAATCCCAGAGTGGGGTAGGCATAGCTACAGAATTACCTATACAACTGGTGTCAACATTATCAATATTCGGAAACTTCACGGTTGGGCAATGTGTCACGATTGACTTCTTATCTGCCTATACTATACGCATAATTAAGTGGCGAGTAGAGTCATAATCATCGGAATCATGCTGTCTCTTTCGCACCTGCACGGCTTTATGTAGGGGGCCGTGCGACAATAGTACAGGTAGCGGTAGGCACAAAAAGGAAGGTAACTGACGTTTATTGCCCGACTCGTCACTTAATTATTCGGATAGTATAGTAGTGTGAGATATCCGCGTCTTCAAAGTCGTCGGAGGCGTAACTGACGAGGAAGTCAAGCGAGCCTAGATAGGTGTTTCTATAGTGTTAAGCACTTCGTCGAGCAATGTAATAAAATGTAATAATTTGTAATAATTTGTGATCATTGACATTTATGGTAGGTATTTTATAAATTTTAACGCTTTTATTTGTAATTTTAAATGTATTTTGATATAACATAAAATTAATATTTGCACGCTTGCTTGCAGGCTGGATACATTGGACATTATTATTATTTAAAATTGTCTGTAACATCTTGTGTACTGTATTCTGCAAATAAATGATATTGATTGATTTTGCCGTGTGGTTGCCGGCTTAGAATTGTGCCACTCCATGTCTTCCCGTGGAAGTCGTAAGAGGCGACTGAGGGAATAAAGGCTTGTAGTATTGTTAGGCGATGGGCTTGATACCTGTCACTAATATACACTGTTAAACATCTTAGCTTAATTGTGCAAATTATGGTTACAGGGTTATCAACAAGTTTTTAGAGTTGTTGGTAATTCTGCAGCCCTGCCTACCCCACTCTGGGAATGAAGGCGTGAACGTATGTATGTATGTATGTATGATTGATATTGATTGAGGGTGGAGTTTGCTTTTTCAGTAGTATCCTACTCACACCTTAACCTTTGTGCTATCTCTTTGAAGATACAGATGAAAACGTTTCAAGAGATTCTTAGATAGGAACACATCTCGAAGGTACGCACTTTAGTGTAAAACAAAACAATACCTTACAAAAAAAGTGCAAAAAAAAAATAATTGCCAGCCGCTGATTTAATTTGATTATTATTATTATGGCTATAACCTTTGGTAAAAACAAAACACGGGCGCGAGATAATAAATTGCTCATAATAAAGTAGATCGACACGGTGTGTTTTTCAAATGAAAAACCTCATGTATAATAAATGAACATCGATTTAATCCCTCGTGTTTCACGCCACAGATAATTACAACAGATCAGCAATTAAATGGAACGCCTTTGGGACAGCCGAACGTTTACGGTAGAATTAAAAGTATAAGTAACTCGATTAACTCGATAATTAGACGTATATAAAATGTAGGAGAAGTCCCAGGGGACAATCTAACGCGAATGGACCTAGTCGTTAGCTTGGTATATTCCCACTAGTTCTACTGACAGTTCTTTTATTCAAAGGACTTCAGATAATAGAACTAGTGGGACTGACTTTTCCCAGTAGTTCTATTGGAATTTTATTTAAAAAAAATATTCTCACAAAAACCGTTGAAAAAATTGCAATCAATAATAATCAGTGATCGGAAAAGGTAGAGTTTTCTACCTACTTTTCGTAAAAGTACATATCGTAGATTAGTTGCATTATTATTAAAAGTAAAATCGATTTGAGCTATGAAAACACATTGTTCATGAACAGTTTTAGTGAGACAAAACTATTTTTAATAAAATTCCAGTAGAACTACTGGGAAAAATGAGTCCCACTAGTTCTATTATCTGAAGTCCTTTGAATATAAAAACTAGTGGAAATAAAAATTCCCACTAGTTCTATCAATAGAACTGTCAGTGGATGATGATGATGATGATGATGATAAGTGGGGACGCCCAGCCGAAGCAGGCGGGCAGTCGATTCGGTTAACCGTTCATTCTGCCCTATTCCCCTCAGTCGTGCCTCAGGTTACTGGCCCGGCCGCGCTCCCATCCAGCATCGATCCCATCTTCCTGTCTTCCTACAGAACAACAGTGCGTCCCGTAGGTTGATACTTTTGAGATCTTCTGTGGATAAAACGTCCTCTCCGAATGTGTGGTATCTCAGTGACGAGTACATGACACACTCGGCTAGGACGTGTTGACTAGTTTCCTCTTTGCCACAGTGTGGGCATTGAGGGTTCTGTTTAATACCTATTACCGTCAGATGTCTGTTGAGCGGACAGTGTCCAGTCAGAATTCCTGTTAGTATGCTTAGATTATACTTACCCAGGTTTAGAAGATACCTTGTTCTGTTTTTATTAAACCTTCCTATCATGAGTTTGGATTGTCTGCACCCTTGCGTCATCCCCCATGCCTCATTTGTCTTCTTTTCCATTCTTCTGGCGATAACTCCTTTGGTTACCATCTCCGATATCGGTAATACCGGTTCCGGGCCTAGGTACTGTTGGTCCGCACCTGCTCTGGCTAGTTCGTCTGCCTTCTCATTTCCTACTGCTCCACTGTGTCCTGGCACCCACGCCAGTGTTACATGGGATATGGTGCCTAGAGTGTTCAGTTCATTCCTACACTCTTGCACTAGAGATGATTTGATCACCGGATTGCCTAGTGCTTTGAGTGCCGCTTGGCTATCTGAGTATATTATAACGTGACTTCCCGTTACATTGCTTTTTTCTTTGAGGCTCAGGGCACACTTCATGATGGCAAAGACTTCTGCCTGAAACACACTGGTGGAGCCCCCTAGTGGTATCGTCGTGTGCTCATCTGATTCTTGGCTATATATGCCCGCTCCCGCTCTTTTGGTTGAGGATTTCCATGAACCGTCTGTGAAACATGTCACTTTGGGTTCTGGTATTTCTCTCTCCCAGCTGTCTCTCTCTCCTATGTGGATTCTGTATTTCTTATCGAACCTCTTCCTTTTCTTGATTAGGTCATTGTTTACCATGACCATATCCATGTTTGGCATTGACTCTTTCTGTATGCTTGCGTGTCTCTTGTCCATCTCGGACCCGATCCACTCCCTGCTCGCTTTTATTCTATACCACTGTTCTGTGGCTCTCTTCTCCACCTCTATGTGCACCGGGTTCAGTCCTAGCATGATCTCCAGGGCTTGTGTAGGTGCTGTTCTCATTGCCCCGGTTGTCATCAGACATGCTAGTCTTTGAACTTTTGTTAGTTCTTTGTCTATATCTTTTATCTTTGCTCTGTGCCACCACACGATGGCTCCATATAGGAGTCTGGGTAGGACCACCGCTCTGTATATCCAGAGTATATCCTGTCAGTGGAACTAGTGGGAATAGTCCGTTAGCTTTGGACTTGTACTATGGGTACTAGGAAAAATATCCAATACTTGGGAACAAATAATTGCATTCATCAAATATTTGCCTTTATTATGAATCGAAAACGGGAGCGCTAGCTTCGTAGGCAGGGTCACCAACTAGGCTGATTGCGTCATCTACATAAATAAAAACAAATTGTTTATAGGTACAGTCGAGTTCATAAATATGTGTAAACTTTAGTAACTTGACTATTTAATGTAATGTTTACATACATACATACCTTCACGCCTTCATTCCCAGAGTGGGGTAGGCAGAGCTACAGAATTACCAACAACTCTAAAAATATAATGTAATGTAATGTTTCAACTGCCATATATGAATTGTCAGAGCGATTAAAGTGAAAAGGTACAAAAGTGTACACATATTTTTGAATTCGATTGTGGCTAACATTACTGATGGCGGAATTTATACGAATATTATATATACAATATTATAGAGAGTTTGTCAGTCGCTATGCTACGAGTACTTCTGATAATTTTGATGGAATAGGTGAATTAAGTCTATTTTATTCTATTCTAGGTTGGACATCTATTTTGGATTGTACTTAGTTCCCAAACGGTATAAGAGTAACATTAAATCAGTTTAGCACCAACGAAGATGCAGGCAGTAGCTGGTATTCAATAGTGTAGTAGGTATTATATCTTGAGATTAATATTCTGTCCATTGACTGGCCCGCGTGCTATTGACAGTTGGAAGTGATAAGGGACCCTCAAAAGAGCAAAACACAAAGCCTTTATTGGTGGGCAATAACTAAGCCGCGTTAGCTAGGCGTCATTATAGTTATATTTAGTCGTGTCTACTACTATTATTGTAGTGTTCAAGAATATCCCAAGTTTAAATAATATGTATACACGACAATAATCTTTTCACAATAGAGTCACGAGAGTGTGGAACGTATGAAAAATGTCCAGGTATAAAAAATATCCTTACATCATTTTGTCATTTTACATAATACTCTACTTGTCTCTGTTTGGCCCAATGGTTGACTGGTAGAGAGTGCCTCAAGGAATTAAGTCCGCCATTTGTACTTACTTTGTGTATTGGCCATAAAGTTTAAATAAATAAATAAATACTTTATCGCATTTCTGCTGTATTATTCAACTTTAGTTGCAAAACTTGCCACCATATTTCTACAGCAGCTGAACGAACTGCTGTAGAAATATGGTGTATGACTTAAGGCCTGTTGTTTGATCAGTCGTTAAATTGACTAATCGTTCAAAACCATAACTAATGGTTAAATCTCAAGGAAATGTGTCAAATCGATTCCGTTTTCGAATTTTAACCTATTTTAATTGGGAGTTGCTAAGCCATTTTAAGCTTATTTCTCTGTCCCCAGCTCTTTCACAAACAGCTAATAACTCATTTCAATTTATTTCCAGTAACTTGATGCTTTTTTATGACAGGGTTCTTTGATGATACTGATTACACGACTAAACTATAATCAAACATGATCGACCACGGTAATAAAGATATTTACTTATAATACACTCACGGACAAAATTAGAGGAACGGGAAGAAGTAATAATTTTATAACAAAAAAGCATGATTTTTATTTATTTTTATTTTTTAATTAATTCGGAAGATTATTTTGTATCGTTACAGTAAACATAAAATGAACAAAAACAAATGACTATCCGTTTAAGTATGCTGTATTTTTTTTGGATTATTGTTGTCGTTTTCTGCGATTATATTTTTTGTTTTATTTTCTTTAAAATGTGCATTTATAATAATTATAACAAAAAAATACTCGTTTATTTAAAAACATATAATTTATGTTGCACAAACTCAAAATTTCCAAAAAATCTAATAAAGTTAATGCAAAAGAAAAACAAATGAAGTATTAAAAAACAATTAAAAACATTAATTTTAAGTTAATCATAATAACCCTTTTATTTACATGACCCAACCTTTTTTCATAATCTGACTTACAACGTATAAAATACGTTTTATTAGTCTAGTTGTATTTTTGCGTTCCTCTAAATTTGTCCATGAGTGTAATTTAATTAAGATAGATCAAATAAAAAATGACCGAAATACCTCAGAGCCTGCATATGGCGGCCGTGATAAAAAACGCGGAGGGAAGCAATTGGCAAAAACAAAAGCGTTGAGAGATGTGTGATGCATGCTACACGGCGACGCGCCGGCCACGCGCCAAAAGGGGTAATTTTTGTTGGACTGTATTTTGGTTGACGTTAAAAGTACGATTGCGTCGATGTATGCATATATAAAATTGAGTAGTTGGGCGACTTCATGAATTAAAAATACTTAAACGAGATCGCTATTTGTATCGTTTCCTATATTTGGTGTGAAATTAAGAGTTTTGGTATAGTATATTTGGGTGGCTCCTTGGTCAGCTGATATGAAAAGCTTTATGAAGGCTCTGTCATCCCGGCTCATAGACACCTCCGGAGATCCTAGAGCTGGTGCTTACCTCTCCCAAAGGATTGGGCTAGCTATCCAGAGAGGTAATGCAGCGAGTGTCATAGGGACCATGCCGCGAGCGGACTTGCTAGAGGGTGTGTTCTTTTTATAGTGGTGATTATTATTTACATCTTTAATATTTGAGTAGCTTAGTTTTATTTGAATTTGAGTAGCTTAGTTTAATTTAAATTTAAATAAGTTTAGTTTTAATTTTTTATTGTAGTGCCTATGTTATTAAGGTATTTACTGGTACACGTATATTTAGTATATTGTATTGTTTCCCTGCCAATATGATGGAAAACAAACCAAAATTTAGCTAAAATACTTGGCATTATATCACATCAACAACACAATAGAGTTTAAATACGAGTCTTTACGATCGAAGGTGGAAAGAACGCGGTTGGAAAACGTTCGCCTCGAATATAAAGGAAGGCCGAGCCCGGGAATGTATTGCCAGGAAATGGGAAAACTCGCGCAAAGTATTTACGAGGCTGGATTCAACGGGAATACGGAATACTGCGGTCATCGCTGAACAAAGCAGGATGAAAGCACATCATTAAATTCTATTCGTTATTTGATATCACGATCGCATTGTTGACGTAATAGGTAGGTTGGTGTCACGTTGTTTGTCTAACAGGATATGGTTACGATCGAGAAGAAATGGGTCAATCAACTTTTTTACCCACACTTTTATTTTACCGAAATTCAACTAACATGTTTGTTTTTAAATATAATATCACTGCTTATTTCCGTTTTTCATGATGTAGTCAATTTACAAGTTTATCAATCTATCTTTGTCAAGTACCATTGGATGGGGCGCTACTTTAATTTAAGGGGTGACTTTGATAGCAACTACCATTCTACATAAACATGTATTTTTTGAGGAGTTGGAATTGGGCTCCCATAATATTTTTATAACATAAATTTTTAAACAATACATTATAATGTGATTTATGAAATATGTTAATGATATTACTACAAATTAAAAATAATTTCACTAACAATAAGTCCCCAGATTTTATTTTATTTATTAAAATCTGCACGGTGGGCAACAGACAGAAATATGTGGGTACAAAAGTTGATTGACCCAAATATGTGCTAAAGCAGGATGAAGTAGAGGCTCTAATTTACTTTAAATCTTAGAACTAGATATAAATATTTTTTTCGCCACTGGTAGCGGCGATAGCTGCTCCTTCTGAAAGTTAAAGTAGTGCGCATGTTACTGCCTATTTTCATATAGAAAAAAATATCAACAGTTAGCGTGCTTTTTGTCTTGATTTTTGAGGCAAAAAAACTTCAAATGTACCTATGTTATGCTAAAACGCATGTTATTTGAATGGTGTCATATGTTAAGCAAATCTAATTAGTGGTATCGGAAAAGAACAACATCTATTCTATATTTCTTTAGATTTTACGTCATTTTCAGCGGGTTTACTTGAGATATTCACTCAAATATTTAGTGTTTTTATTTTGTTTACGGGAAACTAAAGGTCTCAGTTTTTTCTAATTAGTCAATTAAACAAAACAAAAAAAACCGATTATTGAATATTTTTATTTTATTATTTTGTCTTTTAATTTCTTTAAAAACTCGTGTTAAACTTTGAATTTGATCAAAGTAACCCCGATACACGTACATACCCATAGCTTAATTTTTAAAATGTGTGAAAATTGGGTAATTACGTGTCTACTGAGTTACTGTCCGCGAATTTGGGTGATAAATAGTGAATTGTCAACTGAGTTACCACATTTTTATAACATAAATTTTTAAACAATACATTATAATGTGATTTATGAAATATGTTAATGATATTACTACAAATTAAAAATAATTTCACTAACAATAAGTCCCCAGATTTTATTTTATTTATTAAAATCTGCACGGTGGGCAACAAACAGAAATATGTGGGTACAAAAGTTGATTGACCCAAATATGTGCTAAAGCAGGATGAAGTAGAGGCTCTAATTTACTTTAAATCTTAGAACTAGACAGTTTTAAAAGTTAAGCTAATATTAACTAAGCTTAGCGCGCCCAATTTTATGAGTGTTTCACAAGGTAGGTACCTAGGTCTATTTTGTTTGACCTGTGTCGCTTTTGCCTAACGCACTCGCAAATGAAATCGGCTTGAAAGTGGAACAATTGTTTTCATGTTGTATGCAGACAAGCCTTTGATTTTCAAAATGAAAACAATTGCGAGTGCGTTAGGCAATAGCCCTTCTGATTTGCTTGGTAAATCACATTATAAATTCAAATCACCCGTCGAATTTTCGCATGGAAATTCTAATTTTGATTCGTGTTTATAATTTTTAGTATTTGTGTTCCCAGTTACAGCAATTGCATTACAAGAAGACTGGAGTGCCGTAGCGCCTCATGTTTGCCAAACAAAGTTTGCCGCGGCTCACCGCCGCCATCTTGGTTTACCAACTTGTGATTGTTACAAACTTGATTCACACACGCTCAAATGAAAACCTCGAACGCTTTATTCAATCGATGTTGTAGTCGCTCATTGTTTTAACTAGTAAGGCCAGGTGGGGTAAGGGGAACTACTGGGAAAGGGAAACACTAGTTGATATATCAAAAACTATAGACCGCAGAGTTGTGATTACACGATCGATAAAGCAGTAACTGAGATTTATTTACAAAAAAAAACACAGATAGCGTTATGACAACTGAAACTGCGAGTGTGACAAAAACAATACTTTAGTTGACAAACAACGAAAATACGAGTTCGACGTACCTTATTTAGATACTGATTTATGTTATAAAAAGTCTGGTAACAAGTCTGGAAATGTCAGTAAGTATTGATTTATAGATATATTTTGTTTGTATGCATATAATTTTTTGCTGAATATGCTATAAATATTAAATTTTAATGTGATTCTTAACATAACCTACAAATGCATAAGTGGGGTAAGGGAAACTATCATGACCGGGTTAAGGGGGACATATGTTTCTCTTTCCCGACGTCAGAAGTAACAAACATTTTGAGACAGGCATATTTTATAAAAAGTAGAAATAGTCTCTTGAATCGGTAACTAACTATAAATGTTATGATATTTTACACATTGCTTGGGTACCGTAACAGCTGACCCCTCCATACCGATTATACCCTAAATGGCAAAATAGGTTATTGGTTTGTAAAAAAAATTGGGAAAAAGTTAAGTTATAGGGAAAAAAATGTTAAGTATTAAACGATTCTATTGGTTATAATTATTGGTTATCTATTAACTATTATTATATGTTATTACTTACTAATATTATACTATTTTGTATGATGTCAAATGACGGTTGGCGATATGAACATCTTGTTTTAATCAAGACTACATTATTTTTTACAAAAAAAATGCATAGGAACTATGTGAAAACAATTGTATGCCAAAGAAAAGTAATTTAAATACGCTACTTGATTTTAACCATTACTTAATAAACATTACAATAAAAAAATTGCACCTACTTTTTACTTCCTTTGTTTTTAGTTGACTACCCCTGTTCGAAACTCGTACGTTTCCCTTACCCCAAATACCGATTGTGGTAAATATTTTATATTTGTAACCGTATTTCGTTAAGTATGAAGTACACATTTAAATAAAGGTGTTTTTAAAAATGTTTTGCGTATGGATAATCCAAACTAGTATTATTACTTGTAGATTTATTGAGACTGTTTCCCTTACCCCAAAAATAGGGAAAGGGAAACGATAGAACTAGTCTTACGAATAATCATTTTCTGGCGATGTGCATTAGAACTAGCATACAAAGTATTTTGTCCTGGAAAGCTAACGCAAATAAGTATGTTTTGTCTTTAGCGAAAAAACTTAGAACCTTATACTTTGTAGTATAGAACTCAAAATAAGATAAGAAGAATAAAGCATGTTCCCCTCCACCTGACCTTACATTGAATTTCCTGCGTATTCTCTAAGAAAATGTCGTTGCTCAATTCGTTTCTGAGTTCGTCTGCGAGACGGGGTCGTAGTCATTAGCCGCGTTTGGTAGCTACAGGACATTACAATAGGGAGAGCGACCCTAGATAAGATGTATTGTGAGAATGTTATCTACTTACGTCAATCTTATACATATTCAATAACCACCACACCGATAACTTAGCCGAATGCATCTTGTCATCCACTGAGACGCAACGAAACACGACTATCACGAATTTGCACTTAAAACCATGCCAACGTCTCTCATTTAAGAAAACACTGTTGAAGACAAAGGATAGTCTAATTGAAATTAAAATTAGTTGTTTAAACGCGTCATTGTCCTGTAACTAAAGGCTGGAATCCTTTGTCAAGTCGAAATGCAATAAACAATGAAACGCGCCTAGCACTCGAGTGCTATTATTGTAAGCTGATGATACTGTTACTTGCGCGCGCAGTGAATGTTGTTTGAGACTTTAACGACGAACACTAACGTTTCAAATTCCGTAATCACTGTCTGTTAAATCACAAGTCATCGACATACACGCAATGGCAAACGTAATTTGACCCATGAGTGCATTCAATCGTATGTTGAAAGCGTATATTCGTGCTTTGACGAAGCTCACCCAATATTCTACCTTGATACCGAAGAAGGTGGCTAACTACCTTGTAATAGTATATAAGCATTTTAAACCTAATGTTGTTACGTATAGAGTAGAGTTTACATTATAGGAACCTATGCTTTATTTTCAGCTCTAGCTTACACTTTAACTGTCTGCTGGGTTAAATATTTTGGAACGTTAATTTTGAATTAAGAGGTTTCCCGCCTTGGTTGTGTGTCTAAGCAATAAAACAACTTCGTTATTTCTGCGGATCTTTTGTTTTATTTCAATTTTGCTTTCAGTAAAACACCTCGTTTTAAAAAGTATTTCGGGTAAAGACGATTTGGACTCGCATTAAAGCGTAGGGGAGCGAGTGAGAGAGAAGTAAACGCACGCATAGCACGCATTTAAGGCACTCTGAGGTAAACGTTTAAAAAACCCTACAGCAGTGAATGCGTCAACATTTACTTTATGCGTGACGTCGTGCGGCCTAATGGGGCTAAAACTACCTATATGGTTATCGAGCAAAATCAGAAACGAACTAAGCGACAATAATTTCTAAGAGAACACCCACACTCCGAGAAACATTGTTTAATTGTTAATTCTCCGAATTCTATTTTCAGCAGATTCATTTAAAAGGTTCTGTTTGAACAGATTCAATAGCCGCGATACAATAGAGATTTGTTTACGTTCATTAATTAACTTCAAGATCTGAAGCGTTTGATTCAGGATGGGCACTCCCGGCAAACAACGGGGTACAAATACAAAGTGGTTTAACGATCAAACCGTTAAGTGTCTGCGCCACGTTCGCTCCTACGCATTCCTTCGACATTGTCGTTTATAACGGCATTAGAACATTATGTCTTCTCGCTCCACTTTGCACTGTTATGGTGTTCATAAACTTAACGGTTTTAATACAGAGGCATAACGCGAAGTTAGCGATTTTCAAAAATATAGGATTGACGTAAGCCCTTATGTCAACTCCATACATTTCGAATCGATAGAAAACAGAAAAGTTAGCAGCGATTGCATTTTGCCTACGCTGTCAACAACGTTTTGATGCCAAAAGCTGACGTAAAATAAGAGTAAATATGCGTAAAAATTTCACTCCCACTTGAAAATGGAAAAATTCGATCAAGTGTTTTTTTATACTATATTGTTATTAACTTTTTCTCTGTATCTTCAGTCCATCCTGCGCAAATTGACGACTTTAGCATAGTCATGGGCCTCTATTCCATATTGCAGTATAAGACCATCTTCTCGTCGTCACAATGGTATTATTGATATAACGTCCTGTTATCATCAGACAGAATTACTATAACGTCATCGATATATTAATATTGCAATATAGAAGAAACAAAATTATATTAAAATAGTTCTATTGAAGAGTTTTGTTTTATAGTAATTTACAACGTTTTATTTTGTTAAATCAGATTCAATCGTTTAATGAAAATACATAGTTCTAAAAGTACTTAGCACCAAATTCAAAAACAATGCGCGAAGTTTCTCGTAATTTAAGAGTCTTCAAGTTGAGTAACAAATGATGGCTGAGTTTGACAAACAAGGCTCTCTTGTCTTGGAGACGGGACGTAAAGCTTGGTTGACACCTTCATTACTGCGCGGACGGGAATACTCGTTGCTGGGTGTTATGGGAACTCAAGTTTTAGCGGCTACGGCATTATTGGATTTGAATTATAATGACTTTTGAAGGTTGAGGATTGTTTGGGGATGTCGGTATAAAGTTATTTTTCAACCTCAGACCAAGAGAGCTATGTGCTATGTGTTCGAAGCTTTGTCAGTCTGTAGGTATTACTGTATTTATCTTTACGAGCAGGCAAACGAGCACTAGGTCATCTAATAGAAAAATCGGCTCAGAGGCCTATATAAATATTGCATTCCTAAGACAGCAATTCCAAGGCAGATAACATGTCAATTACTAAGGACTAAAATGGAATATTTCTACGCTACGTCTGTCCGTGTATCATTGTTTAGGGATCAAGTGGTAGAACTAAATTATGCGGTGTTTGTCTCTATTAAAACGCGTGTTTGTCGACGATAGTTTTAAACTGTTTCATAAAAATCGGTTCGGCGAATTGAGAGTTATAGTTGCCGAAATATAGTTTGCGCCAATTCGCCTTAACGCTTTTTATTCATACATACATACATACATAAACTTACACGTGTAATCAGAGAGGGGAGTAGGCAGATCTAAAAAATTACTAACAACTCTAAAACTTGTTGATAATTCTGTAACCACATTTTGCGCAATTAAGCTAAAATGTTTACCAGTGTATTAGTGACAGGTTGCAAGCCCATCGCCTAACAGTAATACAAGCCTTTACTCCCTGTCTTACAACATCCACGGGAAGACATGAAGTGGCACCATTCTGACCCCGGCAACAACACGGGGGAAATTTATATTCATACAGGCGTTAATGGTTTAATCACCCTATTGAAATAAATAAATAAGCTAGTCCAATAGATAACATTCATTGGTGCAAATAATATTTATTCAACTATATCAGCTCTGGGAGTCTAAACAAGATGCATACCAAGACAAAATGCATGGAATTGATTTAAGCGCTCGACGGTACTATCGAGCAGCTTTTAGGGTAAAGACACCAGTGGTCGGCCAGAGACCAGTATTCAACCTTATATGAGTGCGAAGAGTGGGAAATATATCTTTCGTACTCTTCGCACTTATACGAAGTGAAGGCAGAGGCCAACTGTGGCTGACCACTGGTGACTTTACCCTATAAGTTAATCCTATTAATTTTTGGAAGTGACAACGTTCGTAAAATGCATCCTGTTTAGGTCTACAGTGGCCCTGGAAAATACTCGAAACCTTCGAACTTCGAAATTTTCATAATGCATGGAATTGATATAAGCACTCGACATAACCTTCCGGTGGATCGTAATTTTCCAGAGGAAGCTCCAACGCGAATTTGATATCTGCAAAGTTACCATCAAATTCGGTAAGTTGCAAAATGTACCCACTGACATACAGCCTGAGGTGTATTTTGCATCTTATTTAATTTGTTACTTATAAATGTAGTATCAGTAAAGTTGTACTCTATAAAAGTGATAGGACTCACTCGCAATTTGCTTCAGCGCTGTTACCGCAGACCTGATCGTGTTCAGCGTCCGTCGCCTCAAGTTCTTCTTGGACGAAAAGTTCTGCATGTCAATGTTCATCGACATTTTAACACGTATAGTATTTGCACGTAAGCACTATTTCTTCTGGCGGCCACGAATACACTGCACCGCAAGTCGTTCCGGAGTGGAAATCGGTTATTACGATAACTTATTCACAGATCATAAAGAATAGCGGCGTGCGTGGAGTTGCCGAAAATTTTGGGTTTGGTGTTAGATTTTGCGTTTTTTAGGGTTCCCTAGTCAAACTAGGAACCCTTATAAGTTCACCATTTCTGTCCGTCTGTCCGTCCGCAGCCTAGCTCAGAGACTCTTAGTACTAAAAAGCTGTAATTTGGCATAAATAAACATATCAGTGGCGCCAATAAAGTGGTAAAAACAGCTTGAAAATATTTTTTTTTAGTTTACCTCTCGTACTCTTAACGTGGGGATATATTTTTTTTCTCGTCTACCCCGTAGTATGGGGTGTCCATGGATAGATCTTTCAAAAATATTGCGGGTTTGTTGATACACATTGTCGATTAAGGTATCCGTTTATGAAAAATTAAGCTTTAAAGCGCTCATTTTTGTTAGTCAAGTGTGGGGGGGACACTTGACTTCAGCCAAAACTACGAATGCTAAAAATCTGAAAATTATCTTAAATGAAAGCACATATAATGAATTTAATAGGAGAACTATCACTATCAAGTAGACTTCAGTTGTTCTTGAGTTACAAACGGTTTAAATGTTTATACCTACCAAAAAATTATTTGCGGTGTTGGTAAACTGACCGCGACCTATGTCTGTGTATGGGAAAAACAGTTTTCCAACGGCAAAGTTAAGTTTGCCGCGAGGTCTAATTTGATTGTAGTAGCGGCTTCCGAACCCTACACTGCTCTTGCCCGGTTTTTAACATTGTTTATTCACATTTAGCGTTTGCCATGACGACCACGATGAAATAAAGCATAAAAAGGTTGTAAATGCATCAGTTTTAGCGTTTAAAATAGATAAAATTTGTAAAATATTTAGTAAAACTTTCATTTCATAATTACCACATAAGAACTATACTCGACAGTTTGCCGCACGGGAATGCCGCGTTCACGAATGATGGCAGCTTTTAACTTGTAACATTATACTTAACTAAATTGGCATACCTTATTGAACAGTAAATCATTGTTGTAGAAAAGCGGGGTCCTGACGCAGTTATTTCACATCAGTGTCACCCTTTACTGTTTTAGTGATGTGTTGCGAAATTAAAATTTTCATTTTCATTTTCAAGATCAGCTCCATCCGCTTACTGATTGCTGACGATGACGGATAAGGTGAGTGCGATGGAACGCGGCGAGGTAAACACCCGGCTATTCCCGTCAGGTTCATTAACTAACCGCCTTTGTTAGATTTGTACATAAATTGGAGTGTTCGAATTTCAAATGAACGTGAGATCAAAGTGATGCCATGCCAGTGTTTTGTTTTGCGAGAATGCTTTTGTCTTCTATACGTGTGTACATTTGAAATGTGAGACAGGTCTTATTGTTATCGTATTGTGAACTGAACCTGGCTCTGAGTGTTGTAAGGGTAAAAATTAATTTTCCCGAAGATAAGTTGTAATCACAGGTGATTTCTTGACCCGAAACATCCCTATTCCGCCATTTTTATTTACATAATTAGAGTCATTCTTGAGAACGTCATTATAAATGTGTATAAAATACTGCTCGTTTAATAGTTAAGGATTATGCAAGCTCTTGTTACCTTGACAGTAAACAGTGACAATATGATTGAAGTAGGGGTAAAAACAAAGTAGAATAGAGGAGTAGCAGACGTTATTAAGAAAAAGTCAAGTTCCCATACTGAATAAATTACATATAAACTTACTTTTTTGTCTATGCCTAAAGTTTATTTAGTTAATGAACATAGTACATTATTTAGTTAGTGTTTATTTAGTTTATGTTTATTTAGTTAGTTGTTTTTTTAGTTTGTTTAGTTTTTTTTTGGGCTTTTTTGGTTTTTTTTTTGAAGTAGATGGTTTATTTATTTTAACCAGTTAATATTTGACATGAATTTTTTGCCTGTTCTCTAAACGGCGTTTTAATATCACTTCGTTCGTTTTGGTAAATAAAGTTTTTATTTTAATTTTAAATAAAGTGGTCTTGGCCGAGATGCCCGTTTCAAGAAACTTTTTAACGTCAAGCTATTAGATAAAAGTCTTGATATGGGCATCATATTCAAGATCAGTTTATTAATACGGCTCTAAGATTTTTCCTTGAGCTACAAAAATATTATTTTTACAAGGGTATTGTTTTTTTTAATGCCATTCACGAATTAACAGCGCTCTTGTGCGTTCTTAATCCCTTATTCATAAAAGCACAATAAACCTATCTTAGTAAAAGTATGGTGGTCACTTTCTGTCACATTCAAATCCGACGATAAGAGATAAAGACAAGTAATATTTGTTAAAACCTACTCATATACCACTAAGTATATTTTACCCGCAAATCCATCCTAATTAGGTATCGTTAATCGCTTGTTTTCCCGGAAACTGTCCGAATTTCCTAGATAAAAATGAAATTCTTAGTCCATCTCCGGGTGAACTATTACTGTTTCAAATTTGAAATCGTTCAGTTGAAACGTTGAACAAACACAATTATAATATTAATAGTATAATATTCAGTATGCTTGCGTTGTAATAAACTTTGCCGTAATTAAAACATAAAGCAATGTTATCTAACTAGAGGGGGTTATTATGATATTTTATTATTATTATTATGGTTGACTACGTAGTTGGTACCTACTTGGGTATGCAGTTCATTTTATGGCGAGCGTAAGGGACAGAGCTATAGTCCGTTCGTTTCTCTCAGCGTAAACTGATCTGCGTGGCTATGTCATAACCCCTAGTTTTGTTTATTAAATGCACTGAAATTGCTAACGTCCGAAACCGTGCTATGAATATTCTATCACTGCTATCTAGAAGTTCTCGGACAAGAGTTTAAATGGAAGCGAATATCGTCTGTATTTCTGTTAAATACGGAACATAACAGCATAAGTTATTTTCAATGGTCATGGAGGGAGATTGTTATATTAATTGACTTTATAATAAAATTTGTGTATTTTAGTCTTTATATTTTAAATCAGAGAGAAATTTGGAATAAAAGAAGATGTAGTGACTAAGATTGAAAAGGGCATGCTTCGATGGTTCGGTCATTTGGAAAGGATGGATGAAAGAAGATTAACGAATGAGATATACAGATCGAAAGTGAGTGGAAGGGTGGGAAGGGGCCGCCCTAGGCGTACTTTTTCGAATCAAATAGAAGAAATACTAGAAATGGGCTCTTAAGTACGCGAAACCGACGTGCGTGCATGACTCGATGTATGAATGTTGAAGAAGCGAAAGAAATTTGTCAAGAACGTAGCAAGTGGAAAGAAGTGGTCTATACCTAACCTACCCCTCTTGGAAACAGGCGTGATTTAATGTATGTATGTATGTATGTTATTTTATAAAAGCTCCCACTACCACAGACTAAGTCTGACGCCGAGAGGGACGAAGCTATCTGTTAGAATAAGAGACGTTTATAACTTTCTCATTGTAAGAAATAGCGGCATCCTTGTCGGCCTGTCCATCTGACTGTTTGTTTGTGGGAGAGTCATGAGTCTGTTAACGCATATTGACTATGACTCAAATGACGGTTAACCTGTGGAAAAATTTAGACATCTTATACCTTTTTTTTATCTAAATGTATGTATGTCTATTATTATTTTAACATAATAGGTGTCCTTACATTAATTGTGGTTGTGAGAGTGACAGGCTATCATGCCTATCTTTATCAAAGTAAAGGAGGGGTGAGGGGGGAGAATGTATATAGGTGTTAAAATCAAAAATGCTGTTGCTTTTTTACCCGACTGCGGCAAAGCCCAAAAGGAGGGTTATGTCTTTGACTTGTATATATGTGCGACTCAATGTCCGCTTGTAACTACTAAACGGTTAAACTGATTTTAATAAGTCATACGTGGTTAGATGTCTATATTAAAATTATTTAAATGTGAAATTGGCCAAAAAATATATGTACATGATAAGTAAGATTACTTTGACGACATTATCCAAACTGCAGTTGGGTTTATTTGAAGCTTGCTTTTCATTAGACTTGTTAAAGCTTGCATTTGCAATTTCAAGACGGCAATCCAAAGACTGCAAATACGTTGCTAATTATAAGGAGCTCTGAAGCAATGCCTATATGACTGTCATTCAAGGCATTAAGTCCGCCGTTTGTACATACAGCAACACATCTAGCTATACACTTCAGAAATCTGAAATATTGTATGAAAGAGAGTTGCACTAGAATGCATAGAAGTTGACTTAATACACATATATACATCTCTTTCTTTTTCTCTCTGCTCTCTCTTTAATGGTTAGTTAGGTGTGATGTTGTGTGTACCTACTTTGTGTACTGTGCAATAAAATTGAAATAAATCATATGTACTTGCTGAACTTTGTACTAATGATATCATTATCACTATTCACGGTTATTTCTATGTGATGCTCTAATCCGTTGTTTGCGCAAACGTGGGTTAATCCAATTTAATTTGAACTACAAACTAAACTGCCGTTGTTTTAAACAACATTTAACTTGTGAATGGCCCATAAAATGTCCTGTGACAAGGTACGAGTATGCCAAGTCGGCACTAAGTACTTTTACCGACCTTTTTGTTTGAACTCCAAAAGTTTACTACAAATTGGAAGTTTAGTTCTACCACCCTACGGTTGAAGTTCATTTGCACGTCATGATACGACGAATTCTATTTTCCCTTGCTGCTTGCTAGTTAATAATTAGATCTCACAGAAACTTTTATCAAAACTGGAAGACCACTTTCTTGGCCGACCCTATACATAACTACAGTACACTGAAAGAAAAATTGGGTCGCTCCTAACAAGATTGTGATTGTTTTGCATAAGAGTCTTGATTCCATACGAGCCTAACAACACCATAGATACATCAACGAAGACTTAAGATAAGTCAACTAAGATTTTAGTTGAATCGCTAAATTTTGCTGTGGTCACTATCAGCTTTGGCTGATGTAACTAATATCTTAACTATTGTATTAATTTTTTGTCAACTAATAGGAAATCTCTCTTAGTTGGCGCTCGTTTTTTTGAGTGTACAAATAAATAAGTTTTTTTTTTCATTGTAGTACTTCAACTGCCACTTTTTTTTTTTATGGCATTGGAAGGCAACCGAGCACACAGGCCACCTGATGGTAAGTGGAAACTGTGACTCATAGACATTCGCATTCACAAGACCGCAATCCTAAGACTGCTAATGCGTTGCCAACCCTGAGGACTAAGATGGAATGCCTCTATGCTAGTCATTTCACCGGCTGTCCCCAAACCGGACACAACAATGCAAACACTGCTGCTTGGCGGTAGGTTAATGGATAAGATGGTGGTACCAACCCGGACGGACCCTGCACAAGGTCCTCCCACAAGTAAAACTACCACCACCACGCCACTACACTTTTTATGGCTTGGAGAAGGCCAACGCCAACACAGGCCACTAGATATAAATAATAAGAGCTATGGCACTGTATACTCTACCACTTTGATTCGTAGACCACTATGGAACTATGTCAAAGTGACGATATAATTTAATTCTTAACAAGTACCTGGCGATTTGAATTATTACGTCACTTTGTCATAGTTGCATAGTGGCCTATGATTCTGTTAACGGAAAATTAACATGTTTTTATTTACTTTTATATCATCGTGTAATTTATCAATAATGTGTGTTTGTCTGTCGCCGGCCTTATAACCATAGTCTAGGAATCTAGTTTATGTATAGATTTTAAATCTATGATTGTTTTTGGTTACTACTTCCCTTCCGCCCTGTCAATTCACGAGCGTGCGGACGCATATTTCAAGCATATTTCATTTTTATTACTGTATATCGTGATAAGTGTTTACTGTGATTAAATCAGTTCAAATCAACAGTTGTTCATAATTTCACGTCTCAAGAGCCATCAGCGACGCTTCGAACCCGCCGTCTGCGGCTCTAAAGAGAACCACAATCATCACCCACCAGCGTGTCGTTAATATAGCCCGTCAGGACCACGGCTGTTGAATATTGCGCACATTTTTGGTGGCCCATGAGGGGAAAACGGCTTTTGAACGCGGAGTTCACCATGCAAGCATCAATATTCATCAACAAGGCGGCGTAAGCAACATCAAGGTCGCAACGCCCGGCAAGTATCGATCGTCATCGAAAATCAGTGTGGTTATTTGCATTCATTCATTAGAATCAGTGATCATCTCAGTGTGTTGTGTGTGATTAAGTGGTACCGTGTCAATCGGCTACTTATTCAACACGCCATATTTGTTACGTCATTCATTTGAGGTTATCTCGCGCGGAGCGGGATAAGCAACCGGTAAAGGTGGACTTCCGACCACCGCGGCTCCGGCGTCACTAACGCAGCGACAGTGACGCGGCGACAGAGCGATAGTATTATACAGTACGGAAATGTATGATGGAACGTTCGAGCGCAGCGCCACTGTCGCAGCGACAGTGGCGCCGCGTCAGTGACGCGCGGCCGTAGCGGCCGTGCAATGCTCGCGCAAGTACTGTCGCGTGGCAGGCTGCGAAAGCACGTTGTTTTTAGGTTTTTATCGAGTTAGGGCGTATACAGAAAGAAAGCTGGAAGCTTATAAGCGCTTACCGGCGCTTGACAGCGCTGGTCCGTTCTACACAAAGGAAGCAGGTTGAAGCAGACCAAGCAAAATTTTAAATGGCAGCGCCCAGTGCTGACCAGCGCGTGTTGAAGCTTGTCGGAACTTGTCGGCACCATTCAGTGCTTATCGGCGTTCTCTCATATATTTTTGTGCGCGGGTTACCAGCGCTGTCAAGCGCCGGTAAGCGCTTATAAGCTTCCAGCTTTCTTTCTGTATACACCCTTATTTTCGAGAGAATATCTAAAAAATTGACGTTAGTAACATATTTACGGATGAGCAAGACGAGGCACTAATAAATTTACTTTACTCATCCTTTCGACTTTTGAAAATTGGGTCTGCTGGGCTTCGCTCCATACTATAGTAGTAACGAAGCAAAAGATCATCATCCTCTTCTTCTTCTAATGATATTTTTTTAATTGATCGGTTCATTCCTACTGTACCGCACAACCGTCAGGTATGGACTAATAAATGTGACTGACGCCGGAGTCGCGCTGCTCGGAAGCCAATCTGCGACTAAGCCGCTGCGACAGTGACACAGCGGCTTAGACGCTGCGGCCGTTGCGATAGAGCCGCGCTGGTCGGAAGTCCACCTTAACGGTTGTCAGGTTGGCAACACAGCGACGTCAGTGCTTTAAGGACATTAAGTTTATGTTACCTGTCAACGTCAATGTCAACTTGACTTGACAGTGTATTTAGGTTAGTAATTCATTATCATCGTTACCGGTGTTTATAAACTTAATTTATCAGTTCATTTCTCACCAACCGGTGAGTTAATTTAATTGTAAGTGTGTATTGAGATTTCAAAATGTCGGTACGAAGTGCGCGTACGCAATTTAGCTCTAAATATCAAATGTTAGTGGACTTTGCCGCTACGGTGAGTGACACAACAAGTTCTATTGCCGCCGCAGTCGCTAGGCGACATTTTAACCAGTACTACGGTTTATTTGTTCAAGCTTATGAGCTACTAGTGGGGGCCGGAGATGAGGTAGATGAGGACGACATGGCTTCCTATAGGGCTAAATTTACTGAGATAAATAGGTTGCTCATAAAAATCGAGGAGCTCTGTGAAACCGACGCGTCTGTTCCGCCTCGAACAAAGCTGCTGTCACACACTATAGCGAAATTGCCCGCTATTGAGTTGCCCAAGTTTTCAGGCAATCTCATGGACTGGATACCATATTTCGACTTGTTTTCATCCCTTGTTCATGATAGGGAAAACATGACCGACTCTGAGAAACATTATTATCTCAGGGCATCCTTGGAGGGTGAAGCCCTACATATAGTCAGGCAGCTACCTATAGATGATGCCAATTACTCAGTAGCCATCAAGCTGCTACAAAATAGGTACCAAAATCAGCGTGTATTGCTAGACACTTACATTGGTAGGATTGTCAACATCCCCATAATCCTTAATGTTTCAGATTTAAGGGCTCACTTTCAGGATCCTCTTCAGGAAGCCCTTCAAGCTTTAGAGAAGATGAAGCAGCCTGTGAAGGAGTGGTCTTACTTAATACTATATTTAGTATTACACAAACTTCCCGCTCGCATTAGGGCATTGTTTGAGGAGAGGTATGGTGTAGACCGAGACACTCTGCCTACTATTCACCAACTTCTGGAGTTGGTGGATGAGCAGTGCCGCCTGCAGCAGACAGTTGCACCGACACCGGAGACTGCCAAGTCACCACCGCGTGTGTCACCACCGCGTGTGTCACCACAGCGTGTGTCACCACCGCCTGTGCGTTCATCAGTACAGCGGCCAACTCAACGCCAAGTGAAGTCTGGCAAACCCCATCAACAAACTCAGGTGATGTCATCATCTTCCGATCAAGGACCATCATCATCAGCTCGTCAGGTGAGGCCTCAATGTTCTTTTTGTGGTGTCCAGGGACACTCCCTCTATAGGTGCTCCAGCTTTCAACAGCTGTCACGGTCTAACCGTAGATCGTGGGCTACTCAGACCGGGCATTGTTATCGATGCTTGAGGAAGCACTATGCCAATGAGTGTAATCATAAGAACTGGTGTGCTCATTGTGGATCTCCAGCGCATAACTCGCTAATCTGCAATGCCGATGGGGACACCACTGCTCCTCAGCAGCCGGATCAACCTGCCGCTCGCCTGGTCACACAGCAGGCCGCTGACGTGATCCGGGGAGAAGCGGGCTCATCATCAGCGCCTCAATGGGAGGCTCCACCGGTGCGCGCGCATCATTATCGTAGGCTGCCAGTTGGTGCAAGAGCACACTATGCTCAGACACAGTTCAATACCCTCAGGTTCGGCTCTACGCAGGACTCTGATCAAGAATGAGATGCGGTCGCTGTTGGTGCACTTCAGGGTCCATCACTCCCTATAACCATCTGCCCTACTGCAATGGTTATGGTCAGGTCAGGTGATGGCACATATGTCAAGGTCAGGGCACTGTTAGATACAGGAGCCGCTGTTTCAGTTGTCAAACATTCATTAGTTCATAACTTAAATTTGCACCAACAGTGTAACAGTAATTCTTTGTATGGAGTAGGTCATCAACCAGTTAGTACACCTGGCCTTATTGCCAAATTGGTTATCAAACCTGTAAGTACTCAATTACCAGTTGTTAGTACCATGGCAATGGTAGTGTACACATTATCAGGAAATATTCCGGCATATGATACTCAATTAAAGAATCAATTAAGGTCATCAAATATCATACTTGCTGATAGCAACTTTGATAAAGCAAGAGATGTTGACATTATATTAGGTGCAGATGTACTTAATTATGTGCTTGATGGTTCTAAGATACCCACCAACATTCCAGGGATAGCAGCTTACGGATCATACTTTGGTCACGTCATCATGGGAGCCATACCAACTCCACAGACTTCGTCGACGCAGACATCGCCCGCCCAGTCAGCCGGCACGTCAGTGGAAGACTATGGACTTCATGCAGTCAGGCTGGAGGAAGTATTGGAGAAGTTTTGGAAGGTTGAGGAGCCACCCTCAAAGCCAGCTGTTCATCCAGATCATTTGGAATGTGAAAGGTTGTATAATTCAAGTACTCAACGTATGCCAGACGGCAAATATATGGTTAGGTTACCATTACTGTCAACAAGGCCACCATTGGGTGAATCAAAGGCCTTAGCTATTCATAGGTTGCGATCTTTGGAAAGAAAGATGGCTAGAAATTCAGTATTTGCTAATAAATACAAGGATTTCATGAAAGAGTATGAAACTCTTGGTCATATGTCAAAATCGGAGTTTCAGTTTGATTCAGAACATTTTATCATACCTCATCATGGTATATTTAAAAAAGGAACGGATAAGATCCGTGTCGTATTTGACGGTAGTGGCCGCTCAAGTACTGGGACATCCTTAAATCAGTGCCTTCATACAGGCCAACCTTTACAAAATGATATTACCCAAATATTGTTGAATTTCAGACGACATCAAATAGTCTTCACAACCGACATCAAGCAGATGTTTCGAATGACCTGGATACACCCTGAAGACAGGAGGTATCAGCTCATCTTGTGGCGAGAGAACCCGTCTGAACCAATTCAGGTATACGAGTTAAATACTAATACCTATGGACTACGGTCGAGTCCGTTCATTTCAATTCGGACACTGTTACGTCTAGCCGATGATTGGGAGGCCGATCATCATGAATCATTAGCATCAGACGTCATCAGACGAGATATCTTCGTCGACGACATTCTAACGGGCGCGGATTCACTATCAGACGCGCAACACCTCAATTCGGAACTCATCGCGCTTATGAAAAGCGCCGGATATGAGCTTAGGAAATGGTCATCGAATTGCAATAAACTACTGCAAGATTTACCCCAAGAACACTGCCAGCAACCCCGACAGTTTGACACTGATGATAAAAGCTTTATTAAAGTGTTAGGGATTCAATGGGACCCAGTATCAGACTCAATGTCATATCAGATCAATGTACCATTAGGTCAACCGATTACTAAGCGTCATATCCTTAGTACAATAGCACGCCTATATGATCCGTGTGGATATTGCGCGCCTATTGTGTTCAGATTCAAAGTGTTCCTTCAATCACTATTCTCAGATGGACTATCGTGGGATGAACACGTCAGCCATCATCAATGTCGTCAGTGGGACGAACTCATTCAAGACTTAAACTATTTGTCGAATTTGCAGATCCCTAGATGTGTTGCACTACCGCAGGCTGTCTCATATTCACTTCACGGATTTGGAGACGCTTCGGAGGCCGGATATGCTGCGAGCGTCTACCTCAGGACAGTGGATGCGTCAGGGAGCGTCATGGTACGTTTACTTTTAGCTAAATCACGAGTAGCTTCTCTGAAATCAAAGCAAACAATACCAAAGCTCGAGCTCAGTGCAGCTCACCTAGTGTACAAGTTATTAAATCACGTAGCAGAGTCGTATGACCATTCAATTCAATTTGATAGCATCAATGCTTGGTCAGATAGCACCATTGTGTTATCATGGTTAAATACCAAACCTCACATGCTGCAAACATTCGAATGCAATCGAGTACAGGATATTCAGAACTCCAAACGTCACATGACATGGCGTCACATAAGGTCTGAACTAAATCCTGCAGATGTCGCTTCAAGGGGTCTGTCAGCGAAAGAGCTACTTGGATTTAATTTATGGTGGTCACCAGACTGGTTACTGAGGGAAGAGTCACAATGGCCTTCACTACCAGTCTCGATGCCTCACGACTTACCTGGATTCAAGAAATTAGTCCATTTTGTTACCCCTGTCGAGCCATGGGAAGAGACGTTATTGTCACGTGTCAGCTCGTTCAGTAAACTCATCAATGTTACGTCATTTGTACTCAGATTTTGCAGGAATGCCAGATTACCGAGGGAGAAACGGAATCTTACGTCTTCATTATCACTCGACGAGACTCGGGAAGCTACGAAACATTGGATTAAGAAAATTCAAATGGATTCATACAAGGATGAAATCATATTGATCAAACAAGGAAAAATGCTCTGTAAATCACTACAGAAATTAAGTGTATTCGTGGATGACGAACACTTTATCAGAGTCGGTGGACGACTACGGAAGTCAGCATTGCCATATGGGGCAAGGCATCCCTATTTGATACCTAAGGATCATAGGTGGGGGCAATTACTGATCGAATATTATCACAAGTCATATTGTCACGCTGCGACAAACGCGCTCATATCGATACTCAGGCGAGAGTATTGGATCACTTCAGTCAGGCGACAAGTGTCTAGGGTTATCCGAAACTGTTTGGTTTGTTTCAGATTTAATGCGTCGACTCAGCCACCGTTTATGGCTGATCTGCCCGCTGATAGAGTCACAGCCGCACGACCATTTTCAGGCGTAGCGACTGACTTTGCTGGGCCGTTCTTAGTCAAAAGCAGTTTATTAAGAAACGCTAAATCAGTCAAAGCTTACCTGTGTGTCTTTGTATGTCTAGGTACAAAAGCTGTTCATCTCGAGGTCGTCTCTTCGTTGAGCGTCGAGGCCTTCATTGCGGCATTCACCAGGTTTGTCAGTCGTCGCGGTCTGCCTTCACTTATCAGATCGGACCGAGGTACAAATTTTACTGGTTCTAATTCGTATCTGAAGGAGATCAATCAGTTCTTGTTGGACAACGAGATCATCCTCAAGGAGGAGTTTAGAAAACAGAGTATTCGTTGGGAGTTCAATCCTCCTGCATCGCCCCACATGGGAGGCCTATTCGAGGCTGCCGTCAAGAGCGCTAAAAACCTCCTCAAGAGAGAGGTGGGCGATATCATTTTGACATTTGAGGAATTATCTACTTTATTTTCTAAAATTGAGTCAATACTTAATTCCCGGCCTCTAGTACCTATGTCAGAGGACCCCTGTGATCTCGAAGTTCTTACACCCGGTCATTTCATCATTGGTCAACCACTAGTAGCCTTGCCAGAAGCTCACTGGCGGGAAACTAAAATCTCGCGATTATCACGCTTTCAAGTCATTCAGAAAATGTATCAGTCAATTTGGTCACGATGGCATATTGAATATCTCACTACACTACAGTCACGTAATAAATGGTATAGTCATACTAACAACGTAGAGCTCAATGACTTAGTTCTTATTATTGATGAAAACTCGCCGCCTCTGCAATGGCGAAGAGGTCGAGTTATAGAATTGTTCAAAGGATCAGATCAAGTTGTTAGATCAGTTAAATTAAAGACTCAATCTGGAGAGCTTGTAAGGCCAGTGGTCAAGTTGTGTAAACTACCAATAATTTAAGTTAACCATTTATGTGTCTGTTCATATAGTGTTAAACTTGTGCATTTATTACGTATTCATTATGTCAGTTTATTCATAGTGTTTCAACTTATGTTAAACTATGTTTTTGTATCAATATCATGTGTCCTTATACTATAAGTAGAGTTCATTAGGGACTTCAAGTATTCAGTTCATTTTTCCCCTGGCGGCGGCAGGGATGTTAACGGAAAATTAACATGTTTTTATTTACTTTTATATCATCGTGTAATTTATCAATAATGTGTGTTTGTCTGTCGCCGGCCTTATAACCATAGTCTAGGAATCTAGTTTATGTATAGATTTTAAATCTATGATTGTTTTTGGTTACTACTTCCCTTCCGCCCTGTCAATTCACGAGCGTGCGGACGCATATTTCAAGCATATTTCATTTTTATTACTGTATATCGTGATAAGTGTTTACTGTGATTAAATCAGTTCAAATCAACAGTTGTTCATAATTTCACGTCTCAAGAGCCATCAGCGACGCTTCGAACCCGCCGTCTGCGGCTCTAAAGAGAACCACAATCATCACCCACCAGCGTGTCGTTAATATAGCCCGTCAGGACCACGGCTGTTGAATATTGCGCACAGATTCAAAAGTCACGTTTACATTTTCGCCAACCTAATCAGCGTCATCACGCTTCAAACGCACACGGATAATCCCTTTTAAACAAAATACAGTGAAAGGCCTCTTTAACGTCACTATTTCCGCACTATTTCATACACAATACGTGTCATTATAGCGTAAACCAAGGGTCTT
Source organism: Acleris emargana (assembly GCA_927399475.2). Lineage (NCBI taxonomy): Eukaryota > Metazoa > Arthropoda > Insecta > Lepidoptera > Tortricidae > Acleris > Acleris emargana. The sequence continues at coordinate 6,058,020 of OV656847.1, forward strand.
CAACATTAGCTGGTCACCACCCGTCAACGTCACGCGTTGCGGTCGCCGTGCTCAACCCGTGGCAACGGCGAATAATAAATTTGTCAATAGGAGATTAGACCGCGATGGTTGCATGATAAAGGTTTCACGATTAAATTGGGAGATTTATGTGGTTTTGTGTTGGTGGGTAAATTATCAAAACGTGATAATTGGCGAGACTAATTGATGTTACTAATACCATTTTGTGGTTGTAGGACAACCTCCAAAGGCAAGTCTCTCTGCCAGTCCAGCGTGTCGGGATTCTAAGAGCCGGCGACCTATCGATCTTGCCCCTATTTAACAAAACTTTACAAGGGTACAAGTCGATAAAGCTTATGATACCTCTTGGAATAATTCAACCAAACGACAACGCACACTTTAAAATCCGTCAAGCCATTTTTTGTACAGGAAAACGCATAAAAATAGATTGAAATGAACCTGAAAAATATTTATTTCTGTCTCGGCCAGTCGAGTAAAATAACCAAGAACGGGTTCTTGTAGTTTTCCATCAGGGAAACATATTTGTATGTACAGTAATGGATACCTTTAAGTTGGTATAGTAAAGACTGTACACGATAAAATCTGGCCATGCATGCTCTGGTGTATTTTTTGAATGAATGCTAATTTTCAAGCAGCACTTTTTTGTAATAGTCAGTGGTTATGAAACGACATAATAAAAATACAATCATAATAAAATGTTAGAGCGTCTGTGACTTAGACCATTATATAATCCGCAGTACCAATATTTTTTTGTACACGGTCTTCTGACAGTCTTTACTAAATTCTCGTGTTAAAAACATTTTATTATTTTTAATTATACTAGCCAAATTATACCTTATTACATTATCTTTTCACAGTAGTTAAAACTTTTCTAATTGTATCGAGATTGAGATAGTTCTGATTTTTTTTTAACTTTGTCGTATTTGACTTTTTGACAAATAAATGCCTCCCATACAAAAACAACCTTCAGTGCTTGAAGTAAAAAGTCTTCCTGACTACTACAAATAGAAATGAGTTAGAAAAAGTATTTTTTTGGTAAGACGACATTCTAATGTGAGTAAAACAACTTGTAAAAATATAAATACAGTTGTGACATTGTAGCAGGAAGCGAGTGAAGATTGTCAAAAAACGCTGGACAGAAGTGGAAAGGTATGATAGAATATATTCGACGAAAACTCACACATACCCATACATTATGTGATATGATTTTATTTTATTATATAGTTATATAACTATACAAGCTATGAAAAAAAAACTGCTTGAAAATATGCATTCGTTGCAAAGATACACCAGAGCATGCAAGGCCAGATTTTATCGTGTACAGTCTTTAATAATCACATGGTTGTTCTGACAATTGAGACGTAGTCACTACGTTCTACGAAAATAAAAATCACTGGTTAACTCCTATGTCACATTGCTCTTGAATTTAAGTGCTCTAATTATTTTATTTCTTATTTTGAATTGACAGATAGTTTATATCATTTTGAATTTTTATACTCGTTTATATGGTACTGCGTAATCCTGTAATACTTGTCGAAGGATAATAAAAAATATTATTAATATTAAGGGTAATATTCCCAAGTCGGAAAAAATGTCAGTTCAGACGGAGCTCACCGGAACGAAACCGACTACTAACTGCTGCCCTACTATCACTTTGCCAATACGACTCTCTAAATCTAAACTTCTTATTAATATCTGTAATGATATTTACCTCCTTTATTTATTATTCTCGTTAACAGGGTCGGTTAGCTACGAATTACAACGTATTTATCTGCATTAAAAGCCTTTTTCATTTAGGTATATTCGTCTATTTGGAGCGAATAGCAAAATGAATGTATTTGTAAGTCACGTTCGCTGCCGTGCTATTTAATCAACCTAGGTAAATAGATATTAAATACAAAATTATTCTTATTTCTACGGCTTGCGGTATTGACACTTGGGACGGTATTAAAAAAAAGAAAAAAAAAAGTTGTGAACTCCTCTCAAAGGCTCAACTAACGTTTATACATGAAAATGAACTAGGGCCCTATTGTTTTTTTTTTAATAGCCCACCTTGATTTGATTAAGGTCATCAAATTGTAGACATTATGGACCTACTATAAAGTTAACAATATGATTATAGTATAAAGGATGTTAGTCAAAGTGGAATAGAAGCCTGGTTTTAGACAGTTACAGTATATGTGTAAATGTTTCTTTGTAAAAAAGTACTAATAGGATCAAATTCAATTACCCTAAAAGGAATACGCGTACCGAGTACAGTGTGTTGTCGTGTAATTACCTCGTTACTCGTGCAACAGTAATGATCGATGCGCTGCTCCGTAGTAGTGCATCATTAAATACTAATTTTATACTCAGTTGCGTGTAAAGTTCGTGTTAGTTTAAACAATGTAGTGCATACTCTATAGTGTGATAGATTTGACAATATTGTATTGTTCTGTCCCTCAAGAATGAACGTTCTATCGTATAAGAAGCGAAACGGAATGCCCTCGATAAATGTGTTATGGCAATGGAAGTCAGCACCTCGTGTCTGTACCTAGTATCACAAGTTAATAGGAAATTGGTATGGAAACGTAAGCGTATAGAGCTACTTGTGAGTAAACTATAACTTGGTGTTAACTTTTTAAAGTACGGCCAATGAGACGAGATAACGGCTACTGAGTTACAGTGCGATAGCTCTTAGAACGTGCTTCGGGTTTGTGCTTGTCTCTCACTCGCTCTCTTACGATCTTATTAAGAGCGAGTGAGAGAGAAGTACAAAACCGAAGCACCTTTCTAAGTGCTCACGGACTGTATATTGCGATTGCAAGCAATTATTATATATCTGTCCTTATTTCTCGTACGCAAGAATACCTTCAGTTGGTCGAAGACGGCTGTTGTTGCGTGCTTCGTGGTACAGAAAGCTGTCAGTACAGAAGTTGTCAACATTAGGGCCGCCATTTTGTGAAGTTCATTCCTGATTGGATTGCGTTCGAAGTGACACGATTTCTAATAAAAACGTTTTGAAGTCCTGAAAGCTTGTTTATATTCTTTATCTCGTCTCGTTTGCTTAACTTTAGTATTAAATACCTTTTAAAAGGAACCACTTTGAACAATTAACATTAAATTCCACGTTTAGAGCAGAATAAGCAATATCTCAAATTCAATAAACAAAGTTGTAATTCTATTGTGTTAGCAATGAGGTTGATATTACTACGGGAGATTTATCTAAGACTAGCTTCTTACCGCGACTTCGTCCACGTATATTTCAATTATCGTTATTCCTTCGGGAACTTTTAAATTGTCCGGGATATAAAGTAGTACATGTGTTAATCCAATGTATAAGCTATCTCCATTCCAAATTTCACCCAAATCCGCCCAGTGTGTGAAGGAGTAACAAACAATCACTAACACACACACAAACATTGACATTTATAATATTAGTAGGACTAGCAGGATACTGCCATTTATTTAAGAAAAGCAGCAACAGCCACGCAATAATAAAGAATAAGAACGGAAGTTACGCACCGGGCGGAAAAATGATTAATGTGGACATTACGCTTTACTAATTAAAATGTTAAGGAAATACGGCATTTATAAAACGTATTAATAGATAGTCTCAACAATACATATACTTACAGGTAAAGGAAGCTCGTTGATTATTCTATTTTAAAATGAAAGTCGTACATTTTTTGTGCCGAATTGGCACACGCGTACACATGGTAATTGAATTCTCAGGTCTGTAATCCTAAGGCTGTAAATGCATTACCAACTGCAAGATTAAGATGGAATGTTTCTATGCTATTAATTTAACCGGTTGTCTTGTCCCATTACCGGAACACAACAATGCAAATGCTGTTTAGTTTTGCAGGTTAAATAGTGGTGACGGCGATCCGGACGGATGTTGTTTTTTTATCGCATAGGGAAGGCAAACGAGCACACAGGCCACCTGATGGTAAGTGGAAACTGTGACCAATAGATATTCGCATTCACAAGACCGCAATCCAACCCTGAGGACTAAAATGGAATGCCTGTATGCTAGTCATTTCACCGGTATCTTATCCCCACACCAGAACACAACATTGCGAACACTGCTGTGTGGCGGTAGGTTAATGGATAAGATGGTGGTACCAACCCGGACGGATCCTGCACAAAGTCCTTGCACCACTCTACCACTTATCGTCCCTTTACTTTCTCAACCTGATCGAATATTTTGATAGGAAAAGTAGTCTTTATAAAACTTGAATCATGAGTGTTTTTTCTAACTTTGCGATCAGATAAGAGGTTGAGAAAGTAAAGGGACGTTATATATGACTGTGGCTGTTTAGTTTTAAGAACTTTTTTTGATTTAATTAACACGTTTTCAGCCCGTATATGAATATAATTTTAGAGCTCGGAAGGCAAACATGTAACCAGACATCTGATTATCAGTAAATACTGAATGCTAGTAAATATTTGCACAAAATGATTGCCTGAAGGTTAAGATGGAATGTTTATATCCTAGATATTTACCGACCGTCTTAGCCCCACAGCGGAACACAACACTACGAAGCTGCATAGCGGCAGATGTAATAGTAAATAAATAAATATAGTCACAGGCATTAATATCTACACGGTTATCGTACCAGGAATATGTATACCTAATTAAAGAACTATTTATGTAGACCTTACTATTAGTGGCATAGGGATTTATAGATATTTTTGACTCCTTAGGAACGTATATATATTTATGACTTTGCCTGTACAAGGTCTGACCACCTAAATCAAAATGATGTCAAATAAGATGGTAATATAACAGCTCGTCATCTCACTTTTATCACACAAATACCAAATGTAAGCTACTGTATTCTTGAATGATTGCTTATCAACTTATAGACGGGCAGTATCCAAGTATTGAATATCCTCAACATTGCCAGAGTAAAAGTTACTGGAACTTGAACCTCCAATATCCTGGGACGTCTTGGAGAACTTTATGGCTTCGGTGCGGGTCAAACGTGACCCAACTATTCTGGTCAACTCATTGAAAAGGTCTCATCTGCAATGTAATAGTCGAAACGTATTAAACTCTCTATGCAGAAGGATAAAGTCGCAATTGCAATAATATTTCTTTAAGGATATGCGCTTAAAATAGTAGAATATTTTATAGTGACCCGTCCCTTGTGGGAGTACTTTACGATTGTCACTTAGGTAACATCATTTAATATTAATTTAAGCACAATAAAGCTTAAAAAAGAATTAGAAGTTATTTTAAACTAATTTTGGAAAGTTCAGAGAGTCTGACTTGTCTTTAATGATAGTTTGATCCCTTCGAAGTCGTTATTATAATATTTTTAAATTAGTTTGTGAACCTTTGAAATGATAATTCTTAAGTATTTTATTGAATACTTAAGGTGACTTTATAAAACCTGCATTCAAAATAAACGGTTCTTGGATTTAAACGGTAACGATCTTTATTATCCCCTGGATTTGCCTGGCTTTAATTCTATTTATTAATTAACCGACTGCGGCGAAGCCCAAAAGAAGACTTGTGTGTTTGATCTGTAATGTGTGTCGGTTCCTATGTCCCCTCGTAACTATTCAAGGAGGCAACCAATTTCGATCTTGATGACGTCACTGGGTATATACAATTCTTAAAACGAAGGAGAAAAGGTACAAGTGCAATTAATACAAAGAACCATATTGAACTCTTAGGCTTATAATAAGGTTAGAAGTGCAATACAATTATTAAAGTAGATGTGAGTTTTTTCCGTAGGAGGGCAGTATAGCTCTGCCTACCCCACTCTGGTAATGAAGGCCTGAAGGTATGTATGCATGCATAAATTGACTCTCTTATTCATAAACGCACAATAGCTAAAACATGCTTTATTTACTTAGGTATGCGTTGTCCTTATTTTTAATTGCAATTTTTTTATCTGACAGCATGGGATCAAGCATATTTTATGGTTATATTTTATCTTAACATAGTCATTATTTATTTGTTTATATTGTTATCTGTCTGTAAACCGGCTTACTGGGCCCCAAGATACAGGCTCAGTCTATTTTGGGGTCCATGGGATACTGTCTTGTATGTTCTTGTTCTTAATTAATAAACTTATCTATCTATTAAATGTTTTGTACATATTATCTTATATTATTATTTCCAAGGCTAACAGGAAGAGATCGCTTAAAAGGAAAAGTTTTGTCTTAATACACACGTAATTGTTATAACAAATCAGATATGTTAACCCTTTTTATATTATAGAATTAACATAATAAGTTATTATAAGAACTTGATTATACGGATAATTATTTATTTATACTAAAGGAATTTAACATAAATTAAAAATAATGCGGATTTTTTTAGTTTAGTTGTCAAAGCTGAATGTGGTGGTTTAATAATTTACCGCACAATAGCTAAAATATGGTGTCCCCTTATTTTACAGACAGAAATTTCTTAGAATATTGTCTCACAGAAAATGTTTCATATACTATTTCGTTCTTGTATTTTTGCTTCGAATATTTTTTTTCTAAAACTATTTACCTACTTGAATGAAACATATTCCACAGAAAATCGATTCAATGAATTTTATACTTTATTTTTTTCATTTATCAAACTTATCAAAGAATATAATTATTTTTTAAAGAAGCTTGGTCAATTTATTTTTTCATAGTATTTTATTTCAATGAAAGTAGTAGTAGTAACGACTAGTAGTAGTGATGACTTACGGATCCAAGACGTGGGCGCTAACGATGGGCCTCATAAAAAAGCTCAAGGTCACTCAGAGGGCTATGGAGAGGGCTATGCTCGGGGTTTCTGCGTGATAGAATCAGAAATGATGATATCCGCAGGAGAACTAAGGTTACCGACATAGCCCGAAGAATAGCTAAACTGAAGTGGCAGTGGGCGGGGCACATCGCACGCAGGACTGATGGCCGATGGGGTCAGAAGGTTCTTGAGTGGCGTCCGCGGACCGGGACACGAGCTGTGGGTAGGCCTCCAACAAGATGGAGTGACGACCTTGTAAGGATCGCGGGAAAGCGGTGGATGCGAAAAGCACAAGACCGGTCTGAGTGGAGAGTCTTGGGGGAGGCCTATGTCCAGCAGTGGACGTCTTTCGGCTGACATGATGATGATGAGTAGTAGTAAGCTCATGGGAAACTATATGTTCTGTGTTTTTTTTTGTGAAACAAAACGAAATTACTGTCTGCATAATAAGGGTACACCAATAATAACAAAATCAATACAACATAATACATTATCTTTTAGTATAAGGGTTATAAGATAAATACTATAGTAGGTATGATATAAATATGAGCGAGCAAGACCTCTCTGGGCAGAACCGACTTGAAAAGGTTAGGTTAGAAGGCTATGGCGGGAGCGAAGCGAAGCAAGCTCACGCCTTAGCCTTCGAGGTTATTTATTTTATTTTATAGGAGGGTATGCTTTTTTCAAACGTTTCACTTCACACGTCTACAAACTACTACCTACTGTATAAGATGATTTTATTGTTATTAAGTCATATATGAACTAAATAACATGAGAACTAATACTATTTAATTTGAAATTATATGATATGAAAGAATTAACATTGAAATTCATTTAATTTAAAAATCGATGATTTAAAGGTCTTCAACGTAATTCTTCTACAAATTGATTATTCTATGAAATGATAATACGAGAAAAAAATTACGAGAAATTAAATTCTAAAAAACTTCTGTCTGTAAAATAACGTACAACCCTAAAATATGCTTAAAATACTTATAACTTATCCATATTTGTCATTGTGTTTTTTTATCCCCTGATAAACTTTAACTAAAATGGGCTTATGGTGCGTTTATGAATAAGGATGTAAAGATATTAGCTTAACTTATTTGCTTGTATGCACTGTTTATGAGTATTCGGAACACCGCGGATTTCAGTGGAGCTCGAACGGAGTTAAAAAAAAATGGTATCTTCAACGCGCTCACTAAAGTAAATATACTTTTCCTGATAACTCAATCCCTTCCGCACAAAACTCTCGATAATTACGTCCTCCTCATTATTATTCCCGCATGCAATCATTGATGGACAACTATTAATTAAGGAAGCTGCGCCGGCATCGATTCCCCGGAAATTTCATTAATTCCGCAAAGAGTAAAGTTTGTACGACGAAGTTGGCGAGCGATCGCGAGTTACGACGGAAATGTCCGAAATTGTTTATTAAATTGATCCTATGATAAACTTATTAATGTTACCATCCAGTTAAAGAGCTTTTATTTTACTTTGGTTTACCCTATCTCTGGTTTACTGGAAAAGGGCCAAATCTTAAGTACCCGAAACCGACGTGCGTGCATGACTCGATGTATGAATGTTGAAGAAGCGAAATAAATTTGTCAAGATCGTAGCAAGTGGAAAGAAGTGGTCTCTGCCTACCCCTCTGGGAAACAGGCGTGATTTATTGTATGTATGTATGTACCCTATCTCGTTTTGATATCGTAGTCACACTGTTGATATTGAGTAGCTCTTAGTTACTTGACAGTAAGGATATGGTTACAAAACGTTAAGTGTGGTTTCGATATCGCAGCAAAATGGGCAAAGCAGATTGGTAAAGCACAATTAATGAGGTTAATAGCCATTGGCTTTTCAAACCATTTATTTTATTCAATAAATATCTATAGACAAAATGTATAAGATTTTCCTCAATCACCGAAAGGTTAGTTGGAAAGGGATAAGTTCGCCTTTGTGTATTCCTATTCTGGAAATATTGTATTTGAATTTCTGTGTTTTGTACAATAAAGTGTTTATCATACATAGGTACATACATAAGGCCACATTATTGAGGGTAAATAATGTTTTGTAGAAAACTCCAAAAATTCGATGAGAAATTTATACGTATACTTCTTTATTATTAGGTTAGTTAGTTTAAACATGTAGCCCTTTTTTAACATAAGTAACAATGCTTTTTTATTTCAGTTGACGTTTATTCTATAAAAATCGAGATTAATATTACCAGCATCGCCCAAAAATAACAGCAAAAAAAGGTTCAAGCGTAACATTGAAAATTTCACTTTGAGCCACGAAGCGTGGATAATGTAATTTATTCTCGCGTAAAAAATGGAATCTTATGCGAAGGTCAGAACTGGAATATCCAATGCAAAAAGCGTATTTTTAACTTACTGAATACCGTGTTGACAGTGACCCTTGTGTGTATCCAGAATGTTCGGAAGGAACTAACCAAACGGCGCCAACACGAAATGGTTTCCGGGTAGACTATATCGGTAAACCGCACTTGCTTTTTGTCTTTATTTCTCTTAGTTTTAGGTTTCGTTCTGAAGCTAGACTTCCTTTTAACTTCATTCACTATAGCCACACTGCTTAAAACAGAACTTCCACTCATTATGTTTTTTTTACACTAACACGTTTCAATTGAACACTGGCAGTTTATAAAAGCCTTTTTTAAATTAGCCGTCACTACGCCACACTATTCGATATTTGAATTCTATTCAAATTAAACACCTGTAGTTTATAAACTCTTTTTAAATTAACCGTCACCACTCCACACTATTCGATATTTGAATTCTATTCAAATTAAACACCTGCAGTTTATAAACGCTTTTTAAATTAACTGTCACCACTCCACACTGTTCGATATTCAAATTTCGTAACGCACAACAGTTAAGCGTATTTTCGTTGCACTAACGTCACTTTAAACGCGTTCTTACGTTTAGACGACACTTGGCTTTGTTTCAAATTTAGAAGTTCTGGTTGTTAAAACATTTTATGTTGAACCTTTTTAGAGAATACTAAGTAACGTTTGAAAATAACTAGACGTAATGAAATACCGTGATGAACTAAAGTGCCTTTTTATCGAACGCAGTAATGAAGAGTTGGTTATATGCCAACATTATATTAGAATGCTTGTTTGAGACAATGAGTTTTTGGCTTAATACTAGTCGTACACTTGGCCTAATAAATATGTCCGTAATTTGATATGAATGACTAGTTTGGCAAACTTTCTGTTCTAGTCTGTTGGTTCTATTTGAGAATCTTTCCCAACACGTAACACTACCAGATGAGATGAGATGTTATTAATGGGGGAACTTCAAATGGCGATACTGCAATGCAAAAAACCTAGACGCGGTTTTTTTTTCTAAGAATAATTTTAAATCCGGATTCTAGTACGATAAGACTCCCAAGTTTCGTTTGTTCCTCCAAACAGAGCAGGGGTAGGACTATACGATAATGCAGTGGCAGCAGCATGATAAAGACGCTTTATACGTAGGTATCTAGTATGATTGACCTCAAAAATCCAAAGCTCACCTGAAAGAACATCAATTTCTATACAGGGTGTCCCGTAAGTACCACGTCAAACTTAAGGGGGAGGTAGGTGAGCAAGCCACCTACCTAACATGGAAAAATCGCCTTAATAAAAGTCGCACGGTTTTCGAGATATTTGAATTTTTCTGATTTTTAGAAAAATGTACACCCGCACTGAGTTTTTGATCTGTGGTATTCGGAATTTATTATTTTTTAATTTTTATTTTATTGCAAAACCATCTTGAATAGTTGTGTTATCAAATGGTAAAAACCATTGAAAAGTAACTATTGTAGTTTTTTTTTATTTTTTAAATTAAATTTAAAATTTGTCTCTTCCGTTTTATTTTGGTAAAACTTTAGCCCCTCCTGGTGAAAAAAAAATACATGACCACTGGTTAGCCAATTAGATTAAAAACATGCTCATTTAATGGGCATTTAAAAATGATAACTACTTTATCATCAAAACACTAATAAATATATTTATTAAAGAAAAGCGTAAAATACACCGCAATTCACGTTAAGCCAGTACTGCCACCCAAGCTTACTTGCGACGCGAGCTGTATCAGAATTCCATTCTAGTTTCATTCAGCAGCAATGCAAAACTAATCGAACAAATTAAAATCTTTAAATTTCGCTTAATTTATAAAAAAAAAGTTATAAAAAAAAAGTTATAAAACTTTTAATCTGCGATATTCCAAGTAGATAATTATTCGATTTGGGCTTACAACCTGCATAGTGCCAAACTCTTTATTTAAAAAAAAAACTGTCCTAAAACTCTTCGAACTTCGTTCGAAATTTAAAAATAATTTTGTTCCTCATTTATTTGTTTATTGTCATATTTGAACCCAATCTTACTGTTTATTCGGTGTGTGGTTAAATCTAATTACTTACTTTTGTGATTTGTCGTTTATGTTTGATGTTTTTCGGACTAACTGTTTTTGCTCGTATTTCGGACTCTGATTTGCTTAACGATTTGGCCTTTGTGACAATTGTGACTGTGGACCAAATCACAAAAGTAGGTAATTAAATTTAACCACACACCAGTCGAACGAAGTTACCGAAATTTAAAGATTTTAAGCTCAAATTAATTAATTAAGTTAAGGTACCTTTCAATTTATACTGATTGAATACGCGTGCCACCGTCATGGAAGAATAATTTAATGTGTCATCGATTGATTAAATAAATTATTATGAACAGTTTTGAATAGTTAATTCATATAAAAAGACATTATACCACATAACGTGGAATGGTATTGAAATTTGGATGCCATCAATAAAAAAAGAAGTTTGGTTATGCAAATAATTTGATCATTTTTACAAGCTTTTATTTAACTTGCAATGTTTGTATGTATGTACGGGTCAAATCTTACTTGCAATGACCCACTTCCCGTTAATAGAATGGGCTGACATTTGGACCTTCAATCGCTGCATTAACAACTTTCTCCACTGTTTGCAAAATGCAACAGTGGTTTTTCTTACACATAAATTGATGCTCTTTCAGATGAGCGTCGGTTTTTTTGGTGAGGAGTTTGATCATACTAGATAGTATGAGACGTCTTTATCATGCTGCTGCCACTAATAAGGTCAATGATGGAGGCCTGCAGCACTGCATTACCGTATAGTCCTACCCCTCGTACTAAAAACCAGAATTTGAACTTTTCTTAAAAAAAACCGCGGCCATGTTTTTTGCATTGCAGCGTCGCCATTTCGTGTTCTCCCATTAATGTCGCGACAAACATATATACCTCATCTGGTAGTCTTATCGAACTAGGATTAGTGTCGTGGGCTCTCAGAATATACGCATATAAGCCTAAAATTAGGATGATAATTTGGCAGCGAGCGGACCAACGTGATTCGAGAACTAGATTGCCACTGCCGTAGTACTTGCAGTTTTCAATCAATGGCATCAATCCAAACGACACGACAACGCGACATCATATTCACTACATTACTCTGTTTCATCCAAATCATTTAGAATAAGGTCAACAGAATGTTCAATGTACATTAAACATTTACGAGTGTCGCGTAAACGTTTATTATATGTACTCGTGAAATTGACAACGAAAGCCGGGTTTTGTTTGTAAGCGATTTGCATTACAGAGCGGCTCTGATGGATCTGTGATGATGAGGCAATGAGTTCTCCGGCCTTTGACATCTAGTGAACCGTGGGACATTTTGATGGAATGTTTGGAGAGTGTAATAATGGAAACGTTTATAAAAAACACGTTTAATTGTACTTTTTTCAGCGGAAAACAGATTCTTTCGCATTTACAACGCAGTATGGGTATATATATTGATCTCTATTCGATAGCAATTTATGGACTTATTTAAAAATAGCAGGCATCCGATTTAAAGCACCCGTCTAGACTATTTTCTCAAAACAGGATTACGGTATATTATAACTTATAAGATTTCAAATAACACAGATGTTTTTACCGAATTTAATTTGGTCGTTAATAGGAAAAGGAATATTTATTATAATGAAAAGAGCGCTTAAATTGTTAAAAACATATTTTTAACTAAATATAAAAAGGAAAATTGTGAGATAATTTAGATTTTCTAAGCCAACAACTACGGATTACTTTTTGTATGCATTTAGTAAAAATACTTCTGCTGAGATTAAAACGTTTGAAAGAACATTTTTTGATAGGGCCGATCAAGGTAAAATAGAATTTCCGAGTAAAGATTTTCCGAAAAGGTGGTGTCGGTAAAATTTATTTCGTGTAGGCTACGTGGTATAGGAAAGGCAAACGAGGTCACAGCACTGGCTACCTGATGACTGATGATAAAAGAGGTCTGTCTCGGCTGAAAAAATACCTAATTAGTCCGTCAGTAGATAATCAAAAATATTGAACACAGTTTTTGCTTTATCAAATCAATAAAAAATTACAAATATAACGTGCATCAAAGTTCGGGTTCGTGACGTCACAACGTGGTATAAAGTGTGCCACAGCGTGACGTCACGCGAAACTTCAACGCACTTTATCTTAGTAATTTTTTGTTTTATTGACAAACGAAAAAATATGTGCTTAATATTTTTTTGATAATGTAAATGACGGACTAATTAATTTTTTTTAGGACACTAGCCTAATGGGATCTGAGACCTCCATCCAACCATGTTTCGTGCAAATCAGTCCGGTCGTTTCAGCGTGAATGAGTAAAATACCAACTCACACACAGACATCCGCATTTAAATTATAAGCCCCCGTATTACGTCGCGTTTATCGCGGTGGATAAAGCATCCGTCTCTCTCACACTTACATACTGCTCAGACAGAGACAGGTGTATTACCCACGTTTATCCACGAACACGGGCATAATATCTCCGCGATATAAACAACGCTATCAATAAGAGGTAGTTGTCGCAAATAGCAATTTATCATTGACCGCAAGTTTCGGAAACTTCTCGAGGGCTGTAATGAAGTTGCCAAATTAAGTTGGGGAGTTTAGCGAAGGGTTTTACTAGGGAAATACAGACTTTTGTCCGCTGCCGTGTTAATTAATGTGTAGTGTTTAATGCTTGCGTAAAATGATGGTACGGAATGAAATTGGACTACCTAGTTATTTCTCCTTGTTTATCCTTAAGCCGTGATCAAGACTATCTATGTTATTTTGATTCAGTATGTAGCTGCCGTCATACCTACCAAAGAAGGCGGATAATAATAATATTAACATGTTATGTATGCATGTATAATACTTTATTGTACAAAACAAAAACAGTAATAATAAAATTTAAAGTTGAATAGTTATATTTGTAGCTGCCGTCATACCTACCAAAGAAGGCGGATAATAATAATATTAACATGTTATGTATGTATGTATAATACTTTATTGTACAAAACAAAAGCAGTAATAATAAAATTTAAAGTCAGGCGGCGGGGCTAATCAAACTGAGGAAAAAATGCGTTTTTTTTAATTGGTATTTATTTTTGCGCTATTTGTTTAGGTACCTAAATCACTATAAAAGGGAGCCAAAATAGTTTAAAAACGTTTTATTGTTTTGAATTCTTTAAACAATGCATTTACCTCTATTAGGATAACCCTCCAGACCTTAATGTAGTTAACAATACAGTACCAATAGACGGTTTAAACTGCTACATAGCAGTTACCACCTTCTTTGCTGTTACGGCAGCCCACCCTTGCTTATGTACCGAGTTTTTGCTTTAATCATAATATAGAACATGTATTACGTTATAGGAATGTAGGTAATCCTCACTGGGTACCCTAATGGTGTCCAAGGTGCCTGAAATACACTTTGTTTCTCACTGAATAGGCAGGCAAAGAGTACATAAAAGCAGAAAGCGTAGAAGATATAATACTTTACTCGATATGGTACTTCTTTTCGTCTTTACTCGGTAACATCTACTTTTTGTTAACGTATTCAAGATCTCTATTCTACTTGATAAAACCATATTGATTTTGACGTATTATTGCATCGGGTAAATATAGGTCAAATCTGAAGACACAAAATATAGGCACATAAGAACACGTCGTCCACGAATAAAGGTCGACCATGTCCATCATTGTTCCATTATCCCTCCATAATCGTTAAGGGGTGAAATAGTAGTTAAGGGGTCAATCTCGTGAAATGCGCTCGTAACTCCCGCGTATTATGATGATAACTTTTTATTAGGTCATAGTTAAAACATGACCTTTGCCTGGTATCTAATATGCTGTTTCATATCACACACTCCACTGGGAATTGAAAGTGAATTCAATCTTACTTGTGTTACAATCGAATACAACTACTCTTTATTGAATACCTGAATGCCGTGTTGTTGCCGGGTTAGAATAGTGCCACTCCATGTCTTCCCGTGGATGTCGTAAGAGGCGACTAAGGGAATAAAGGCTTGTAGTACTCTGTTAGGCGATGGGCTTGCCACCTGTCACTAATACACTGGGAAACATCTTAGCCTGCTTGTGCAAAATTTGGTTACAGAATTATCAAGAAGTTTTAAGACTTGTTGGTAATTCTTTAGCTCTGCCTACCCCACTCTGGGAATGAAGGCGTGAGTTTATGTATGTATGTATGTATGAAAAACTAAACACGGAACAGTAGGGCCTGCTGGCCTATTGGCTAACGCACTTGCCATCGCAATCGACTTCAAAGCGGAACAATTGCTTTCATTTTGTATGCAGACAAGCCTTCGGTTTTCAAAATGAAAGCGATTGCGATTGCGAGTGCGTTAAGCAATTACCCCTCGGGGCCTCTATTCAACACGGTAAAACCATATTATCTTTGATGTGTTAATAGGTAGTTAATGCCACTGATGCATAATGAGAGGCCTTAAAATACGAGTGTGGTTCATAATAGAATCACACGAGTGTTTTTAGGCCTAATTATGTACAGTTGTATACACTACTTCATCTACACACATATCATAAGTTTAGAATTATCCTACTTTCGTCACAACAAAAAACCAACAAACAAATGGCCACAGTAATGGCTCCAATTCGATCCTCCGACTAGACGAATGTTTTTTTTTTAAATTCATAGATAAAACGAATGAATTCTCTATTCAAAAGTCACTCGAGATCAAATGTAGTGCGGTTTATATTAAAAAAAACATACTACATTTTCAGTGATAGAAAGGACATTTTGACTAGGGTTTCAGAGGTACACAATATTGTAACATCTAACTATAACGACCTTTTTCATTATATAATACGAATCAAATAGAACAAAGTAACCGTAGAATTCCCTGTAATTGATAATTAACCTTAATCTAAATCTCTACCCATTAAATAATACAATTTTGGTTAAATTCCGTGTAGATACAAAATTTATATAGGTAAACTTAGGAAATCTGTCCTGAAACTAGGTCGCTAACTACATGAACCTCGCATCTCATTTTCTCAACAAACACACTTACGTGGCTTTGCTGTATTAGGGTCTTAGTTATACCAAAACAAAATAGCCTAAAGCGTAGAAGCCACAGTGGAAAACTTATTAAGTGCCTAAACTAAGTAAATGTACAAGTATAAACAAAACATTTATTTTACCAGTTTTAAATACAGTCGTATTGTAAAGAGGATATACTTAATTTTAAGTACAGCAAAAGACAATGACTTATTTATATAAATTCAATTTGTAATTTTTTACCTTGAATATTGTTGATGGAACATTTTACTGAAAAACAATTTAAACTGCATTCATAGACATTTAAATAATTACATGGTTGAACCGGGAATCGAACCCATTACACGAGAAAAAAAAATACCCTGTAGCTTTATCATACCGATCGAAAGGCTTCATCATAAGGATTATTTTTTGCTACATAACATAGTGTCAGAAATAAAAGGAAGACCATGAATTTTAACATTTTTAATACAAAATTAATCAATTTCAATCCCATGACCGTTAGCTTCGTAGGCAAGGTCACTGTAGTCACTACCAGCTAACCTTAAGAATCGTAATTTAAACCGAAACTGTCAGTTAACTTAAACAAATAGCTGTAAATGCATACTTCACGTTAACGGAAGCGAACTTTCTCGTTATATTATTTCACTTCAAAGGAGAGCTAAGTTCAGAGCACTCGATCTAAGACCACGTGCTTCCATAGCGATCGACTCATTTCGGAGATCAAACAGCGGTTTCTTATGCCAATGTTTGCGAACGAAACAAACAGTAGAATTGAGAATTGAAGTAAAAGTTAATTGGGATTCATTGTATACTTAATGTACTGGAATAATGTAGTGTGTGTGTGTATTGTATGTTGTTATTTGTCAGCTTTGTATTTAGAATTCCGTGTGGTTGCCGGGTTAGAATAGTGCCACTCCATGTCATCACGTGGATGTCGCAAAAGGCGACTAAGGGAATAAAACCTTGTAGTACTATTAGGAGATGGGCTTGCAACTTGTCACTAATACGCTGCTAAACATCTTAGCCTATTTGTGCAGAATGTGGTAACAGAATTATCAACAAGTTTTTAAAGTTGTAGGTAATTCTGTAGCTCTGCCTACCCCACTCTGGGATTTCAGGCGTGAAGGTAAATATGTATACACCGTGTTTTTTGTGATTTACGATAACTTTAAGGGAACGTTCTTTAGGTCAAATAAAGTTACTTTCCCGAAGACAGACAAATGATAACTGTAACGGTTTTAAAGATATTTATTTTTTAAATTTAATCAGTTAATCACGTTGAGCTGGTCTAAAAGCCTTTTAACTGTTTGTGTATGTCACGCCAACATTGACGTATTTGACACTGACACACAATGACTATGATTTAACTCTAAAGGCCCTTTTAGAATGACCAAAGATACAACATTTAATTACTTTGTTCTAAACAGAAAAAAATTTTTTTTTTGCAATATTTCAAAATGAATCTACCACTTAGTTTCCATGGATGGTACCTAGTAATATGCCGAAGTTATCGTAAATCAAAAAAAACACGGTGTATATGTATTTAGGGTTCCGTTCTTAAAATGTGGCAACGGGGCTCTATTACTAAGCCTACACTGTCCATCCGTCCGTCCGTCCGTCTCTCTGTCTGTCCTAATTTTAAAGAACTGTATCTTTTGAACCCGAATAGATGGCGGGTTGATATTTTTTCTGAATATTTATGTGTTATTACAGCGGATTTACTAACAAAGAAAAAGGTCCCGTTGTGCATCCTTTGGGTACGGAACCCTAAATACCGGTCATAACACGATAATACGTAACAAAAGGTCTATAAACAAGACAAGACATGCTTGTCGGGGCATTTTCACAGCGCACCGCATAATGACGCACTATTACTTTACATATTCGTAATTATTATGTTTGTCCGATCAAATATTTCTTCGTTTGCAATAGTAATCGTTAGTAAAATGTCTGTGTGGCATAAAACTCCGCCGCACAGGGCGTTTGAAAACTGTTCCTCGTAGCGTGGCACTTGCAGGTAAGAACCCGCGCGTCATCGGTCCCACCTACTACGAGCGTCTACCCGCCGAACTCAAACGCGAACCATCTGACGAAATGTTTAGGCGCCGGCTTAGGAATCTTTGTTGGTTAACCCTGTCTATTCGGTGAATGAGTATATGGAACTTGACTTATAAATAAGATTGACGTTTTAACTTTTAATGTACTCTGTATTTGTGTTGAGTTTTATTATTATCATTTAATTATATTTCTGATGACCTCAGTGTAACTGCATATTTGAGTAATAAAATCTGAATCTGATGTGTTTTCTTTTTCAAGTTAAAGTTAATAACAGTCATTTTTAAACTAAAATATAGATACATAAATTAAACTATTTTAACTGGATTCCTATCACTACTTGTTTTTAACTGATGCAATTTCTTAGAAATACTATCATTGTAACGAGCCCATTAGATTCCGATGGCTTCAAACTCCCCAAGGCTGCAAAAGTTACCAGCAATACTGGGGCAACACTTTGTGTGAGTTGGGAGCATCTAACTTTACTCGGGAATTTCTGGAACAACGCCGTGCTACCTTAATTGGCCGTTGTAGTTTACAATTGTGAAGTTATGTAGTTAAAAAACTGCTAGTGAAATGGACGTTAGATAGGCTTCAAATTTAAAGAGTTGACCGTATTTATTACTAGTAAAGACTGCGTCGAGCGTGCACTGGATGTACACTCGTGAGCCAAACAATTACATCACTTTGCATTTTTTCATGTCCACCCGTTGTCTCTGAAATATTTGAATGAAATAATGTTATCATAATTTTCATGTTTGTTTATTCTTTGTAAAGCTTGCATTACAAGAAACATTAATTAATTTGATATTTCAGAAGGAAACGCCGGTTTACAAAGATAATGGGTGGACATGAAAACATGCAAAGTGACGCAAATAGGAAACATGCATGGATTTTTTAAATCGCATTTTTCTTCAAAATATGAAAATACTGTAAAAGAGGCCAAGCCAAGAAGTTTGGATAATACTGGCATTTTCTGCTGATTAGACAACGAACGATTATACGGAGAAATTCGATATGCACTGCGACGTCACGTAACAGGTCGGCCATATAAACTTGATGTAAAATTATGTTTTGCTAGAAAGAAATCTTTGTCGGCTTAAATTTTGGTTATTCTCATACCTACTCATAAAAATATTTTTTTAAACTGTTTGTTACATAAATCAGCTTTTATTGAAGCTGTAAAAAAAGTCATAAATATTCCCAATTGTTTCTCCCGAGTGTGCTATAATGCCCTCATTAATATTACTGTTCTCTAATAAACAAAAGTGTTGCCTTTAAATCGAAGAGTGGTTTTTTGTTATACTAATGAAAACACAATGACGGACGATGATGGAAGACCAGCGCTGGTTTTAACGCCAGCATAACGCTGAGTTGGAACTATTTCGTGACAACAGGTATTTTTGTCTATGTCAGTATTTTTGTTGAGTTTTTGTCTGCCACGAATAAATATTTTTTCTTCCTTTCTTTCAATGTAGCGTATAAATATAGCATAGTTTAATAACATTTAACACTCGTGTAGACAAGTTAACGGAACAAAGTAATCACTTTTTTCAGTAAGTTACCTCCCAATCATTGGTACGAGTAAAATTGTTATTAATTAATTGTGGTTGTGTTATGTTCTTGCAATAAACGGCTTTGTCTTTGTGTTTTTTTGTCTAAAGTTATCTCATTTACCCTATTAATTGTGTATGTATCTGTTTAACAAATAACCACCCTTAAATTTCAAGAAAGTACTTTATTTTATAAGAAAACATTCTAATAAGGGCGACACTTGGAGGACGGCGTTTGCTCGCTGCTGACTTAAACTTTGAACAACGCCTTAATGTATTAGATACATGGATAACTGCGGGATAAGGTGTATCAAGATTTTTCAAGATTCATATTTGTATATGAAATAATAAAAGAAAACCATAACTGTTGTGGTGAAGTACGACAAAACCAAAATAAACCTTACAATAAAGAGTTAAGTTAATAACAACTCCTTAGGGGTGAAAGGACCTTGTGCAGGGTCGTGAGATTGATTAAATATTTTTCATTTTCATTTCATGTTGATTCTTTTTTTTATCCGCATTGCTACCACTATATTTCCCCTTTAACCTGCCGTTAAATAGCCATGTTCACATTGTTGTTTTCTGGTGCCGGGGTACAGGCCACTGGTGAAATACAGTCACATCATATGTTGTCAATCTTGAGATTACAAATGCCCATGGCCTTTAGAGTACATTTACCAACAGGTGGTCTGTGTGCTGAAATGCCTCCTCCATACCGTATCAAAAAAACATGAAACCTCCATTTATCCGCATTGGATGATAGATGCTTTCGTTGGTAATGGCGTCTACGTTCATACTTCGAACAGTTCGTTCCTTAAAATACTAGATATTTCTGGTTATATTGAAATAAATGTACGTAACCCTTATGAATATCGGGGTAATACCTCATTACCTTCAATAAAACACGTACGATTGAAACACAAAATAAATCAGTCACCCTCAAATCCACTTGCCGCGGGCGAAATGGGTGTGGTCACAGTGCTGTAAGCGATTAGCTTCACGCTCATTCAAACTGACAAGTAGCTGGACATTTTAGCACCTTGTCGCAGTATTTGAACTTAGTATAACAATAACTGCGAGGTACTAAAATGTACAACTACTTCAGAGTTCCATCGTAAGAGACAGGTGAGCGGGTCGGGACATTTTGTACAGAAGTATAGTCAGTAGTAATTTATTTTTTTACTAAGTGGGTATTTTGTTTAAAAGTGTACATGGTTAAGGACTAAAATTAACAATGGTTACGTCCCATTACGTCACGAGAATTATCTAAGCTGCTTTAAGACTCCTGTAGCAAGTGCAACCATATTACTAATAGGTGTGGATTGAATTTGCTAAGGGAATTGACTTTGAGATACCGCCTATTGCCATATGAAAGCAGTATATAGGTAGGTATAAATGACTGACTTATTTTCGTGAAGTAATGGAATAGTTAACGTTGTTCATTTTAGTCCTTAATAATGTACACTTTTAAAGAAAATACCTATGTTACTTTTTACACCTAAAGTAAATAAATAATCCATGTTGACTTCTGTATAAAAAATACATTTGAGAGTTCATAATGAAAAATTTCGTTGCAACAATGGATATGAAATGATGAATACTAATTTCTATAGCTACGGAGAAACTAACTTATATCTAAAGAAGCATTACAACCGTACCTAGAGCGAACTTGACGCCTGTCCAAGCAGTGCGCACGTAGTGGCAGAGTCGGCGGTAGAGCGGGCGCTGCCGGCGGCGGCGCGGCGCCTCCGCGTCGGGCGCGGGCGAGGGCGCGGGCTCCGCCTCCCCCGCCCCGCGGCGCTCCACCGACGCCTCCGTGTTGTGCACCCAGCTTTACTCCGCTCGCCCGCGCAATGAAACCGCAACCTTAGAACGGAGGCATTCGATTGTGTTGCGTTTTGGTGAGCAAATACGTGCCTGGATTTTTTATTCATAAGAAAAACTCGTGAAAAATTCGTGTGTCTTGATCGTCTATGATTGCCTAAGTTTTGGACAAGTGAACTGATTTTTATGCGGTTATTTTAATGGTTTCGTTGTCAAACTAGGAACCTTTTGTAAAGTCATACAATTACAACATGTCAAATTGAGTAAACAACAGGGTTTACATTATCATTAAGTATTCATATTATGTTCTTGCAGAAAATATCGGGCTTGCAGAAAGTGGAATGAAAACCCTGTCAAGCGGAAATTATCGTGTTTTTTTAAGAAAGCTTGAAAAGAAAGTCGTAGCATAATATAACGTACGTATGGTTCCCTTAGGAAGATAGCCGTACCTCACGCAGTACCATTGTTTATTAGGAACTTGACAGATTACAGAATTACTATAAAATTTAACTCAGATCCCTCACGATAAATTTCTCCACCAGAAACCTTACGTAGAAGGTAATCGATTAAGTTTGAGAGTATGACCTACAAATAAAACCAAAGTCCCAATACACCCAAGTTTTACCAAGTAATGGTCCATGGTCATGGTACGCTTTTGTGAGATAAAAGAACTGTAACACTTAATAAATACTGCATTTGTATCCTACAACTTTTTTCCACAGAGATCATAAAATATATATCGATTAAAAATCCTTTTCAACCTATTTGTTCACTGATTCATAAAAAGTTCAATGATCAATATCTGAGGCAGTAGAACTCGTATAGATGATTCGATGTACGCTCAATTTTATGAATATACCAGTATAGGTAAAAATCTCAACAGTTAGGTACTTATATCTGGTAGCGTGAATGTTGTTGTAATACTTCTCCGAAAATGAATAATTAATTAAGCGTACGACTATTTCAAGTATAATTAGTTGCTAAGATTTTTACCTTTGCTTGAACACAGTCTTAATATTGTTAGTAGGTATAGTTACGGTGACCATAATTAACTGTATGAGGGGTTATTACGACATGGCAATGCATTCAATTGACAACAATTCATTTTGTGCTAAGGTAGTAAAATAAAATACCGTTTCTAGATTTTACACTGCTGATTATAGTAAAAATATCTTTGGATTTTTTTATGCAGTATTTTTTTTATATTTAGGGAAAACAGTAAAAAAAGTTGGATTGTGAATGTTAGGAATACACTTATAGTGCCCTTAGTCCATTTATTACCAAAGGAGTTCAAAAAAATATACAACTGTCATGTTCATTGTTTATCTGTCTGACGGATTACTTGATTCTGACGACACGCTTTCAATTCTACTCAAAATAGTTTATTTATTTTAATGGCGTCTACAAATTACGTAATTAATTAAATTACGCAAAATAGCAAATTTGTGAATGAACGGCAGCGAATGATTGACATGACATGACAGTCAGTTTTGTTTACTGTTTAAAGTTACTTTTTTAAATTTTATATCAGGCTAAGATCATGACATCAGTATTCCTAACTTTGTATATACGGTCTTTTTAATGACTATTTATTTAATAAATTATCAACGACGAATTTAAGTTAAATAAAGAAAAACCAAGAAATACGGGTAGTCTAATTTTTAACCAGCTATTTATAAACGCGAAAAAACAATAATGCTTTTTTTTTTGAAATGTTGTCAATTGTACGGCGAGCGAATAGCTGTATATAACTACTATAGCTCTGTCCCTTTCTCGCAGCGTGATCTGAACTGCATAGCTATGTGATGATAACCCCCTGAACCTACAATTCAGTACCTGGTCGTTTTCACTACTTTGTCAATTTGTATAGCACTTCAAACAACACGACAAAACGACAAGCTAGTCAATTCTATAGATATTAAAAATGATGACTACTCTGTGATCGCCTTTCAGTGTCAAGTTATAAAAAAAAAACATTTTTAACCACGATAGGCACTAATTCCGTCCTTTATTCAACGGGGCAGTGAAAATACAAAATGGCCTTTACAGGCATCATAAATAAATGAATAAATAAATATCAGGGGGACAATGTCACACCAATTGACCTAGTCCCAATTTAAGCTCTAGGCTTGTATTATGGGTATTAGACAACGATATAAATACTTATATAGAGAAATATATACTTAAATACATAGTAAACATCCATGACTTAGGAACAAATATTCGCGCTCATCACACAAATATCTGCCCTTACCGGGATTTGAACCCAGGACCGCTAGCTTCGTAGGCAGGGTCACTACCAACTAGGCCAGCGCGTCGTCTAAATCATATTGATCTCATTATAAAACCACTTTTCAGGCGTGGAATTTTCCCGAAGCTTTTAACTTCATGAAGCACTTTGAAAGGCGGCCACATTATATCCCGCTTTTGTTTCAGGTTATTGATGCTTACCACGGACACACGACACTTGCTGACGGCCATTGTTCAGTGGCACAAGTTATTTAAAGCACTATTATATATTCCACACAATTAGTCACGTCTTGCGAAAACAGAAACTTTACCGAATCAAATATTTACCGCACCGAATGAACCTTTGACGAATTTTAAACTATTCAAGATATTTCAAAACTATGTCGGATGAATTATAAATGAGCTTGTTTAATATTAAAATTTATTGAATTTTGACGATAAAGTAACTGTTTTATGGTTAACACTAGCACTGGCTCTGCTGGTTAGGAACTGAACTATTGATGGGACCTGTGGACAAAGAAAATTATAATTGTTAGTATTGTTAGAGACAAGCAGGTGACTACGACATCTTCCTATAATTGCAATTGTGTTAACATTAATAAAAAAAAAACTGGGGGGGGTTATTATGACATAGCAATGCAGTTCAGTTTGAACGCTGAGAGAAAAGGACATAGCTATATAACTGCTGTAGCTCTGTCCTTTACGCTCAACGTAAAATGTGCTTCATAGCTGTGTCATAATAACCCTTCTGATAAAGAGAGAAAGCGTATTTTTATTACAACCTCACACAAATTTATCTATACCCAAACTAAGCTCTAGGCTTGAACTTGGATAGATTAAAAATTAATTTCTTGAAATGAGCGGCGTCAATGTCATAGTAACCTCGCAAAATATTAAGTTAGTTGGTTAAATGGGTGGAATCCAAAGAAAGTGTAACAAGCTAATGACTAAAATTAAGAAACGGTAACTTTAGCAATGTGAGTGACGAAAATTAACTGTATACTGCTATGAGATAAATGGTGGTATCTCAGACAAAACTCATTGTTGCAAGTGCGACCATATTACTAACAGGTAAGGATTGAATCTGCTTCGTTTATTGAATTTAAGATATCGCGTATTGGCGTATGAGGGCATTATAATATAGATATATGACTAACTTTTGTTGATCACAAGACTAAAGTTATAGTTAATTAATTTTAAACTAGGTGCACGTTTTTTGAAAACCACCCAAATTATGTACGGATTCAAAGGGTTACAATAAAATACTGTTAGATATATACATCACAAATAAGGTAGTATTTTTTAGTATTCACATATAATAACCGACATAGTTTCATGCGCAGAATCGCGTGAAGTTACAAAACTAAATTCAAATCTTTTACACAAGGCGGAGCAACCATCTGTGTAAAAGATTTTAATTTAACACCATATCCCTAATAAGGTGGTTTGGAAGAGATCGCTAATCAGAGATAAGACCGCCCGATGTTTACCTATGCTATTTTTAATTGTACTGTTTTTCTGTAATGTTCTTGTTTGTTGTAGAATAAAGTGTTTTGTATTGCATTGTTCCATGAATCCCTTATAAAGTATTAATTGATATAGTGAAGCCAAATAACTATTGAATAAGCCTGTAATATTAATTCGGCTGTGTCAAATTAACGACCAAATATGATGATAAACACGACAAAATAATAATAAAAGGTTAGTATACTGGTCAAACAGGGTGTACCAAAAATCCTGTCTGTAAGAAATCGTTGATACCCATATTACCGGGACGCAAGAATAGAAAGCCCAAATAAAAAATAAACGGGTATGCAAGCCTAAACCTTCGATTTGATTGTGACATAACGTGGACTTAAATCGCAGTGTAAGCTCAGAAAAACCTAGTATTTCATGGACGTCGAAAATGATTACGAGTGCGTCATGTAATGTATTCTACCGTATTATTTGAAATGCAACGCAATGTATATGGTAAAATGACATCGATCCCTTTATCGAAAAAAATATAAAACAGTAAAAAGGTATCACATTCTAGAAAAACAGCCACTTTCTTGTTAATGTTACAAGTTTGTAAGCACTAATCACGGCGCGACAGAAGCGATATTGCAAAATAATGCTTTGAATTTCACCGGGAAAGTGCCCAGACGTGCCTAATTAAAACAGCATTACACTCAAAGTCCTTTTAAATTACACTTTCGTTTTAATTTCAGTGAAATCTCTGAGTCCCGGCTTTGCATGTGTTTGCAAATTTGACGACTGCGCCCTTCGTGGGTTACGTTTCAAGTTAAGCCTATTCAAAGGGTGGAAAGTTCTCGGTGTAATCTTAGGGGAGTTAGGTTAATTTCATAGTTGCTTGTGAATAAGGTCTATTAGTCAGCCATTTAAATGAATGTCAAGTGTCTGTCTGTGCTAGGTTTGGTTTTATGTATAACTGACTAAATTAGATGTTGCTTAGGTGAAATTATTATGAAAGACACTGTGCAAGTCATTATGCTGCTTTAAACAGGGCCTAAACAGGGCAGTAGAACTAAGGTTACCGACATAACCCGAAGAATAACTAAACTGAAGTGGCAGTGGGCGGGGCACATCGCTCGCAGGACTGATGTCCGATGGGGTCAGAAGGTTCTTGAGTGGCGTCCGCGGACCGGGAGACGAGCTATAGGTAGGCCTCCGACAAGATGGAGTGACGATCTTGTAAGGATTGCGGGAACGCGGATGCGAAAAGCACAAGACCGGTCTGAGTGGAAAGCCTTGGGAAGGCCTTATTTTCCAGCAGTGGACGTATTTCGGCTGACATGATGATGATGAAACAAGGCTTGGGAACTGTTCAAAAAATACAGGTTAATTATGGTCCTTAAACAGGTTTTTCGTAAACGCTCGCTCGGAGCGGAATCCATTCGTGAGCGTTATGATCGCTGGGTTAACCTGGCATATTGGTCTATGATGGCAGTTGAATGGTGTGGCGAGTAAAATTGTATAGGCCAGCTTGACTTTAAGCTGATTAAGTGAAAATGTAGCTAAAGAGCTATTTAATAGGGTAAGAAAGACGAGGAAACTATGGTGATACGAGCAAATTAGCGAGCGATATAACAGTTATTTCGATAAGAAACAGTTTTATTTTGCTCTTTGATCACTTTGATCAGAACTGAAATAATATCGAAATGAAAATAATCTATTTCAAAGGGGTTTGGGTAAAAGTGTTGTCATTTGTACAAGTCATACATTTTCAAGTTGAGCGGCCATCCGTAAAAGTGGTAAATTATGATAGAATTATTCAAAATAATCATATTTTGTTTTATAATGTAGTACTCTATATTGCATCGGAGCCGAGATATTTAAATAATCTCTGCTTCGATATTATTTAATGCCACACATTATGTATATCTATGTGGATTTAGAGGTCCTCTAAATAACTATGACACAATCACCGGTGGCCGCTAAAAATAAAAAGGTAATTTTGTTCATACAAACTTACCCAATGCCCTTTATGGCGTTTCGAACTGCTGGTTAAAAAAAAAAACCAGATTTCTGAGCCCTGGTTGAAAGTGGTAACTTTTAAATTACATTATCATAATATCTTCTTTGTGATCTTTGTATAATATTGTACAGTTGATTCCTATCAAATAGTGTCATATTAGGAATCATATTAAGTCATCCATAAATCTTACGAGACGTGACAACTCTTCGTCTATTCATTTGTCCTCCAAGATTTTAATTATTTAACCATTCATTTATTGCAATTATTATACATAAGGTGAAGGCAACACATCGATCCCTTTTATAATTTATTACTTTTATAATTTACAACCCTTTTATAATTTATTACTTTCAGAAAAAGGCATTTAAATATCCAATTAAATATACGAAACTCGTACGTACCGTATCTAAACGAAGCAAAGATTACTTAGTATGGTTATTAGTTACATTTTAAGAATTTGCAAATACGGTTTTTCTTACGGTTGTTGAGAATAATTTAAATTATTCGGGTAAACTATTTTTAATGTGCTGAGCCAAGATGTGAAATACACTGCCGGCGGTGGCGTCTGTATTTCCTGGTGATTACGGCCCAGTGTCCTTCTAAAGTACGATTAATAGGTATCTTCATAGTAAGCTCGCTCCATCGTCGACTTGATCTCGACTAGGGTCGACCAAATCCATTTAGTCAAGTTTATAAAAACCAAACGCAACTATTCTAAATTCAAAAATTTCACGAATCCTTTTAAACCGTATTTTCAACCTCAAAATAAAACGCGTTCCTTTTTCAAACTCATTCTTTCGGACTTGGTTAGAAAAACATCCGTTTCCTCTCGGCGCTCAGTAGGTTTATGAGTTCCCAGCGATGGTTTATGGCTCAAGAACCCGTGTTGGACATATACTATGACGGATCGTAAAACTAACATCCGGGGATATCGCCCAAACAAGGATCTAAGAGCTCTCGGGGAAATCAATGGGGTATGTTTTCTGGGGTATCATGAAGGTGGCTTTTAAATGATGACGTTGGACCACATGTTAGAGACAGTTTTGTGGTTCCTAATTACAACTATTTTTAAGCTAGCACACCAAGGTCATAGCGGTGGCCTTTTTTTACAAAAATGAATAATTAGAATATAGTCTGTAAAACATATTTGAGAAACCACTTCTTTTCTCCTGCTACGATCCTGGCAAATCTCTTTCGCATCTTCCACATTCATACATCGAGTCATGCATACACGTCGGTTTCGGTTACTTCAAGATTCGACCCTTTTCCAATATTTCTCCGATTTGATTCGAAAAAGTACGCCTAGAGCGGCCCTTTCCAACCCTTCCACTCACTTTCGCTCTGTATATCTCTTTCGTCAATCTTCTTGCATCCATCATTTCCAAACCATCGAAGCATGCCTTTTTCAATCTTAGTCACTACATCTTCTTTTATTCCACGTCTCTCTGACCTTTTCATTGCTTACTCTATCAATCAGTTTCACACGACACATACTACGCAAAGAGCGCATCAAAACATCGAGTCGAAATACTCGTTGCAGAAAAACCAAGTGCTTGTGGAAGGTGTAATTTTTATCTGCAAAAATGCACCGCAAAAACCAAGTCTAAAACTCATTTCGAAAAAATGTGTTCATCTCCTGGTCAAAGGCAGTAGCCACAAAGTAAAGAAAATAAAGCAGAAAATGCTTCCGGTAGCTACTAAACCTTTTAAAAATAAATCCGTACACACTTAACACATTCCATGCCACTAACTAGGAACTGTTTGTAATTTGGAAAAGCCAGGCGTGTCACTGGCTCTGAGCGCTTTAATAAATCGCAGGCAAACTCCGGCCAGAGTGTCACGGTTTTATTTCCAAGGGGACAATGTGCCGTCAAGAGTGCCATACTCGCTTAACTTTTCAAACATGTGCCACTTAAACACACAATTATAGACCTTATTTCAACGTGCTACAGACGGTCTAAGCTTCATTGTAAACGTAGCAACTCTATAAATTAGACCATGCGTCACTGTCACATCGTTGCGAAAAGAAAAGGACGTCGCAATAACCTGAGAAATGAACATGTCATGATCATTTTTACATGGAAACTTTGGAAGTTTTTTTAAGCATTTGATGAGTTATGGGTTAATGTTAGAATATTAATCTGTTTCAATGATTTCCTTTTGACTCTCCCTAGGTTTTTTTGAATTTGAATTTATGGTTTTCAAATAGGTAGAACTAAATGTATATGGAATATTGGCATTAGGAGAGTTGAGTAGTTAACGAAGTTGATAGCCATGCTTTTACGACCCGATTGTTTATTACATCAAAGAAAATCTATAACATCAACTTTGAAAAAAAAAAACCTATTGAGAACATTAATTATTTCCACTTAAGTATTAGTTTTTACATCTAGATGGTGTTTTTTAGTTAAAACGTTGTCAAGATGTTAACACAGATCTGTAATCAATTATATCTTTAGGTGTCAGAATAATAAAAAAACAAAGAATTATATTGTCCAATTGGAGGTCACGGTAGTGTTACACAGGTCGGAAAAGGACACATGTAATCTATTTTTATCCAGAAAATTTAGGTCTTTCCCGAGGGACAAATGATAAACGAATTCTACGCGGATGATGTTACGATACAGAGAAAGTATGTAATGTACCTTATTACTTTGTCATTATAGGCGATGCAAAATGTTTTTATAGAATTAATAACAAGTTGTCAAAGTTGTTGGTAATTCTGCCTACCCCGCTCTGGGATGAAGGCGTGAGGGTATGTATGTAGGTATGTGATATTTTCAGAGTTGGTTTTGAATGAGTGTATTTATATTAATCGTCTTGTACTACAATTGGTGCAGTAAGTACTCGATGAAATAAATTACACACCCATTCGTATCACCGATAGAAAATACTTAACTTTTTGTTCGAAATTGGTTTTATTTTAAGTGATTCTGCCGTCATTATGGACGAAACAGCAAGCTTCTTCGCTTTCACATTTACGACAGCCTTCCAGTTTTGGCGTGAAAAGCCTACCTATTTCCATTTTGAAGGCAATTGCCCAAAGTAGGGTCGTAAAGTCATGGCTGGTAGCGCAAGATCTCAGTGAGAAGAATTAATGGCACAAATTCATCTGAACGAGATAAATTTAATTTAATTTGTCCTAATAAAACGATTTATGTCCCCTGTTAATGTGGGGGATAAGGAATGACTCTGTTTAAAGGTAGTTCCAGGAATTTAAGTGAAAGGGGGCCTTGTGATTGGCTTGTAATAATCTTGAACAGCTGTCTTTTTTAGTTTTTTTTACTGGCAACAAAACGGGGCAATGTTAAAACGGGCCCTGCTTCAAATTGTTGAGAGGTTTATGTTACCTTACCACCAACCTAATTGTATCAAACCCATTAAAAAAGGACTGATTACCGCTGGTTTGTCGTGGTTGAGTTTATAGTTGTGAATAAATGTCAATAAAAAATCTGTCTTCGACTTACACATACTTATTAAAAGGTGAAACTGGTTTTAACCAAATTTATCCATAGATAAAGTGGCCCGCATTAAATTTGCACAATAGATATTTAAAGTACCTACTACTAACTTTCAGTAGCCAAGTTTTTCGTAATTTGTATTGAAAACTACTTAGTTGTGTTTTGTCAGATCTCAAATCATCGCAATTTGCGAAATATTGATTAAAACATAAAAAGCTTTTAAAATGCACAATGGATAAAATAATTTCGTGGAATTGATTTTCTGCTTATTTTTTATTATAAGTTAGGGCTTTGTTTTTATCGTAATGGTAATTTGTAACTCTCTTTTGTAGCCAATGTTCATAATTTTAATAAACTGGATACGCGGTTTTTACAATAAAAAAAGGTAGCTACAATACGGGAAACTGAAAGTCGTATCTTTTCGAAAAAGTCCGTCTTACAATTTCCCTTACTGTATACCAAACTAACTTCTTATTTAAAAAATACGCTGTATTCTTAATAGATTTAGTATTCGCTGTAAAATATTTTTCTTTTATTCTTTACTTTATCTTTTTACTTCATTAGAACTGCTCTCAAAATAATGATGTTCAAACCGCACCAAGAATTTTTATTCTGCAACCCAGATCGTAAATCTTCCCTGTTTTATGTTGTTCAAATTTAAGATGCCTACACCTCAGACGCCTCAGTAGGATAGTAAACCCAGCATCAAATAGGTATTTTAAACTCATGTATAAAGACTACTTTCTCCCTGCGGGTTTCTCCGGAGGCAGCCGAACCGTCGAGCACACAACTTTACTCCTTTCTATGCTAATTTTGGCGAAACAAACGAATGTCAGGAACGACTAAATAAAGGACAAAAGAACTGGGTATGCTGGGAACTGGTTTAGATTTGTTCAGACGTGGTGACTTTTTAATTAGTTGTAATAATAATATCTTGGGAGTTCTGAATATTCCAAACTTAAGTACTATTCCTAGGCAACGAATACACAAATTATGTAATGATTTACATTCATCACTTATAATACAAACAACATGCCTAAGCCTCAATGCATTGGTAGGTAATCAATCATGTGCATGATAATCAACAAAACTGTTAGAATCCAGTATTGGCAGTAAAAATAAAATTATTCCAATAACTAAAATAAATAAAATAAGTACTAACTACACTTCGTATTTTTTCAGGCGTTATATTATCGTAAATCATCTTCAAGTGATTCCTTAACTTATGTTTGAAACACAGGTCATAATGTATCTTCTCTGATTTGATTAGATCACCAATATACATTAATATAAAGGTTATATTTGTATCCTTGTCTGTGACTTTTTGTAGGTACATTATTAGATAGTGAAGTATTTGTAGTTGGATTTGTCTCTATATGAGTATACCTAGGCCATATTTTATCTATTAACATCAACTGTTTTGAGGACCTGTTTAGCTTAGTCAGTAGTAACCCTGACTGCCTGATGCTCGCTATGGGCAAATATTTGTATGATGTGCGCGAGTATTTGTCTTTGAGTCTTGGATATTTTTTTAGGTATTTCTATAATAATAAATACGTCTGCCTAGTACTCGTTGTTATAAGCGTAGAGCTTAGCTTAAGACTAGGTCAATTTGTGTGAGATTGTCCATTATATATTTTTTTTTATAACTTCTAACAAACCTTACACGGGTAAGTTCAGATCTGCTTCAGTGATTGTACTCAATTAGTTAAAATTCCACATTATATTTGAAATATTGTATTGTTTCTTAACCAAATTCGTAACACTAGAACGTTAATCATTTGTTTCAAAGTTCTCGACTCTTCAAACAATATTTCCCGCGCAGCCAGTTAAAAATAATACCACTTGCCTCGTGCCGGAGAGAATGACACAAGTTTCGAGGTTGCGCTGCGAATTTTCATTTAATTCTTGGAGAGATGAAGAGGGAAGAGACGGGATGAAATTTTGTAGCTCACGCCGCAAGGTGGGGAGATTTTATTTTATTCTTGTACTGTACCCACAGTGCAAGCCTACAGCTTGACTTGGGGCTAGGTCAGTTTACGTGAGAGTGTTCCTCGATATTTATTTATCAACTCTTCGAACAATATTTCCCGCGCAGACACTTGCCTCAGACCAGGAAGCTGGAGATTGACACAAGTTTCAAGGTTACGCTCAGAATTTTAATTTAGTTTCGGAGCAAACGAGATGAAATTTTGTAGCTCACACTTACTAGGTGGCGTGATTTTATTAATCTCGTTTAGTATCTGACCGCAAGCCGAAAGCTCAGCGAATGCGACATTGAAATTAAGAACAAAATGAAGGCTGCTATCAATTTGATAATCAGAAAGTGTTTTAGAAAACGAAAAGCCGCCTTCAGAAAAGCAAAAAATTAATAGGTCGGTAATTTAAGTTAGTTTTTGCGTTTTTAAAGGCGGTTTTTCGTTTTTTAAATATTTATTTCATTAAACACTTTTGAGTGATCATAATAAAATTATGTAGTCCCACTTCTTAGTTGATATGAAACTTTAATACATTTCAAGCTCACCGCAAGCAACGCCGCATGAAAATCACAGTCATTTTGAAACAACATTTGTAAAACATGTGGTTACAGAATTATTAACAAGTTTTTAGAGTTGTAGGTAATTGACAACAATAATTCATTTTGTGCTAAGGTAGTAAAATAAAATACCGTTTCTAGATTTTACACTGCTGATTACAGTAAAAATATCTTTGGATTTTTTTATGCAGTAGGTTTTTTTATATTTAGGAAAAACAGTAAAAAAAGTTGGATTGTGAATGTTAGGAATACACTTACAGTGCCCTTTATTTATTATTGGGGGGGGGGGTTGAGGTGGGCCTTATGAGCCACTTCGACCATTGCTGATCTTTTGTAGCAGCCCTTTATTTTAGAGCTCACCGCAAAGGCCCGTTGCGTCCAGGAATTTCCAGATGCTTTGGGCAGTGAGGAGTTGTATCTCTTGTGGGTCCATTATATTATTATGTCGCCCTAGGTAGATACTTCTGTTGCGCATTAGTGGTCCGCAGGAACAGAGGATGTGCATTGCTGTCTCCTCTGTCTCTTGACAGAACCTGCATATCGCGTCTTGTTTCATACCCATTAGAAACAGATGTCTGTTCAGTTTGCAGTGGCCAGTTAGGATCCTAGTCACTGCGCAAGACTTTTCTCTTTTGAGTTGTAAAATCTCTTTGGAGAGCTTGCTTTTGAACCCTTTAATTAGTGTTTTCGAGTGATTTTGTCCTTTTGTGG
This sequence comes from Acleris emargana, assembly GCA_927399475.2. NCBI lineage: Eukaryota > Metazoa > Arthropoda > Insecta > Lepidoptera > Tortricidae > Acleris > Acleris emargana. The sequence continues at coordinate 6,092,020 of OV656847.1, forward strand.
ACTTCCACAGCTCGATCGCCCTAGATTTGTATAGGTCGTTTAGCAGGGAATAGGATTTGCGTTTTGTGATGCCACAAAACGGCTCCGGGCCGACCAGGGGGTTGTCAGCACCGTTCCTAGCCAATTCATCTGCTATCTCGTTTCCATCAATGTTGGAGTGCCCTGGTACCCATCTAAGTATTACTTTGTTGGAGTTTCCTAGGGCATTTAGGTTTTCTTTGCAGTTTTGGACTAGTTTGGAATTTATTTCCAATGCATCTAGTGCCAAAAGGGCAGCTTGGCTGTCCGAGTTGATGTAGATGTGCTGGTGTCTACGGTTCTTCTCAAGGTTGATCTCCGCACATTTGTTAATGGCGAAGATTTCCGCTTGGAAGATTGAGGCCTCCGTGCCCATGTTGACGCTAAATTTGAGTCTCGGTCTCTCACCATAGATGCCGCACCCCACATCGTTCCCTTTTTTGGAACCGTCTGTATACCAAACGTGGCAACCCTCTTTGTAGACCAACTGGCCTTTCAGCCATTCGTCTCTGGGGGGTATCTCCACTGAGTACAGTTTTTTTAAAATTGTATTCAGTATGCATGTCATCTATTGGCATGCATAAGGTTTTATGTTCAAACACCGACGCCATAAGCTTGGTCAGTGCTTGAGAGCTCCATTTTTTCCCTGTTGTGGTGCAGACTCTGTATATGCACTGCTCAGCCTCTTTTTGCACTTGTAGGTGCAGTGGTGTTAGGTCAAGCAGTGCATCCAGGGCCGCACCTGTTGTTGAGGATAGAGCTCCTGTTGCGATTACGCAGGCTGTGCGTTGTAGACTGTTCAGGGTGTTTATTGTTGTCTTTTGGTTGGTTTTGTTGTACCAGACAGCAGAGGCATATGTAATTATAGGCCTTACCACTGCCGTGTACAGCCATAGGGCAATGTTGGGCCTTAGGCCCCACCTTGACCCCGCCATTCGACAACTAGTCCACAGGGCTATTTTGGCCTTTTGAGTTATATTCTTTATGTGCGAGTTCCAAGTTAACTTTTGGTCTAAGGTGACCCCTAGGTACTTCACTTCACTTGAGAATGGTATTGCTTGTTCGTTTAGCTTAGGATTTAATAGCTTTTCGAGCTTCCTTTTCTTAGTGAAGGGGACTAGCACAGTTTTGTTTGCGTTTATAGACAATTCATTTTCCTTGCACCATTTATTGATAGTGTTGAGAGCTCCTTGCATTAGACATGAGATTGTGTGGAGGCTTGGGCCTTTGATTATGACTACAAGGTCGTCGGCATATCCCTGTATGTCATAGTCCTGGTCAGTCATTAATACAAGTAGTTGGTCCACTGCTAGGGTCCACAATAATGGGGATAGGACGCCTCCTTGTGGACAGCCTCTTGTGGTGTGAAATTCATGCGAGATTGCATTGAGAGTTAGAGATGCCACCCTATTAGAGAGCATATTCTGAACCCAGTTGATGGTGGTACCGTCCACACCCTTTGATAACATTCCATTTAGAATAGTATCTGTGGGCGTGTTGTCGAAGGCACCTTCCACATCAAGGAAAGCACATAGGGCTGTTTGCTTATCCTCTAAGGTTTTCTGCACTTTGTCGACCAGATCGAGGAGGGCAGTTTCCGTGGATTTCCCTTTTTGGTAAGCGTGTTGATTTAAGCTGAGGGGTTTAGCTATTAGATAACTAGCTCTAATGTGCTGGTCTATGATCCTTTCCATAGCCTCGAGTAGGAAGGATGTGAGACTGATCGGTCTGAAGGATTTAGGCTGAGAGTAGTCCTTTTTCCCTGCTTTCGGTATGAAACGTACCTTGACTCGTGTCCATGGTTCTGGTATTATTCCCCAGGCAAAGCTAGCCCGAAATATTTTAACCAGATGCGGGACCCTTAGTCCATTTATTACCAAAGGAATTCAAAAAAATATACAACTGTCATGTTGTCTGACCGATTACTTGATTCAAACGACACGCTTTCGATTCTACGCAAAAAAGTTCATTTATTTTAATGGCGTCTACAAATTACGTAATTAATTGTATTACGCAAAATAACAAATTTGTGAACGAACGGCAGCGAATGATTGACAAGTGAGTGACATGACATGACAGTCAGTTCTGTTTATGTTTAAAGTTACTTTATTTTTATTTTATATCAGGCTAAGATCACGACATCAGTATTCCTAACTTTGTATATACGGTCTTTTTAATGACTATTTCTTTAATCAATTATTAACGACGAATTTAAGTTAAATAAAGAAAAACCAAGAAATACGGGTAGTCTAATTTTTAACCAGCTATTATAAACGCGAAAAAACAATAATGCTTTTTTTTTTGAAATGTTGTCAATTCTGTAGCTCTGCCTTCCCTACTCTAGAATTACCGGCGTAAAGGTATGTATGTATTGTATTGTATTGCATTTTTTTACAATTAAATGTAGTTAGGGAGGCGAGGTAGCTAAATGGCGTAATTCAACGGCGCCGTCGAGACCTATCAAAATCGAAAGATAAAATAATTTCGAAAAGAAAAGCTCGTATGGTAAAAACCATTTTAGCGGTGGGTTTGGCGTGTACGGTTTTTCAAAAATGTTAAAAAAACAGTTACTTGGGCGTTCTCAAGCGCGTCAGATATTCATACTACGTATGTCCCAAGTGCCTCTGATAACAACGGTATACTAATCTGCCGGTTTGCGTGGTGGGGGTAGGTATATAAAGTAGTCAAAAATGCAAAAAAAAAAAAATTACTCGAGCGCGTCAGATTTTCGGAAGGGGTGTTAAGTAGGCCCCAAGGAAAATCCCTTTAAAAAAACTGACGATTTCGGCGTGACGATAAGTTACGATGAATTTTTGAAAATGCAAAAAAAAAAAGTTTTTTTGAAATACTCGAGCGCGTCAGATTTTTATAGGGGAGGTTTATCTCGGTATCCTGAAAGCATATTTTCTTAATCCGACAAAAATGTTGGTGGGTTCTCTTAATCTGACCGAAAAAGGTTTTTTGGTTTCTTTTTTTTCCTTTCTTTCTCCTTGATAAAACGGGGAATTTAAGAATGACAATAAAGCGATAGATATTCCCTTTTTTGTTTATTTAAACTTTTTTTTTGTAAAATGTATCGTTTGCGACTTATATGCCGCAACGCGTTTTTCGGAAGACGAATTGGCTCCTCCACACTTCCGGTCATGCGGAAACCGGCAGATTTTGTATTTTTAGTAAGTTTTAGATTATATTCTTCAAAATAAAAAATAAAAAAATCGCGCTCGAGAATGCCGGATTAACGTTTTTTTTTTTTACAAGTTCGCGACCCTATAACTCGGCGGCGTCAAGGACATATCGTCAGATTAGTTAAATTTAGTCTTAAAACACTAAAATCAACCCCCAATATCTTAATCTGACGCGCTCGAGTATTTCAGACTATCGATTTTTTTTTACTAATCTGATCGTCTATCCTAGGCGCGCGTCACTACATATAGAGCTAAATACTTTACAAGGTTGTTCTATTAGGTCTAAGGTATCTCTCATATCTTAAACTGCCACGCTCGAGTATTACCGAAAATTCCCCTATTCGCCTCCCTAACTAATGTTCTTCGTTGTAGTCTCTCAACTATCTTTATCGAGATATCTTATTGCCAGCCTTGAAATCGGTACCGTTGAGGAGTTCCGGTGGCCATCTATGGTCTTCATCATCAGTTCCGCTTCAGCAAATGATACTTTCTGAATTCAAATACTGGACTTGTCACTAAAAATACTTAAATCTCTATATGTTTGCCTACAATATTTGAGGAGTGCCCTCAATTCTTCACTTTAAATATATTCTTTCCAACAAAAAAAAAATCATCAAAATCGGGTCATAATCGATGAAGTTATACGCGAACAAACATTAAAAAATATAGCATTGCCAGATAAAAAGTGTAGTAACTCAAAATACAAAATGTATTTTAAAATCAACCTTAATATAACGTCTATGAGCTTGGAACAAAACTAACAATTTGAGTTGATGCTGTCTTGATTTAGCTGTGTACATTAGTATCTAAATAAATAACTGAAAATAATTGGTCGTGTAAAAAAAAATGGCTTAAAATTCAGGTCATAGTCAAAAGTAATGTTTCGTTGTTTTCCTGTAAGGTTTTTAACCAACCGCTACCAAATAATAAATTGCTATCATAATTAACTAGCTTCAGTGACTTTTTCCGCGAAGAACTAATTTATTGCTAGTCCTGCGGTTTTTACAGCCCTCCGACTTACTACGTAAAAATCACAGTGACATGAGGACAAACTAACAACCACGCGTGTACACCATTACTGACCATTTCCTAAATATCTCCAAGCAAAGACAGCTCGTCTCAATTCATGAAAGATCCGATTGTTAGTCATAGCCGGTGAAATATGCGATGGGCGCGGGTAGACACAGATAGGTAATGTGCGATTTATCTTGCCACAGAGAATGGCAAGAAAAGTAGGCTGCCATAAATCCTAGAGATGCTTGGTATCCTGACCAGCATTAAGGGATTTAAATGGATTAGATGATCTGTAAAGAGCTTGGCCCTGTACCAATTGATTAATGTTTCGCGATTCAGCCCGAGCAACTAATAATAATTTTCTATTTAAGCTTAACCATGGAATAACCGTTAAAGTTAACTGGAAAATAAAATAGGTTGGAATAATATTGCGCCAGGAAACGAAGATACTTCAGTCAGCTGGAAAGATACCAGGAATTGTGGATGTGAAATTCTGTAGAATTCTCGAAGAATTCAAGCATAGCTACAAGGAGCAGGTACCTACATGAAGATGTTATGATAGAAATAAAAGGGTAATAATATCCCTATTTGTATATTTTTCCGTTCTAGCTGCAGCCTAAGTATAGCCTAATTATTAAATTATTGTTTCCTTAGATGAAGAATAGCATTATAATATTGGTTTTAGAATTTCAATTCAAATGTTGTATATTACCTTTCTTCATTCAATCTTGGTAAAAAAACTCTGGTCTGAATCTCATATTTACGCTCCTCTATAAAGACAGGTCCATTAATTCGAAAAGGTTCGATCGTAATACACTCATAGTTTATCGAAAGAGCAAATAAAACGATCCAAAACCCGGTGAAAGAAGAATAAAAACCGATGTCATAAACACAGTCATATAACACCAGCTGCTCGCAAAGTAGCGAAATAAAGGATATTTTGGCGCTGTGGAAAAATACGACGTACAATGCGAACATTGAAACATGTTGTTAATTCCATACGTAAAATAAAGAATACAGCACAGACTTTTTCAGGTTTGCCTTGACAAATCAACTCTTTGGCTTTGTGTAGAAACTTTTCTCCGCCAACTGTTTTTTGTATTGTAAACTTAATATATCTTCTTAGATGTTCTTTTTAGAGTTTCATTTGTCTTCTCAGGAATCTGTCTGGGATTTCAAGAATAATAAAGGTACGGTGGGAATAAAAGACAGCGGTATACGTACATTCGAGATTTCTGAAGCTCATTTGGTGTTGGTTAATAACCTGTAACAAAAAATACATGTGTTTTATTATCACATCTGAAAAGCTATTCTCCTACAAGAGAATGACTTTTACACAAATAAACAAGGTTACAAAGGGTCGGTATTATAACGACCTAAAGCTAAACACTTTTAAAAAATTTACAAAATGAACAGGATTGACGTAAGCCGATACCCATCGCATCAACCGCTCATGTCAACTCCATACATTTCGAGTCTAAATATATACTTAAAACCAACGTTAGCAGCTTTTGCATATTGGCTAGGTCTACAGATTTTCAAAAGTGAAAGATTTAGATTGCAAAAATACCATTTCTGCAGAAAGTTCACGTGTCAAAATGACTTGGTAGCAAAGCGACTACTTAGAAAAACAACAACCTCTCACAAGGTCTACATCTCAGAATGACTTGGTGGCTAGTGGTTCCAGAACCCTGGTTATAGTAAATATTTGTGTAATGAACGCGAGTTCCTTAGATAATGTCTAATATAAATCGAAATAAAATATATTTTTCTAGGTATGCATTTTATAGTTAGTACCCATAGACTAGAGTTTCGTTTGGGACAAGGTGTATGTAAGATTGATATAATAATATTTATTTATTAACTCGTGTGGTTGCCGGGATGGAATAGTGCCACTCCATGTCTTCCCGTGGATGTCATAAGTGGCGACTGCGGGAATAAAGGCTTGTAGTACTTTTAGGCAATCGGCTTGCAACCTGTCACTAATATCTTATCCTAAGCATCTTAACCTAATTGGGATTGTTCATAATTCTAAATCCATTTCGAGGAATAGTGTTTTAAAGCCGTTCTGCATTATTAAGTTTTTGAAATATTTACAATTACTTCTTATCATTAGATATCATTTAATTGTTGTTATTTATTAGAAAATGATAGCCCAAATTTGAAATAATTAGGTCATCCATACAATATCTTTCTGATAAATAAATATATTAAAACAAAAGTATTGGGTCAAATTCAAAATTAATGAAATTAGAATGTAAAAACCGTGAGTTCCTTTTTTTGGTCTATCCCAATTGTGCAAAATGTGGTTACAGAATTATTAACAAGTTCTTAGAGTTGTAGGTAATTGAGTAGCTCTGCCTAACCCACTATGGAAACAAACGCGTGAGTTTATGTCTATATTTATTAAAGTTAAGTACAGTGCAATAGCTCCTCAAACTCACTTCAGGCTTGTTCTTCTCTTTTTGTCGCTCTCATATGCTGTTATGCCAGGAATGTTAGTTATGTTACTTGTGGGAGGACCTTGTGCAGGCTCCGTCCGGGTTGGTACCACCATCTTATCCATTAACATTGGTGTTTGCATTGTTATGTTCCGCTTTGGGGATAAGACAGCCAGTGAAATGACTAGCATAGAGTCATTCCATCTTGGTCCTCAGGGTTGGCAGTGCATTTGCAGTCTTGTGAATGCGAATATCTATGGGTCGCAGTTTTCACTTACCATCAGGTGGCCTGTGTGCTCGTTTGCCTTCTCTATGCCTTAAAAAAAAAGCGACTTTACCCGAAACTGAAAAACTTTCTAAGAGATATTGCATTGTGGTTGCAGTACAAGTAGCGCGCTAGCTTCAGGGTGTGAAAGGGTAGGGAAAACCATTTACAGAACATGAGCGTAAATTAGTAATGTTACTGGTCACTCAAATCAAAATAAAATCCACAAATTCGTCTGGCAGATTAGAAAGTATACATTAGCGTCAAAAACCAATCCTGAATTGTACAAAAGAATCACACAGAAAGGTTAATTGTTTCCTCGGCAAATCCAACGAACAAAGATCAAAAGGCGACAGTTTTTCGTGTCAAGTATGTCCGGGCTACTTCGGCCGCACTCGGCAATCGACGAGCCGACACATAACTATGAATGGGCTACGCTACAGAGTACCCATTCATTCAAACCTATAAGTGAGATAGTAATTTTCTTTTCGACTAGAATGCTTTCTATTGTGAGTAAATGAAATGAGACGGTGATAATGATAATATACCTACTCATCACCGAAGCATATTTTCGGTTTTCTTACAATGTTGTATCGGTTTATTATTTGTGATCTAGATATTTTATCTGTCTAAGAGATGAAAATATACCACGTAATCCATTTGGCGAGCATTATTAATAGAAACCACTCAGCAAAATGGATCGTTACGGTCCGCACCGGGTCAAACAGCATGTGATATCGACAATAGAATAATATTGACTAGTAAACTGATTGATTGGACGGTGAGAGCGTTTTGGTACGTTTATTGAAATGAATTGTAGGTATACAAGGTGTCCCAGAACTTGACGTAAATATTATTTTTAGTATGAAGAGTCAAATTTGTGGAAATGCCTTAGTGGCTTAGTAAGTATGGATTTATTCTCAATGCGTTAATAACGTGTAATTCAACACATTGCTACGTTATTGAAATGAAATGAATGAAATTAAGGATTAGATGTCAAGTTTAAGGGTTGAACATTAAAGCTATCTTACGCCAAAGGAGGCAAAGGTGTACCACAAGGCACTGTGGTTCAGCGTGTATGGAGAGAGTGTCATAAGTCAATTTGTCCAAAACTTCCAACATTATTGGGAAGAAATGCATATATTGTTGTTAATTATGAATTTATTTGATAAAATAAAGGACTTACAATTAATTTTATGTGTATATATTATTGAATAATAATAAAAAAAAAACAATTAAAAACGTTTCAAAATTCACTATATTTCAATACTGTATAATTAACACTTATAAATAGTAAGTAACATGTTTTCACTTAAAAATATAATAAACAATACCTTAATACTATTTAATTTAAAAAAAAACAACTTATATTGAACGCAAACATATTTACTAAGTTTTTTCGTTATGTGCAATTCATGCAGTAGAATGAACCGCACGTAAAGAGTTGTTATCTTAAAAATACTATAATTAAACTATCTAACACTCATTAGTGAAACTTTAATGAGCTTAGCAATAATGTAATAAACTAATGACAGATTTAGATGAAACACTTTTTTTTCCTAGGAAGCTTTCTAAGACCCGTAACTAGTGGGTCAGAATTTAATAAAAGTCGATTTTAAACATCGGTATTCGTCGCAACACGTGACATTTTTCTAGTATTGTTGAGCCGAAACGCTTTTTTATTTTTATTTGTAGCTTCGGCAGCTTCTTCTGATAGTTCTCCTATGGATACCATCATGTGATCGAACTGATCGATTACTTCAGACCCATGAATCAGAACTTTGTGAATGGACGCTGGCAAATTGTACCACGGATATTCCTCAACAAGCTGTCGAGCCGTGTCTAAAGCAAACGATTTAAATCTCTCAGAATTAATTTTGTAACCGGAATTGAGACAGTTAAGAATTGTACCACAACTATCAATAAGCTCTTGCTTAATTCCTGTAATTTCAGCAGAAATGGCAGAGTTAGCAAAAAACCTACGTGCTGTATTCCCATCATTCGAGTTGCCGCTTCCTCCGCTACGCGGCTTGTCCACTATCAGACCTAATTTATTTTTTTAATTCTTTTTAAAATAATCTTCTTCGTTCTTAGATAATTGTTTTGTCTCTTTTGCAAATTGGAAGCGAATAGGGCGACAGTACCTAGTTGATGATGGGCGAGGATTCTTCCATAATATTGTTTCTTCTCCTGTTGTTGCAACTATGACGAATAAACTTCCATCTTCTAAATTGGGTCATCGGAAAAGCACTGGTTATACTCACTGTGTCCGGTACTACCGTCAAAACCCCACTTACCAACTAACATAACATCACCTATGGTCTCGGGATCGATACTTGATAACAGTATATTTTGAGAATCCAGTATTCTTTTAACCGTGTGGTTCAACAAATTTTGTAACTCTACTTCGGCACTTTTTTCAGTAATAGTTAATTTTTCAGGGTAACACTGTTTCTTGGCTTTTAAAACCTTATGATACGAAGGCAAAACTGGATATTGTTTACTATTAATGAACTCTTTAATTAAAAGGTATTGGTGTTTTGTTAATTTTGCTTCTGTGATTAGCGATAGGATCTCACTTGGATTCACTTCACATTTATGACTATCATTTGGCCCACAACTCGAGGTTGACGAAGTATTTATCAAAGCATTGACGGCCGAGTTATCAATTTTTGAGAGGTCCACTAATCTCCTTCGCTGAGTTCGTTTACTGCAAGACTCAAAATCTTTCTTCGGTCGACCGAGATTTGATGTCATTTCTTGACCAGTAAACTAATTTTCTCTCGCAGATACCGACTCATTCTTTGCTAAATCTATAGTTTCAAGGACATTTAACCATTTTTCATGTTTTCTGACTAGTTCATATTTATTACTTTCTGCTTTTTTCCAGTAATCTGCGATCCTTTGGATTATGCCATTAACGCGTTTACTTAGAACTTCGATTTCAACGTTTTCAGCTTCCGGGACCATTTCCAAAACTCGATATTTTTCCACCTGTGATCCTTTAGCAAGATGCCATAGTTCAAATATGTGCATTCTTGTAAACTGAACTTGCAAAAAAGAACCTGTTAGAAAGAAAACAAAATACATTAGAAATTGACAAATATCGTAGCATCTTCTACGAACAGCGTAGAGGACGAATTAATAAAACATCTAGCAAAATCTAGCAGAAGATGACTATTGGCACAATAACTAGACTTTTATATGCTTTTTAAACAATCAAAATTATTAATGGTACAGCATGGCGTCATTGATAAAACTCAATGGTAATACACAAACAATTTAAATATTTTTATAAAATTAGGTGTCTCGTAGCTCTCAAATAAATATAAAATGTATAGTAAAAATAGCTAGTAAAAATATTATTATTAAAACACATACCTTTGTCATTAATTTCTATGATGATTCAATAGAGTTTATCACAACAAGTTTTTAGAAATCCGTCAACAAACAACTTTCACTTTAATGATCTATTGATAAGACTAATTACGCGGTTTAAGTGTGTTCACTTCGGAGGTCTGAAAAACAATGATCCCGACTGATTACTTCAAAACTATTTATAGTTTTAAGTAGGCTGGTAATTAATGTGTTATCAGAGAAGTACAAATCATAGCTCGGCTATTGTTGATTATTTGGACTTATGACCTATGAGCGGGACCATAGTGCAAGGTAGTGATATTTGCCAATATTATTAAAACATTAATAACTCCTAAACTAATTAACGTAAAGAAAAGTTAAAAATATAATATAGGCCGGTAAAGGTGTTTTCTCTTAATATTTACGTCAAATAAGTGAAGAGTTAATTCATCAACAGAATATCAATGAAATTTTTAGGAGTGGTGCTAAATGCGCTAGAATAATAGAAGCGAAAGTTTGGAGATTTCCCTGGAAGGATTGAAGGACCCTGTATAGATTAAAGCGGTTTTATGTCAAAGGAAAAAGGACAACAGCATTAGAGTTGAATCAGAAGAATCGATGATCAATAGCTAAGCAGACGTTGACAACCACTGGTGGTTATTATAAAATATGAGCACGTATAATCATTAAGTAGGGTAGGTAATGTACGGCTCAAAATATTATGTTATCAGTTTCTTCAAGCAATTATTTTGGAAAGCCAGCGTTGCAGAGTGGCTCAATAACAAAGCAATCGATGTTTTTTGACGTTTTTATGCAGTGTCTGTGGTAAATAAATGGTGTTATTACACACACACCTACCTTCACGCCTGTAATCCCAGAGTGGGGTAGGTAGAGCTACAGATTTACCTACAACTTGAAACTTGCTGATACTTCAGTAACCACATTTTGCACAAATGGTGTTATTATGTGTTATTTTAATGCGCTAGTAAAAGCTTACATAATACCTTCGAGTTATGTGCAATGACCAAACATATCCAAATATTGGATATGTTTAAAAATATATATATATGCCGTATATCCCATACAGGCAAATTTGCCAGTACAATTTGTCTGTTTTCATAAAGTTCTCAGTTTGAAATGCGTGCGCAAATAAACACTGGTTGCTTAAATTTATTCCGCCGTTGTGCAGAGCTCAGCCTTTAGAGCGTTCGTTTGAATTTAGAAGGCTTCGGGCGTATTCGCGTAGTGTCGGATCTGTGTCAAGCGTGCTTGAGGGTCCGCGCCAATTACCTCGTGGCAACAACCGCTCACCAGGTTTTGGGGTTCTGTATTCTAGGAACAATTGGGATACACCATTTTTATACAGGGGGTATCGATTCTACTATTTAAATGCTACTTCTTTTGCTCTACGACTTTGAAAATCGGGGCGGTACTTGAACTTGCCTTAAGTTTTTAAGTAATAAGTGTATCGACAATAGACAATACTATTTATTTTGCATGACACTTGAAAAAAAATTGAGATTACCTGATTTTTTAAAGCTGTAGGATGAAAGGAGTCCTATTAAGGATGTAGAATCGATACGAACATATAGAGCAACGAGCTCAAAGGCACCCTGTATATGGACTTTTAAGAACCACTAAAATGACGCACTACCTATTTGGCGTGCAATCGAAGAAAGCTATGTATTTTCGAATAGATATGGTAGTCTCCTCATGTAGAAACTTATTCAAAGGACTTACCTAGTTTGAATTAGTTAACAAATATTAAGCTAGCATTAGTTTACTATCAATGTGTATATGGATCTCTTTGAATTTGATTACATACATACATACATTAAATCACGCCTGTTTCCCAGAGGGGTAGGCAGAGACCACTTCTTTCCACTTGCTACGATCTTGACAATTTTTTTTCTTGAATTTGATTTATATTTAATATATCCAGCAGTGGACTGACACGGGCTAATGATGAGGATGATGATGATGATGATGATCATGATGATGATGATCATGATGATGATGACACTTAAAGTAATAAATACATGGGCTTATTGTGTAAATTGCGGTGTATGGGGAACTTAATTTTAACTTAACAAGCTCTAAGCTTTCCGTCAATTCAATAAAAATTATCCTCGTGAAGTTTTAATATAATTACGTAAGCATAGTATGATATAGTAACACCCATGCAATACAATAAAATACGTAATATTATATAAGGCATTCCTATTAAGTAAGTAGTACATATAATGATAATTCACATTAAGTCAAATGTAATTTCTTTCGAAATGCAAATAAATTCTTTAACCTAAAATTACAATAGATCGAATATAAAATAATTTCAGCCTTAGGTATTTCTAGAAATCCAAGTGGTATGTATATACTGCATTATTTGAGGAAAATATATAATAATATAATAAGTTTTTGCCTCACAAAAGCCAACTACTTAAGGAGAGTACAAACTACGCCTAGCCCCTCAAAGATAGAATGGAAAAGGCGGAATAAATTTCTGCATTTCGTCACACACTCTCGGAAATGTATATACCTTCTATATACAACCGATAGGCTGCAAACTCAGCAGTGGCCACCGTTAGGTTTGCGTCATTATTAGGATTCTTGACTCTCATATTAATACGATTATTTTCATTTGTTTTATTTACATACAGTACAACAGGTTTTGTACTTGTCTCTCACTCGCTCTTATACGCTTAACCGAGCTTTAACCGAGTTCACACGAACCCGATTTTTCAAGAGCTATCACTTATAACTATAATTTAATTTTTGAAAGTAACGGAACCCTTAGGCATTTAATTTAAAAGCGACCGGCTGCGCCCTTTATCGGCTTTTGTCCGTATTAAAAAAAAAAATAGTTTATTTCCCAGTGTATTAGTGACAGGTGGCAAGCCCATCGCCTAACAGTACTGCAAGCCTTTATTCCCTCAGTCGCCTCTTACGACATCCACGGGAAGACATGGAGTAGCACTATTCTAACCCGGCAACCACACGGGGCCAGTTAAATGATTCAGTAGGTAAGCTTTAAGGCTAATTTTGACTTTGATCCAGGTAATGTGCGTGGACCATAACTATGACAGGTCAAAAATACGTATTTATATTCGTATGTTGTGTACCTCATGTCTCATTTTCTCAACATTGGTCTCCTTTTGGTAGGAAGTTTTACACTAGATTTAGACGTTAAGGGTCAGCTTGTGGCATAGAGAAGGCAAACGAGCAGACAGGCCATCTGATGGTAAGTGGAAACTGTGACCCATAGACATTCGCATTCACAAGACCGCAATCCTGAGACAGCAAATGCACTGACAACCCTAAGAAGCCTAAGATGGAATGCCTCTATGCTAGTAATTTCACCGGCTGTCTTATCCCCAAACCGGAACACAACAATGCGAACACTGCTGTTTGATGGACCATTAATGGATAAGATGGTGGTAGCGATCCTGCCGGACCCTGCACAAGGTACCACCCGCAAATATTATAATTATTTATTGTTTATCATTATTATTTATTATGTATTTATGATGAGTAGGGTAAGTCGAGACAATATTTTTTTTGTCAATTAAAAACTAATGTAATTGAATTTTACTGCGAAGTTTAAAAAAAGGGAAATTACAATTTATGACTTTTTTCTCGCTATCTCAATCATGTTAATTTTCCCAGGAAATAATGTAGAGAACAATATAATTGTTTTTAGAAATGCGTATTTAATTTCCAGAAAGAACTTTATACAAAATATATACGTTTGTTAAACTCAAACAGTTTGTGCCCAGTAAAGCGTACGGATACTGAATTAACATAAAATGACTTATTTCATTTATAATGAAGTTTATGGCAGAGATTTAATTACGGTCCGAATATGCGCAATAATTACTGTACATTTACCCTTTATCTGTAGGTTTATCGTATCTTTTATGCACTATCAGCCCAATGAAACCCTGACCCACCATTGAACTGTGTCACAGTGACGTTATGTTAAAGGCAAAGGAAGTGTCAAACAAATAAGTTTTATAATGTCACTATGACACCGTTCTATAGTGGGTCAGAGTTTCATTGGGCTGATGGTTCATCAAGTAAAATGGAATATATTAGTGACCAGAGGGCTACCACGGTAGCCGCTTTCTGGGCAAGTAAGATTTAGCCCGAGTTCTTGCCGACACGAAAGAAGAAGAAGAAGTAATGCTTACTTTATTATTACTAAACAATACATTTACTCGGTAAGCAATTCTTATATTTTAATAAGCTGAGCAATTGGCATTATTAATATTTATGGCTATGTATGAAACGGCAATCGAGCAAACAGGCCATTTGTTGCTTGGCTTGTTTTTTTTTTTGCTATACACACTCACATATACCAAATTGAGCTGCCTGGCTTTTGGAAAATACCTATAGTTTAAATAGTTACATGTACAAGAAAGCTGCTGTGTCCAGAGCTAAACACCTGCTGTAGTGTGTATTCGCCTTCTCTAGTCTCTCTAAAGCGAAATTTAAAAACGTTGTTTCTGAATTAGTCGTGAAGCCAAGTTCCTATACTGATTATCTATATATATAAAAATTACGTGTCACGTTGTTTGTCCGCGATGAACTCCTAAACTACTGAACCGATTTTAAATTTGATTTGCACACCGTGTGCAATTCGAGCCAACTTGAAAGATAGGATAGCTTACATTTCAATTTATAGTCGCAATATTATTTTATTGCAAATTATTTGTCTTTATCTATCTATATATATAAAAATTACGTGTCACGTTGTTTGTCCGCGATGAACTCCTAAACTACTGAACCGATTTTAAATTTGATTTGCACACCGTGTGCAATTCGAGCCAACTTGAAAGATAGGATAGCTTACATTTCAATTTATAGTCGCAATATTATTTTATTGCAAATTATTTGTCTTTATTATTTGTCTTTATAAGGCAAAACAACGTTTGCCGGGTCAACTAGTAGTTATATATATACCTATATATTATATTACATGTGTATTTTATATGTAGGTACCTAAGTTTATATTACTTTGAGCACTGGTTTATTCGTTTAATATTTATTTATACATACATACATACATATACTCACGCCTTCGTTCCCAGAGTGGGGTAGGCAGAGCTACAGAATTACCAAAAACTCTAAAAACTATTTATTTATTTATAAGTATTATCATCTGTTTTTGATATTTTTGTGCAATCTTGTATGTGTCCAACCTTATGCATTGTCCTAACACATCTACTTCAGGGTCAGCTGGAAGAGATCTTAATTAGGGATAAGTTTGCCTTTGTACATTAGTTTAATATTTCTAATGTAATATTTATATTTTTGTGCATTAAAGAGTTTACATACATAAACACCTAAAACCGTGTTTCTACCGAACGGTCCCAACCCAACGACCGACCAGCGTTGGTTTCACAGCCAGCACATGCTGAGTTTGGACAGTTTCGCAACACTAACACTACATGTCGTCTCATTACCTTTTTTGACGATGCGATAGCGTAGTCTATAGTGACTGCCTACGAAGCTAGTGGTTCTGGGTTCGATCTCCGGTACGTGCAAACATTTGTGTGATGAGCACGAGTATTTGTTCCTGAGTCATGGATGTTTTCTTTGTATTTAAGTAAGTTTATCGTTGCCTAGTACCCATCGTACAAGCCTAGAGCTTAGTTTGGGGCTAGGTCTATTTGTGTGAGATTAACCCCATGTTTTTTTTTGTGTCTTTGTGTTCTTGTTGTGTATAAATGTTTTACTTACTTACTACATAACACGTTTGCTTAGGTATAAACCACCCGCATTTCCCCCGGACCAACTATTTAGTGCGGAATCTCGAACAGTTCCAGATCATTATCCGTGAACTATTAAGTCCCTTCGACAGATAAATTGACCGGGACCGGCAACTCCTTTATATAAATCAACGGTTCTATTCTTATTTAATACGGAAGTTTATTCCATGCTATAAAATAACTCCCACAAAACACCAAATGTTTATCATCATCATCATCATCATCATCATGTCAGCCGAAAGACGTCCACCGCTGGACATAGGCCTCCCCCAAGGCTTTCCACTCAGACCGGTCTTGTGCTTTTCGCATCCACCGCTTAAAATGATTATGAATACCTACAAGTTTTTTGTATTTTTTATTGTATTAGCCATATTGCACCGTTTGTACCCTAATAAAAATAAAACATTAAATTAATTACTGCGTATACCCTGCCATTACCTTTTTATAAGACGTTTTCTTATATATTGATTTATTGATAATTGACTTGAAAAGATCGCTTTGTAACGATACGACTCTCAGTTGTTTTGAAAGAATCAACTTATTCATGGATCAACTTATTTGAACTAAATGAGATCATTGTCCTTCGCTTCACCAAGGAATATGGATGGATATTTATGTGTAAAAAGATATTAAATTTAACGCAATTATTATTACAAATTACAAAAAGCAAAGAGTGTGTGAGTATATTTGTGGGGTATTGTGATGATGTGGGATGATGGGAGCGTGTTGTGAGAGTATTAAAATGTTTGTTGTGTATGTGTATTACCGAGAAGTATTTTTAATTTAGTCTTTAATACCTTTAGAGGCTTTAATCATAAGCTTATAATGTCAGCCCCGTTAGGCAGCTATATTTTTTTTTATCGTGATAGACATGCCCAACCCATTCCCATTTGAGCTTGACGGCAGCTTCGGCTGCATCACCAAATTGGTTTTGGAGGGTACCTGATGCGGTCTGTTGATTTGACTACCAAAATGCTACGCTCTATGACTATTTGACAAATTTTAAGGATATCAGGATAGACTAATGAATATTTGTCAAAGACTAAGTCTGTGCTTCGTAGGTGAGGATCAGAAGAATGCTCTAATATGTATACTTATACATATAAACAAACATTTTTTTCGTTAAATGATTATTCATTCAAAAACAAGGAGGAGAAAGAAGGATTACCCATTCATGCTGGCACCCGAAACTTTGTTATACTATATATTTTGTTTTCTTATTGTGTTATATGCATTGTGTAAAATTTTCTCACTAAATCTATTTCTATTCTATTTTAAAATCTTGTTAACTAACTTCACAAAAGCTTCTGTCAAAAACATTTCGATTTTTTCTATGGCATTGAATTAGTAAACGAACACATAGTTCACCTGATGGTAAGTGGGACAGATATTTGCATTCTCAAGAGTACAATCTTGAGACTGCAATCCTAAGACAACAATTGCGTTGCAAACCCTGAGGACTAAAATGGAATGCCTCAATGCTCTACTTCACTGCTTGTGTTATCCCCACGCCGAAACACGACAACACTACTACTTGGAGGTAGGTTAAAAGATATGGCACACACACACACAAAGTCCTACCACCATTTTTGATAAACCTAGATGAGTAGTTAGCACGGTAGAATGTTATACCAACTTTGCTGTTTTAGCAAAACAACAATACATTCGGTAAGTTTCTAAGCATCTATTATTTTCCCTTAATTCTTGGGTTACTATTGTATTATAACAATTTACACGGCTTACTAAGGAAGTACTAAATCAACGTTACCACTAAATTATTCCTGATTACTCAACCAGGATGTAAAGTTAAATAAACAACTAACTTTCGCGTCAGCTATGATTTCAGAACAGTTCAGAACTAACCGAGCGACTAACTATCAAGGCACTTAGAATATTGTACGCAATCCAATGTCAATCCTGCCAACCTAACTTAAACCCTAAACAGTACCAGGCTTTATGTATTGTGGGGTCAGCTAAGCTAGTCAGTGTTTAGTCAAGGTACACAGGCCATTTATTAGTACTAATTGGCTCCAAAGGCCGAAATTAGTCCGCTTTGTTATTCCAGAGTGGCCTATATTGCGACAAAGTCTGTGTTTAGAATTTGAATATTAGTCGGTAGGGGATGTAATGGATCTCGAGAGCATTGAGAACGCTGTAATTAATGAATATATAATCAACATGTGAGATCAAAGGAAGGAGAGGCAAGGGAAACCCATTTTTTTATTGTTTTTTTTAGGTATTGAGAAGGCAAACGAGCATGCAATCTACCTGATGGTTAGTGGGAATTGAGACCCATAGACTGTAGACTAAAGACAGTTAATTGTGGAACCCCTCTAGTTATTTTACCGTTTGTCTTATCTCATTACCGGAACACAACAATGCGAACATTGCTACTCGGTGGTAGGTGAGGATAAGATGGTGGTAGCGATCTGAACGGACCCTGCAAATGGTCCTACCACCACTGGTAGTATTAATGTTGTCTAAAGGCGTGTTGGTTTCGGCTCTATCCTTGCCTTCCGAAGGTTTAGGTCTCCCTTAATCCCGTGATTGGTAAATCAACTCGTGATTTTGAGAATCCACTACGTGTCACCACACGCTAAGAATCTCCTTAGATTATTTTATCAAAATAATGTGTATTATCTTTTGTACCCCGTTATTATATTTGTAAACCTTACTAGAAAAATACGCAGCCAAGCTCAGCCACCTTTCTATTATACAATCACAATTATTCAGAAAAATTGAATCTAGATTTTCCAACAGAAATCCCAGTAAAAATGATAAACGACTTTGTTCCTTAGAACATATGGGTAATATTTCACCGTCCACCGTTGCAGTTAAGTGCAGCTGTTCAATGTATTTCCAACGACCCGTAATACTAGTGTGTAAATAAAAGGGGGTTCGAATACGTATGGACATGTTGGTGGTGGTATTCTCTATTGAAGCGCACATTACTAATCGTTATTCGATTCTGAACCTTATAAGTTATAAACTTTGCAATATTATTCGGTATACGACCTTGTCTATCCTTTTAAGCTATAACATTGACGAAAATCCGCATTTAAAATTCGTGACATTAACTGCCATTAGTGTCAATGTTTGAAATTGATACAGTAGCGAGTCTTAACTCATGCCAAAGGGGAGTTTACCACGACATACGACTGTACTTAACTTACTGTTTCGGTTGAGAGAAAGGGCCAGAGCTGTATATTTCCTATGAAGTGGTTACCCTGTCATACTAGTGCAGTTCAGTTTAGGTTGGAACGAAACGAAAATTCTGCGACGTAGAAGGTCTTCTAAAAAATAAGTCTTGGTGAAACAAGGGGACACCCATGATAACTCCCCCTTGTGATGAAATCGAATGTTTGTGAATGGGAAAGAGGATTTTTATACTATTTATTCGCGGCATTGTATCATTTAATAAGATTTATCAAATATAAATGTTCAATTGTCAAACCACGGATAAACTAGAAAAGCGGAAATAGGTCGAATTTCACAGAAAAAAAAACCTATGGAACGAAATCTATTAGCCGTTCAAATATTGGATGCTAATATGAAAGAATAACACCATCGGAAAATGAATGCGGTGAAGCCATTAGAACGTTAGTTCAATATGCTTACTATTGTAGTTTATATTAATGCTTTTATCAAGCTTTTTTTAATTTCACAATCAGTTTGTTTTTTAATTTGCAGTGTAGTAGTGTTTACTCCAAATCATGCTTGTTAATTTTAATACAGTTCACGTTGTTAGAATCGGCAATATTTGGACTATATGCATTATGTTCACCCAATGACAATGCACTATTATGGTGTCTAAGTGGTGACGTGCAGGCTTCTTTTAACAACATTTCCTAGCAAACAAGGGTATTCGCAAGGTTCGGACGTGTTAATGTGTCTTGTGTGAAAATAACAAGTACAAAAAGAGTTCTAATAAAAATAACCCAATAATTTAACGTAGTAAGTGTAAAAAAATGGGGCATCCCAAAATGCAAACTAGTATTTTTTACTTCTAAGTAGTAAAGGTTAGTTGTATGTGCAAGTATAGGTAGTAAGAGTTCTTTTGAAACTACAATATTCTAATTAGTTTTTAAAAGTCATTTCACTTTTTCAATTAAGTCATGTTACTTTACTTTTGTTTCTTTCTCCCAATAAAGTTGGAATCTGAAAGCAGTTGAATCAACGTCATGCATGAGCAAGTGAGCAAAATGCTTGAGGAAAAGAGTAAAAAATGGCTGCGAGTGTTTTGGCACTGTTCCACTTTCCACACACGTGTCGGGAAGTATTTGGAAGTATCATGGCGTCAATAGAGATAAGGCGCATTAATATACTTTGATGTAAGGTACAATTAGGTCTGAATTAGTATGAAACTCAAAAAATCGGCTTTTTAGGGTTCCGTAGCCAAATGGAAAAAAAACGGAACCCTTATGGATTCGTCATGTCTGTCTGTCTGTCTGTCCGTCCGTATGTCACAGCCACTTTTTTCCGAAACAATAAGAACTATACTATTGAAACTTGGTAAGTAGATGTATTCTGTGAACCTCATTAAGATTTTCACACAAAAATAGAAAAAAAAAACAATAAAATTTGGGGGTTTCCCATACTTGGAACTGAAACTCAAGATTTTTTTCACATCAAACATACACATACGTGTGGGATATCTATGGATAGGTCTAGGATAGAATATTGAGGTTTTTAATAAAAAAAAAATCCAAACCCAATAGTTTACGCGAGAGACATTTCCAAAATAGTAAAATGTTTCCCCCCCCTGTAACTTCTAAAATTAGAGAATGATAAAACTAAAAAAAATATATGATGTACATTACCATGCAAACTTCCACCGAAAATTGGTTTGAACGAGATCTAGAATGTAGATTTTTTTAATACGTCGATTAAGGTTTAACAAAATTGCTGCTACGGAACCCTTCATAGGCGAGTCCGACTCGCACTTGGCCGCTTTTTTGGTAATACAGTTAACTTTGTTCCAAAGATTCATATTAACCTTCCTCAATAGTTTCCGATTGGCTTTGGCGAGAAAAATCAGTATTGATTCAACAACAATAACAACTGGATTCAGTAAAGGCATAGTCATTCTAAGCCCCTAATTCCCCCCCCTACCCTATTTTAACCCCCTAAAAAAAAAACTTCAGAAAAAACAACCTGCGAAACAAATAATGGCTATAATAGCAATAGAAAGACGATAAGAATGTATGCAATTTGACAAAAATAATAGTTTCCTGAAGTTCCTCATGGGTCGTATAAGGCTGTTTGTCATGTTTGTCATACCGATGAAACCGATACCGCCGACCTCGCTCGCCCGAGGTCTGCCCAAAAAGGGTTTGTGTCAAGTAACATACGTAAGTGATGCTTGGTGCCACGGACACGGCGATAAGATGGCTCAACAGACCATTAAATCATTAAGAACCTTTTGTCCGCGAGTTTTCAGTGTCCGTATGCAATGTAATGCCATATACGTAGGGTAAAGTCACCAGTAGTCAGCCAGAGACCAGAAGTCGACCTTATATGAGTGCAAACAGCAGGAAATATATCTTTCGTACTCCTCCCACTCATAAAAAGTATAGGCAGAGGCCGACTACAGGTCTCTGGCTGACCACTGGTGACTTCCCTACGCAATTTTCCAGAATTTTAGCTGTCAGTCTGCCAAAAGCATAAACTCTGCCGTTTTGTTGTTGTCTTTTACGTAGTAGAATTGGACTGGTTTCTGCAATAACTAGTATTTTACGGTTTAAAATACAAATAATGCAGTATCGACTCTAATGAACACACGTACAAAAATAGGAGAACGAGTAAAAAAAATGTTGCTTCCGTGCATTCTTTCTCTACGCTTTGATTGCTGATTCAATGTTCTGGTAAATATTCTGAAGTGTGGCGACAAAATAGTATACTTTTCAAGAACACAACAGATTCGCCAAAATAATTGTAAAGCGAATATGCAGTGTTTTTTCGTCTTTTCTTCGTCTAGACACATGCTTATTAAGTAAATGGTTGGTTTTTTCTCTAAAATATTCTCGGTTTATTTGTTTAAACCTACCGTTTGTCTTTTACCATATTTTTTAGGGGTCTGTGGAAGAAAACTCTTAAAGAAAATAACACCTTTGTACTTGTTTTTATTATTTTGCTATATTTGTATTTTTTATTATCATTTTTGAACAATATAGAGTATGCATACATACACATAAAGAACAATATGCTATGAACATTTAAGAGGGTAATGCAGCAGGGTACAAAGAGAACGATAATAAAATATCTATTATTTTGACTTGGCAAGAGGGAAAATTAATGCCAAGTCATGTGAGGAAATAAAAATACTGGCAGAGAAAAGAGAAAAGTAGCATCTAATCCACCGACAATAGAGGCTATTAAATATAATGATAATAATGACCCGATTCTAAAATGTTCGGGTAAATAAAACAACATTTTAAACTTAACTCAATTTCAACTCAATACTCATAAAACACGAGATAGCCTTAAAACAGAGCCCAAAGTTAGTTTTATCACTTCTCGATTTATCGACCAACTTCGCGGACTAAATGCCTCAGGCATGTGTGGACTGAGAGTAGTGAAGTGCAAACTGGAATGGCCCAGTCATCAATAAACGTCGGCCAGACCCCGATTCACTCTCAACCTCTCATCGAAACACTTACCATCCCTTACTCCACTTATAAACTAGTGAAGGACAGCGATAACATTTTCGTATGGTTTACGTATTTCCGCTCGATTTGGAATTCGTATCGGACGAACTGTTCACTTTCAATTTAACTTGCGAAATTTAGTAGAAAGTTACGTGCGGAAGGATCTTGGATTGAATACGATGTTGCGATCATTTAGAAAGTTTTGTGAAGGGATTTGAAGGTGTTTGTTAACAAGTTTTTTATGAATTCGACGCAAGTGTGTAAAGGCATATATATATGCCGCGTTTATGAAGTACGCTATCGGAGATATATTATTTTGGCGTGATAAAACAAAACAAAAAAGTAGTAATATTTCAATAGATATATTCTCTTATTCAGAAACGCCCAATGGTTAAAGAGTGCTTTAAATCTGTTGTGTCGAAATGGCAAAGAATCCTTTATTAAATAGGTATAAATTGTTATTATGAGGTAGTATTGATACGGTTAAATATTAAACAATGATACGAACTCTAATTTTTAACAACGTGTAAAAAATGAATCCTGAGTTATTTTGGGATAATAAGTAACAAGATCGTGTCGGTTTAAATTAAGATTAAACTAGTTACTGTAAAGTGTAAACTGCATTAATAATAGGATTTACCAATTCCGTCACAATAAAAAAAAAGAATTCATTCACGAACTATAATTACGTAGATACTTATTTTCCTTATGCGTAAAGCAGTAAGTAAAAGTAAAGATAATAAACCTAACCTAACACATAAAACACAGCTTTTAATTAATGACTGGTTCTACTAAACCTCTGGGAAATCGGCGTGATTTAATGTATGTATGTATGTATTATAAAATTCAGTCAGTATCAAATAATCAAAACATAATTAAAGGACTACAAAAGTCACGTCCAATTTTTAGTCATTAAGTTTGGAGTAGTAAACATTATTACAGCATGATATGTATTCCAAATACTACCCAAATAGTCACAAGTCCAACCAATTCCTAAAGACGTTATTTTTAAAACACAAAGTTACAATCGTGCTCCTTAATAAATGTTTTACATTTGCCAAAGCTGCTCATATTAGGCCGGTCATAATGCATGTCTCCAGGCCGAAAATAAAATTCCGCATTTGCTAGAAATGCCTACATCGTGTTGAGTGCATTACGGCATCAAGGTAATGTTGGTAATATTTCACAGCCGCTCTGTGTTCCCTCATGATAATAATATTTACGGTTCACGTTTATTTCTGTTCTTGGAAAAATCCTGCCAGTTTTGTGCTTAATTTGTGTTTCTTGTACTCTTGGGGTGGAATGCGGGTTAAAAGCGTTTACTTTAGTGAAGTGAAGAACTTGAAGTAGGTGGGAAGATTTTTATTAAGTTATTTTCTTTATTGTGTGTGATGTGTTTAGAAAATAAGTGGAACTGGATCACTGGTACTTAAATTGATGGTGTGAAACGCAATAGTGAAACATACCACTTCGTTACGAAAATGTTCAGAAAGATTGATGCTAATCGATCTCGCCCATTCGTCATGTAACCAGAACCTGGAGCCCTACCATTAATAATCCAAACCGGTTCCTGTATTGCTTACTAAACCATAATATGGCTTCTTGCATTTTTATTTTGATAATGTGAACGAGAACTTAAGTGAAAACGTATAAAAAACACTTTTACCCAAATCACATAGTAACACATAACGCAGTATCTGGTGAATACCAGTTTCGATTATACAAAGCATGAAATTTTATTAAAATCCATTTTCTGGAGATGAGGTTGAACCTTCTTCGAACGCCACTGTTGACAGTTAGGGTGAGCATCTATCCACCCAAAATGTGCGAGAAAAAGAAAATGATGGTTTTTTTCCATTCCCCGCTATCATGCATAGCTCGGTTGATACTCAGGCTATAGACCAAAGCACTATTAAGACGCGACGCCTACACGTCAGACGTTCATAGAATGATTCTCGTCATAGAAAATAATACGATTTGATTCGACTCATCGCGATTTATCGGGTTATGTAACATTTCAATAGTAGGTTTCGGCCACAATTTTTCGATTTTAGTGGTTCGTGTATAACCATCGGTGGTTATTAAGTAGACTCAAAATGTATGGAGCGAAGAACAACTCACCGACACCTGGGTGTCTGGCTCAAAAATTCGCTGTCGTCTATTGCCGACGAGAACTTTCAAAGGGCTGAAAACCGCGTTACTTTTCACACGCTATATAATAGTAAACAGTACTGGTATATACGGGGTATGTATTTATAAGAGAAAGAAAATGTTGTCTGGACGTGTAAGAATGGCTCACAATAGGCTCAACCAATGTCACGTCCACATGTCCATTGAGGTATTGTGTTATAAAAATAAAGATCCAAGGTACAATAGGTGACAAAAGTGAGCTTAACAGGGAGCATACGGAAACAATATGGTACTTATTACAAGTACGTCACATAAAGTTCAAGTTGCACGAAGGAGGCATCAATCCATCCCACGTATGCCTCATCAAGCCCCATGCCCATAGCATAAATGGGTCATCTGACCAGCTCCCCATCTGGCCATCAGTAAGGTGATTTGCCAACTGATGACGTGATAATACCTACATAGTTTAGTAAACTATGGCCATTTTATTAACTGTGCCCATCTCAAGATATGTCAAAGTAAACGCGAAGTCATACGAAACTTGCATCTCTCACGTGTTGAGAAGGACATCCCAGCCAAGATAATCTTCTCAGTTAATTTTACTAGCTTTTAGTATTTGTTTCAATATTCTATCCCTAAGACAAAATTACAAATAATAAACAACCTTCAGCCATTTGGTCTGAATGTAAGCTTCTTACAAACTCCGTTTTCCTTGAGGCGATTAGTCTGAGATGTATTTGCTTTACATTTGCGTAATGAGAATCTCTTCTTAAAAAAACATGCCTGTTTATTGTGAAAATGTTTCAAGAGAATGTAAACAAGGTTTATTATTTTTTCTTTTCTCATTCGATCGAACTTAAGAATAAAAGAGCCAGGGTAACCGATATAGAAAAGATTAGAGATTATTTATATAGACAGGACAATTCATAGTGTTATTTATCCCGCCGTGTGGTTGCCAGGTTAGAATAGTGCCACTCCATGTCTTCCCGTGGATGTCGTAAGAGGCGACTAAGGGAATAAAGGCTTGTAGTACTATTAGGCGATGGGCTTGCAACCTGTCACTAATACGCTGGTTCTTCAACATCTTAGCCTATTTGTGCAGAATGTGGTTACAGAATTATCAACAAGTTTTTAAAGTTGTAGGTAATTCTGTAGCTCTGCCTACCCCACTCCGGGATTACAGGCGTGAAGGTATGTATGTATGTATGTATTTATCATGTCAGCCGAAAGACGTCCACTACTGGATATAGGCCTCCCCCAAGGCTCTCCACTCAGACCGTTCTTGTGCTTTTCGCATCCACCGCTTTCCCGCGATCCTTACAAGGTCATACGGTTATAGTGTTATTGCCGTCGCAGAATGGATCGCCGATGAGGCCAAAGGGCTCCAGAGGGCGGGAGTCTTAGCCTTGAGTGTTAGCTGCTGTTCACGTGGCGACCCGTCTTGAACGCGTTTGCGTCCATGCTATTCAAATGTCCGCTGTATACATTGGGCCAATGCGTTGAGCCAAGGCATCGGGACAAAATATCAAATTACGTTTACACAATGGCGTATTGATCACTTGATCTGTGCACGAAAAACCAACCCCTGTTAGGCCGGCCAGGGTTGGTCGCGAAATACAAATAAGAAAAAAGAGTATTCAAGTAGTTCTCCACACGTTGGCCCAATACCATGGCGCAACGCATTGGCCCAATGTGTACAGCAGCCAATACGAGAAACGCATTCCAAGCGTTTTTAGCTTCAGCAAATTACACTAAAGGTTCTGATGGATGCAGACGACGCAGAACAACTGTTCTATTGGTCTCAACAGCCTATTGGTTTTAGATTGTAAAGCCTCGTCGCTGAGATAATGATGTTAGCTTAAAGTGGCTTTATATATAACTGCTGGTTTGACAAGCCTGCTTGAGCAAATATGCTTGGCAAGCATCCTTTGGCATCAGCTTCAGACACTCAAGCATGCTTGTTGCTGCTTGCATGTTTTTTTATGGCATAGGAAGCCATACGAGCACACAGGACACCTGATGGTAAGTGGAAACTGTCACCCATACACATTCGCATTCACAAGACCGCAATCCTAAGACTGCAAATGCGTTGCCAACCCTGAGGATTAAGATGGAATGCCTCTATGCTAGTCATTTCACCGGCTGTCTTATCCCCAAAACCAGAATACAACAATGCCAACACTGCTGCTTGGCGGTAGGTTAATGGATAAGATGGCCGTACCAACCCGGACGGACCCTGCACAAGGTCCTCCCACAAGTAAGCAAGATTGTTCATTGAGGATCGTCAGGCTTGCAGTTACGTATGCCCCCTTCTCTTTTCTTATATTTATTTCGAACTATTCCAAAATGTTTAATGGAAATCAAAAAACATAAAGGTAAATAGTCATAGTGATCTTCAACAGAAATGCAAAGCTTAGCTCACACTAATATGCACCGGAACCAGCAGATTTTAAGGACTAAAGTAAAATACCCAGCTCAAATTGCAATGGATATATTTGAAGAGCTTTTAGAGATAACTGCTTTGAAACGTTTCCTTTGTCCTATTATTCATATTGTTTCAGCCGGTGAACAAAAGTAACAAACCGATTAAATTGATATATTTTTATAAACTTGACATCCTTTGAATTACTTTGAACTAAGTACTACTTATTTTCATCTCTTGCATTTGCACTAGGCAATCCAATTTCGATAAAGACTATATTATCTCACGAATAAATACATTTTTCACTTCGTTGAAAAATATTGTTATTTAAGTCAATAATTTACAACTTGAAAATAATAAAATTACAAATCACCTTTAACTTACATCTTTTTATCAAATATCAAAGAAATTAAGATACAAATAAAAAACACCGCAAACATTCCATCCATAACTTCCCGCGGTGCCGCCAACAGCAGACAGACAAACTTTTAAATTTACAAAACCCGTCGTACTTAGCCCAAAGTTGAAAATCATCTTTAAATTAACGCACGAAGTGAGTACACATGGAACATTTTAATGAATATGTTTTCCACAAAAAGTTACGCTGTATGAAAATTGAGCGAATTAATTTCGAACAACGGTTCTGCCTGAAATTCCGCTCTGCTGATTGTCAAAGCTGCCGTGGCGGCTATAGCTATCGCAGACAACACTCACTATTACAGAGTTGGAAATATTTAAATTCAATACAATTTGTTTTACTGACTTTTAGAGTAGGTAAAAATTTACCGTGTCATTCTCGTGTTTTGTTTTTGAGCTCGAACGAAAACGAATGAAAGGGATACAATTATATGACTTCTAATGACTCTGTCCCTTTGTTTCCGCTCTGGGGGGTTATTATGACGTAGCTATGCAGTTCATTTTGCGCTGAGAGAAAGGGACAGAGCTATATAACTGCTATAGCTTTCGCTCCCTTACGCTCGCCGTAAAATTAACTGCATCGCTCTGTCATAATCCCCTGATCTAAGATCTACCTCGTATTTTTCTTTAAATGAATATTGATTTATTTTCTACGCCAAATCACTGACGTATTATAGCTTTGTAGCGGGTTTTCCGCAACTCGACGACCTAGTTAATACTTACAAAATGGTTTATTCGGTGCTGAAATAAAATGAGCTTACACAACAGCTAAGACAATGAAAAAAGTAGAGCAATACAAACTTAGAGTAAGTACTTAATCTAAAATTAACACCGAAAAGATTGCCACTCAGCATGGTGTCAGGTATGCTAGCTATGGCGCTGGTTTTCAGGGCCACCATGACAACAATGGCACTACTTTTGCGAACCCACTTCACCAGGAAGCAGATCCTCGATGTTGCTAAGAACTTTTGGTAGCAATGTCTAACTATCGTTAGTTACGGTATAAAAAATAACTGTAAACCCAGCATAAGTTGACTTGTAGAATCACCATAATGTTGTAGGTCCATGAACAGGGTTGGTCCGGACTATAAAAAAACTGTTCTCTACTGTTCTCACCTAAGTTATCTCAAAGGCTTGATCCTCCACACTGAGCGAGAAAGGGACAGATTATAAAATGAGTTGAGGGGTCGACAACGTACCTAAATGTAAGTGACTATGTTGTCCAAAATATGTTAACGAAATTTGAAGCCCTATTACCATCAGGTGAACAGATCTTCATCAGGTGAACACTTTTTACTTGTGGGAGGACCTTGTGCAGGGTCCGTCCGGGTTGGTACCACCATCTTATCCATTAACAAACCGCCAAGCAGCAGTGTTCGCATTGTTGTGTTTCGGTTTGGGGATAAGACAGCCGGTGAAATGACTAGCATAGAGGCATTCCATCTTCGTCCTCAGGGTTGGCAACGCATTTGCAGTCTTGTGAATGCGAATGTCTATGGGTCACAGTTTCCACTTACCATCAGGTGGCCTGTGTGCTCGTTTGCCTTCCCATGCTTTAAAAAAAAAAAAAAAAAATAGATCTGTGTGCTCGTTAGCACGCTCTGTGCCTCAAAAAATAAATTGACAGACCAAAACAACGCTGCTGTTCTTTTATGAAAATCTAAGCCGAGTTGGAATGAACAGAAATACCACTAGACATACAACCACATTTCTACTTGTGTTACAATAAAATTATCACGGTAACGTTAGATTCACACCAGACAATCATACGACTGGAACTTTAACTAAGCATCAAAGCGCAAATGCAGCTAAAAAGAAATAAGATAATAATAAAAACAGGTCAAGTTTTTTCTATCAAGAAGCGAGAAAAATTTCCAATACAGTACACACGGGCTGTCCTTACAAAGCATTATTTGCATTGTGTGAACGACAATGAATGCAATTTGTCTTTGTGCACGATTCATCTCATTTTATTCCCCTGTCTCTGGAATCCATAAAACCATATAATGCGATTTGATTTGCGCACAGAGGGTTCTTTAAGGTGGTTTATTTTCATGTGAATAATATGTGGCACACGCTGCCGTGCCGCCCTATTGTCGCAATGCTAATGTTCAGTTGCGTGTTATAATTTACTTTAGATATGATTTTAAGTTTCGTTTGTTTTGTTGCTATTTTCTGTGGCAGTAAAGATATTGTCTTTCGATCTTGGTTTTTAATGGTAAATTATTCATTTTCCATCTTTTTTAACTTGTGCTGTGAGACCTTACTTCTTGCTTTTCCTGATTTTAGTTAGTTAGCACCCTATAGGTCTTTATTTACTTGCAAATGTCACAATATGCAGCAGAAGTTTGACGACGCGACAGCCTAGTCGTTAGTGACCCTGCCCACGAAGCTAGCGGTCCCGGCTTTGATCCCCGGTATAGGCAAATATTTGTGTGATGAGCGCGAGTATTTGTTTCTGAGTCTTGGGTGATTCCTATGTATTTAAGTATATGATTTATCTGTACAAGAAAGTTTATCTTTGCCTAGTACAAGCCTAGAGCTTAGTTTGGGGCTAGGTCAATTTGTGCGAGGTTGTTCTCTGATATTTATTTATTTATTTAAAGTGGCCGGTACTTAGAAGCTTGACTTTTTTACGCCTCAAGATACCGTAGACCTAAGTGTTCAATATTAAAAGAAAAACGGTCTCGACAGTCTGACATATCGTCGGTGATACTCCTAAACCGCGTATCTAACAAATTAATGATAGAGCAAAATAAACCTTACTACCTTATTGAAAAGGTGCATTTTATTCCATATTAACAATGTTACTTACGCGGTTTTGTAGTTTCACCAACGATATGGCTGCGGCTGGCTGGCTGACGCCACACCAACTGACAGTAAAGTAACCATTTATTTTATACACGAACGCACAACGCGCTGGCCCAGTTGGTAGTGACCCTGCCTACGAAGCTAACGGTACTGGGATCAAATCCCGGTAAGGGCAGATATTTGTGTGATGAGCGCAAATGTGAGTCATGGATGTTTACTATGTATTTAAGTATATATTTCTCTATTTAAGTATTTATATCGTTGTCTAGTACCCATAATACAAGCCTAGAGCTTAAATTGGGACTAGGTCAATTGGTGTGACATTGTCCCCTGCTATTTATTTATTTATACATAAAAGTTTATTGTCGTTTTTCAGGTACGGAACCCTAAAAGTTGCAAAATTAGAGAAGGAATAGATGTCCAGTCTAAACAAATAAACGTTAACTGAACGATAAAACTCAAAATAAGGATTATTAACTGCTGTAGTAATTGAATAGTTAAACGCCTAAATGAAACGGAAGGGGATACTGTAAACCAATACTACGCGTACAACAATAACGTAAATTGGACAAAAGAAAGAAGTACCAAGTAGTTTTTATTTAAAAGTGTAACACGCAAAAGAACCCAAATAAATTTGGTTATAAAATACTTTCTACTGCAATAAATTCGTAATTGAACTGACAAACAAAATATGAAACAATACACGAGAACAAACTCCTCCGTGATTAGAACAAAGTGTCTCAAAACTTGTCTAAACACGTCCACAAATGCTCCCGATAGAGGTGTAGCCGTAATTACGAGTTTCATTCCCACTCGAGAAACTCGTTATTTCTGTTCGGAAAAGTGGAAAATACCCGTTCGCGGTAATGAATGAACTTGCGCGTCCCGGTGTACCTGAAATGTACTGAAGAGCTGGTGATAGGGGGAAGTGACCTGAATTGGCATTCATTTTGAAATGATAGTTGCAAGTACTCTAGAGCTTTGTTTTTTTTTTTAATCTTCTCGTTTTGTGTTCAATTAATTATGTGTGTGTAACCTTCCGTGGTTTCACCTGATGGTTCCAACGGAAGACCAGCGGTGACTTTAATGCCAGCATTACGCTGAGTTGGGACCATTTCGTGGCTACTTTCTTCTTGTATTTGTTAATCTGTTCTTTATTATGCATGTCACGAATGAATGATTTTCTTTCTTTCTTTCTTTCTTTCTAGGACGCTGTTTAAAGTAGCTTCTGTCCTTTACTAGCTAGGACACTTGTAGCTTTAGTTTTCTTGCTAGAGTACGATAGTTTTATCAATATAACATATTTAGAATTTTAGTGACCTAATTCATAAATTTTGGATTTCGATTTAGGTCTCTATAGTTATAAATTTGTGACTTGATGTCGGAAGCTGAAATGTTGAATTAGGTCATTATAATTCTACAGGTGATGTGCGTGGACGATATTGTCAATCTTATGAATAAGAATGTACTGAATAAGGGCCAAAAAAAAGCACCTGAAACCGACGTACGTGCATGAAGAAATTGATGAATGTATAGGAAGCGAAAGTTCTGCGTTAAGATCGGTGCACCCGGCGTTCCCTACCCCATTGGGAGACAGGCGTGAAGTTATGTATGTATGTATGAATTCTCAATCTTGCGGTGATAGATAAAAGTGAACTGAATTGGCATTTATTTGAAAATCTCGCGCCTCATAAATTTTAAATTTATGAGGCGCTGTTTAAAACCAGTATTTATATCCAAGAAAGGCAATTCCTCAGAAAATGAATTTAGTAACGATTTTTATATATTTCTAGACGTAACTATTACTCAAGTAAGTAAGTACTTTTGTCCAGCAAAGGGATAAAACATAGGTTATTTAGAAAAGGTTATAAGTCGCTTTAAGACATGGTTATAGTTTACTTACTTGTTTTGAAGTAATGTGCTATTTTCATAGTAATATTACATTTATTATACTGTTAAATATTGACTTACTCCAAGTACACATACAATTCGTCTTTCATCATACATTCTGTTTTAATCTAAAGGATGTTTAAGAAGCATTGAACGCGGTATCTTCAATATAAAAGGCTTAGTCGGGCGAAAAATAAATTCCTCGTTTCTTTGATAATATTGGTAAAGAGCTGTGCAAATGTTCTTGTGTACGGAAATACTCAAGGCGTGTGATCAGTGTACGTAACATATATTATATTCCTCAAGTTATATTTTGTGTAAATACGTTTTTGAATTTACTTTGCTAATGATTCGTAACGCTGTAACGGAAAAATACGCAAGAACCGAAATTAAAGAGCACCATTTATTAATGTAAAAAGAACAAACTTTTACTATTATTTGTTTAAATTTGTTACACAATTTGTTACAAAAAATACGGGATGTTAAAATTATTTTGTATAAAAAATAAAACAGTCAAAGCCAAAAGTAAAGAAATTATTCCAATACATGTCTCATGTGCTTGTTCTGCAATTCTGCATATTAGCTACTATCTAGTTAACTGTCGGTATCTGGTGTCAGACACAGCATTGTGCAGCTACAGGTCGTCCATTGTTGTCATTGTCGCCTCTATCTTGCTGGTGAAGCTGTACGATCTAGAACAATGCTATAGTGAAATACACATATCTTGGTCTTCAACTGAGGGCCCTGCCAAGATTCACTACGCTAACCAGCTTTTCTATTCGTTTCGCTTTTAAACCAAATCGCATTACTGGTAGATGACGTCATATGAAAAGTCACGTGATCTACCAGTGAAGCGATTGGTTTAGAACGAATCGAATAGAAACTTTAGCGTAAATGCATCTTGGCAAGGACCTCTCTACGGAATATAGAGTAATTTAGGCCAGACCGGATATTTACTTAAGAACCTATCAAGATAGTGGAGTCGTGTTTGGTTATAAAGTGTCAACAACATTTAGATGCACGGTGATGAATCTTCAGTATATTAGAGAGTAATTAGTGCACAATAGACTGATATAAACATGCCCGTGTGGTTGCCGGGTTAGAATAGTGCCACTCCATGTCTTCCCGTGGATGTCGTAAGAGGCGACTAAGGGAATCAAGGCTTGTAGTACTGTTAGGCGATCGGCTTGCAACCTGTCACTAATACACTGGTGAACGTCTTAGCTTAATTGTGCAAAATTTGGTTACAGAATTATCAACAAGTTTTTTAGAGTTGTCTGTAGCTCTGCCTACCCTACTCTGGGAATGAGGGCGTGAGTTTATGTATGTATGTATGTATAGTGTATTTCTATGGAACTTGCTAACTATGTAAACAAAAGACTTAACTTTGTTTTGTCACTATTTCTCCTTGAATGTTCACACCATCTCATCAAACACCATTGAAACCATAAACTATTGAAATGGTCGTTACTGTAAAATACTAAATCGCCAAATATATGTAATACTCTTTCTTGGATATTTCATTAAAAGTTTAAATGGTTTCATAAGTTAGGTTATTAGGACCTGATGGAATGACGTTTTTGTTTCTTTTAAATTTTACAATTGTCTATGATGGGTAGTGTTGTGGCTAAAGTTGGCGATATATTAAGGCCCCTACACATTACCTAACTCACGCTGATCACACTCACAGATGATATAACGGCCTTTTGTAATAAATACTGGTGACATATCATCTTCAAGTACCGATTTTTCTTCTTTCGGTATTTTATTACTCGATATGGTTTGACATAAGGAAAGGAGTAATGCCCCTCACTAGTAAATTCATCATTCAGAGACAATTTCAATATGGCGGTTTGTTTACATAGTTAGCAAGTTCCATAGAATTAGACTTTAGACTGATATAAACAAATGTAATTGGTAGATTTCCTTGTTGTTGTTAGAAGTTTAGCTGCGACATTGCCGCTTAACCCCAATTAAAAGGCGTCTTATGGGCATGACCACACTGGACGGCCGATTAAAATGCAGTGCAAATACAATTTTACGCGTTACTTATCCTATTCAAAAAAATGGTCTGCACCTTTTCCTGACTTACACCGTTCAAACCTAAACTACAAAAAATAACATAACTAAGAAATATAAAACATAATTACACTACATCATAAACATTTATGGCGTTTACTACACACCATGTATACGTTGCATAAGCCCCAGTTCAGCGCCATTAACATATTGGATCCATCGAGCGACATCGAAATGTAAATAGAAAACCTCATCTTTTCATGAGGCAAATAAAATCCGCCGCTTGTACCGGAGTTAATGGAAAGGCTATATGAGGAAAGTCGTTAAGTCTGTAAATTGACAAGTGTGTGTTTTTATTGGCTCTTTGGGGTGGGAGTTGATGTTTGGTATGTATATGTTTATAAACTTAAGACGTGGACGTTAATACAAAGAGATAGAGAGTAGATTAAGCCATTATTTCTTTAAGTGCTGTGACATTTCATTACACACTTCTTACGATTTGATTAATGATGTCAATGTGACACAGTTCTTCGGTAGGTCAATATTCCATTTTGCCAATTATTAACTTATTAATATTCACATTACTAAAGGGAAAACTTTTAGGCAGGCTGCCATACAGCGCGTACTAAACAGACAACATAAAAATGCTAGTAGTGCAAGATAACAACACGCTGTATAGTAAATACACATGCACGATATTTTGTTTAAAGTATCTTTTGCATAGATAGATAACATTTTTGCATAAAAATATATAGTCAGTTTCTCATGCTGCCTTTATTTTGTAAAAGGGTTTATTTAGAATTCACTTGCTAACTTTGCTTTCCTTGTAAAAAAGTTGTACGAGTATCACTACATAGTATAAAACAAAGTCGCTTGCGCTGTCTGTCCCTATGTATGCTTAAATCTTTAAAACTACGCAACGGATTTTGATGCGGTTTTTTTTAATAGATAGAGTGATTCTTAAGGAAGGTTTATATGTATAATACATTCCACGCGGGCGAAGCCGCGGGCGGGTCGCTAGTTTGTTATATTTTTTATTTTTTACTTTGCCTTCATTTATCTGTTTTAGACGTAACTTCTAAGTTCTTTTATTAAGATTGTCTGGAACAGATAAACCGCCGATTGTCGCCGCCAAACCGCCTGTTGTTTACTGTTTACAATGTTAAATTAAATCGCTATATTTGTTTCAATAGTTATTCTCTGTATAGTATGCTTTCAAATATTGTACTTTTAACTATGGTATTAAAACCCAAGCGTAATTTTGTTAATAAGGCTCATAGAGGCAAAATATTAACGCATTCGCTCATCAAATATATTTACCACTCATTAATTGTGCACACATTTCGTTAAATTCAAAATAGATCGTGTGAAAACAGAAATGCTACAATTCCTTTGACATAAAATTTCTCTATTTTTTAACCCACGAATCTTATCCTCCGATTGTAATTGTACATAATGAGGCAACAAATGAACTGAAAGTGTCACTCGTTTATCTGGTTGCTGTAAATTGCTGACTTCTGACCGAGGAAATTCGTGCCCATTGTGCGCGACGCCTGCCTTTTCATTCAGCTTGCACACACTGAATGGAATTTAAAAGCAAATGCAGGGGTAATCGACTGTTGGCTACGATTTTTAAACTCAACGGCTTTTAGTGGGAAATAAAAATGGTTTGTGTGTACGCGTAGCGCAGCAATTACCATTTTGTGATCATTGTACCTTTTCGCGTCTAATATTGATTCTATTATATTTTCGAAGGTGGCCTAATGTATTTTCTTAGATTCATTAAAGGTTGTTTTTTTTTATTTCTTGATATTTCTAAATACAATATAAAATTATATTCCTGCCACTTCCTAAATTTAAGTCATCCCTTAGAGTAGGTAAGTAGTGTTGTCTAGTTGCATGTTTGAAATATTGTTTTCTTTTGCTGTTACTCCTATCGTTGTACCTATGCTTCCTTAAATTTTAATATGTCTCTGTAACTTGTGGCAACTCTGCTGGTTTATGTTAAATTCATGTTCTTTTTTACCTTTAAGTTATACTGTACCGTTTGTGCCCAAATAAAACATTAAAACATTAGTTTTCTATTTGCTTTCGATAAATTATATTTGTTTGAAGTTTCGGGTTTTCGCAATAAAGGCGACCACACAGACATTTTTCTACATATTATTATAGATCGACTAGGAAAACTACAGTCACTAAATCAATCTCCATTTAACTCAACATGATTACTATGGTCAAAAATAAAAGAAAAAACCACATAAGGAATATTATGTACCTACACCCTACAATCTGTAGGTGTCTCGATACTAATGCCAGGCTACATTATTCCTATAGAATAGTTGGTTGTATACAAACCGCACCCTATATCGGGTACCTGGTATTCGATGTTATAATATCATGACCGAACTCAAAACAGCCCGCCCTTAGCTCTCTAAGCGGCAAGACGACCAATTGAGATTATGAATACAATCCACGGCTCAACTTTGTTTCTATTTATAAACAGAGTATCGATGAAAATATTCGACTGAGCCAGCTGTTCTTCACCCCTGACGCGAACATAGGGGTGATTTAAGTTTAGCGTGTATATCTGTCCGTCTATGTGTAGCATTAGGGAACCTTTTTACGTACGATCGTTCGGCAGAAGCCCTGCTGCCTAATTGAAAATGCAAGCGCTAAAATGTGTTTGTACGCTATGACGGGACTACTTAAACTCGCAGGTTCACCGAACGTCATTTTTAAAAGAATAATGCTCCTGATTCAGAAGTGGTTTTTTTATATAGAAAATATAGCTTAATGGGTAGTTCTTAGCTAAGTTTGTTGATAATCGGTTCAGCTATTAAATAATTATCGGCAATGAAAGTAAGGGTCACTATTATGCCGGGTTTTTTATTTATATTTATAAGTATTATCTAATCTCTAAATAGTATTAAACGAAGTCGCTATCAGTGTCTGTCCAGCGGTTCTATTCTTGGCGGTATAATGGCCCTTCTACACGTTGGCCAATCATGGACGTGCGTAAGGGACGGAGCAATACGTAAGAGTAAGATGCAAGAATATGTTGCTCACTCTTACGTATTGCTCCGTCCTTCACGCACGCCCATGATCCGCCAACGTATAGAGGGGCTATAAACCATATCGTCTTTGACCGGTTATCGTATTGTCAACGCTTTGGGAGCTCCCATATACTTGACGACGACATCGTTTTTACCGGCTAGATTAGAGGCTCTGTTTGGCCGCTTACGTCTTCTAAACTGAGCAACGGACGTTTTTGTACGGTTTGCACTATCATAGAGAATTGAAAGGTTATATGCAGACCTAGGAATATACGGGGCAAAATTAAATGACAGCTAGGGATTGCCTATATCGATAAACTCAATTATCGATGCTTTTCCCACATACTAGTGATCGCTCCAAGTTTTTTTTGTAAAAATATTTTTTTATTGAAACTATGCAAAGGAAACAAAATAGAAACATAATTCTGGTTTTTCTTTATTTTAAAAGGATATTTTAACCTTCACTAATCATAATCATATTTTTTTACTCTTGACAAATTCTGATTGTTTATTTTAACAAAATGGGACAGTCATTCTGAAATACACAGTAAGAAAAATATTATGATGATGATGAGTAAAGGTTAGTAAAGTCTTTTAAAATAAAGAATAACCAGAATTATGTTGCTTATTTGTTTCATTGGCATATTTTCAATAAAAAAATATTATTACAAAAAAAACTTGGAGTGATCACTGGTATATAGGAAAAGCATCGATAATTGAGTTTATCGATATAGGCAATCCCTAGCTGTCATTTAATTTTGCCCCGTATATTCCTAGGTCTGGTTATATGTAATTCATTATATACATTTTGGTTTGTAGACGTGAGTTACAGAAGAACCGAAGCGACCATTGCAGTTGTAGATACTAGTTACAATAAAAAACTGGCGGGCGAACTCGTTGGCGCAGAGGTACTGGCAAATGTTCAAAACAACGGATAAAGATCTGTCAGGGTGCATAAAGTGAATGTTCCAGTGTATATTGCGCTCGTTTTTAAACGTCACTTGATCAGAATCTAATCCTTGTCGCACTAGGTGCTAAAAGTACCTACTACCTATGTCTTAATACTGAGAAAACATTAAGTTAGGTACATGAGTTAAAAACACATTCTTATATTCATGTAAATGTGTAACATAAGGATATGTGTTTTAGAAGTTGTTGGCACTACAATGAAAATATCGTTTTTTTTTATTCCATTAATTGCATGTGAATTTTAAATTTAAAAGTAATTAAAACAACATTTTAAGTGATATCATGGAATGCGATCTATCGTTCTATTATTAACGAAATATCGTTTTTAGTCGATGACCCAAGCCTTGTGCGAGCTATAAATAATGAACGTCCATTTCTGTGAATTTTCCGACCACTTCTAACTGAACTCTGCTTGATTGGAAGCTTTTATTGGTAAGCTTTTACCGTATTAGTTTGGAGCAGTAAACACACCACGGGACAAATTTTGATGAACACTATAATATAATCTACGAATAACTATTTTTAATTTTGACTTTTAATAGTGTTATTTTAGTTTCTTCAGTATTATTAGTATTTATTCTAGTATTTTTAAATGGATTGTTACTGCTAATATTATACTGTTGGTAATAAAAGGTACCCAAGTATTATTTTACAAAATTAAAAGGTATGTCTGAAAATACAGAGACATTAAAGTACCTAAAATTGTCTTCCGTAAACCTTCTCATTTACGATAGCTTTCTAAATTCCACGGATGATAAATGTTGGTAAATATAATCTGTTGGCGGAGCACAAGGTTCTATAAAATTATGTAAATCACTGTTTGTTCCATCTGTGTGGAAACGTGAGACTCATTCGCGTCGCCTTATCGCACTAGGGTTATAAATTCAGAATAAGGGATTACTGATTAATTTAACATATAAATGCTATTAAAGTTAAACGTTAAATGCAATTTTAGTATTTTATTTAATAAAGGTCCCATGGCTACGAACTATAAGCATTAATTTTACTAGACGAAGGCTATTTGTATATAGAGTCAAGTAAATTGATTCCTAGACCACTTTGGACTATGTCAAAGTGACGAAATCAATCAAAACGTTAGTGACATCTTATGATTTTATTTACAATTTCAATTTGACAAGGTGGTCTAGGAATCAATGTCCCTGATTATACACCACATAAATATCACGTGACTTTAAATACTAACAAATTGAAAAATATTCCAAATTCAATCTTCAAAATCAACAAGCTACAAAACAAAAGTATATCTGATCTGAATAACGGCCTCGTAACTTTTAAATTTGGAATGCAATCCGTAAGTCAACACACGTCCGCCATCCTACAATATACGAGTAGCTATAGGTTGTACGTGGTCACCAGTCATTAAATACGTCATTTATACCGCGGTTTCAATGATTTTTGCGTAAAATGCATTGGTTTCCGAAACAGTTGATTTAAATGAACGTTTCCAATTATTTAAAAGCGCGGTGGTGCGTGCGGCGTATTAAGTGTTTTTTAATCATTTATTTAAACGAGCACGCAATTTGTATGTTTTTATTAAAAGTAGTAAATACCTACTTTGGCTGACTTGTATGTTTATTTGTAATTCGATCGACACTTAACTTTATTAGGATAAAGAAAGAACATTCGAATATTTCTGCTCAGTAAAAAACAATAACCATAAGCTATGAGTGTTAACTCTGGCCTGAGATGAAAATAATAATTTGTAAAATAAGGATATGTGAAAATACTTTCTGAGGATTGTGTTCTCAAAAAACACACACCCTTGTTAGCAAAGAGAAAGCAAAAAAACCCTGGACTTTTTCTATTTAACCCTCCTAACAAAACGAATCAACAGTCAGCAAGTTCCAAGAAAAGCTTTCTGAGACAGTTCGCTGTTATTGCTTTTGTTTGTCTGATGACGCGGGCGGAATGAGCTTCAGAAAGCACGTATCGCCTTTAAAGCTTCCTGTTTTTGGAAACAAAAGCGGTTGATATTTTTTTTTTAAATACAACGCGG
Source organism: Acleris emargana (assembly GCA_927399475.2). Classification (NCBI taxonomy): domain Eukaryota; kingdom Metazoa; phylum Arthropoda; class Insecta; order Lepidoptera; family Tortricidae; genus Acleris; species Acleris emargana. Next base: position 6,132,446 of record OV656847.1, read on the forward strand.
TTGGTATTAGGCCTATCTATCTGATGTTACTATTTCTCTTATTAATATAACCTCAATTCATTCAAATTAAGAATGCTGATAACTGCATGCAAACCGTCAACATTTATTTTAAAGACGTATAGTTTCCGTACCGTTTATTTAATACCCTGCCCGATGATCAATACTGACTGATATTGTCATACTTTCCTATTATAGGCATACTAATATTGCATTTTACACAAAAATTACATGTAATTTAATTTACCAATAAATATGTGAATATGAACACGAATACGCAAGTTTTTAGATCCATATATAATTTACGAACAAAAAGCGGTTGTTTACTTTTAATAAAGCATTTATTTACCTAACTACATTGTTGTTTGGCTTTGTTGCCTGTGCCCACATATACGTTTGTTTTTATCTGAACACTGGCAGTAAATAAAAGGATGCCACATCAATCAAAAACGATAACTGGTCTATTGTGACTGAACTTCGAAGCGTTTGTTACTTTTAAAAAGAGAACGTGTTTTTGAATTTTGTTTCTTCCATGTTCAAATACGTTTTTTATCAGTGACAGTGACTGGTACCTACTCTGCTTTACTTTGACCTCATTTTCATCGAATGTTAACGATCAGACTGCTTTTGCTTTAGTTATTAATAAGAGCTACTTTTATAAATGTAATACAGGGCTACTCTACTTGGTCAAACCTTATTGCTTTAGACATCTTATTGTATTGTCAACGTTATGATAGCTCTTATTTACGAGTTAAAAACAATAAGATAACATGTCAAAGCAATTAAGTTTTGTCGAGTAGAATAAAGTCCCAGGCTACGAAATCCTAAAAAACTTTCTGCCTAAAATATCTATTTTGTGAGACAAGCTTTTCTTGCCGATTTTACTTGTCTGCACAATCATCATCTGCGTATCTAGACCAATCTATGTAAAGAGTCCAAGCGATTTGAATATTCTACAAGTTATTGACCTTGGTTGCTGCCACAGGCTTTGCCATGCCCACAAACAACGAAAATAATGTCGATTGGTTACCTTTGATTATTAAATTATTACTGAACTGGGGCTTTGGACCTATGGCACGTATTTAAAATTGGCGGACCATGTGACCTTGCGACCTTTTGCAGGACCCCTAACAGGTTTAACTATTTCATCAATAAAACGTAAGAGTTAATGCGTAGAACTCATGTTCGATCGCTTGGTATGAATAAACGCGGTGAAAGATATAAAATTTCATTTACAATGGTCCTGCTTGCACTTTAACTTGACATTATATGTAAATTAGCCATGTTATACCTATATTTACCGATGTGTCACGACTAACCCGGCCAATTGAATTAATCAAGTTTGCTAAACAATCGAATGCCAAAACTGGGGGGGGGGGGGGGGGGTTATTATGACATAGCTATGCAGTTCATTTAACCGCGAGTGTAAAGGACGGAGCTATAGATGCTACATAACTCTGTCCCTTCCTCTCAGCGTAAACTGACCTGAATAGCTATGTCATAATAAGCCCCCTGTACAATATAATTTGTAATATAATACTCGTAAATAAAATCTGATAATCTCATACAAAATTCAAAATTGTGAATACCATTTCAAAGAAAACATCATAATAATGTCTGTCATAATGTTACATTTGAGCCGTCCTTCATTCTAATGGGTTTTGTTTGACCACGAAGCCCAATTTCACCAGTTCCGGGAAGATACCCACATCAAATGAAATTGTATTTATGTAAAGATACGTGATATTTAGTTTGGATGTTTCATTAAAGTTTGTTTTTTTTATTTAGTTTTCTTTCTGTTTGAATAATTATATGATGTTTAAACATATGTTATTCGGTTTCAAAATCTTAATTAACTTCGCTAACTTTTGAGAGAACATGTTACCTAGGTCTAGAGCAATTATTTCAATTATGCGATTAGCAGTAGTAAGTGGCTCAGAAATTATGGATTTATTTTGAATCAGTTGAGATTTGGGAATAATGATAATAATTCAATACATTACTACTTTATTGAGAATTGAAAATCAAGTGTTAAAATTAAGAATTACTTATAGAAATTCTTAGCCAAGGGAGGCAAAGGTGTACCTCAAGGTAGCCTTCTTTGCCATTATCATGAATACCTTAATAACTTCTAAACTAAAACAGATTGAAGAGTTAGAACTATTTTCTAAACCATTAAGGAAATAGCTTTCTTATCCCTTAATGTTAACGTCAAGTTCAGGGACACTCTGTATAAACATCTTACTAAGGGCGTAGAACTTGAATTATATGTAAATTTGTAGAATTGCGACATATTTTCTACTTTAGCGCACGAAAGTACCTCGCCCAAGTAGAGCTGTCACTTTAAAAAATAAATTCATAATGTTAACTAACCTGTCACATAGATAAGCACCGAGTACTGACCCCCACCAACGATGTGACCGCCGGAGCACTGACCTTATATTATGAACTTTAGGGCATTCGTAAATCACTTGAGGTTTGCGGCTTTCAGGCGTGGTGGTAAAACACGACAATGCTGCAGAACAAAGTTGATACGAGCACGCTATACAGAGTGACATCAAATTGGTAATACAAAAGTCCACTGGGAATTCCACTAACTCAGTTGTTTACATTACGCTTCTTTAACTATCGCTAACTTTCTAATTCAACTAATAATTAAAGTCCTGAAGTGTGATAATAAAGCATTTAATACTTAACTGTCTTTTCTGTCACTCGATGTTATCAGTTTAATTTAAGGCTGGTTTACACTTTGCGAAGTAGCAAGTGAAGGTAAGAGGTGATAAAGTTAACAAGTTTTTACGGTAATTATGTTAAGAAATCGTTTATACATTGCTTAGGCCCTGTTTTCACTTTGTAGTGCAAATGTGAAGTTCATACATCTGTTACTTGCTATTTGACAGGGAATGTATGAACACTTGCACTTATAAAAGTATATTTTACTAATCACTTTACACCTGAACCTTTCATCTGCACTTGCTACTTCAAAAAGTGTAAACAAGCCTTAAACATAAAATTAACAAGCCTAAAACAAAAATTTCACTTGAAAAAATAATCTTTCAATTAAATAAGCAGCACGAGACTTATAAGAGGGGTTGAGTTTGATTTTGTATAACCAATTTGAAGTAAGCCTGTAGATTTAGTAAAATCAAATGATACCGTATTGTCAATTTGCACTAAACCTAACGTTTACATATTCTATAGGCTTTATATTTTCGATTGGTATGACAGGTGGCGCCACTAGCGTTAACAGTCAAATTTAAACAGCTCATTATTTTAAATATTGTTTTATTTCATTTTGATACGTTATTTGCACTATAATAATATTATTTATACATAATTATACGCAATTTACATTGTGAAATATAATTATTAAGATGGCACCGCCAAAAAGCAGAGCCGGCGAAAAAGAGGACCTGGACAAAAGGTTAGTGGGTGTCATTTTGAGTTTAGAAGAAGAAATGAAGGAAATAAAAAGTAAACTGACCGATTGCTATGACCTGATCATATTGCAAAAGCAAGAAATTACCCTACAGAAAAACCAAATTGAGGGATTGATTAAAATTGTCAAAAATGTACCTGGTGACGAACACGACCCACCACTACACATTGCACACGCGATTCCTCACAGATTCCACTGCACAAACCACAATGTCTCCCTGAACGAGTCCGGGCCCCAAGGTCTTGAATACTTGGGCAGCACCAGCTGTGATCACACCAGCCAGCCTCAAGAACCCGTCAAGCGGGACGCGATCAGTTGCGTCGCAAAGCCGACCACATCGTCGACGCCATTAACACCGAAGGAGTCTGCTGAGCCTGTTCTGAAGCTGCGCCGTGGCCGGCCGCGCCGAGCTGCCGTACCATCAATGCCTAAAGGCGATGTTGGTGCGCAGCAAAAGCAGAGTGTGGTTGCCGCGAATGATCCTGCTGCGTCGGTGTCCGTGGAGACGCCTTCAGCAGGGACGCCAGCGCCGAGCGGAACACCCCGCGGGGCCCTCCGTGCCGCCGCGCCGCGTCATGCAAGCCTGCACGTTTTTAACCTCAGCAAAGACACCTCCGTAGACGACGTCCTCCAACATGTGCAGTCCGTGATGAACGTGAAAAACGCACAATGTGAGAAGCTAGTAGTTACCAGGGGACACTATTCGTCGTTCAGGCTTGACGTGCCGGCTGACCAGGCAAACCTGGTAAGGAACACGAAGTATTGGCCCGACGGCGTATCAATAAGGCATTTCAACTTTGTTACTCCAAAAAACTCGACAAGTCCCGTAACAAAGTTAAGACCACGCTAACCTCTGCCTTTAAAATTATCCACCAAAATGTTCGCTCCATATGTGGTAAAACTGCGTTGCTGGACTTGGTTTTGAATTCAGAAAACCCGGATGTACTGGCCTGTAGCGAGACCTGGTGCAAGCAATCTGAGATTGAGCGAGTTAGGTTATGTGGGTACGAGCTGGCGAATAGCTACTGCCGCACGCGCATCGCGCACGGCGGCGTCGCGCTATTCACACGGGCCGATATTCAATATCGCCAGCGAAACGACTTGCAAAGCCTGGCCGTTCAATTTCATTTTGAATTTTCTGCCATTGAAATAAGTCAATGTAATTTAATTATTATTGTTATGTATCGAACCGGGAATGGTGATTTTGACATTTATTTAAAAAATCTTGAAATACTGTTAGGTAAGCTTACAGATGAAAACAAAAGATTTATTTTAGTCGGTGACCAAAATGTAGATTTTCTCTCCGAAAATAGTTCACGACGACGGGTTAACGAAATTTTAAAAAGTTTTTACTGTATAAATTGTATTAATTTTCCGACTCGTGTGTCCGCGCACAGCTCGAGCTCCATAGACTGCGGAGTTGTTCCCTGCGGCCGCGGTGACGTCACGGCGGCGCCCCTGGACACCGTCGTGAGCGACCACAACGCTCAGCTGTTTACGTTAGCTATGCAGCCACTGAGCCGTGCCAAACAAAACTCTTTCATTCAAAAGAGATTATTTAAAGATGAATTTATATTTGCATTTCATACTGACATTAATAATTATGATTGGAATTTTATTTATAATAACTCAATTGACATTAATGATAGATTTACCAAATAAATAAATTAAATAAATAAATTTAATATACATTTTCCAATTAAAAATATATTATTAAAAAAGAAAAAACATCTACCGTGGATGACAAATACCCTATCAAAATGTATTATCAATTATAATGATTTAACAGATATGAAACGTCAATACCCTGACAATTCTGTATTAACGGACTCCATTTCTCGCTATTGTTCGCTTATTAAATCGGAAACGATAACTGCACGTCAGAACTATACCGAGCGGCGTATTATCGACAGCACAAACCCATCCAAGGAAATGTGGCGTGTAGTCAGCGAGGAGGTATCCACAAAGCCAAGGAATCATATTATATCTCTAAATGATACAATTGGTAACCAAATACCACATAGCAAAGTCCCTGAACACCTCAACCAGCATTTTCTTACGGTCGCGTCGAAGATTTTGTGGTGCAAACGGATAAACGTAGCAGTATGCGTTACCTCGAAAGTTTCCTACAGGACGCCGATGTTCCTGACTTCGAGCTGCCCGCGGTCTCGCTCGCGGACTTGGACCGCGCGCTGCGCTCCATGATGAGTGCGCGCGCCACGCTTGACGTGTACGACATGTCCTTGGACTTACTCATGTGTGTCTGGCCAGTCATGTCGGGGTTATTGGTCGAACTTATAAACTCCATGTTCAAAACCGGCGTGTATCCCGACGTACTGAAAAGCACACGGGTATGTCCAGTTTATAAGGGAAAGGGAGAAAAGTGTTCTGTGGATAATTATAGACCCATAACGATAGTGCCCAATATTTCAAAAATTATTGAATCGATTTTGTCAAACCGTTTAATGCGACATCTTGAAACAAATGACTTACTGACTGACAACCAATATGCCTACAGACGCAATAGGTCCACTACTGCGGCAGCCCGTGAAATCTACGACTGTATTGCTACAGCTCTAGATGACAAGTACAAGGTGGCAGGGATCTTTTGCGACTTGTCAAAAGCATTTGACATTATTAATAACGATTTGCTCCTAGAGAAAATTCAAAAATACGGTATTAGAAACGAATGCTATAAATTATTTAAATCATTCTTAAGAGGCAGAAGGCAGACCGTTCAGGTTAAAATAGACGGGAAAAACTTGAAATCGATAGCAGGGAACGTAGAAGTTGGCATTCCGCAGGGATCGGCGCTAGGGAATACCCTATTTTCAATGTTTATTAATGACCTCCCATCCTCGGTCGCAGAAGGTCTGACGGTGCTGTTCGCCGATGACACCACGGTGGTCGTGAGCGCGTGCACGTACGAGCAGCTCGAACAGAGAATAGCTAGCGTGTGCGCGCACCTTCACAGTTGGTTCTCTGCGAATGGCCTCGTCGTCAACGTTACGAAGTCCAGCGTGATGCTGTTCACAGCCGGAAACACCAAAGCCATCCCGTCGTTCCAAAGCCCACTACCACATTGCGCGTCATGTACTCTTCTCGGGTTTACATTAGATGCTAAGCTAAATTGGAAAAACCACGTGTCTAATCTGTGCGGAAAACTTGGTAGTGCAGTATTTGCACTACGCAAGCTCAAACCAATAGTTTCTGATGATGCACTGCTTAAAGTATATTTTGCCTATTTTCATTCAATTTTGTCATATGGTATAATTCTATGGGGTAATTCTACGGACTCTAAACACGTTCTTACCTTGCAGAAGAGAGCTATCCGTACACTGGCAGGTGTCAAACCGAGACATTCGTGTAGGGAACTATTTAAAAAATATGGAATAATGACGCACTATTCACAGTATGTTTTTGACATTATAATGTACACTCATCACAACATTAATAAATTTAAACGTGTGAATATGCCCGGCAGGGTCACCCGGCAAACGGGCCGCCTCCAACGTGTGCCGCGGCGGCTGGCGCTGCTCGACAAAAACCCGCGCGTAATAGGGCCCGCTTTCTATGAGCGTCTACCCGCGGACATAAGAAATGAATCTTCGGATAAAAAATTTGGTCACCGACTTAAAAGTCTGTTATTAACGAAATCACTATATTCCGTTAAAGAATATAGTGACGATTAGATTATGGTTTTATTTTTATTTTTATTTTTTACACTATTATTGACATTTTATGACTGTAGCATTTGAGCTATATTTCTTTGTTTTATTACTGTTTTTATTTTGATTCATTATTATTATTACTTTTGTACACATTACACATGCACTTACTGACATTATTTGATTTTTACTTTTTTATATTATTACTTTTTTTGTACACTGACGATCTTATTGTGAATTTATTATAAATATGCGACATATAATAATGTAATTTCCAGTATGAAATAAATGACTACTACTACTACTACTACTACTACTACTAAGTTATATTTTAAACAACCAATTACAATTTAAAAAAAAGGCTCATTTTAAATATTTTTTATATCATATAATTAAGTGCTGCACTGAAATTTTTCAGCCTACCTAGTCGCCATATATTACTTAAAATATTTAGTTTGATATAAAATACTTTTTATCGAATAAACAGCCCGGTGAAGGTCGTCTCGTATTCGGATCTTAGACCAATAAGAGCTATAATTCTATAGCTCGTTGGCAATACGATAACATGACAAAACAACATGGTTATACAGTACTACTTATCTCCTTCTTAATAGGGGTTTAGCTATCACACTTGCACTCGTAACTAACACTATATTTTGTCACTTGTGTTTCACTGAAAAACGAAGATTGTCAATTCGACGCCGTAAAACAATACTGCCCTACAAAACCAATAAGCGGTATTTCAAATTTGATAGCCACAGTAGATTGAACTCTCTCCTGTTAGAAATGAAGTTGCAATTGCAAGACTTTTATGAGATGCCGCTTTATGGATTAGCAAGGCAGAATATTGTTTTTTAATACCGCCATTACTCTCAAGTAAATAAGAGCTATAAAAACAATGACATGACAAAAATCTTGGACCTCTACATGTTAACACATAGATATGCGACCGCAAGCCGAAGCGATGTAGATTTACTTCAGAGTGGCCAAATTTAACCGAGCCGACCCGAATCGCGATGCCAATCGATACGCAAAGACTGACGGAATCCCGAAGTTCTCGGACAAAGTATCGATACAAAAAGAAACGTCGAGAACTTTTAGGGTTCCGTAGGAATTAAGACGTAATCAGAATCGAAGAGTGCGCCGGGGATGGGCGATGGGCCACTAATAATTGCAAATATTGATTTTCTTTTGTTACATTAAAACTCATAAAGAAATGCAAGACGGGATTCAAATTGGAATATCTTTTATTTGAATTCGTTGGGGATAATAATGGCTGTTGGTTTAAAAAATAATGATAACGTACTTTATTCGTTAGGTATGACGCTGTTATGTCTTGTGTTCTCAAGTAGGTATGTAGGAAGATGCTATTTGAAGGTAATTGTGATTTTATTTGAATTTTACTCAACAGATACCGTAAGACAGTGTTTGTCGGTCTATTCGGATTATTGTAAGTATTATTAATGTAACTACTTGGAAAAAAAAGTCCATGTAGTTCCAATACGGAATCCATCTTCGTTGAATGTACGGTCGCGAGCGTTAATTTGGGACCCATTTCAAGAAAAATATGCTTGAAGTTGTCAATGTCATTAGAGATGTCAAGTTATTTGTAACTTATAGGAAACTCAACCTTATTGTTGTAGAATGTCAGATTGAGTTTGGACCTAAGGTGGGTACTAAATTTAATCTCGTGACTGTAACTACTAAGAATAAAAAGTCCATCTAGTTCCATCAATGGAACTAACAATGTAACTAGTCGGAATAGACCTGTTTGTCTGATCATACAAAAATGTCTTGTGACTCTAGGGCTAAACAGCTGATCTTTTGTATGGGATAAACTTGAAACTCAGGGGAGGCAATAGGATATTTTATTAAATACTCAAACAAAAAGAGTTCGTAGATGAAGCCGTGACGAAACTCTAGTATTTAATGATTAAGATCCTTTTTTATTTGTCTATTTCATAAAAAGCGATTTTTACATCGCAATTTTTTTGATGTCCATAGGAACAGTTTAATAATACTTACCATTACGTCACCCATAATCCTGTTTAATAATAAGCTCAATAAAATACAATACATATTGCAAACATCATTAAAATAAAAAATGTATCTCAGTGCCAGTCTCCCTAATTTATAAGTAAACATGACCCATAATCAACTTTTTGGCATGGACAGTAAAGCAAAGGATGTTGTATCTATTTATAATTGAAAAACTCAACGTATATTCAGTCGGGCGGCCAGCAACAAATGAATAAACCTTTTAATCCCAACAGAATATTTTACTTCAACATATTATTTATAAAATATTGTGTTTACTTGAGGCTATGATGGATCCGTATTTAAATAAATGATTGTGTATTTAACTTTTTCCACTGTTAGGTTAGAGACCGCGAAGTTAATTAATTTCATCTCTATTTACGTAATATTTTGCTGCCAAATAATTTTACTCCATATTCTCATAATGCTAAAGTACTGAAGTAAAATTGTATCTGGCTAAGTAAGGGAGGAAAAATAAGCTTTATATGATCTCTTTCTCAATAGAATCTAGGGCGAGCACAATGAAGACAAAAGATGAGCGGAGCGCCTGATGACGTCACATTAGGAAGAATAGAGAGGGCTTATAGTCGATATTGGCTTAGGCGATAATTATTACTTATTGTACTTAGTCTAGTTCACCTAGAGTACGCGTTAGCTAGTAGAAATATGACGAGTTTTGGCAGTTGTTAGACTTTTTAAGACAATGGCATTATAAATAAATAAATAAATATCAGGGGACTATGTCACACCAATTGAACTAGTCCCAATTTAAGCTCTAGGCTTGTATTATGGGTACTAGACAACGATATAAATACTTACATAGATAAATATATACTTAAATACATAGTAAACATCCATGACTCAGGAACAAAATATTCGCGCTCATCACACAAATATCTGCCCTTATTTATTTATTTATTTATTTAATCTTTATTGCACAAAAGAATACACTTTGTATACAAAAGGCGAACTTAATGCCGTAAGGCATTCTCTACCAGTTAACCTTTGGGCAAAGCAGAGATTGTGGTGGCGGTGCAACATAGGGTCTAACATATATGTTGCTTAAACGTAATAATATATACCTACATACCAATATATTAAAATAAATATAAATACATAATATAAAAAAATATATAAAAATGAGGATAAGCACAAAACATTACAGATAACACCATCAGAGAAACAAGATGATGACTACCGAACCGGATTTGAACCCAGGACCGCTAGCTACGTACCAACTAGGCCAGCATTATATAATTTTATATTATGGCTTATCCTAACGAATTTTGCAGTTTTAGTTAAATTTTAAATCAGGGAAAATATTTAAAAAAACTCGTAATATAAAAGTAAAGATTGTTTATTCTACGTTTCATCAAAGTTTACGCCAAAAATCAATTTCAATTATGACTTCAAATATTTTTATTTAAATATTGCACGGAGACAGAATTCAAATTAATTATCCCATACGTAAACTCATGAAACCAACTCTTGGACTTGGTTACAAAAAACTACCGCAGACCGAACAGTTTCGCAACTTAATATAAAAAAATGTTAAAAATGTTTTTTTTTTTAATTTTACTTATTTCTCGTAAACAAAAGATCATCGCTGAACATACGTCATGAGTATTTTACCTATGCATAGTATGCATATTAACCTGAAGTAGCAAAATATTTTATCGATGGTAGCAACATCTTAATGTTATTCAACATATTTACTTTTTTCATTTTGAAATAAAGACAATAAACCAATTAGAACATGAATTTATTAGTTTATTTGAAAGAAGTTTTCAAAATATACAATTAATATGTTTTCCATATTTGTCGGTATTAAGGAGTGTCGTCTAGATGAAAATGTCTACTTTAAATTACTGACGTTCTCTCAACGTCCACAGTAGTGGTCATTGCGGGATTCTTAAAATGTTTATAATGACTCAAAGCCGATTTCTCATTCATGTAGGTTATTACAATTTCCTCACCTTTTATAAGACTCGTTAATTTTTCATGGTGTCGTAACCATCCTTAAAATTTTTGAAAATATTTTTGATTAAAATAAAATCCGCATACTTTTACTATCTTAAAAGACTCGATAGCACATTTGATATCGAACCTTTTTTTAGTAACCGGGAATTTTCAATGAGCACATGTATATCGTCATTTTTTATATCGATATCAAATCCCTAAAACGGGCCCGAGTTAGCACAGGTATGGTCATGAGGGTGTTTATATTCTCTTTTATAAAATATACTGTTTAGGTCACCTGTATGTTTGTATGTTACTAAATAACGAGAGAATACCATCCAACTACAAGGATTTAACATCTAGGTTTCTGTAACATGACCTAGGCAACTTCAAATAGAGTGTGGAGCCAAACACGGCCTATAATGATATTGGCTTGGCAATGTTCCAACTGATCGGTTACTATATCGATATATTATTATTATGTTATGATTTGGCTTTGCGGGAAAGGAAGAATACAAAACACAACAGTGAAGTAAGATACTGTAATATACTTATCTTACATTATTACGAATACTATATTGAATATAGGCCTTTGTAATAGATGTAGAGGCTCAAAAAACTTTGAAGCATTAATTCAATCCGATATATTTGTAACTATTTTTTGTTTTACGGCACACAATTTAAATCAACATCACGCACTCTTGCTTTTTGGAAAAACATACTTCGGTATACCTACCGGTCCATACATTAAATATACTTTTTCGCTCTTTTAACCAACCAACGGATCTCTAATATCGGTGATGTTAGTATCACTGACGAATCGGTTGTTTATTGTGTTTGGCGCGCGCGCAGCGATCGTGTAAATAGATCGTGCTACAGTTCGACTGCGGATTGTTTCGAATAAAGGTGATTTTTATACGAGGCTGCAGCAACGCAAACAATTATTGAAGTTGTATTTATTCTTTCTACATAAACAGAACACCCTATATCATAATTAAGGTGAAGCTTTTACCTATATTGGGCTAGCTATCCAGAGAGGTAATGTAGCCAGTGTCATAGGGACGATGCCGCGAGCGGACCTGCTAGAGGGGGTGTTCTTTTTATAGTGGTGATTATTATTTACATCATTAATATTTGAGTAGTTTAGTCTTATTTTAATTTAATTAAGTTTAGTTTTAACTTTTAATTGTAGTACCCAAATTAAATTCATGATTTGTGCTTTCATTTAAGATTGAGGTACCTGTCAGTATACGACACGTCTGTCCAGTTATGGTTGTATTATGACTAATAAACAATACATTTACTTGTACCTCGATCTTACGTCATATCTGTAGCTGCAAGGGTACACATGTTATAATTTAATTTTGTAAGTACACTTAACATCGTGATATCATTCAAATACCCCACTGGAAACCAGCGTCGTGGGTCGTGATTCATCATGCCACGGCATTACGCTGAATGGCATCCTGTGACACCATATGATACTCGCTTATTTATTTATACTTTATTACACACTATGTTTTGTTGACCTGTGTGGTCACCGGGTTAGAATAGTGCCACTCCATTTCTCCTGTGGATGTCGTAAGAGGCCACTAAGGGAATAATAAAGGCTTCTAGTACTCTTAGGCGATGGGCTTGCAACCTGTCACTAATACACTGGTAAACATCTTAGCCTGATTGTGCAAAACGTGGTTACAGAATGATCAACAACTTATTTAAGAGTGCTTGGTAATTCTGTAGCTCTGCCTACCCCACTCTGGGAATGAAGGCGTGAATTTATGTATGTATATGTATGTATGTTTTGTTTCCAAATTTTGACAATATACCTCTTTCTATTATTTATGATACCATCATTAAAGTATTGCATATAGTCTACATTTAAATATATAATTAAAATAAAATGCACTCTATCAACGTTATTCTGTGACTCCGACACCGCAGCATAAAATCAGTCAACTTCTGGAAACTTAGATTCGAAGCGTTACGGCGGCAGTTTCTCCAATTTTTCAGGAAAACTTTAAAACTAGAATCCAGGTAGAATAAAATAGGGCGATAAATTAAGCCAAGTTATCAACTTCATCCAGAACAAAGAATACTGTAATCCGGACTTAGCGACGTTTGCGGCGAGGAGCAATCGCTCTCGTCCAATCGGAAGGCTTTAAGGATTTGGAAAAGTTACGCCGATTAACGAGTTGCCCTTCGTTAGGAGCGAAATGGATGTGGCTTTACTATCATGTAAATGTAATTAAAATAAATCTGATTGGATGCATATTGAAACTTAAGAATGTGATAGTACGAAGGTATATAAAACGAAAAAGCCACAGGGGTGTGTTCGCACTCCTCAACACCATCTACCGGACGTGCAGCCAGATTCAAGCTTGCTGCTTGCTTGCTTGCGCGCGGGGGCGCGGCGAGCTGCCCTTCACTTTAACAACGACGAGTGCACACTACACTTTAATTTATCTAAATCAAATACGAACGGTTTAAGCATTGTACGTTGTACCTATTCGATTGGGAAGGACCTTTGTACTTACTTAAAAATAAACGCATTATTGAAGAGACCTGCCTCACCCAAAACTGGAACACGCCATCCAGAAACAGGGGGTTTATTTTTGAAATATACCTACACAATTTGTTGAATGATTTGTGACGAATGTTTTTAAAATGTGACCCTTTCATCTAAAACACGAAGACTCTATACACGTGCATTGCGTATGGATATCGAGACTACTTAAGCGGTAGATGTTTTTGGCTGATTTAGTACCTGACTGATCTCCATTTCAATTAATTTGTTAATAATTCCTAAGAAGTTTGTTTTGCCCCGTCTATTTATTTATTCTATGTGTATTTAACTGTACCATATAAAGTAGACGATACACGACTATTCATATTGTAATAAATCTTATTTTTTTCTTTTAGAGAACATCAACCAGCCGTGTAGAGCAGTTCTTTTAAATTTTATTGGCCCATCTTGCTACAATATGGTAATTAATTATTGGTAATATGGTATTATTTGTTATTCACTTGACAGTAAGAGATGTCATACAGAGGACAGTGTGAGTACAATATCGGAGCTAGATGGGATAAAACCAAGTGGAATAAAGCCCCAAGTGGCGTTCTATAAATACGAGAGGTCCATTTGTCAAATTTCTAATTTCTAATAAGAAAAGATAAATGGCAATGGTTTTTATTAAGCCAATAAACTGATCTTTAACGAAAGTTTTCAATGTCGGCCACGTTGTATAAATACAATATATACTTAGAAATGAATAATACCTGTAACAATACACATTTATACCAAGTAAGTCTATATTAATTAATAAGGTAAGTCAAACCCTTTGTAGAAACTCCGTTACATAATTGTAACACCCTATTTAGAATTCTACAAGCTTTAGCGTGTCAGAACTCACTTAAATTTAAGTCTTATTAATGTACTGATATACTTCAGTTTATATTTGATATGAAAGTATCTGACACTAGCTTCTGCCCGCGACTCCATCCGCGTAGAATTTGTAATTTTGCTATTCAAAGGAAATAGTGAGTGAACTTGGATCGCTGTGCCAAATTTCATCCAGCTTTGATCAGCCTTACTGGCGTGATTAGTAACATAATCTCGTCGTAAGTAATCTAATCATACATACACATACATAAACTCACGCCTTCAATCCCAAAGTGGGATAGGCAGAGCTAAAGAATTACCAACAACTTTTAAAACTTGTTGATAATTCTGTAACCACACTTTGCACAATTAGGCTAAGATGTTTACCAGCGTATTAGTGACAGGTTGCAGGCCCATCGCCTAACAGTACTACAAGCCTTTATTCCCTTAGTCGCCTCTTACGACATCCACGGGAAGAAGTGGAGTGGTACTATTCTAACCCGGCAACCACACGGAATCTAATCATAATCGTAAGTAATCTGTTATTGTATCTTTTCTATGATGTACCCCTGTATTGATATGTTTGTTGAATAAACGTGTTTCTATTCTATTCTATAATAGTACGAGTAGTAAGAAGTGAGATGATACTTGATGATATAATAATCTCTACTTACATACCTACATAATTAAGTACCGTGACTTACTGACTGACCACACACGGCCTGACATTACTGTCAAGATATATCATTGACGATACGATAGTAATGGGTGTAAGGACAATGTAGAATATGGCCGCTGAAAGCGGGAGGCCACCCTTTTTTATTTTTAATAATGGTTTTGCGTTTGACCTCAGTACACTTATTCTATTCTTGAAATTTCCAAAGTGACCATTGTTTATGCGAACGGGGTCGCAAGCAAATGCTGATTCAAGGTGACAAAAATACGGGTCGAATTTAATTATTCAAAAACCCTTCGGACGTCAGCTGATGGGATTAATTAAATCCTAATCAGGTGCCGTAATTAAAACTGAATAAGCAGGGGATTAAAAGGAAAGGGATTTCGTGAAAAATCACAACAAAACTTTGAAAATAAAAACATTGGCAACAGTTTTTGCACTGTGGTCCGCGTATAAGCGAGTCATCAGGTTTGGCGACGCCTTTGCAGTCTTAGGATTGCAGTCTTGAGATTGTAGTCTTGAAAATGCAATTATGTCTATCTCACGTACCATCAGGTGGCCAGTGTGCTAGCTGGCCTTCTCCTTGGCATAAAAGCGAGTTGTCTATAGCAATGTGCATATGTCCATAGGAAAAGAAAGCAGATATTTTTAAACAAGAAAATATTGATAACAGTAAATATGCATATAGGGAAAAAAGCCGGTCGGAACTTTTTATACAAGAAAATCAAAAAATCAAAAACAAACCATATTGACCTAGTCCCAAACTAAGCCCTAGGCTTGTACTATGGGTACAGTCAGCAACGAAACTTGCCGAACAAAATAACGTTACAAAAGATACTAGACACATGAATTGTACATAAGTTACTGAACATAGTTACTAACAAAATTCCATTTACATTATAAATTTTCCAAAATAGCTATACAGTATATTTCCAAAAGTGGCTGGACAGTAGGCTTCCAGAAGTTGCTGGACAGTATATTTCCAAAAGTGGCTGGACAGTAGGCTTCCAAAAGTTGCTGGACGTAGTATCGTCTAAAAGTGATTTGTTAGATCATGCCCGGACCAATTTTCGAATTTAGACTGATGAATGACAATCACCGAAAAAAGTACAGCACTGTCATATAATACATTTGTCTCTTTCATTTTGGTCGTGCCATCATTGACATGTCATTTGATTATGCCAGCCTCTCGCTTCTTAGGTACACTTTTTTACTATTTTAGATTTTAACCGACTTCAAAAAGAGGAGGTTCCCAATTCAATTGTGTTTCACGTTATTTATGAATAGATTTTACGAATTCTTTTCTTTAATGGATAAGTTACACTCCAAGGGGTGGTGGTGGCCCTATTCAGGATTGTAGAAGTCAGTTTTATAAATTTTCAATTTAATAGTTTTACTTCATACCATACAAGGTTTTCTCGCGGTGTTACTTGTAGATCGTTCCTATGGCTCCAATTTATAGCCACTGAAATATTTGATAGTAACATGACTGAACTCAATTATTAATATCTACTTACGTCCATAACATAATTTCAAAAGTAAAAAAAATATCCTTGATATCGTGTTCTCAGAAATGCGTATCGATCGAACTGTAGGATCGAAAATATTGTTCTACCTGATTATCTATTTTTGTGTGATTGTACTGATTGTACAGGTATTTATGACATTGACTGTACTAAAATGTTCAGCGACTTTTGAAGATGACTGTACCAAACATGATATTTAAATGATATACCTTATTGCCTTACTTATAATTTCTCATGTGTGTCGGGCTAATCAAAATCGAGTAAACTTCATGTACGCTTAATATTTTCTCTTATAAAGAGTTTTGATATTCCTAATGTTCCTAGCCTTCTAGTTTATTTCAAGCAGTATTTCAAGAGATTTTTCCGTTGAACTGTTTGTTTTCTATTAAACCTTTTTTTTGACAAGTAGTCAATTATCAACTAATAAAAATATTCCAATACAGAAATACTTATAAACATTAACTCGACCTCAGTTTCTCAGAACATTTCTTTTGGACCCTGTATAATTGGATTAACAAACACTGGTTGCCGGTCCGGCCGGTGTGATATTTTACAGATCAGGCTCATTATGTAATTAAATATGTCCAGGAAGTTTTGAGTAGTATACATATCAGTGGATTTATGTAGTCAGACTTGTTCAGCTAATTTTGATATTTTACAGATAAGGCTAATTATGTAATTAAACATGTTCAGCAACTTTTGTAAAAATAATGTTCATCGACCTTTGGTATTCCCAAATGTCTACAGAGATTTGTACAACAGCTTGTTCAGCCACATATGGACCTTAACAGTGTGCAGGTGTTTTGAAAATTTGGATGTGTTCATGGACTTTCGTTGCTGACTGTACTAGACAATGACATAAATACTTATTTAGAGAAATAAATACTTAAATACGTAGTAAAAATCCAAGACTCAAAAACAAATACTCGTGCTCATCAAATAAATATATACCGGTCATCGAACCCAGGACCGCTAGCTTCCTAGACAGGGTCACTACCAACTAGGCTATCACGTCGTCGATTGAGTTGAGTCGAGTCGAGTCGATTTCTATAAGAAATAACATGAAATTGCCATAGAAGTGAAAGATATAATGTTTAGTACCTACATGAAAGTATATTTTTATGTCTATTACAAGTCATGTAGTGCGAGTATGTTGTTATGTCTGACCTTTCCAGTTTTACGCCTGGGGGTAGCACGGCATTTCCATTAGTACTCGTAGTATTAGTACTAATATTTCAACGGAAAATAGTTATGACATTATATTCAGACGTCCCGTGGGTGCCACGTTTACATTATATGTAATAGGCTAAAAGAAACGACGTAAGGACATTTTTTTTCCGGTTTTTATTTATCTTTTCTGCTGTTATTTGGCTTTTACACGGGGGCTTCATGAGGACTTAAAAAAACTGTAACTATGAAGAAAGTTCAAGGGTTTAATAGTTAAGAATTTGTATTTATAACATGAAGGTTAAATTACAGCCTGTGTTAATGCAAAAAATTACAACGCCTGTTTTTCTTCAAAATTCCGGAATAAAACGTATTCCAATACACTATGGTTCTATTTATGTGTAAAACTTGTTTGGGGTCTAAGCGTAAAAAGAAAGGTATGGACAAATGAAGTTTAAAAAAAAAACATATTTGCCATTACAATATTTCAAAACCCTTCTCATGTACTGCACCCGGCGCTTACGTATCCGCCTCATAGAAGTTTGTCTTCTTATTTAAATCGTCTTAAAAGCTTCTTTAAAATAAAACCCAAAAGCTTCAGTTTTGCCTAAAGCGTTTTAAAAAGATTAACATTTACAAATTGGTTTATGCAAAATTTGGAAACAATTATTTACGACGCTAAAATGTAAACAAAACGAAGTATTTGTCTTTACGCCTTTGTTACATTCAGTTGACTTTAGATCAATAAGATAGACGATTTCGGCTTTGTTTTCGTTGAATGTAGCTAAAAAAAGAGTTTATTTACATTTTATGTATAAGACATTATTTGATGTCTTTTATGCTTATGTCTTAAGTAAAGGACAACGAGCACGATTTTTAGTGGAATCTGTGAGTGATCCATAGACATATGAGGATGCTCTCTAGACTACAACCTTAACACCGCATTAAGACCGCAAGTGCGATGCCTATCTTGAAGATAAGAAGGAATGCCTCTATGCTAGTATTTTTTTAGGTTGACCGGAACACAACAATGCGAACACTGCTGCAGGTACGGTATATTCTATCGTGGTCATTGTAGTGGGGTCAGTTTTTTATATTTTACTTCTCTAATTCGCTCTATCCTTGTCATCGTTAGTGCCCAACTCTCTTAGTGGGAAGGATACGGCATGAAAATTAAAGTGATACAAATACCAAAGTACAATCCAAAAGACAAAACCTTGAGTTCAGTCGAGTTTATAAATATGTGTACACTTTAATACCTTGTTACTATAATCGCTGTGACAATTCATATATGGCATTACATAGACAAGCGTAAACATATTTATGAACTCGACTGTACAGCAAAAACATTCATATAGCAGAGCGAATATAGTTCAAAAAAAGGTTGAATACCTAAATTTCCCACTGGACATCATACTGGCAATATTAACTCTGTTGATCATAAATCAAACAGTTGTAGTGTGCCTATGTCAAATAAATTTTGTGAGTTTAAATTTGAATAAAACTATCCACATGTTTTGTGTGGTTGCCGGGTTAGAATGGTGCCACTCCATGTCTTCCCGTGGATGTCGTAAGAGACGAGTAAGGGAATAAAGGCTTGTAGTACTGTTAAGCGATGGGCTTGCAACTTGTCACTAACTGCCTACCCCGCTCTGGAATTATAGGCATGAAGATATGTATATATGTATCCACATACAATTTTTAGGCACCTTCTGTCTCACGGTCCGTCACTGAATCACACGAGGTGCAAAATATCTGTATGGACCATAACGCTATTTAAAAAAAGGAAATTAAAAAAAACAGCGGGTTTTAAACAATGGTGCTCTAATTTGGCTGAGAGTGTAGTCGTTCGGAAAAAGGTTCGGCTGAAAGCGTTGAAATTTAAACATAATAATTAAACGTAATAAAATCGCTGAATTGTGTAATTATTTTCCTCGTAATTTGCTCCTATAGCGCTGGAAACCCTATTATTTCCGACGAAGGTACAATTATTTTCAAAGTCACATCGCGTACATTTTGTGTTTGAAATTATTTGCCAGTTGACTTTACAAACCTAAAGTAGACCTATAGTCAAGGTAAATTTAATGGGAACACCCAAATACTCCGAAATATTTTATTCCGAATTTACTAATTCCGATTTTTAAAACCCCGAATTTCATAATTCCTAAGGAATAAAATTTCGATTATTAAAAAACACGAAATTTATTGAACCGAATTTCCAAATTCCGATTGTATATTTTTCCGATTTTTATAACTCCAAATAATGAAAAGCCCGAAGTGTCATTGGCCCGAAAAACAAAATTCCGATTATTAATTTTCCGATACTTTATTACTAATTCGGAAATTTGATATTCGGGATAATGAAATTCGTGTTTTCAATAATCGGAATTTTATTTATTAGGAATTATGTTTTATAAATCGGAATTAGTAAATTCGGAATAAAATATTTCGGAGCATTGGAGCACCCCAAAATCCACGTGGTCTTGTCTGTCTTACCCCTAGAGTGTATATAAAAAGCCGGAGACGCGGAGGGAGAGCAGCCCTCGCCCGCTGTGACAAAGGACGGGAGCCGTGCAAAGAGGAGCGGCTGAGGCTGGTCGCCGAAGGCGACCAGCAAGCCGAAGCTGCGGAGCGGAGCACGGGCGACCGTCCTTTGTCACGCGAGGGCGAAATGGCTGCTCTCCCCGCAGCGCCGGAGCTAAGGCGGAATCTTAAATTGTCTTAAGTTGTCTTAAGTTGTTAATAACAGCAATTCGTAATTCTGATGTTTCGTACTTTTGATTAGTCGGGTTTATTATTAGTCGGTGTATATTCGGAGTTTTGAAGATCGGTATTTTAATAATCGGAATTCGTATTTTTGATATTTCTGATTATTATTCATTCGGACTTATTATTGTTCGGTGTATTGAAATTCAGAATTTTGCAAATCGTAATTGTTAACGTTAGACATTTTGAAATTTCGGATTTATAAATATCGGAAAAATGAAAAATCGGAATACTTATATTCGGAGTTTTAAAACATTCGGAATTATAATAATCGGCATTATTAGTATAGACTCGGAATTTAGTTTTTCGTATTTATGTAGTGTACCCAAATTTAATAACATTAATTTATATTACTCACTATATTCTGTGGACATTTATTTAAGACCTCTTTGTATATGCACACGTTGGCAATAAATTACAGCAGTTTGATTCCTTAAATGAAGATTTTTTCTTTGGCCAGAAAATTTAAAAACAATATAATTGAAAACGGATTAGTACAATATTGCGATTACAAAAATATGGTGTCATTTTATTCTTGACAAATTACTTTCCTCCCTTGGGAGGAAAGACGGAAGTCCCAATTTGTGCTAATAAGGAAATTATTACTATCCAAACAAAAGAATTGAAAAGCAATATTTTATTATATTCGTCCATCTTTTATTCCACCTTTTTTGTAAAGTTCTAAGTCAAAAGTTTAAATAAATTTGTTTTGTTGTTTTAATTTAAATTGTTCTTAACATCCATACATATATTATAAATGTGAAAGTGTGTATGTTTGTCCGTCTATCACGCTTAACCACTGAATGGAACGAGGACAAAGGATAGATTTCATTCCGGAAAATTGGACAATGCCCGAGGGAGCAGCGATAAACGACTTCTACGCGGAAGGTGTCGCGGGTGAAAGCTAGTAACTCTTGTAAAAATAAACTAACATACTTACATTCAGCAGCAATCAAAACATCAGTTTACAACCCTACACAAGTCCGTTCAAATTTACGTAGGTGAGTACACCCGTTTTCATTGGTCTTGGGTGTATATACTTAACAAACCACTGTTTACCGCATTGTTTAACCGCAAACCATTAGTGATTGGTAGGCAGGGTTTGTGTGGTGGTCATTAGCACTATTCAAGAGCCTCTTGTTTGCACTGTTGATAGTCAAAATAAATAAATAAATATCTGGGGACAAACTCTCATAAATTGACCTAGTCCCAAACTAAGCTCTAGGCTTGTACTACGGCAGCTAAACTTACCTATAAATACCCTAACGGGTTGGCTTAAAGTAATGAGAATTACAAAAACTGTTTTTATTTTTATTTTTTCATTTGTTAGGGTTATATAGCTTTTTATTACATAAAAACGAACTAAAACCAATATGATAATCAATCATTCCTATACAGCAAAAAGTCCCGCATCTTAAATTTTTCGTAGCTTTCTTCTTACCGTTTTCATCATATGTTGGACAACATCTATTTTTACATTTTTTAGTTAATTAGTTGTTTTTGTACCTTGCGCTTCAACTGAGTCTGTAATTTTGCTTCCCGCCCATCACTGTAAACTAGTCTACTGAGAATTACCAAATAATCCACTATTGGACGAGCTATAGGGACGTTCGGATGGTTTGAATCCTTCGGTACGAAGTGAACGTCACACTCTTTTAGTCAATTCTGGCTGCTCCCTGCATAGTGATACTTTCTCCTCAACTTCCTGCACTTCTTTGGAATATCTTCAAGCTGTTTGTTGGAATATTTGGGTATTTTTTGACACTTTAACTGTTCAACATTGTATTTCTCTAAAATATTCCTTATTCGCCCACGAAAAACATCATATTTTACAGCTAACTTATCTGGGACTGACCCACTTTGTTTTGTACAAACGTTGCCACCTACTTGCGGTCTCGATCATTAAGAATGGGAGGTCTTCCCGTTTTTGGTGAATCTTTATTCCTAATACCAAGTTCCCACCGCTGGATCAAACATTAAATTGTAGAAGGAGGTACATTTTCAAATTTGTGATGAGAGACCACTTCAGATTTTTCACGCCGTCCAAGTAGGCGATAGACACGTTCACGTCATAACTTCCTCGCGGACATTTTTTATTAAACCAGTTAATCTTTTTTTGCCTTATTAACAAAATTTACATATTTTCTATTAATTATATCTGTCAAAATCCTTTTTGTATTTTTTTATTGCCTGCTATTGGTAATTGAATACATTCTCATTACTTTAAGCCAACCCGTTATACCCTACTAACTAGACTAAAAACGTTGTCAAATATAAACACTTGTGTACAAACGGCATCATTGTTAACTGACCACTAGTGAGCCTTATTGTAAGGTGATAAGATTCACAAATGGTCAGTTTACAGTGTTGCTTACGGTAGGGTAGGAGTACCGTTTGTGGACATTGTACCTTTTTAAGTCACTAAGGTTGAAATGAGTAGGTACCTCTTGCACTACTACTACCCATCAATATTACAATGAGTAATATTGATGATAATATTCATATATAGTTAGTCCCCGTATGGTTGCCAGGGTAGAATTGTGCCACTCCGTGTCTTCCCGTGGATGTCGTAAGAGGCGACTAAGGGAATAAGGGCTTGTAGTACTGTTAGGCGATGGGCTTGCAACCTGTCACTAATGCGCTGTTAAACATCTTAGCCTAATTGTGCAAATTGTGGTTACAGAGTTATCAACAAGTTTTTGGAGTTGTTGGTAATTCTGTAGCTCTGCCTACCCCACTCTGGGAATGAAGGCATGAAGGTATGTATGTGTGTATGTGTATAGTTAAGACTGAAGATAAATAAAAAGATTAAATATACAAATAAATTAGTTTTTTCATTAATGCTTAACCGAATAGTTAAAATTTAGAATGGCCAAAAAAGGTGCAAAGATGGCCAAAACCGGCTCTTACTCTACGCGTAGTGTAGGTTGTTAAAATTATATCTTGACAGAAGATAACGTACAAAAAATACAAGTAATAGAGAACTTGTGGGAGGACCTTGTGCAGGGTCCGTCCGGGTTGGTACCACCATCTTATCCATTAACCTACCGCCAAGCAGCAGTGTTCGCATCGTTGTGTTCCGGTTTGGGGATAAGACAGCCGGTGAAATGACTAGCATAGAGGCATTCCATCTTAGTCCTCAGGGTTGGCAACGCATTTGCAGTCTTGTGAATGCAAATGTCTATGGGTCACAGTTTCCACTTACCATCAGGTGACCTGTGTGCTTGTTTGCCTTCCCATGCTATAAAAAAAAAAAAAAGACACTTTACCTAATCATGAATTTACGATAATAATGCTCGAATTGTAAATATTTTATTGTATAATAATATATAACCAAGGTTAAATGATTAATCAATGAAAAATCCGCGTTTTTATTGCACCAGATTACTACAGCTGATATACTCGTTACAACCATGCGTCTGTAATGTTTATGGCTTTATTACTTTATAACTATTCTTTGCATTTTTATATTAATACAAAATTAAATGAGTGTTGGTGACAATCGCACCGCGGCGTGGGTATTTATCTACCGCCTAGTATTTCGTGATTGCACTGTTTTCAATTTTATATGAAACAAAGGACACTCGTGAATAAAAAACCGTAAGTCTTACTTACTGCACAAAGGTGCTCGGTCATCGGCACTCAATCCACATACCTGTTGAAAATAAAAATAAAATAATTTTTAGTAATTGCAATATGTTATACTGTTCAATAAACAAGGTTATTCTATTAAAATCATTTTAAAAAAAAACAAGAAAAATTTAATTGTTTGTACATTAATATGAGCTTCACTTGGGTAAAAACAATACCACCACTACCTTAATATCCATCGCCATCCATCCCTTTCATGCTTTTTTTGATGTCTTAAAATAACTTCGAGGCTAGTTTTATGGTAACTGGACGAAGATACAAATACATAGATAAATAAAAACTCAAATATCAGGAAACAATCTCACACAAATTGACCTAGTCCCAAACTAAGTTCTCGGCTTGTACTATGGGTACTAGACAATGGCCCCATACATAGAAAACATCTAAGACTCAGAAATAAATACTCGAACTCATAACACAAATATTTGCCTGTACCAGGAATCAAACCGAGGACGGCTAGCTTTGTATTCAGGGTCTCTACAAACCAGGCTAATATAACGCGTTGTCAGTAGTACTATATGTATGTACATTCTTCTAAGAGGTCTTAAAAAATCTTCGGGTTTGGCTACTCGTTTAGACCCGTATTAGACTGCATGAAACCGAGTGAGAGAGAAGAACAAACCCAAAGGACTCTTTAAGGAGAATCGTACTGCATATTTAATAGTCAAAACGTTCCACGTTCACCCCTTTTCCAGCAAAGTTCAAATAACCAGTGGCCCTATAAACAAATGACAATTTACACCGAATGGCATTGAACGGTCCGGTGAGCCAAATTGCTTGTTCGGGACAACCCTACGTTCTCTGCCTAATACCTAGGGCTGTCACGCTCAACAAGTTACACCATTACAGCTGGCTCCGATGCGTATACTGCAGATTACGTTGATTGTATTGTGGTTTGTTTGTTAAACTTGCAAATGGGAATGGTTACAAGAACTGATCAATAACATTGTATGTACCTACTAGCTTTTGCCCGCGACTTCGTCCGCGTTGAACTCGTTTATCGCAGTTAAGTACATTCATAGTTTAAAGTAATTTAATACTTAGACGTCCTCCCAGGGTAGAATTATATCGACATAGCTTTTGCCCGCGGCTTCGCTCGCGTTAAGAAGTATTATTATTAATTATGTATAGTTTTTGCGGCTTTACTTTTTTTAGCGTGTGTAAAAAAATATGGCCTTCAAATCTTCTTTGTACACAATATTCTTAACTAATCTGTTATTAGGCGCTAAAACAATCCAGCTACTGGGTGAACTTACTCGAGAGCAAGCAACATAAAACTGTCCATGAGAGAAGCAATGTTCTCTCAAGTTAATACCCGCAAATTTGAGAGTTTGCCCCTGAGACTTGTTTATTGTCATGGCAAAGCAGACTTTTAGGGGAAACTGTAATCGTTTAAATTCACCCAGTTAATATAGTGGCTTCCACTATATTGCGATGTAACGCTTTCACTGGCAGTCTCGTACCGTTACAAAGTTTTGGTGGTTTTAAATTTCTCAACAACATAATTGGAGTGCCCACACGCAGAATAAGCTTATGATAAGGCAAACCTG
The DNA here is from genome assembly GCA_927399475.2 of Acleris emargana. Lineage (NCBI taxonomy): Eukaryota > Metazoa > Arthropoda > Insecta > Lepidoptera > Tortricidae > Acleris > Acleris emargana. The sequence goes on from OV656847.1 coordinate 6,158,261, forward strand.
GCGGTTTCAATGAATTTAAAAATTCTACAGGGTAATTAGTAGCGTCATCTGTATTAACCACAGTATCAATCGAAGTATAGACCTTTTCTTCGCCCTCAAACGACATGAACAGTATATCGTTGATAGCTGCTGCTTGATCGTTCTTTGGAGTAAGAATGGCACGCTCACATAACCATTCAATAGGCTTGTCATGTATATGAATAATGTCTGGATAAACTTTAGACAGTAATTCTTGAATCGTAGTAACAACTGTGCACAATTCTTCCGGGATGGTCATCATTCCATCAAACGATGGAAAATCACCATTACCGATGTTAAGAAGGAGATCTGAAAATCTACCAGGAGACTCATCCCCGCCCAAATGTGCTCTCATATTTTTAGAGAGCTTAAGAATATTAACCGGGGGCCACAAATTAGTTAATGCACGACTTTACTTCGTCAGCTCTGGTTCCTTTTGGCACCACTGGTAGAGTCTGCCGAAAGTCTCCGGCCAGCAAAACTGTTACTCCACCCATTAATTTTGTATCACCCCTTATATCCCTTAGTAATCTGTTCAATGCTTCAATACCACCTTTATGAGCCATCGTTATTTCGTCCCACACGATTATTTTTGTACTCTTACTTCAGTAAAATTACTTTGTTTGGAGATGTTGCAAATGGGAGTCTCGGCAGTGATTAAATTGAGTGGTAACTTAAAAGTAGCATGAGCAGTTCGATCACCTTCGAGTAATGTAGCAGCTATGCCGGACGACGCCACAGCCAGAGCAATGCCGTGAGTACTTCTTACTTTCGCCAAAGTAAATTAATAAGGAAGGTTTTACCAGTTCCACCTGGTGCGTCTAAGAAGAATATTCGACCGTCATTTGCGTCTACACTCGTGATAATTTTACTGTAAACTTCCTGTTGCTCGTCATTCAAGGATTCCTATTTTATCCCCTTGGGGGTAGAATTTATCAAAATCCTATCTAAGCGGACGTCTTCACCATAGTAGCTCCAATCTTTAATTTCAGTTCAATCAGTCGAAAATCTAAGAAGATTTATACAAACTTTCATCCCCTTTTTATCCCCTTAGGGGTGGAATTTATCAAAATCCTTTCTTAAAGGATGCCTATATCATAGTAGCTATATGTATGCAAAGTCTCAGCCCGATCGGTTTAAAATTGACAAAGTTTCATACAAACTTTCATCCCCTATTTTATCCCCTTGGGGGTAGAATTTATCAAAATCCTTTCTTAGTGCACCTATTTATCTACCGCTATACCGCTATTTATCTACTTCTCATATTTTTTAACGCTTATTTTGTTTGGGTTACCTATCGTCCAACTATTTCAAAAGGTAGTTAGAATTTACATAAATATGTTTTTTTTTCTTCTAAAACTGTTTAACTTTCCTCGGTTATAATAAGACAAACCTAACTTAACCACACGCACTACGTAAGGTACCCTAACGAAAATGTTAAGCACTTTAGTGCGTTGTCATAGTAAACTTCAAACAGAACAGCAAATGACATACATGTCAATAAAAATGACATTCACAATGACAAGGTTCTAAATTTGCTCACATAAATATTCGGATAAATCAAACCGTTTGTTAACGAAACTTCGAACTTGTGATAGGTTTTACCTTTTATACGGAATGTGCCTCTTTTACTTAACATCGATTTTAGTTTCTACGTAGATGGTTTAATACGTCAGCTGAAATTCAATTGAAGCAAAATTTAATTAGCGTTATAGCATGAACTTAAAAACACACGAAGCCCCAAAAATACACGCTGCCTCGCTCCAAATTATGGCTCGAGTCGAGAGCACAACCAAAATGTAGCTACGGTGGTAGGGCGGTGCTACGACGTAGAGGGCCTACGTTAAAGTGTGCATTCATAAAATTAATTTATTTTGAAATACTTAATAGCACTGACGTAAAATGAGCAATGCATTTTTAATATAACGTAGCGGTTGAAAATTTGCGGCTCAAATAATTTACTGCCAAGAACATTAAAGACTACGTAATTATAATAAGCGACGTAATAATAAAATGTTAATATAAGGAAAAGATAAAATAATACTTGTGGGAGGACCTTGTGCAGGGTCCGTACGGGTTGGTACCACCATCTTATCCATTAACCAACCGCCAAGCAGCAGTGTTCGCATTGTTGTGTTCCGGTTTGGGGATAAGACAGCCGGTGAAATGACTAGCATAGATGCATTCCATCTTCGGCCTCAGGGTTGGCAACGCATTTCTTAGGATTGCGGTCTTGTGAATGCGAATTTCTATGGGTCACAGTTTCCACTTACCATCAGGTGGCCTGTGTGCTCGTTTGCCTTCCAATGATATATAAAAAAAAAAAAAATTATGATAACTTTTTGCATTTGCATTTTGAGGTTCTGTTTTTTTATTATTATTATTCCTTGCAGAGTAATCAACTATCTGCTTATTTAATTTATTAAGTAAAGTAAAGTTTTACGTGTGACTTGTCCGCAATTCTTTTCATTAATTTTAAGGGTCCCCTGCCCAAAGTGTGCAAGCGGGACCTTATTCCTACGCACCTGTCCGTCTGTTTCTTTGTCTGTCAGCTGGTAGTATCTGATTAATCGTAATTGGTAGACACTTTCAATATTCCTAATATATGTTTTTTTTTTTATGGCATAGAGAAGACAAACGAGCACACAGGCCACCTGATGGTAAGTGGAAACTGTGACCCATAGACATTCGCATTCACAAGACTGCAATGCAATCCTAAGACTGCAAATGCGTTGCCAACCCTGAGGACTAAGATGGAATGCCTCTATGCTAGTCATTTCACCGGCTGTCTTATCCCCAAACCGGAACACAACAATGCGAACATTGCTGTTTGGCGGTAGGTTAATGGATAAGATGGTGGTAGCGATCCGGACGGACCCTGCACAAGGTCCTAACACCCGCAAAAAGTAAGTAAGTAAGTATTTTTTTATTAATAGAATGAAGATTTTAAAGCCCTTACAAGAATGGGACGGAAGTATCCACGTGTAAGTCTGACTGGCACTAGCTTTATTTATGTAAAGTTCTTCCACAAAACGACTCAAACACAACTTGTATGAACATTTTAAAATAACTATTTATTTTCGCCCTCGGATTCAAACAGGTGGTTTGCCTTTTAGCTTTACTTACCGATAGTGAACTCACTTTAAGCACGCAACGTACCACAAAGAATTTCCCTGTTTCGTTAAATATTAAGCGGGTTTGCACGGTAAAGAGTGTATACATATAAGCTGGAAACATTTTACATCTCAAATGGAAAGTATTACGCATTATTTTATCGAATTTCACTTATAGATTGTACCATTTCATTGAACTTTTTTTCTGCTGAAACCTTGAGATTTTCAGGATTTCGTAAAATTAATTACATAGGTTAAGTTAGGTTAGGTAAGACTTGTGACTACCAAACAAAAACTCCTGTGGCTTTGATGAAATGAAAATTCTGCGTAATGATACGTTTGTTGAAAGATGTTTCGATGAAATAATATTTGGTACTCAGTATGATTATTAGGGCCCGGAGTTTAGGATGCGGCTTTTGAAAAGTTGTAGGGAGAGAACACCGCCGTTTATCGATGTTATCGGCCAATCGATAGTTTATTTCTTTATTTATGTTTTTATTAAATAATACCTCAAATTTTCCGATGATATGTACTCTTTTCAGCGGTCGATGATAAAAAAGTGCGAAATATCGAAGTAAGTAATAAAATTATTTTCTCTGTTTTATTACATAAAAGGATAGACAAACAAGCCTAACGTAAATATAAAGGTTTTCATTACTATACTGATTTCAATAAAGTAATTTAAATGGATTAAACTTTCCGATATTTCAAACTTTATTCATCAGCAACCGCTGAATAGAGTACGTATCATCAGAACATTTGAGATTTTATTTAAAAAAAACAAATTAATAAAAGTACCGATTTATCGATAATACGATAAACAGCGGTGTTCTCTCCCAACAACTTGTCAAAAGCCGTGTCCCCATAATTCCGGGCCCTGATGATCATCATGTTAGACAAAAGTTTATTTAATTATTTTAGGATATACACGGTGAATTTTAATCGGTGATCAGGAGTTGATTAATATTAATTACCAACCAAAATTAAATTCAATAGGTGAGGTATCACACAATTACCTCCCGGTTTAATTAATAACAATTATTGATATTGTTAAAACCAATGACCACTAAATACATGGTCATCCTCCATTCATTACTGAAATGAAGTAGATACGGCCCGTCAAGTGCCATCGCTTTTGCGGGAAATTTGACAGCTCTTACGTCAATAAACTTTAACTATTGAGAGACAGGGGGGTTGGAGGCCATTTGCAACGTTAAAAGATGGCGGACGTGTAATTTGTTTTGGACTTTAATTTTTGGGTAATTAGGTGTTCAAAGTTCTTTTCTGATAGTGATTTGTACTTTTTATGCCTTTGTGTCGCACAGTGATTGAAGACTTGGACTTATTTCGTGTATCTGGCATCTTTCTTCTCGTTTCAAGTGGACTCGCAGTGGTGCAGAGGTTAAAACTATCTTGACCTCTGACCTACAAATCACCGTACAACGTTGCCCCCAATCTTCCTAGAGAAGATTGGATTGTTTTATTGCTATATTGATATATACTTATATATACTCGACACTGGCGAAATCACTTAACGTGGAAACGCCATATCCCCGCGGTAGTAGCTGTTCAAGTCGCCGCGGGGGCAAAAGAAGAAGAAGAAGAAGACAGGGGGGTTATTATGACGTAGTTATGCAGTTCAGTTTACACTGAAACAAAAGGATATACCTATATAACTGCTATAGTTCTGTCCTTTACGCTCGCCGTAAAATGAACTGCATAGTTAGGTCATAATAACCCCCCAGGTCTACACACCTGACATGACACATGACAACAGAATGACTTCACCCAAAGTCAACCAATTGCAGATCTTGAAACCGTAACCTAGCAACCATTGTAAGCCTACGGAGGAATTATGATTGGTAATTTCGACATCGGAAATAGCAGTTTATGCAACAGTTGTATAAGAGAGGTCAAAAAAGACGAGTGGTGTGGTTACGATGTGAGCCGCAGGCGAACATAGTAAAGCAAGACGCCACGAGTATTTTTTGACTTAGTTATACACCGTTGCATACAATACTTTTTCTACGACTAGGTTTCAAATAAAATGCAAAATTAAATTAATATACCTAGGTTAGAATACGAACGAACGAAGCACAGAACAACAAACGAGCGAGAAACTTCTTCTTCTTCTTCTTTTGCCCCCGCGGCGACTTGAACAGCTACTACCGCGGGGATATGGCGTTTCCACGTTAAGTGATTTCGCCAGTGTCAAGTATATATAAGTATATATCAATATAGCAATAAAACAATCCAATCTTCTCTAGGAAGATTGGGGGCAACGTTGTACGGTGATTTGTAGGTCAGAGGTCAAGATAGTTTTAACCTCTGCACCACTGCGAGTCCACTTGAAACGAGAAGAAAGATGCCAGATACACGAAATAAGTCCAAGTCTTCAATCACTGTGCGACACAAAGGCATAAAAAGAACAAATCACTATCAGAAAAGAACTTTGAACACCTAATTACCCAAAAATTAAAGTCTAAAACAAATTACACGTCCGCCATCTTTTAACGTTGCAAATGGCCTCGAAACATTCGAAAACAACAAAATATGTGTCTATGGTTAACTTTGTTAAATTGATGTGCACTTGCCAGGTTTAATATTTTAAAAAAAAGTTGCACAATCGATTTAACTTGTGAAATAGGGACTAAAAAACACCTAATGATTTGAGAAATGAATCCTTTTACCTGATTGGTCGATTTTAATATAGCTGCGTTCTGGTTGGTAGATACCAAATAAAATGTTTTTTTTTAAAGAGTTAAATTAGTAAAAGTGTTTACATACCAAAAAGAACCTAACGTTCCGATTGACAGTCAATGTGTATTGTGATTGGTGGTTTAATTTGGTGAAGTATTTTGATTGGTCAAATTAACCTAGGTGTAAGCTTTGGCAGCTAGGCATATCGTTTTGGCTCAAAAAAGCACAAGTGCTGTTAAGGGGAATAGACTAGATAGACTTTTCTACGGAATGTTCTGCGGACATATTATCTATATATTCTTATATTAGTGTTCGTGACTATATAAATGACAGATAAAAGTACAGGAGTAGGAAAAATAAATAACTCACGATTTTATCCGAACGCTGATAGTTGCTATATGTAGGGGAGAGTGGGTAACAGTGGATCACGGGTCACAGTGGATTATTCGCTATAATTCTTACGTGTGATGCTTCACGCGCACAAGCAAAAGCGTGGCTACAGCTCGTCAATACCTCCCTCTCACGCGCCAGTCGCCCCCGCGCTCGCCGAGCGGAATCACGTGGTGTCACACGCAGGCCAGTAGGTAAGTACGAAAGTATTTTTTTACGTTATTTAGAAATTTGTCGTATTCCCAGCCCTTTAATAAATATAAATGGTAGTTGTAAGTTTTGAACTTGTTATTTGTTAAATCCGTTGTGGGTAATGTAATTTTGGCTTGGGTATAAGTAGTTATTTTTTGAATATTTTTTTTCTGTCATAACAGCCTATGGGTCACAGTGAATAATTTTCATTTGGGTCACAGTGGACTGAGGAGTAAACATATTTGTGTTTAATAGTTGAGTTAGCATCAACAATGTTCTTATTAAAATGTTTGTTAATGAGTACTGAAGAAGTAAATATGTTTATTTGAATAGAGAAGAGAGCTTTATGGAAATTAAAAGAGAAAAACTGTTGTTTATTTATACAAAATGTTGATTAGTTTAGGTCTCTTTATACCAGCATAATTTGTAAGACTTTTGTTATTTTTTTATAAGACTGTGATAGAAGGCTGTCTTAGAATATAAATAAATAAATAATTATGTAGAAAAGTAGTGTTTTATTGAACTTTTTTTTAATAGATCCAGTGTGACCCATCCACGGGTCACAGTGAATCATTTCCCATTTTTTTTTAAACTTGTTATAACTTGTAAGTTTGTGCCGTTTTTGCTAATAATTGCACTTGTTTTTGTAGATTAAGGACGTATCTTGTGGTTAATTATCATAGATTAATTATTTAGGCATAAACTTGGGATTTGTGGAGCTTAAAAAAAAAAGTGATCCACTGTTACCCACTCTCCCCTACGTTTAAAAAACAGCTACTATTGGTCATACAACGCCCTATCAGCTATTCTTACGGAACACAGTCGTTATTAGTCGTTTTAATGGGTTTATATTGGCTATTGCCACGTTTCAACAAAACTATCAAATCACTTTGACGTTTACGTTATAACAGAAAACTATTTTCTTCTGCTCTTGATTAAATAACTTCTGTCTCGTATAATAAATTGCCAGTGTCAATTTAGTAAAAAAAATGTCAATGAACCTAATTTCTTTAACCTTCATGATGTGCATACGTATGAATCAGAATCTCAGAAGGCTCAGGGTGGCCATAGGAACTCCTAAATTACACACGATGAAGCCGTCGTGTTGGGCTCGGTAGAATCGTCTTAACGAGTAGATGACAAACTGTGCAAAGAAAAGTACAGTCGGCAACAAAAGCTTGTCCCAAAAATGATTTTTTTTGAGGGATTTTTTTCTTTATTTTTGTAGGCCGCAGTACTTTTCTGCGTGAGAGCTAAAACGTTTTCTGGACTTAAAACCCCAGATAATACATTAGGGTACAAGATAAATTTTTACAAGGGTCGTTGGAACTGATTTATTGCAAAGTTAGAAATGGGTTGGAAGGAGTTACACAGATTTTCAAATAAGGGAAGCTTTGAGAAACATTACGTATTGGTTCATTTGTTACGCTGTTAGAGGTTACGTTAAATAATAACGGAAAATAAACAAAATATTTATATGTTAGGCGCAAAATTATATTTATCCAATTATTCAACTAACTTGTTTTTATTAAGAAGTTTTTTCTCTGGATCGAAAACAATAGGTATATGAGATTTTTCATTGTTTATTTTGTTTGTTCAGATGTCAAATAAGGCGTCGGGATCACAAGTAATAATAATCGCTCTTGTTTTTTTGCCAACTAGGGGAGTATGTATGTATGTATGTATACTCTTTAGTGTACAAGTATAAAAAAAGAAATACTAAACACGGGTAATATAATATAAAACAAGTACAAAGACGAACTTATTCCTTTAACAGATTTCTTCCAGATAACCCGACGACGAGTTGGAGTTGCGTCAATGAAGGTAAAAGTAAATAGTGGGGCGCGACTTCGTAGATTAAAAACACTATACCCAAATTAGTGATATTCATTAAAGACAAAAACAAAATGTTTCCGCCCGGGATCGAACCGGGGGCCTTCTGCGTGTTAGGCAGATGTGATAACCGCTACACCACGGAAACGATACAAGCGAGTGCCAAAAGACGATACCAAAGTGGCTACGCGGTGAGAAAGTGGTTAACCTACATTTACGTACTTGTTTTGTTTGTATCTTCCCGCTTCGTTCGCTGTTGAGGACATAATACAAAAGTTAAGAGGTACCCTATAGTAAATTTGACAAGGTTGCAATTACAATGTTACTAAAAAAGGTATTGGTTCTTATGAGGATTACACTTTCCCTGAATTATTTTAAAGGATTTAAAAATCTTAGTGAAATCCGCTTAGGAGCATGACGACAGACAACAATATATAATTTTATTTATATATAGGCAAGAAGCATAAATTCCAAATTCGAAAACCAATTACTTTTGTATGAGGTCAGGTTAACAAGAATGTTAATGCTCCATACAAAACAAAAAAAAAGTTGACTTACATTGTGCTAGGGTCAGTGACCTTTTTTAAACCTTGTAGATAAAGTTATCAAAAGGGTAATAAAGCTTATGCCTAAGCTAAGTTAAATCTTCTGCCGATAATCTGATAATACAACTTATAATTATAATGTAAAGGATAGGTCATGGTTCGACGCAATTATTTAAAAAAAATGTGTTGTTTTGCCATGCCCGTCTGTCCGTCGGTCCATCTGTCCGAGGTCTAGCTCAGATACTTTTGGTACTACAAAGCTGTAAATTACGCCGACAATATTGTGAACTGTCTGTCCTAACGTCATAGAGCTGTATCTTTTGAACCGTTATAGAAAGCAGATTGTTTTTTTTTTAATATGTCTTATTACGGCGGATTTAATAACAAATTAAAAAAAGTGTCCCCTTACACGAAACGTTTAAATCAAAGTATTTTAACTTCTGTTTGTATTGTAAAACGATTAAACATAATAGCGTACATACAAATAAAAATAGTACGTTAGCTTTTAAAAACTCGACTGTTGACTAAATGATCATTCAAAATGAAAAATGATAAAGGAAATTTAAGGATGATTTTTAAATACCTTTACAACGATACTCCACTTGTCATAGTTTGTTGACTTTATTTTTTATTTTTTACAATATGGCGTCTGGTCGCCGGCATATTGAATTTTAATAAATGTCATATCTTTAGTAACACTCACAAGATTAAGACAAATCGATTGCCGTAAGAATCATCAAACTCTGTACACATGTTTAGGTTCTAGAGCGCCACAAAAGAACAAACATTTATCGGCTGATAAACACATTATTGGGTCGTTCTTCTTTTTTACTGACAATAGCCTGTCTCTCATCTTATTAAGCGTCTCATTAGAGTATGGATAATTATATTTTTCGTGTTTAATATACGTCCATACTTTTATTTATGTAAGAGTACCAAATAATTGTGCTCTTTCTTTAACCCACGTTTTTTTTTAATAATATGGTTTCCGTAGAATGCCGTGACAGAGTGGTCATCTAATACTTGGTCCCGGCTGAAAACGGCCACTCTTTCACAGTGTTTCTGGTAAACCACATACATACATACATACCTTCACGCCTCCATTCCCAGAGTGGGGTAGGCAGAGCTACAGAATTACCAACAACTCCAAAAACTTGTTGATAACTCTGTAACCACAATTTGCACAATTAGGCTAAGATGTTTAACAGCGCATTAGTGACAGGTTGCAAGCCCATCGCCTAACAGTACTACAAGCCCTTATTCCCTTAGTCGCCTCTTACGACATCCACGGGAAGACATGGAGTGGCACAATTCTACCCCGGCAACCACAGGGCTTCTGGTAAACCATATTAAAAAGAATAAAATATTAATGCAGGACAGGAAGCATTAATTAGTTTTAATAAAGAATAAATGCAACTTTTTTTGAAATCGAACAATGAAACTATAGTTATTGATAGTTCAAAAATCTAAAAAACCGAAAATCGACGGTTTACTGTCGGTAAAAAAGAAGAACGACCCTATTACCCTCAAATAACAACACATACTTAAAATGGTAAAGTTGTGAGATTGGCTCATGCTGATTCGACTCGAAATCTAGTTAAAATCGGAACATAATACCTACTGGGCGGCGCCACGTGACCGGCGGTGCGCAAGTCCGACTCAAGTAAGTAAATAAATAAAATAATAAAATTTATTTAGACAAAGTAAAGAGTAACAAATCAAACAGATTATCACTCTTCTTACACTAGGCCATGCCTGTTACGTGGTAACCGGATTCGGAGTAACACTTTAAAAGATATTACAGTTTATTGTCTACATATGAAAGTTGGAAACTAAAAGACTAACTTAAAGTAATGTAACAATTTTTAAGCCCGAATATGGCCCGAAAATACTAAAATATTTGAGGTATGAGTTGTGCGTGGGTGCGAGTTAGTGTGTGTGTGTGTGTGTGTGACCGGTTGATGAGACCAGTTGTTTATCGTATATCATTAGTTCAAACACCAGTCACGTGTCAAAATCTGCGCGCTTTCGAGGTTATTAAACATGGATGCGCTGCGGAAGGAAATTTTCCGAGTAACGAGCTCTAATGAAATATTCGACGACGCGCCGCGGCAGAATCCGCGATAGAGCCTTGAACTGCGTAGACAGCGCGGAAATAATGGCATGCGTTTACTATTTATGCATGTATACTCTTTATTGTACAAAAATAAAGAAAAAAATATAACAAAGAAAACAGTTACAGAGTTTGGTTAAGTTTAGTTCAATATAAGGATAATATAAGGTTATTGAAATCTCTTATAAAGTCATTTTCATTCAACAAAAGCTAGGAACTATTCTGTTCCCGTCTGTCTGTTTGTTAGTGGCATTATTTTACCAGAAGTAATGTACTAATTGAAATTCTGTTTTGTCTGCAATGTAATTTTTAATAGTCTGTTTCTTAGTTATTAAGGCTAGAAATTCGTTGGACCATTAAAATATGAAGTGTACCTAGGAAATCAATCGTCGCTTAGGTTAATATGCTTGTTCCGAAGAGCCCTTATTCCGTTATATACATCATTTACGCACACGCAGTTGCAAACATAAATACACCCTGTTGCAAAAAAACTGTCAGGTGCGATTTTCCCATACGATTGCGTACAAATATGACTTTTAAATTTTGACCAGCAATCAAAATGTTCTTCACCTATTTTGTTGCTAATTACAATTAACTTTGGATTATTAAATAACGATTAAACTGATGTACAGCAAACCTCTGTTAAGAACGGACCTTATAGCGATTAACAACCGAGCGTCCATACAAAGTTTTACAATTGAGTATGAACACCAAACATTTATTTTATCAAATCCTTATACAATGAAGGATTTGTTTTCATTCGTTTACAATCTCTCCTTCTATGCTATGTTTAATGTCGGTATTATTAAATGTAAAAGCTTGTTTTCTAAGACTATTTAATAACGCCATGACATTTTTTTGCGTCGCGCCATCCACTAATGACCTTTAATTCCTGTAGCACGTAATTTCTAAGGGGAGACATTTATCACTTAACCCTTCGCGTAATTAACCTAATTTGCAGCGTAAAAATAATAAATTTCCTTAAAAAGGACACGCTGTAGATTGTGAAAAGGTTATCGCATCGTTGCATCGAGATAATTTAGCTTTTACAAATTGGATTTGGGATTTATGGATATAATGAGTTTTATTTCATGAAAAGGTCGGTTAAGTAAAAATAAAACACATTAGGTTTGAACTGAATTTTTTCTTGAATTTACATGTAATTTTACTTCCTGGTGCTGAAAATGAAACACTGTTCATTATGCGTATTATTCCAAACCTAAAGTAATCAATCACTGAAGACTTAATTCAAATGCTGGCGTTATTCGAACAGCGTTTTTTTATAGCTTCCTGGGTTTGTTATTTTAGGATTGGTTTTTTAACCCCTTAAATAAATGATCTGGTAGTTTTTAAAAAGGGGGAATAACATTTGTTTAGTATTTTTGAAAAGAAAAAGAAAGAAGAAATTGTGGCAAAATCTAACAAGCAGATACTTATATAGCAAATTAAAAGCCAGGTCTTTAATTTGCAACACAATAATACAAATGAATTTCAATTCAGAGTAAAAAGCAATAGTGACTGAAATGTATTTATTCTTATTCGTGGTTTAACGTTAAAATGGTTACATTACACGATATTCACTAAAGATCGGTTACTCACTTTTGTAACATAAAATCCGTAGTTTTCTCTACCTATTTATTTAGCCATCTGAACGACAAAACTATTCTTAAATCGCTTTGCATTTTCATTATATTATATAAGCACGTGAAAGAAAAAATAACAAAACTGCACATATTTTTACTGCTCTTAACCTATATAGGCAGCGATCTCATGATTTCAAATGCATTACCAGCGCCAAACACTGAGTTGGAATGATATGTTGCTAACAATTTTACCGGCTCTTTCACTCCCACACAGACAATGCATACACTACTCCTAGGTGAAAAGTTAAGAGGCCACAGTATGCTACAACAGTAACACACCTTCAATCTAAAAAATGCAAACGTAATGATTTTATGTACGTACGAGAATAGAGGGGTTATTATGCCATAGCTATGCAGTTGTTTTTGTTGTTGTTGTTTTGTTGTTTAAAGGACAGCGGTATAGCAGTTGTATAGTATAATTCTGTAGAAGTGAAAAGAGTATTTAAATTACAAAAAAATGTGTTCGGGCAATAACGAACTCTTGGCAAATCTGTAGTTGTAAGCCTATTTTTATAAAACTGAATATTTTACCTTTGCCTTGTCTGTATATTTGGAAGATTTGCAATTTTGCCAGAAGATTTCCTGATTACTTTCCTAGTCGTTCAGCTATGTATACATGTAATCATAGAGCACAATATAAGGATCTCCTGCATCGGCCGCGCTGTAGGACGGACATTTATAAACAGAATGCTTACAACATGTGCATTCTCATTTTTAATAGCTTGCCGGGTCAAATTCGAGCACTTGAAGGTAAACAGTTTTCTATAACCTTAAGGAAGTGGCTTCTAAATTTATGTTTCTATAGTGTTAAGGATTTTATAAATCATGAGCTTAATGAGATGTGACTATAATTATTGATGGATGACTTGTACCTTTTTTTTATTTTTATTATTTTGTGTGACAATGAAGATTTGCATGCTGTTTTATAACTGCTGGAAAGGAGAAAAACAATATTTATTTTAAGATCTGTAACTACCCTTTTTCTGCAAATAAATGAATTATTATTATTATTATTATAGCTCTGTCCTTTTCTCTCAGCGTAAACTGAACTGCATTGCTATGTCATAATAACCCCCCAGAACAGTTTTACAAGAAGTTTAGTTTATTTAGCGACTTCATGCTGGTTTTGACAATTGTCCCAGTAAGGGCAGCATTTGTGTGATAAGCGCGAATATTTGTTCCTGAGTTATGAATATTTTCTACTTAAGTATTTATTACTTTATGTATTTAAGTATTTAAATCATTGTCTAATACCCATAGTCCAAGCCTAGAGCTTAGTTTAGGACGAGGTCAATTCGAGTTACTTTGTCCATTAATTAATTAATTAAAGGGGCCGCCCTAGGTGTACTTTTTCGAATCAAATCGGAGAAATACTGGAAAAGGGCCGAACGGCCGACTTGCGTGCATGACTCGATGTATAAATGCCGAAGAAGCGAAACAAATTTGTCAGGATCGAAGCAGGTAAAGCCAGATAAGAAGTGGTCTCTGCCTACCCCTCTGGGAAACAGGCGTGATTTAATGTATGTATGTATGTAATCATTAATTAATTATTTATATTTAAAGACTAAGGACAACTAAGGTTACCGACATAAGAATAAGAATAAGAATAATTTATTTACCAAAAGAAAGTTACAGCAAATAATCAATTATAAACAGTGACCTCCACACTAGGCATAGCCTGTATCGTGGGAGTCAAGTCATACACGTGAATTACAAAAACAAAGAAAAGCGGCAATTGACATTTGTGAAAGATAAATTATATACATATTACAGTAGTTCCAAGGAATCTATCTGCTTAACTATATATTTATTTTATTTTTAAGACGAAAAGAGTTATGAAACAATTTTTAAACAATTTTTAAATATTGTTTAAACAATTTTTAAACAGTGTGAATGTGTTAAAGTGTGAGTGTGAGTGAGTGTAGTGTGAGTAAAGAGGGAAGGGTGCGAAGTGTCCCATTACCTCAAAGCTGCCTCAGCTTGATCGTAAGACCAAGATAACAAGAGCTCTCGTATTCGCTTTTTAGCCTCAGGGATTCGAGACATGTTGATATCACATACGTTAGCAATATTATTATAAATTTTAGGAAATAGAAATGATTTAAATCTCTTTGCAAATGTGGATTTTACTGTTGGTATGGGAATTCTAAATACTCTTTTCTTTAATAAGTCAGGATAGGATGGCAATTGAAGAATTTTCTTATGAGTGGTGGTTGTCGCTCGATATAAAAATAATTTCCGGACGCTTAAAACTTCTGCTTCATTGTAAAGGTCCGCAGTAGGGTACAGCCGTGGTCTGCAAAAAGCTGCCTTCAGAACCGCTCTTTGAGCTCTTTCTAGAGGAATCAAAGAGGATTTAGCACAACCACCCCAGGCTAAAATACAATAATCTAGGATAGATTGACACAAGGCCATGTACACCATCTTCAGCAGAGACTCATCGGCGCAATGTCTTAAAAATTTCATGGTGTAAATAAATTTACGCACTCTACCGGACGTGACTGAAATGTGCTTCTTAAAATTAAGGTTTTCATCCAATGTAACACCTAGGTACTTCAGGGATGCAACTCTACTGATAGATGTGCAAGCACAGACCGAACCAGCGACAGAGGAGACAACACAGTTTGGTTCATGTATTTTAAGGTGTTCCATTGAGATCGGAGGACAAGACGAAGCGGTTTTATGAAAACATAAGAATTGTGTTTTGGTTGCATTGACAGTTAAGAGGTTGTGATTTAACCAGCGAAATACATAGCCCGAAGAATAGCTAAACTGAATTGGCAGTGGGCGGGGCACATCGCTCGCAGGACTGACGGCCGATGGGGCCAGAAGGTTCTTGAGTGGCGTCCGCAGACCGGGAGACGAGTTGTAGGTAGGCCTCCAACAAGATGGAGTGACGACCTTGTAAGGATCGTGGGAAAGCGGTGGGTGCGAAAAGCACAAGACCGGTCTGAGTGGAGAGCCTTGGGGGAGGCCTATGTGCAGCAGTGGACGTCTTTCGGCTGACATGACGATTATGATGATGACTTTTCCCACTTAAAACAAGGGTGTTCAAGATCAATTCACTTAGCAGTTGGTACCAGTATGATAAATGGGCTATTTCAGTTGCACCCGCCGTGGCCTAGCGCTTAACAGGTTTACTGTACGGCTTCTCGCGTGCAGCCGTGAAGATTTCAGCGCATGCAAACACCCTTACGTTATTTTTAGATTCTTGCACATAATACAGGGTGCTTGACAATTGTCACTTGGCAGGTGTTTGTTCTTGGTTTTTAAGAGTAAGATAATTTATTTTTTATTTTTACCAATACCTAATAGACTAACGTCAATATAAAACTTAAAAGTAACATCAAGGTGATAGAACAGCGTAGTCCTGTTTTGCCAAAATTGGTGTCATGATCGCTGCTAGAAGATTACCACGAAACGACCGGAACATGATGGTGATGATGTTCATTACTTTTCCAGAAAGTAGATTGTCTTATAAGCCATCCTGTAGGGCTATTGCCTAACGCACTCGTAATCGCAATTGTTTTCATTTTGTCAGTGCGAAGGCGAGTCTGCATACAACATTTCAATAATTGTTCCCCTTTGAAGTCGATTGCGAGGCAATAGTTACACGATTGTGTTGTGGATTTACTGTAGAAAAAAACCATTAGTTTTGTCACGCTAGGCTGGGCTAGGCTAGGTTTTGGCGTTAGATGCGAATAAATAACTCCTTAATTTACTTATAATTATGTATGTAAATAATGTTGTTTATAATTAAAATAATTTTATTAAATAGATAACTTACTGTTATGTACACAATAATAAATAATTAATATTTGAGATTATAAGTTCATCTGTACTTCTTATACAATGACAGTGAAGAAGGAGAAGAGAAGAGGTTTGTAGAAATTCAGTAATCGTAATATTTTGTGCGTAATTCAGTGTAAATTTCGTCAACTTCGTACCTGTATTTGACTTCAGATTCCAGATCTTCGTCTTCGGTTTCTTGTTCTATCTGGTTCTGAATATTCTGTAACCCTTGGTACGTATTTTGTAAGGTTTGTAAACGTGTGTCTAATTCTTCGTAAGTATATGTGGTTCGTTCTTGTTGAAACGCATGATTTGTCGTTGTAAGAATACCCCGGAGGGTAGCTCGAGTACGTTTACCTTTTTTTTAATTCGAATATACTCGTCGCCATTTGTTATGTACACAATAATAAATAATTAATATTTGAGATTATAAGTTCAACTGTATTTCTTATACAATGACAGTGAAGAAGATAACAACCGTTGCTATGGTAGTAATCCGTGGCCGTAGACATTCGTCAAGGAGATAGAATATAACCAGTATAACCAGTATATAACACTTACCTTACCTTAAGTGTGAGTTTTTTTTAAATATAATAAAAAATACCTCCAAATAAATAAAGTAGTTAAAAATATAACTTTAATATATCGGTTTCAAATAACCGACTCTATTTTGTGACCATCCTGTACAGTTAGCGCATGCCAATATGCAGTTCGCACTCAAAACACAATAACGCAAATTATTCATTTCATTTTTTATTTAATATCATCGCTTTAAGGTTGACATTGCAAAAGTATTGCTTATCGAGTTAGGTCATTTATATTCTAAAACTTTAAATTGGCTTTATACTTAATTTTATAGAATAAATTAATTCAATAATTGAGGTAGAAAAATGTCACGGTATGGTTAAATACCACTATTTATAATCAGTTACCTAAGTACATTTTAATTTTGTATTTGTGTTTATCAACATTTACTGAATTAAAACATTTTATTACACAGATTATTATACTAGCTTTTTATTTACATTCATAACAAAACATTTTTGCCGTCTCTAACCAAATACTAAGTGGAAGTGACAAAATCACTTTCACGCTCAAGTGAGATAACACAGATAACTTGATTTTTGGCACATTTAATATTTAAAAGGTCGAAGAGATGTATGTAGATAACGCGGAAAATGTAATGTTGAAAAAAACGAGCCTGCCCGAACGGTCTCTGACGTAAGTTAGTATGAGTATAACGAATGAAATTGATATTTATACTCGTATGTTCTAAAAACTCCACATTTTACCTTTTACAACTCGTCCAAAATTTAAAACTGCTATTATTCTTGTATTTTGATCCAAGAATAAATTATCTTCAAAATTTCACTCGCACAAAACGTATTGACAATCAAGAAGCTAAAGGAATAAATTGCATGTCATTTCACCTTTTGGTCAGCCACTAATAGACGTCAACTGTGTAGTCCATTTAGCTATATTAAATAACGGCGCACCCACAGACGGGAGGCGTGTTCGAAAGAAAGTTATTGTTAAAAATATTAGGTTTAATTTTGGCATCATACTGTATATCAGATAAATGGTTATGGTTTTGTTCGTGAATACAATATCCATAAGATATTTGAGGCACTCCTTGTTACAGACGGTTTTGGGTCAGCGATCTTTATCATTTGGGTAAATTAATACGTGGCCCGTAATACGGCCGCCTCTATCGCGGTGGATAAAGCATCCGTCACTCTTGCACTTAGGTACTGGTCAGAAAGTGATAGATAGATAGATAAATATGAGCAGCGCTCGTTGATGAGATTTTATATTATTTTTTGTAGAAGTTGATCAGCGAGCTATGCTGAGAATATTGCTTGGCGTTTTGTTAATAGATACTTCTGTAAGACGAAGAACCGGATGATTGATGGACTAGATGGGGTTAAGAGTGGACACCATGTATGGGTAATCCAGCAGGTTTTCTGGGAACGGTGGGAAGAGAGAGCCCCAGGATCGAGCCAGTTGACGAGCCATGTTAGAACCTAATACAGCGGTGGAATGATATAGGCTGATGATTATGATGATGATGGGATACTAATAAACAGGCTATTAATATAGGCTATAATAATTAGAACATGGGCTTGATAACCTACTAGAGAAGCTAATTCACAATACTAACCGCCTGTTTCACAATCGACAAGTAAAGCATATTAGACACATAAATTTAGCCCTTTCTCTTTCTTGCACTTGAAAATAGACAAGGAGAGAGCTAACTTTAAATGGCAGATAAATTTATTTGTCGATTGGGAAAGAACCAGTTTTAAAATCTTTAGGACCAAAGATAATAAAACTGGTTCTTGCCAAGGTGCCAATATTCCCAATATTCAGCGAGTGAGTGATATTTGATACAAAAAATATTAATACTCACAAAAAATATATTTGAAGAACTATGTAAACTATGTGTGTATGTATAGTAGTCTCTCTCTTACCATAGTAGAAACCTACTATTGCTGTGCCTATTTGCATATAAATAGTTTGTAAGCAACAAATTTGAAATATAAAACCAGGAAGAACTAAAACCTACAAGTAGGTTTTATTCATATAAAAACCGGACTTACCCACGATAGTTTAGAGAAGTGAAGGCTGGTTCATGTCAGAAATACAAGTTACTGAAAAGCTAACAAAAGTAGTCCAAGCTGTGAGGAAATTCACTTGTTATCAGGACACGTCGACGGACGAAAGTGTGGCGGCTTTTGTTCGCGCGTGACGCACGCGTGACTTACTTGCGGACAATAGCGGCCGTGGGGGGATTAGAGGCGCGTCTAGCTAAATATGTATCAGGAAAGTACTTTGAAATATCTAGTATTGTTCATTTAAAAGAGAATTAATGCCTCACAATAACATACGGAGATATCATGTCAGCCGAAAGACGTCCACTGCTGGACATAGGCCTCCCCCAAGGCTCTCCACTCAGACCGGCGGTCTTGTGCTTTTCGCACCCACCGCGTTTCCGCGATCCTAACAAGGTCATCAGTCCATCTTGTTGGAGGCCTACCTACAGCTCGTCTCCCGGTCCGCGGACGCCACTCTAGAACCTTCTGGCCCCATCGGCCATCAGTCCTGCGTGCGATGACGTGCGTGGCGTGTGTGCGATACGGAGATAGCCAGGGAAGATATGTAGTTTGGGCCTAGACATGACGCATTCGTAAAAGTGGCGTCAAAATGTTTAAAAAGGTAATCAAAAAAGTAATAAAAAGTGTAATGACTCGCGTGATTAAAACAGATAAAAGCGATCTGGGCATAAACCAAAATAAATGTCCAGTTAAAGAAGAGTTTTGTCACCGTAACTAAACTGTCGATTAACCAAACACATACATTTTTGTAACTTAATTGTAAGTTAGACATCATTTAAGTGACATTTAAATAGCGTCTTTATGTACATTTATTTTGGTTTTTACCCGTCTATGGTTAGTCACTGGTAAGCAATCATTGGTCCACTAAAAATTATTAACGGTCTTTTTTGAGAAATAATTGCTTTAACATCATCATATCTTTTTCATCATAACTATTATGTAAAGTTCAACTAGTTAACAAATAAATTGATATAATACTCGTGTCACCTGTCTGAACAAATTGTTGCCATACCCCACAACTAAATGTCAAGCCAACGCATGTTCCTTTTGTAATGTAAGGAATTTCTTTGAAATCAGAATGACACGTTCCATTTCACGCGACTGTGACAACTATTGTTCACGCATGACAAACAGTATTTTATAAAACCACAGGGTTGTAATTATCATAGCTAAAGCTTAAAGTAGGAACTTGTAGTGGAACGTCCGTCTGAATCACTACCACCATCTTATCCATTAACTTCCTCCATATAGAGGCATTTTGACTTAGCTCTTAGGGTTGTCAACGCATTATCAGATTTAGGACAGCAAGGAGCCTCGTATTCCACTTACCATAAAAACAAATTACTTGGTCGATTTAGCCCTTAAGGTGTTTCTACACCAACCGATCGACCAACGATGATTGTTCGAACGGGTATTCAATAATAGTTGATTGAAAAGTCAACGTTATTACTAGTTCCATCCCGAGGAAATTCTTAGGATGGGACGCCTCTGATTCATACAGTTACTTTTCGTCACTATTAAGGCGCTACCTAAGACTTATTGTGTCTGGAGTGGCCGCTCAATTCACTTAACATTAGCGTAAAATGTTTTCGGAACTGTCAAAATATATGGAATAAGTATAAGCGCTTGACGCGACCGGCAGCTTACGATAATCCTGTACATTTTGGATAGCGATAACGTTCGCTGAATCAATTGTATCTCCTGTTATAATTTACTACTGGTTATAAGATTGTTGATGACCGATAGATCAACAAATAAATAAATGATTTATGTGGTAACCGCCTTATACCTGTATGCTGTCCTTTTCTAACTCATACAGACCTGACATTAAAAATAGAATTGACCAGTACATAATTTAAGCGGTGTATTTCCATTTCGTTTTTGGGTTTCCGAACTAGCTTGGAAACTGTTGAAATATTTAATGAGTTCAAAACAGACGTAGGAAGGCGACAGTCAAGTTTAAGAATATTAAATCAGATATTGTCTGAGAGCCATTTAAACACGCTGTTTTATTTTTATCAATAGACCTACCGTCGAGTTCTAGTTTGTGTTCTAGTTAGGGAATAAGATACCAACCTACTGACTTTACTTAAAACTTACGAAGTTTGGGTAAACCCATACTTACAATTTTGACTACTGCTCGAAAGATCTGTACATTTAATTATTTTTCGTTATTTCTAATTAATGTAAACAATATTAATAATAACTATGAAAATTTAAATGAAAAGAAAGCCCGGGTGAACAGTAATGAGAAGCAGAAAAATGTACTGAGAAAGCATTTATGAGCGGTAGTGTAAATTGATAACAAAATAAAACAGATCGTCCACACACATAGTTGCGAAAGCCATAAATCCAATCCAGTGTGGAGCTGACAGCTGTGAAACCGCAAGTTTCACGGCGCCGCAACTACACAGAAGTCGTATTAGAGTTCTCTCTAGCCTTTAATATAACTACAGTCCGGTCTACGAGGTCTCAAACGCTTCCTGACTCCCTAGTGGTGTATAGTTAAAACAAAAAGTAATCAGAAACATTGTCACAAAAATTCACTTTTTTAAACTATGATCCTGAATAAGGTACTGCTCGTAATAGTAGTGTTTTGAAAAAATAAAGAAAAAAAAATGCATATTTGGAAATCATTTTATTAATTAAAAAACACTATTAAACAAACGCAAAAATAATCCACAGTGGCCAGTTACATCACTGATTTTCAGTGGTCCCTTTTGAATGACGCTAGAGTCGCTAGCGCCGGTTTTGTATATTATTTTGCCTTAATTCACTTCTACCTTTCCCACTTTTTATCTGAAGTCTCAGGTTATTCTAACCTTTTATCACTTAAGTATATATGACTTGATTTATGGGAGCTTATTCGATATTTTTTCTTTTGATTTTTTGCTGAAACGTTTGTTACTACATCAAACCTATAAAAATACAAAATAACAAATCTAGTTTTCTCCAAGTTACAACTAAGTCAGCTCCAAACACTGAACTTGATAACTTATTCAACGCTACCTTTATTTACAAAAAGTTTCCATATCGGCCCGCCGCGACATTGTGCCTCCCAGAATAGTTTTTATCTCGGCCCGAAGAAGGCAACTCCGTATCGGAGGGAACTTTTAACGAGCCGCGATGCATATCGTTAGAGATTGTTCAAAACTGGGATTTATGACATTTTAACACTTGCAGGTTATTATTTATTAGTGAAGAAATTAACTGACGCAAAAGGAGTAAGTAGCATTGAAGAAAAAGTGCTGTCTTTAAAAACTAAGAAAAGAAGAAGAAGACTTTTTTTTTTTGTTTTGAAGCTTGTCCACTGGGCCCTATCATTCCTAGCGCTCTAAACCTATTTAAGCAAATTATAAAAAGGCTGACTGACGTAGGAACCTCACGAGAAGATTGCCGTCACTAGAGACTGAAGAGCTAGTAGTTTTTTTCGCTCAAGGACGTAGATAGTTTAAGCCATTCAACGAGGAAAAGCTGCCACACAAGGTAAAGGGGGGACTTCTTAATTGTACCCCCTTACTTATAAACGCGGAATAAGCTTAGAATAGTTTATGGCATGCTTTGTCACTTTCTGTCAGATGCAAATGTCACAATTACAGATAAACACAAAGCTTGGCATAAACTATTCCAAGCTTATTCCATGTTTATAAGTAAGGGGGTAAGTGTTTTAATTTATTTTTAGGTATATCTTAAGTTTAGTTTTTTTTTGTAATTTTATCCTTACGTCATGATTTATTTTATGTCGTTACTTAAGGCACTTTAGAAATACTTAAGCCGGTTGTTTTGTCCGGTTGTTGGATGTGGTTATTATTAACTTATGTTTAATAAGATTAGTAGTTGTTTTGACTGTAGGAGATTTTAACACAGTTTGAGTAGAATGACGTAAGTGTTAATTTGCGAAAGGTATTTAATTATTTCCGATATTGTTTAGAACAGAACAGACAGAAATCATTAAATAAATAAATGTGTCTTAGACAATTCTCTTTTTTTAACCATTGAACATTTTTTTTTTTTTTACTGTTAACATATCTCGTTCCATCGCATTCTTTAACCTTAAAATTGATTATTATACGAGACTTGTTTCTGCACAAGTGATTTAATAGGATATGTTGTAAAAAACCTCAATCTTGGAATAAGCAGGTGAAAATAATGAATTGAACTTTCTCTCACTGTTTCTTAGGTTCAGTTATTTTCGCGCCCATTATATCTTCACTTAATGGCTCGTAATATCAATTTACGACGTTTCGGAGCGTTTATTAATAAAGGTGACATTATTACATTTTGCTTCATGAAAATATTATGTTCTTGTTCGTTTAATTATTTTTTGTACTGCAGCGGAGGTGTTTGTAGGTAGAAATAAAGAAAACTACCTTTTGCTCGTAACTTTGTTAGCTTAGAACGTCATTAATCGTTATCATAACGGCTACTGTCAAATTCTCGAGATAAAAACGGACTTAAATAAAATGGTTTAAGACGTAACAATCAGACAGATAATGACAGTTACTAAAGTTTCGTGTTAATTGAGAAATTTCATAATATTAAATTTTTTAAAGTCATTAAAATTTTAAATATCAAAATGTTTATGTAAAATTCAAACTCAAAGTCACAAGCTCGATTTAATAATGAATGGTTGAAAATTTCGATGCCATTAGTTTGCGTCAGACGCAGATCTATTTTAATTAAAATGAAAAAGGTCACGGTCCCATTAACAATGAATGACTTTGTTTTTACCAATGTTTTCAGATTAGTAATATGTAAGTATGTTTGTACAATTTATACAGTATCCCAACGGAAATATTAAGCACTGTAGTGAATTGTCATAATAAAATTCACAATGGCAAGGTTCTAAGTAGGCAAGCGCAATTTTTTACCTGTGTGATGTTATAGCTACATCTGTATTTTTATGACCTGGTGCCCGTTTCAGAAAAGCTTATAATTTGTATTATAATATAAATAAGGATCTTTGTATTTGTAAGGAATGTTTCTTGGGTTTTTTCTAATTTAATAGGGAATATTCAAGGTTTTTTATAGCTTCAATAAAAGCAGATTCATCAAACGTACAGGAGCGAAAGAACATTTTTTGAATAGCTATAAAAATATACCAAGTTATGAGCCAACAAATATTTTGCACTGCTAGATCAACATTCAAACTCATTGTTAGTTTTGTTTCAAGCTCATAGTCGTTGTATTAAAGTTGATTTTAAAATATTTTGAAGTATTTTGAGTTACTACACTTTTGATCTGGCAGTGCGATTTGTTGTGATCTCTTTCTAGCAAAACTAGAATTGTACGTGGAATTTATATGGCCGAGCTGCACAATGACGTCAACGGTGCACTTCGGATCTCTCTGTCTAATTAGCGGGTTAAATGCTTGTATCATCCGTATTTCTTGACCGATTTTAATTTTAATTTCATTTTTGGTGATCTCTTTTACGGTATTTTCATATTCCTTATTCTACGCATACTACAAAGTCTCGGGTACCCTCTTGTTTAACTAATAGGTCATCTACTCCGTATTTATCATAAACCTATCAAGAATAATATGAAGCCTAATATGAATCACCTAATTACTACTTAGATTATGATAATATCGCCCATTGATTTACTGATACGTGACATTCTTTTTGCGGGTTATTATGACGTAGCCATGCAGTTCATTTTACGGTGAGCGTAAAGGACAGAGCTATAGCAGTTATATAGCTCTGTCCTTTTCTCTAAGCGTAAACTGAAATGCATGGCTAGGTCATAATAACCCCTCTGATTGAAAGGATAGCAAATTAAGTAGGTTTTGTAAATGGTTGTAAAAACATTTTTATCCGTGTTTTATAAAATTTGGTACACAGATTCCAGTGATCGTAGATTTTCCAGCATTTTTGGTGCAGTGCTAGGGTTGTCAGTAGTGCCCAATATTAAATTGTTGGAATCAAGAATCAAATAAAATCTAAAATAAAAATAAAATAGCGTATTAAACAAATCGGAAATACAGAAAAAAAAATTGAACATGTAAAGCCTAACCCAATATGCATAATGAAAGGAAGGGCAATTTCATTTTCAATAACAACATAATATTACATAATTTTAAACGTCAATCATATTATATACACGTCTACAACCCTAGGTCGCTGTCGTGTGTCATTTGACGTCATCGCACCAAGAATGCTGGAAAAAGTAGCACCATGCACATGCAGATTACCATGAGTTTTTTAAATATTTATACGAGCTATGAAACACTCTCTGAAACGCTCATTTTTAAGGTAAGATACAAAGCTAAATCATCAGCTTTAGTACTTCTGCGGATCTTTTTGTTTCAGTTTCGATCCTGCATAAAAGTAATAGTTAAGAAACGAATTAACCAAATATTTTTTTAACAATAATAGCAACCTAGCTTATTTCTTTTGACGCTTGAAGCTAACCAAAGAATCTGTTTTTAATTTATTTCAATAATCCTTTTATATTTCAATGAAGGCGCCAATCTTCAAATTAATTTGTGAGGCAAGCGTAAAGCCCTTAAATAGTCACGGTCAATATTCATCATTCGTTAAATATTTATCAATTAACCAGGCAGTATTTTTTTATGTTAAATTTAACGTAATTATGAGCATTCTCATTATAATTTCCGATGTTAATTTTCGGTATTAAAGTAAAAGTAAATACACTTATAAGCGCCAAAAGTAAAAAAATGTTTCCGCCCGGTATCGAACCGGGGGCCTTCTGCGTGTTAGGCAGATGTGATAACCGCTACACCACGGAAACTATGCGAGTAACGAGCCAAATTACAAATGTAATTTTAGAAAGTAGATAGTATGCACACTGTCGGGCAAATTAAACGTGTCACTTTGCTCTGTTTATTTACGATCTCCTTTCTAAAATTACATTGCACCTTGGTGCTATGTTCGTATCGTATCGTATTCGGAAATATTGCTTTTTTTGACCTTAATAACTAATTAACCTTAATAATTTGTCAAGTTCGTAGAAAGTGGTCTCTGCCTACCCCTCTGGGAAACAGGCGTGATTTAATGTATGTATGTATGTATGTAATAACTTTAGTGCATCAAATTTGGAAGTTGGCAATAATTAACACGTTACGTTTTTACGCAAAATTCGAATGAAAAAAAAACATTAAACGTATACCTACCTTTATTTTCTATATTTACACTGACATAAAAAGGTTTTCGACTACATTTAAAATGTTCTCAATACTGGAACTGACAAAATAATAAAGTTTCAGTTCCGTGGAAAAATGTGTTTTGTTCCGGTTAAAGTGTCTGTCCCGCAGCTGATCTCAGTAAGTGCTGTGTAATTGCACTCTTCCTTCGCGAGATACAGCGAGATGTTATTATACCTCGCTGCAAATGAGCTATTATTTTTAAAAACTGTCATGCAAGTTTGTAACGAAGTACTCAAGTTATAAGCACTATTATGCTGTCAACAGAATGACCTAAACGATCCTCCAAATCTAAAATTGGATAATAATATGTAAATAACGACTTTTAAGAGCTCTCTAATGACACCTCATTCGATGTTATAATGAAAACAAATAATACTTTTGCTATAAGTACATGTAATAAATTAAAAAAAAAACAATATTTTATTTTACAACTTTTGTGGCGTATTTAAAATGTATTACAGCTTTGTAGTAATAAGAATCTCTGAGCTAGACCGCGGATAATTGGACAAGCGGACTATTAGGGTGAAGCTAGACCAGCGTAACCAAAAGCTGCATACAAAAGTCCGGCTGATTTTGCATCGCCGTGTGAACCAAACAGGACGTTTGTGTGTATTACGCGACCGCAAATACACGACTCACTACTCATAAAATTACGCCTGTGACTTCACCCTACGAGTTCGTAGTTTGAATTCGGAACCCTAAAAAGTTTTTAGGGTTTTAGTTTTAGTTTTTAGTAAAAACCAAACATTGAACACAAAATTAGTTTTGGCAAAAAGCAATGTTTCCGCCCGGGATCGAACCGGGGGCCTTCTGCGTGTTAGGCAGATGTGATAACCGCTACACCACGGAAACGATAAATGACTTGTCAAACTATGGCACCGGTAGCCAATACATTGCGCTGCGCGAAAGTGGTTCACCTACATTCACTTGTTTCGTGTGCGGTGTGATCAACAGTTATCAAAGGGTCATAAAGATTATTGACGTACAGCGTGATTCGATATCATTATTATCATTTCTGTAAAACGGAGATATAATTAAATTTAAGATACAAATAACATGTAAGCGCAAAGCGTCTATGTATAAATTATAGTTATAAAATAAAGATAAGATTTGCACAATTCCTCGCAAGACGATCTAAGTAACTATCTTATCTGAGTGAATGTTCAAACCATTCGAGACTTTGTCTCGAATAATTTTAACATTCTCGATTGAACAGCAGCAGTAATCGAATTGAATGAATCATAATACTTACTCTATAGGTACTATTTACATAAACTTTACGATACAAATTAATTGCAAATTAACAATGTACTTTAAGCATTGAACTATTTTTTTGTTTAAAATGTTGTTGAGTTTCGAATTCCAATTCCCAACCGTCCGATCACGTGTATATTAGACATCATCATGATGATCAAATTGTTTTTTTTATTTGAACAACCGGCTTGAACAATCCGGGCCCTCCTTTGTCTGCATGTTATCACTCGCCCACAAATTGATTTCCAAAGTCACATTCCAATAACGTATTTGCCCTCCATTTGACCTGCATGCAGGGCAGCGAGAAAGTCATCCGTTTCACTATAACCTATCTTGTTGCAAAATATAACGTCTCTGCAGTCATTTGTGAATAGAATTCGATTCCCGGAGAAGCCCCGAGGCCCGTTTCTTATCGGCCCGTCGCTCGGAAGTCCCACTGAAGGGAAATTTATGATTCTATGGTTGTAGCGAAGTGAACCACTTGTCATTTTCGGCCCAGGAGGAGTATGTTTATATTTAGATGGCAAAAAATATGGTGGTTACTTGGATATGAGACACCGTCAGAGTAACGAGATCAAAAATTTACTGGATGGTTTCACGGTTAATGTTGTAAGGTCTTAAACATGTCTTCATTCATTACTATTAACTAAATAAAAATAAACTTAAAGGCAAATGTTTTACTGAATCAACAACATTTATGGTATTTTTTTTTAGTGGTTGCTTACAATTTTCCTAAATTCCGGTCCGGAATCGGAATCGGATCCGGAAGATTCCGTATGTAAGGCAACCCTGTACCACACAACTATCTAGGAGTTAAGTAAAAACATATGAAATAGGTGAGATAATTTACTATCACAAATTATTGTTGGATAGTGGTATTTTCGAAAGATGTTTGTTTTTTTTTTTTAATGTTTCAATTATAGTTGTACCCATGTTTTTACCATCATTATTCTTTTCTGTACAGATTACGACGTAATGCTATAGAAATAAGAGGCTTAATACACATTTCATCGTACAAGAAACCAAAGACAGTCATCATCACTCCGAGCACACTGACATGCCCAAGCTACTGTGGCTTTTAGGGTGTGAAATATGAAGAAAATGTAATTCGTTTTTAAATTTAAATATTTGATAAAAGACATACATTCACTCAAGATTTCATTCCCAGAGTGGAATACAAACAACTAAAAAAAAAGTTAATAATTCTGTAACCACATTTTGCACATTTAGGCTAAGATGTTTCCCAGTGTATAAGTGACAGGTTGCAAGCCCATCGCCTAACAGTACCACAAGCCTTTATTCCCTTACTCGCCTCTTACGACATCCACGGGAAGACACGGGAATCCGGCAACCACACGGGATTTGGATAAATGGTCGAAATATAATAAGTCATAGGTAGTTGTGTTTAAAACCGGTAAGTGTAATAAAATGAAAGTCATTGCCAATCTGAGTATGCTCTAGATATACATTATGTCGTAACTACTTATAGGAAATTATATTGTCTTCCTTCTGATATGATCTTTAATAACCAGAAAAGTTAACTCTGATAGAGGTCACTTAATATTTATTAGGTCGATCTATAAAGACTATGTACATCATTTATATCGCATGTACACACATATTGGCCTGTCACTCGATTTTTTAAAATTGGCTAAGCATTGAAGTTTACTTTATTACCCAACTGCGGGAAACCCCAAAAGGAGGGTTATGTGTTTGACTTATTTATATACAGTGTGTGGCCCAAAACCGGGGCGAAAAAAATAAATGGGGATTCTTTAGAACATTTCAATTAACTATCACAAGAATCTAATATTACAAAGTCTATAATTTTGGAGAAAACAGCCTACAAAGTTAAAAATCGTAGGTAATGTATTTTCTCGTCGCGATATCGTCGCTTGGTCACTTGGTACGAGGTATGTCTGAGTACAAGGTGCCATTGACAACACGCGGTAGATTTAGACTTTTTGCGACATGTACTTTAAAGAAGTTTCCATATTTGTTTTTCACGTTTTTCTTTAGAAACTCTTTTTACATAATACCTAGTCTCCTTGTCAAAGCGGTTTTAAATTGAAGAGAATTGAGCGGTGTTTGCATTACATTGAATTTGCGATTAAGTTTGTTAGAAAAAAACTGAAAGTTAAGTTTTGATTTTAATTAGGTAATACCATTATAATGTAATTACCGGTGATCTATAGAGCCTCTGTTTTTAATATTATCCCCGGTTTTGGGCCACACACTGTATAAATCCGTTTCAATGTCCACTCGTAACAACTAAACGGCTATACCGAATTGAATAAGTTATACATACATGGTTAGATTCGTAAGTAAGTTTATCATAGGCTATATTAACATTATTTAAATGTGAAATTGGCGAAATAAAAAATACAACCTGATAAGTAACATTACTTTGACGACATTATCCAAACAACAGTTGGGTTTCTGTAAAGCTTGCTTTTGTTAGACTCGTTAGAATAACAAATAATTTTCATATCCCTTTGTCTTGTCTCTTGTTTCATTTCGCTTCATTAAGAATGAAAGAATACATTGTATCTTTTCGACCTTTGGAAGGAAGACTTACAAAAACTCTTACGTATTTTAATTAATAAAATATATTGTATCTACATCAACCCTTTTTTAGATTGTCATAATTCTGGTGACCATGTAATAAACAGTATTATATTCCGTAGAAAACAAAACACGAAGTAAATAACGAACAGCGATTTTCCCACGATATATTCCAGCTTCTTGTGTCCAGGTTAATTTATATGTAAATCCGGCCTCCGAGAAATTATTGTTTTAGGCCGCGCTGGCCGTATAAATCTAAGGTTTACCTTATCGAATTCATTTTCGCGGGGCGAAGGCTTTTAACGCCTTAGTGCGTGTCGCAAGTTTGAAGCGACTCAGCCATCAATTCTTGTTTTAGCGTTTTCAAACCACGATTCGACTTTTCACATTGGCGTTACACCAGCCCCCTATTTCATCATCTTGACAATTACATGTGACAGGTGACAATTAGGTATATATTGCAGTATCAACACGCTGATACATCACCGGGGTTCATATCCGCTGCGCCATGTAAGCTGAAACGTCACCTGTCATCTGTCATTGTCAGGATGATGAAATGGGGGGCTGGATGATGATAAGTTGATATGGTAAATATAATTGACTTTGATGATGATGACGGACGATCTCTTGTTCTTCAGTTTTAGGATTAAAACAAGTAAGATCATGGCCCTAGACAAGATGCATTCGGCGAACGTTATCGTTATGGAAAATGTATAGGAGTGACGTAAGCTGCTGCTGGACGCGTCAAGCGCTTATAATATGTCAATTTCAAGGAATTAACAGTTTTCAAAACTCGTACGTTAGCGTTTAGCATCTTGTCTAAGGACCCTGCATAGCGATTCAGAAATGCCATGCATTTTGAGACATTACCATGACAAACCAACAATATTTATTTCATATTAAAAACTTAATAAGAACGAGATTTACATTCTCAACAATTAAATGTTAAATAGCAATTCACCCGATAAGAATTTATTTTCATAAACGTTCCTTCTTTGCTTTTGACTTGACCCAATTTGATAGGGATGTGTGGCCGCCAAAGTCGGCCGGTTTATGTGAGGAAGCACTGCAGAATAAGATAAGGGTAATAGGACCTCAATTCCCGTACAATGTTGAATGGCTCGATCATATTAATGGAAGGTTTCTGGAACCCTGCTTTAGATACGTAAAATTCTGTTGATGTTATCTTACTACTAATAAAGTATCTGGGAACACGAGATCGTAGACGACAACTTGACAGATCGATTTCTTAGCCCAACCAATCCTGATTATATTTTTTTTATGAAAATCGTTATGCCGTTTCTCAGTCACCAGTGGATGTCCATATTATCTTATCTATACTCATATTATTAATATGAGTGAAACTTTTGTCTATCTATCTGTCTGTTTTTTAGGCTTTCACAAGTGGACCTCTACACTAATCTAAGAAATTTGATATGAAGAACGTAATTATAGAGTACTTTGAACCCGCGAGTACCAATAAATGACTTCTACGTGGATGGAGTCGCGGACAACAGCTAGTAGTTATTATCATCATGATCTTGCCCTTATACCAATCATTTAGGGTTGGCGCAGCATGTATTTTTCTTCCATTCATCCCTATCAGCCGTCATGTTAGTATTCACTCCCTTGTTTTTCATATCGCTCTTCACCCATTCCATCCATCTCTTCTGTCTCCCCTTTCCACTAAAGCCCTCATTTATGTTTAAAACTCTTCTCGTCACATGATTTTCATTCCTTCTCATAACATGGTCATACCTTGACAATCCATTCCCTTCAATTTTACTGGTTCAACTCAAATATTTTAATTAGTACATTACTTACGAGTACCTTACCCCTACAATACCAAATAAATCTACTAGGGTGACGGCACCAGTAAAGATCACTTCACTCTTAATTCAAATTTCATACGGTCATAAATTGACTGTTGCAAAACAAATGAATAACCCTTATCTTTTGCAAAATAAGAATCAAGTAGTGTCCATTACTGGTTCCATCACCCTAGCACTCCATACAAGACCATCTTTTGCTGAGAAAAAACGCATAAATACTAACTAACGCATAAACTAATAAATTCCTTACTTAGCCAGGCTTTTAACTAAATATGTTAGGTCTATTATCCAGTAGAGGGTTATATTTACAGTAGGTATATTTACAGTTCCTAGGAAAACAGCATTTTCCCGCCATTAGACGAACCTTTATGCAAATCCAAACCTTAATTGTGTACTTTGCTTGAACACGTTTAATAGTTTACAGGTTCTACGTGAAAATAGAAATATAGAAAAAGTAACAAAACTTAACGTAAAATTTCACATGTTTTATACTTAAGGGTCGTTTCTTCGGGACGGGACAACTTTACTTCGCTGGTTTATATTTGGTATGGTACTACCATCTTACCATCAGCTGATCAAGTTAACTGACTGTAGGGTAGATGTACCGGTTTTGGACATCTTAAGAACTTTTGTGGCCACTCTAAACTTTCTAAGAGTTATGAAATTATAAAAATATATTTTTTTGATTTTTATATTAATCTTCAGTTTTAACTATTTATAAAAAATATTTTAAATTTAATTTAAAAAAGTGGCCATCTTTTCCCGTTTAGCTGACTTCTCAAAGGGTAACTGTTATTAAAGTTTGTTACGTTTTCCATAACCTGTGTTTTTGCTTGCGCTACAAAAAAGCATCGTCCGATTCCAAGGAAATTGTTTAGTTAATTAGAAAACATAATAATGGACGCTCGACGTTTGCTCGGCGCAGTCTTAACTTACTAAGCCGTGGTCGACGAAAGTTTTTGGCAGATTTTGTCTTTTAATAAATGAGGCTAGTTGAGACCGTCACTCTTTAGCCGGTGAATAGATAAATCGTTCGGTTGACAGTTTTATTGGTACCGTAATAAATTTAGCTGGCGAATATCTTGAGGGTCCTTCGTTGATCAGCAGTTTGCTGGAGTTTTGCTTGTACCTGCGAGTTAACTGACAATGCAGCATTATTACACTAAATTACTAAGCTCTTGGTCGATCTTGTTTACACCCACATCCGTAAGGATCGGGCTTAAACTTCTGTGCCATAGGATAATCCTCGATTGTCTTTTTATAAATATCCTAACCTACAAATATTTTCACATACCTATTAAAAGTTACTGAGGAACAGAAACTACTGAACAGTACGAGCTTACGTACTTAGTTTATATTCGTCGTATCACTATTTTCAAGGACAGCGGCTAATAGGTACCTATATTAAATAACTTTCTAACCTCAAAATGAACCTTTGTGGCTAAAACAGCTCTTTTATCATAAACAGAGTAAATATTTTGAAGATCATAAACAGAGTAAATATTTCTGAAGTTTGTTATAGGTACTGACACTGCCTAAGCATCGCCAAGATATAATTAAGCTTTATTTAAGGACAGTGACAGTTTTTTCTAATTTATTTCGGGCCTGTTTCACAATTGTCAAGTAAAGCATATCTGACACATAAATTAAGCACTTTCCTTTTCTTACACTTGAACATAGACAAGGAGAGGGCTAACTTTAACTGGCACATGAATTTACTTATCGATTTTGAAACAGGCCCTTAGTTTTCTGTGAAAGCACATAATATTTGTTCTTGATGTACAAAAAACAAAAGGTAAATACAAAACATTCAATGTATTTTAACGCTAAAATACGAATTTGTGTTATTATCTGTTTGTTATCATCAAAACTTTTTAAACTTATTTCACATTTTAGACAAAAGAACTTAGAAACAAATACGATATAGATAAGAAATTTTATAATTTGATTGTGTAACATTAAATTACGCATAGTAAGAGAAAAACTAGGTTTTTTTACTTATCTACTCTAGAAATACTTCTCATTTGTACGGAATGGTAAAGTGGAACGGCTTTAATTACACAAAGTGTTAAATCTTGTATGCTGTTAAGGATAATGCTGCCTCTATAAAAGAAATTATTCTTCCATTCGCGTGAAAAAGAGGCCGCCATTACGGCAACATGAAAATATAAATTAATCTGTGGTTAGCCATTTTTTCTCCTTTACAAAGAAGTAGACGCAAGAAATTTGACGGGTTGTTTTTTCTTAAAGGTTTTGTTAAAAGGCATGAGCTTTTCAAGTAACGTAATTAAGAAATGAATTGTGGTCCTTTCGCAAATATTTAACGTATTTTCACCGAGATTGTGACCGCAGTTAATTAACAATTTCGTTTTCAATACCTATTCGATACGTTGAAACGATTCATGGTCAAGAATGTGGATTTCATTTTAAGTGTTTTACTCGTACTTATAGCGTTAGATTTAAAAATAAATTTGTGCATTATAATTAAAATACGAAGCTTTAAAATAGCACTTAGTTTAGCCGCATAAAAAGTACAAATATATTATGTTCTGCCTTATCTTTTGGTTTCAAGCAATTTAGTAAACTGCTGGGATAATTGCGTTACTATATTTTTCCTCGTGTTTTTTTGTTTTGTGAGTGGTCTTCTTTTTCTTATTTGAGTTCTTAGTTCTTAATTGATTTCTACAAAGTCAGACATTTAAATTAAAGGTAGAAATATGAGTGGTGATCGCATTTTGCTTGCAACTATTTACACAATGAGTAAATCAGGAATATACATTGGTAATTTAATTAAATAAATTTTAAAAAGATTTCTGTTACAACAATGTTCGATACTGCAGTTCAATGTTGGCCCAACTTCAAGCAATCAAGGGACAATTGGTTCTATACAATATGAAACAAGTTTGACTGATACAAAGAAAACCAATAACTACTTCGCGTTCTTATTTGAAGGAAAAATAAACGCTGCAAACACACAATAGAAGTTTTGTGTGGTATAAGTCCATTTTCCAATAACAAAAAAAAACAAAAGATAATACTTAAGGGAAGATAAACACAGCAATGCAATAGAGGTATCTATAAGCATCATAACTTTATGGTATAAGAAGGTGAATTTAAATAATTGTAAAATATTATTACCTATGCTATTACTCGTACTTGTTAAAAATTGCTTGAACAGTCAAGGGCATACATATAACACACCTTTATGCCACTGGCAATAAGGTCCATGTATACATATTATATTTGACGCGATGGCTGTATAGATATAAATGTCCCTTAAATGTACGGAGGCAGTGCATAATAATACGATATCATATGGTCGTGAAAGTTCGTATTTATCTTGCTTTCTCAATTAACTTAACGATGGCCACTAAAGCTAATTGCGAAATCAAATAACTACAAAAAAATCTAACCAAAAACAAACTTTTAGTAATTATGATGTAGTATCTGCTTCTAATAATAATACTTTTAGAGGCATTTATATTGATGACTGATTCATTAACCTTAGAGCCAACGACGATACAGAAATAACAAAAGAGCTTGAAGTCAGTTTTCTTATTAAAGACTTCAATTTGCAACAAAAACAAAATATACATCACCAATCAGAGCGAAGATAGTCATCAAAATGGATGTCAAACCAGAGCGGAAAATAATTCAATAAAAGGAAATATTGTGGCCATAAAATTTATATAACATGACAAGTAGACATTGTAATGTTGGATTATATTATAATATATATTATTATTACATTGGATTAGATAAATAAGTATCACAATATGTATATTTACGTCGTTTGGCACCTAGGTCCAGTCTCTTTCTTTTGTAAATTAATAACAATGATAATAAGAAAAAAATATGTTGCTTATAACATGTGCAAAAAATAATAGAAACAATTGAAAAAAAAGTATCATTCCAAAACTTATTTAAGTTTAAGACGAACACCGACCATACATATTTCACCACTTAGTTTGCCAGTATCGTTTTTCTACCTATCTACATTGAAATCATAAAAACCCAAATAACAAAAGTGAAACGATTCAATAACACCGAAATCAAGTAAGTAGGTACTCTTTGTCGACCTTTTTAAGTAATTTTTGGAGTCTCAAATTTTAATTAAGTACAAAATACCTGGCGCAATATTTTACTAAAACTTTCCCGGTATCCACGCGACTTTAAAATTAAAAACACTTCGGCTACAGATGAAACCAAAACTCATCAAGCATTGGAACACTTATCGAGAGATCAAGTACTCTTTGTCGACCCTTTTAAGTATTTTTTGGACACTCAAATATTTAATTACAGAATACCAGGCTCAGTATTACGTACCTTCGGTAGAGCAAGGGCACAATGTCCTATATGACAAGAAGAGCAATTGTGCCCTTGCCGTACTGAAGGTGCGATTTTACTTAAAAATTCCCGGAATCCGCGCGACTTTTAAATTATAATTTCTTCATCCTCAAAATTACAACGGCCACAGATGAAACCAAAACACATCAAGCATTGGAACACTTATCGCGAGTCAAATGTATCTCCTGTGATATGGCTGGGTCACGTTGTAGCAATACAAATAACGTGGCAGAAAGCCAAGTGATCATCGGCAGCAGAATTGGTTTAACCCTGTATTCGATATTAGGAATTTCCATACGCTATCCGAAGGCTTGGTACGGAATAGTATATATACGTTTATATAGTAGTATATACGTTTGACTGAGCTGTCTACTGTCTGTGATGTACGACGGATTTGTGGGTTTTTGTAGAAACGTCGGAATCTTGATGGAGTTCTACCATTTCTTCTTTGGCTGCTTTCTTGCTGTTATATTAGTAGTTACTTAATTTTAGTTTGTTTATAGCAGACTTTTTTATTATTTGAAGTTTACTAAAGTCCCAGAGATAAGAAATTGCTTGAGTTGGAAATTTACTTATACTTAATTTACGCTTATATAAGTAGTATTTGTGCTTACCTGAGTTAGTAGTAGAATGAACGTAGATTCGCTTGTAGCCTACATTTCAAAATTTCTGTGTCGCAAAATAAGCAAATTGCTATTTTCATTTAATGCCTGTCTTAGCAAAATTGACGGAGCCCTGCACGGCGGGGCTCCTAATCTTGGGCATTCGAAGTTACCTAACGAACCCTACCTATTTAATAACGCAAACGAAGTGTTCATTTCATTTTGCGACTCAGACATTTAGAGATGTAGGCCACATACAAACGATGTGGTAATTTTGTAAGTCGGTAATTTGCGACCGAGTCATTCTACTGCTAAAACGACCCATAGACATTTAAAGTATCGAGACTATAATTCCAATTCAGCAATCCTATGATGGAATTACCTATGCTAGTAATTTCACCGGTTGTCCTATCACACCGCAACACAACAGTGCAAACACTACTGTTTGGTCGGTTGGAGTTATAAAAAAACTTTTTTATTTTTTGATAATATATTTATACATTTTTTCCCCATAATTTACTTGAGTTTATTTCCGTCGCATCACCCTTACTGTATGTTAGTTACTCTGTAATTAAACCGGTTAAATTAGTATAGTTAACCCGGCAACTGCCGCTGTCCTATAAAAGGGTCAACGCCGCCCGTTACTGCGAGAAATACTACCAATTATCTTATGGTGAGTGGTTGGGGTGTCATTTCTGTTTACTTTATATGGTCTATGTTACCATATTTAAGGGATATTTTGTACAAGAAAAATATTTTAGGGGTAAAAAAAAGTAACAATAGGTAAGGATGAAATTAAAACATATTTATGCTCTATAAGTATGAAAGTTAAGTGCCTATACAATGCAACCGATGATGTACAAGTATAAAAAAGGTTTGTTTTCCAGCCCGTTTTAAATAGGGTTAGTTTGCTTCTATTTAAGTGTTCCTAGGTGATTATTCCGGTAACCTACGGGAAGGAAAGAAAACCGATTGTAAAATGACTGACTTTTACTTACGAATTATTATTTTACTGATTATACTCTCACTCACTTGACTTTGGCTACATCATTGCAGAATCGCGATGGACTGCTATCAATTAAGAAGAAGAAGATAAAGTTTTCCTACGTACTTATTTAGTATAATATTTTTGGGAACAGTGAACAAGGTATTAAAAACCTATATTAACGTTGCGTTATCCTGACTAAGTTGTAGTAGAGTTGTAGGTAGGCCTCCAACAAGATGAAGCGACGACCTTGTAAGGATCGCGGGAACGCGGTGGATGCGAAAAGCACAACCGGTCTGAGTGGAGAGCCTTGGGGGAGGCCTATGTCCAGCAGTGGACGTCTTTCGGCTGACATGATGATGATGATCCTGACTAATGTGATTATGAAAGTAAATGCTTAGTGCTCAGTTGACGAACCATAAACAGTAAATAAACAATTGTTGACAGATCCGATGTCAATGGATTTAAAAATATACCGTCAACAAACATTTTGATTAACCTTGTCTATCCTTAGACAGTTTAATAAGCATAGCATAAAAATACTTTTTTGACATAAACTGTTACATAAGTTACCTTTAGCTTAAATTGCTGCTGTTTACGTCCACAGCTAAAAACAATAGAACACATTTCATTTTAAACAGCAGCGTCATTTCAAACATCCGTAATTAAAACCTTAACCGTCTTCTTAAGTAGAAACACGAGCTCACCCTAGGGCGCACACGATACTAATTAAGGCTGCAGCGCGCTAGACCCTCCCTAGGGGACAGCGTTAATTTTACATACGCCCGACTAGTGGACGAGAAGACGAGGACTAATGGGGACGGACCAATCTCGAGGTCAAATTTGTACAGTATCCGAGGCGAGGCGAATGCTCTGTGCGAAATGCGAATACAGTGTTCTTACAGAGCGCGGGAGACAGAGCATTTGACTCGCTAGCGAGTGCGGTAATTGTAACTCATGATAGGGGTACAGATACAAAGACCAAATGAGTTCAAGAAGCTGATTCAGTGATCTGAGGGGCTATTGCCTAACGTACTCGCAATTGAAATCGTTTTCATTTTGAAAATCGAAGGCTTGTCTGCATACAGAATGAAAACAATTGCTCTGCTTTGAAGCTCATTGCGATTGCGAGTGTGTGAGGCTATAATGACACTGGTCAGTGAGAATCAAGGAGCTGATTTAAAATCAATCGTTTGAAGGTGTCCTGCCTTCCGCCGAAAATAATTGGGCAAAATATATAGTTTCCGAACCGTTTCATTTGCCAACCCGCTTTTTTAGGGTTCCGTACCCAAAGGGTAAAAACGGGACCATATTACTAAGATTCCACTGTCCGTCGGTCTGTCTGTCACCAGGCTGTATCACATGAACAGTGATAGCTAGACAGTTGAAATTTTCACAGATGATGTAATTTTGTTGCTTCTATAACATAAAATACCAAAAAGACAAAAAAATAAAGGGGGGCTCCCATACAGCAAACGTGATTGTTTTGCCATTTTTTGCTAGATATTAATAATAGCAACAATATAGTGTCTAATGTTGTGTATTTAGATATTTTTACATTTGTTATGGAGATAGCTTGAAGATTGAGATATTTTACTAGTGTTCGGCGATCTAAACGCCGGGGCGAAGTTCAAGTTGAATCTAATTAGTAAATGTTTAGCCGTAGTATTTCATAGGAGGTCGAGAAAGGTCCTTTTTACAACGAAAAGTATTTAACTGGCGCAATGGAAAATTTTGTAGGAAAAATATAGTTCGTGAGTTGTCATGTTCAACTTGGTCAAGTCTTACACCACTAGCCCAAAAATACTTCCTTACAACAACCCCAAAATGTAATTAGTAGGTAGGAATTTACAAAATAGGACAAAATTATTTCCTGAAGCTGGATTCAATTTAAGAAGAGTTAGATTACTACCTACGAGAAGTACTTACCTACACAAACCTTATTAAAAACTTTTTGGGATTCAACTTAGTTAAATAAAGTGTACGCGAAAAAAGAAATTTAAAACTTGGTGTGCGTTATCCTTTTCGTTCTTAAATAACGCTACTATTGCGCGAAAGAGACGGGTGTAATTAGATTTAGAATGTCTTGCTTCGCAGTAGACCGGTTCTTGTTTATTAACTAAAATGAACGGTTTTGAAGAAAGTTCGTCTTAGGTACGAAGGTTCATTTCTCTTTGTCTTCCCGTACACAATATTTTTCGGATGTTTACCTGTTGATCTGCATGCCAGTACAAGTTATAATTTAAAAAGGTTGCATTTTTTTAATGCTTAAGTATGAAAAAAAACATGTTCTTCTCTGTTATCACAATGAAGGAACGGATTGAGGTAACTTTTTATACAAGGATAGAGCCTGGCAAATAAGTTAAAACACCATTAATTAAAAAACAAAATTAAATCGACGGTAAGTAACACCATAAATACTATAATACTGCCGATTAAAATGAAAAGTCTACCAATGCGCACATGGACTTCATTCATAATCTTATTTTTCTTTCGGACGACAAAATAAGTAAATAAAAAAGTGTAACATTTCAAACTATTCGCTTTTTTCACTCTCCGAACGCAGGCAACTTGATTGCTTTTCTCTGTATGCAATTAACTTTTTAGATAAGAATTCATTACTCAACTAAACCCGAAGATTTTTCCCGCCCCTTATTATAAAAAAAAAGTATAGATAAAACAGTAACATATATACATACATAAACTCACGCCTTCATTCCCAGACTGGGGTAGGCAGAGCCACAGAATTACCAACAACTCTATAAACTTTTTGTTAATTCTGTAACAAAATTTTGCACAATCAGGCTAAGATGTTTACCAGTGTATTAGTGACAGGTTGCAAGCCCATCGCCTAACAATACTACAAGCCTTTATTTCCTTAGTCGCCTCTTACGACATCAACGGGAAGACATGGAGAGGCACTATTCTAACCCGGCAACAACCCATATGATATGATAAAAATACATCGCTGACAGAATTGCGGCTAAATATTCAAAACGAACGTGTTGTATGTTTCTTTCCAGTCAGTTATTCGTTTGGTATTTCTCTTACTATAGCAAGAAAATACTTTTTCAACTCCAATTCAATTCGTTCTGAGAAAATAACCAAGAAAATAATTGTGCATCGATTTCATAGTAAGGAAAATAAATAAACCTAGCGAGTAATATCATCGGGTAAATTGTATTGCGCGTTTTGCAATCAAATTGATGTGCAACCAAGCTTTGTTTGTAGTTATGAGACTAGTAATTGTTGTTTCCTTTTAGAGTTTTATTTTTGTTAGTTTATCGTGGTACATCTACAGTTTCTACATTAAATCACTTCTTGACACTTTCGTTTCTTCAACATTCATATGTACATCGAGTCATGCACGCACGTCGGTTTCGGGTGCTCAAGATTCGGCCCTTTTCCAGTATTTCTCCGATTTGATACGAAAAAGTACGCCTGGGGCGCCGGGCGGCCCCTTCCGACCCTTCCACTCACAATCTGTATCACTTCGACCATCTCCGTGTCAGGTCAAAATCACGTTGCTTCTAAAACTAAACCAATTAAAAGTTAAAGGACGATTAACCAAATGATTAACTAAGTACCTATCTATATTAGTTCCATATGATCATTTTAGCCAAATCACTTCCATTTATTTTTTTAGCATGTAATAATAATATATGATCGTATACATACTTACACACAACACACCCACACATACCCACACACACATACCCACACACACACACTCACATGAAATAGCAAAAATGTTAATGTAACACAGGGTTTCCTTAATAAACTTTTTATTTTTTTCATTTCATTGCCAATTTTTTTTCTATTACATTTAACCATGTATTTTATAAAACCTCACTATCAATTCCCGTATTTCGCGAATGGCTCCCAGCCGAGACGCGCGCGTTATCCTTTCGGAGGCTTTGCGCTTTAGCCTTCAGCGCAGCGGGGAAAATCCCGGCGCTAGATCATTTCCTCTTAACACTTTGGTTTTCCTGGTAGTTTTGTATTTAGAGTGTTCAATATTAAAGGTTTTTTTTAGTTTGCTATTTTTAGTAAACTTCAGCCAGATCAAAAGTGTACTGTCAAAATACAACTGTATTTTAAAATAAAATTTTAATACAACGTCTATGAGCTTGAAACAAAACTAACAATGAGTTGTAATGTTAAGGGTGGTCCTTTAAATAATATACATGGCAAAACAACGTTTGCCGGGACAGCTAGTCTAAATAAAAAACACATTAATTACTGAAACTTAATGTAAACCATCTTATTTGGGATTTGTTATGACAATGATAACAATCACTGCTCATTACAATATGATTGAATGAAATTATCAGTGAAGATATTATATTCTAATTATGTATCGTTTTGTAATGTCATATAATTTATAGGTGATGTTATTACATGCACGGTTGCCAGGCGGTGGCTCTTGAATTTCATTTAGGGCCATTTCCCTACGAGCCTACATATTTAGGGCCAATTTAGATCAATGTTCTCGAATTTAAAACATTTGTAAAACTACGTTTGTAAACGTCAAACTAGATGAAATTAAAGTAGTCTGAAAATTTGGTTTCAGATTTAGAGAACAGTGATCCGAATTTGTTCCATATGGATCACAGATCCCACTACCATTACTGCCCTCCTACGGAGAAAAGGCGCATGGGCAATTAATTCATAGAAGCATATTAAACTCTCAAGGGTTATAATAAGGTTGGATTTTCAATACAATTGATATAGTAGATACGCCTTTTCTCCTTAGGAGAGAAGATTAGGGGGCCTGTGGTACGCATTTGCTTTCATGTCGTCGGTGATACTGCAAAACCGCGTAACTAACACATTTGTGATAGAGCAAAATAAACCTTACCGTCTTATTAAAAAGGTGCATTTTGCTCCTTATTTAAAATGTCACTTACGCGGTTTTGTAGTTTCATCGACGATATGCCTTTAAAAATAGCAATATTTAAGTTCTCTGCTATATAGAATTCTTTCGGAACAGTGGACATCGCCCTTTATAAAGGAGATAAAAGACTCTTTTTGTTTCTACGCGTTTATGTTTACTGTCTTATTCTAAAATACTTGGTAAAATACTGTTAAGTTACCCTAACACGGTCATTTCCAACCAATTACTAAATAAAAACAATGTAAATGGTTCACTATTTTTGTTCTTTAAGTTAATTCCTGTAGTAGGTACATTATTTAGTAATGTTTTCATAGGATCAAATTGCCTGCGGTAATATAAAATCAATAACAAATAATTAATAACATCGTTAAGTTTTGGTTGGGGTTTGTTTATTTTGTAAAGTTACAGTAATCGCTAGAAATTAGTTTAAGTCCACCTTACTTAACATAAAAAGTACCAAGTAAGTAGGGTCCTTTTCTAAGAAAAACAAAGAAGGAATTCGTCAAAGAACGCCACCTTATATAAGTCCTATTCTGAATACAATCGATAAACATTATGTATTTTTTTTTTTTATGGTATGGGATGGTAAGTGGAAACTGTGACCCACAGACATTCGCATTCACAAGACTGCCTAACTAAGACTAGAGACTAAGATGGAATGCCTCTATGCTAGTAATTTCACCGGCTGTCTTATCCCCAAACTGGAACACAACAATGCAAACCCTGCTGCTTGGAGGTACTTTAATGGATAAGATGGTGGTACCAACCCGGATGGACCCTGCACAAAGACCTGCCACAAGTAAAGGTGTTAAATATTT
This sequence comes from Acleris emargana, assembly GCA_927399475.2. Classification (NCBI taxonomy): domain Eukaryota; kingdom Metazoa; phylum Arthropoda; class Insecta; order Lepidoptera; family Tortricidae; genus Acleris; species Acleris emargana. Next base: position 6,201,683 of record OV656847.1, read on the forward strand.
TATTTGGCTAACTCAGTAACCCACAAGCAGCAAATAAAAAAATGTTTACGATAACATTATACCGACGGCGACTAATTCTTTCAGAGCCAATATAATCTTAAACGGCTTATCTGAAAACCATCTGGACCAACCGCATCCACGGTCGGTTCATTAATTTAGAAGTAACGATCCCACAGACACAAGTGTACATTGATACACTCGTTAATATTATCAACCTTCTTCATAAATCTCAAACGTACCCTGCTATCTAACCTTAATATCTAAGTTAAAATAACATATAAAAAAAATAAAAAAAACTTTGTAACCCATAACTAGGGTTAGGACTTTTGGTGGCATATCGTGGTTCTAGAATCCATGGAGTCGCTATTTCCTAATTATTAAAATACATACCACTTTGATTTTGACCTTCGGTTTTTAATATTTCAAAATTCATTTTTTTATTGAACCACTAAGCCAATTTAAATTAATTTTGGTACGGAGGATATATTTGCTCTGTGAAAGCCTTACAAACAAGCAAATATTAGTAGGTATGGATAAACTGAACTAAAAATGTATTTAGTTCATTTTGAAATATGACCATGCTGAAGGTCAAAATCAAAGTGTCACGTGTTATAATAATTAGGAAATAACGACTCCATGGATTCTAGAACCACGATATGCCACCAAAAGTCCTAACCCTACCCATAACCCAACAAAGGCTATAAGTCTGAGAGCACCCAGTTTTCGCCTACAAACTGACTGTGCAGTTTGGTGAAGAATCACAATGTCCCATGCCTGTTTTATTGGAATAAATGATTTATTATTATTATTATTAAATCGTAGCTTAAAAAAGCCCATGTTTGGTAACCTTGTCTAGCTAAGTCTAAACTTTTCATATTTTTATAAAAACTAACCTTTCGTAACCTGTAACCTAACACGATGGTACTGAAATAAAGCCTCAAATATTAGGTCCTTACCTATGAAACTGGCGTTTTATATGGAGTGTTTTATGAAAACGGTGGTTTTCATACATTTAATTTAGCGTATTATTTAGTAACGTCAAATGCTGTCAGGAATATTGGACACTTCTAAGCTATATTATACATATCTTAGTTACTTAAAAATAGTTCGCTTCATAAAACTCTGCGTAATTGAAACACTTGAACTTGCAGCACTTAAAAAGAGTTAAGTTCACACTTTAATTTTAAACATTAAGTAAGAAATTGAACCATATTATTTGTATCTTAAACCTTTATTGCATAGTATATTAATGAAATTTAAAAATATTTTGGATGTTAAAATTGAAATAAATAAATTCCGTACGAAATAAAACAACTAAAAAAAACGCCAATTTCATAGGTAAGGACCCAATATTTACAGTTACAGAAAATAAAACCGTCCAAGTGCGCTTCGGACTCGCGCACAAAGGGTTCCGTACAAACAAAGTTAGTTCTACATCTATACTACATTAGTATGACTGAGACAATGAAAAAAAAATGGCACTGGTTGATAAATTACAAAACCAACGATTTTAAATTAAGAACTCTCACAGCATAAGAATTTCCTACTTTCGTGTAGGTACTTAGGACCTAACCGCAAATGAGCTCCAGCTGAGCTGGCTAATGACGGTTTTCTCATTGCGAACATAGTTTTTCTAACTCTTAAAGAAGCAATTACGTTCGTACGTTTTCTGTAACCGCAGAATAATTATACGCGGCACGTTGAGTTATTAAATGAAATAAAAGAACGTGCACGAACAACTGGTACAGTCGAGTTCATAAATATGTATAATGTCATGCTTAAACTGTCATGATAATAGGAATTATCACAGCGATTAAAGTGACAAGGTACTAGTGTGTATACAGGGTGTAAGGGACGGCTCACCGAAAACTGAAACCATAGCTTCAGACTATTGTACTGAACTGAAATCCAGTGGATTTTTTCCCGGGAAAACGAAAATTTTCTCGCTGGTTTCAGTTTTCGGTGAGCCGTCCCTTACACCCTGTATAGGTATATATACAGGGTGTAAGGAACGGCTCACCGAAAACTGAAACCATAGCTTCAGACCATTGTACTGAACTGAAATCCAGTGGAAATTTTCCCGGGAAAACGAAAATTTTCTCGTTTTTTACGTGAAAATGACGTTTTCACAGTTTTTTTTACATAATGAGCTTCAGTATGTCATAATATGTTGTCCTAGATCGGTTTATATGCAAAAACTGGGAAAAAAAAACGAAAAAATTTTCGTATAACGATATTGCCAATCGAATATGAATTTATTGTGAATGAAATAATGTCCATTCGATCTTTATTTGAATTTGAATGGCCGTATTTTGTACTATTTTTTAGTACAAGGCACCTCAGGAAGTTAAAATCACTAAAAATAAGTATATCGTATTAACTCACTCAACTTTTTTTTTTACAAACTTCAAACTGAAAGTCCATTAAAATATTTAATTAAAGAGAACTTTTAAATAAGCAAGCGTTAATTAACGGTGGAATCCTGCACAATTAAGTCTCGCGGGACGGGATAAGCACTCTTAATGACTCCGGTGCACGTATGACTTATTAAATTTTCCTTTGCAAAATATTTTTTGTGGTTTCAGTGAAATGTGGAAGCTAATCTACTTATGCACTCTAAAAATTAAGAGTTATTAATGTTGTTTTGTAACCTAGTTATGTTACTAATCCATACAAACAATATAAATGACGAAGTAACTCTAGATGTCTGTTTATTACGCTTTCATGGCTAAACTGCTGAACCGACTTTAAGCGAAATGAATTTTTGCACCCAAATACAATTAGCTAAATAACATTTTGGTGAAACATAACCAAACCAAGTTATAATTATCCTTATTTCCTCATGAACTATTAAAAATCCGACATAAAGAGTCTTCATTAATTTTCAAGGCATGGACTAATAGGTAAGTATTCGTATATGTGCTAAATAGATCTTAATAAAAATGCGGTTACAGAATTATCAACAGAGAGTTGTTGATAATTCTGTAGCTCTGTCTACCCTACTTTGGGAATGAAGGCGTGAGTTTATGTATGTATGTATGTATATCTTAATAATGTTCAGGCGTTTAGGCGTTCATGCGTATCCCATGATAAATATCCTCACAAAATTTCATTTATAATGCTACTTATAAATAAATAATAATAAAAAAAAATACCTTAAATAATCACAATAAGTTATTACATGACAATATAACGTAAGTAATACAAAAAAACTTATAAGAAAGAATGTGCGTTTTATTCTACAAAATAAATATATTTTTATGCTTTCTATACCTATGTGCTTTGATTAGGTAGATCTGACATCGTAACTACCGTCGTCGTCCCGTGCAAAATATGCTAAAGAGTAAACAAATCAATTACTTTACAAGTTAAAAAAGCAACTTATTTTCAAAATGACTCTGCAAATTGAAGCAAAATAGGCGTCGGGTATTAAGCAATAACTTATCAAGCTTTAACGGAAAAAAAACTTAACAATAAAGACTCCTAATTGCGAACAAACAAAAAAATCCCTGACAGGTTAAATATTTCACTTTTAAAGGGATTTAGAGTTAAATGACGGGCCTTGGTGCAAATTTATTCATCCTCTTTGTAGATAGACTTTGATGGATCTTTGTCGTATTACGGCTACTATTTGGCTCCATTCCAGATTAAACGTATTTTACGATAGGGGTTGAGGGTAGTTCTTATTCAGCTACCGCATACTCTATAAGAAACTTCTTTCAGCGTACGCTGTCAGATTCAGATATATTATAGGTAAAAACACATTTAAACTAAACCGTAACCAACAGAAACACCCGATTAATAAGAATATAGGCTTCACTGCGTATTTGCATACTTTGCTGGAGTTTCTTACGGCGCTTCTTCTCCGCAATGATAGTCTTGTCCGAAGCGCTGGTAGATACACTGTACATTTCCGACGTGTAAAAGAGCCCGCATGTGACCAATTTGCTAAATAAATATTTTGAATTTTGAATTTTGTTCTTTTAATGCGAGCCAAAAAACGACTGGCCTATGTCCAGCAATGGATGTCTTTCGGCTGACATGATGATGATGATGAAAAAACTACTAAAGACGTTTTAACGAGTATTTTGCTATAAGCTTGCTTTGTAAAATAGACAGTGTTATAGAATGAGCAACTGCGACGGTATTTCCGGACCGCTACGACTTGGAGACCTTCATGCTCGTGCTATCTCTTTTCTGCGCAGCTGCAATACCTGTTCAGGGTTCTGGGGGGTAATTATGACATGGCTATAGCTATAGCTATGGCTATAGCATATATGCAGTTCATATTACGGTGACTGTAAAAGACAGAGCTATAGCAGTTATACAGCTCTGTCCTTTTCTCTCAGCGTAAACTGAACTGTATACCCATGTCATAATAACCCCACTGTAGCCAAATGTACGCTACTCACGTTTTTCATTTCTATCACTCAAAATGTCATCACATACTTTTTGAGTGACAAAAGAGAAAACATTAGTAACTTTTGTATCTTGCCTAGATCCTCTGGTGTTGCAGGTGTCCATAGGCAGTGGTGATCACTTCACATTAGGTGACCTGATATCTCGTTTACCCCCTCTAGCATCAAAAAGCCAATGTTTTAACAACTACTCGTATTATGTCTTCGTATTGTGATAGACTGTAAAACTAAATACGAACACGCAACACTAAGTAAAGGAGCGCCATAACCCATAACAGTTGTACAATACGACGAATTGTCTAAAGATGGCGTTGTTTTCTTTAATAAATATTTAGCTAGTAGTTGCATTAGTATAAACATCAACTTGTTTGATAAAGATAATAATATAAAAGATGTTCGAATTTTGACGGGTAAAAGTGCCAGTACGGCCTACTGGCCTAAGACCACTGCTGACTATTAACGCGCCGCCAGAAACTCAACAGTCAGTAATTTCTTTAAATTCAGCTTTAATACTTAACCAAGCATTATATAAAACAATGAAAATAAAATAAAAATACCATGCGTAGGTGAGCAGGAAAACATTACCTAATCAAATCACAGACCGTCATGTTTTTTAGATCATAGCAAAGCGTTGAAATATTCGGCAAATTTACAGTCCTCATTTCATCTCAGAAGAATTGTCACTGTTTCAAGAGGTCCTGATTTATTGGGAGAAGCTATCGGATCTGTCGCCTCAAGATGGATTGTTCTTTAAATTGTTCCAGGGAGCGACACGGACATGACAGATGTTCCATTTACAACTGTAGTCTATTAGAGGACAATCAGCTGAGTTTAACGGGAATTCTTTTTTTTTTAAATATTGCTTTATTGTGTAACGATGAAAACGATTTGTTTATTTGTTTGCTTTATTATGTTTTTGATGTAAGAACCTAGATTTTAAGGAGTCAAATCATCGTTTTTTTAAAATGAGAAACGGGAGTTATATTGTATGCAGTAAGTAAATTGAAATAATGGCGTTAGAAAGTCTATAAAGGCGCGAAAATCGTCAATTTATCTAAAGTCCACCCAATATTACTATAGATTTAAACGGGTGTATATTTTCTTAATAATGCATTTTATGGCCTCGAAATGGCAAAGAAGCACACAACTCTGAAGAACAGACATCTTCAATCTCAAGATTGCAATCTTACGATAATATATTAAGACGAGACGAGTATGTAGGTATATGCGAACCAAGATGGTGGCAGCATAGGATATTCCGCCGCACACGTTCATGTTTAAGCGTAGTCTAAAGTTTTACCTAACTTAATTGACGTATTAAAAAGTAGTTTTGACAACATATTTTATTTTATCCCGTATAGCTTTTTAAGAATATAAAATGACATCATCTCAAGGTAATACTTTTTTGTTTTATGGTTAAAGCCTCAAGTTTCTAAGATAAGCGGCAACATATTTACAACTGATATACGCTGATTGGGATACAAAAACTGAGTAAATTTTTGAAAAAGCAGGAGTTTTTCAAATATGAAACCATTTTGTAAATCCCAGTGCACATAAAACTAAGCCGCTGAATAAAATTGTCATACAATTACAATATCTCTAACCCAGTAGCACTAAGAATAGCTAATGAGATGCAATTCAATTGCAACCGTAACACTTAAAGCGGAGAGTGTATAATTAAACCGTGCATAACGGGAGGCTTTGTGTGTTTGCTAATGGTGCATCTCTCGTTGCATTACGGCGAGAGTGGACGCGGCTCTCTTGAGTGGACCCCGTAGAAAAACATGTAAAAATAATAAGAAAGTATTTTTATGTTCACGTTATACGTTGTTATCTCTTAGAATGGTTAAAAAAGTTGTCGTTGAGTCGCTTCGTCGTTGCGAATAAATAAATTATGTAAATGCAGTGTAATTGACATAAGCTTACTTACACCTAGGGCTCTAATCGAGATGCATAACTTCGAAAATCGATGAAATCTTACATTATCTGTGGCCATTAGAAATTTGTCCCCTTGGTCTTTAAAGGGGTTGCTCCTATCTCGGTCAATCGGTCAAAGGAACTAGTTTGCTCTTTTAGTTTCTTTACGTCCTTTAGCTCCGGAGCAAATTTTGAAATCTGGGATCGAGTAACCGTTTGGATCATTGAAGAACGAGGAACTAACCCTGGTAATAATGCACAGTTATACGTCCTACTCACACTTGGGCTGGACACGTTGAAATAGGTACTATTTATCTCGTTCACGTCCAGCGCCGTGCCGTGCGCACTACTCGTTCGCTTTGTTTCACTCATACGTTCAACAATTGCTACTGATCTAAAGGACTGAAGATCAATTCAGATCGTTTACGAGGACTAGTTGTTTTCACTCCGTGACGGGAATTCATTCCTTTTAGTTCTTAGTTCCTGACCGACTCAAGCATAGTGCCATAGCGATGCATTGCGAGAACTTTCTAGTTATAGAAAATGTACAGGGCCTCTATTCAACACGTTAAAACCATATCGTGTTTGAGCTGTTATCGTATTGTCACCGTTTTGATAGCTCTTATTTACTTGGCAATAATGGCGGCTGACGATGACGTCATAACAATACCATAACAGGTTAACTAAGATATCGTTTTGTCGTAACCTGTCAGACGGTCGCGTCGATTGCTTTTGTCAATTCCATTCATTTTGTCAGTTTTCGATAATCATTTACGTTAGCGTTAAGCCACTTGTCTAGCCTCACAGGTGCATATAGATAGATATGTAGCGACTTTATGCCCGTTATAGACAAACAACCAGACATGAAAGATAAAGCCGATAAGGATGAAAAGTTATCCTATAAACACATGCACTCTTAAAGTACACAAGACGCAAAACTTCATGTGCCACAGCCACAGCTTACAAGATTTTAATAAAATATAAACTATGCACGTAACTTGCACCTTGCACATATTAATATTCAGAACACCGCCCTCATATAAACCATAACATAGATTATTAAGATTCTCCTCCCGAGCCACTGCGGTACCGACGTGGCTTGGCACGATGTGTTTTATCTTCAATTGATTTCGAAATTCAGGAACTCGGGGGACGTCACAGGAAACTGATGCAGCGCCAATGTGGAATGTGGAATTTTATTTACAGTTGATTTGCAGCAAAACTGCGATACACACGAAGCAGTGAGCGAGAGGTCGGAATTGGTAGATATTCGTCTGCATGACATATATTTTTTGGTTTCGCCAACGTTCAGCTCAATAGAGCAGATGTTTTCGTTACTTGGATTATTGGATATAGTACCGTATTACCGTATTGAAGACCAGCGCTGACTTTAATGCCAGCATTACGCTGAGTTGGGACTATTTCGTGGCTACTTTTTTCTTGTATTTGTTAATCTGTTCTTTGTTATGCATGTCACGAATAAATGATTTTCTTTCTTTTCTTTCTTTCTTTCTTTCTATAAAATAGTCTCTAACTCTAAATAGTATGAAACAACGTCGCTGTCCCCGTTTGACTGTATATTTGGCCGCGTACTTGTTCTAGACTACGTAATGGATTTTGAACCCAGTTAATTCTGTTAGTTGTAATGTATTATTTCATTTTGGTTTTAATGTCATTTTGGCTTATGTAAATGTGATAACACTGATAACTTATATACCTAAAGCTAAGCGAAGCGCCCACGCTTGGGGTAGCTTGTCTACTCTTATTATTATAAACATACCAATTTGGTTTTCACCTTCAGTATCGTCATGTTTCAAAATAAACTAAATATTATTTTTGTTGAATTATCCATACCTACTAATATTTCAATATTTGTTTGTAACTCTTTCACAGCAAAGAATGCCTAAGTACACCAAAGTAAATAAAATTGAAAATCGTCCAAGAAATACAGAAGATACAAGCTTTTTAAACTGATAATTAGACGGTGATTAGACGGAGAGATCCGATATGCCGTGTGACGTCACGTGACACGTCGGCCATATAAACTCCATTTAAAAGTCTGTTATTCTGGAAAGAGATAGGTAGGGGCAAATCTTTTTTGGTTTATATCTTTGTTATTTTAATAGCTATTCAACAAATATTTTTTCTCAACAGTCGGTTACATGAATCTGCTTTTATTAAAAAATAAAAAGTCATGAATTTTATTTTTAATTTCATTTCCTATTCAACGAATGTTGAATGATAGTTTATTTCGTACGTACTTGTAGTACGTTAGTACGTACTTAGTGAGTTTTACATTTACACCGACGATTTATAATAATTAGGAAATAGCGATTACATGAATTCTAGAACCACGATATGCGACCAAAACATTTAACCTAATAATCATTGAGTAACATAGGCTTTATTTTATTTTTCCATGTGAACGGAGTTTCTAGCAACAGGTAATAAATACGTTAACGACCCTACGACCCTTCTTAAGTTACCGGCGTTCTGACGTGCTACGTCGGTTTGAGTACTAGGGCATACTATAAGTTTAGTAGTACAGTAGTTTTATCTCACGAAAGCGGATGGACCTGTAGTTGCATCGCGTATAGACACGCACACTACGGCAACGCTTAGCGTCGACAGCAAAGCACTCATAGACGTTTACGTAAATCTACACACACAATTATGACCCACCCGCTTTAATAAGCTAATAATAAAACAACTTTAGTTTCTCTGAATACAAATTCAACTCGTAAATATTTCCGTTAATAGTGGAGGTAAATATTTTAAGATATTCTAATTGAATATTAATATTAAAATCCTTTGACATTATAAATAAAAGTAACTATAGCAATGCTTATATATTTAAAGTATTTAAAGGATTAAGGTCTTACGGTTTGTACTGCAGCTTGTTTCATTACGGCCCGAGGCAGGTCTGAACAAGTTTCCGGAGTTTGTAGCGTATTTCTAGGTGGCTGGTACAGCGGTGTTATTTACACGGATCCTGGCTTTAGCTGCTTAGTTCTTAACCAGGGCGTATTAGTTAGGCTTCCATGTATACTCACTTCTGCCCGTGACTTTGTCTGCGTTGAATTAGTTTTTAGATATAACCCCATTTTTATGTTGACGGATTTTTGAAAAAACACTTTTGCAGTAGTATGTTTTTCAAATAGTTACAATTACTTATTCCTTATCCTTATCTCTCTCCTTATCCTCATAAAATATTCATAATATAAAAGCTAAAGAACACACAGGCCACCTGATCTGCCGTCCTTGGAAAAATGGGTGTATGTCTCATAGAATCGCGCATGTATTAGTGACCTTATTTCTTAACATAGAGGGTTAAATTTACTTTGACTATCAAATTACATATGCGTCCTTCTTAATTAGGAGGGCAGGTGGTAAGTGGACAAGGGAGCCCAAAAAATCTTATGATATCAATCTCAAGACTGAAAATGCATTGCCAACGCTGGGGACTCACATGGAAAGCCTCTAGTCATTTCTTTTACTAGCGTACCGGAACACAACAATACAAATACTGCTGTTTAGCGGTATGGTATTGGTGTACCTATTAACCCGCGGATTTTAACCACTCTCGAATCGCCATTTGTTTTTGAACTGAAAGACTTCATATTATATTGATATTAGTCTACTAAGCCTGTGTCTTACCAATGTGTAAACGTTTATTATACAGGGACACGGTTTCTGTGGGAGAATGTGTCGAGGCTTTTTATGTGGGTTGTCTTGCACCGTCATAGGTGAGTGTAATTCCTAAAATTTCTTTATTTTTAGATTTCTTATTACTACTACTTGTTAGTTCTTGTGAGTTTTGACACATTTTCCTGCTCAACTGCGCATGAATGTATTTATTTTTTGTTATATGTGAGATTCATTGTTTTATATAATGCTAGGTTAAGTTTATTATTATATAAGCAATATTTAAAAAACGACTTACTGTTGAGTTTCTTGCGGCTTTTCTTCTCAGCAGTGGTCTCTTGTGAAGCGCTGGTAGATTTTTGACGTGTAAAAGTGCCCATGCGGCCTACTTACTGAATAAACATCTTTTATCTTTATCTTTTATATTATTTTATATCTTTTATATTATTATTTTATAATAGGAGTCGATTGCTACATGTTTTTGTTTTAATTCGCTATAAAATCGTTACAAGAGGCTGTTATGAGATATCTGCAATCACTTTTAAAACAGGACCTACATTCGTCATAGCCCGTATATACAATTTCGTTTCCAATCGATATCTGTTTTATGTTATGTCCTTCTCTTGCTTGAAATGAAGCAAGGGACAAAACAAAGCAAGCAGTACTAAAACAATCGGAACAATGTGTTTAAATCTAAAGCGGTATAGAAACCCGTAGGACAAATGATTCGGCAATCATGCCTTTGGGAGTAGTGGGTAGCTCACAAAACAATTCTGTGGTCCTAGTGAAAAAGGGTATAAGTCTTCTGAAGGTCAAGTGAATAAGGGTTTAAGTCTAGTACTGTCCGCTCATGTATATACCCTTTTTTATTCCGAGTTAAGTCGACTTGTACCCTTTTTCACTAAGACCACAGAATTGTTCACACGATTCTGCGCTTGTGTAAGATTAATATTAGTAATTATTGTTTTGACGACGCGGTAGCCTAGTCGGTAGTGACCCTGCCAGCGAAGCTAGTGGTCCTGGGTTCGATCCCCGGTACGGGAAAAAAATTGTGTGATGAGCGCGGTTATTTGTTCCTGTCTTGGGTGTTTTCTATGTATTTAAGTATGTATTTATCTATATACGTTAGTTTATCGTTGCTTACTACACATAGTACAAGCCTAGAGCTTAGTTTGGGGCTAGGTGAATTTGTGTGAGATTGTCCCCTGATATTTATTTATTTATTTTATTTATTTATCTCTTCGTACATACTCACACCCGTACTAATAACAATAATATAAAAAAAACAGTAAATTACAGGCTACATTCTTTAAAAAAAAAAGTACTATCTATTCAGAAGAGAATGCTTTTAAAAACATTCATACAAAGCAGTTTCGTAACTATAGACTGCACTCAGAGTTAGTTAATTCGTTTCTTAGTGACGATTTTTCATACGCAAGTTTAAAAATAGAACGAGTTAATTATCCCTCAAATGTATAAGTATGGCGGTTTGTGTCTTAACTGAATTAAAATTTAAAAACTTGAATGTTAGATACTCGTTTATCGACAGTAAAAATGCTTAACCATCAAGATCAATAAGAAATTCAGCTAAACAAAGTTATAAAACAAAGACGGTATAACCCATCATTTTATCAAATTTCATTTCATCGATTGTATCATTTCATACAATTTCATTTCATCGAACGCTATTTTCTGCTGAAATCATTATGTTTTCGGGATGTCTTAAACATTAATTACGTAGTTTACTCTGAGAGAAAAGGACAAGGGGGTTATTATGGCATATCCTGTGTGGTCACCGGGTTAGAATAGTGCCACTCCATATCTTCTCGTGGATGTCGTAAGAGGCGACTAAGGGAATAATAAAGGCTTCTAGTACTCTTAGGCGATGGGCTTGCAACCTGTCACTAATACACTGGTAAAAATCTTAGCCTGATTTGTGCAAAACGTGGTTACAGAATTATCAAAAACTTATTTAAGACTGCTTGGTAATTCTGTAGCTCTGCCTACCCCACTCTGGGAATGAAGGCGTGAGTTTATGTATGTATGTAACTATGGAGTTCATTTTACGTTGAGCGTTAAGGACAGATCTATAGGAGTTATATAGCTCTGCCCTTTTCTCTCAGCGTAAACGGAACTGCATTGCTATGTCATAATAACCCCCCCCAGATCTATATAACTGCTATAGCTCTGTCCTTTACGCTCACCGTAAAATGAACTGCATAGCTATGTCATTAAAACAGGTTAGACTTTTGAGTACTAAAAACCATTTACTCATGCGGCGAAAAATGTCTTTTTCACTTCTCATGCTCGTAAAGTCCTTCTTTATGCTGGGTATAGGCTGCATAAAATCGCATTTTATGCTCTAGTGCATAAAGTAATTTCTTCTTTTAAGACTAAGGCAATAAGGCCTTACAGCCACATACACAATACACCTTCATTTAATTGATATATTTTTATGAGACTTAGGTTATATCTTATTTTAATTACGACACATGTAGTACTATCTAAATACTTTAAGATAAATACGGGCGTGCATTTACGTAAAAAAATATAAGTAACGCAAATATTTATAATAACTTGGCATTAAGGCTCAAACCATAGTGTCCATAGTCAAACGTCACATAGTTGAAAATTAAAAAAAACAATTAAGAAAAATTGTGTAGCGGGAAGCTAATTATTCGTCAAACAAAATTAAAAACTAACTAAATTTGTTGTGTTGCGGTTGAAAATTCAATAAATTATTCGTAAGTAATTGAACAATGTCTTCAAGTAGTGATAGTGACGATCAAAAAATGATTTCGCCTGAGACTTTAATGGACAGAAGTGCAAAAATGTAATTGAGCAGATATTGCCGCCTAAATCGAAGAAAATCTATCTCAGCACAGCACATACGAAAGTCAGAAAAGCGTAAACACGTTTGCGGAGTGTGTTTTTTAAGCTAATTTGACGAACTGTCGAAGAAATTACATTTTATGCGTGATAGCACATATTAATTACATTATAAAAATTAATTAAATTTTCATGTATGCTTAATCGTTGTTTTATTTCCTTGCAATCGAAGTGAAAAGCAGAGTGTAAAACTCGAGCATAAAACCCATTTTACCCTCGACGTGACCATCCACCCTCGCCGTACCGGCTCGGGTGGCTATATGCACGTCTCGGGTAAAATGGTACGTTTTATGCACTTGTTGTACAATCTACTAATGGTGAAATGAAAGTTTTGCGTAATGATACTAATAATACGTTCGTTGAAAGGTCTTTCAATAAAATATATAAGCTATCAACTATTTTCTCGCTCAAGAAACGAACAAAAGATACTTATCCCGTGTCAGTGAAAGAGACACGTATATTAATAGTTGATCGCTGGCTGTTCACACTGCCGGCGAGATTTCTTTCCACTAGTTAGTCGAAACAAAAAATATAGATCGCGTGTCAATAAAAGAGACGCAAATATTAATAGTTGATCGCTGGATATACTCGCTTCCCACCAGTGCCATAGACATCTTAGTAAAATTATACCATTTTAATTCAGACTCCAAAATTACTTACTTTATTCAGGGCTCCGCAACACCGTCTAGGAAACCGGACACGTTTTTCGTCGGGGCAGTTCATTAGAGGCTTTTGCCAGTTTATTGGGACCCTGGAGAGTACCGCACATTGGCTGGGTTTATTTTATAGCAGCCTTCGAAACCTGTAATAGGAGCTCACACGTGCCAGGATTTGGGAGTTGTAGACGTGTAGGAATTTAGAACATTCTCGAAGCTGTAAAGTTTTTAGGATCCTCTTGAAGTCTTGGGATTTCATAGCTGTTTTAGATTCAGATCGTAAAAACTGGTTGAAAACATGCCAGGTATTGCATACGTGCTCAGTTAAGGGTTTCGTCGCCTTAAGTACAAATAAAAAAACTATTTGCCAACAAAAACAATTATATCCTACAAATCATTTTTTTTAAAGTTATGTATAAAATGTTTAAGATAATTCTTTAATTCGCCTACAGTAGATTTTTTTTATTGTCTGTTTCACATTTGAAGCCAAAGAGAATGAATTAGAAACGAGAAAAACTAATTTTCAATACAGTTGTACTTTTTGTAGCTGAAAGTATATCTCGTGCAGAAAGTTGGATTTTTCTCACGAGTGATTTTTTCTTAATTTACTGTTTTTCCAAGTCATGCATCCAACCAAAGAGTTTGCATGTTTATCTAACCATTTTATTTATTTTTTGATTATGTAATTTAGCATTGAAACTGCTACAAATGTAAGTAAAATTATTTTAAATATTAAAATTGCATTGGTACTTTATTAATGAAATAAAATAGTTATGTAATATAAAAATAGCAAATCAGTTTTCATAAAGATGGCTGACTGAGTATTACAAATGGTCGGTTAGATCCACGGAGCACCATGCCGGAGCCGGATTCTATTCTATTTCAACTCGTATTTTTAACTACATACATAAACTCACGCCGTCATTCCCTTAGTGGGGTAGGCAGAGCTACAGAATTACCAAGCACTCTTAAATAAGTTGTTGATAATTCTGTAACCACGCTTTGCACGATCAGACCAAGATGTTTACCAGTATACTAGTGACAGGTTGCAAGCCCATCGCCTAAGAATACTAGAAGCCTTTATTATTCCCTTAGTCGCCTCTTACGACATCCACGAGAAGACATGGAGTGGCACTATTCTAACCCGGCAACCACACAGGTTTCTGAACTATAAAGCGAGTTCATTATGCACTACGTTACGAGAAATTTAAAAAAAGATGAGGTTTTTCAATGAAACGCTCATTTTCCTCATAAGCTCAGGACGTAAATAATTATGTACCTCAATAAGGGAGGAAAGCTGAGGGAAATCTGAAAAGGATCTCGTAACGAGTGAAACTTAAGTGAAACGTCCGTGAGATTTAGTTTTTATGAACTTGCTGGAAGGTCTATGTGCTTACATTACCGTTAAAGCTGCGAATAATAAAAGGAAGAACATCGTACTTCAAATATAAAAAAAAAGAGAGTGAGAATATACTGAGAAATAACTACAGCTCTTATACAGCTATACTACTTGGAAACATTAGTACATGTTTTACTTTTTCGGAGTCCATCCGTAGCACGAACCCCTAAAACGTCACGTTTCCATACTCAAAGACGATACGATATGTGCCAGCAAGTACTAAATGCGGTCACGAAACGCTGTTCCAATCGCCATACACTTTTTCTGATAACTTAACATTTAACGGTACTTAATAGAATTCTTTCGTGTCGGTTACAATTTGTAAAAATTTAAAGTTAGAATATCTTCATTCATGTACAAGCAAAGCCATAATATTAGTTTATGTTTCAAGTTTGTCATTATATAACGGAATTATGCTTTATTATCCTACATTTGTATTCAAAAATAGATTGTACGTAGTTTAATAACAGGGTACGTAGACTACTTAATAGAAGTTACATCGATTTTAATAGATTTGTCTATTTTCACATGTTTGTTATAGATGTAAAAAATCGATGACAATAGAATATCATGGCGTCTTCTTATGTACTAAATGTAACAACGTAGTAAAAAGGTGGTAAACTGGTACCCCAGTTTAATGACCATTTTTTTTCTTTCTTAACACACGTAGAAATAATTTCCTACTACCCCCTATTTCTTCCCTTCCTATGCACCCCTAGTCCCTGTGTCAAGCAAGTAAGGGCGGCCACACAATATGTCAGGTTTTCGCGTTGGGATAGGTTAGGTTTTTTGTCCAAACGGGGAGAACGACGCGTGTGCAGATTGTGCAGCAGCTGTAATGCACGGGTAATTTTTTATTTAATATTTATGGCACAGAAATAAGTACAAATGGCGGACTTAATGCCTAATGGCATTCTCTACCAGTCGACCCAATAATCAAACCGAAATTTACATAGTGGGTGCACAGAAAAAGAAGACAGACAGAAATAAAATTAAAAACTTAAGTAGGTATATTTATTGGGTGTTTAGTGGGTGTCCCTTTGAATCCCTAATAACGGTTGTCCTAATCCTAACACATAGTTTGTCCGAATTATTGTTTAACATAAATTGGTTTTTAGCTGAGTCATACATTTTAAGTTTCCTAAAAGTTACTGCGGTTAGGTTACATGTATAAATCACTAAAATAATTAAAAATTCAGACGGATTGGCTTTAGGATAAACAAAAATTCGGACAAACGATGCACTAGAACAAATGACGATTAGGGATTCCAATGTAGACCCGTATTTAGTATGGAAATGACCAGGGTTTGGCGACTGCTTTGGAAGTCGAACGCAAAAACCTGACAATGTGCGGCCGGCCTTAGCCTTTGCGTTGTCTGTCAGTGAGTCAGTCGTATATATTTTTTGTATGTATTGATTTCACTAGAAGTAAATATTCAATATCGATAAATCAGTAGCGCACCGGGTGCAGCACAATAATTGGCATTACTGACGCAATTATTCAAATACGTACAAAATGAGAACGATATGTAAATTCCGGCGTTCCGAGCCCAAATGAGGCGGTAATTGATTCTACATGAACCATTGTAATTAAACTGAGAGACGATAGTGGCAAACAAGGATGGGAGAACTTATTTACATACATACATACATACCTTCACGCCTTCATTCCCAGAGTGGGGTAGGCAGAGCTACAGAATTATCAACAACTCCAAAAACTTGTTGATAACTCTGTAACCACAATTTGCACAATTAGGCTAAGATGTAGAAGAACTTATTTAAATATATGAAATTATAAAGTTAAAGTTAAACATCTTAGCCTAATTGTGCAAATTGTGGTTACAGAGTTATCAACAAGTTTTTGGAGTTGCTGGTAATTCTGTAGCTCTGCCTACCTCACTCCGGGAATGAAAGCGTGAGTTTATGTATGTATGTATGTATAAAGTTAAAGTACTGTTGGAATTACTTTTCAGTTTCTAATATCGTGCAATTTGTTTTAGTTCATTGCTTTGGGATTATTAGTACTTAGCAAATGCATTAGTTACACATTGGGGAATCAATTGAACTCCCTACGGTGTGAAACCTAATGATAACTTTGTATTTTCCTGCGTGAAATTATTTCTGGGATTATGGAAATATAGGCGTGAGTTTATGTACGTATGTATGTATGTATTATGAATATTATTTTGATGTTATTACTAGTAATATCGAAGTTTGTTAGGCGGAATTTGATTCGGATTTTGCGGAAATGACATTTAATTTGCGGATGGTAGGACCTTGTGCAGGGCCCGTCCTTATCGCTACCACCATCTTATCCATTAAACTACCGCCAGACAGCAGTGTTCCCTTTGTTGTCTTCCGGTTTGGGGATAAAACAGTAACAAAAACAGTAGTCCTCAGGATTAGCAGAGCATTTGCATTTTTGTGAATGCGAATGACTACGGGTCAAAGTTTCCACTTACCCTCAGATGGCCCGTGTGCTCGATTGCCTTCTCTATGCCATAGAAAAAACGTTTTTGTTTATAATTCAATAATATAAATAATCTCGTTACTTAAACAAAATTAGGCGTATACATTTTTCGCGCAGTGGAAACCAAGCCTCAATAGGACAAAAGGTAAGCGAATAACGAGATGGCAAGATGATCTGGACCAGTTCATTAAGGCCGGGCTCAGGAGTCGCCGCTGCCGTGACAGGAACAACTACTACGTCTCAAAAAGTGGCGAATCGAGACAAACGACCTTAAATTTTACTTGAGATGAATGAGTTGGGCGTTACAACTTGTAGTAGATCAAAATACGGCTATGTACTGCAACTATTAGTTGCTTGAGATAGGCGTTACGAAGATAGGTAGCTTGTTATTAATACATATCTACCTACTGCATCTCAACTTGTAGGAGGTGTGCCGAGACAATTTTTTTCTCAGGATACATGAGTTAGGTCTATGGTAACTCGGTAAATTCGCCTATTAAAAAAAAGTGTCTTTGTAGTTCATAGTAGGTACCATAGAGAATAAGCTATTTGATACCAGAGGGGTTATTGTGACATATCAATGCAGTTCATTTTACGTTGACCGTAAAGGACAGAGCTATAGCAGTTATATAGCTATGTCCTTCTCTCTCAGCGTAAACAGAACTGCATTGCTATGTCATAAATGTCATAATTACCCCCCTGTAGGGCGTATATCAGTTTGAACACGTACCGCTCCGTCGCTCCCGCCGCTACGCCCCGCTACGCCATCGTGAGTGCGCTCCGATGCGCTACGCCCCCGTCGCCTACGCCGTCGTAGAGTTCGCTCCGACGCGCTGGATTGCAGTGTTGTGACATTGTTTACTTGTGATCTGTGCAGTGATGCTGCTCTTAACTGAGACATTGACTCTATAAGTTAAGACAGCTCTGATATCCATGATGGATAAGTGTGGTGATCACCCGTCCGGCATTGGACCCGAAGGCCGTGACTTTCTACTCCGTTTTGAGAAGTGTATGCCTCAGTTCGCGGGCCTTACGGCCGCTCTGATGAGCTTCGCCCTTGCTCCGCCGCCGTCGGTACCTACCCTCCCGACCGCCTCTCCTTCCTCACCCGACGCTCCGCCCATGATCTCCGTTGACTCGGAATCATCGGACGACGAAGCAAGCCGCTTGCACGTCCGCGAGGTCGCGGAAGCCGACTTGCGAGCTGCCCGTCGCAGCTCGCTGGCCGCGGACCCCAAGATGCGGGCCCGGCCGCGCTCACGAACCCCATTCGTGGCGCCATTCTCCGCGGCATCCACCGCCGCCCCCGACTCCAACGCCAAGAAGGCAAAGTCCCAGCGCGGACGATCGCGCTCTCCACCGACCCAGAAAAAGGAGTTAGTCCGCACACGCAGACTGTCATCGAGCCCAGCAAGAGTCTCGATACTAACTCCTTCGACCTCCGAAACGGTCGATATGGACACGGCCCACGAGGAGTGGAGCACCGTGTCCCACCGCAAGGCCTCAAAGAAGAAGGCAGCGGTATCTCCGCCTCCCAGCGAGCGACCGGCTAAGACCCCTAGAGGGCCCCGCAACGAGAGTGTGCCCTCAAAGACCACTGGTGAGTCGTCCACTTTCACTCCCGCTTCTCAGTCCCAACCCAAACTTAAGGCTCCCCCGCCCATTGTTATTCATAACAAAGGGATGTGGGACGACCTCTCTCAGGCCATCACGACAAATAACATCCATTTTACACGTGCTAGGAACACTGTATTAGGGATTAGTGTGCAAGTCGCGGAGATTTCGGATTACCGAAACCTTACGCGTCTTTTGAACACGCGCAAGGTCGCGTATCATACATTTACCCCGGCCGAGGACAAAGTCCTGAGAACGGTAATCCAAGGTGTCCCGAAGGAGCTAGACACCGACTCAATCAAATCAGATCTGGTCAGTCAGGGCCTCCCTATCCAGGAGGTTCATCGTCTGAAAAACCGACATATGGGCAATCTAGACCTAATATTAGTCATTAGCGATAATACCCCGGAGGGTAAACAAATTTTTAAATTGACACATGTGTCAAAACTGTCGGGGATCAGCGTTGAGCTTCCTAGGAAGACCTCTGCGCTTTCCCAGTGCCACCGGTGTCAGAACTACGGGCACAGCCAGAAGAACTGCCATGGGACGCCTAGATGCGTTAAGTGTCTAGGCAATCATGGCACTTCTGAGTGTGCTCGGGTTAAGGGCACCCCTGACCCTCCCGGCTGTGTACTTTGTGGACAATTGGGTCACACGGCTAACTACCGTGGCTGCCCCAAGGCTCCGCGAGTAACCGGCCGGGCGGGCCAGAGGAGCTCGCACCCACCAAACCCTCAGACCTCACAGGGCCCTAGACCCGCACTAAGTAGCCAGGTACCCTTTCCGCCACTCAGAAGTGCACCCGCTTACGAACCTACACGTCCCGCACTCGCTAAGTCTAACCCCTGGGCCGCCGCCCCTCCTAGACTTAGCCAACCTGCCCCATCCCCCGCGCCCCCGAAGGTACCGGCGATGACTCAGATGTGTGGTAGTGGTTCTCCCCCTGTGGACCTCTCGGCTTATCCCCTAGTATGCCGGGCGCTCGCTTTTAGCGAGAGCCTAGCCGTGCTGGAGGAGAAGCTTCGAGGTGCATCGGGCCTCCGAATGATCGAGTTAATGACAGAGTACAGACACGTCATCGCCGGTATTAGCGGCCGTGCCCCCATTTCCCCATTTAATGGATAACGGATCTTTAAAGATTAAGCCTAGATCGCTCAAGCTCGCCTCCTTTAATGCCAACGGTATTAAGGGTCAGAGGGAGCTTGTCTTAAATTTCATCAAAGATAACGATTTAGACTTATTTCTTGTACAGGAGTCGTTTCTCAAACCGAGCACGCGCAGGTTTTGTATACCTAACTACTTGACTGTTCGTAACGATCGACTAGACAATAGATTAGGGGGCACCCTAATCTATTACAGACGCAACCTTCACTGTTGCCCTCTCGACCCTCCGCCCCTCACTAATCTGGAAGTGTCAGTCTGCCGTCTCGCTATGACCGGGCACAGCTTGGTCATAGTGGCGTCAGCCTACCTTTCACCGAACAAGGACATACTCACGACCGACATTCAAGCTCTTCTAGCCCTAGGGCCTTCTGTCATTCTGGCAGGGGACTTTAATTCGAAGCATACATCATGGAATGCGACTACGACTAACGGAAACGGTGTCAGACTGCACGGGATAGTGGATGAGCTTTCAGTGGACCTCATAGCTCCACTGGAACCCACCCACTTTCCCCACAACGTTGACCATAGACCCGACATACTGGACTTAGTACTTCTAAAGAACGTATCACTCGTGCTGCGTTCTATAGAAGTGCGACACGAACTCGACTCCGACCACAGACCTCTTGTTGTAACATTAGGCCTCCCCTCCGACTCGCTCGCCCAGACCAAGACTATCACGGACTGGAAGGTCGTCAAGGACAGACTCCAAGACGACCCGACCGACCTCACTGACCTAACGGAGACTCTGACGAGTACCGACGACGCGGACAAGGCGATTGGGGCTCTCACCGATCACCTCAGCTCAGTGCTAAAAAGCTCCGCGAAAGTCGTGCCCTCCTATAGGGACAGACGTCCCCCGCTCACTCGAGAGCTGAGGGAGTTGGTGAGGGCCAAAAACGCCGCGACCAGACATTACGACTCTTACCCGACCGAACAGAATAGAGTTAGGCTCCGTGCGCTTCAAAACCAGGTCAAAACCGGCGTCGCGACTTTGAGAAACGACTCTTGGAACGATCTGTTATCCGACATCGAACCGAGTCACACCGCTTATTGGCGGTTGGCTAGGTGCATCAAATCCGACACAGCCTCCCCTATGCCCCCTCTAAACCACCCCGACAACTCCGGCCCTGCGTTCGAGGACGGCGACAAGGCCGACGTCCTTGTCGCCAGCCTCGAATCGCAGTGCTCTCCCAGTACGTTGTACCCGGACGAGGCCCATATCACTTGGGTCGACTCCGAAGTACACAGGCGTGCCTCCTTCCCTCCTCCCGACCCTCCTCTCCCTCCCGTAACACTCGAGGAGGTTCAGGATCTGATCAGGGTTCTGCGACCGAGAAAGGCGCCGGGTGCCGACGGCATTCCGAACGATATTCTCAAACTGCTTCCCTCCGCTCTACTTCTCTTCCTTGTAGCTATCTTTAACGCTTGCATGTCCAACTGTCACTTCCCCGAGGCGTGGAAGACCGCAGTGGTGATCGGTATCCACAAACCGGGAAAACCACGCCCCGATCCTTCCAGCTATCGTCCTATTAGCTTACTCAACACCATGGGCAAGCTGTACGAACGGGTCCTTTTATCCCGCATTCACTCCTTCCTGAGCTCCAACTCGATCCTCATCGACGAGCAATTCGGATTCAGAGCCCGACACTCATGCGTCCACCAGGTGCACCGCCTCACGGAGCACATACTGGATGGCTTCTCCACCTTCGCGAGAGGAATTCCCACGGGCGCTATCTTCCTCGACGTAGCGAAGGCTTTTGATAAGGTCTGGCACAATGGGCTTATTTATAAGCTTCAGCTTATGGGTATGCCCGTTGGGCTAGTCCTAATACTGAGGGGCTTCCTCAGTAACAGAAGCTTTCGCTATCGAGTGGAAGGCTCGCTCTCCCGCCCCCATCCTATCAGAGCCGGGGTCCCGCAAGGGTCCGTGCTCTCTCCCATCCTATATTCATTATACACTAATGATATCCCGCGCCATCCCAACGTGCAGCTCGCCCTATTCGCTGACGACACCGCACTCTTCACCACCAACAAATACGCCTCCGTCATCCAGCGCTACCTCCAGGAGGCGATCACCGACCTAGGTCGGTGGTTTAAACTCTGGAGGATAGAGGTTAACCCCGAGAAGAGTGCGGCTGTCTGGTTTTACCCGTCCCTCCGCCATTTCCACCTCGAGAATATCGTTCTTTTCGATAGACCCATTCCTTGGTCACCAAAGGTCAAATACCTCGGCGTGACCCTGGACAGACACCTGAGCTTCAGTCAGCACATCAAAATAGCACTCAACAGGGCCAAGATGATCAAGGGTCGTCTCGGTCCCCTGCTCAACCGTCGCAGCAAACTTAGCGCTCGCAACAAACTAACACTATACAAAGTATGTATCCGACCGGTTTTCACATATGCCAGCGTGGCATTCGCACAAGCTCACGACTTACACATAAACACTCTACAGACATTTCAGAACAATCTTCTCCGATCGGTCGCGGGGGCCCCTTGGTTTGTTCGCAACGCGGACCTTCACAGGGACCTCGGCGTCCCGTCGATTAGGCACACTATCAAGGACGCGTCTAGGCGCTTCTTTGATAAAGGCCCACACCACCCCAACCCGCTCATCGTCCGTGCCACCTCCTACACTCCCCAACTCACCCCGTCCGATCCCGACGTGCTCGCTGCGCTCGGGGCACCCGTCAGGCGCCCCAAGCACATCCTGCTCGATCCCACCGATCCCATCCAACTCGCAGTGGATGAGGGCACTGAAGACCGCAAGAAGCTTCGGCGCCAGGGACGTCGCGGCCGCCCCCCCAGATCCGGACCTGAGCCTCATAGCATCACTGCAGGGATCGAGAAGATCGAAGAAACCGAAGAAACCGAACATACTCAAGCAACCGAAGAAACCGAACACTTGGAAGCAACCGAAGAAAACGAAGTCCCTCAAGACACTCAGCCGGCCGAGCTGCGCTCGACCGGCCTGACTCCCGACGGAGGCACCCCTCCAGAGGTGCGACCACCACCGCACCTCTAACTTAGGGTTCAGCATGCCCCCCGTAAGGGCATCGCTACCCGTGCCCGGGTGAAGTAGTTACGGTAAAGAATACCAACTACATTGTCAGTACAACAAAACAAAACAACACACGTATATCAGTTATCTATAGATAACTGACATTCGCGTGACACGGCATGCCGGTTACTTATGTTTTTAAGTAAAGAGTTAGTCAAGAGCAAACCCAATATCAATTATTTTGAGTTACTTATTTAAATTTTAGTGTCATCTTAGATTAGACGTCCTGTCCATATTGTAGAGTTTTTTTTTTTTATTCCTTTTTTTTTATTATATATTGAACAAGTGTAATTGTTATCTGCTACTGCAAAAAAAATTCCTAATGTATGTCTAAAATATTCACTTTAATTTAAAATAACATTTTATCCTAACCCACCGCGATTACCCAACACGAACTTCATTTAACCATTTGTTTTCGTAGGACTTCAACTTGTATGTGAATTTTAGATTTCAAATTCTAGTCAAAACTTGGTCGAGTTATTTTATAAAAATAACTAGAAGTTAACTGATGACCTTCCTATGATTCATGTAAAACTTCATACAACGTAATGTTTTCCATTTGCTGGTCTGGTTCGAAAAACTTCTTAAATTGCCTCGGATCCTTTTTAATACATTACTTTTAAACTCAGATGAGATTGCTTCAGGGCAAATAAAGCTGAAGAAAAATAGCAAAACAATATGAAATTGAAACGGACAAATCGCTCAGTAGTAAGGTTGTAACCGAGGTTACTGAGACCGTCGCGGTCCGTGTTTTAACTTATGAATAAAATATGATATGTGAGTGTATTAGAATTTAAAATTTACTAGAAACTAAATTCGAATTGTGTTTGATATTGCAATGTACTTTTAGATGTAACTACTTTTTGTTACGAATATGTTAAAACTCTATCATAATACATATACCTATTCGATGAATAAGTGTCAGTTGTCTACGGAAAATAGTTGGGTCATTAATTCATTAAAGGCTTAACGATAAATATAATGAAAAGCAGTTTCACATAAAATAATATCTTATGTTACGAATGTAGGTAACACAAGATTTTTTTTTAAGAGAATCTTTACTTTGTATAAAACAAAGTCGCTTATCGCCATCTGCCCGTTTGTATGTAGGTACGCTTAGATCTGTCAAATTACGTTAAACCCATACATTACATACATACATTGGCCATTGCCATTGCCGTGTGTTTGCCTGCTTAGAATAGTGCCACTCCATGTCCTCCCGTGGAAGTCGTAAGAGGCGACTAAGGGAATAAAGGCTTGTAGTACTGTTAGGCGATGGGCTTGCTACCTGTCACTAATATACACACATCTTAGCCTAATTGTGCAAATTGTGGTTACAGAGTTATCAACAAGTTTTTGGAGTTGTTGGTAATTCTGTAGCTCTGCCTACCCCACTCTGGGAATGAAGGCGTGAAGGTATGTATGTATGTACATTGGCCATATTTATTGCAACAAAGTTATCGTAATTACAAGCATACCTGTTGCTGGCGTTTCTGTCCGCGTAGGAGTAGTTTATCGCTCTTCCTCAGAAACTGTCCAATTTTCTGGGATAAGAATTGCCCTATATCTTTCTTCTCTATAAGCTTCTGCCCTCCTTAGCAAATAAACAGTATCCCAAAATCAATAACCAAAGCAGTTTTAGTTCTCTCCTCTTAGTAATAAGGTTGATATTTCTAAAGGAATTTTATCTGACATACTGCGTATTAAACAATCCATTGAAATCAATTTCAGCAGTTTACCCGTGAAAACGTAACAAACAGGCAGACAAAGTTACTTTCACATTTATAATGTTAGTATGAATTGATCTAAGCTACCGGGGCGGTCGCGTAGTGCTTTTTTTTTTTTTTTCTTTTTTTTATGGCGTAGAGAAGACAAACGAGCACACAGGCCACCTGATGGTAAGTGGAAACTGTGACCCATAGACATTCGCTTATGTCAGTTCCATACACACCCAAACGTTTTCGAAAATGGTTAACTTGCGTTATACATACAAGATGCATTGCGAGAATTTTATGGTTATCGAAAATTTATAGGAATGACGTAAGGTGCCAGAGACGGTTGCTAGCCCGCCTAGGTAAATTCGGTCATTTCGGCAGTTTTCAAAATCATTTACGTTAGCGTTTTGCGTCTTATTTTTATTTATTTATTCAAACAATTGCATTTCATAGGTTTATCAAGTGCACAAAACAAATTAATATATACGTACATTGTCAGGCATCGCAACTTAGATAGAAGAGGAGGTAGATGAATTTGTATAAACAATTACAAAAATATACATTAATTAATTTCTTAGTATTTTTTTAAATATTCATCGACGACGTAATATGATTTCTTTATAAGAAGACGTAAAACGTCTTGAGCAAATGACTTCAGCAGAATATTTTAATATTTATTTATTCCAGAAACAGTGTGGTATATTTTTAATTAAACAATTTGCCAAATGTAAGTTTATAGGCAATTATTGCACTCACTTTTATATTCTGTCACTCGCTATTGTTTTATTATTTAAGTAATTCAGGTAATTTAATCTAGATTTTTATTCAATAAATATCAGGGAACAATGTCACAACAATTTACTTGTTGCTTTGCTTTAGGCTTGTACTATGGGTACAATACAACGATATGAATACGAATAAAAAAATCCATGACAGGAACAAATATTCGTGCTCGTCACGTAAATATCAGCCCTTATTGACATGGCATAGGGCTAGAGTGCCAGTGCTATATAAAGTTAAATTAGATTTAGTTTTGAGGAAGTTCTATCTTGTCTAGGGCTGTAACCAACAAAATCAATAAAACACTACCACAGAACTCCGAAGAACATTAAAAGTCGACTCGGCGGTGCGTTTAAAATGAGCTACGGTTATGGTGCCGGGAGATGAGATCACGCGCCGGCACAGTTAGCACGTACGGTGACTGCCGACGTACGGGCCGGCGAATTATAAGGGATGGATGATCGTTTTATTGAGATTTAGGGGTTTGCGAGTGAAGTTGAAATTATGTTAGTAGGAGATTTTTTTGAGGATTTGCACGTATGTGTACAGACCTATTCGTTAAAACAAATGAAACAGTTTTTTTACAAGAAAATGATTTAACACACGACGCCGTCAATATGTTTATTTATATTTTTTTACATCTATGTTTGTATGTACGTGTATTTAATTATATACGACTAAACTAGGTAACTTGTAAATATTTTATCAAAACAGTT
Source organism: Acleris emargana (assembly GCA_927399475.2). Taxonomy (NCBI): domain Eukaryota; kingdom Metazoa; phylum Arthropoda; class Insecta; order Lepidoptera; family Tortricidae; genus Acleris; species Acleris emargana. Next base: position 6,228,124 of record OV656847.1, read on the forward strand.
TCTTTTTCAAAGTTATTTTTCTTTCCAACGACGTTGTTTTTTCTTATTTCACCTATTACTTGTTTGTCTGGTTTGGGTATTAGGTCCGCCAGTTGTACTTTATTGTGCTTTGTGCACATAAATTTAAATAAATAATCATTCTTACATAGAAAATACAAACTTAAATACTATATAATCAGGGTTAATACTCGCAAATCCAGCGGGGCTAGACAAGTTGCCATCGAATAAAAACGGTACTACAACTAAGTAGCGTTTGGTGATAACTGTCGTTTTGCGTTGTCATCGAAAAATGTATGGAATTGACGTAAGTCACAGAAATACTCACGTGACTTACGTCGATTCGTAATGAACGACGATTACGTATGACAACGCAAAGCGACATGACAGTGATCACCAAACGCTAGCGTTTTTATTCTATGGAAACTATTTTCTATATTTTCTATTTTATTTTATTCAACTGTATTGCTAGCTTAGTAGGCATGTCAGTGTAACGCGTCGTCATACAAGAACCTTACCTTACAAAGGCAAATTATAAAAAAATTCAAATCAGATCATTTTAATTGCTAATTCAACGAAGCACTTTGGAGCTCATGTGTGTCACAACACGGAGTATAAAGAAAATACGAAACACGGAAAATATAGGAAAGAAATATGGAAGCTCTGTGTTCTTATTTCAAAAATTTCGACTTGTTGACACCTCTTGAATACATTTATCACGTGAGTGCGAATTTAGACGTGTCTACCCCAAGAGGCAATATTTTCCACTTACGAGCATAAACTAATTAACATATCACTTGTAGCTGTTCCGTATATAATTATGAAAATAATTTGAAGATGTATATCATCAACAATGCGTAAAATAACTTGTAAAACAAAATGGCGTCAAAGATCTTTAAATTACCAAAAACTGTCTTGAAAACTACAAGATTATGTCGCTATTTAAAGAGAATTCTATACGCTTTTATTAAATAAGTCTATTTATTCCAAACAAGAATACCGAAATAACTAAAATGTGAAAAAAATATATATATATAAATAAGAACGTCAAAATATATATATTGATGGTAATTGTAGATATTTGTACGCTTAACGGCAAAACATAGTGATCCTAATAAATTAGATGTAACATCTCTATGTTTACATCTGTTTTACAAATAAATTCTTTGAATTTGATTTGAAAAACATAAAGAAGTGAGTATAGTTGATTTAAAATTATTTTGAATATGCAACAAACTTTAATAAAATACCCATGCCTCTATTATAGACGGTAAAACCATACTACAGTATCGTCAGTATTACGATAGATCTTCGTTAATGCTTCAGTCTGATTTCAATTGCCTGACATGCCTCTTATCTGTATACTTTTTCTACTTATAATGGGCTCAAGTTTTGACCAACTGTCACTTTATTTATAAGTGATGACAAGGTCGATTGTTCTGCAGTATTAACTTATAGCAGCTGCTGATCATGCAGATTTAAAAGAAGGTATTAACAGTTAGTTCTTTTACGAAAATAAGAGACATTATGTTACAAGTCGTTCAAATCGTTTGAATTGTTTATCCATCGCGTCAGCGTTGCAAAATATAATACTTGTTTGATAAAACCTCCTCGTCTACAACCTCAATGCGACGCTTCAAGTCTTTAAAAGGCAACACTGCGCTGGATTTTGAAAATTATTTTACGGTTGTCAATTTGATGTGTTTTTTATACGGGATTACAAAAATAACAGTATAAGCACGTTATAACTTAATTTATCGGAGAAATACTGGAATAGGGCCGAATCTCAAGTACCCGAAACCGACGTGCGTGCATGACTCGATGTATAAATGTTGAAGAAGCGAAAGAAATTTGTCAAGATCGTAGCAAGTGGAAAGAAGTGGTCTCTGTCTACCCCTCTGGGAAACAGGCGTGATTTAATGTACGTATGTATGTATGTATGTATGTATGACTTTGTTGCGACCTAAAATCTGCGTGCAAAAATCCACTTTAGTACCGCTTTAAAGCGTCGAAAAGCAATTTCAAAATTCGAACTTGCATGAATTTTTCAATATCATTTTTATTTTCAGAACAAAAGCATAGTATATAAAAATAAGTGACGTATTGTGGAATTTCGAATTTATTTCTCGTTTTTGTGTAAAGATAATTTGTAGAATACCAGTCGAATGTTTGCAATATTTTCTTCACTCGCGTGTGTGGAGCCCTGACCCTTGCCAACCTTAATTGCAGCCTCAAACTCATTTCCTGCGGCCTAGTGCTCCACAACTGTCTGTCATTGCTATCATTTATCGCTCTTATCTACTGACAGCCCTATTTGACGGTATTCTTTGAATTCACCTGTTATTTTCTGGTGCTTGATAACTTTCTTAATTGTTTCGTTATCAAATGTTTAACAGTCAGTGCGTAACATTTTGCCACGTCTTAAACTTGATTTACACTTTGCGAAGCGCAAGTGAGAAGTTCATACATTTGCTACTTAGTAGCAAATATTATATGAACTTCGCACTTGCACTTCGCAAAGTAAAAATCAGGCCTTATGTTAAAAGTAGGTTTAACCTACATTTTTTATATTGATTGTAGCTCCTAAACAGATCGACCAATTTGGATGCAGGCTTTTTTTTAGATAGTTAATTTAAACGGAATAGGTTTTAGCTAGGTTTCATGTAAATCGGTTGAGCCATTTCAGAAATATCAGCTCTGAAAGAATGGGCGCCATTATTTTCACGTTTTATCTTTTAATTACCTTGTCATTCATACATGGATGTAACCGAGTAACCTTATTTTGACTAATAGGGCGCACCGTCGTAAAACACTATAAGTCAGCCTTAAGGCGTTGGCGTTTTCTATCTGATGGAGTGCCCTGACTAGTATGTATGCTAGTCATTTCAGTATTATTTTTGAGTTTGCTTAAAAACAAATTATTTTCGGACTAGATTTGTATTTGTAGAATATATTTAGTTAAATCATTTAAATAAGTAACTAAAACATATATATTTCAATAGACTAATAAAATGAACTCCAATCTTAACTTACAGTGAGATTTAATATTCACAATCTATTCCTTTGAAAGTCCTTTCTGGGACATCAGAAAGTTGGGTAATTGCGAAGGGAACATTTACGGATTTAATGAGATCCTTTATTGGCTGTCGATTTCATTCTTAAAGGGAATCCCGGAATTTTATAGCCTAACGATTAGGTGAAAAATCGGAGTGATAAATTTTATTTTATTGCGTTTTGGTGAACGGTGGGTTTATAAATCGTAATCGTACTGCCATTGACGGTTTGCTTCGCAGTTAATGATTCATTGGTGTATTTCAAAAATTAAAAAGCCTGCCTGTTACGAAATAGAAGAAATATAATGGAAAATAGAAAGAAAAATGTTATTTGAAAGTGCGCGCCTTTTTAATAGAATTAAAGAGAGGACTTTTCACGCACTGACGTATTATTAACTCTTAAAGCCTTGGCAGTTATACTATGTAAAATCATTTGAATAAAAAGAGCTGTAAACATTACAAATTTCCGTCAATTTCTCTGCCTAGCACTTGACAGTTTTATAAGGCTCCTGTACAGTATTAATACCATTGTTAGTCACACGCAGCGCCTCACCAGCGCCAAGTAAATTAAAGCTATCTAAACATTGACAATACGACACCAACATTACAGGCGGTGAAATGACTAGCATAGAGGCATTCCATCTTGGCCCTCAGGGTCGGCAGTGCATGTGCAGTCTTAGGATTGCAGTCTTATAAATACGAATGTCTATGGGTTAGAGTTTCCACTTACCATCAGGTGGCCTATGTGCTCGTTTGCCGTATAAAAAACAGGTCAAAAACAATATGGTTTTTACCGTGTTGAACAGAGGCCTTGTAGGAGTACGACGAATGTACAAATATGTTAAAATGTGTGTAATTGACATATGTCACCGCCCGATTGCTTTGTAATACGTCAATCCTATGCACATTCATTGATTTCTTCTATTTGTTGCACACACAATGGAACTATTCCAGCCCCGTAGGCACACAGAAAGAACCCCCAAAGGGAAAGAAGATGCTATAAGGTTTGACGGGCGTATCTGTATATCTGTGTTTCTAGCATCAAAGCTCCCAAAGGGAAAAACGGGTTTGGACTTGGTTTCATTTAAAATAAAGCCAGTTTAATCAAGATCGGTCTTAGCTAGGTTTCATGAATTGGTTGGTTCGTTTAAATATTATTTGCTCTGTAAGTGGAGGTCGTAATTGCATTGGTTTTTGTCTATTTAATAGATATTTATCAAACGACTGATTTATTTTACTACTCGCGCATCACTGCATGACAACGTGCGCTCTCAGTATAAATACAATTTAATATTAACACGAGTGAAAAATAAAACTTTATATAATAGTACTTTTATAAGCGCGATAAGAGTGTATAACAATCTTCCCGATAATATAAAATTATTAAATGGTCTTTAATTCAAGCACCACTTAAAAACCTGGCTAATCCATAATGTGTTTTATAATCTTAAAGATTTTTTTGACTTTAAAGACAAGCAAACATAGTGCATGAGTTCATTTTATATTTATAAAGACCGTATCGTTAATTATGGAAACAAGTTTGAATAGCTCTAAAAAAAAAGTTACAATATTTTATCTTGTCTGTCATATGTCAATCTGTTAAGCATATAGTCAAATATTAAAACTGATTATAAAAAATAGTATAATTCCTACACACTGCAAGATGAAGGGTCTCTCAGAGAAAAAACGACTTTCAATTGTGACCAAATATTGTAAAGAATCAGGTATGACTATGAGAAAGATTGCTTCAGAGGAAGGGGTTAGCCTGAAAGCTGTTTACAATACGATAAAAAGGTTTGGTATGAATAATACTTTAAAAGATTTACCTGGTCGAGGTAGAAAACGAGGCCCTTCATGTCCTAATTTAGACAAAAAGATATGCGATTTTTTTTCCCAAAAAATAGAGGTATCAATTCGGGATTGTGCAAAAAAATGTCGTACTTCTATTGCAATGGTTCAGCGTGCCAAGGAGCGTAACTTGCTTGTAACGTACAAAAAGCAAAAACAGCCTAAACGCAGCAAAACCCAGGAGTCTTCTGTCAAAACTCGGGCTCGGAAGTTGTACGACCAAGTCTTAACTAAAAATGAACAATGTATTATAATGGACGATGAAACCTATGTCAAACTTGACTATAAAACCCTACCCGGACCGCAGTTTTACACCGTAATAAAAGGAACGAAGGTCTCTAAAGAGGACAAATCCATTTTTTGCGAAAAATTTGGGAAAAAAGTGATGGTTTGGCAAGCTATTTGTCAATGCGGCATGAAAACATCTCCGTTTTTTGTAACGGGAAACTTAAATTCGGATGTGTACAAGAAGGAATGCCTTCAAAAGCGGGTACTACCACTGATTCGAAAGCACAGGGGTCGTACATTATTCTGGCCCGATTTAGCTGCGTGTCACTATGCTCGCCATGTGTTGAACTGGTATCGAGAGAATAATGTCGAATTTGTCGCGAAATCATTAAATCCTCCGAATTGCCCTGAGATCAGGCCCATCGAGAAATTTTGGGCTCTGATGAAGGCAAGGCTACGAAAACAAGCTAAACCAACAGATAACATCGACCAATCCAAAAAAGACTGGATCCGTACCCAAAAAACTTTCAAAACAGTCGATGTCCAAGGGCTAATGAAGAGCATCAAAAGCAAAGTGAGAAAACTGGCAAAGGGGGTCAATAAATAACTAAAAGAAGCTTTTATGATTCACTTAGAAGATCTAAGATTCGCGTATTTTAAGTTGTTATTTTTGTAATAAAAGGTATTTATTCAGATTACACCATTTTATTTGTTTCCATAATTAACGATACGGTCTTTAAGTTCATATTTTACACCCTGAGCGGGTCACCGTTGGAACTATTATGTACCTAATTTGTCCATCTTTATGATACATGGTTATACAATAAATATATACTTATTCTTATTCTTATTCTTAAACGCAATATGGAACAAATCACGAAAATATAACTATCGATTATCAATTAATATAGAAAACAGCGGTGTGTGATTGTCACTACGCCATCATTGTAACCTCCTTTGTCAATTTAATGTGACTTTGTAAACATTCAACACCGAACACTACCCCATCGGGTGCAAATTGTATGGAATTTAATACGCTTGGCAATGACCTTAAAAGCCTTTGATAAAATTGTGATTACTAGGGAGTCTTGGAAGGTTGTTGCCCACTTGAAACTTGCAACTTAGGCCGCATTAAGTAAAACAGGTCTAAAGTGAGGTCTCCAGTTTCCAAGAGAGTGAAGTATCGTGTTCAGCGTTGTACAGGCTTACTTTGTCTTTTAGTCTTTGGTCTCAGGTCTTTGTACTTAGTCTTAAGTTAAGGTTGGTAAATTTCAAACGTTTACTTAAAAATTTGCTTTGTTTGTCATGAAAATTTAAATCATATTAATCACTATTCATAACTAGTCTCTCTTTACTACAATCAGTATTGTGTTCAAAGAAAATATAAGTAATTCCATTATGAGTCAAAATTTCAGTGTTTTATTTTATTAGTTAGGTAGCGCATTGTTTTCCAGATGAGATGAGATGCGGCTGTGTGTACTGGATACTGGCATGAGGTGAGGTCAATTAATGGTCAATTGATCATTAAAAAGTTGACAATCGTTACTGATATTTAATTTCACCAAAGCACCTTTGTACTCACCCTATCGCACCTCAATTTTGTATCGATTTTGTTTTATCTTTAATATTTTACTGTTATAACCGTTTAATAACTATTCCTAATGTATGTGTCACCCTCCGCGTCATCAGCACATGCTATTGCGGGACCTGTTCTGTCAACTTTTTTCCTTTTTTCACGTGTGTTATTATTGTAATTAAATATTTCTCTTTCTTTCATTCATATCGTTTATAAAAAGCTTCTCAATTCCACAGAGTCATTAAACGCAAGACAGATGTCATTCTTGACTGCCGTGTTACACCCCAGTGTATATAAAATCTACGTTATGGGGACATCTGACCCGTCACCAGTCACAGCAGGGTTAAGTCAGGGTTCAGTGACCTGTAAGAGCTAGGGTTTGATGGGATAAAGACACCCCTACGTAGTCAATGTAGACGATAGCCGATTTACATAAGCTTGATTAGTTATTATCTTAATAAGAAGCTCAGTCGCTCGCAGCGAATTTGGAAGGCGTGAATTTTTGGTATATTTTCTGTTAACACATTGAAAACTTCACGTTTTACCAGAATAATCTTTAAACCATAAGGTCCAAGTGAAGATTATATTCTAGTAAATTTAAATAACTTGCGTGAAAAATTAACTAACTCCTACAATCGCATAAAGTTTGTAGGTTTAGCAGCTTATTCTAATAGGAAAAACCGTATTGCTTTTGCTATGATATCCTATTGTTCATATGATGGTTCTTATTTACTTGACAGTAATGTCGGCGAAGTTAAAAACAATACGAAAACAATGTCCAACCTCTGCACTAGAGAAGTGTGATGAATGACTTCAGAAGTTTACCTCCAAACATAAAGCTATTTCCTCCTATAAAATCTATTGTAGGGTTAACAAAGAAATACGAAATGAAGTTGAGATAAGTATCAATACCGAACTAACATTGTGAAGCTAGAAAATAGGTTAAATACCCAGTTATTATCTGTCATAAAGTTGTTTTTACTCCACCGACTATATTAACTTAGTACGTATTAATCAACTAAAGTTAAAAAACAAGAGTAGTGATAGAATAAAAACATAAAACGCTATCCTAAGTTTTCAAAGTAATCCATTATTGAGCTTCACGCGCCAACTCAAATAAATAAATAAAAATGTATAACTAAATTCAGGCAGCGTGCGTGCCTGAGTGATATCGTGATGGCTCGACCCACTCAGGGACTAGGATAGAAACATTATCGTCATTGTAACGACACAATCAAAAGAACCATCATTCCAATACCTTAAACCATTATTTTCATTTCAACAATCATTCATAAAAACCCTTTTAATCCAGAAACCAATCAGGTGCTTGATAGTAGACTTACGATAGCGTGGGCTCTTTTTTATTAAAAAGTAGTCGATAGCGAAAAAAAATTGCAAATCGGCAGACTTACCGTATCAGTCTGTCGCAGAGCTAGGTTCAATCGCTTATCACCACGATTAAATCCACCACGTCAACCGTGGCACAGCGTGATTAGGTACACAGTAAGCAGGATGAATAGCATGAACATTTTGTCGATGAGCGTCACAACACTACGGCCGGGCGGCGCGGATATCGCAGGGCAAATCGCACGCGGGCAAGCAGGGCGCGGTGCGACACGACACTGCCAGGGATGCTGTCCGTTGCTACGTTACCGCCCGCCCCCCAGATATCGCCGCCGCCCTAGACGAGCCGCGCAACCTAATTTTACGTATAGACGCTACTGTCTGCGTAATAGCTCTTCAGCAATTTCCTGATAAAATGCGGCAGATATGTATTTTTTCGGACAGTGTTTTCGGTTGTTCCGTGTTGAGACTGTGTTTCTGTTTATTGGGCTGCGATGCGTGAAGGCGCTAGATTGGGTTTTGTGCTTTTTCAAATTGTGTAATGGGTTTGGCTTGGCAGACGGAGTAATAACTTTTTCTTTCAAGGCTTTTAAAAGACATAATGTATGTGTAATTTAAAAGAAAGTTACGTGTTACAAGATGTATGTGTTCTAAAAAGAAAACCAAATTGTTAAACGGTTTTTTTGTGTTAAATATTCTTCAAATTAAATGGATACTAGGTAATTTTTGTAAGTTATTTTTGACGTTCACAATTGTCAACATTACCGTACAAAACTAACTTACTAACTAACTGTGTAGCTATGGTCCTAGCCTGTAACTGTAGTCGAATTTCCCTCATTATCATCATTACTTATCTTTAATAAGTAATTAAAAAATAAAAGGGTTGACATATTAAAGATGTCAATAAATAAGTCCTTTAAAGGGATAAGTTCGCCTTTATACATATTTTTATATTAATTGTATTGTTAATTGGCTTTTCTTTTGTACAATAAAGTGTTTACAAACATACATACATACCTACATACATACATAAGTTTAAAACATATTTGTAATAACTGAAGGTTAATTTCTAATTTAGGTAGGTACTGATTGCAAAGTCGCATCTTCATTTTGTAGTTATCACGAATTTTGTATTGATTTCACTTTTCAAATTAGCTTGCTATATTAAATGTTTAGTAAATAACATAGTAGCTTATAGAATGTTTGACTTCTTAGATAATAAGCGTTAAAATGTAAAGCATGTTGAGTTTGCCTGTAATTGGGTGGATACTTAATCAATAGGTATTAACGAAATGTCATATTTAGTTTGTAAGTTTTATAGTATCTTACCTGTTGGCAAACCTAAATAAATAAATTACATTATTCTAAAAATATAATAGCTGGCGCTGTAGTTACAGTTCCGAGCAAATTATTTTTAGGCCAAGCAATGCGTATAAATACGTATAATAACACTACCTAAACTATAAAACTTTAATGTAATTACACATACATACACACCTACATAAACTCACGCCATCATTCCCAGAGTGGGGTAGGCAGAGCTAAAGAATTACCAACAAGTCTTAAAACTTCTTGATAATTCTGTAACCACATTTTGCACAAGTAGGCTAATAAATTTAATTACATTTGAAGGTAAGTTTTGTGTGAGTTTACTATATTTTGAAAGCTGAAATATTTTATAACAAAGTTGAGCTTAATAATCCTTACATATTAATCAAAACGTTAAATTTCAGGTGGAAATATATCCACGCCATTTCACTAACGAGGTATTCATCGATTTAACGTTATTAAGTTACGGAGAACTAATTTGCATTCTCGATTGGGTTCCTAACAAACAAATGAACGGCGGAATCATTAATATCACGCTGCGAGAACACCTCGAGTGAGAGAGTTTGAGGCAATTATTGAATTTATAAGCAAGCTGTTTATTATAATTAGAAGTTTTTTTTTTGGTGACTATCCAAATATAACTAATCGTTGCCAAAAGCTTAATCATGTAGGTTAACATAGAACCGGTCAAGTGCGAATCGGACTCGCGCACTGAGGGTTTCGTGCCACCTGACTCACGGTTGGTCAGTTTCTATTATTTGTTGTTTCTCGTTACCTAACGAAAAAAAAAAAAAATGCTAACGCATGAAACTAATTAAGACCCTTATGTATTCACGATGTAATAAAAAACAATTTTGAAAAATGATTCTCGTATGCAGACTCATTATTTTGATTTTCAATTATTTGTTATGTTTTTTGTTTTTTCTTAGCCTTACATACACATACATAAACTCACGCCTTCATTCCCAGAGTGGGGTAGGCAGAGCTACAGAATTACCAACCACTCTAAAAATTTGTTGATAATTCTGTAACCACATTTTGCACAATTTAGGCTAAGATGTTTACCAGTGTATTAGTGACAGGTTGCAAGCCCATCGCCTAACAGTACTGCAAGCCTTTTTTATTTGCGACCATACCCATATTTTGTTAAAATACTGTATTTTGCAGTTAAATAGAGAATCTATCCACTATGCTCTACTGATGTATCTACTAATATATCAAATCAAACTGATTTTCTCCAATTTGCTCTACTAGTTTTAACGATAGAGCAAATTGAACTGTTTTTCTCCAATTTGCTCGACTAGTTTTGACGATAGAGCAAATTGGACATTTTTCTCCAATTTGCTATACTAGTTGGAAAGGTAGAGCAAATTGAACTGCATTTCTCCAATTTGATCTACTGGGTTTTACAATAGAGCAAATTGAACTGTTTTTCTCCAGTTTGCTCTATTAGTTGGAAAGGTAGAGCAAATTGGGCATTTTCATTGAACTTTTTCCTCCAATTTGCTCTACTTGTTGAAGAAATAGAGCAAATTGGATATTTTCTTCCAATTTACTTACTAGTTGGAAAGGTAGAGCAAATTGGACATTTTCATTGGACTTTTTCCTCCAATTTGCTCAACTAGATGAATCGTATAAATCCGACCGTATGAAAATAGAAAAATAATTATAATGCTTTAAGCAGTGGGTTCTTAACTACACATACATACCGTCTCGCCTTTATCCCAGAGTGGGGTATTTCAATTCAATTCAATATTTATAGGTATATAGGTATATATGCATATGGTAGGCAGAGCTACAGAATTACCAACAACTCTAACAACTTGTTGTTAATTCTATAACCACATTTTGCACCACACAAACAGGCAGATGTTTACCATGTGCATATTAGACAGTGACAGCTTGCAAGCCCATCGCTTAACAATACTACAAGCCCTTAATTTTTTATTTAGGTGGTGATACTAGTCATAATAAAGGCAAAACATGGCTGAGACGGTAAAACGGTGTATGTATCGTTTGAAGCGAAATATATATTATTTTATTTTAACGAAAGTTATGTACTATGAAATAAATAGAAACGTTTTATAATGTATTTTTTTTTCTTTTGGAAACAAAAATATAAAAAATGTCTAATTAGGTAAAAGATATATTATAAAATAATGAATCTCACATAACACCAAAAATTAATATAAGTATTCATGCGTTGTTGAGCAGGAAAATGTGTCAAAACTCAGAATTGTCACAAAACTACGCAACAGTAATAAAAAAATAAAAAATAGAAAGTATACAAGTTATACTTACCTGTGACGGTGCAAGACAACCTGCATAAAAGTTTCGATACATTCTCCTACAGAAACTGTGTCCCCTAGACAATATGCAATATTTACATATTTTTTATGACTAAGTTATTATTAAATTATTTAGGTGTTGGCCAAGCATTTTTATCTGTTAGATAGTCTTCGACCCTATAGTAAGCTTTAGACATCAACGACTTTTTCAAGTAAGTTTTAAGTACTGGAAATGGTAACTTTAAAACAACGTCAGGTAATTTATTTAAGAAAAGGATGCATTGACCTACAAATGATTTATAAACCTTACGGACACGAAATTTTTTAATAGCAATTTCATTTTTATTTCTTGTATTCAAATTATGTAGAGGGTTAAAAACTGGTATGAAGTATTTTCTCCTCACGGGGCATCATCTGATACTAGTTCCAAACTCAAAGCCTTAGGGGCGATTTTTGAAGGGCTATCCTGCTAGGGCTATCCCTTTGGCATAAATGCAATTAAAATTTAAAAAGCTTTCTAAAGATGTACTGTTCCGTGTTTTGTTTTTCTGGTGTTAAATAAAGAGTATTTATATTGTATTGTTGACTCTTTTTGTCCACCCGCCCCCCGATACAAACACCGTTTTACTGTCTCAGCCATTTTTTGCCTTCTTTATCACTAGTACGACCGACTAGTGGGGTACTAGCCCCCTACATATTAAATAATACAAAAGTAAGAATAAGAATTAAGCACCTACTTCTTAACGCATTATAATTAATATTTTTCTATTTTCATACGGTCGGATTTATACGATTCATCTAGTTGAGCAAATTGGAAGAAAATATCCAATTTGCTCTATTTCTTCAACAAGTAGAGCAAATTGGAGGAAAAAGTCCAATGAAAATGTCCAATTTACTCTACCTTTCCAACTAGTAGAGCAAATTGGAAGAAAATATCCAATTTGCTCTATTTCTTCAACAAGTAGAGCAAATTGGAGGAAAAAGTTCAAAGAAAATGTCCAATTTGATCTACCTTTCCATTTCGTAGAGCAAATTGGAAGAAAATATCCAATTTGCTCTATTTCTTCAACAAGTAGAGGAAATTGGAGGAAAAAGTCCAATGAAAATGTCCAATTTGCTCTACCTTTCCAACTAGTAGAGCAAATTGGAAGAAAATATCCAATTTGCTCTATTTCTTCAACAAGTAGAGCAAATTGGAGGAAAAAGTCCAATAAAATGTCCAATTTACTCTACCTTTCCAACTAGTAGAGCAAATTGGAAGAAAATATCCAATTTGCTCTATTTCTTCAACAAGTAGAGCAAATTGGAGGAAAAAGTTCAAAGAAAATGTCCAATTTGATCTACCTTTCCATTTCGTAGAGCAAATTGGAAGAAAATATCCAATTTGCTCTATTTCTTCAACAAGTAGAGGAAATTGGAGGAAAAAGTCCAATAAAAATGTCCAATTTGCTCTACCTTTCCAACTAGTAGAGCAAATTGGAAGAAAATATCCAATTTGCTCTATTTCTTCAACAAGTAGAGCAAATTGGAGGAAAAAGTCCAATGAAAATGTCCAATTTACTCTACCTTTCCAACTAGTAGAGCAAATTGGAAGAAAATATCCAATTTGCTCTACTTCTTCAACAAGTAGAGCAAATTGGAGGAAAAAGTCCAATGAAAATGTCCAATTTGCTCTACCTTTCCAACTAGTAGAGCAAATTGGAAGAAAATATCCAATTTGCTCTACCTTTCCAACTAATAGAGCAAACTGGAGAAAAACAGTTCAATTTGCTCTATTGTAAAACCCAGTAGATCAAATTGGAGAAATGCAGTTTAATTTGCTCTACCTTTCCAACTAGTATAGAAAATTGGAGAAAAATGTCCAATTTGCTCTATCGTTAAAACTAGTCGAGCAAATTGGAGAAAAACAGTTCAATTTGCTCTATCGTTAAAACTAGTAGAGCAAATTGGAGAAAAAAAACCAATTAGTTCTATTAGTAGATACAATAGTAGAGCATAGTGGATAGATTCAGATACAGTTTTTTAAAAAGAAACGGACGGACGAACAGCGTAGGTTCAGTAATAAGATTTCGTTTGGGGCCCTTTGGCTAGGGAACCTTAAAGAGAATTTCGCGGTGGATTTACTTTAAGTGGCAACCACCATTTTTAAGGAGCCAGTGGTTTGAACAAACCTATTAATGTTGCCAATACACTCCGAGTTGTATTTCTTTTGTCAAAATATAGATCTAAAAATTGCATTATAGTTAGTACATACACTAAAATACGCTTTATTGAACAACAAAAATTAAAACCTTCGAATAACTCTGTCGCCTTAAATATTTAATTTTGTATCAAGATCACACACATTCACTTATTCTTACCCATTCATTACATAGTTAATTTTATGTAGAAAAATTTTTTTTTTTACTTAAGTAGGTATCTCACTCGTTCAAAGAAGAACACAGAAAATGGAGCGGTATCAAAACCGTGAGGTTATTGGGTATTCACCGGAAAACATTCAGGAGTGTATTTCTGTTCACCCGTGTGGTTGCCGAGATAGAATACCTAGTGCTACTCCGTGTCTTCCCGTGGCTGTCGTAAAAGGTGACTAAGGGAATAAAGGCTGGTAGTACTGCTACTGATGGGCTTGCAACTTGTCGCTAATACGCTGGCAAACATCTTGGCCTGTTTGTGCAAAATGTGGTTACAGAATAATCAACAACTTTTTAGAGTTGTAGGTAATTCTGTAGCTCTGCCTACCCCTCTCTGGGAATGAAGGCGTGAGTTTATGTATGTATGTATTTCTGTGTCTGCCAACGTATAGTGATGGAGATGCACTTATGTAAAGGAGAAGAATTTACATTCATAATAATATTTTGTTGGTATTATTAGTAATTGCGCGCATTCTCGTGCACTGTGACCGTTTTTCTGTTAATTCGCTAAAGTCAGCTATAAGTACACATAAATTTAGCACTTGTAGTATAGATTATATACGTATAGTTTATCTTACTTGTTTATATCCAATCGACGACGGCCTTGTTGGTAGCCAGGGGCCTACATAGTTAGCGGTCCCCGGTTCAATTTCCGGTATGGGCAAATATTTGTGTGATGAGCACGAGTATTTATGTCTAATTGTATTTAAGTATTTCTATGTAAGTGTTTTTATCGTTGTAGCCATAGTACAAGCCTAGAGCTTAGTTTTGGACTCGGCCAATTTGTGTGAGATTGTCTCATGATATTATTATTAAAATTACTATATTCAATCTGTTAACCGCACTCGCCGACCTCTAAGATGCAAGCTCGACCTAGTTTGGAGTGTGACGCATATAATATTTTTTGTAATGTGTTTTTGGTAAATAATTGATTTCTATTTGTATTATTATAGTTTACCCGTGTGGTTGCCGGGTTAGAATAGTGCCACTCCATGTCTTCCTGTGGATGTCGTAAGAGGCGACTAAGGGAATAAAGGCTTGGAGTACTGTTAGGCGATGGGCTTGCAACCTGTCACTAATACGCTGGTAAACATCTTAGCCTGTTTATGCAAAATGTGGTTACAGAATTATCAACAAGTTTTTAGAGTTGTTCGTAATTCTGTAGCTCTGCCTACCCCACTCTGGGAATGAAGGCGTGAGTTTATGTATGTATGTATGTAGTCTACCCTCATATGACCGCTGCAATGATTTCACTGAACACAATTCCGATTCAACGATGTTCCCACCTAATAGAATGGAAAAGGACATAATTATTTATTTAAGGCCCATTTGACTGGATCGTGACAGGTTACTTAAAATAGGTTAGTGGCAATTTGAAACTTTATTGTGATAAAGGTTTATAGAAAACAAGGTTACACAGATATGCCTATATTTTCTTTCCCTGTGGAAGCATTACTTGCCAGAACTAAACTAAATAATAATGGGGCAGTCATATCTACCAGCAAAAATATTCAGGATATCGTAGGAACTACTTTTGAAGCGCACTCAAATTATGAAAGCCAATTAAGAAAAACTTTCTCTCAGGTGACAAAAAAATAATATGATAGTTATGATATTAGTTATATCAATCAACGCTTATAGTAACAAAACCAGGTTTCTTAGTGATTCAACTAATGTCTAAGTTGATGTATCTATCGTCTTGTTAGACTCGTATGGAATCAAGACGCTTATGCACAATAATCACAATCTTGTTAGAAGCGATCAAATTTTTTTCAGTGCGCCCCCGAAATCAAACATGGCGCAACTGCGGCCATTTCGACCTAACGAACTGCAATCTACATCGGGTCGCATCTTCCGAAAACTCGACCGCCGGTGATCAATCAAAATCTCATTGGGTCCCGTCACTTTACCGGATCGGCGTTATCCATCTTGCGTAATTCCGTCACACATTACATGCCGTTAGTCACGCGGCTGTCAATTTACAACTCGTTGGTCATGTTTGATGACGTCATTCATTTGGGGTGATGATTTTTTAAATTGCTTTGATATTGTTGTCGAAACGCCATTTTGAAACTCAGATTTTAACGGTTTTGGTTTTGAGTACACAGTCGCTATGTCCTCGTTTCTTATAAGTTTACAGGTTAATGACATTTAGTGCTTTTAGTAGTTAGAATTGTAATTATTTACCCGTTTCCATCAAAGGAAATGAAAAAGAATACATACAGTTAAACATGGAACCTCCTTTTTACTGAAGTAAAAAAACTTAAAAAACTTATAACTCCATGCAAACAAAATATTCACAATTTGAAAAGTTATTTAATACTTTTTACAACTTGTTGGTCATGTTTGATAACGACATTCATTTGGTTTTATATTGTTTGAAGCTCCATTTTTAAACTCAGATGTGAACGGTTATGTTGTTGGATACCGTGAATCCAATAAAATGATCATTCTTGTTTTTCAACAGGGTTTTTAATTTCAATTGTGCAAATTTTTAACTGTTTCTGCCAAAAAAATCAAAGATGCACTTGTTCTTCTTTCATTATACAGCTCACATTACACAGCTCAGATAATTAATGCCTGAAGCATTTGCAATGTCAGCTCAGTTTCTGAATTTAATTAGTAAGTAGAAGACGCATAGACAGTGTTTAGCCACCACCATCTAGGAATAGCTAAAAAAAATACGTTTTCTTAAACAGATTGACAGAGACAACCAAAAAAGATACTATATTATACGACTTATACGCAGCGTTGCTAATTCAGGAAAAATTATAATTTAGAAAACAATATAAAATTAAACAACCACATAAATCCGAAACCCGGACTCACCTCAAGTTTTGTCCTTAGCAACAATGCAACCATATCAGACCTAATTGTCAAAACATAAAATGATTGTCACCTGCGCGTGTCCCGAGGGCAGAAAATGGTTAGTTGTCAACGCGCCAGTTATGTCCAATTTAGTGGCAAATTTGGCGTGCAATTGAATAACACCCATTCTGCGATGTACGGGTTTTGTTTCACAGAACAAGTGGAATTTATAATGTGTAGTAAACAATTTGGAGAACCATTGGGAGCTGCACTTTGTAATCGCACTCTTCTTGATTACTGGACATATACTGTGTTTTTCTTGTCTTTTTCTTTTTCTTCAGCGGGATAGGATTATCTAGCGTCTATGAATGTTGCTTAAATATTGTTGACGCGATGTGACTAGGTATTTTGTTTGTGCTTCCTTGTAATTATTTATTATTAATATGGCTAAGTTAAATATAAGTAAAAGTTAGCAGAAGTAACCGTAGCTCTGGCACGAACATTTCAATAATGCTTCCCCGTACCTTTGTGTGCCCATGGACCGTGGAAACGTGGAAAAAGGATGAATGAAGTACTTATACATAAAATAACGACGTGGAAACGAGAGTTTTTTTAATATTAATATATTAAAAATACTCACATTTTTAATATATTAATACTAAAAAAACTCTCGTTTCCACGTCGTTATTTTATGTATAAGTACTTAATTCATCCTTACTACTCAATGATTAAACAAGGTGGACGACGATCTGATAGAGGTCGCGGGAAACCACTGGATGACAGCAGCAGAGGACCGGTCGTTGTGGAAAACCTGTCTTGCGGCTGATGATGATGATGATGATATGAAAGTCAACGTCAATGCCAATGCGCTTGGAAAGAACTGTAGGATACAAACATCGTACATGTCCCCGTCAGCTAATTCAAAGTCATTCAACTTATTATTGCTTTAGAAGCACATTTGAAGGGTCCACGGAAAGAACATGTCTAGTATTTTTTTTTTGAAAATGAGTTTTGAATCTCAAAATGTAGAGGACGAAATGGACTATTACCTATCACTCAGATTTAGATATTAATCTTCATATAACTTGTATCTTTTCACTCTTAAAAAAACCTCTACACGAAAGTTACGTACAAAATGACATGGTTCCTAACTTTCAAATCGCGATATCTCAAAAAGTTACTAATGTGACTAGACTTGTTCTTTCCGTGGACCCTTCATTTACTTTATACGTTGACTACGCGTTGGCCTAGTTGGTAGTGACCCTGCCTACGAAGCTAGCGGTCCTGGGTTTAAATCCCGGTAAGGGCAGATATTTGTGTAATGAGCGCGAATATTTTTTCCCGAGTGATGGATATTTTCTATGTATTTAGGTATATATTTCTCTATATAAGTATTTATATCGGTGTCTCGTACCCATAGTACAAGCCTAGACCTTAGTTTGGGACTAGGTCAATTGGTGTGAAATTGTCCCCTGATATTTATTATTTATTTATTATACCTTATTTTATTACTTAGTTTACGTTTATGCGTGCTTCTAGCTAGTACTGTGTATATTACCTTGGCTATCAATAAATCATACACCGCAATCAAATATCAACTATCAAATCATTTGCTGATGTACTGAACGTACAAGTACTATGCATATACGGACATAGGAGCGCTGACTCATCGCCATACAAGTTATCGCTATAACTTTACGTTAATATTATGGACTCGATAGAAAATAAAGCCTCTGCCTCGAGGTACGGCAACATGGTCGCAAACCGAGCAAGAACATGCAGCTACCTGTGTAATCGAGTTCCCGGCGACGTCCTCCGTCGCGTGTTTGCTCGTAGATAAATTGCTGGCCGCGATCTAATTAGCTGCCAGGCATAGCACGCCGCGCTTAATTAAATAAGAAATATCCGAAACGAGGAATACATTTCGATTTTCGGGGGTAATTTACCCTATTTTGGCACTTGGTAGTACGAGTAAATTAGATGCCTTTTCAACTATGTTTTTGGACAAAGGGCCCGCTTTTGGTATGGAAACCAGTTTAGTTCCATACATACATACATACCTTCACGCCTTCATTCCCAGAGTGGGGTAGGCAGAGCTACAGAATTACCAACTCTTCAAAACTTGTTGATAATTCTGTAACCACATTTTGCACAATAGGACTAAGATGTATTAGTGACAGGTTCAATAATAGATATTTTTTTCCGTTGAGGGGGCAAATGAGCACATAGGCTACCACTTGGTAAATGGTATCTCTGGCCCATACTCATTGTTAATCTCAGTGTGTAATCCTAAAACAAATCGGCCATCTTCGTTTGTCTATGAAACACTAGTGACAAATATACCTACATCTGCCAGTGCAGATGTGATAGTGATAGCTAGCCGAACCGATTTATTTTTACGGTTTAGGTGTATTTTATTTTCTAGTTCTGGTATTCCATGTTAAAACGCAGAAATTCGAAATAAAGTATCATTTGTTGCTCGGCTTGGTAATTTAAAACCTTACAATAAAATTGTAAAATTACCGCACTTATTTTGTCATATTGAGCTAAATTTAAACATAATTATATTATTATATACCTAAATGCTAAAAACTCAATTTAGGTTTAACCACAAAAGACGTTGATGTTTATAATTGACGGGGTCGAGATATAAAAAATGAGAGAGATACAACTAATACAAATCGATCCCATTTTGTAGCATAAATATTATGTTATAGGTTATAACATAAGTTACATAGCAAACATACTCTTTGCTCAGATTTCTTTATTGGGAGCAATTTGTGGAAGTAAAACTCTAAAAATATGACTTGGCACGAACTCTGATACATTATTTTGAGCAGAATGTGTTAGCGGAAACACCACTTTGAACAAATGTTACTTAAAATATGGTCTGGTTAGAGTAGTAGTTCGAGCACGATTTTATGTTTTAATCATATTTATTATGTAGAGCAAGATTTAAAAACCTCGTATAAATTGTTTTAATGCTCTGCTTCTTAGAAATAATCACTAAGACCCTTTAAATTACGTTCGTTCATCGAAATTTAATTACAGATGTGATTAATAAATATAAGATATCGGTTTTGGTCGAAAAAGCTTTAGAACCCATCGATAAGCTACTTGAGAAAACAAGACGAAGATGAACTTTTCTGACCAATAACGATATCGTTTGTGTATGCGCTAGATCAGGACCGGTATTATTTTGATAGCTCTTATTTACTTGACAGAAATGGCGGCTGACGTCAAAACAATACCAAAACAGGTCAAAGACGATATCGTTACAAACCCCGGGCATAGAGGCCCTGTGCCAGGAAAGTGCGGTGGCTCTTAGAAGGTCCTTCGGGTTTGTACTTCTCTCTCACACGCTCTTATCAACAGAGTATAAAAGCAAGTGAGATAAGTACATACCTGAAGGACGCCTTTCATATGTGAATATCACATTCGCAAAAGATCATACTTGCAAAACATCATATACGCATAACATCATACTCGCAAAACACGATATTCGCAAAACATGATATGTACAAATAGTCGGGATTTATTATAAAATCGTAGGTAGGTTTAGGTTATGTTAGTTTTGCAGCTGGCCCGGAGGGCCAAACCACCCAGAAATAGGAGCTCCGCAGTAGTGGAGCTCCGTCGACACTGTCTAATTCATGTCTTAATAATAGTTATGTTTTGCTATTATGATGATTTGCGAATATGATATTTTGCTTTTATGATATTTTTCGGAATATCATGTTTTGCGAATATGATATCCAACGACGGAAGGCTTCTAAGTGCTTACAGTCTAAGAATATTATATTTATGGGGATACCTGTACAAATACAATTTTTTTTGTTTATCTTTGGGCAAGCAATTTCGTAAGAGCAATTTATTTTTTCGACTTCTATCTAATACGTAATTTAAATTGATCAATATTTTGTGTCGTTATTAAATTCGAAGTGATGTTGGCTATTTATGTATATTCTTCCAAATGGTTGGCTATTATTCAACTTTTTGAACCATACCTACCTGTATAGAACCGATTAGTTTCTCTCTCCTTCACTGGTTCATACCGCAAGGGCAGGGCAATCATGGAGTCGTAACTTTTACCTCGCCTGAAGTGACCTCAAAATAGTTTAACTGCGGACCTTTCGTCCGGCTCAGCCCAGACGTAAACCCATAAATTGGACCTGGCCTAATGACCCAGAACCAATAAAAGTAGAACGTACCTGACGTTTATTTTATTACCAATTTTATTACAAGTTTTTCTCCCCAGAATCGTTTTAAGGAAATCTTTGCGGGAGAATCTTTATGGATCCTAAACTGCGTATCTGTATGCGTCGGGGATAATTTATGTTATGTCGAATCAAATATCGTTGAATGCGTCTTTAGTTGAACTAACAAAGTCGAAAAAAAGAAAGAAAGGAAGTAAATAAAATAAGGATCTACGACCATAACAAAGGATTAAAAATGAACCTTTGATGAAGGGTCTGGTAGTAGTGACTTGGTTCGTAATCGATGCAGAGTCCCTACTCAAGATGCATAGCGCTATCTAAAACAATTTTCGGAAACTGTCAAAATGTAAGGAATTGTCCGGTTTACGTCAATCCTATTAAATTTTCGAAAACGATCACGTTCTCGCAATTCATTCTGTCTAGGGCTACCGATGGTTTGGATAGGCCGCAGTGGACATATTTTTGCAATGCTGTTGATGATGATGAGTAACAGTAATGTCAACTCGATGCGATTTTTTCTGACCATTATAAACGGGATGTTGATTAAACATATTTTTCTAACACTTACAAGTATAAAACACTTGAATATT
This sequence comes from Acleris emargana, assembly GCA_927399475.2. Taxonomy (NCBI): domain Eukaryota; kingdom Metazoa; phylum Arthropoda; class Insecta; order Lepidoptera; family Tortricidae; genus Acleris; species Acleris emargana. The sequence continues at coordinate 6,249,813 of OV656847.1, forward strand.
TTGCAAAAGTTAACTCAAAAACAAATCATTTAAACAAAATTTCAGCCATTCATTTAGACAAGGTTGCACGGCTGTATTCAGTGAGCATTCAATGAGCTGTTACATAAAACACTTGCAACACTGTGTAGTTAAATTCGCTCCCCACACGACTCACTTAATAACTACTAAGCTTATTGGACTCTATTTAGGCAGGTAGATAAATTGCCAGCGAGTTCCCTGTAATTACGAGCAATTTGGGACTTTGCCAACCTCGAGTTCTAAACTCGTAACCTAACAGATAACTTGAGACTTGATTCTATGCAGTTGTTTGAAATGGTCATCCTTATCTCAAACGTAATCTCGTTCTGATTTTTGGACAAATTGGCACAATATCTTGAGGTCCTGAGATTCTATGAATTCTTAAAAGATTTGCATTAAAAAATTGTAGCATTTGAAAAACTAACATCCACTCCATAAAAGGAAAATGTTGAATTGTCTATTGAAATAAGTGCTTAAATAATAGCCTCCTCCGGAGTCTATAATAAATAAAGCAGTAGTTGAGGACCAACGCGTCTCGAAAATTATTAAAACTTAGCATAAATTTGAGCTTCACATACCTAATTAATATTATTATACCTCTCCACTTTCTGTCGTATTAGTGATAGCGGCTTCGCCCCGCTGCAAAATTCTTACTTTCCCGGTGAATTTTTCAAATATTTTCTACATTGGTCATACAAACCTTGTCCGAACAATGACGAACACTACAAAAAAGAAATCAGCCAAATCGGTTCAGCCGTTCTCGCGTTTTGCGCTTAGCAACACATTTAGCGATTCATTTTTATCGTATTAGTGATTAGTATTACTTAAACTAAGCCTTCCTTCCTTTTATTTACGCTCTTGTAAATTCTAATAGTATCTTAATCCAAGCTAGATAACATCTCAAATTAATTACAGACAACAAGCAAACAATCATCAAAATAAACCAAACATCCACAATTGGGTAGTGTTTTGACCTGAGCTAACTCTACACTGATAATAGAAGATACATATTCATACTTTGATGTCCCCGAAGCTGTAATTATACGTGGTTCGTCTAACGATGAAGTTTAACCATCGCCGGCTAAACTTGTTAGTCTATCTTAACTGACGTGGCGAGATGACGTTACAGTCCCCAATGTACACCGGAGCTAGGTATAGACTAGTGTTTTGTGAGTAAACATAGCTGCAGGCAATTCGGTTGCAATATTCTGCTGTGAGATGGACTTGTCTTGTGTTGATGAGACGTGTCCGAGGTTGAAGAATTTGATGATTCAAGGCGAAGACGAATATTTAAACATCTATGTATATGGTATGGTGATGATGATGATGATGATCATGATACCTAGTGAAAATATTACTAACAGTAACGACGGGCTTAAGGTGCCTTTGGTAACTTATCACAAGGTTGCATTTTTGTTTCCTACTTGGTCATTAATTCAAAAATTCGTTAGTTGTTTTTTTTTCTGAATCCATTAGCATTTCCACATTTATCAATATACTCCCCAATAGAACTTACGTTAGGTTTGTTTTGTAAAAATCCTGCATAATAATAATAATAATAATAAGACCAACAGTGTTGAGCACTGAAGACCGCAAGAACGTATGGAAGAGCAAGGAGCTACACGGACGCTTCTACCGGGCCCTAACAAGGCCCGACGTAGACTTTTTAGCGTCCGTGAACTGGCTACGGTTTGGTGACCTCTTTGGGGAAACCGAAGGTTTTGCCTGTGCAATTGCTGACGAGGTCATAATGACGAACAATTACCGGAAATATATTCTGAGGGATGGCACGGTCGACATTTGTCGAGCGTGCCGTTGTCCCGGCGAATCCCTCAGACATATAATTTCCGGTTGTTCGCATTTGGCCAACGGCGAGTACTTGCACAGACATAACCTCGTAGCCAGGATCATTCATCAGCAGCTTGCTCTTCAATACGGTCTTGTTGAGTCTGAAGTGCCGTACTATAAATGGTGTACCTTTGTTTTGTCGACAACCTTTTCATCGAATATTATTTCATCGACAACGATTCATCGAAACTTTAGTACTAGTAATATTGTTTGGCGTTATCTTATTTCAACTACTATTTATTTAAATTTATCTTACTACGTGGAAATACTAATCAACGAATACTACTTAATCGCTGATTTGTTTCAAATTATCTTAATTGGTACAACTACAAAACATTGGAATTTATTTCTTCGACGTATTACTTTAATACAATTTTATATACAAATATGTATAATAAAACTAAGAATTACTTCTGAATATTAAATTAATAATATTTGCATAACTAGTTATATCAAGAAATGGAACTACGAGGCTTTCAAAGTAGGTTAGGTTAGGTTAGGACTGCGACCCCCAAGAAAACGAACTGTTGACAGAAGTGGGTTAGGTTAGGTTAGAACTGCGACCCCCAAGAAAACGAACTGTTGACAGAAGTGGGTTAGGTTAGGTTAGAACTGCGACCCCCAAGAAAACGAACTGTTGAGAGAAGTGGGTTAGGTTAGAACTGCGACCCCCAAGAAAATGAACTGTTGACACATAGCTATAATCGCGTTTAGTTTTGATAGCAAAATATTACCAATTGAAATAATTTTATGCGGAATAAATATTATTACAAGTAAAAAAAAACAAATTAAAAAAACCCGAAATGATTAGTCATGACATGAATTTTATTGAAATAATTCACCTACTAATTAAAAGACCTCGGTTCAAATTACCTAGTATCGAGTCTTTGACGCAATGACTTGTCGATGAAATGAAGATACTTGAAACGTTGTCTTTGAAATAATATTCGATTAAAAGTCTGTCGGCAATTCAATGGTAAACCACTATAAATACACACCGGCGCCAGTTCTCGAAAATGGTCGTGCTACGCTCTATTGGGATCGATCTGTTATCACAGACAGGACTATTGTCGCCAATAAACCTGACATCGTGTTGACAGATCGATCTCAACGCCGGGCAGTGCTCGTCGACGTCACCATCCCGCATGATGAGAACCTCGTGAAGGCCGAGAAGGATAAGCTCAGCAAGTACCTTGACTTGGCTCACGAGGTGACCACCATGTGGGATGTTGACTCGACGATCATTGTCCCGATAGTTGTTTCGGCAAACGGTCTTATAGCGAAGAGTCTCGACCAACACCTCAAGAGACTCTCGCTAGATGGCTGGATCAAGGGCCAGATACAGAAGGCAGTACTCCTCGACACGGCACGCATTGTGAGGAGGTTCCTCTCTCTGCAGCCCTAACCACCGGTAGCTTGAGCCCTGCCCCGCTGCTGGCGGCACCCGTAGATTAGGTTTTTTATAATGTTTATTTTTTGTATCGGTATTGTTATTTTACCTTTATATTTGAATATGTAAAAAACCTAATTTATAGAAAATTAAATGAATATCTAAATAATAATAATAATAGGGCAGGGCAGGGCAGCTAGTGGCGAGCTGTTGGTGAGTGGCGACACCACGGACCTGAATGCTCCCGAGGGTAGGTCCTGTTCCTCACCTCACGCTTGCCTTCACCGGCCGGCTGGAGTGTATAATGACGAGGAACAGACCCTCACCTCTGGCTTGCCTTTATTGGCCGGTCAGAGTGGAGTCGCAAGAGCTATATGCTCGAAGGGTGGATGTGTTGCATAAGTGGTGAGTGGGCACCTTATGGTCGTTTAAAGTCCAGAAGCACCTCTCCACCCTTAGCCCCTCTGGAACTGTTACCTCCCTGCTGCTATATATATGCGGCTATTTCGGGAGGCCCATTCTTGAGTTGGCGAGTCACCGCCTGCCATTTCAACCAAAGTAATTAGCATTGGCCAGGCAGGCGCCGTAGTTTCATCAATAGCCTAGTTCACCAATCCATATCTGTTCATTCATAGAGCCTATTGTTAATACTTCCATCCTCTTAAATGAATTGAATGAATCTTTATTTGAATGAAAAGCTGACATTCCGTAGTGGTGGGTTGCGTCGGCAATGTGCAGTGCAGCTAACTACTTCTCGCCACGCCTCTGCGGTTTTTCGGGGTAGTTTCCGGTATTCGGCTACCAAATGCTGGAACAACATTCCACCACCTATCAGGAACCTGCAGAATATTTTTAATTTTAAAAAGAAACTCAAAACTTTCCTTTTTAACCATCAAGTCAGCCAAGGGACGCTTGCGCATGACACGAGTGCAATATGACGGGAGAAGAGGAAATAGTTTTTGATTATATTATAATACCTATATTTATGTTATTTCTTCGGTCAACCTACCTTCGCTGTTTTTCCCATTTGCATTGGTGTCCGTTTCCTTCTTTATTTGGCTTCTTTCCTATTTCGGATAAAATATAATGTGCCGCGTACATAGTACACCTATTGTGTTCATCCTTTTACGACTCAGTAGCTATGTTTTTGTATTCCTTTTCTTGCCGTCCGTTTGTCACTCTGTAGACTGTTTGTTTGTTATTTTGCACAGTAGTTTAATTTTTGTATATGTAAAACCAACAAAACATTGTTTTTATTCAGTTTCTTAAAAGTGTACCAATTTTTGTTATTGTTACGTAACCTACATGGCTTGTGTTTACATTCCCATAGACTAGTCTTTTGTTTTCTGTTTCCTTAGTGTTGCCAACCTTAACAGGGTGTTACTCTTATGGTCGTTTGAGATAATCTCGAACAAATTATTTTAATTTTAATCTTTCATGTTTTTAATTTTTACGTTATTTTGTGTTAAGTGTGTCACTATCCGTCACTTCACCAAGCGGTTCCAACGGAAGACCAGTGCTGGCTTTACGGCTAGCGAATGCTGAGTTGGGACCGTTTCGCAACTGTTTCTCTGTCTTGTTATTTTTGTATCTATGTACCTAATGTGGTTTTGTATTGTTGCGAATAAATGTCTCTTTATCTTTATCTTTATCTTTATCTAAATAGTCCTACACTAACCGTTGGTTGTCCGTGGGAGCATACTTTTATAGTTTGAACTCAGGGACAATCGCCGGTTGGTGTCCCATCACTTTACTAAATTAAACTTGTCTAAAGGGCCTCTGCGTGTTGGCTTCGGCTCCATGTACGCCTTCCAAAGGTCCGGGACTCCCATAGTCCCGTGAATGGTAAAGACATACAAATAATAATAAATTTTATTTCAGGCAACGAGGCCCATAGTTACAAATACCTTATAGACTAACATACATAAAAATATAAAACTTAAAACTAACACCGAGGTGACAAAACAACGTGGTTCTGTTTTGCCAAACTTGGCGTGATGGTCGCGGCTGTCGGTAGGTTGCCCCGAAACCGCCGAAACACGACACCATTCGGCATAGTTGAATAGTATCGAAAAATGTATTTCTAACTAACGAAAATTTGGACAACTGTAATAGTTTGGGAACGAAACTTCGACCTTGTAGTAATATAGTGAAAAATAACAATAATAAATAAATATCGGAGGACAATGTCACACCAATTGACCTAGTCCCAAACTAAGCTCTAGGGTTGTACTAGGACTGCACCATGAACCCAGCTCTAAGACACCATAATATTTAATTGTTATCAGTTTTACATATCTATTTCAAATATTATCCTTTCTAATTTGATGAGATGTGACCCAAACATTCAAAGTACCATACAAATGAAATAAAATAAACCTTGTAAAAATACGACTGCAGACGTAACGTCACAGCATAAAATTTATGATGCTGTAATTTTCTTTCCTAGCACCGCCGAAAAATGAGAAATGAGTTTTACTTTTTTGTAAAAATATTTACTTCCGGCGCTCGTAACTTTTTATCTGAAAGACATACAAAAAACATGTGTGCACAATTTTGTACAACTTTGTGTTTTTTATACTTCTAATAGACTTTTTTGTCGTCAAGCCAATTGTTAAGGAAGTATAAAAAATTAACAAATCTTGGCACCTTTAATTCAAGGTGGTGCATAACGCCACCTCCTTCCCCCCCAAGGCCGAAAACTGGGACTTTTGCTAGTAACCCATACCTTAACACAACATCCAAACAAAAAAAAACGCAACACCTTTTGTAATCATTAGAAACCCAAACAGTTATATAAAGATTAATACATAAATGTAAATTACTCATTTGTACTAAAACATAAGATTCAAAATTATATTCAAACAATTCATTCCAAGCAAGTAATTCTAAATGCTAAAAACATCTTCATAGGCAGATGTGCACGCGTGCTTAACAATGTCAAACATTACTTCCAAAACCATTCTTATTAAAGTTCATTTTATCCAAAATACGCCTTAAAATTAGGATATCAAGAGTCATTCCGACTGCAGATGAATCTGGTTATTCGTTGCCATAGCAACAGGTTGTCTCCTACATTACTTGCCACCCCTATCTCAAGCCAAGCTTAGCTCAAGTTATTGAATGAAACGTTCTTGTCGTTATAAAGCAAGGGGTGAAATGTTAAGGAAAAAATTACTTTTAGAGATAGGGTAAGAAAGCCTACATTTTAAAATGGAGAATGATGAGTTTTTGTATCAAAGTATAATTACACGGGTTTTATTGTACAGCGGAGTTTATAAATATGTGTACACTTTAGTACCTTGTCACTTTAATCGCTGTGACAATTCATATATGGCAGTCTAAACATGACATTAAATAGACAAGGTACTAAAGTGTACACATACATACTCACTCACACGTACTCGGTCAAACCATATTACTTTAGACAGGTTTTTGTATTGTCAAAAACCTGATAGGTATTATAGTTAAAAAACAATACCATAACATGTCAAATGCAATTATGGTTTTATCGAGTAAAATTTCGTTGATAAAATTAATCGACAGCGTATTTTGTCGCATAAGTTTGTTTTTTATATTGCTTTCATTGTTAGCTTCATTACCCATTAAAGGCTCTGGTCCCACCGCTGATGATGAGCGGGAAGCGAGTACAGCCAGCGATCAACTATTAATATTAGTGTCTCTATTATTGACACGCGATATATATTTTTTGTTTCGACTAACTAGAGGAAAGAGTTCTCGCCGGTAGTGTGAACAGCCAGCGTTCAACTTTTAACATACGTGTCTCTTTTATTGACACGGAATCTATATGTTTTGTTCGTTTCTTGAGTGAGAAAATAGTCGATAGCAAATCGTTTCCTCGCCCTTGGTGGGACCAGTGCCTTGAACAGGAGACAATCGCAAAATAAAGGAAATAATATTTGGTAAAAACACAGGCTGATTACACCTTTAAACGGAATGAATTCAAAAATCAGGTAACAAATAACTACTTTATAAAAAAAAAAAAAAACAACGCTTTCTCTAAACTAAATATCAATTAAGGCCATTTGCACAAGAATGACGGGGACAGCCATCCGTATATTTGCAATCCAAGCGAGGTAAATCCGATTTACATATGAAGCAGCTGTATATTTCATGTAACAGTTCCTAGTAGAGCATTTTGTATGCTAATATGACAGTCTGTGTAAAAGTAATTTTGCTGGCATATTGAAACTTGTCATCTTTCACGGGAGAGAATAGTTTTAGCGTGGTTTATTTTTAACTTCGAAACCGAAAAATATACATACACATACATACATAAAATCACGCCTATATTCCCAGAGTGGGGTTGCCAGAGCTACATAATTACCAACAACTCTAAAAACTATTTGGTAATTCTGTAACCACATTTTGCACAATTGGGCTAAGATGTTTACCAGTGTATTAGAGACAGGTTGCAAGCCCATCGCCTAACATTACTACAAGCTTTTATTCCCTTGGTCGTCTCTTACGACATCCCACCGAACATCGACATCCGACCGAAAAATATATCACTTGATTTTCAAAGTAACCAGTAAAAACAAGTTGCCATCGAATACAAACGCTAGCGTTTGGTGATCACTGACTGTCATAGAAAAATGTATTGAATTGACGTAAGTCACGTGTTATACCTATCACTCGACGTGCGTTGTCAAAAATGAAAAATGTCAGTTGTAACGAGTGATTTTTCTGTAACTACGCAAAGCGATATTCGATGGCAACTTGTCTAACCTCTCAGATCAAGAAAAAAAAAGTTGACTATTAAATATACTTTGAAATAGAAACCAGCCAAGTGCGAGTCTGACTCGCGCACGAAAGATCACATTTGTTGTATGGGAGCCCCTTATTCTGTTTTTAGTATTTGTTGTTATAGCGGCAACAGAAATACATCAAAATGAAAATTTCATCTGACTAGCTATCACGGTTCGTGAGATACAGCCTGGTGACAGACAGACGGACAGATAGATGGACAGCGGAGTCTTAGTAAAAGGGTTCCGTTTTTACCCTTTGGGTACGGAACCCTAAGAAACAACAGGCACATTATAATATTAAAATCCTGACTAAATTAAAACGCGTAACCAAAGAAAATATTCGCACGGATGACTCTTTTGAAAAGCTTATCTTGAAATTCCACCTCACGCAACAAAAGCGATATTAAAAGTAATAGCGGAATAGACTACATCTAATTTGAATTTTATTAAAGAACTCCATAGGAACTAAGCATCAACAGTACCAATTCCAATTCCCTTTTTAAATTCTCAGACGGTAATACTCTGCAGTGCAGAGGCGCATTGCTTCGTAAGCAGGTAGCGGATGAATTGATCAGCCCGATGTAAAATTACCCGCGCACTCAGAATATACCAAGATATCTTGCCCTATTTAAAGTATACTAGATCCAGATTCAATCTGTCAAATCGGTATTTGGCAAGCTATTTTACTGATCTTCCTAATAGTTCAGTCTGCATGCTTCAAGACCTTAAACAAACGATGTAACGTTTATTCAACCATTCTATTCTTACCTTAATAGTACATACATACATACATAAACTCACGCCTTCATTCCCAGAGTGGGGTAGGCAGAGCTAAAGAATTACCAACAAGTCTTAAAACTTCTTGATAATTCTGTAACCACATTTTGCACAAGTAGGCTAAGATGTTTCCCAGTTACCTTAATAGTTTGGTTTATAATTTTCCCCTCCATTCCATTATAGAGCACCTCCAGTCAAAATAAAAGTTAGTCATACAGTACGTTACTTGTACTAAAAAATAATTGAAAACCATCTCTCCAAGTGAGACATGAGTCTGTTTGACGATATAAATAATCAAAACCCAAGCTTTATGATATCGCTGAAATGTGTACATATAACGTTGATTACAGGCATGGATAAAAAATAAAAGTCCCTGCTAATATTACCTATGTTTACCGTAAATATGAAACTGATTACACTTCGGATATTTTTAATCATTGGTATGTGAGAGGACTTGAATATCAAAGGAAATTAAGACTCCAAACAATTCCACGTTCTGTTCTTTATCTGAATCGTCGAAAAACAAATAACAAAGTCATAAAAATGTAAATTCAATTAATTATTCTCCTCCGTTTTGTATTTGAGCGGCTGTTGGAAATTTATCCAATGAAGTTTGAAATATTGAGTGCCGATTCGTAATTTTTTCGCGAATCCTTGGTGGTATATCTCTGAATACTTTTGGGACTAATTTAGTTATCCTTAGGACTGAACTTCACTGCAAAAGGCGGTCATAAATATTGCGAAAATTAAAAGGAACGAAATGTGGGCAGCGAAAAGAAAGCCTGTGAAAAGAGAAATATTTTTAAGAATATTTTACCTGTTACGAGCCGTTACTTCTCAGGGTTTAAAATATAAGTGTCTTGACGCAGAATCTTATTAAAAACGATACTATTGCGCTACTACCGAGTGTTTAAAATGAAAACTTATATGATAAATTGATATGTATCAAAATAATCCAATTCACAATTGAACGTGATAACGAAATTGCGTACCGTGCTCAAAACAACAAACATAATTTTAAGGTATTGTTGAAGTTACAATACCAATACCCATTACCAACTTTGTGACCAAATTTACGACTTATTTTGCGAGAGATAACGAACAAACCTTAATTAGGTTTTTAAAGATAACATGCCAGTAATCAGCAGGCTCATTTGTAATTCATAGGCTCATAGCAGTTTTTTTTCTGTTGCTGAAGTTTACAATATCATCAATATAAGGTTTCACATCTTTCTAACGTCGTCGTTAGCTTTCTGATAAATGAAATTCCTGAGATTAATTCGTACCAACTAAAGTTTCGAAGCCGAGCATTAGCGATCCTTTCATAAAGCTAAAACGAGATGTTTTTTACCTCGCGAAAATAAATAGCAGTTATAGCCCAGTAAAATGTTAGCGGAGATTTCGAAAACACGATGAACTTATTTGTATGAATATTAATAATATTCGTGATGTCGTTTGTGGTAAAATTAATCTATCTCATGTCTAAGATATGTATAAGCTTAACTTTAAGCAAAACAGTTCAAAAGATTAACCAGAATAGTTGTGTAGACATAAAATTGTATCATAAACAAATCCCACGCCAACAACTTTGGTGACCTTTTTGAATGAAAACCGGGAAAATGTGGTTATCTATTATAGTGGGAGCTGCCAACCACCCGTTGCGGTTCAAATCAATTAGTGTTCGAAAGAGTTATGTCAAAGTTTCACAGCTTCGCATTTCATTTGAGGTTACAGTCAAGTAGAAATTGCGAAATGGATAATCTGTTTATAAAAATGTATCGAGGCGAAACTTCGTGCTATTAAACGTTATTTACAAAGTGTCGGTGGCCAGTGGCTAAGTGCTAGTGGCTAAGGGTGGCAATTCGTAAATGTACCGGCAAGCGGTCTTCATCTACCACTAAGCGTTTCTAACGTAAGTACATTACTCGATGTTCTTACGGTAAAGGGAAAACATCGTGATGAAACTTGTATAGGTATTAGTACGGTTCACTAATGTTTGACCAAAAAATTATTGACAAATGATCATTTGACAAACAACGTTTCACCAAATGATCATTTGGCAAACGAGACATTTGACAAAAGTATCGTCTTACAAAAACTCACTTAGCAATTGATCATTTAGCAATTAGTTTACCTATTTCTGGGCAGAAAAAAAATAACCTCGAAGGCCAAGGCGGGAGCCAAGCTCCCGCCTTTGCCTTCTAACCTAACCTATCCGAGTCGGTTATGCCCTGGTTCGTCTTCCTCGTAAAATGTAAATTTAAATGTTGATCATTTGGAAAAGTAAATCATTTGTAACATGACTAGTAATAAAATGATCAATTGACTTAACATTTTTTTGCAAAACGTTGTTTGTCAAGTGTAATTTTGACAAATGACTTTTGGTCAAACGGCAGGACACCTATTAGTACAGTTGAGTGTGTAAGAGAGTGATTGCACAAAAGATCCTTCAGAGATAAGATTATGGTGCTTCAGCCGCGAAAGGTGCAGCCGCTCCCTCCGTTACATCCTCATTTTATTACGTTATGCTGCTGTTATTCATACGCACGCTCTCCAGTTACCTATTAAAGACAAATGGGATAGCAAATCGGCTCGAGGTTCTAAAGTTTAGTGTCGATGAGTTTAGTGCTATAGCTGAACAAACAAATCTATGTTTATTGACTTTCTAAATATTGTTAAAAAAATGTAGGTAAATTGGTTTAAAAAAATTGTTAATCTAATAAAATTATTTATATTTAAATAAACACCTACCTTACCATGTCTAGAGCAAATAAATAATTTCATTTCATTTCATAGCCCTCACAACAACCTCGAGATTGTCTCTCTCTTACTAGCTCTCAGTCTCCCTTTAGCGAGTCTTATCGACTTCACCCGAACCTAAAAAGTATTATTTAAAAGACGTGTTTACGCATTGAACATACTTGTCCCCCAGATATTTATACTGTGGTCGGTCACTGACAAGGTGAACGTTCTGGAAACTTCCTTTAGGAGTTTCATTCCGCTGGTGCATTATTTTAACATGGCGACAGGTTTTCTGATGGGTCTACTATTAATTTTAGAGAAGGTAACATTTATTTACAATTTGTTTCTTATTTCTTATTACCAAAAATTAAAGACAAATATTTTGCACACTGTTCACAAATCCAAGAGCCAAAGCGAAACAGTTTATTTAAGAACAAAAAAAGGTGGATGCAAATACTTCAGAAAAATATCTTCTTTCTTTTTGTAGCTATTTTACCCTAATACGATCAATACAAGGAACCTCTTTTACTCAGTATTCTTTACGAGCGGTTTATGACCGCAGGGAATGTATTCCAAGCAAACTACAAAGTAAGGTAAAATAAACGGAGTAAAATCTATGCCAAGAAACTGGAGTCTTGCAAATTGCTTTTGTTGCTAAATTAGAAATCTTATTACCATATTACTTTAAGGAAATGTAAAACTTTGTTGTTTAGGGCTCACAAGCTCAGGACTTTTATAAAATTTCAAGTCAGCGTTAAAAGAAATAGAAGTTAATTTGGTCGTCAAGCAGCGGATAGCTGCATGGTAATTCCGCTTCATGTTGTCTGAAGATATTTTCCAAAATCAGTTAGCTTAAAAAAATATCAAAAAGGAAAAAAAAACTATGTAGACAAATAAAAAATGAACACGAATAGTACTCGAATCATTATTCTGGTTTGAATTCAGAAGTGCTGGTTCTTTTATCATGTCGTAGGATATATTGGGTGGGTCAGAAATATTTGCATATCGACGCTTGAAAGGTGAAATTATCTAAGCGACATTTTTTACGACATTAAGTTAGTATATATTTCGAAACCAGTAAAGTTTACACATTCCGAAAATATATTTAACTCTAAGTCCTTAAAAAATGTGGCTTAGATGATTTCGCCTTTCAAGCGTCGATATTTACTAGCTTTTGCTCATGCTAATTTTAATTTTTTTGGCCGGCTCTATTTTTAATCCTGGTTAAAGTCTCAGCCAAGTCTGATTTTTAATTAGTCAAATCAAATAAATTATTTTAATTTAAGGTTCTTGAGTGGAAACCATGCCCTGCACGATGGGCAGATGACCTAATAAACGTAGCGGGAGGTCGGTGGATGCAGGCCGCGTTGGATCAGTCTCGCTAGAAATCAAAATAGGAGGCCTATATACAGCAGTGGAGATGATGATCTTTATAGATTAGATTATTGCTGGCCCGCCAACCCCCGACCAACAGGGGGGCGTACACTTGCCGTGCGTGCGGCCGGAGGATTCTATCCCGAATCGGCTTGTTAAGTCACGAGCGAAAGTGTCTTCATACATAGTGATGCTACGTTAATCGTCTGGAATAGATTAAAAGGCCTATTTATATTATTAAAATAAAAAGTGTTATTTGTAGTTGGCTATTTTATTAGACAAACTCTTAAAATTACATTTTGTAGTTGATATTGTGAATGTCAAACTTGGAATTCTATAAACCTTATTAAAAACTTCAAAATTGGTCACTCGATTGCGTATTTTTCAAACAACAGTGAATAAAATGTAGAATGACATCTAATATGATATGATCAATACATAATTCAAATTTTAATTCAATTCAATAATTTATTGCATATAACGTTACAATTCAAGGTGGAACAAGCAGGAAATAGACATAAAAGTGACACCCTGCAAGGGTACAGCAACACGAGAGGGCTAGCTATATTTATATATTAACTATCTTATCGCTCCTTCGGAACGATAGTGACATAATTCTAAATTTCAGCTTTCAAACTTTAAGTCATAACTCGAAAATCAAAATTTCTCAATTATGTCACTATAGTTCTGAAAGTGCGTTATGTCTAGGTTACAATTCGTGAAAAAAACTCTTTAAACTATAATTATGTTATTACACTTCTAATAATGTAACTAACTAAGTGGTTTTCATGTGAGTAGAGTAGGGTTTAGAAACTTTCATTATTCGTTTAAAAATATAACCAAACCAATTTCTACCAACGAATTAACAAATTGTGCACAGAAATATTAAATAACTAATATATTATTTCATGTTAATATAATACACCATCGTATTAATAAGTAATTTTAAACAATAAAAATTCAAATGATTCTACTAACGTGCACTAACATAACACCATTTATCTTTAAATATACTTATTATCCTATATACCTTATTCATCTTCATACTCATCATCGTCAGCCAATGTCGTCGAGGTGTTGAAAATAGCCCTCACTATAGCTTTGACTGCCTTCCGGGTTCCCTGGCGGAGGAGTGTGAGCTTGAACTGCATCAGGACAATCAGGTATGTCGACATGTAGGAAATGTTCTGAAAGAAATTATAGATAGTTTAGTAATGTTACACATTTCACCTTGTAAAAGGTCGGATATCCGCCATTTTTGGATATGTTCTACAAGTTGTAGAACTACCGCAGGCTCTGTTGCGTCCATAAAACAACAAAAATGTTGACGTTTAGTTAATGTATTCTAAACTTGGAGCTTAACAGCAAAGTTGTGTTCTAAAGAAATTAACACGACTTAATGCGGTACAATTTGGTTTTTAAATCATTCAAAAATATGGGCAGTTAGAACTACCTATTTATTTGTTCAAAATGTCGAACAGTAATTAAATAGATGTACTAATATGACCCTGATATTACAAATCTTAACGAGCTGCGTTTCCGATCTATTTACAAAAGCATTTTCAAAAGTACGTTTTCGTTGCCATTGTCACTGACCCAAAATTCTGCCCACTTTAATTCCATAAAGGTGATGTCACTGACTTGTAACATTTCGTGTGTTTCATTTCATTTTTGTGTATCATTTGCGGTCCTTATCTGAGCAAACCCATTAGGGTGGGTTTAGACCAAGCAAACGAACAAGAATTCTATGGCATTATCTCTTACGTTTTCTTTGTAAAAATAAAGACAAAACTAGAGCATTCGCTCGTTTGGCCTAAACCCACCCTTAAATAAGGGCTGCGAGTGATAAATTACTCTGAAATGTTACAAGTCAGTCGCCACGTTAACATTTTACCATTTTATTGTAACATTTCGTGTGTTTCATTTCATTTTTGTGTATCATTTGCGGTCCTTATCTGAGCAAACCCATTAGGGTGGGTTTAGACCAAGCAAACGAACAAGAATTCTATGGCATTATCTCTTACGTTTTCTTTGTAAAAATAAAGACAAAACTAGAGCATTCGCTCGTTTGGCCTAAACCCACCCTTAAATAAGGGCTGCGAGTGATACATTACTCTGAAATGTTACAAGTCAGTCGCCAAGTTAACATTTTACCAATATTAAGGAAAATATATAGCGTCGGCCAGAAATATTTGCATTTTTATTAGCTTTTTCTCTTGCTAATTGCAACCCCCTATTGAATTGTAATGTACAAAGGCAAACTTATCCCTTTAAGGGATCTCTTCCAGCTAATCTTTGGGTGATTGAAAAACTGCACCACGAAATATTTACTTCTTTATGGAAACTTACAGCAGTGAACAGCTCCCGGTTTATATTAGTGAACCCATCCAGGTTCATGATCGGAGGGTTCTTCGCGATGGCCACCAGGAACATCTCCACCTCGCGCTGGGTGCTGTGGTCGATCGCTCCGAGGTTCACATTCAGGAGGCGCACTTGGAACTCATGCCCAACCTGAAGTAAAGTGTAAACTGACTTTAGTTTTATGAATATAATATATATTATTTAAGGTAAATAATAAGGTAAAATGAATCGGAACTTTTACCAATAAAATAATACGTAGGTAAGGCTGATTAAACTTGTATAAGAGCATATTATGAGAGTGACAGAGTAAGAAGTAAAAACATGAAGGGTTTTATTTATTTATTTATTTAATCTTTATTGCACAAAAGAATACACTTCGTATACAAAAGGCGAACTTAATGCCGTAAGGCATTCTCTACCAGTTAACCTTTGGGCAAAGCAGAGATTGTGGTGGCGGTGCAACATAGGGTCTAACATATATATGTTGCTTAAACGTAATAATATATACCTACATACCAATATATTAAAATAAATATAAATACTTATATAAATAAATAATATAAAAAAATATATAAAAATGAGGATAAGCACAAAACATTACAGATAGCACCATCAGAGAAACAAGACTATTACCATGACTATTCTACCTACAAAAAGAAAAAAAAATCGCGAACTTTCTTTTTAAAAGCAAACTTGTTCGGAGCTTGCTTGATATCAAGGGGAAGGTCGTTCCAAAGTCGTGCTGCTTGAAGTGCGAAAGAGCTGGACATGAAGCCTGTGCGGTGAAGAGGGATGGATAGTGTGAGATTGTCAGAGGATCGTAGCTGACGGAGGTGGGTGGAACCAAGAAATTTAAAAAAATATTTTAGATA
The DNA here is from genome assembly GCA_927399475.2 of Acleris emargana. Taxonomy (NCBI): domain Eukaryota; kingdom Metazoa; phylum Arthropoda; class Insecta; order Lepidoptera; family Tortricidae; genus Acleris; species Acleris emargana. The sequence goes on from OV656847.1 coordinate 6,265,964, forward strand.
ATCAGGAGATTTAGGATCGTACAGGATGTTATATAGGAAACAAAGTAATCGCATTTTGCGACGTTGACGAATAGGAAGCCATTTAAGTTGAGAGCGGAAGGAAGACACATGATCATATTTACGAAGACAGAAAACAAAACGAATACAATTATTAAGAAGGCGATCCAACTTATCCAGTTGTCCCTCGCTCAGGTCCGGATAGCACACGTCACCGTAGTCAATGATGGGGAAAATTAGGGACTGCACAAGGGATACCTTGGTCTTAATAGGCAAAAAGTGTTTTAATTTATTAAGACAATGAAGAGAGCCCATGACCTTACGACTTACTTCGGCGACATGTGTTCTCCAGCTGAAGGAGTTGTCGATGTAAATACCGAGATCCTTGACGCTGGAGCTAAATAGGATATCAATGCCATTAAAATTTGGTGGCTGAACAGCATCGAGGTTAATTTTATACAGCTGGCCTGAACTACCAATGATAATAGCCTAACACTTGGTAGGGTTAACGAACAAGCCAAACTTTTCGGACCACTGCAATATATGTCGGAGATCGTCATTAATCTTGTCGATGGTAGATTGTAAGTCGGTCACTTTACAACAGTCATACAGTTGGAGGTCGTCGGCATACAGATGGTGGGAACAGCCAAGATCGGGTGTGATGAAGTTAATGAAGGTGGAGAACAGCAAAGGAGAGAGAATACCTCCTTGTGGCACGCCAGCAGCTAAGTCACACCAATCGGAAAAGGACCGATCGACTCGAACCGCCTGCTGACGCCCCCGGAGATAAGAAGAAAACCAAGTAAGAACAAGAGGTGAAACATTAAGATACTTAAGAAGTGCTAGGAGAATGTCGTGGTCAACTGAATTAAATGCATTGGAGAAGTCAATAAGAATGAGAACTGTTACCATACCATCCTCCATGCTCTGTCTAACATCCTCTGTAACCTTGTGCAACTCTGTACAGGTACTGTGGCTAGGACGAAAACCAGATTGATAGGCACTAAGAATATTCTGGGAATGGATAAAACCAGACAGTTGTTTATGTACAACCGCTTCCGCAATTTTAGATACAAATGGTAAAATAGAAATTGGCCTGAAATTGTTAAGGGACGTGGGATTACTAATTTTGGGTAGGGGAAGTACGAAGGCTTTACGCCAGAGCAAAGGAAATTCTCCGCTGATAAGGGAAAAGTTGATAATGTGAGTAATTATTGGGAGTACACAGTCGAGGACCATCACGACCATGACACGACTCACATCATCACACCCCACTGCCTTGGATTTGATGGCATAGATAATTTTCTTTACGTCTTCTTGAGAAACGGTGGAAAAAGAAAAGGTCTTATATAAAGAAGGAGGAAGTGAATTTAATTCTGAAAGGGTGATAATTTTAGTGTTTGGGTCAACACAGAGAGCAGAAGAAAAATGCCTATTCAGATCATTAAGAGAAATCGACGGGGAACTAAAGGGATTTGCAGATTTACCTATGCCCAGTGTTTTAAGAAATTTCCAGACATCAGCCATGGAACTAGAGGTCACATTATCGTGTATATATCGTCGCTTGGCTGCCCGCACCATCTGATTACATCGGTTCCGAGCAGTCTTAAACAGCTTCCAATTATCGTCAGTACGGTCGCGTTTATACAGTTTGAATGCCCGGTCTCTCCTCCTCATCGCCATCCGAACGCCGCTAGTAATCCACGGTGCAGGTGGTCTTCGGACTGGGACTGAGCGCAAGGGAGCATGTTTATTGAATACTTGCAAAATTGTATTGTTAAACGCAGACACCATACTGTCAGCAGTCGTTGCTTCTGTCACAGGAGACCAATCAATATTAGCAGTGTCATTCAATAGATCGGCGGTATTAATTTTTGCAAAACTGCGCATCTGGACCACGGTAGGCCTAACTTTAGGTGGCTTGATTCGATATGAGGCAAAAATAAGGTCGTGATGTGAAAACCCTGGAGCTGGAACCTGACCGTGCGTTATGATATGAGTAGGAGATGAAGTAAGGATAATATCTAGCCAGGTATCGGAAGATGAAGAATGGTGGGTTGGGTCTAACTGAAGAATTGAAAAATCTACAGATTGAATAATATTAGTAAATTTTAGACTACGGGGAGATTTTTTGTAAAGATCAGTATTAAAGTCGCCCATGATTAAATGATGAGCGTAATCCGAACTAAGCGACTCCAATTTTTGTTCAAGTGAAGAGAAATAATCGATCGAAGGAGGACAGTACACTACACCAAGAACGGCCTTGACCCCTCTGACATTCACCTCAAGGAATATAAATTCTGCAGCGCCTGAGTAGAGAGAAGGGGAGGCATCAATAATTTTATACGGAATGTTACTTCTGAGGAGAATAGCCACACCACCACCACCCTTTCCAGTGCGGTCATTCCGAACCAGAACAAACCCAGGAAGAGAATAAGATGTCGAGGGTAAAGTAGGTTTCAACCAACTTTCTGACACCAAGACAGCGTGGATGGAATCTGATTGAAAAGTATCTAAAAGATCGCTAAAATGAGACGGAATACTTTGGGCGTTGATATGGCATACGTTCAAGTTATTAGAATCCGGTAATTCCCGAGATAGCAGCGAATTCAAATCACTAGAAGAGTTGAGAGAATTAATAGATAAAAAGGCAGAAATTGTCATCATCTGCAGAATAAAAAGTATCATCATCTGACATAAAATATATATAAACTTACAACATAAATAAATAAAATATGTATATATATATATTATAGTCGATATAAAGAGATAATAAAATTTATAAATGATCTATTATTGTAAAAGTATAAAAAAATATATATATATTAGAAAAATGCACAGGACAACTCACAAACGTGCTCATCCTGCCGGGTAACAAAATAAAGTTATCAGAACCATACAAAACTAATAAAATAATTGTTACAAAATACAATTATTACAAACTCACAAGGAACAAACCCGCATACTCTAAGAAACAAAAAAAAAATAAATAAAAAAAAAATATATATATATATTATATGAGGGGACAATGTCACACGAATTGACCTAGACCCAAACTAAGCTCTAGGCTTGTACTATGGGTATTAGGCAACGATATTTATAAACACTTATAATTACTTAGATAACATCTATAACTCACGAACGATTATTCGCGTTTATCACACAAATATTTGCCCTAACCGGAATTTGAACCCAGGACCGCTAGCTTCGGAGGCAGGGTCACTACCAACTAGGTCAGCGTGTCGTTGGTTTTAAGAGCTGCATTAAGTGTATTGTTGAGTGTGATATTTGATATGTACCTAAAATATTACTTTTTACTAATATCCATTATCATAATTATATGATTCATGATACTATCATAACATAGCACGAGATTTTGCATAAACATCAGTCACAAAAATGTCACCTTTTATTGTACCTACATAATATATATTTTTGATTTTGATTTTTATCAATACTTCAGTAGCTAAAATTATAATTTAATATATTCAAATATTCACAGTTTTACAGTTTTTTCCCACCAAATGAATACAATATACTAGAATACAATAGAACATAGAAATGAGCTGATGTACCTTGCACAGTATTCACAATGTAGCGAATTTCATTTCATTTTGTCAGTTTAACACTGCACAATCACCGTACAGAATGCAAGCTCTCTATTAGCTAGGATTTCCTGTAATATTCTACCCTTTGTACACGCCGGCTCATTACGGTGGCTGCCTTGTTCAAACAAAACATCCGTTAGTAATGAGATTCTGGAAGCTGAAGCACTATCTAGTGATAGTAGAGCCGTGAAATTAAGTACTAATTAAACTAATTAAACGTCAAGGAATTTCGTTTTATTGGATATATTAAATACTACTAATGCATTGTGTATTTTTGTACAAATTGTTGGCAACTCCAACAGAACATTATTAACTATGTTTAGTTATTAGGTTGGTAAAGTCATTCCTTCCGACAGTAAACGTACTTCCATTCATTCTTTTCCGGTAAAAAGTTGCTTTCTTTCATTACATTTCTCCATGTGACCACCGCAACAGTTGTTTTATTTATTGCGTCTAAGACACCTGCCTTCCACCCAAGAACTGCCTATCAGCTCACTACGCTACATAAATGGTCCTTCGACAGCAGGAAGAGGAAGAAAGAAAAGCTTAGAAAAGAAAGCAGTAATTATCTCAGCTCGGGCTACCCAGTCTGCAACTTGGGTGAGTCACCGTTTGAACGCAACAGGAGACGAGACTAGCGGGCGGCGCAAATAATCTATCGTCGCATCGTACGAATCGAGTGTAGCTCCATCGTTCTACGCAACATAATATCGTGAGCGACGGACAAAATCATTCGACGAACGCTACATCTTACTGACTTATCGTGAGATTCGTGAGTCGCATAAAGAAATAAGATACAAAAAAGAGAAGAAAGAACGAGACGCAAGATAAAAATCCAGGATCGCGCAAGTAATCCAATAGTTTCATGTTTCTGTATTAAGTTAACCTTCAAACATTCTCGCGTGTTATGGCGATACTTGGCGGAAATAGTTTTTAGTCTATGTTCGCCCTCCATATTGCGGCGCTTGCACAAGACGGGCAGCTGCCCAATCACGAAAGTCGCCAACTTCACAACATCGACGCTGGAAACATCGCGATTGGTCGAGAAGCAAAAGCGTCAGAACTTTCATTCGTCATTCGGTCATTCTTTTATCATTCATTCGTTGTGTAGAAAATAAGCTGTCTATAACCTATAATGTAAAAATTGAGCCACGCCATGACGACATGACGCCATTTATTGTTCGTTCTGTTGTAAGAGTGCTCTGCGAAAATAAATTTATAATTAAAATAAGGAGTAAATAGCTGTTAGCAGTGATTACTTATTATTCGCCATGGCGCAAGATGCGACAGTGTTAAGGCAATTACGAGCATCCCGAGGTTATGTTAAGGCATCTATGACGCGCCTGTACACTTTTGTGTCGAATGAACAAGATGTGAATTTAAGTAGTTTATCTATTCTACAATCTAAAAGGTCGCGTATAGTCGAGTTGTTTAGTGAGTATGAAACGTGTAACAAACAAATATTAGCATTTGACGAAGACGATCGAGAAGATGTAGCCGATTGCGAGGCAAAATACTTTCACATATTGACCATTCTAAACGAGGCAATAAAGGAAAAAGCCGCGCCATCTGATGATACCTCCAAATACAAGGCAAGGTTGCCTACTATACAGATCCAAATCTTTAGTGGGAAATACAGTGAGTACACACCATTTATAAATCTTTTTCGAGCTATAATTCACAATGATAGGTCGATTGACAACGTACAAAAGTTGTACTATTTACGGTCATTCTTGCAAAAGGAACCCTTAGATATTATTAAAAATCTCCCACTTGCTATGGGAAGCTATGAGGAGGCTCTCAAGCTTCTTGATGAGAGATATAATCATGTTTTCAAAATAATTAATGAACATATAAATTCCTTGCTTGATATGAATGCTTTGTTTAAGTCCAGCCCCAACAATCTAAGGGAATTTGTATCAAATGTTAAGCAGTGTTTAGCAGCATTAAAAAATCTTAATGTTAATAGTGATAATTGGGACCCTATTATATTGGCCATTTTGTTTCGCAAATTAGACACCTACACTTTAAGAGCTTACCAATTGGAGCGGAGTGACACCACAGACCCAACAGTCGTGGAATTTTTGCTGTTCATGGAAAAAAGAGCCTTGGCATTAGAAAATGCAGAGCCGACACCTTCTGGGAGATCTTACAACAAGGCAGTGGTAAATGTGACGGCAACTGCAGGAACCACCACTTGTGCATATTGTAAGTCCTCCAATCATAAATTATTTGAATGTGGCAAATTTAAGGTTTTAGTATCTGATGAGAGAATAAGCTTTTGTAAAGATAATAGTATGTGCAATGTCTGTCTGAATACTCATCGTGGAAAATGTCGTTTTCACTTTCGGTGCAATATATGTAAGCAATCACATAATACCTTACTTCACCCTGATGCGGCTCCACAACCACCTGTATCTTTAATATCAAATACAGGGGATAATAAAGTTTTGTTACCTACGGTTAAGGTAAAGCTTTACTCACAGACAGGCAGAGAGGTGCTTGTAAAAGCGATACTTGATTCTGCATCACAGGTTTCTTTGGTAACAAGCAGGCTAATCAATGTACTAGGTGTTGCTCCAAATAATGATAACACCAAAATTGTGGGTGTTAGCAATAACAGTAATGCGACAAAGTACTCTGTTCCTTTAGAAATATTTTCTTTAGCAACACCATACAAAATAACTACTAACTGTCATGTGTTAGATAAAATTACATGTAAAATCCCACAGTACAATATTGACATGGATTTAATAAATATCCCTGAAGAAGTCCGATTGGCTGATGATGATGACTTCCACAAGCCGTCAGAAATTAACTTGCTTCTTGGTGCGGATATATTTTTCCAGGTGCTCCTTCTGGAGCCACAAGGAACAACGTTGAGGCCGGCAGGGCAGTTTGCTGAGCAGATAGATAGTCCACAGCCCCATTTTATTAATACAAAATTTGGACATGTCATTGCTGGGGCACTGCCACAACCAACACATCCGAACAGAAGTAAAGTATCTCTTTTATGTCTTCAATGTGATTCATCTCTTAATGATAATTTGCAACAATTTTGGAAAACTGAGAGCATCCCCGAAACATATAGTGAACTTATGTCAGAGCATGAACGGTGTGAAATTATCTTCCAAAACACCACTTTATTTGAAAATGACAAGTTTCAAGTCGATTTGCCGTTAAAAATACCTTTAAACGAAGTTAATGAGACACTTGGTATCTCTTTTGATCTTGCTTATTACAGGTTTCTTAACCTTGAGAAGAAATTGCATAAGAATGTAAATTTGCTTTCAGAGTATGACAAGTTTATAAAGCAGTATGTAGAATTAATGCATGGGCACTATGTTGATTTCAATTCCTTGGATTTTGAGAGAGATGCCTTATACTTCATGCCTCATCATGCAGTTATAAATGAGCAGAGCAAAAGCACAAGAACTCGTGTTGTGTTTGATTGTTCCATGCAGACAAATAAAAAGTTATCACTTAATGATATTTTGTTAAATGGGCCCCCATTACAAAAGGAACTATTTGATATAATGCTCTTGTTCCGTTTAGGAAAATACACCTTCTCTACAGACATACGACGTATGTTTCGCTGCATTAATATTAACCCTGAGCATACCAAATTGCAAAACATTTTGTGGAGAAGTAATCCAAATGAGCCTATTAAATGCATACGTTTAGATACCGTAACTTACGGACAAAAGAGTTCTAATTTTTTAGCAACACGTTGCTTGCAAGAACTGTCAAATAGATATGAAAATGATTTCCCATTAGCATCTTATATAATAAAAAACTGTACTTATGTTGATGACGCCTGTTTTTCACATTCTGACTTGAGCGTTATTATAGAAGCAAAGCAGCAGTTATGTGAATTATTAAAGAAGGGTAGTTTTTATACACACAAGTGGGCTTCAAATGATCAGCGAATTTTAGAGGGCATTTCCAGTGATAAACAACAATTTGATAACTTAGAACTCCAAAAGAATAACTTGTATCTAAAAACATTAGGTTTAACCCTTAATGTTCGAGACGATAGTTTTGTTTTTTCGTGCCCAGAACCCTTTAATAACGAAACTCCTACAAAAAGGGAAATATTAAGTTATATCTCAAAACTTTATGACCCACTTGGTTTTATGACACCGGTTACAATGAAGGCTAAGGCTTTCATGCAAAAAATATGGTTTGAAAGAATAGGTTGGAATGAGGTTCCCTCAGAACCACTGCGGCAAGAGTGGATCTCATTTGCAACTAAATTATCACAAATGGAACCTTTCACCATTGATAGAAACCTACAGATCCCTAGTGATGCGAATGCAGTACAATTGATTGGCTTCTCTGACGCTTCTAGCACGACGGGTTATGGTTGTGCTGTATATATCCGAGTGCTTGACAAATATGGTAACGCTTCACTTTCCTTACTATGCGCTAAGTCTCGAATCAACCCCTGTAACAAAAATACTCTGACTATACCGCGTTTAGAGTTATGTGCTATGCTTTTACTAACAAAATTAATAACTCGAGCCTATGAAACGCTAAGATTAAAGTTAAAGATAAAAGACGTTTATTTATTTTCGGACTCGCAAATTGCACTAGCTTGGGTAAATACAGAGCCTATTAAGCTTCAGGCCTATGTGGCCAATAGGGTAAAGTTGATTCGAGACCTTACCTCTAGATGGTGCTGGCTATATGTGGCCACGGACGAGAATCCTGCCGACTGTGTGAGCCGAGGTGTTGATCCAGACGAGCTGCGCAACATAAACATGTGGTTGCAAGGCCCAAACTTTTTGCAGAATGGTAAATATACCTTTCAAATCAACCTTACCCTACCGGCGGTCAATGACCTACCAGAGACAAAAAGTCAGCCTTCTGGTGACAAGGTATCTCTTATTATTCAAAAGAAATCTGAGATTTATGGTTTCTGTGATAGGTTTTCGGATCTAAATAAAATGATAAGAGTAATGGCCTATATAATTAGGTATTGTTGCAATTTAAAAAATAAAAAGTTTTCTCGGACTGAAAATAAAAGTGCGACTATCACTACTTGCCTCACCCCTAAGGAGCTGAATAAAGCGTTACTTAAAATTATTCAATATGAGCAGAGCATTCATTTCAAGCACGAAATTAATGATTTAAATTCAAACGAGGAAAATGTTAAAGGTTCGCTTAAGCCCTTGCATCCATTTCTTGACAATGAAGGTATTTTAAGAGTAGGTGGGAGAATAAAAAATTCTAATGTGTCATTCTCACAAAAGCACCCGGTACTTTTACCACGACAGTCACGTATCACTAACCTTATTGTGTACCATGAGCATATTAGACTGTTACATGCTCCGCCTAAGTTATTATTGTCTAGCTTAAATGAAAAATACTGGATTGTTAATGGTCTAAGTTATGTGAAAAACATTGTTAACAAATGCGTGTCTTGTTTCAGAATGAAGGCACAGTGTGCAAAACAATTGATGGGTTCCTTGCCACCTGACAGGGTTATCGCTTGCCGGCCATTTCAAAAAATAGGTATAGATTTCGCAGGACCTATAACAGTAAAAAACTCCCGTGTAAGAAGGGCTTTACAGACGAAAGGCTATATATGTGTTTTTGTGTGCTTCGTGACAAAAGCCATTCATCTGGAACTTTCTTCCGATTTGACCACAGCTGGTTTTCTTGCATGTTTTAAACGCTTTATAGCGAGACGAGGCTTTCCGAGCGATGTGTTTTGCGATAATGCTGGATGTTTTAAGGGGGCAAGGAATGAATTAGTTGAGTTGTACAATTTAAATAAATCTTAAGATCATCAAACACAGGTAAAAAACTATGCAGCACAGCAAAAAGTTGCTTTTCATTTTGTGCCAAGCTACTCACCAGTGTTCGCTGGTCTTGCAGAGGCTGCTGTCAAAAGCACCAAATACCATTTAAAACGCATCATACAAAAGTATGTTTTGACTTATGAGCAGTTAAATACAATTTTATGTCAAATCGAAGCGGTACTAAATTCGAGGCCGCTATTGCCTGTTACAGCTAATGATATCAATGACTACAGTTATCTTACGCCTGGCCATTTTTTGATTGGTGCTTCGTTGATGTCCTTCCCTGAAGTGGATTTAGCTGACTCACCAACTAGTAGGTTAAAGTTTTGGGAGATGTGCAACAAGGTTAAATGTCATTTTTGGAAGGTGTGGCACAAGTATTATTTAAATAGCTTGCAATGTCGTCCCAAGTGGCGCGATAGCCAACCGAATGTCAAAATTGGTGCCTTAGTTATTATGAAAGAGCCTAACTCCCCGCCCCTAACATGGCCCATGGCCAGGATAGTTAAGGTATATCCAGGTGATGATAACAAGATCAGGGTCGTTGACCTCATGACGTCTAACAAAAAAATATATAAGCGCTCATTAAGTGGGTTCTCTGTGCTACCTATTGAAGGAGTAATTTAGTTATAGTGATAATGTTAAGGTAAAATAAGGTTTTTCTTTAGTTTTAGGATCGTACATAACTAAGTAAATCCTATCGATTGTAGGTAATGTATTCAAGTCTGTATTAGAATGACTTTCTGTATGGAGTTCTTGATTCTATTGTTACATATTCTTTAATAAGTTAATCTGTGTTTCTGTACTGAGGCAGGTTTAAGTTTTTAGTATCTCATGATGGTGGTTGTTAGACTTCGTATATTGATAAATAAATATAAGTTTAAGTTTTTTACTGAAAATGCAGTAATTACAAATATTAAGTGAGTTCTATAAGTAAGTTTTTAAATGTATGTTTCTTAAAATTTTAACTTGAGCTTAGCATCACTATGATGTACATATCATACTTATAGCATAGGCTGGATACCAATGTACTGATTTGTTTTATATTCTGTAGTTTCACAAAAATAGGTAAATAGCTCCTAAGTACACAAGGGTCTCTTCCCTATGCCCCAGCATGTTGGCAACTCCAACAGAACATTATTATCTATGTTTAGTTATTAGGTTGGTAAAGTCATTCCTTCCGACAGTAAACGTACTTCCATTCATTCTTTTCCGGTAAAAAGTTGCTTTCTTTCATTACATTTCTCCATGTGACCACCGCAACAGTTGTTTTATTTATTGCGTCTAAGACACCTGCCTTCCACCCAAGAACTGCCTATCAGCTCACTACGCTACACAAATCAAATTTAAAATAACTACTACTAGTATGTATAATTATAACAAAAATAATAACGACTCTTACTTATATCTACATTTAACTAAAACTACGCTTATGTAATAAACCATAGAACGCATCGTTCCTAAAATACTGGCAGCTTGCCAATGCCTTATCTTTTCGCAAAGTGAATGCCAGTGTTTTGGTCACGAGGTATTTTGAAATTTGTGGCGTGCTCTTAGTCCCTATGTTTCGACCCTTAAAGGCTATAGGTGCGTAACTTCTGCCAATACTTCTTTTTAAATAAATTCAGTAAACTATTTGTATCACGATTAAAAAATAACAATTAAATAAACGCATTACTTTCTATGGTATTCATAAAAAAAATCGTCTTTAATGTTGTTCATGCCGCTTCACTTTAAAATTCATTTGTTTTAAACATATTCATTGATAAATCTCAGTAGTAAGGGAAAGAGCTTCTTATTTTGCATATCTATAAACTATCTTCCGTTTACGCTTTGACACGCTGCAGTAGGGATTATATTTTATAGCGAGGTGGTTTCCGCAACTCGACGTTATAAACCAGACCTATACAACTCCCAAACCTACAAAAACTCCTTATATAACACCGTTAAACTGACCTTCCGTGACGCATGATACGCCTCATTGCATATAATGTACAGTAATGTCAAGCAGTATCCCACGATCACAAACAAGCCCATCTCCTTGTAGCTCAGTCCATGCTCCAGAATCTCCGAGAGCGCGCCATATAAAGATATTGTCGTCGTGAAAAAAATAACCATGCAGTAAATCCCGTACATGTTGGAGTAAGCTCGTCCTGTAAACAGAATTTTGCATACATTTGACGAAATTTGACTGTTTTTTAGGTAATTTTGCTGGAGAAAAGTCAACGTTGGCTAGGTGAGATAAAATTTGGTTTACTTAAATGATTCGGTGTTGTTTGAGCTTTAAATATGTGACGCTGTTAGTTTTAATTTTGGACAACTTTGGAGTGTGGCGATGTTAGATACGGTAAAATTCTGCTAGCGTTTTATTTTTATGGAAACCGGAAGATTTTGAACAAAGAAAGAATGAGGTTCTCAATTGGTCGGAATATTTTCGAATCAAATCAGATCTTTTGTGCTTCATACTCATTTGACATTTGATCGACCAAAAGTAGAATGTTATGACTTTTTTAAGCAGACTAGCTCCTAGATAGGTGTTTCTATAGTGTTAAGGACTTCCTCGAGCTATGTCATAAAATTAAATAATTTGTAATAATTTGTGATCACTGACATTTATGCTATGAAATTCATTTTAACGCTTTTATTTGTAATTTAAAATGTATTTTGTTATTTAATAAATTTCTATAAGTATCGCATAAAATTAATATTTGCACGCTTGCTTGCAGGCTGGATACATTGGACATTTTTATTATTTAAAATTGACTGTAACATCTTATGTACTGAATTCTGCAAATAAATGATATTGATTGATTGATATTGATTGATCGACGTTAGCACTGAAACCAATTTCAAACAGTTTTTTCAATAGACTAGTAACTTTAAGTTTTTTGTTAATAGTTAAAAAGTTAAAAAGTTGTTCGTAAATTGACGCAGTGAATTGGTTTGTGATAACATTGACATTATTTCACTAAACGCTATTAGGTATATACTCGTATATTCATTATGTAACCAATGAAAAATGGCCTGAGCTCACGCCAAGCTACAGATTAGCTGCTAACTTGTATAAAATGGCCCAGATGTCGCGAAATCTTTATTGTAAGCCACCTGCTGCAAATGGGCCATCGCTTTAGCCCTAGATTACGTTTCATGAGCGACTTTGATAGGAGCCATTTGTTTCAGCTTATCTCGTATTCATGGAATGGGCTTGATAGTTTATTAAATCTAATTTGCACTGATGTTAACGCTTATTTGGCGTTAATATTATAAGCCGAAATGGATATTTCCCCTTTCTCGATAAACATGACTCTTCTTGACTAGATTTGCAAAATTAGCTTATATTGCATGAATATAACACGGAAATCTACATGGTCGATAGGAAATTTGAATAAGTGTTTCACATTGATACTGACGCTGATTTATTTTTTATATATTTGCTGGTAATATAGTAGACTTCCTGACTTATGATTATACTAGAGATTATTTTTAATCAACGGGAGAGTTTAAATGTCATAAATTTATGGAACATTATCCATCTTTGTGAATAGAGTATGTAACTTTTGAATGTCACTAAACTTCTAACCAGCTGGACTGTTTTTTATGTTTTTGTGTGTATTTGAGTGGATCCTTCATTGGTTCCAATAGACCATTGGATCCGGTAGGTGGCATTGCGATCAAGTTGTAGGACATTTCATTCGGGCAGGACAACGTCTGTTGGGTTCGCTAGTTGATAGGCCACATATGATAAAGTCGGTAGTGTTCCAGGATCTTGATCTCAAAAACCATAACGCCTATGTACGAGTATCTATTCTTTGGATACATTAAATTTGGTCATATTTTCTTGAGACTGGTAAATAAACGGTTGAATCTTCGACATCCTACGATATTTAACAATGATTTTTTATTCAATAGTTGAGTACTTATAAATTTTTAATCCTGGTAAACCATTTTTTTTATATATGTTGTAGTTTTAAAGTAAACAGCAATTATTTGAATATGACCCTGCAATCAAGGCGCACGCAAACTATCTCCATCTCACGTTCTTTGCGCGACCACATAAAGCCATCCCTTTTATTCTTGTTTATCATAATGCGGCCTCTTACATATAAGTATACCAAATATACCACATGAATACCAAATCAAACGCTACATTTTAAAAACCACTCCGTCGCTAACATGGTTACATGGTTTACGCTTACTTCTTTGTAACCATCCGTAAAGTTAAAGGGATATAAATGCATCGTGCAACAGGTAGAGATATCGAGCGAGTGAATCTTCTGCCGGAGACAGCAAACGATAAGACGAGTCGTTAGGATGCTTCGTACACGACAATGTGGTAGACACTAACATGTATGTCGTACAAACCAGTTCCATTGCTAAAGGAAAATGTACGAGATACACATCGCGGTTTTAAGGGAAGCGAATAAGGAAAATAATTTCTTTAACGACTAATTTTTTTTTTCTTTAAATGTAGTTTTTTTTTAATTTAATTTATATAAGTTTTATTGGTTACTTAATGTGTTATATTCTTCTTCTTGTACACTTGTTTACTCGTTGCACAACCTTTCACTCTTCTCAATCTCTCAAGGGTTAGCTGGAAGAGATCCCTTAAAGGGATAAGTTCGCCTTTGTACATATTTTTATATTAATTTGTATTGTTCTGTTTTTTTTTGTACAATAAAGTGTTTACATACATACATAAATAAAGGATTTCACATAAACTGGGGCTCTATTGTTGTTGGTAAGGCAATATTGCTTTTGAAATGTCATTGTGTTGTCAATGTTACGATAGCTCTTATTTACTTGACATTAATGACGGCCTAGTTAAAAACAATACCTACGATACAATGTCAAAAATAAATCTATTTTACCAAATGTAAAATAATGTCTAATGAACTAAAAAATAATGACCTCGCAAAGTATTTTACATATTGTGACCCTAACCTATCGGCTCAACATTTGATAGATCTATTACAAAATTGCTTAATTAAAAATACTATCACATCAATTATTCCTAGGAGAAATAGAACGATTAAACCTTGGATAACATTAGGTATCCTACGATGCATCACAAACAGAAACAACATGCAATACAAATTAAAAAAAGACCCTGATAATGCAATACTGAAGGTTACATATAAAAGAAATAGAAATCATTGCAACAACCTGATCAAAAAACTAAGGCGTAATTACGACAAAGAACAGCTTAATAAAGCGAATAAAAATCCGAAAACCTTGTGGAAAGCAATAAATAAAATCACACATCGTAAACCTAACAAAACTGAAAGTTCAGAGCTTCTGGACCTAAGATTGTCACCTAAAGAATCCGCTAATTATGTGAACAACTTCTTTTCCAATGTAGGCAAATCTCTGGCTGACGAAATTTCATTAAAAACAGCTATATCTACAACAAACATCTCTATCAAAAAACAGATCGCTCAAATAAATTCCTTCGTACTGTTTGAAACTAATCCCGACGAAATTTACACGACATTAATGAACCTTAAGAGCGATAGTGCCCCGGGGTATGATAACATCCCTACTAGATTTTTAAAAATGGCTAGCGCACAAGTAGTGCCTATAATCACAAACCTCATTAATCTTTGTTTTAATCAGGGAATCTTTCCAACTGTTTTTAAGCAAGCAATTATTACTCCAGTCTTTAAGAGTGGAAATAGAGTGGATCCGAGCAATTATAGACCTATATCCGTCCTCTCGTCAATATCTAAAATATTAGAAAAAGTACTAAATTCCCGGTTAACTAACTACCTGAAAAAATTTGACTTACTTTCTAGCACTCAATTTGGTTTTAAACAAGGAATATCTACGGAGGACGCAGTTCTGGCACTGACTCAACTCATTGCAAAAGAAGTAGACATGGGGCAAAAATGCCTTACCGTCTTTCTTGATTTAAAAAAGGCGTTTGACACGGTTTCAATCCCCATTCTTATAAATCGTCTGGAAAACATAGGTATCCGAGATACTCCTTTGCTGCTCTTCAAGAATTACCTTCAAAATAGAAAACAGAGAGTTAAGCTGGGCAAGCATATCAGTGATGAAACTTCAATAAGCTATGGTGTGCCTCAAGGTAGCGTCTTGGGCCCCACTCTGTTTCTAATCTACATAAATCAACTTTGCAGCATGACCCTCTCTAATGGCCATGTTTTCTCATATGCGGATGACACAGCTGTTGTTTTCACGGGCCCATCTTGGGAAGCGGTACGATTGTCGACAGAGCTGGGTCTCTCTAAAATTGCTGCATGGCTACACCTAAGCTTTTTAACCCTAAACACTGATAAAACCAACTTTGTTTGTTTCACCACTGATGCTAGGACTCAACCAAATTCTGAATTCAATATAATAATCCATCAATGCAACAATCTAACGAAATCAAATTGTACATGTTCCTCGATAAATAAGGTTGGTCATGTTAAGTATCTGGGAGTTATATTGGACCAACGGCTATCATGGCACGCACACGCGGAATTGGTTATGAATAGAATAAGAAAGCTGATATGGGTTTTCAAAACACTTAGACACATAACCTCGACGAAACTCTTAAACAAAATATATATTTCACTTGCCCAGTCTATTCTAATTTATTGCATTCCAGTATGGGGTGGTTTAACTCAAAATAAATCCCTGGAACTAGAGAGGTCTCAAAGACACTTGCTAAAGATAATGAACTTTAAACCATACAAATTCTCTACTCAAGAATTATATTCGTCCTGTGGCCACCTCTCAGTCAGGAAACTTTATGTTATGCATGTTGTTCTAAAAACGCACAAGTCACAAGTATACAGACCTGAGCCCCAAAATAGGCGGCGAAAACCAAATGTTGTACCTGTATCTAAAACAAAGACAGTCTCTGCAAAAAGACAATTCGCCGCCCGATCCTCTATTCTTTATAATCT
Source organism: Acleris emargana (assembly GCA_927399475.2). NCBI lineage: Eukaryota > Metazoa > Arthropoda > Insecta > Lepidoptera > Tortricidae > Acleris > Acleris emargana. The sequence continues at coordinate 6,282,287 of OV656847.1, forward strand.
TGTTAATAAAGAAATTAAAATCTATCACCTAACTTATTATGAATGCAAAAACAAAATTTGTGATTGGTTAAAAATCAAAAATTATAGTGAAGTCGAGAACCTATTAAAAAACATTATCTAAAGTACAAAAAACATCAAATTTAAATACAAAGAAATGTGAACATGAATTGTAAATAGTAATAACAACAAAACATAAACCCCTGTAAAACACAATAAAACAGCAAGATCAGACACACACACACACACACGCACACATACACACGCACACACACACACACATACACACACACAATAGATATAAGTCACTGAAGATGAATAAAATTGTAAATTAATAAATTGTACTGAGTACTAACTACTTACCCACAAGGAAGAGCGGCTGCCTCTTAGCACAGGTATATTTTATACTTAAAAAGAGGTAGTCAACTACTGTAATTACTATGTACTTATGGAAACTAAATAAATGATTTGATTTGATTTTGATTTGAATGTATTTTAGAATTAGCAGTGTATTTAAAATTTACCAGTTAGGATATTTTATTAGCGTAGTATTAACACAAGTTCTTGTGTGTGTAAGCGTTTTGTTCTAAATGTAGACACGGTGGTACGCAAATTAAATTATAATAAAATATCAATTGAAAGATGCAGATACAAACATTTACTTTGGACTTCTTTTACTACCTGACACTATTGAAACTAAGATCCACCTCCAAACAAGTAACATACCCAACTGCTGCATCATATGCGACAAGTCTACCCACAGATGGCGGTATTGAGCCAGCATCAGCGCAGGATGGTCAGCTTCTAAAGCCTTGTGCAGGTTCTGTGCAAGACCTTTCGATGCAGTCCCGAACGCGTTACAATTGATGTACCTGCATTTTTTTCGAGTTAATAATTAGGTAAAACGAATACCATAGTATTTGCCAAGATTTTTTTTCAGCATTGCATCTATTTTAATCAGTATTTAAAGTATCATTGAAATTTGAGATAATGTTACTTTTATAATTGCCGTTTCTTATTATGTCAATGAAACAGTTTTTTAAAATTATCACGTCTAAAATTTATGTCACTTAAATAACAAAATGCGGCGAGAATTAATTGGCAAACTCCTGATAAGCGTGGTAAGAACCTGATTAGTTATCTTTATTCTTATGTCGATGTTGTTTCAAAGAATAGCTTCCTGAGTCCCCATGTTCTCGCTTGAGGACATAATGCCAAATATTAAAGGTACCCTATTGTTATCCCGACAAGGTTGCAATTACAATGTTACTAAAATAGGTATTGGAATAAAGATAGTATTTCTTACCACAAAGAGCAGAATCCGTCAAGCATAGCAATGATATGGTAATAGGCAAGAGAGTGCCAAAGTTCGAAGTCATCCTGCAGATAATGCTGAGTCAGAATGACGGCGAAGCTCAAACCCCAGGAGAAGATGCACAGGCCCCAGGTTAGGGAGTAGAGGTTAGGGAATACTATTGGGGTACCAGTGATCTTGAGGTATTTGAGCTGGAAAAAAGAAGATTAGTTACATACATACATACATACCTTCACGCCTTCATTCCCAGAGTGGGGTAGGCAGAGCTACAGAATTACCAACAACTCTAAAAACTTGTTGATAACTCTGTAACCACAATTTGCACAATTAGGCTAAGATGTTTAACAGTGTGTATTAGTAACAGGTAGCAAGCCCATCGCCTAACAGTACTACAAGCCTTTATTCCCTTAGTCGCCTCTTACGACTTACACGGGAAGATATGGAGTGGCACAATTCTAAGCCGGCAACCACACGTCAAAGATTTAGATTAGTTAACCATGGACTAACCAAGATAAGCTCTCAAATACATGCATACAAAAATTCACGCCTTCATTCCCAGAGTGGGGTGTGCAGAGCTACAGAATTACCAACAACTCTTAAAATTTGTTGATAATTCTGTAACCGACAGGTAACCACATTATGCACAATCAGGCTAAGGACATAATAATTTGACGAAATGTTGACGATAATTATAATCTACTCGTATAATTGCGGTAAGGCCTCGGTTGATCTGAATAAAATGCTATAATTTAATATAAACTAATTACACTACAAACACAACTGGTTACAGAGTTATCAATAAGTTTTTGGAGTTGTTGGTAATTCTGTAGCTCTGCCTACCCCACTCTGGGAATGAAGGCGTGAAGGTATGTATGTATGTAATTAAATTTTAACTCGAAACTTAGTATTTATAAAATCAAAATCATCTGCTCTAAGTTTTATTTTGTATTATTATCAGAATTGTTATTTTAATCCACAAAAAAAGAGATATAGGTTTCGGTTTTGGGTAATGACCAAAAAGTTGGCCACGCTACCTCACTCAATTAAATTTTCTATTAAACTTTTCCGTTGTGACACGAAAATTAGCCATACAATTGTAGGCATAATTTTCGTCGCACAATGGAACTTTTTCCGACTTCGTTGTTTGTATGGTTAACTGCGCTTAACTATGGTCCAACTTTTTGGTCCTTACCCTTTTATGCTACTTTTGAAGCAGGTCCAGGTGGGCTAAAATCACCTAGAAGTAGACTATATGAGATTTTTTTATGACAACGTCATTCTATCTATGAAGCTGTATAGCTTTATCACAATTTGGCGCTTAATCTCTAGTGTTTTTAGTGGTATCCCGACTTTTGACCGAAACATCATTTGACAAACTATATCGTTTTATAAACGTTCATTTTGTAAAATGTATTTGTGCATAAACTATTACATATTACATTAGTTGCATAGGGTTATTAAATATGTAAGGTTAAGTTAGACTCTTGACCAAAACAAAGTATAAAATAATCCGGAGGGAAGTTTGCGAAATGAAAGTTTGTAAAATGATATAGTTTGCCTAAAGATGATTTGGTAAAAAAATAGTGAACCGTTTTCAGTCCATATGGCCTCGCTTTACTACATATCTAAATAGATATACGTACATGTTCGCGACCTTGCGGCGTCAATTTGGTTTTGGCGCGCCTTCGTTGATACATACACTCAACAAATTAAATGGCATATAAATTGCTTGGTAATGTTCCTAATTACTTACCTGGTAATGAGTCCACATGTTTTTAAAAATGGCCACCTGCGACCCGTGCCTCCAAGATGCGATGGGCAGGAGAAAATGTGGAATCAGAATACTCAGAAAAATAATGTTGTAAATCACTTCGTCGAACCGTTTGTTGTTACTCTTTTGGAAAGTTTCCAAGCGTTCTCTACCGACTGAAAGAATAACGTTGGCATTTATGTAACTTTCTTTATTATGGTTTTAAACTACTTATTACAAAGCCTATTTAAATAATATTTTTTTTTTTTATTTCTCTTTCTTCTTTATATTTATTTAAGTATTTATTTAAACTTTATTGCACAATACAAATGTAAGAAGTACAAATGGCGGACTTGATGCCAAAGGCATTCTCTACCAGTCAACCTCATGGTTAACAGAGAATACATGGTGCAAACAGTGTTGAAAATGAATTAAATACCTACTTGATACTACAAATGTATAGAATACATAAATAATAATATCGCACGTTAAATCCAAGAGTGACACTGGAAAAAATGCATTTATACAAAATTTAATTATTTTTAACCGCAATAATGTCATTAATCCAATAGTTTTATTCATAATTTGATGTCACTGTTGGATTTAACGTGCGATATGTTCATATAAAACATACATATAATACTCAAATACATACGAAAACAATATTTTATATTTCTTTTTTCTATTCCTTTATATTTTATTTACCTCTGACAACGATGATACTCTCAAGAAACCACACAAGATAAGCCCATATGGTGGCCTTTGAAACCCAGTTATAAGTAGTTCGATTAATCGACTGGGCATCTGAAACAATGACGTGATATTGATTATGTGAACTATCATCCAGCGCTTGTCTCTCAGTGTTTCTATCCATTTGTCTGTCTACGCCTAGGGCCTGAACAAGTATAAAGATTTTACTATAGAATTATGTTTTTTGAAATTTCGTATTTCTTCTATTTCGAAACGAGCTCATGTGACGTCAAAATGGTACATGAAATATTTTAAGGTAGGAAAATATAATGGTATTAATGGTCTCGGCCCAGAATATATGTTTATTCCATTCGGTGTCGAGACCCTTGGGCCGTGAGGTCCTAGCGCTCGAAGCCTCTTCAAATAAATTTCAAGAGGCTCATTGACGTCACGGGAGACCAAAGAGCTGGCAGTTTCCTCGCTCAACGTCTCAGTTTAACCATCCAGCGAGGAAATGCTGCCAGCATCTTTGGTACAATGCCGCAGGGGCCATTCTTAGATTTATTTTAATTTAATTTTAGTTCACTGAATTATCAACAACTTTTTAAGTTGTAATTCTGTAGCTCTGCCTAGCCCACTCTGGGATTACAGGCGTGAAGGTATGTATGTATGTAATTTTAGTTTTATTTTTCAGTTATTGTATTATGGTTGTTGTATTATTTAATGTCGTTTTACAATAAATATTTCTTATTTAAGTTTAACGAAAATGACGTTTTACCATTATAAAATTTATTCGTTTGCGTATGCACAAATGTTTGTCTTTCAAGATATAAAAACAAAATAAAAAGCGTACCTAACAAAGGCTTGTAATAAAAAGTTAAGCTATAACTGGATAATTTGGTCCATGCATTTGGCTTGTTTATCTGGTTCTCACTATCTTACACTTCTAATAAACAACAACTCGCAAGGAACTCGTCAACAATACAGTAATAGGTAAACTCGCTTTAACATAATACAAGTACTAACGACCCGCCCTGGCTTTTCTTCAGTTTATGTGAGTTTTCTGTAAGATAAGTACATTAAGCTACAGAAACTTATTTTGTTTTATTAAAGGTATGTAACCGCTTTTGAACCGCACGGGTGTATAAAATATTGTATATTTAACTGATTTAAAATTCGATAAAACTCAAGCTACACGAGAAGATATGAAACGGTGAGTTATAATGTTATCAATACTTAAGTAATTATTTGGAATTTGGTTAAAATGTTTTCAGGTTAGATTCGCAATGAATCGGCCAGGTACCGTCAGGTCGCGATGAACCGGACCATAAAGAAGAAGCCAAGACTAAGAATTTAATTGTTATTGTAATTGTTAATTCTATGATCTCAGTTTGAGTTCTACCAAAGTGTTTAATAAGTATTATTGTGTAAAAAAAAAGGTGAAACATAGAGTATTCATGTGGCTCTAAGCATGGCGTTGGTTCCTGGTCCATTTCAAGACACCCAGTGTCCCATTCAATGCTGCTTGTGTTATAAAACGCACATAAGTGAGATAAAATAAAATATAATATTTCTTACAATAAATTGAATTTTCATAAAATATGGTGTATTAATAATTACACAATAGTATATCCGAATTCTTTAAGCGTAGTTAACAGGTTCCTAAATTTTTAACTACATTATGTAATCTTACTTCAAAGTTAAACGTCCATTTCATGGCGTATCTCCCCTAAAATGTTATCTAAAATAATATTTATATTATTAACCGTATTTTCATAATAATACCTCGTGTTTATTTGAATCCAGGAACACCCATTAACCTACCTTTAGGTACTCTCATGATGGGCATGACTCCCATGATCTGGAACAGCACCAACAAACTCTTGGTATTTAAGTAGAAGCTGTCGTGCTTGTCCAACAGAGCTCCGTCCTCGTTGGTGATCTGTGGCCCGTATATATCTGAGTCCTGAGGGCCTGAAGAAGTTTATTTTTAAAATACGAACGAGCGGAACCTGATGGAAAGTCCTTTGATGTATCTACCGCTGAGTAGTACTGCACTCCTAAGCTAATACGCAGTATGTCAGATAAAATTCATGTAGCAATATCAACCTTATTACTAAGAGAAGATAATTAAAACTGCTTTGGTTATTAATTTTGTTATACTGCTTATTTGCTTAGGAACAGTGTTCGCATTATTGTGATAGGACAACCGGTATCAAGCATTCCATCTTAGAGTTAGAGCATCGTATTTACGGTCTTAGGATATCGGTCTTACGGTTTTCTAGAGAGTAAAAATGTCTATGAGCCTTACTCAGATTTCACTTACGATTAGATGGCATGTGTGCTCGTTTGCCTTTGGTATAAAAACAGGGTAATTTCAAATTGATAATACAAAACACTTGATTATGGCTTAGTTAATGACGAATAGTGAATTCCAGTTGTTTACATTAGCCTTCTTTAATTATCGTTAACTTTGTAATAAAACTAATGATTAAAGTCCTAAAGTTTGGTTACCCTACATTTACCTACCTGTCATACTTGTCACTCGATGTTATCAATCTAAATTAAGGATGGTTTAAACTTTGTGAAGTACTACGTGCAGGTGAGAAGTGATAAGTTAACAAGTTTTTACGATGATAAGTGTTAAATGTTAAAAAATCGTTTAAGCATTGCTTAGTTGTATTTGTGTAACGTGATTAGACTCGTGAAATATTTTCAAAAGGATGGTAGCGGTCATATCTCATTCATTAAGGCAAAGAAAATTGATCAGCAGAATAATTCATTCAGAATTTGTTCGCATCCGTACTATGAACTTAACAAGCAGATACTGTTTAAGTTAGGAGTGTTAGGACGTACAGCGATTGCAGGGAGTACGCGGGTGAGCGGGGGCAGCTACTTATCTGGCAACAATAGACTGAGCGTCTATTCACTATACTTCGCACTCGCACTTGTTACTTAACAGCGTGACACGTTGATTTTACTAATCACTTTACACCTGCACTTGCTACTTCACAAAGTGTAAACAAGCTTTAAATATACGAACACAGTAGGGTAACAGCATTAAGCAAATAAAAAGGGATAAATTCAAACTTGAAAAAAAAAAACGTTCAAGTAAAATAGCAGCACGAGACTTATAGAAGGGTTAAGAGAAAATTTGTGTGAAACTTTTTTTTGTATTACTATTACCATTGTTACTAAATCTGACAGTGCACTACATCGCGCTAACGAAGGTCCCAGTTTGCCAGTAAGTTGACAAATATACAACTTTTAACTGTATCCAATATAATTCAGTCCCGAGGCACAACAACCGCTTAGAGAGAGATATGTTTATTAACATCTCTTTCTAGACAAATTAAAATAAATAAATATGACACTGTAAGAGAATCCCACTTGAAAATTTAAAACTCCTATTTAAGACCCCGTTTCTAAATTGTTTAAAGCTGTAACAAATTCAATTATTTAAATATACAAAAAAATAGCAGGGTATAGACGTTAACCTACATATTTTACGATTTCTTGCCATTAGTTTGAGTTCTCGTAAAATAAAACGTTTATATTTCACTACGGATCCTTAAACACGTTTTACTTAATAAGATTTATATAACGACTCAGTAAATCCGCTATCTTATAATATAATTCAGGCAAATTTAGAACGGTAATGCAATTTACGACGGTCAGCAAAAACAAATTTGGGTTCTCATCTCCCCTAAAGATCTACAGCTGGAATAGGTACAGCATGATTCCTAATATTGCGTAGTAAATTTTGCGTAAATATCAAATTGTATTATGGCCTACATTTCTATTAAGGTCACAATTTCCAAATGCCTCATACTTAAATAATTTAAGAAGATTGTGAAACGCCGCTAAAATCACGTAGCTGTCAAAAAATTCCATACAAATTTAGCACTGGCCGACGCTTCTCACCCCCTAAATCAAGTCCGATTTCCACGATTTCTGAATATGTTTTTTTTTTTTTATATCATAGGAAGGCAAACGAGCACACAGGCCACCTGATGGTAAGTGGAAACTGTGAGCCATAGACATTCGCATTCACAAGACCGCAATTCTAAGACTGCAAATGCGTTGCCAACCCTGAGGACGAAGATGGAATGCCTCTATGCTAGTACTTTCACCGGCTGTCTTATCCCCAAACCGGAACACAACAATGCGAACACTGCTGCTTGGCGGTAGGTTAATGGATAAGTATGTTCCAGTTATTATAAAGAACTAGGTCTGCACTTTTCTGTTTCTTGTTTTTTAAATTTGTTTTATTCTAAGAATTATTTTCGTGGAATGGAAAACATACAGACATAGTTTCTCATGATATCTACAACATATTCAAAAATCATACAAAACAAACTGAATTTAAGGGTAGTTAAACGTGTTCGCATTTTTTATGGACACTTTTAGTTTCACAACCCTCTTAAGCGTAAAAACTATGGGCTTCTATAACGTTTATTCTTCTCTTACTTTCCAAAACAGAATCATTATAAAAGTCAACAATATGGCCTGTGCATTATCTAATATAGCCTCTAGTAAAAATAAAGTACCTTTCAAGTTTCCGTCGTTCTTGCCGTAAGTATCCCTCTTCCTAATTTCCTCATTCTGATTCGGGTTATATACCCTAAATCTTTGGTGAAGTTTATCTCTCCTCATTATTTTGTTTCTTTACAATGAATTCCTTAGAATGTTCGAGAAGGCTCTGTAATCTCGAGGAACGACCGCCCACGGTCGGTCTGAAAGCTATAGTAACAAAACGCGGTATAATCAATCATACATAATCCACCAGCCTCGGTTTACTTGGTTATGCGCATTTGATTCTTAAAAACTGTGGAGTAGGCGTGATAATTGTTAAAAAATAAATCAACCACAATTTTAGTAATTACTTTAAGATTGGCATAAGCAGTTTTTGATTATGTTGCTTTCAAAGAGTAAAAAGTTTTTTTTTTATGTTTATAGCATAATTTTCGTTCGTGCAAAACGCAATTAAAAGTCTTAGGATATTATTTTAAGTGTAAGGTAGTTAAACTTTGAACAATATTTTTTAATGTTTCATCTATTTTCTAACCCTAAGTTGCTCGTATTTAAGTTTCATTGTTTAAAAAAAGGTTGTTTAGTGTGTATTTAGATATTCATATTTTTTAATACAATGCCTTTTAGGAACATGGGCGTAATATGTCTATATACAAGTAAATCAGTAAACAAAATATGATTCGTAAGATTAATACATACACTCGCATCATACATTTCGCTCGTTATATTTTTTTACGTTTTGTTCTGATTTAGGGCAATTGGGCCTAAGAATAGTTTTACTAAAGCGACTCTATATCACCTTTGGAACCTCTCACACTTCCGGGTGCTGGTTAATTAATATTTTAAACTAATAGCGACTTTTGAAACACTTTGTCAAACCGAGTTGGCGTGGCCTCGCTGTATTGAGTGCACCCTGTGTATAAGGTAATTATGGCTCAAATAGGCAATGTATTTCTTAATTTGATCCTTCTCGACCTTTATTACACAACATTAGAAATTAACCCTCTTATTCATAACTGCGCAATAGCGTTGACTTTTAATAGCACTGTGACAATACAATACAAATATTCTTTATTAAACACCACATACAGTAACGGCAAGGAAAATAAATACAAAAAAGGCTTATCGTTCTACCTATCTCTTCCAAATAACGTTTTGGTATTTTCATCTGAAAGAAAGTGGCAAAGCATACTTTAACTAAAATAAACTTTTTTATTATTTTTGGTTGAGATTCACTTAAGCAATTTTTATAAATAAAAAAGAATAAAAGACCTATGGACATTCGGTATTTTGAGAGTCGAAAACTCTTGGTTGGCTCCACTAAGAAACTTTGACATGAACCTACGAAAGATAAAGCTTAAAAAGCCAATTATAGACGCACAGACAGATAGACAAACGTTTCATACATGTCGTTTTAGTCCCCTCTCCCTCCTCCCTTTCCTCCCGTTGTCCACTATTATTAGATGAGGAATTAAAACTAATAAAATAGTTGAAACTGAAGAGTGCTTAATTTTAAAACTTAATGTTAATTTACTCGGGAGAAGTATTATATTATTTCTTAATCTAAAATTACTTTTTTTACAACCGCCCAATTACCCCAGCCCTAAGATTTGCAAGATAACAAGTTAATTTAACATTTTTACGCATGCCGTAATAAGGAAAAATAAGGTTTTTGTCTCATCATCACCCAGGCGAGACATGGTATCTAAAATATTCATACGTGACGACTGAAAAATTACGTCAGGCGTGAGACACGTCGCGAAACTGGCGGCTTATTCAAGAAATTAAACGTTTATAAAACTTGAATAAATCTGCCGTTAAGCTTTTTGATTGCTCCGTTTAATTACGATACCAAAACAAGAGATAGATGAGATATAGCATTTATTATCATGCAGGGTCTAAGAACGTTATAGTTTTCAAGTTAAAGCTGCGTTGTCTTAACTAAAACCTTTTCAAAAATTAGTACAGGCAAGTTCGAGAAATGTCAAAAATCCCTGGCAAGAGATTTTTGGGATACGGACGGATTTTATATGGGAAAAGCATCGATAATAGAGTTCAATCCCCAATTTTGCCCCGTATATTCCTAGGCCTTGCGCATAATATACCACAGTTTGGCCAAAGTGCCATAGTTTGCGGGTTTATTGTCTAGTCTTTATAGTTGAGTTTTTCAATTTAATTAGGTCATGTCATGACAGTACTCAATTTTAATTTCGGTAAACTCCGACTTGCTAAGCCAACTATTCTCCAAGTTTATAAACGTTAAATTACCGTTAAAGTTTTATTGCATTAATAAAACAATACGCCATCTTCCTGACTGAAGGCGCAATGAATATATACGTCTTGTTCATTCTGGCTGCAATAAATAAGCGTCAGGGAATAATGATAATGGTATAATCAATATACAATACGGCTCAAAATATATTTTTAATTGCAAATAGGGCAGGCACAGGGTGGTTATTAAGACGTAACTATGCAGTTCATTTTACGACAGAGCTATATAACTGCTATAGCTCTGTCCTTTACGCTCACCGTAAAATGAACTGCATAGCTATGTCATAATAACCCCACAGGTCCTCCATTCTACGCAGTAAACAATAGGTGTAGCTCTTGACGTGTGGGAGGACCTTGTGCAGGGTCCGTCCGGGTTGGTACCACCATCTTATCCATTAACCTACCGCCAAGCAGCAGTGTTCGCATTTTTGTGTTCCGGTTTGGGGATAAGACCGCCGGTGAAATGACTAGCATAGAGGCATTCCATCTTGGTCCTCAGGGTTGGCAACGCATTTGCAGTCTTGTGAATGCGAATGTCTATGGGTCACAGTTTCCACTTACCATCAGGTGGCCTGTGTGCTCGTTTGCCTTCCCATGCTATAAAAAAAAAAAACCGTTTTGTCAACGTAGCGATAGCTCTTATTTACTGGACAGTAATGCCAGCTGAGTTATTAGGATTGTGAAGCTAAAAATGTCTATATTAAATTTACCCTCTTAACAGGATTGTGAACCGACACGCTTAAATCGCGTAGCTGTCAAAACTTCTCCATACACATTTAACCTCTTTTACAAACTTACTCTTTTCCAAGCAATAATTTCTTGGAAACTAGACCTATTTTTTCATCATATCACATTCAGAAATTTCGCATTTTGTAAGCAATTTTTTAGCTTCACAATCCTCGTAATAAAAATAACATCAGACGTCAAAAGCTTGGCGCCTCGTCCTCGATATGAGTACCTACTGTAGTTAGTAGCAACGGCTGCACGTTTTTAAATTTTTAAATTTAAGTGTAGGTAGGTGCTAGTTCCGCCCTAGGTCACCCCGACGTTAGCCATTCGCATTGAATTACTTAACGACTCAACACGTTAACCAATCGATTTGTTTTCACACAATATTTTCTCTTTTCTCTCTTCTTACATGCCAAAACGTAAACGCTCTAAGACAAGTGATAATGAGTATTATAGATATAAAATAAAAAAGTTAGAACGTGAGATTTATGCTCTTCAAAATGCTTGTATCGAGCGGTATAATGCGTTGGAAACATCTGATGCAGAGGAACATATCATGATGAGCCATGAGAACCTTGGCGCGGGTAGGTATCCAATAGTCTTTGCTTACGGTGGCGTCATTGATTGGGTCCCCACCTCCCCAAACACATGGTCGAGGGAAGCGATGGCTGAGATACGCGTCATACTCTTGAACGGGCGCTGTCTGTGGGATCCGGTCTGATCACGCTTGCAAGGACCAGTTTTCCAAGTTACCTATTTTAATTTTTGTTTCTGACGTAGGGACGTCATCATGTTGTTCTCCTATTCATTATTTTTAGATAAATGTAACTGTTATTTTTTTTTATTAGTTGTTATTAACTTAATTTGAAGTATTATAATATTTTATGATTGATAATAAATAACCTTCTGCTGGAGTTTCTTGCGGCGCTTCTTCTCCGCAATGATGGTATTGTCCAAAGCGCTATTAGATTCACTCTACATTACCGACATGATCTAAGAGAGCCATGCATGTGGCAAATTTACTGAATAAATATTCTGAATTTGAAATTTTGATAAAACGCTTATTTTATAAAGTGATAAAAGATATTCTTGTATTGACGTGTTGATAATAATGCAACTTGAACAGTTATCTGAGGAATACATTACTCGAACAATTAAAACGCGTTCATCACATAAATAATTTCCCAAATCGGAAATCGAACTTGAGACCGCTAGCTTCATAGGCAGGGTCACTACCTATCTACTACGTAGGCTTCTTACCCTGAGAGGATTTTAAGAAAGTTTATCATTAGATTACTGTGTCAAAAAAACGTTAATTTAATTGGTTTATGACATTTTATAGACACTGTCTCACAACCTGATGATTGGCTATTTCCATGGTCAGAGAGAGAAGATCACACCATTGAAGATGAAACCATGGAACACCAACCGGTGGACCCTCAGCCAGGCCCGAGGATCTCAATTGAAGGAGCTCCCGCAGAGCTAACTGATGATACTAAGGCATTAGCACCAGAAATGCGTAACAGACCCGCCAATCGTCTTTTACATGAAGCTCAAGAGGGTGTTATTTTTATTTTATGTATTTTATTTATTTATTTCCTTATAAGGAACATCGATGTCCAATTAACCAATGATGTATTACAATTTATTAGGGCACAGTTATTATTATTTATTATTTATATTACTTTAGTTCTACGTTAACTGTTTATTGCATAAAAAATATATTTATCACAATTATATATAGTTTCACTACACCTCCATATATATTGATAATATTCCCGTGCACTCTCATAGCATACATGGTATTTAAATACCAACCGTACTAATCTCCAAGACAGGGCGCGAAGTATTATTAATGATTTAACGAACTTACCTGTATGTGACGTTCTATAATAATTCGAGAGCCGAGTCCGTAGAGATTAGTACATACTTCCCTCCTTCCTTTCTTCGATATCTGTTAATAAATCAATGAAGTTTCAAAAACCAGTCAAATTCGCTGCTACGTAGCGCATACTGCTACGCGCGTAGCTGATTCCAGCGTTTTTCCGCTTTGTAGCGAAAACTGCTAGCAAAAATGAACTCAGCGAGCGGGTTGCAGGCACTGAAAGTGTTAAGTGGTGCAAGGACTTTTCGCCCCCGTTAACTTATATAATTTGTATGTTTTATCGAATCGTCAGAACAATTATCTATCTATATATCTATCTACGACCATGTATATAAATAAAAAATAATCGCTAAATGTGTTGCTAAGCGCAAAACTCGAGAACGGCTAAACCGATTTGGCTGATTTATTTTTTGTTTTATTCGTCATTGTCAGGATAAGGTATTTATGAAAGCAAATAATTGAAAAATTCACCGGGAAAGTCAGAAATTTGCAGCGGGGCGAAGCCGCTGGCGGGCCGCTAGTTACAAATATAAACAAATATTGCTCATCTAATACTTAGTAAAGGATACACTAGCTGAACAGCCAACCATTACAGTACATTGCCCAATACCTTATTCTCAGGTAAAAAACATCCTTTGTAATTTCTAGCGTTTTAAGCTCTCTATACTCATTGAAAATGCTGCCACATTTATAATATTAATATGGATAATACCTACTGATTCTGTTTTCATCTCGGTCATTATCTGAGATTTATCTCCCTTTCTGTGAAAGACGTAATGAATAAATAAATCTCGTTAATCCAGAATGAAATAAATATGCGTCACAGTACAGTATTTACATAATGTGATCAGCTCACAAAAGGATCTGACGTTATTAAAGCTCACAATAACATCACGTAAATGTTGATTAAGCGGTTTAAACAAAATGGTGGGCGCCACTTGGAGCTTGGGTGATGCTTGAGAAATTGAGAATAATTGATAATTTTAATCGCAGTTATTGTACATTTTGGAATGTAATGCGTAATCCGAGAGGTTGATGTTTTACAGTTGTACATATGTTTGGCTACACGCCAACTTCTTGTATACATACAATATAATCGCCAATATGTAAGGTCAAATCTTCTAAACTACAAGACAAATCTATCTAACAGGAGTAATAGCCGCAGGCAACCACTGCTGCTGGCCCCCAAAAAACGACTCGCAAAGGTCAGAACATCGCTCAGCGTCATTGGGCCTAAAATTTACAACATGGCACCAAATAATATAAAGTTGTCCACAAGTGATACAATCTTTTCGAACCAACTGAAATCGTTGCTTATCAACTTAGCTTGTTACAATATTGACGAGTTCCTTCAGGGAGATCATTGACCTATGGACAAACAGTACTTAACCCATTATAATTAAGGATAACTTTTATCGAATATGTTTTTCTTATTGTGTATTGTTTTTAAATTATTGTACAATTAGTCAAACTGTAACTTGAAGATTTAATTAAGTACGTATAAATATCAAAACTGACTGTATATTAGTTACTTATTATAATACTGACATGTAAATATTATCTTTACCAATAAATTATCTGAATCTGAATCTGAATCTGAATCTGCACCTTCTAGGGCACAATTGCCCTTTATGTCATATGGTACATTGTGCCCTTGTTCTACCGAAGGTGCGATATACATATATACTATGAACCCTATGGTATATATTTTGGTATTTTATAACAACGAGAAGGCACAAGAGCACTCAGGCCATCTAATTTTGAATTTGAATTCTCAAGACATTAGACTTGTCCGAAGTCATTTGATAAGACCTAAGAATCTTGCAACATAAATTAGAATACAAAATACTTTAACAAAAAACATTTACTGATAACTACTAGTATACTTACGTCATTGAAAGTTTTTAATGACGGAACAGAAAAAATCTTGAGTGTTTAAAATGCAAAAGATGTCAAAATTATTTATTAAAAATAATTTTAATATAACCATTGAGAATCAAATCAAAACGATCCAAGTGCATCATTCCAAATTAAGCGACCCAACAAGCAGATGATCAAACGCGCCTGCGTCAATTCATATTCAATTTAGCCTTCTCAAACAACATTAATGAAATATCCGTTTTTTCACAGATTTCATCATAATGTAAGGAAAATTATTCGCAAATCACCGTAGAACCCTTTCGTTTTAAAATGGGTGGTTATTGCGACGAGGAAAAATAAATTTTAATCATCTGGCCCATACGGCGGATTATGGATCAATGTTTCTTTGTCGTTTGAAGGTTAAACGCTTTGACGAATTTTAAAGTACGGGGGAGGGGTGGGGACGTCTGATTGGTATTGACCCAAGGAGTTTTATAGGTTACAATAAAACCTCTTCAGTCCTATTGCCTGTAAGTAGGGGTAGAAGTCGGGTTTTTAAAATGCTTAAAAAAACTTAGTGCGATATTACTGATTGCCATTCGCAATGCGGTGTTAAGGAAACTGCATATGTGCTGTAGGAATTAAATTAATTTACTAATTTCTAATAAGTAAAAATAGGATATAGATGTTTATTCAGCAAATAGGCGCGTCAATATTGACGATGTATCTCATACTAGAAAAAAACTTAGGCAAGTACTCTATCTCATTACCACATCTAAATCCCTTGGAAAGCAAGCTATACAAATTACTTGTATTTTCAAAACACTCTGACAAACTCACGTTTCAACTATTCATGGGCTTAAAAGTAAACTCTGCTACTCACATGTTAAGGTTCTTTTTAATTGTACGTTTAAATAAGATACGAGGTAGCGGAAGAAGGTTGTCGTTTTATTCGTGTCTCGTCGTTGCTAGCAGCTTTGTCGCC
Source organism: Acleris emargana (assembly GCA_927399475.2). Classification (NCBI taxonomy): domain Eukaryota; kingdom Metazoa; phylum Arthropoda; class Insecta; order Lepidoptera; family Tortricidae; genus Acleris; species Acleris emargana. The sequence continues at coordinate 6,298,302 of OV656847.1, forward strand.
GAATCTGTCACAAGGATTTATCCTGAGATATGACCAACTATTTAGGATGCATAGTGGGTTTGAGCATTGCTGAAGCATTGTTATGAAATACTAGCCTTTGCTAGCAACTTTCCACGCGTAGAATTAGTCTTTTGTTGTCCTCTCACTCGGGGACTGAAAAATGATTTTTTCCGAACAAAATAATTTACAAAGGTATAACTTTCGCCTCGCAAATTTGGGATTCATTTTTCGCAGTAAACGTAGTCTATGTGACTAGGAAATAATGAAGCATTTCGTCAAAGGTAAATTTTCAGAATTCAGTTCCTACGTGTACGAATAAAATTACTAAAAGTTTTACCGTATAATGACGAAATAATGAAAGGTTGTAAGTAAATGAGTTATTTAAATTATTAAAAAGACTGAGAATTTCAACTTTTACTAAGTAAATGGGTGGACTCCGTCTTGAGTATTCATCATCAGCCTCATCACCATTTTAGCCAGAAGACGCTAACTGCGGGAAACAGAACTTTCCCAGAGCATCAACTGGCATTGTGGAACTGTGCTTAAATAAGCACTTTATGTTAAATAAAGTACTCATCTACCTGTAGGGAAACTAATGGTCAATTAGAAAGAATAGTAATAACTAAAGAAAAATATATAAATCCGAAATTACCAATTTTTTGTATCAATTACTTTATTTTCCTGGTGATCAATATATTGATGATTATGTTTAGGTAAAATGGCCTTGATAAAAATGTAGAATAGCAGAATCTTTAAATTACACAGAAATAAAGCGACGACCAAATTATTTTAGCTCGTAAAATACGAAAAGATTCTGTTATACTGCTACTAAGTCAACTTTTATTACTTTAGTAGGTAAAACCTATTTTAAGAATTAAAGTTACCTACATGTCAAATGTTATTTAAATCAGATAGAAGTATTTTTATAACCACAATCCCTGTAACGTCTTCGGATGGTAACCTCGCACCGAAACAAGAACAAGAATTAGGGTAACTTGCAAGAAGTTTATATCAATAAATGAGCCAAGTTTTAATATTATGGGCCCCGCGACTTTGTATTTTGTGTACGACTTCGTTGTTGGGTTAAAATATATCTATTCGGGGTGCTAAATAATTGTTGGAACACAGCTAATAAACGAAAACTGGAATATGTTTAGCAGTAAAATTTTGTAAGTAGGCCACACGGGCACTTTTACACGTCAAGAATCTACCAGCGCTTCACAAGAGGAGACCACTGATGAGAAGAAACGCCGCAAGAAACTCAGCAGTCAGTCATTTTTATAAATATATTTAATATTACAATTGTGCGTGCCAAGTGTGGTTACAGTATTATCAACAAGTTTTAAAAGTAGTTGGTAATTTTTTAGCTCTGCCTACCCCACTTTGGGAATGAAGGCGTGAGTTTATGTATGTATGTATGTATTACAATGGTACTACTTAGTCTTGCATTATAAAAATCTATAAAAAGTAAATTAAAAAATATATCAAATAACCTGCGAAGTTTCTGCAGGAAAACACACCAAAATCTTAAGAGAGAGATAGAGAGAGAAAATGAAAAAAGAACACCTACTTATGTGTATATAAGACGGTGCAAGATGACCACATAAGATTGTTATGTTTTCCTACATCAACGGTGTCCCCTAGACACCTTAGTCCAAGTGTTTTTGTTTATTAGATAGTCCTCGATCCTTTAATTCGCTTTAGACGCTTAGAGATTTGGATTTGGTACATTTCGGATTTGTTTGAACTCTAGATCTTGTCCTAGAATAGACCTTGGATATGTGTCGTGGACGTAATTGAGTACGCTAGTCGGAAGACAGGCTATACTCTGAGGATATTCCAGTTGTAATCGCGGCGCCATGTACGTGCATCCATCCATCCATCCTCGAGTGTGGCCGCTGATGGGGACGATTAGGTTTTTGTAGATGACGGTTTCCACGGCCTGCAACCATAACAGCAAAATCAGCAATACATCACAGCCACAACTTTTTTCCTAGATGTAATTATAAATTGATTTTATTTGAGGATGTTGATTATATTCCTCAACCTGATAGTCTATCTATCGGTGATAAATAAAAGAGGTCACACAGAAGTCACATTAGGTCATCAGATTAGGTGTAACTTTTTTTTAAATCTTTTTTTTTTGTATTTAGCGTAGTATTAAAGGTGAGAATGATATTTTGCGTATTTTTAAGCTAGATATAAATTAATTACGTTAATTTAGAATTAGGTCACAGTCAAGGACAACATATCATTTTATTTCATAGACATGATTATAATATTTATATTAGAATCTCTTGTCTTATTCAAATATTCGGCACTTTCTCGAAAAATATTACGAGTAAACTTTCCGCAAAGTCTTGACTGGAAAAAAGTAACTCCATAAACGTAAGTAATGTTACTACCTCACGGCTTGTGTTTTGTTGAATAATAAACTGGCCATCTTTATCTTCTGAACTAGCTTTCCTCACAACTTCTTCTTGATTTTTATTTTCTAGGATAAACTTCCTGTGCGGTAATATTAAGACTAGTGTTGCTGTATTCTTCATCCTACTTTAATTAATATTATAAATGCGAAAGTTGTGTGTGTGTGTGTGTGTTTGTTAACCCCTTTGCACGCGGCAACGGCTGTATGGATTTGGATGAAATTTGGAATGGAGATAGCGTATAAACTGGATTGCCACAAGTTCCCGAGGGAATAACGTTAATCAAAATTTACGAAGCAGAAGCTAGTTTAAAATAAATTGGGCAGCCCGGCGACCCGGTCGCTGTTAAATCGCACAGAAATAATGTAACCGAGCTGATAAAATGCACTTTGTTATGAACTAGATGAAGCAATTTACTTGTGGGAGGACCTTGTGCAGGGTCCGTCCGGGTTTGACCACCATCTTATCCAATAACCTATCGCCAAGCAGCAGTGCTCACATTGTTGTGTTCCGGTTTTGTGATAAGACAGCCGGTGGAATGACTAGCATAGAGGCATTCCATCTTAGTCGTCAGGATTGGGAACGCATTTGCAGTCTTGTGAATGCGAATGTCTATGGGTCACAGTTTCCACTTATCATCAGGTGGCCTGTGTTCTCGTTTGCCTTCCCATGCAATATAAAATAAAATAAAACAAATACTTGATTGTTTTTTACCAATTAATGATGAGGTACTAAAGATGAAGAAGAAAGGATGGTTTGATTTTACTTGTGTTATACATAATATGAGGTGAATAATTAAACGACGTCGTACTTTGGCGTATAAGTTCGTATAAATATCATGCTTTATCAATCAGCCCATCGATTGATGGGTCATAAACTGAGAAAACAAGATAAATACAATGTTGTCCTAAAACTGACTGTGGCCCTAACTAGTCAAGATGCATTGCGAGATCCTTATCGTTGTTGAAAATGTATAGAATATACGTAAGCTGCCAGATGGTCGCGTCAAGTGCAAGACAGATAGTACACGATAGCGTTAGGAATCTTTTCTGGAGTCTCTGGTTTAGATAATGCTAACATACTAGAAATTCTCTGAATAAAAGTTGAAGTTTTTGACACATAACCCATCCAGATTCCGCTTAAATAAATCATCTTTTTAAAAGGTCATTTTTGTCTTTCTCCTAAATGGAATTGTGTTCTGTTAGCTCTTGATCAGATTGGGTTACAAATAAGTGACTACCATCACAAGAAATATCAGTATATCAGTAAATATCATGTCAGAGAAATTATGGTAGGTTTAAGCATAATCCTCGAACGGTCACCGCGTACGGAAAAAATTTGGCTGACCATCGCCCAGTTGGAATGACAAGTTCTACAAAGCTATAGAAATTAAGACTGAATGTGTAAAACATATAAAGCATTGCTAGATGAAGACAGTATCAATTCAAAATAATTGTTAGTTTTGTTTCAAGCTTATAGACGTTGTATTAAAGTTGATTTTAAAATACAGTTGTATTTTGAGTTACTTACTGTAGTAAGAACTGGCAGTGCGATATATGAGTGGAGAGTGCGGGAGGAGGCCCGAATCCAGCTGGGGTATTTTGGTGCTGATCATGAGGATATGATGCTAGTAATAAGGGATAAAGTCATTCCTGCCAGTTCCCTTTCCAGTATAATTTATAAAAATACTCGCTTCGCTTCAGTTTATCACAGTTTTTTTGCAATACCCGTATAATCCAGAATGTTTTATACATTGCCGTGTGGTTGCCGGGTTAGAATAGCACCACTCCATTTCTTCTCGTGGATGTCGTAAGAGGCGACTAAGGGAATAAAGGCTTGTAGTACTGTTAGGCGATGGGCTCGCAACCTGTCACTAATATGCTGGTAAACATCTTAGCCTAATTGTGCAAAGTGTGGTTACAGAATTATCAATAAGTTTTTAAAGTTGTTGGTAATTCTTTAGCTCTGCCTACCCCACTTTGGGAATGAAGGCGTGAGTTTATGTATGTATGTATGTATGTTTTATACATAAAAATCCTCCTCTTGGATCACTGTAACTATTAAAGAAAACAGCATCGAAATCCTTTGCGTAGGTAATTTTAAAGTTCTAAGCGTGACAGATGGACAGACGGCGGGAAGCGACTTTGTTTTATAAATACTACTTATGTAAAGGGAATAAAAGGTTGTAGTACTGTTAGGCGATGGGCTTGCTACCTGTCACTAATGCGCTGGTAAACATCTTAGCATCTTAGCCTAAATGTGCAAAATGTGGCTATAGAATTATCAACAAGTTGTTGGTATTTGTTGGTTTTGTTGGTGTTTTACTTGTGGGAGGACCTTGTGCAGGGTCCGTCCGGGTTGGTACCACTATCTTATCCATTAACCTACCGCCAAGCAGCAGTGTTCGCATTGTTGTGTTCCGGTTTGGGGATAAGACAGCCGGTGAAATTACTAGCATAGAGGCATTCCATCTTCGTCCTCAGGGTTGGCAACGCATTTGCAGTTTTAGGATTGCGGTCTTGTGAATGCAAATGTCTATGGGTCACAGTTTCCACTTACCATCAGGTGGCCAGTGTGCTCGTTTGCCTTCCTACGATAAAAAAAAAAAAAACTCTGCCTACCCCACTCTGGGAATGAAGGCCTGAGTTTATGTGTGTGTGTGTGTATGTAAAGATGCTTTCAAGAGGCTGCCATGCATGCTAAGATTAGAAAACCATTAGAAAGTCTTTATCTTTATCTTATCTTTACTCCTGAAAGTGTACTTCTTTTGTTCTGTAAGTTGTTTAAAATATGTCTAACTACAATTTTATTTATATTAGTTAAATGTAATTTTCAATTCAGGTAGGTACGTGTCCTAATACTCTATTTTCCTTTTCCCTTCGTACCAAGGAAATGTCGTCCCGTACCATGAGATAGTGATTATACATATGTCCAGTATTTAATACACTGATTTATAACTAGACTTTAACATCAATAAAATTAGTTATCTAAACTTAAGTTATTTTTTAATGTTGCACAACAAAAGTAGTTCTGGAATTTAAAGCCCCAAAGTCAGAGGAACACTGTCTAGTTGTCCAGTTTAAAACATGTTACGTTTTTCTATCCCATCTCGAATATTCCACTCCATCTTTGGCGGTTCGGATATTGTAGCACTTACTTATTGAAATATCGCTTCAATCGATCCTTCTCTGTTTGTACAGCGGTGTTTGAACTAAGAGGTAGGCAGTTGCTCGCGTAGAAGGGTAAAGTGAAATCAATAGTTTCATGTACTCGTATGTCTTGAGACGCGTAAAGTAATATATGTTTAGTGAAAACGTTTAAAATTGTAGTTTTGTTATCTCGTTTTATATTTTCAAAATAAGTAAACGATATCCATCACAAATATAAAACTAGTATTGAGAGCTTTGATTAAAGTAAATTGACAACTAGAACTTTAGTAACAGGTGTTCTGAAAAAAAACATGTTTATAGAGGTTTATCCCAAAAGTAAATTTGGTTGTTCGTTACTTAATGAAAAAATAAATAAACAAATTATTGCTAATGGCTTAAGAGCTTGAACGCCACATGGTCTTTTGCAGGTCACAGATAGACTTAAAAAAACGAACGCGTTTACAAACAAAATAACGTAATTCTGAAAGCTAGTCCAAAGCAAGCATGGCAAACACTATAAGTTTCATTTTTTTCTCAGTCAATAGTAACAAGTCTTTATAAGCATGTTTTTTTTCAAAAACACCTGTTCAAAAAATCCTATTGTTAATAAATTAAAATAATCCATTCAACTGCCTAACTTGTATTTCCATTTCTATAAACTCATAAATCTTCCTTGCAACTATTCAAAATACATTTTTCGTTAAATTATCACCCTTAAAGTCATCAAGACCAAAACTCTCGCCAGATATTCAGCACCGCCAGTAAAGGCGATATTTATGGATTTCCCAACGGCCGCCCGCCATATGCCGCCGCAGTCGCGATCCTCAAAATCTTTTACCCTCGTTTTCTACAAAATAATATCTCCATTTTATACGGCGCCTCATGCTTGCTGAAGCGTGGGGTTTATTTTCAATTGTGAAAATATTCGTAACGTTTTAGTGTTTTGAAGTCGGGAGGAGCTTAAACGTAATATGACTTCTGTGAGAAGGGAAATGCAAATAACTTTATTCTGCTCGAACTGATTTCAATTCTTGCTGTTGAAATCGATCAAATGGTATTGTTACTTTATTTAATATAATATAGGTACTACAATTAAAAGTTAAAACTAAACTTATTTAAATTAAAGTAAAACTAAGCTAGTCAAATATTTAAGATGTAAATAATAATCACCACTATAAAAAGAACACCCCCTCTAGCAGGTCCACTCGCGGCATGGTCAATATGACACTGGCAGCATTACCTCTCTGGATAGCTAGCCCAATCCTTTGGGATATGTAAGCACCAGCTCTAGGATTTCCGGAGGTGTCTATGAGACAAATGGTTACTTTTGATTTATTATTCCTGATTTTACTGTAATATTCGTTTTTTGCTTTGATACGTGTGTTTAATTTCGCTAACAATTCCCTAATTTCACTTGATTTAGGCAAATCTGATTCATAACGGATTCAAATGTCTTCTGCCGCGCAGCGCCCCTGCCTTAAACAATTCTCAGCCGAATTCCTTTCCGACTTTGCGAGGAAAGGGTGGCGTTGGCAGTTAAGTTTTGTTATACCTAACTTTTAATTAATTCTTTAACTAATCTGTGTAAACTTATCTGATTGATTTTAGTACAAGGCATCGACTTGATTTTTTATATTTTTTTTACCAAAAATAGGGTTGAAAATTCTATTTTGCAATGAAAATCAAGTTTCTCAAATATACAAACCGCAAAACGCAACAGCTAATGAAATAGTGCTAAAACCTCTTTATTTCAGTTGAAACACGTCTACTGCTGGACAAACCTTTCTACATAATATAGGTAACATTTCAATGTCATTTATAATACAAAATGTTAATGCGTGGAAATAACCTCAAAATGACAAATGTGCAAAAATAAAAAAAAACGATTTAATTTCGTTAAACACGATTAATGATTACGAATATGAACCTATTTTATTTTATTCAGAATTAATTTACGTTTTTATTTATGGTCTAATAAGTTTTAAAATAGTTTTCAAGTTTGAACCTGTTAGCTAAATATGCAAGCATTTAAAGCGTCACCTTACAACAACAAAAAACCGCGGAACAAATTTGTAAGAAACCTATATACTAATTAGGCTATTTAATACCTTATTAAATTGTCTTTTGATCATTAGTTAATATTTTTGATTTGACTTTAGTTTCGGGTAGTTACATGGATTTTCAAAAATGGTGTGTATGCCATTTTTACAGAAATTTGTCTCCCATAGAAAACCCCTGTCAGAGGTTAAATTGGAGAAACTTCCTTACTACCCAACGTGAAATCCAGTTTAGTCGTATAACTTATTCGTATAATAATATTCTTAAAAGCGTAAAACAAGTTCTGAAAATGGGAATTCATTTGTGGTATTGTAGAAAACGGCAAGCGAAGATTGTCAAATTGTGTTGTACAAAGAATTATAAAGTACATTGCAATAAATATTGAGAAAACCCAAGGAATCATACACATTTCAATATTATTGTATTTTTATTTAATAGTATGATATCTACAGATTACTAAAAAAAAACTGCATAAACAGGGTGATTCTCGTTTGTTTAATAACTATCAATTTTGTATTTATCAGACAATTAACCTAGTTACATGGAACAGATGGAACACCAACCTTAACATATTACACTACAGGAAGTACAAGATGAAAATTATATACAATTGTCTCTAAATGTACGTAAGTGTAAAGCAAACCGCGAACGCTAATGTCTTGTTCGCAACACAAATTAGTCGCTGGAAACGGCGTTAATTGTTGCGAAACAGACAAGTATTCCATGCACAGCTTGTAACAGAATTACTGCTTAGCGCTCCTGAATTTCATTTGTTATATGTTTAACTGTAACGGGCTGCGGTGAAGATAGTTGATGCATGCTTTGAGAGTTAACGTACATTTTGGAACTTGCTACGAAAATACGATTGGGGAAGTACTACCGCTGCTGTATTCAGAAACATTGTAGAGATAATCACCCTGTATCTTTTTTCAAACTTGTGTATAGGGAGAGTGGTTTGAACAGTATTTAACTGAACTATAATGGTTAAAATAGGTACTTAAATATTTATTAAATATCTGAAATTCTGAACCATATGTGTCACATGTTAATTCAATTTTCGAACGTGCGGTCATTAGTTAAAATCAAGCCTAGAGCTTAGTTGGGACCTAGATAATTTTGTGTAAGCTTATCTGATGTTATTTTATATAAAGCATGTTTATGAATAGTATTCATTTGGATGGCATTTCTAAACTGATTAGCAACTCCAAAATTAATTTATTGATCTTTTGCAAATTTGACATAATTTCCTAAAAAAGCACTTTGCTTGTTTATTATTTCAGAAGATACAAGAACCGACCATTAAGTTAGGGCAACGATTACCCCTCCCACTCTAAACCTAAACCCAGATTAGCTTTCAGTCTACTAGAACGTGAAATGGTTCCGTGAGTAATGAAGCAGGCGTTAATTCGGATTACGAACTACTAACTGTCTATACACGTGGATAATATTAACTGAGTAAAGCTGGGTTTAGGAAGGTTTTAGTTTAACATAGCTGTAGGGTGTTGGAACCAGTAATGGACAAGGACCAGACTCAGTTTGATTAAGGCCACATTTTTGTTGATAATAAACACTGTTCTTAAATTGTAAATTACCAAGTTCAAGTAATCGACCACACCAGAGCTTAACGGAGCGTCAATTACGATCCGTCAAAATTGACGCCATGTAATTATTATGACCCATTCTTTTGTTTACGCAACGTCACCGTATTTTACGCGTCTGTGTGGCGTGAAATATTGTATCTAATGTAACCTGCAAAAGTATTATATAAAAGTTTGAGTATTTGAGTACTTATATTAATACTAACTTTAACCGGTTCCTAGTTCAATTTAAGTAGCTAATTAAAAAAAATACATACTTACATGAACTCACGCCTTCATTCCCAGAGTTGGGTAGGCAGAGCTAAAGAATTACCAACAATTCTTAAAACTTCTTTATAATTCTGTAACCACATTTTGCACAAGTAGGCTAAGATGTTTCCCAGTGTGTAAAAAATATAAACGTTATATTAAAGCCTCGTACTACTAGTGAAGAACAGGTGCGTATTTCAGCTTGGTGAACGGTGGAGAGTAAAGAAGAAGTCCTTATGATTTTAACAAATTGTAATGCATTATATTTTAAGAAACATGAATGCGGGTGTCTAAGCCGAGAGCAGGTAAGAATGTGTGGAGGGGTCGCCGCTACGTCATCCGAGGTCCGTTGCTGGCTCGCTGCGTGTGCATGTGTGTGCGTGTCACACATATGCCGTGCGTTAACATGTTGGCCCCCCAGGGCTGCAGTCCTGGTGTTCGACTGGGAGTGGACATAATCTGTTGAAGGCACGTCGGACGGTTCCTGACGTGGTGAGTACGTCGGCGACGCGGGTCACGCCGTCGGAGCCGGGGTAGAGGCGAGTCACGCGCCCCAGCATCCATTGGTTGGGAGGCAGCCGGTCATCCTTCACAAGCACCATTTCGCCTAAGTTGAGTTGTCCTCCATCCTTGTTCCACTTCTGACGAGTTTGGAGTTCTGCAACGTACTCTGTGTAGAACCTTTTCCAAAAATGGTTTTTTAGTTGCTGCGTTCTCATGTATCGTGAGAGTGTATGGGGAGCAGCTGTTTCTTTGACCTGAGGAGATGGGAGTGTTGCTACCGTTCGTTCAATTAGGAAGTGAGAAGGAGTCAGAGCTGCAAGATCCAAAGGATCTGAAGATAAGGGAGTGAGAGGTCTTGAGTTAAAGATTCCTTCAATCTGTACCAAAACCGTATTTAGCTCTTCGTAAGTTAAGTTAGCAGAGGCTACAGTACGCTTAAGATGATGTTTGACGGATCTTACTGCACTCTCTGCCAAACCGTTGAAATGAGGACTGTAAGCTGGCGAAAAGTGAAAGTTTATTGACATGTTTGAGGCATGTTCACTAATGTTATTAGAATTTAGTTTTAAAAAATTTGAAAGGTCGTTGCACGCGCCTATAAAGCACCTCCCGTTATCCGAGAAAATGTTGGCGGGCTTTCCCCTGCGGGCGGTAAATCTGTGTAATGCAGATATAAAGGTGTCACTACTCAGATCGGTCACAAGCTCGATGTGTACAGCCTTAAAGGCCATACAAACAAATATACAGAGGTAGGATTTCATCAATTTACTACCACTACCCTTTCGGTTCAATATCATCACTGGGCCGGCATAGTCAACAGCTGTACTTGAGAAAGGGAAATCAGTATGAAGTCGTTGTTTGGGCAAGTTACCCATTATCGGTTGAGTAACCTTTCCCGAGAAACGGCAACATTTGATACACTTGTGTACCGTTTTTCTGGACAGGCTCCTGCCACCAACAACCCAAAACTTATGACGCGAAGAAGCGAGAAGCAATTGCGGTCCAGCATGCATGAGTAGAATATGATATTGTCTGAACAAGAGCATAGCAATGTGATGTGATGAATGGAGCAGTATGGGGTGCTTTGTATCGTAATCATAGTACGAGTTTGATAGTCTCCCCCCTACTCGTATTAAGGCGTCTCTAGTGTTAAAAAATGGATTTAGTTTATTAAGTTGATTTTTAACAGGCAAAGTGTTTTTTGATTTTAAGATTTTGTACTCTGTTAAAAACGTTTCGCGTTGAGCAAACCTACATAGCGAAATCAGTGCTGAATTTAATTCATTAATGCGTAAGTACCCAGTACGCTTGTTATTTGGGTAGAAATAATTATGTAAAAAGCGTAAGACATAAGCCAAAATACGTTGTAATTTATTCCAATCGGAATATCGTTTTATGAAATCTGAAATATAAGTAAAGTGGTCTGTTTGGTTTGTATTTAAATTATAATGAACTTTAAATTCTGGCAGTTCAGTATCTTTAGGACAGTTAGGTGGTTTGGGCCATGTTTCTTCATCCTGTAACAGGTATGGAGGACCCGTCCACCATAACGAACAATTGTCTAAGCTTGCGGCACTAGCACCGCTTGAGCCTATGTCGGCTGGGTTTAAGGCAGTGGGCACGCAGCGCCAAGTAGCTGGATCGGACATTTCTAGGATTTTCTGATGATAGGATAGCATGGTTGCAGTGGACTGTAGTTGGGTAAGTATTTGTTTGAACTAGGCCGGAAATCAACCAGCCTAATTTGGTTTTGCTTAAAGTTGGCATATTGTTACCTAATGAAATATTATAGGAACCTAACACGCTCCAGAAAATATCTGCTCCGAGGAGCATGTCTACCTCAGACGGAACGTTAAAGGTTGGATCGGCTAGGGCAATGTTAGGTGGAATGTTAAGTAACGCGTAATCTATGCGCACCGAAGGTAACGGCTGCGTGATGCGCGGAACAACAAAGCACGTCGCATTAGCTTCGTAAGGATCTATAAGCGATGATAAAGTGACACCGCATTGCTTGGTAAAGCGGGAAGTTTGGGAGTTTAACCCTTCGACTAATGACGAGGTCGGCGAGTAAGGTAAGTTAAGTTTATTAAATGTTTTTTCAGTTATAAAGCAAGACGTACTTCCGTTATCCAGTAAGGCGCGTACTGTGTGCTTTTGTCCTTTGTGATCTTGTACTTGAATTAACGCTGTAGACAAGAGCACGCAGTTACTATGAACAGCTGATAAAACTACGTTAGGTTGTGATGTACTCTCTGAAGGAGATTTTGTTTCAGATGCTGCATGGGGTTCTAACGGCAAAGGGGGCACCGCGCAGAGTGCCACGCTGGTGCGCGTTGCAGGCGGCGCCGCGTCAGCGGACGTGTCGTGGGAATGTAGGAGACTGTTCAGCAATTGGTTGCATAAACGACACGGTCCAATTCGACAAGCGTTAGCATGATGACCTTGACGCAAGCAGTTTAAGCATAACTTTAACGATTTAGCCTTTTGCATTCTAGCATCTAACATGTAGGATCTGAATTTCATGCAACGATAAATAGCATGGTTATTTTTGCACAACGGACAAACAAATTGTTTGTCTGCGGGGGGAGAATAAGAGTTGACGACTAGCGATTTATGGTGACTGTGCGTGACGTCACTATGGCGGCGTTTTATGCGAATATCCTCCATAGTTTCTAAGAGATCAGAACGGTTTTTTATGAAGTTTAAAAATATTTCTAATGTAGGTAAATCCTGTAGCGAGTTACGATGAGTCTCCCATTCACAAATAGTCGTTGAATCCAATTTACTTGATACAATGTATATGATAAGAATATCCCAGTGCTCAGTGGGCAGCTTAAGAGTTTTTAAAGCACGTAAGTTTCTATTTATAGTGTCTATGATGTTGCGCAACGACTTTGACGACTCTTTAGGTAACGATTCTATGTTAAAAATAGCCTGTAAGTGATTGTTGACCAGAAGCCTTTTATTGTTGAACCTGTCACAAAGCAGCTCCCAAGCAATGTCATAATTTTCAGCCGAGAAGTCAAGCGAGCGCATTATCAAAGCGGCACTATCCTTTAACGCTGCGCGCAAGTAGTGAAACTTGTTTATTTTTGGTATAGACTCGTCTAAATGAATCAACGAGCTAAAGGTGTCATGAAATTCTAGCCAGTTATGATATTGACCCGAAAAGCTAGGTAAGTGTATAGTAGGAAGCTTTAAGTTTGGCCTACCTTGGTGCACACAAGAGCCTGAGACCGACCTGAAGTCCACGTCGGCTGCGCCGGCGCCCGCAGGGAGCTGGCTCCGCGCCAGCACGTCCCGCGCGAGCGCGATCGCGCTGAAGTACCGGGACTCGAAATCCTTTCGGTCTTGGAACTGATCCTCTGGAATTTCACAAATACTTTCTAAGTCACTTTGCACGGTATCGTAATCTGAATACATCTCTTCGATTTTTATTAAGCGAATATTAAGCTCACTGGACTGTAAATTACCTAAACGCGGACAACTATTCAACGTATCTAAATAACTTTCGAAGAGTGTCATTTTAGTTTTAAAGGTTGCGCGTTGTTTACTAAGATTTTTGAAATCCATTTTGTATTACGTAATTTATGTATGTACTCACTCACAAATAATTAAGCTGTAAATATAATGATTTGTTAAACCAATAATGTAGTTATTAAAATAAGAAAGGTAAGGCAATAAATACTTAAATTTATTTTGCGGGTCGCAGCGAGAATGCAGTAAGATAAGGTCCAAGGTCAGCAGCGCTGAGCCTAGCCGGCCGGCCACCGGTCGCCAAGCGAGGAAGCGCCCAAGGTCACGGTCACGCGACTAAGCGCATACAATGCAATCAGCTGTAATATGCACCGAACACTTAATAAATACGTTAAGGCACAGAATGTTGGACCGTGAACTTCAAACTTTAGAAGAATAAGCACTAGAAATTTAGAAAGTACTAGGATATAAGCGGGACTTTGCTACTAGAAGATAAGAAATGTATTTAAGATTAAGTATATTCACTTTTAAAGTGTGAAATAGGGATCGGAAAGACAGAAATTATGTATAACAGGTAAGTTTGTTCGCTTTTAAAGTGCGAAAATAAATAAGTTCGATTTTTTATAGGAATATGGGGTTAAGCTTAACAGATAGGTAATTGGAACGAACTCACGATAACGCTACTCTCTCAGGTACTCATCACAATAAATTCCAGTCGAAGTAGGCGTGATTCTTGACTTCCAAAGTGTTATTACGTCGGCAATCGGGATGACTTGTAGCTTCTCTTCTATCATCCACATAACGGTCCGCCGTGCTTGCGCTTTCCTTTGTTCGTGGCAGGTTCGTTGGTATCCAAAAATGTAAAATCCGGTCGTAGGAACAAAATGAAGAACAGGTGCGTCTTTCAGCTTGGTGAACGGTGGAGAGTAAAGAAGAAGTCCTTATGATTTTAACAAATTTTAATGCATTATATTTTAAGAAACATGAATGCGGGTGTCTAAGCCGAGAGCAGGTAAGAATGTGTGGAGGGGTCGCCGCTACGTCATCCGAGGTCCGTTGCTGGCTCGCTGCGTGTGCATGTGTGTGCGTGTCACACATATGCCGTGCGTTAACAACTAGTTTCAGTTTAAATTAGAGAATACTAATGTTATTAATGAGATATTACGCACTAGCCAGTGAACTGAGTGATTAAATAGGTTACTAAAGCATATTACATGTACGCTATGCGTATCCGCCATTGAGTTGCAGTCTAATAGGAATATTGTATGAGTGGATTAAAAAATATTAATAAAAAATTGACCATGTGGATTTACTGACCCAAATAGTATATTAAAAATAATTATAAATGTAGGGTTATTTTCAATAAGTGTAAAGCTAAATATATATTTAGATTTTATATAATTAGATATTTAATTAGATAATAAATAATAAGGTAGCTTAAATAGTGGTTTAATACATTTATACAGTCCAGGCTGACTATCGCTATCACACTTGCCCTCTCAACGACAGTATATTTGTCACTCGTGTGTGCCGATGGCTAATATGAAGACATGGAGTGGCACTATTCTAACCCGGCAAACACACGTAAGAGGCGACTAAGGGACTAAAAGCTTGTAGTACTGTTAGGCGATGGGCTTGCCACCTGTCACTAATACACTGGGAAACATCTTAGCCTACTTGTGCAAAATGTGGTTACAGAATTATCAAGAAGTTTTGAGACTTGTTGGTAATTCTTTAGCTCTGTCTACCCCACTCTGGGAATGAAGGCGTGAGTATATGAATGTATGTATGTATCTAATATGAAGAAAATGGTAGCACTGTATATTTGATTTTTTCCGTCTGACTCACTTTATTTTATTTCCAAACAGAAGAAACGTTGAGTATTAACAGCCAGTAACAGCCACTGGTGTTTTAACAGATCCAATAAGAGCCCACGAAGCGTTAGTAAGTTTCTAGCCACTTTTATTTGGATTGTGACTAGATCCAAAACGAAAAGAAAACAAAAAACTCGTAGTAAATAAAGAATCACTCTGTATCTCTGTATATTTTGTAACACACACGGGAGAATCAAACCAATCCAAGATAATTTAAGGCTGATAATTAGCAGACGATAACGTGACGGTTGCGTGAAACCGATGGATTCAAGCGACGCAGGACCGGGTTGTGGCAAACCTTGAGGGCGGCCTATGTCTAGCAGCGGACATCTTTAGGCTGAAGTGATGATGGACATGTCATAGCAATATGGTTTTACCAAGTAGAATACAGGCGCTAACTGCATGTTTTTTGACATTGTCTTCTATAGTATATATACTAGCGATCCGTACATAATCCAGAATATATACATCATATACCTACATATAATCCAGAACACATAATTGTAAACCTTCCTCTTGAATCTATTGCTGAAAATTGAATTAAAATCCGTTGCGTGAAGTTTAAAAGATTGAAGCGTACAGACAGCGAGAGTAACATTGTTTTATAATGTGTAAGGATGTTAATAACCATGATTTTTATTTAAAAAGTCGCATTTTGTCATTGTAACAAGTGACAATCGCCCTTAATCGAACCTAAAGAGGCTGCTGACAAGCGATCAGTTCAACATTGATTTTCAATATTTCTTGAATAAGGGCCAACGAGCACACGGCCACCTGATGGTTAGTAGGATCTGTGACCCATACACATTTGCATTCTCAAGACATACAATCTTAACATTGCAATCCCAAGACCTCAAATGCGTTGGTATTCCTGAGGACTAAGACGGAATGCCAGGATGCTAGTAATTTCACGACACAGCGATGCACTACAATGCGAGCACTTATTGGCGGTAGGTTTAAATGGTGGTAGCGATCCGGATAGACCCTGCACAAGGTCCTACCACCACTAAAACCATATACTCGTACTAAAGAACAAAGAACAATACATAATTAAAGTTAATTCATACATACATACACACATACACGTTCAAAACATTACCCTCATTATTTGGCAGTTACGAAAAAGCTGAATAGGTACAGCCATATTATCAGATATTTCAGTGATAAAAAATATACTTACTTTGCTTAAAGAAAATAACTGAAACGGTGAAACAAACAATAAAACCGATCGGCCTTCGAATTAATTGCCTCGTAAAATAATTAACGCGAAGCATAACAACCTGCGTCATAAGTGATCGATCACAACAGTCATTTCTCTGTTCGTTTGTTTGTCAATTTATAAAGGCAGTCACCATGCCAAGGCCAGCGTGAACTTTAAAAAATGTTTGTCATGAGACCTAATTTAAGGCAGGCTTAGGTGTATAAAAATCTTAAGAGGTTTGAATTTACTACTTTGTTATTTGTACTTACACATACATTATTTATTACCTAAATTCTAGAAACTTGTTGATAATTCTGTAACCATATTTATCAGCTTATTAGTGACAGGTTGCAAGCCCATTGCCTAACAGTACTACAAGCCTTATTCCCTTAGTCGCCTCTTACGACATCCACGGGAAGACATGGAGTGGCACTATTCTAACCCGGCAACCACGCGGGTAATATTTTTGTATTAAATAAACGTTTAAGTATGGATTGTTTAACAGTACAGTAATCTGTTAATGTATCGACCTATGCATATATGCGTTTCGACTACAAGTATAGTGCGTTAAGCTCTTGGAAGGTGCTTGTGTACTTGTCTCTCACTCGCTCTCATACGCTCTTAGTAAGAGCGAGTGAGAAATAAGTACACACACGAAGCACCTTCTAAGTGATCACAGAAAAACAGGCAAACCCGCTTTGGGAAGATAAAACCACTGTACCATAATTATATTATTTTTCAATACAATTTAACTATACGAACTCATGAATGAAGATATTTCCGGGTAATAAAAACAATCGTAAATTACAAGAGAACGTCGGACGCCATAAAACTTTGCGGCAAATTCGTCCTGGAATTTTCCGCGACGCGTTTGTTACTCAGTTATCCCTCTCTATTTAGTCTTTGACGAAAGAGATGTACTGAACAACAAGCGAGAAAATACAAGTTGGTCTGTTATACTCTTAGAAACATTGATTCGACTTATTTATTCTGACCTTGTCCTGCCCGAGCATTTTTGTGCAACTTCCGATTTCTGCCCAATGACCTCCATGAAGGATTTTTTTTTATGGATAATTTGAACTACCGGGCAGAGCGTAATAAATCTATTTGTTCTTATTAAATAATTTTAGGCAGGACTAAGGTAACAGTAGTTAATATTGCCCGGCAATAACAATGTTACGAGTAAGTACCTACCCTACGACTTTGGATGACCTATGTCAAAAAAGGAGCAAGGAACGTACTGACGTGCGACACTAGACGTATGTGTATAAAATTATAACATAATACATAATAATCATTGATCTAGATCAGTGTAAATGGAAAGATAACGATAGAAATATGGCAAAATATGAAGAGTAAATGGAAAGAACATGTCTTGTCGTTCTATATTTACACAAACCTACCAAACAGCTAACCAAAAGTGTCAGTTGACTTTAAATAATACAATTTGGCATAAATATGTTCAAGCTGTATTGTAATTTCAGCTACTTGTCAGCATCTTCGGTAGTATAGTGGTAAGTATCCCCGCCTGTCACGCGGGAGACCGGGGTTCGATTCCCCGCCGGAGAGATCTTTTTGTATTTTTGTGTATATGACAAAAATGATTTATTTTCTTTATATTATACATTGGTTATAGTTTTGTTACAAGAAGTAACGAGAAAAATACTTATTTAATTCGAGTTTTAAAATGAATTGCAATTATATATATTTTGTGATTGTCTTATGTTGCGGGTGTTCGTGTCGCGATGATCACTTACCATCAGGTAGGTCGCTTGCTCGTCTGCCTTATTTTCATATAAATAATAGGGAACGCAAAAAACCGGTAATAACCAGCTTTAACCGGTTATTTTCATACAAAAATGGCCAATAACCGGTTAAATTGCATTCCCTATTATTTATATGAAAAAGGAGGCAGGCGAGCAAGCGAGCCACCTGATGGTAAGTGATCATCGCGACCCATAAACACCCGCAACACAAGAGGAATCGCAGGTGCGCGCCGGCCTTTGAGAAAAGAGTATATGCTCGTTTTTTGAAGCCCCCCAAGTCTTATTGGGTCGGAAATACAGACGCCAAAAGCTGATTCCACATAGATAAGGTGCCTGGCAAGAAGGCCCTCAAAAAACGCACGGTAATGGATTTCCAACTTTCGAGATGGTGTTGATGACATCATACTTTGGTACGAGATGTATGTACGATAGTGGAATCTAGCGGCTGGTACCAATCCGAATAACATACATAAACTCACGCCTTTATTCCCAGAGTGGGTTTGGCAGACAAAGCAACTTTACCAGTGTATTAGTTGCAGGTTGCAAGCCAATAGCCTAACAGTACTACAAGCCTTTATTCCCTTAGTCGCCTCTTACGACCTCCACGGGAAGACACGGCGTGGCACAATTCTAACCCGGCAACCACACGGGGAACCCTTTAACCTTAATTTTAAATAATAACCAATTATTTGCATAATTTTAATATTTGTGTAATGTAATTATTTCAGTATAATACATACAAATTAAAATGCCATTTTGAATGTCCCGCTGCTAAGCTAAAGCGCCATCTTGTATACGCTGACGTATTTTCAATGCTATGAACTGTGTTAGTTTCGGCTTCTGTAAATCGATAAGTTTAAACTTTAACTTTAACAATGTCGAATTTGGCTCCGGATCAGCATAAGTGTTTTCGATCAGTCTGAAAGGCTGCTAATTTAATTCTGCGTAGATGAGCTTTTATCGTCTAGTTTTTGAATAATAAAATGTTGTTTTTTTGTAAAAGTTCGAAAAAATCGGTCACGGGAAGACGCGGAGTGACAATATTCTAAATTAGCAACCACATATTATGGTTATAAACTTGCCAATCTAAATATGACTACTATAATTACTGATACAGATATATTTTTGTGTCCCTATAGAATGAAATCATAACTTTCCTGGAGTATTCTACTATTTAAAGTTGACGGTCACAATTATTTAACTCTTTTGTTTATGATGAAGGCATACAAACATTTAGGCTCCAAGATGATTAATAAACCCTGAGATTACAAAATCAACATCGCAAATACCTTACCAATCTAACAGGCGTATTTGTACGAAAAGCTCACCGTGTAACTCCCACATATTGAACAAAATATTTCCAACACATATTTTATTTCAGCGACTATTTTTTCAACACCATAAAAGATAAAATATAGAACTGAATAATTCATAGGCCCTTATGCTCCGAAAATACGCCAACGAACCGTGAATTTGGTGAATGGTGTACCTACTGTGTACAGGCGAATCGAATGGGGTCAAAAAAAGGAAAACCGCGGTTACGTATGGATACGTGAAATACGAGTATACATTTTACTGTGAAAATTTACACTGAATTTATAATTAATACCCACAGAAAACGTTTTAAATTATTATTTTCCAGAAACATGGACAACCTTTACATCTATCAAGTTGAAGTACGGTTGCTGATCCCATTCCAACATAATGAAATGCTTACTAATACCAGATTATTAAAGGGACAGTGCTATATCAGTTACATTATTTCCATCCCGCTCAATACCCGGAACTGTGGCAGGTGAGTGTGAAAGCTGTAGACAATGCTAGTAATGGTTACTAGTAATAGACATATTTACACCACTAACTGCCTATTTCACAATCGATAAGTAAATCATATTTGACGAATAAATTTTGTCCTTTCTTTTTCTTGCTCTTGAAAATGGACAAGGAGAGAGCCTTACCGGGACTGTTATCGTATTGACAACGTTACGATAGCTCTTATATACTTGACAGGCGGCCGAGTTAAAAAAAAAGATAACATGTCAAATGAAATATGGTTTTTTATCATTTAGGAGCACTTTGGGGATTTCTCGAAAAGTGGATTTCTCTAAACGGGGATATCGCAAAATGTGGAGTTCGCAAAACGGGGATTTCTCAAAATGGGGAGTTCGTGAAACGGGGACGTGTACACTCAGGTAAAAAATGTGTTGATTATGTCGCACGCTGAATTTAGCCCTTATTCCTCGTCGTGCCACCAACTTGTTCCACCAGTGGTACGACGAGGAATGAATTTAACAGAGTCGACGGAGCTCCACTTACGCGGAGCTCCTATTTCAGGGTGGTTTTGGCCCTCCCGGCCTGCTGCAAAACTAACATAACCTAAACCTACGATGGCTACGATGACATTTTCACCTCACTTACATAATTATATTAGTTATATTATGCTACATGAAATACAAACAATCGCATTAGAGCTGATTGTACTTTATATCCCCGTTTCGCGAATTCCCCATTTTGAGAAATCCCCGTTTTGCGAACTCCACATTTTGCGATATCCCCATTTTGAGAAATCCACTTTTCGAGAAATCCCCAAAGTGCTCCTAAACCCATAGTAGTTACAATTATTTTTGGTGACTTGGCGACTTATATTTATTTTATGACTGATTGCACTGAGTATGCTCGACTTATACAGGGTGTTTGGTAGAGCGTTGTCTAAAATAAACAGGCGAATAGAAGAGGCCATTAGCTATCCATTTCAGGTACTTTAAACCTTTATTTGTCAAGGGGCTATTTAATACCAATTTATTTTTGACTTTATTAAAAGTTACCAAAATTCGAACTTGAAACCCCGAAAAAAAAGGAACTATTTGGTGTATCCACGAAATTATCATTTTTTCAGAAAGTTAAATGTTGTGGTGTTTGAATAAAAGTGTTATTGGAAGCGTATAGCAGCATTTAAAAAAAATGGGGGCTCTCAAACTTTCAGAAATCAGTAAATAAATTTTCAAGATTTACTTTACAACGAAATAAAAAAAAAACGAACATGATTACAACTCTTCAAATTTCTTAAAAACATCTCCAGTTTATGCCGATTCTAATGGTGTGCCACATGCATTACAAAACTCTTAAAAGTTTGAGTTATTCGCTAATAACTTCCACCCGGCGGCCATGAAGGTGGCGATTTTTGGGAGAATTATCTTCTCTATTCAGTTACCACGTCTTACGCAGTTAGATGTTTTTTCGTTGTAATTCACATATCTAAGATGAGAATTAATTCATTAGAAATTTATAAGTAAAAATCTGAGGCTATTGAATCAAAATCCCCAAAATGGTACCTGCATTAGAGTTGCTGCTGAAATGCTTGACTTGAGCATATGGAAAGTGTGGTCAGTGCTACGGGCTGATGGAAGACACGCTTTTCATTACAGTCCTGTGGAAGGTATTTACAAGTTGTTCAAGATTAAGCGATTTGCTGTTTTTTTCGTTGTTATTCTCTGAAGTGTAAAATTTTTGCTACTATTAGGTATTAAATTTGAAACATTTTTGCATTTTTAAATGTTTTACTAGATCCTAGAGCCCGCGATCAGCCTACCTTACCTCGGATAGCAGGCCTATGTAGCTTTTACAAGACCAAGTGTCCGATCATTCATTCTTATCCTTAGTTTATTTGTTTTAGGCCTGGAGGATAATGATTGTAACAGACGTTCCGAGGTTTGCCGTTTGTTATTGCACACGCATGTTTTACTTATAAATTTGTAATGAATTAATTCTCATCTTAGATATGTGAATTACAACGAGAAAACATCTAACTGCGTAAGACGTGGTAACTGAATAGAGAAGTTAATCCTCCCAAAAATCGCCACCTTCACGGCCGGGTGGAAGTTATTAGCGAATAACTCAAATTATTAAGAGTTTTGTAATGCATGTGGCACAGCCGTAGAATTGGCATAAACTGGAGATGTTTTTAGGAAATTTGAAGAGTTGTAATCATGTTCGTTTTTTTTAAATTTCGTTGTAAAGTAAATCTTGATAAATTTCTATACTGATTTCTGAAACTTTGAGAGCCCCCATTTTTTTAAAATGTTGCTTTACGCTTCCATTATAACACTTTAATTGAACACCACAACATTTAACTTTCTGACAAAATGATAATTTTGTGGATACACCAAATAGTTTCTTTTTTTTCGGGGTTTCAAGGTCGAATTTTGGTAACTTTTAATAAAATCAAAAATAAATCGGTATTAAATAGCCCCTAGACAAATAAAGGGTTAAAGTACCTGAAATGGATAGCTAATGGCCTCTTCTATTCGCCTGTTTCTTTTAGACAACGCTCTACCAAACACCCTGTATACCTACCCTTTTTCACCTACACCTAAAGATTCTTTAGACGACGCGCTGGCCTAGTTGGTAGTGACCCTGCCTACGAAGCTAGCGGTCCTGGGTTCAAATCCCGGTATGGGCAGATATTTGTGTGATGAGCGCGAATATTTGTTCCTGAGTCATGGATGTTTACTATGTATTTAAGTATATATTTCTCTATATAAGTATTTATATCGTTGTCTAGTACCCATAATACAAGCCTAGAGCTTATTTTGGGACTAGATCAATAGGGAATATGCATGGTTTTTTTTTACAGCTTTAATTGAAGCTGATTCATGTATCAAACAGATCACAAAAATCATTTTTTGAATAACTATAAAAATAACCAAGATATAAGCCAACAAAGATTTGTTCCTATCTCTTTCTAGAAAAACGGAATTTTACATGGAGTTTATATGGCCGCAGTGCACAATGACGTCACGGTGCACATCGGATCTCTCTGTCTAATTAGAAGTTTGAAATGCTTATAACTTCCGTATTTCTTGACCGATTTTAATTTTAATTTCCGTTTTGGTGATCTCTTTTACGGTATTTTCATATTTTGATGAGAAATGCGATTTTTAAAATCCATGCATATTCCCTATTGGTGTGACATTGTCTCCTGATACTCCATACATACATAAACTCACGCCTTCATTCCCAGAGTGGGGTAGGCAGAGCTACAGAATTACCAAGCACTCTCAAATAAGTTGTTGATATTTATTTATTTATTTATTCTTGTTAATACGTCCAGCCCGTCAATAAGTATTGAAACAAACAACTAGGTACAACTATGCTTTTCCATTACCCCATACATCAGCATCCCGCAGGAATGTAATGCATCTCCTAATAGCTAATAGCATAGCACTGATCAATCAACATACATTACCACAATAATTCGACAGTATTAATTGACTGAGCACAGCCCGTAATTGCGTTAGAATATCAAAACGCAATCTTATGAAGTGTAAACGTTATTATAATCGGAGTATGAATTATTGTTGATAGGCAGAAATTACGTATATTATAGTGGAGTTAGACTGTTTCATTGAATATTAAATATTGTATAATTACCCCCCGTAACACACGACTATACGTAGATACGTAATTAATAATACAGTTGGCAATTAAAACGGTTGGAAAGTTCTGTGACGCTAGACAATTCGCTTAAGGCCGTAATCGCTTAAAACTAGGTACAGGCAATTTTTTATAAAATGATTATATATTGATTTACAATCTCACCCCTCTACCGGCGGCACCCGTGGGATAGGTTGTTATTTTACTTTTATATTTGAATACTTATTGTAAATATTTTTTTTACAGAAAATTAAATAAATATCTGCTGCATAATAATAATAAAACTTCTTTATTTTGGACACAAGTTGTCACACAATTGCTAGGGGTCCCCACGCTAGGCTTGGCCTGTATCGTGGGGAACAAATCACAATAATAATTTCAATACCACGTATGACTTAAATGTACATAGTTCATACATACATACCTTCACGCCTACATTCCCAGAGTGGGGTAGGCAGAGCTACAAAATTATCAACAACTCAAAAAAATTGTTGATAATTCTGTAACCACATTTTGCACAAACAGGCTAAGAGGTTCACCAGTGTATACTAGTCGTAGTGACAGGTTGCAAGCCCATCGCCTAACAGTACTACAAGCCTTTATTTCCTTAGTCGCCTCTTATGACTTCCATGTTAAGACTTGGAGTGGCACTATTCTAAGCCTGCAACCACACAGCTTCGTACAGTTTGTACAGCTTTGTCCATAGTAAGTACCTATTAAATTTCATAGTTCCTGAGAACGAAAGCAAAAAAAAATGGCATTATTCGCTTATTGGTAGACCTTCAATAAACTAATACGTCCTTTAAATTGAGCCAAGATAAAGTTGCTGCCATCAGCTAAGTTCCAACAATAAAACGACAACTACTTCTCATTTTAGTTCGTGAGCTCTAAGCCTTGAGTAAGGAGATAGAAAACATTTTCGTTATTTTGCGTGCACTGAAATAGAATGGATGCTCTACACAAAAGGATTTAAGCAGGGTTGTGAGCTCAACTCAGGTACGGGGAAGAACTTTAAACGCCTTTCGTTTTATCTCAAACGGCAAACAACTTCCCCACTACAGTTATATGTAATCTTTAACGTATTCTAAACAATGCTAATCCTGCAGTTGACTATTGCCTAATGGGTGAGGCGAAAATTCCTGTCCTATTCAAAACCTTTGGTGATTTGAACCTGAAGGATTTTTACAATGTTTATTGCACTGACACATCACAATTTGCAATTATAATTTAGTCATCATCATCATGGTGGCCTTTTGGTGATCCAATCTTGGATGTAGGCCTCTCCCCTCTTCTTCCACTCTTGGCGATCTTGTGCCCGTCTCATCCAGTCGCGACCTCCGTGACGTCCAATGTCGTCCATCCAGCGTTGCGTTGGTCTGCCGCGCCGTCTGGCATCGGCTCTGGGTCTCCATTCAAGGACTCGTCTTATCCAGTGACTCTCGTCCATTCTCGCAATGTGTCCCGCCCATGTCCACTTATTCTTTGCTATAACAGCCATGACGTTCATCTTTATCTTATTGATTTGTGATTGCAAGAATTATTTATCAAAACAAACTAAATTCGTTGATTTGCAAGTGACTGAGCAGTTTGTTCTAAGCTTATTGAACTCTTCTTACCCACGTTATATCCATCAGTATGCAGTTACAAAGCTCAAGTCCCTTCGGCTACCCGAGGTTTTCATGAACTTCCTGCCTCTGTAAAATATAAAAAAATACTCAACTTAACTTGAATCAAGACATTAAGATAATGGAACATTTATCAAACTTAACTTCCCGGGGCCGTACTTCTGTAAAGTAGATATTGTAACCTTACTATAGGTAGTGGCAGTACCCAGGTCGTAAAGTAACTGCTATAAACATGACTTGTGACACTTCATAAACAAACAAAAAAAAACAGGCGAATTGAGAACCTCCTTTATTGAAGTCGTTTAATAAAAGTACTTGCTGTATATTTAATTATTTTTTACAATAGTGGCTAGTGGGATACAGAGTTTCTAATGCAGATCTTAAATAAAAACTTATGAGAAACTTTGGCTATGCGACGTGGCGTATGCGGCGCTCGGTAGCCGGGAGAAGAGAGAGCGAGCGCGATAGCACGCGGACGAGCGAGAGAGAAGAAAGTTTTGGATGCGTCCCGTTTTAAGCATTTATGATGCATTCACGTTACAAAAGTTAGAAATACCTGATAGCTCGATTGGATAGGCCACCCCTACTTCGCAAGCAGACTAAACCTGGCTGCTCTAAACCGGCTCTCTATGAATATTGCAGCAGCTTAGCCTTTTTAGAATACAACTATGAATGGAATATTAAATGTGGCTAATAACGTTAACGGAGCAATTAGTGAGAGTGCGAAGCGCTTCGTATCATCCAGATATGACAGGGTCTTATCTGTTGATATGTTCTAAATTTAAAAGGGAGTTAGGGTTAAAGGTCTAAAAGTAAATAAAGCAAAGAGAGACTTTAAGTAGGTAGTGTTTCAGTATAAAAAGGAGATCAAGTAAATGTTAATGAATTATTAAGATTGTTGTTATTATGTATGTAGTGTAAGTAAGTAACCAGATATTGTATTAATAAAATTATTTAATTAATTACTATGGGTATGAGTATTGGTTTTAATGCATGCTATTGCACAAATATAAGCATTCCCTAGCCAGCATTTTGTTAACGATGCAGCGATGCTCACAGATAACGGTCTATTAGAGTAGTGGTTTTTAAAATGTATTAATACCGTTTTTTGTTAATAAACACTAATTTTATTATTCATTCCGAATTTTAATTACCCGAAACCAACGTGCGTGCATGACTCGATGTATGAATGTGGAAGAAGCGAAAGAGATTTGTCAGGATCGTTGCAGGTGGAAAGAAGTTGTCTCTGCCTACCCTTTTGGGAAACAGGCATGATATGTATGTATGTATGTATTTACCTATGCATTATATTGTAAGATTTAATTTGTTGTTTGCAAATAAATGTGTTCATTCATGTAATTATTAAGGACAAATACACAAATACGAGCAGTGTAAAAAATTAAGTTTTTTATTTTATTGTAGTCATCATCTTTAAGATGGAGTGACGACCTTGTAAGGATC
The DNA here is from genome assembly GCA_927399475.2 of Acleris emargana. Lineage (NCBI taxonomy): Eukaryota > Metazoa > Arthropoda > Insecta > Lepidoptera > Tortricidae > Acleris > Acleris emargana. Next base: position 6,325,123 of record OV656847.1, read on the forward strand.
GCAGGAACGCGGTGGATGCGAAAAGCACAAGACCTGTCTGAGTGGAGAGCCTTGGGGGAGTGGACGTCTTTCGGCTGACATGATGATGATGATCATCTTTACCTATAGACTTATTTTTAAATCACGATCCTAAAATACACTATTTTAAAGCAGCAAAATCAATTTTTTCATTACTTAGCCGAGTAAACGGGGAGGGCAGTATGCAAATTTAATTTGCGTCTGAGTCGACAGTTTCGCGATGAATGCTTAACGAGAAGTGATTGGTCCTATAGCCTGATTATAGAGGGTGGTGTGGGGCTGGCCTTTGTTCATTATACGGGTTGGAAAAAACTAACGGCACATGGACGGCAAGTACCTTAAATATTTGAAACAGCAAGTGTTACGCAAATGAGACTTCGTTTTAATTTTAAAAACAATAATTACCAATGTTTTTTTTTATTAATTTACCTGCCTTAACTGGGAAGAGAACTGGTCAAATATGACAAAATAATAAAGAATTATTTATTTCTCAAAAATAAATTACATTTCACTTAGTTGAGAAATTATATAAAATATTTTTTTGTTTTCCATACTCCGACAACTCAACACAAATACTCAAAGCTCAAAACAAATTTAGAGTAGGTGTCATTTAAAAACTCAAGCTAAAGCTAAATTACAGCCAAATCCCCACTAGACAAAGCATGTCAACACACATGAAACATTCATGTCTCAGGAACAAATAGTTATTCGCGCTCATCACATAAATATTTGGATTCACCGGGATTTGAACCCAGAACCGCTTGCTAGTAATCTATGCTAGTAATTTCACTGGTTATCTTATCCCTACACCAAAAAACAATGCGAACAGTGCTGTTTGGTTGGGTAATTTAGAAACTGGTGGTAGCAACTAAGACAAAGTCGAAATGACAACAATAACTATCCAGCATTACGTTAACCCTTAATCAAATATTGGGAAACTATTTGCCACTTAATTTTATAGTTTTCATTTGTTTTTCTGTTCTTTGTTTGTGTCTTCATAAAGTTTATATTCTATTATCTTATCATCTTAAAATTGTCCCGTTTGATTAAGGGTTAAGTCACTTATTCTGCGGTTTAGAGCCAGATCGCTACCACCATTCAATCCAATCGGACCTATCGACAAACATTGTGTACCGGTATGGCCTTCATCAATGCCCAAAAAAAAGACCTTGACAAAAAACACAACCATATAAAAACACACGCGAAAGGTAAATGGCAGGACGAATAGAGGTTTAAACAAAAAACCCAGCGATATTCTACACGTCTTTGAAACGTTGTGTACGTAGAACACTGAAGTGTAATGTAAGCAATGCACTCTATAGCTGCAATTGCACTGAAGCCGTAGCAAAGAGGAATTTTAGCGCCACGCTTTTATTCCTAGCCGGTTTTTGTGCGACATTTTTAGTACAAACTCGAATATTACAGTATTTTTGTCCCACGGGCAGGCAGGCTGATTGTAAATGGAATCTGAGACCGATATAATATAGGCAATTGCATTCCTAAGATAATAATGGACCCGATTCTACAGTGGCCTCTACACTTCCTAATTTTATTTAGGTGTCGCTAACACAGTTTATTATTCTATGAGCAGCTGTCATAATCAAATGACAGCGCCATGACAGCGCTAATTTGAATCTGACGCTTCTTATTTTATCTACACTCATATCATAAGTCCTCTATAATGCGTTCAGAATCCGTAGACAATGACCATCATTACAAGATACAATTTTACTATGATATTTTTTCTTATCTGTAGCTGTACTGTAAAGTTAAAATTACGATACAACTTTTGATAAAGTAATGTTGTTTAAATTTGGAACATCTTCCAAAACCAACACTATTCAAACAGGGGGTCAATTCTAGTATCTATTAAACGTCGACTCGGTATATTTTAAGTAAAGTGTCGTACGCTGTTTTGATATCGAGTGACATTAAAATAGGGACTTAAAATAGTAGTTTATGAAATTGTTGCATAAAGAGGGGTATTAAAACACGAGTGTGTGTTTAAGAACCGAGCCGCTAGGCGAGGTTTTTAATAGGATCACACGAGTTTATCTACTCTCATACATTGCGATTCAACCTACTAAATAAAAGATCAAAGTTAATAAAGTAACTACAGTAAAACGTATTCAATGAATGGCGCCAAAACCTAGCACATCACCGCGCATGCGTTAAAGCGGGCGCTGTCACAGACAAGTAAAAATTGGAATGAAAACTTTTTGAAATTCTGTAAAAATGACGCGAACCGCATGTGCGTTCCATTATAAAAAAATAAAAAATATGGAACCTCGTTGGTGACATTAACTTTTTGGACTAACTTGTATCGTAATGGTAAAAAAATTACTTTATAACATTATTTTGTTAGAGAAATAATGTTATAAAGTGATTTTTTTATTTTTTTTTCGGTATTGTGTTTATAAAGTATGCACATATAAATTCGTTTTGAATTTTATAATTCGAACTTTACGATATGAGAGTAGATAAAAAAACATTCATATTCGTGACACAGGTTAGCTTTACCGCCATTTGTTTGTTCTGCCGCCTGTTTTTAAAATCCGGAAAGAGTACTTATAATATGTGTGTAGATAAAGTAATGTATGCAACTGTACATAATTAGACCTTAAAAAACTCGTGTGATGTTATTATGAAACTCGCCTTCGGCTCGTTTCACAAAACCACACTCGTGTTTTAAGGACCCTCTTTATGTACCAGTTACATAAAATACTATTAGGCGGTCGTATACATTGTCAGCTTGACATTCTGGAATAGCAGTGATTCAATATGCTGTCTAAACTATGTCTTAAAATTAGACAATGAAGTATTAGTTCCTTTTAGTCTATTTAAGCGATGTGCACGTAGAATCGGGTCCATTATCTTAAGAGCACAACAATCATAAGAATTTAATCCTAAATGTGCCAAAACGTTGCCTACCCTGAGAACTAGGATGGAATATCCTATGCTAATAATTTCTCTGGGTGTCTTAACTTCACATCGGAACACACCAAGGTGAACACTGCTGCTTGGCGGTAGGTTACGGGAAAAGATAGTGTTAGCGATCCGGAGGGACTCTCTACAGTGGGCCTATGCCTAACGCACTCGCTATCGCAGTCGGCTTCAAAGTGGAACAATTTTTTTCATTTTGTATAAAGACTAGCCTTCGATTTTCAAAATGTAAACGATTGCGATTGCGTTAGGCAATAGCCCCTTCAATCCTAATGCAACTAAACACCACACAACATTAAGGCTTTAATGTATAAAACAATATTATAAGGCAATTTATTTTACTAAAGAGCAATTCTAAATTTAGAAGAATCATGAGCTCTATATAATTAATTTAATCATATTTCGCAATAGTTCACATCATTCAGTTAAGTCAACCCAAAACCTAATAAACTCGTTAAAAGTCCTAAAAGTTAGTATTTCCAAATCGCTTTACGCCCTAAGTTGCAAAGGTATAAGTGTCCGCGTGACCTAGGACTCGCAATCCTGGGATCGTCTGCAAAGTTAGATAGCTTGAAACCAACTTGGGTAAAGTTAAGAGTTAGGGGCAAAGGTTGGTTTTGTTTGCATTGTATGATAATAATTTTATTTAAAGGAGACTTAAAAGTGTAATTACCTATGTAATGAGTTTAGTGAACAAGTCTCACGAAAATTAAACTTTAAAAATCCAACTGCTGTTTGAATAATGTCGTCAATATAATGTAAGTTACCTGTGTATTTTATTTCACCAATTTGTTTGACGATTCCAACGACACCTCGCTTGACGAAATCAACCTTTACAAGGAAACCAAGAACCATACGTACAAGTCAAAAACACTACCGCGCTCCTTCAGCAGTCGGTTATTTATTTAATCGTATGGCTTTATTAAGCCGAGTCACGCACATGCACTATAGTTTTATATCTAAATTCTTCACCCATTGGGCCGCGTTATCAGTAAGGGTGAACAGATCCTGTGGGTCTCCATCATATTTTCGGATAGGGCAATCCTTTATAATGTGGTCTACCGTCTGCACGGGGGCACCGCAGTCACACGCCGGTGAATCTCTCCATCCACATTTGAACAGATAATCGGCGCTTCGCCCGTGTCCCGTTCGCAGTCTGTTCAGCTGGCACCATTCTCTTCTTGGGGCAGAAAAGCCGTTAGCAGTCGGTTAAAAAACAGCTATAGTCACCTAATTTATTTTTTTGGCATAGACAAGGCAAAGGAGCACACCAGCTACCTGATGATAAGTGTGATCTGGGACCCATAGACATTTTCATCTCATGACACAATCATAAGACTGCAATGAATTTATGCTAAAAGGCCGTATTAAAACGTTTCTTTGGCACAAAATGCAATAAATAAATAAATAATAAACTGATCTCGACTGTAACGCCAGTCTCGAGATGCGTCAAAAATGACAGTTTTCAATGGTTTGACGTTTACTTTTACGTATCTTGTGACGGGCGTCTCGGCCAAGACGAGTTTATTGATACGGCGGCCTTGAGACCGCCAATGTGTTGCCAGCCCTGAGTACTGAGATGGGATGCCTCTATGTTATTTATTTCACTGATTGTCTTAGCCTGCCTGCCTGAAACACAACAATACGAACACTGCTGCTTGATTGATGCTCAAATAAAAATTGCCTCGGAGACTGTATTATTTACCGTATCTATCTCTCCGGGCTAAAATCTATCATTGCTCTTACTACCTACGAGTATATGGGTATCGTGGATCTGTTGGGGCGTTAGCTATGATGGCGAAACAAACAAACAAACATACTTTCGCATTTACAATAATGTGAGTGAAATAGAAATAGAAATATAAATAATTTTATTTGCATAAACATAGGTACAGTATTGGTTGGAAAATAGTAGTACATCGAATGAATCTCTATGCTTTACCCTCAGGTGTACAAATTTGGAGTCCTGGTTATTTTTTAAAGCAGGATGGTAAAATTAATTAATTTAATTAAGTAGGAACAAAAAACAAAAAACAAAAAAAAAAGAATATCAAAATAAACAACTGACTTATTCTACAAAAACTACAATCCTTAGATAATGACTTATAATAGCCTAGTTACTAAATGAGAAAATCCTTGACTGAATAGTAACATTTATCTATTAGAAGTTCAGCTAGTGAGTAATGATGATGCTGTTAGTGATCGTTTGCTGATAGAAAAGATACTTAAGCTAGGACGGAAAAATACGGATTTGTATAAAGAATAGGATCTAAGGAGGTTCCTTCACCGACGATATTATAATTCCATGATTGCATAACCCGTAATTAACTTTATCATAAACCCTATACATTGAATTTTGATAAGTACGCCATCTATTGGGTTTCTTTGGAAACGTAAGATACGGAACTGGTTTAGTTACTTCCATAAAACACCAGCAGATGACGCGCTTTAACAAAATCAAAGAAGGTGATATTTTATACGAAAATGTTTAAAACGTAAGCTTTATGTTTTAAAATTAAATTAAAAGGACCTAATTAAAGTTCATTCTGTAAGCTTTTGTCCATTTTAGTAACCTATTCGATGATTTATTTCGTTCTAATAGTTGTCGATTAGTCTCGCTACTCGCCGCTAGATGACAGCTCCAAACAAATCGAACGGAGCTGAAGTGAGCCATAGCTGTCAATGTATGTACAAGTATAATTCTGCCCTGCAGAGCCTAAACCGCAGTAAGTGCAAAAAGTTCATTTCGAGAAAACGTAAAAAATGTCTATGAAAAGTAATTTTTCTACCTTTCTAATGTTTTTTGATTTAATGATTGACTTTCAATCATTAACACAAGAAACATTAGAAAGGTAGAAACTTACTGCGGTTTAGGCTCTGCAGGGCAGAATTAAGTACACGTCTGTTTTATGTTTGCTGATGCTGTCGCGCTCTTTTCCCATTTTGCACAAATTTAAAGTATATACTTACTAGGTAGATACTCTTAAATAATAAGAGATTTTTTAATTTTTTCGTATAAAACTGAATATGTAGGTAGATACCTATATAAATCTTTAATATCTGCGCTCCAATATTATTTACCACATTAAATTGTATACATTATGTGTATTTAGAGGTCCTATACACTATTATAAGAAAATCATCCATGGCCACTGAAAAATAAAATGACAATAATGTTGATACAAACTTACCCTTACGCTTATATAAATTGTACCATTTTTCCATAGTCCTTAGAGTCTGAGGAATGAAATTGGCGGACTGTACTCAAATGTACAGCTACTTCTGAGTTTGACTGTACCAACCCACAAAAACATTGACAATGTTGTTAGGTACTTACCTACTTATATGTTTTGACAGAATTCTATTTTTTGTAGGTTCCGGAAGTAGTGTGTCTTTACTGAAATTATTGTAACATCACTAAATATCAGCCTGTTTAAACTTATTAATCAAATACAATAATATTACAGTTTGGATGCTGCATATCTTTAAACTCCGCAGATACACTACCTTCACAGCCAGCAAATGCTGAGTTGGGACCGTTTCGCAACATTAACACATGTCTATTCTCTTGTCTCATTTTCTTCATTTTTATTGCAACTTTTTGTTTTGTTGTGCGTTATTGTTGTGAATAAATGTTTTACTTACTTACTTACTTACTTACTATCCATCCGGTTATTTTGGGCGTAAAAGCATTACAAAAGACTCGGGCTTAAAATATCCTGGCTATTTGTTTTTCAAGGACCCTGACTTATAATTTAGACACAGTTAAAAACAAAAAAAATACTACAAACTTTTGTTTTTTACAGTTTTTTATACTTTTAAAAACCTAAAAGTTAATCTTTTTTCCCTACTTGTCTTTACTTGTTTTTGTCGTTATTAAAACGTCGTGTTTTGTTATTGACGCACGTAGGTGAACCTGAAGCTAAAGTCGTAAAGTAAAGGGTATAAAGTAATGATTAAATGCGTTCGTGTTGGGTTACGAATTGATTAACATGATTGATGATTGACCAAAATGTTGGTTGGCCGATTAATAAAAAAATCCTATTACGATATGGTTAACCACAAGTGACCTAGAAGCTTTCATAAAGTAAACGTTAGCTATTTTCGAAGGATGAATTAATGTAGAATTGACGTAAACCGTAAACCGATCATGTTAGTTTACAAAAATTACCTACTTACGTTAGCGTTACCGCATCTTGTTAAGTCACCCAGAAAGAGGTTTTTACGCCACTAGGTAGGTTTTCGGATTTAATTTATAATAATTAATTATTTTATCCGTGTGGTTACCGGGATAGAATAGTGCCACTCCATGTCTTCCCGTGGATGTCGTAAGAGGCGACTAAGGGAATAAAGGCTTGTAGTACTAGTTATTAGGCGATGGGCTTGCAACTTGTCACTAATACACTGGTTAACATCTTAGCCTGATTGTGCAAAATGTGGTTACAGAATTATCAACAAGTTATTAGAGTTGTTGTTTATTTTGTAGCTCTGCCTACCCCACTCTGGGAATGAAGGCGTGAGTTTATGTATGTATGTAATTAATTATTTAATAAAAAGAATTTGGAACCTGGGGCCTTAAAAAACTTGTCTATGCCGCAATCATAATCATAAAATATTATATTTTGGTTTTACACCTATTGCAATTGTATCGTCAACGTAAATATAGCTCTTATTTACTAGACAGTAATGGCGGCCGGATTAAAAACAATACTATATCAATACGTGTAGAAACAAAGTAAATGGTACCTGGTAGTGTTGTGCGCCTGCGCACGAAGCTCGCCGTCCTGGGTTCGGTTCCGGTACTTGCAAATGTTTGTTTGATGAGTGCGAGTATTTGTTAGTCTTGGATGTTCCTATCTGTTTAAGTGTTTACATAGGTTAGCTTGGGGCTAGTTCAATTTGTATAAGATTTACCCTTGATATTTATGATTCTACTGAGACACTTGTAATACAATAATAAAAATATAAAAATGTTAATTTAATTTCGAAAGTTGCTATAATATTATTTTGCATTATCCATATTATTTGTGGCTACACTAACAAACGCAAGGTACATTCATAAATAGCAGTTAAATACATTATTAGGTCCGCCATCTTGCGCCGCTTGCGACCAATCCACTCCCGCGCACAAATGACATGCAAAATTGCCCACAGCGTTGCAAATTGCAGACCCCAGCGTTCGAGTAAACGCTATGTTTGCACGTTATGTAGAAATACCGTTGGCTCATACATTAATACCTAAAGTAAAGTATACATATAATATTTTGCTTGAGTAAAAATTTAAATTATTATTCTCGAACGATTTTAACAATCATTGTATGAATAGTGTTAGAGTACGCACCGCTACAAAGCACCGAAAAGTAATGTTATTGTATTGTTTTAACTCAGTCACAACTGTCAAGTAATTAACAGCTATCATAACGCTACCAATTCTATAATATATTAAAACAAAAACAAAATTACTTGAAAACGTCTTTAATGTCTAAAGGGCCCGTCGAGGTCTTATATCTTACAGACAAAAATGCTTGGCTAAAACCGAAATTTAGTTAATAATAATTGGTTCAAATGTAAAAGCTTTATATTGTCTAGGGGACACCGTTGATGTACAAAACTATATCGAAACTTTTATGTGGTCGTCTTGCACCGCCTTATATATGTAGACATAAGGTAGGTACCTAGGTGTTTTTTTTTGTTTTTCTCCCTCTATCTTTCTGGTAATATTTTTGGCATGTTTTCATGCTGAACTACGCATGTTATTTGACATAATATTTAATTTAATATTATAATGTTAAACTAAGTAACATTACAATATGAAATAGTTATGTTAAAAAATGACTGAGTGTTGAGTTTCATGCGGCGTTTTTTCTCAGCAATGATTTTCTCTTGGGAAGTGCTGATCGATTTAATATGTCTTTTATCAAAGCAAAGTTTTACAATACTTTATTAGATTTCGATTTTCTGTGTTTTGTACAAGTAATAATTCTCTTGTTTAGCCCCATTGAATATAAAAAGGACTATCTACTGTACATTGTGCCGTTTCAAAAAAAGGCCACCTTGCCAGAATGTAGTAAATGTATAGATACTTGTAGCCAATCACTGAAAATTGAGGTAATTCTACTAATATTATACTCGTAAATGTAAAAGTTTATGTATTAGTTGGTTATTTCTACGCGCTGAAACGGTTGCACGGATTAAAATTTGAAATGCAGATAGCTTATAATTAACACATAGGGTGTCAAATCAAACAAAATTACGTTTTACATTATATAAAATGTGTGTGCAATTAAGTACCGACCAAGCTCCCAAAAAAGAGAGAAAAACCATATAGGCTACTTTTCATCCCTAAGAAAATAATCATAACCGCAAGCAGAAGCTAGTTTAATCAATAAAGTATACTTATATGGAGAAAACAACATGGTTTCAGTTGAAGATAGCGTTCGATGAAATGACATTCGAGGAAATGATACAATCGATGAAGATGAATTCTATGAAATTATTGGGTACCGACCGTCTGAAAGTCTATCGATGGTATCGTAGTATTAAACGAATATACCAATTTGGACGCGTTTTTTTTTAAATAGAATGCTTGTTCAATCTGTGTGGTCCTTAGCTTAGTTTGATGAAAATCGGTTAAGCCGGTAAAGAGAAATCAGATTAGAAAGAAAGGGGTCGACTTTATAATTATGACGACACGTGTTAGCGTGTGTGACCCTGCCTATGAAGCTTGCGGTACGGGTTCAAATCCCGGTAAGTGCAGATATTTGTGTGTTTGTCTTAAATGTTTTCCATGTATTAAGTTTGTATACAAGTAAGTTTACCGTTGTCCATCGGTACCTATAAGTACTACAGGCTTAGAGCTGGGTACTACATCAATTCGTGTGAGACTGTCCCCCCGTGACTGTTGTTTCACATTACCACTACACACGGACACTGCAACCCTCAAGTGATTTACCCATACCACCCATACCCACCTCATTCTGCAACGCTCTATTACCCAGGATCCTACTCCGAGTCGATTAGCCCGGCATCCGTCGTTAGCCCAACCCTGCAGGCGATGTTAAATTACTTAGTAATTTCGTCCACGAATGACATTAATGGCATGTATCGACGGTCAGAATGTCATTTTGTAAATTGCTGTGTCCTGATTATAATTGTAATTGGTTGGGTCACGCAGCTCAAGGAATGTGGTGGTGCATAGGTATTATGTTGATCTATATTGATATTAAATATACGCAAATATGGGAGCGTTTTAACTGTTGGACTTTCAAGACAAAGTCAAACGTAACTGTTAAACATCTGAAAAATGTCATTTGAAACAGTTTTCTTTAGTTATATGAGTACCTATTATTTGAAAAAAAGAGCGTACAAATTGTTTTTTACTTTCTATTAACATGGCTTATAGTCGCACAACTGTGATTATGTAAATAAATGATTAATTTTTACGCCCGAATTTAGATAATTGGATTTAAATCAATTTTGAATTTGTTTAACGATTGTCAAAACAGATAACAATAAAATGAAAGTAGTAAAATAATTAAAATTATAGCACTGTGCACTGTGCATTTAGACCGTGCCTATATACGGAAAAAAACAGCAATAAGAAATTAGTTTACGTAATATTTAATATTGTTTGCAAGAAATCCATTTCATATTCTAACTTACTCGATATTTACGTTCAAAGCGTAAAATCAACACATTATAATTTTAAAGATTTAGTGAATCTGTATTGAAAATTTGCAACAAAATTGGATTTCAGAGGCAATTATGTTGCGAATTTTGTATTCGTTGCTACTCGACAACACATGGTTATTATTATTAGCGAATGCTTTTACAACATATGGCTTGTTAAAAACCTTGGCTCCATATATTCTTCTAAAGTTAAGATGTCAGACCTAATATTACCAGTCCAATTTTAACTCCGGGATCCGATAACCTTTTAAAAAATTGTATTATCATTTGTTGGTAGTGAAATATACTTTAATATCTAATCAAAAGACGGCAACGACTGTTTGAGCCACTTGATTCAATATTCGAAGCTAAATCTTAAACCCGCATATTTACTATAATATAAACTATCCGTCTGCGTAGTAACGGGTTACGTTTTGAATTTGAATTTGAATTTATGTTTTTCAGTTGTATCAGCCCATTGGAACCCTGACCCACCATAGAACGGTGACACAGTGATATTTTGAAACAATTTGTTTGACAGTTCTTACGACTTGAATCTTAACGTCACTGTGACAGAGTTCTATGGTGGGTCCGGGTTCCAATGGGCTGATAGTACAATATGGTATTCCGTGTAGAATCTCAACCTTGATGTAGTTAATCATAATAATCATACGACATCGTATTTTTTGGAAAAGTTCCTATCGATCTTGCTTTCTCGGGCAGCTGTAAGGTCGATATTCTACAAGGTAAATACATATTGCTTTTGACGTGTTTTCGAATCGTCAACGTTTTGATAGCTCTTATTTACTTGACAATAATGGCGGCCGATTTACTAATTACTTATACCATAACAGGTCAAAGACAAAAATGGTTTTACTCTGTAGAATAGATGCCCAGTAAGTATGTCTTATTAAGCTAATTGAGAAAGCAAAAGGAATCCTACGTAAGGTCGAACTCCTAAGCAGCTGAATATTTTAGTACCGTGTCGCAGCTATTGATATAGGTAGGTACTAAATTTAAATCACTCCCACTTTGATACGTTATTGCGACAATGTACTAAAAAGTACAGGTACTTATGAGTTCGAATGTACTTATCCGACAAAAAACGATGTCGTATGATTGTTAGCTACATCTGAATGTTCGTTTGTGCGTGTCTTTAATTAAGTACTGTTTTATTCCTTACATCATTAACAAATGGATGACGCCATGAAACTCAATTATGTAAGTTATTAAGAAGCAAAAAATGCTAACCTTTTAAATAACCAGTCAAATAGGTACTGAAATAATGATCACGGATGTTGATTTGCCATTAAGTTCTTAGCTGGTTATATTTAATTGTTATTTGGATAATGAGTTGATCGTTGTATGTATCAATACACCCAGGTGTATGTTTTTTTCATACAAACCTTATGAAATATACTTAACGGTCGTGTATTCTCATACCTTACACAAACTTTTACTTGTGGGAGGACCTTGTACAGGGTCCGTCCGGGTTGGTACCACCATCTTATCCATTAACCTACCGCCAAGCAGCAGTTTGCATTGTTGTGTTCCGGTTTGGGGATAAGACAGCCGGTGAAATGACTAGCATAGAGGCATTCCATCTTGGTCCTCAGGGTTGGCAACGCATTTGCAGTCTTAGGATTGCGGTCTTGTGAATGCGAATGTGTATGGGTCACAGTTTTCTACTTACCATCAGGTGGCCTGTGTGCTCGTTTGCCTTCCTATGCCATAAAAAAAAAAAAACATCGTGACATGACATTTGTATATACTTTATCTCTTCTCTTTTTTATATATATATAATTCGTCTGTCCGTGTGTTGACAGTGGACTCCTCCTAAACTGCTGAACCGATTTGAATGTTTTTTTTTGTGTGTGTTCAAGTGTATTCGAGGATGGTTTAGATTCACAAATAAACCCGGCAGATGGCGCTGGAGTCGGTATCTAGGTTATTCTAATCGCTTGGTATATCATGCAGGACAATGTCTGTCGGGTCCGCTAGTAGTTTATAAAGAGGTATTAATTGTGTGTAAAAAAATCAACCGTTTTTTTTAAAATAGGAATTACAACTATCCCTGGCTAATTAAGGCTATTTTTATTTTTATTAAACCGTAGCAAACTGACGGCAGGTAGGTAGAAAACTAATAAGTACTTACAAAATTTAAATGTATTGGATAATAAATAAATAAATAACTTTATTCCGAGATTTATTATACTCGGTTTTTTGTTAAGTACAGGAAACCTTAAAAAGGGCGCATTTTAAGTTTAACACGCTATCGAATCCGAAATTGAGTTGTTAAAATAAGTTTCAATAAACTAAAGTAAACATTAAATATCAAGCCAAAATAATTCTAAGACCTTTTACGATCAATTTATTTGATCAAATTAAGCAAACCTAAATAAAATGTACTTTCTTCATAATTCCGTGTACCATTCAAAATTCAGATATTTTGCGGATTAGCAACGATTTATCGGTCTTAGCTTTGCAGTTCTAACATTGTAGTCTTGAGGATACATATCTATGGGTTACAGACTCCACGTATCATCAGGGGGCCGGTTGGCTCAGTTGCCTTCATCATCGTCGTCATGCCGCTAGTTAACGCGCAAATACAGATATTTGAAACTACAAAGTCGTATGTACTGCAAAGTAGTACCTACATTAAAGTTTACTAAATAAAACAAGGTCCAACAAGAAGTAGCTATTCAAGTAAGTAAGTAAGTAAACTCTTTATTGCACATAAATAAATCGTTTACAAAAAAAACAGTAATATGAAAATAAATAATGTACAAAGGCAAACTTATCCCTTTAAGGGATCTCTTCCAGCTATCCTTATAATGACTGGGTGAGGACAACGCACGAGGATGGCAAAAAACAAGTTAAGCTATCAAATATTGTTAATTTATATACACAACGTGATTATATAATGAAATATATAATAACTTTATAAATAGTCGAATATATAGATACAATAATAATATACATATAATATATATGTACCTAGATACTTACACCAACTAACAAACTTACCTAAGAGAAATAGTAAGTACTATAAAATGTATAAACAGTGAATAATAGAATTCATTCATTTAGGCATCTTTTTTCAAGATTCCCTAACGAGCCAACAGATAGGGACTGTTTTAAACTGAACGGAAGCTCGTGTGCCTATTTAGTAGGCATTTCCAGTAGGTAAGCAGGTGGTCGGCCTACCAAGTTATGGAATTATTCACTGACCTACTCAATTCCGTCAACTTTAACCCTTACATTCCATAAAACTAAACATTACACATTGTTATTATTTAAATAACACACATTTACTCGATAGTTGAACATAGTTGAACAATGTTCCAAGTCTAAGTGTAAATTGTTTTCATATTTCACTAAACGATAAACAAATAAGTATCAACGTACCCATGACGCATCTTAAAGATAAACTACGAAGCCAACGACCTGATCTACTCAGTAATTAAATAACATCATTAATCAAAGTACACGTGAGCCTTTTGTTTTTTATGTCTATTTTACTACAATGCTACTATAGACAAGGCGACGCCACAGAACGAAAGTGAATCCGCTTCTGAGAACCCATTATCATAAAACGTTTTCACTCTCACTTGTTGCTCTAATTATTTAGTTTTGGTAACAAAAGAAACCTCTTTTATCATCTTGTCTGGCGAGGGTCGATTAAATCAACGTTAGTTCGAAAAATATAGCGGTTTTATTTTATTTTAAGAAGCCACTCTACTTCACATTGTATCCAAAAAAAGTTTTAAGACGTGCAATGAACACGCAAACTTACGGCATAGAATAAACGTAATGTATCGCTAGCCAGTGAGTAAATGACGCAAGATTTCTTTAATTGAAACTTTTTCAAAAATAGAATCGAGGTGCAAAAACAATTGATTGGGTGATAAAAATATTTCCAGCTAGTGCGCACTAGGAATACTTCAGTAAAAACTCCAATATAAACTTAGGCAACGCGTAAGCCAGTGCAAAGCAAAATGCAGCTTATTGCAGAGACCTTAGAATTTACTAGAATTAACATTAGTAAGTTGGTTCCCCAATTATAGTTTTATCTTGTTTAATCACGTTAATCGGCTGAGAGTTTTCTCGCCGTAATGGCGATACTCATCGAATAGCAGATAATTGAATTTAATTCAGAGTATTCCGAGCTATCTAAATTGCGAAGTTCCGCTGATAATTCAACACTTTTTTATCGGGAACCGTTTGTTTAGTTTATGTGACTTCCACCAGCAATAAATAGCTCTTAATAATGTTTGTATGAAAGTTCTGATTTAAGTTTGGTAATACCGCGATAATTATCGTGTCAATCCCATTTATGACGGCTTATGGTGCGTTCCTATATTCAAAACCGTTGGTAGAGTTGTGACGTCTCGGTAAAATTTGACACATTTTGTACACGTAGCAAATGTCATAACGCTACTGCCCGTAAGGAAAACGATTCGTTTCTTGAATATAGGAACCGGGCATTAGTAGATTTGTAGAATTTGAAACAAGTCTCGAGTTAAGTCAGACAAAACTTGATAAGTATTTAATCAATTTGACCAAATTGTAAGTTTGTGCATTTAAAAAAAATACAATATTGTCCACTGATAAAGTTTTGTGGGATGGGTCTAGACTTGTGATCTCGAATCACCAATTCAACTGAATATAATTCCGAAAATCAAAAATTCAGCACCATGCTAATATATATTTACTAGTGAAATGTTCTGAATTTTATAAAAAAAGATCATTAAACGGCACACCTTTACAACTACTTACTCGTATTGTAATTAACATTACAAAAATGTCCCATGAAACCCCATGGCTGCTCCATTACGCGTCAGTCATTAAAGCCCCGCCCCGGATTTCTCAGAACCCCCGTTAATTTTTCACCACGAAGGCCGCAGCACTGACCCGGTTCTGCGACCCCGTTGGTTGACCCTAGGTCAACTTGCGTGACCGGCCTGCACACGTAGTTTACCAAGAAAATTGCTATTATTAGCCCTTATCGACGACATCAAACGATTTGTGGTTGAGTGTGTTTTAAAATGGACTTTTTAGTTTTTTACTGAAGGACGTGCTGAAACTAAATTTTTACTCAAATTGACGTGATTATATTTTAACACAACGTTTGTTAATATTAGATGGGCAAAGTGTTTTTACAAATTTAGCAAAATACGGAAGAGATAAGTTTTGCTTATGGTGGCGGGAGTTTGGTAGGTACCTACGAGCATTTATTATAGCACGTCATGGTCATCCTCGGGAGTACGCTTCTATCAGTATAAAAACATTTTGTATAATTTCATTTAACAAATCACGAAAAGCATAATGAACGTTTAGTATAAAAACCAATTGTATGAATTTAAGGATACGATCGAATAACATAACACTCATTTGTATAACTATCATTTTCTTGTTATTATGAATTTTAAGTCAATTTCATCTAACTAGGTTAGGTAAGGTTAGAACTGTGACCTTAGAAATAATTATTTTTTAATTTATGAACATTATAGATTTTTCCCGTGTGGTTGCCGGGTTAGAATAGTGCCACTCCATTTCTTCCCGTGGATGTCGTAAGAGGCGATTACGGGAATATAGGCTTGTAGTACTGTTAGGCGATGGGCTTGCAACCTGTCACTAATATGCTGGTAAACATCTTAGCCTATTTGTGCAAATTGTGGTTACTGAATTATCAACAACTTTTTAAGTTGTAATTCTATGTATAGCTCTGCCTAGCCAACTCTGGGATTACAGGCGTGAAGGTATGTATTTATGTAGTTTTTCAAATTATGCATTTCGTTTTATGCATCATTACTATTATATCGATGGTTTATTATTCAGATCGAAATTATACAATTCGTGTTATGTAAAATGATCATTAGACCATTTGTTTTTATGCTAAACATTACACATCCCATCCTCGGAGTAGCATATATCGAGCACGGGAAGTCTTTCAAGTGACTTGTTGAAGTTAATGAATCATTGTCATCTATGAGTCCTTACTCCTTAGTGGTAGCATTCATTCCTGGGTTATTACCGTGACATATTTATTTACGCAAAGTATAATAAATGAAAATTATTAGTGTAATGCGATGATAAGTTATCGTTTATTCTTGAAAAAAAACTCGGAGGAATTATTCAAATAGCATAAGTACATAAACTCACGCTTTCATTCCCAGAGTGGAGTAGACAGAGCTACAGAGTTACCAATCACTCCAAAAACTTGTTGATAATTATATGACCACATTTTCTACAATTAGGCTAAAATGTTTGCCAGTGTATTAGTGACAGTTTTGTTTTTTTTTATTAAATATATAAAAATAACCAGCCGGTATTTTTTTAACTGCCTCCTTTAAAAACCAGTTTTTAACAAATTATAATTATTCAGATAAGTAATAAGCTCTTCTTTATGCATTTCAGTTTAAGTCCTGACGTTGTTGATCGAAAAATACTTAAAGTTGCGGCAACTCTTTTCGACAGCGCAGTTGCGACTCTTGCGCCTCCCCTGAGGGCCTAGTCAAATTACATAACGCTACGTTGACGATTATAGCAAATCGACATAAATTTTAAATCGATAGAAAACAGAAAAGTTAGTAGTGTTTGCATCTTAGTTATAGACCCTGATGATGCTGACGTTGAGTGGTCATGTTTTTTTTTATTATTAGTAAAACTCTAAGAAATACACACTTCATTTAACTTTACAGTTTCTACGTTCAATAATAATACAATTTCCTGTTAATTAGAACCAAGTCAGTGGAATTCTAGTGGAGCAAAACTCAACATCATATGAATATGTAAAATCATCCCAGTTTCCAGTATTGACTAGAAACTATCGCAACCGTTAATGGAATATTGACATGCAATAACATGAGGATAATGATGCGTAAGCGTCAATGTAGTTCGAGCTATTCGAATGACGTCGAAAGAGTTCGTTTGCCTTCCGCTTTGCGTTAAGAGATCTGTATTATTATAAAAACAATTGAGTGCGGGGTATTTTTTCTGCGACATGTAAAACATGTAATAAGATTCTGCTATGCAGTTCATTTTACGTTGAGCGTAAAGGACAGAGCTATAGCAGTTATATAGCTCTGTCCTTTTCTTTCAGAGTAAACAGAACTGCATTGCTATGTCATAATAACCCCCCAGGTGGCTTAATTAAAAGGGCTACTCTATCCGATTAACTACTTATCTGTTGTTGGACCATAATGAATAGGCTTCAATGCCAGTTGCAAAACCCCTTTACTCCAAAAAGCTCCAAGTGGATTTTGGACTCTTCGCTCTTTTGATAGTTTATGTTGTTTACGTACAGTGAACTCAGTAAACATGCAAAGTTTAGCCTAGATAAATGTTTTGCCTGTTGTTGAGCCAATTACTATGTTGTTATCGCTTTTGTACCATCTTATAGACTCAGAGGGTGAAAACAAAAGCAAGTTTTTACTTGTGGGAGAACCTTGTGCAGGGTCCGTCCGGGTTGGTACCACCATCTTATCCATTAAATTACCGCCAAGCAGCAGTGTTTGCATTGTTGTGTTCCTGTTTGGGGATAAGAATGCCGGTGAAATGACTAGCATAGAGGCATTCCATCTTAGTCCTCAGGGTTGGCAACGCATTTGCAGTCTTGTGAATGCGAATGTCTATGGGTCACAGTTTTTACTTACCATCAGGTGGCCTGTATGCTAGTTTGCCTTACCATGCAATAAAAAAAAAACTAGTTTGGTAAGTATTTATGGTTTTTAACTCGGCTGCCACTGTCAAGTAAATAAAAGCTATCAAAACGTAGACCGGAGGCCATTTGCAACGTTAAAAGATGGCGGACGTGTAATTTGTTTTAGACTTTAATTTTTGGGTAATTAGGTGTTCAAAGTTCTTTTCTGATAGTGATTTGTACTTTTTATGCCTTTGTGTCGCACAGTGATTGAAGACTTGGACTTATTTCGTGTATCTGGCATCTTTCTTCTCGTTTCAAGTGGACTCGCAGTGGTGCAGAGGTTAAAACTATCTTGACCTCTGACATCCTAGAGAAGATTGGATTGTGTTTTATTGCTTTATTGATTTATACTCATATATACCTTGACACTGGCGAAATCACTTCACGTGGAAACGCCATATCCCTGCGGTAGTAGCTGTTAAAGTCGCCGCGGGGGCAAAAAAAAAAAAAAAAAAAAAAACGTAGACCATACGAAAACAGGGTTTCTATTCAACACGGTAAAAATAATATAGTTTTTGACATGTTATCGTATTTTCAAAGTTTTGATATGTTTTATTTCCTTGACAGTAATGGCGTCCGAGTTGAAATCAATATCGCTGAACATTTCTTTTACGAATGTTAACTGATAATAAATAATTTAATTACTTCTGTCAATTTGAAGTATTTGAACAAGCCATTACTTTCATTAATTAAAAGTGTTCTTACCAATCAGTCTTATGTAAGTGGTCTTATGAAATCTAACCGATACATTGTTTTTGTTCGACTTTTTTAGATAATCGTACATTGTGTCTGCAACCTTGCATTCAGCCTTGTACGGCCTCTTTGTCTCGTTATCGTCGGGATTTACCATTACTTGATACTTGAAGCTAGGCTGTCATCACGTTCGACATCGTTTTTTTACGGTCTATTGTATTTCCATTGCCTAGTATTAGTATAGTTAAACACTTAACTGAGAAACATGATAATTATGTTATTAGTCATCTGCTTACATAGATTAATTAATTGATTTTATCATTTTTAAATTAAGTTTAAATTTAACGATTTCTTAATTTTTATCACATTGTTAGAGTTATAAAGCTTTTTAAGGTTTTTAATGAACAATAGCAAGGGATAGTTGTGATGTGCGTGTGTCGCTTATGATCTTTTTAGTTTTTGTATATAATATACATAAAAAACTTTGTTTAAATATAATATTTTGTTTGAGAGGTTTATTTTCTACATAGGTAAATTTTTCTTTCAATTCCAGTCACTACTCGTAGGTTTTTCCAATTTAACGTCGTTGAGATGTCGGTAGATACGTCAGGTTTACCGATGAACCACTCAATTTGAACCTTGGTCACAAAACAATTGTTCTAATTGGGAGAACAAACCTACTGGTTTGCAGAACAAATCACTTGCACACATTTAGATACCATATTAAAAAAATGCAGATGTGATTACGTCTGTCTTGTTTTTATTACTACTGATAAGATACTAATTTAATTGTTGTTGTGACATAAAAATAACTTCTGTAGTCTGTAAATCAAACTAGATAAAACGATAAAATGTATCTAATAAGTCATAGAAAAAGGTACTTCGTTCATTAAATACAAAACGGACACATTCCAAAAACAGTCAGTGTTGAATTTTGAAATTAGAAGCTGTTCGTATAAGATTTTCAATACAAGAGAAGTTTATTTTGGAATGTGTTCGATTTGTATTCAATGAGCGACTTATTAAAAGAACTTTTTAAAAGCAACACTTTGCGTTAATTTTATATTAATTTTGAGCAATATATTTGCGGTATGATGTTTTAGAAAAAATATTTAATTGAAGGCCAGATCAGCCCCATTTTAAAAATAGTGGCCGGCCGTTCACTCTGCTCTAAATTTAACCCGTCCGCGTAAGTGATAAAACTATGATAAATGACGAGAGTCCTAAAATAGGCCCTATAGATTGATCAAATGATTTTGATAATTGTAGAATACTGACTATGAGCAATTAACCACTATCCCATCGAATGATAAGCGACAATAAAAATGCCAATCAATGATTGGGTTACAGTTAATTCGTTCTCGCTTTAAAGAGCCTAAAGTTATATTTTTATGAAGAAAGCGGGTACACTTATTTTGTAGTGCATTATTATAAATTAGCGAGACTTTCACTTTACCCGGACAAACGATGATTTCTGACACTTATATAATCCATCTCGATAAAAAACAATACAAGGAAATTACAATTCATAATAATAAGCAGTATAGTTTTTGTATTTCAGACAAGAAGTTAGTTAGACACGTAACAGTAAAAAATATTGAACAGCTCATCGATTTTGTTTTTGTAGTTTGCGGGTAAAAAGTATTTCTGTACATAACGTGTATTAAAATTACTTAGTATTACTAAAAGTACTTACATGGTATTGTGAATTTCTCTGGCGTAGCTTCTAGTTTTTTCTCGTAGGCAAACTTCTTCGCCTTTTTCCGCACATTTATTTTCTTGCATCATTTGACCTTTCGCTGGCCAACCACGGCGCCACGATGGTGGTTTCTCTCGTACTCGGTCGTTTGATCATCAAAAGCTGAGCAAATAAATGAATATCGTGACAGTTGGAACTAAAATATTCTTAAGCGATGACTACCATATTCGGGATCAGTATTTGGGTAAAAGTCTGTACAGAAATCGGCAACATAAAAATGTTATAAATTCTTCTCTGAACAGTGCCCCAATTTTTTCAAACTTAATTTGCTGAAGTATACAGCCATATACTGCTTAAAGGTGCATGGATCAAGTTAAAGTTGCTGGTAGAGTTGACTGTAGCTCAATTAGAAATTTTTCAATAAGGTTAGGCACCACCTTCAGAGGTGAGTGTTATTATGTCGCTATAATGTGGCAGCACTATAAGTGACTAAGGGGTGTTTTTTCGTGTATATTCGCGTCGTGACGAGTTTCAAAATATTTAAGATAATAAATTCCCAAAAACAAATAGCACTGACCTGATTTGAACCTGTAATACGATACGATAAGAGCTTGTTTTGCTTCTTCCCTACTAACAGCTTGGTCACCATATTACTCATAGTTGGAAACAGATATTATTATCTAATGGCAAAGTTTATCAGTTTCAATTATTATAATTCTGTTACTATTAAACAGCCACCTTCTGTGCAATTATAATATATGATATCCGGATTATGTTTTTTGTGCAGGAGTAATACTTATAGTTTATATACAGGGTGTCCGGTAAATAGTGGACTATCTTACAGGGTTGGATAGCTCAGCTCAGGAGTGGCCAAAATATCATAAATTATGTTTTGTAAAAGTCGCACCAAAAACGAGATATCTCAACTTTTCAAAATTTTGGAAATGCGGTACCTTGGTTCACCGTTTTCAATGCCGCGGCCACATTTATTAGAATTCTTCAGTTTCGTTTACTGTGAAAGATAGCTGTTTAAATTTGCTATAAGACCCTATCAACGGAAATAATAAAACGATAGCAGATTTTTTAATTTTTCAAATCAAATTTAAAGTTTAGGAATCTGAGTTTAACTTGCGGCAAGTTTAACATCTCACGGTGTAAAAAAAAAGTACTAAGACTTGTAGTGATGCTTTCCAAAAAATTGGCCTGGTTAATGGAGATTCTAAAATGATATAACAATTGAGTTTATTGATTACAGCAGCGAAGTTATTATTAAGTTTGTCCAACAAAGACCGAATTTTATCAAACTACCGAATTTAATAAACGACTTTTGCTTCCGTTTAAAATCAGGTTAACTGGTTCTAAATGTTTTAAAAGACAGTTTACATTAATGTGAAATACAACGACACTATGATAAAAGGTAATAACATACATTTTCTTAAATTTAAAGCAAGTGTTCGAATTGCTTGCCGCCTGCCCTAATGCAGGCTCGGCAGCGTTTCATGAACGACCTCTTGAGTTCTGAGGCATATCGTCGCTCACCAATTTGTCGGCTAGCTTCTGCGACTTTATCGTAGTGTCGTTGTATTTCACATTAATGTAAACTGTCTTTTAAAACATTTAGAACCAGCTAACCTGATTTTAAACGGAAGAAAAAGTCGTTTATTAAATTCGCTAGTTTGATAAAATTCAGTCTTTGTTGGACAAACTTAATAATAACTTCGCTGCTGTAATCAATAAACTCAATTGTTATATCATTTTAGAATCTCCATTAACCAGGCCAATTTTTTGGAAAGCAGCACTACAAGTTTTAGTGCTTTTTTTTACACGGTGCGATGTTAAACTTGCCACAAGTTAAACTCAGATTCCTAAACTTTAAATTTGATTTAAAAATATAAAAAAACTGCTATACTTTTATTGATTCCGTTGATAGGGTCTTATAGCAAATTTAAACAGCTATCTTTCACAGTAAACGAAACTGAAGAATTCTAATAAATGTGGCTGCGGCATCGAAAACGGTGAACCAGGGTACCGCATTTCCAAAATTTTTAAAAGTTGAGATATCTCGTTTTTGGTGCGACTTTTACTAAACATAATTTATGATATTTTGGCCACTCCTGAGCTGAGCTATCCAACCCTGTAAGGTAGTCCACTATTTACCGGACACCCTGTACATTAAAAAAAAAACGGCCATATCCTTGAATAGTGAATTTAATTTTTTAATTACTTATTTCAGGTAAATATTTAAAAAAAATGTAATTTAGAGCGAATCATGAGTCAAAAAGTCAAAGTATCAAAACTACTAAATTGCACCCAAGCACGCCGCGACTACATAGCTGATCGCTATTTCAATAATGGCGACCGAAAATAATCTTGATCGTTAGACGCCAGTAACGGTCGGCATAGTCGCGCATTCAATACCAAACCCCTTTACTTCCATACAGACTAGCCCCAACACGGGTCCTCGGTGCCTAACGTGAAAACACATTCAACACCAACGACACGCCGGACCTATTAAAATTACATACTAGCGCGCGTGACTGGCAAGGAATGGCTTAACAAACCTTACGCAACACTAACAGCCAAAAGCGTGTCGACCATAAGCCGCGCATTGTCTAACTCCACTGTTTGTCATTAAGACGTCAGTGTGGCACCGCCTTTACCGCGCGGCGATAACAACCAACACACGTTGTTGGGACGTTCAACATACAACTCGCTTTTTAAAATTACTTCTCGTATAATACGGACGTTCGATTTTCAACCGTATATCTTAGTAACAGTGACATTAGGATTAACGTCTATGGAACGTTATCAGTTGATTAAGAACGGTAACAGTGAAAGTTGGAATTGTGAGACGGTTTCGTTCTGTGCAAGATCGATTTCATAAAATCATACACGTGAATAATTCGTGAAGGAAATTCGTTGTTAATCGAATGTGTGGCGGTGTTGTTAAGTGAAATCATATACAAACAGTTTCTTTCCTGAAATAAGAATTTCTGGGGAGGTAAGATTCCATGTTACTTACCTACCGCTTAAGTGTGCGTCATATTTTGTTACTGACATAGTAACGCGTATCTAGTCGTAGTTTACATTGTACTTTGACCTTGAAGATTATTTATTAACTTGCGCGAGTAATCTTTGTTATATTTGTTTGATTTGAGGATTAATTAATACTTACATTATGGAATATTAATTTGTTAGATGACCCGTCTGTGCGTATTTATAAACAACGTATTTCGTTGCTTACTTCCATGCAGCTCTGCCAAGACCGTATGTACCTTACGCCGCGTAATGCCTGCGAGCGAACTGGTCATGTTTGACCATCGAGGTTAAAATATAGGGTTCTAGGTTGAATTTTAAGTGTAGGTAGTTAAGTTTTTAGTTTCGCTCACTCAGCTATTCTTTATTCAAAAAGAAAGGCCGATTGGAAGTACATTTTATAGTTTGATATAGATTTGACATTCCATATTTTCCAGGTCATCTCTTTTTTAGGGTTCCGTACCTGAAGGCAGCTCAACGGGACCCCATTTATATGCCTATGCCTCTCCGACCGTCCGTCCATCCGTCCTAACTTAAATGAACTGTATCTTTGGAACCTTAATAGATAGCAGATTGTTTTTTTTCAGAATATTTTTATTACGGCGCATTTACTATCAAATTAAAATTATTAAAAAAGTGTAGTCCTCAGACAGGAAACATTTTTTTTTTCAACGTATTTTTATTTTAATTTAGTCGTTAAAACGGTAAAACACGCAAGCGTCAAATCTGGTCTCATTATACCTAGTACCTACAAACTCTGAAGAAAGAACAGATACTAAAAAATGGTCAAGCGTGAGTTGGGCCTGCGCTGATTCGAATTCGAATTCAAATCGGAATATAATAATACCTTCTCTGCGGCGATACGGAACCATTGGTCCACATTCTTTTCTCATTTTGGCAGACAGTATAAAGAGACCAACTTTTAAGTCACACATAAGTATGGTCTGTACGCACTATAAGACATCTTATGTCCCCTGGGTTATTGTAATTTCAACCTTGCTGATCGAAGATAAGTGCGTTGACAACTGCTTTCATAAGAAACAACTGTGCTACTGGTTAGCATGCGGTTAATAAGTGGAACATTGTAGTATCTTACGCATGGATAAAGCCCGCTCCACATTCTCGACAAAACTACACGAGACTTGCCGAATACGAGAGTGTGGAGAGAGTATTCGTCTATGTTCGTATTGTCTCGCGTATATTCGTGTTGTCTCCATTTCGTGGCGGTAAAAAGGCAAAACATCAAAGGGCTCTCGTGAAGTCTCGTGTTTGCGCGAAACTACCCCTCCACACTCCCGCGCTCCCGCCAGTCGGCCGACGGCAACCTCAGGAAGCGCATGTGCGGTCTTTGGATGCGAGTCACAGTGGCGGCCAAATGGAATCACGATTTATTTAAAAGATATTAAAATGCAAATGTGAAGATTTAACAAAAGAAAAGATTTATTTCTAATTTTCCACGGACAAAGTAGCGGGCAGTAGTAATTAAGTGTATTCCACCGTCTTTTTATAACGTTTTTTTCACGGATATGTAAGTAATTGTAATATGCTAATCGAGGACGTCCATCTTGGATGAAAGTCCAATTACAACTGTGCAAGGCGAGAATGTGGTGGGCCGCTCTCGGTTTCGCCCGATCTCGGCACATATCTCTACAAAACAATCTCGTGTAGTTTTGTCGAGAATGTGGAGTGGGCTTAAGGCATTTCTTGTTGAACAAACGGTACCTGGGGCTGTATTCTACTCGGCAAAAGGATATGGCATATGGTATGTCATGGTATTGCTTGTAACTCGGCCATTACAGTCAAGTGAATAAGAGCTATAAAAACGTTGACGATACGATTACATTGTGGTGTCTTGACAAGTCATATTAAGCAATATTGTTTTACCGAGTAGAATAGACCCCTGTAACTCATCGTTTTGTATATCACCTTGATAATTGTATAAACGATACAACGAAAAAGAGGACATCAACATGACGTGTCGTCGTTGTAGGAGTGACATAGGCTACATAATTGGACAGTTGGCAAGTTTTGAATGACTTCTACTTACATAAAAGTTATTTTTTAAAGTTGAATGACGAAACCAACATTTAATTGATACACGGAACACTGCATTACTGACTCGAACATAGCCGGCTGCCGAAGGAGGAGGGTTATATGTGATTATTAGCCTATACATATATGTATGTTTGTTCCTTTGTGGCACTTTAGAAACTAGACGCATGGACCGAATTGGATGTTTCCTATGTCGATCGATTTGTATTAATCTTGTAAGTGTAACTAAAGATATGACAGTAATAAAAAAAAATGGCGATATCCATGCGCCATATTATAAAATAAAAAAAAGTCGACGAGTCATGTCGGGTATCGTTGAATAGGTATTTAAAAATCATCTTTAGGTTCCTTTCATATTTTTTCATTCTGAATGATCATCATTCCTATAAACTACATATTACCAGTCTTACCACAAGAGTCAGGAAGCTGATATTCGTCATGAAGAGAATACGCGACTGTGCCACCCCTAACGTACTTCGCATGGTTTATCACGCGCTCTGCCAGTCTATATTGCAGTACGGAGTAGCAGTGTGGGGCAGTGCTAGTAAGACCTATCTGATAGGATTAGAACGAGCACAAAGAGAAGTGATAACAGTTATGCTGAAAAAGCCGTTTCGCTATCCAACAGACTCGTTGTATCTAGAAACAAAACTCCTTAGAGTGCGGCAGCTCTTCGCCATTAAAGCAGTGACTTGCACACACAGCAACTTGTTAAAAGCTCAAAACTCTGCACTGTACCAAGAGATGCTGACTAAGCGTATTTTTAGGATTACCCTACCCCCATTCAGATCCGACATGGCTAGGAGATCCCCAGCCTTCTCCCACCATTACGTCTACAACAATATTTGCAAATACCATGATATTAAACATCTTACAAATTCCAAAGTTAAAAGCATACTAAAAAAATGGTTCCCCTCGTTGTCCTATGATGAGACAGAAATCCTTATAGGTAAATTATGCCTAACCTACGCAGGACACCCACATGCATAACATAAACATGCCCTACAACATACACACACACACACGCACACACAAACACAAACGCGAGCGAGGTCGCGCGCACACACACACATGCACACACGCACACACACTCGCTCACACACTTCACAAATACCTAAGTTTTGTATTGTAGACTCTTTGTTTATTTTATTATACTGTTTGATTCTTGCTAAATTAAAGTTTAAGTTTGTATCTTAGTTCACTTTTGAGAATTTTGTTTAATTTTTTATGTTTGTTTTGTCTCACTCTTGTCATATTATTATTTTTTTAAAGTTAAGTTCCTTGTATACTTCTAAGAATTTGTGTTATTTCTGTTTATTTTATTTTGTTAGATTCTTAAGTTTAAGTTCTTTTGGCACCTTTGATTGTTAATCGCACTAGCAGACGTCCAAGATACAGGCCCAGCCTAGTTTGGAGTCTGACAGATATTTTGATGTAATGAAACCTGTTTTATTAAATAAACGATTTGATTTGATTCGATTTGATTTAGGATTTATAACGATTTAAAGTTGATTAGCAACAGTCGGTCTATTCCGACTAGTTACATTGTTAGTTCCATTGATGTAACTAGATGTAATTTTTTTTCCGAGTAGTTACATTAATAATATGATATATATATATATATATATATATATATATATATATATATCGGAAAAAAAAGTCCATGTAGTTCCATTACGGAAACCATCTTCGTTCAATGTAACTACTAGGAAAAAAAATTCCATCTAGTTACATCAATGGAACTAACAATGTAACTAGTCGGAATATACCCAACAGTCGGCTTTTTGAAGCTTGCTTATTGTTGTTATTATCTATTTTATTAGAATGATTGACGTAGAACGTCAGACTGGCCTCGATAAGTCATGCAAAAAAAAAAAATGTTCAAAGAGCGGCAATTGAAGTATTTCGATGTTTATTTTTAGTCGTCGTTGTATATTTACCACTTGAAAATATATGGTTTATTGTTTTAATATCATGGTCAAGCTTAAGTCGCCTTTAGTTTGTACCATTTAAAGGTGTTTGAATTATGTCATTTCTAGTATCACAATCACTTCGTAAGACAAAATACGTGTGACTGCGTATGTCTGAATTTTTACGCGCAGGAAATCGTGGGTCAAAAGTATTAATTACATGCATATGTACATACATAAACTCACGCCTTTATTCCCAGAATGGGGTAGGCAGAGCTAAAGAATTACCAACAAGTCTTAAATCTTCTTGTTAATTCTGTAACCACATTTTGCACAAAGTAGGCTAAGATGTTTCCCAGTGTATTAGTGACAGGTGGTAAGCCCATCGCCTAACAGTACTGCAAGCCTATATTCCCTTAGTCGCCTCTTACGACATCCACGGGAAGACATGGAGTGGCACTATTCTAACCCGGTAACCACACGGGCTTTTTGTTGTTATTATCTTTTTTATTAGAATGATTGACGTAGAACCTCGGAGTGGCCTCGATCAGTCATGCAAAAAGAAAATAATTATATTCAAAGAGCGGCAATTGAAGTATTTCGATGTTTATTTTTAGTCGTCGTTGTATATTCACCACTTGAACATATGGTTTATTGTTTTTAATATCATGGTCAAGCTTAAGTCGCCTTTAGTTTGTACCATTTAAAGGTGTTTGAATCATGTCATTTCTAGTATCACAATCACTTCGTAAGACAAAATACCCTACTGCGTATGTCTGAATTTTTACGCGCAGGAAATCGCATGTCAAAAGTTTTAATTAAGTAATAAATAAGATAAGACTGTAGTGTTGATAAGCGACCGACATATTCCATGTACGTGAGCGAGACAAATAGAAGCTGTCAAGTTAGGTCACGAAAAACGATTAACATAAACGTAGGTTATTACGAGTAGGTAGTTTGCGGAATTCCCCAACGATAATGGTTTATAGCAAAGTCATAAGATTGTTATTTCAAACGATTCGCCCTGGATTTAAACTGTTGTTTACAATCCTATTTTCGGGAATGGGTTTTCCACCTGTGTGGAACAGAACACTTCTCTTATATAAGCAGTACATTTGAGATACGCGGTATTCGGTATTCGTGAATATTTCTCTGCCGACAGCGGACGTGTGAAAGCGTTCTAGAACATCGTTCGAAAATTGAACTTTTTTTAAACGTGAGTTTATGGCTTTGCGTGTTGCATATCGTTTTTGTGGCCAGTACCTTTTATAGTACATTGTGTATTAAGGTCGGTAAGTAAGGAATTACGATCGAGGCTCTAGTAGAAGCCCGAAGTCGAAGACTGAGGGCTTTCTGAGTCGAGGTTTGTAATTCCCGTACCGCCCGTGAAATATACAATGTTTTTCATCACATTTGCGAGTAAATAAATACACAAGTCAGCACAACTATTATTACGAATTACTTGAACTTTTTTTAAGCGGATGGCTGGTGGACTCCACAGATTATACAAATATTTCGTTCAGAAACGTTAAGGGCTAATACTTACGTAGTTATACATACAGCCCTGAAGGAGTGTAAAAAAAAACGACGTTTTGATTTAGAAAACTATTAAAATCGGTTATTAAGAACATTAATTGAGTATTTAAGTAACATGTAGCGAGATTGCAATGAAATTCCTGTTTAAATAACATTTTAAGACAATTTTTCAATTGCGTGTTAACTCTTTGCTTGAACTTGCATGACCAGTGTGCTGTGCCATAAATTAAAAAAAAATTACTTACCGACCTTGGGTTTCATGGTAAAAAGAAAGGTCGAGGGTTTTATATGGGGCATTGCGGCCAAGTTAACCTGTATGTTTAGATACTGTTTACATGCAAGTGTGATGAAAAATATGAAAAGTTGCTATTAACCGGCAATTAATTTTCGATCGCCCATTACCGCCTCAAACGAGTATTTTAATTGAGATATCCTTATTTTACAACACTGTAAAAAGTTTCCCTGTGTGACATCTTGCCAATAATGACGTAACATTATATCGGAGCGGAAACGTAATAGTAGTTTATGCAACTGATGCATAATGAGATGCCTTAAAGCACGAGTATGGTTTTATGAAACGAGTGGCAGCGAGTTTCATAATATGATCACACAAGTGTTTTAAGGCCTTATTATGTACAGTTGAATATTCTACTTTATCTACACACATATCATAAGCACTCTAAAGGTGGCGGTTCGCGCCGCGACAGGGACAAGCGACCGAGACAGGAGACCGTAACCGGAGACCGCGACAAGTGTCTCGGTCTCTTCTGCATATACTGTGGGTCGAGACCGAGACCGGCGACTGCGACAATTCTATTCTCGACCGAGAGACGTCAAGTATCGCAGAGTCTGTCGATGTAGTCAGTTGTGTTTGTGTCATGCATGAATCATGATGGAAAACCGAAAAATAATAGTAGAACTTCTATTGGAGGAAGAAGAAGACGAAGATTTGCTCTTATATTATTATTACAAATACAAAATTAAAAGAAGATTACCTATTAAGAAATTATATTTAACTAGAGGCCAAGAAGGATCATTTTCGCTATTAGTGAAGAAGCTTTTAATGTTTGATGAAAATATATTCAGGAAGTATTTTCGGCTGAATAAAACAGTTTGATTAGTGATTACGTATTAAATTT
Source organism: Acleris emargana (assembly GCA_927399475.2). NCBI lineage: Eukaryota > Metazoa > Arthropoda > Insecta > Lepidoptera > Tortricidae > Acleris > Acleris emargana. Next base: position 6,355,525 of record OV656847.1, read on the forward strand.
ACTGAAAAAAACAATTTCAGCTCTGTAGGAGTCTAGTTGTGCATCATATATCGGACGATGCTGTCTTATAAACTCAATCAGCGTTTCACATTCTTCATCAGTAAAATTCATTTTTAACAAGAAAACCCGTGTGCTTTGAGCGCGACACGAGACACTACTCGTCCGCGGCAGCGACCATCTCGCTGTCTCCTGTCTCCCGTCTCTGTCTCCCGTCTCTGTCTCCTGTCTCGGTCTCGTTCGCGAACTGTCGCTTATATGTTGCCTACCGTCAAGTGACGGTCGCAGTCTCCGGTCGCGGTCTCCTGTCTCGGTCGCTTGTCTCTGTCGCGGCGCGAACCGCCACCTTAAGATGGGTTCAGACCGTAGAGAAATGACCTGCACAATGGTTCTAGTGCTACCTGTTTTAGTTGTTTAAATTTTACAATCGTGGCTGCATTTATTATATCCGGCGAAGTGTGCATCGGTCTTTTCACCGTCCTACTTTCGTAACAGCAAAAAACCAACAAACAAATGACAACAATAATGCTGGCAATTAGATCCTCCGTCAAAAATAATGTTTTTTAAAAATCATAGACGAATGAAGTCCCTATTCTCATGTCACTCGAGGTCAAATGTCGTGCGATTTATATTAAAACACATACCGAATTGACGTTTTGTATCGATTACTGTTTTAATATCTATGGATACTAGAATAGAGACCCTGTTGAGTTTTTACAGCTGTTCCAAAATTACATTCATAACCTTGTAAAAATCGATACTGTAATAACATTACAGTACAGATTGTACCTACTACCACAGGCAGGAAAGTTCAAAGAGTAAAATAAAATTGGTTGTTATATTGCTGGTCATTTCCTACGGTTTTTGAACGCATAATAGAGCACTAATGATATAATCGTAGATAAAGTACTTAAGTAAATAATTTACGTCAATAGTTAACATAATGAAGACTGAGCGCAGGTGATAATTCATTCAGTTATATTTACAACTGTGTTGTATAGTTAACTAGCGACCCGCCCGCGGCTTCGCCCGCGTGGAATGTATTATACATATAAACCTTCCTTAAGAATCACTCTATCTATTAAAAAAAACCGCATCAAAATCCGTCGCGTAGTTTTAAAGATTTAAGCATACATAGGGACAGACAGCGCAAGCGACTTTGTTTTATACTATGTAGTGATTAATGTGTGGGATTATTACTTGCAAGCACACAATCAATGCAGCAGAATAGATAAGACTAATTGTAAATTTATCTAACTCGGGTTGTATAAACAAATAGCGATTTAGCAAAAAAAAAAAGCACCCAAATTCGAGTCAGAACACTTGGCCACGATAACTCATTCAATAAAATTTTATTTGAAACTTTATGTGACACGAAAGTTAGCCATAAAATTGTAGGGATATTCGTGGCACAACGGAACTTTTTTCGATTTCGTTGTTTGTATGGTTAACTGCGTTTAACTGTGGTCCAGCTTTTTGGTCCTTACTCGGTACGGAGCTCTAATAAGTAACCTTGAAGGAAAAACCACTTTTTCAATAAATATAATTATAACATTGTTATTATTTAAACTTACGTCATTATGTCGTCACATGTGTGATATAAGGTGACTTTTAATTTAATTTAAAAGCATTTGATTATTAATAGTACATTATTGCCTAAGCAGTGAATCAGGCAATTGGCGTTCCTGCCGAGGCATAAATAGTGCTTTTCTCAAAAATCGCAAGAAAAAAATTGTGTTTTCAATTGCAAACAAACAAAATCTTCACATGAAGAAACTATTACTTCTTCTTTTTTCTTTATGGCGAAAAAACTATTACTCTTTACCGCCTTTATGTTTATGACAAGGAGAAACGCAAGCTTTTTTATTTAAAAAAACTCAAGCTATTCCAGACACAGATAAAAAAAGTTACGTTTCGAATAAAATATGGATGTAAGTATAAGACTTGTGCCCTGCTTTTATTATGGCCGTTTTTACTTTTTTTAAAGTTACAGACTAGATAACAATGAAATTTGTATGCAACATTGCGGGCTTGTGTAGCGAGCACGCAATGTATTTTTTTTTAATTTGGAAACTGTCCGTAAACTGTGTACTTCGCGTCTCAGTATGGAATTAGTAATGTCAACTTTTCCGGTCATTTTAGAGAAAATTCAATGTTCTTATGTCACCTTCAGAACAATAGTGACCTAATCCAGAAATGTTTAAATCTCGAGTTTGGTCTCTATAATAATAACTCTATGACTTGAAGTTTGAAAGCTGAAATTTTGAATAAGGTCACTATGGTTCTGAAGATGCGATGTGCCGTACATAAGCTGAGTAGGTATGCTCAGCCCAGTGCCATTTTTATTAGATTTTTATAAAACTGTTCCTAAATGCGATACACTCTAGAACGTTACACTTTCTACAAACATTATAAACGTAATCGTTATAATGTATACGCTAATATGAACCTAATACTTTAACAACAGAACTTAACCACAATAGAAATATTTATTAGTGTTAAGTGCTTGTCATATTAACGCAAGGTTTTCAAGATAAAGTTTTATCACGTCGAGTTGGCAGGGAATCAAGATTGTGTAAAAATAGGTTCAACTTTAAAATACGAAAGAATAGACATTTCATTGTTGATTTAAATTTAAATTTTGTTTTGAATTTCTTATAATTCCAGTTTTTCTCTTTTAACCGCCAGGGTTGGCAGGTAGAACTAGCCATATACATTTAGACTGCCAGTTGGACGTGATATTAGGACCTATAAAAAAGTTGTTCTAAAGATAAAACTTGCGCAGATTTTTTTATAATGATTCTACGTGTTTGCCAAATAAATGTCAGTTCATATATTTAAAAAAACGGTTACCGCCTGGTAAGCATTGCCAAAACAGCGTCCAATAACTTGTCAAATTAAATGAAATTGTCGGACCATGTTCCATCACCGTTATTACAAATAGTTATACTTAACCTATCTCAAAAAACCATAAGTACCTATGTGCCATTTTTTTTCCTAGTTTGAGTACCTACGAAACCATAAAAATTAACAACTCGCATCTCCATCCTTTGCTTATTGAGAGACAAAAAGTAATACTCATGATTGCATTCTGTTCGAGAACCTATGTTAATACCTGCGTATTCCTCTTTGTGATACTTACCGTAATGGCCAGTGGTTTTTAAAAATCCTATAAATAATAAATTTTAATACATACATACATACATTAAATCACGCCTGTTTCCCAGAGGGGTAGGCAGAGACCACTTCTTTCCACTTGCTACGAACTTGACACATTTCTTTCGCTTCTTCCACATTCACACATCGAGTCATGCACGCACGTCGGTTTCGGGTACTTAAGATTCGGCCCTTTTCCAGTATTTCTCCGATTTGATTCGAAAAAGTACGCCTACTACCCTTCCGACCCTTCCACTCATTAATTTTTTAATTAATTAAATTAATTTTAATAAGTCCTATAAATAATAAATTAACGCAGTTTTCACACTGATCCATTAAGCCGAAAATAATCACTTCAATAATAAACACGAGTAGACGTTTTTCTCAAGTGTGCAGCGTGTTTTTAGCGTCTTTACTTTGCACCAATTAATTATTCTAGTTGGCTATAAAGTCTTCAAATAAATTAAAGATAACAAGTGGCCTGGCGCCACAACCAATATAAATTCATTTTCATGTGTGATAAACTCTGTCAACTGATATTTGTGTAATATAATGTTACTAAGGAATAGATTGGATTCAAGGTTTTTATCAAACTAGCTGTTGCTCGTGAATCAGTCCGGGATGAAAAGTACCCTATGTCCTTCTCCGGGGCTAAAGCTATATCCATACCAAATTCCAATAAACTCGGTTAAGCGGTTTTGCCTAGTCAGTGCAACAAACAGACAGTCTTACTTTCACATAATGATGTGTACTATATTATGGTATGGCTTAACATATTTATTTATTTATTTATTTATATGACTCCTCTCTTACAGTGGGGATGTCGACATGACTTTGGTTCCATGGAGGATGGGACGGGTGTTTGTTTGGGACATGGGACCACAAAAAGCGCTAATAATATATATAATATAATAGCCAAGTTATCACCATATTTTTTCGGAACCCTGAGCTTTCCAATCGACTGGTCCATGAGACGGATGACCAAAAACGTGGCAGCTTTCTCGCACAAAATTTTGAGAGCGAGAAAATGCTGTTAGCATCTTTGGCACGATGCCATGGGGTACTTAGAAGTAATAAGTTTATATTTAATTAATTGACCGTGTATGGTAGGTGTGAGAGTGTATTTCAAGCGCACGTCTTCTAATTTTTTTGATCGAAAATGGGTTTGCGTTTGTCCTCATAGAACTTTTTCCCATCTTCCATAGAATCATAGAATCAAAGTCATGCCGTCTCACCCCTTGCCATTGGAGGAGGGCAGATACACACAAAGTATGCAAACTAAAGTACCTATATGCAATTTAGCTCAACTCTAACTCTATGGAAGTCCGATATATCATACATACATAGAGCTCCGTTTCTTAATTAAGGTCAAATGTGAATGACCATCGATTGCAACCGTTATAAAGATCGCCATCTGGCTCCTTATTAAAGAATTAATAATATGATAAGTATAAAGTGGACTGGACTACCATTTAAAAGTCGCGGCTCAACGCAGACACTGTTTTCTCATTCACATACGTAAACTAAATTAGGCGGTCTGCCTACGCTGGTTATGACTCATTTGGCTGTTCATGTCTATCCGATTCTAAAGTGAAGCATGCAAGGAACGGTTCCACTGTCAGCGAAAAATTATCAATTGGGCATTTTGATGCCCATAGGTACCATAGAAATGAAAAATTAACATCAATTTTAAAAACTTGCAGATTTTTTTAGATAATTTTACAGAAGCCTCACGATAGATCAAACTTTAAGTTGTAAATCTACTCAATTAAAAAAATAAGTGATACATGAAATTGCTGCTGAAATTACCACTTCGTTACCAGTCTCCAAGTCCCCGTGCAAATTAACGCCCACAGCCTTTTCTTACCCAGCCCCACACAATTTGGTATAAAACGTTATTCTAGGCCACTAGGGACTTTGTCAACGTGACGTTGTAATCCAAATCATAGGAAGTCTCTAACGTTTTGGCTGTCAGCGTCACTTTAACAAAGTCTCAAGTGGCCTAGGCATCAAATTGGTTGACTGTACAGTAAAGGACACTGTACCTGACGATACTTAAAACATCCCGTCACATCACATTTTTCAGACATTTTAGCGGGTTCGTTTTTTTTGAAAATCCAATGCATCCCATTTTTATGGGCACGCTGTCCGGTTCGATCTATCTGCAGCTGACTGTACCTATTTACCTATGTCTTATTCACATTGCTACAAGAGCGAAACAGGAACGTCTTTCAGTTTCTCTTACGTACATCAAAATAGGACTGCGCAATTGTTCTTAGTGTTTTTATTTACAAATTAAATGTACCCATCTTGGATATTGATGTCATCGCCATTCAAAATACTTGAAGTTAAGAGAAAGTAAGTAGTAAACCGGGCTTAATAAACATGAATAAAAGATGAAATTACCTCGAGCAAGAATTTTTACCTCCCCGAGTAAGTAGCGTTAGCGTAACGTCATCAAAAAATCGTATGCGATTGGATTCAGCGCCACGTACATATTTAGAACAAAAATTTCCCAGCGCTTTGACATTGACATTGACTTTCGTAGAAGTAGTCATCAAGTGCTACGAATAATTTCGTGAAAATATAGTCCACGTTTTCGAATAGTAAAGCGTCGGTGATACTGCAATAAATAACGCATAACCAACTAATTCAATAAGTTGCAAAATGTACCTTATTGGCTTACTAGCTAAGGTGTAATTTTTCATCTTATATAATAAGTGCGTTACGCGATTATTGCACTATCAACGACGAAAGGCGATTCGAAACTTGACATACCTATTATGATTTAAATGTTCATGCTGCTGGAGCTACTGTTTTCTAATTATCATACGTAAACGGAATGAGGCGGTCTGCCTACGCTGGTTCTGACTCATTTGGCTGGTCATGTCCTTACGATTCTATAGTGAAGTACGCAAGGCACGGTTCCACTGTCAGCGGGACGAAAACAATTACATAATTGACGAATTCGATGACGCGCTGGCCTAGTTGGTAGTTACCCTGCCTGCGAAGCTAGCGGTCCTGAGTCCAAATCCCGGTAAGGGCAGATATTAATGTGATGAGCGCGAATATTTTTTCGTGAGTCATGGATGTTCTCAATTTATATCGTTGTCTAGTACCTGACAGTGTCGTTGCGGGAAAAATCAATATATATTAAATGTTCCCGTGTGCAAACAGCTCCAAATTTAAATCGATCTAATTAAATATTTAAACAGCAACATTACATACATACATACATACCTTCACGCCTTCATTCCCAGAGTGGGGTAGGCAGAGCTACAGAATTACCACCAACTCTAAAAACTTGTTGATAACTCGGTAACCACAATTTGCAAATTAGGCTAAGATGTTTAACAGTGTATCTTAGTGACAGGTAGCAAGCCCATCGCCTAACAGTACTACAAGCCTTTATTCCTATTATCATTATTTACATTATCGATCTAATAATTACCATTTAAAACTTTAATCGTGAGTAACTACGCTTAAAATAATGAACAGAGAGCGATAATACAATTCTAAATGATTTATCTATTTTGCGTTCCATTTCTTTCTCTGTTTTTAAAATTACATTACGATACATGCACCATTTTACTAAAACAGGCCAAACAGCTCGCACGAATTTCTAGCAACATAATTATAACCAACTACGTATACTAAAAAAACCGTATGTTTAACCGAAAAAAGTAGTGAATGTTTATGAGTTCATGACATTCACTACTTTGCACCATACTATACGAACACCTAACGATAGAAACGTAGACGTAAATATAGTAAATTAATTAAATAGTAGGTAATATTCAATCAATAAACGTGAATATTTTGGCTTTTACTGTTTATCAAGCACTTTATGATACTTTTCGTTATCTATCGTAAGTATAAGTTAAGGATGCACGCGTTAAAATGTGTTTTGTGCGCTCTGACTACTGTAACTCGCCGGTGTGGCGCGTCCACTCGTTCGACCGACCGAGAGAAGTTTTCAAGATAATAATACCCCAGAAATCCCAAAATTCTGACACGTCTTTATTGCTAGAAGGCAAGCTTGTCAGATATTTTCGACACAACGTTGGACAATGTATTGCTGGTGACTGTACATAATCTTCGGTTGACAGGTGTGACTAAAAATGGAATCATTATTTATAATTAAGTGGAAGCCATTAATTATGAGAATACTGAATCATTTCTATATTGGTACTCCTTCAATATGGGTTTCACGATCATGAGTATCATGACAGTATTAAGCTTCAATTGGGCGAGCCACAAACATTTCCAAAAAATATGTGTACGTGTAATGATAATGAGCATACACCGGATTGACGGAGGCAAAAATGTACCTGTACTAGTGATTCATTAAATAGGTATCGACTAAGTTTATCGACAACTTTTTTCGTGACATTATGGTTATTACATTTCTTGCAAAAGTAATTCCATGAAGATAAACGATCTTTATTCTTTCGATTCATTATTAACCGACTTAAAAAACAAAAAAGGTTCTCAATTCGTCGGAATGCTAAAGAATATTAGTACTGAATTAATTTGTTATTAAATGTAATTTCAATGGTTGTCACAAGTGACTCGAGTCAATGTCAGATACCGGTTGTTTATAGTTGCGACACTTAGAAATAAAAGAGGTTTACAAATAATTAAAAGGTATTCAAACTTTGCCATTACTTATGATAATGATGATTAAAAATTGCTTTTTATCGATGCCGATAAACTTAGTCGACATTTAATGAATAACTAGCACTGGTATATTTTTGCCCCTGTCAATCCGGTGTTTGATAATGAGTCAGTTTATTAGTTTAATAAACTATTAGTAATTATACACGCATTATATTTAATAACGAGACCAAGCGTTGTTACGTTTATTAGTGAATCGAGGTCCGTTGGGCTTGAACGTGTTAAGGAAGATCGTGTATTGTTTGAATTAAATGTGGATATCGTCATTGCTTTGAAAAAACCTCGTATCTCATATTTCGTCAAGTACGATTTGAAACTTAAACGTGAAGGGAATTAAGTTCAAACTCATACATCTCGAAATTTCAGATACGAGCTTTTTCTAAAGTAGTAACGATATATTCTTTACAAAACTAATTAAAGAATATTGGATAACAAAAAGTGAATTTTTGTAAGTATTTATTTTTAATTTGTAAGCTAATGTAAGAGTTAGTTTATGTAGCTTTGGTATGGAATTCTGTTGGTAATGTAAAATTGGTAAGGATTGTTCGCTGTGATTGTTCTTGAATTTTGAGACGTTTGTAAGAAAAAATGGCTGTCTACTTTTTACTACTGAAGTTATAAAAGATATTCCTTTAGTTTGTGTTAAAACATAGTAATTACTTATTATTTGTAAAGGTACATAATTGACGATTTATAGACGGGCAATTAAAATTTTCACTTTTTTTTTTTATGGCATAAGATGGCAATCGAGCACACAGGCCACCTGATGGTAAGTGGAAACTGTGACCCATAGACATTCGCATTCACAAGACTGCAAATGCACTGCCAACCCTGAGGACTAAGACATTCATACAAACTTTAATTTAGACATAAAGATTCGTACAATTTTTGCTTTTAACTGTTGTAATATTTCTCTTTGTCGAGTGAGCAAAAATAGTAGCTTTTTCGGCATTCATTTCGAAACACTAATGGTGCTCCCACACTGCGGTTATAAAATGTTACATTACGTTACGAAACATTTTATAACACTACAGTATTCTACTCAATCTAAGAATGTTGTCGTGTTATAAAATGCTTGATAACTTATAATGATAACGTTATATAACCGCAGTGCGTAAGCACCCTTAAAATATTACATACATACACATACATACCTTCACGCCTGTAATCCCAGAATGGGGTAGGCAGAGCTACAGAATTAACTACAACTTTAAAATCTTGTTGATAATTCTGTAACCACATTCTGTACAAATAGGCCAAGATGTTTACCAGCGTATTAGTGACAGGTTGCAAGCCCATCGCCTAATAGTACTACAAGCCTTTATTCCCTTAGTCGCCTCTTACGACATCCACGGGAAGACATGGAGTGGCACTATTCTAACCCGGCAACCACACGGGATTAAAATATTACATTATACAAAAAAAATGAGCATACAACCCTGTACATTTACCTAAGTATCTTAGAGGGAAGATAATGCTTGTTACGTTTGTACGGTTGAACAACTGATCCGTTTTTTAAGCGTCCTAAATACTTATAGGTCGGAAACATATCTTCCGAGAAACTTTGATACTTTGACAGTTGATAAAGCATCCCTCCCTGTCGTGCTTATAGCGTCAGAAGGTGACAGCGGTTTATCCACGTTTTGTCACGCGATAAACGCGACCATCTAATAGGCTCGCAGAGCGAAAGGAGTAATCGTGTAAAAAACAACATTTCAGCCACAGTCAATGTCACAATGAAACTATTGGTCATTTCCACCGTTTTTTTTCGTACGATCGATAAAAGCTACCGCTTAGGAACAATTAGAAATAAAATGTTAGTTCGTCGGTCAAGGCCGGTAGGCCGCGTGATTTGTGTGGATACGATCGATATCGACTGTCGTGGGCCTCTCCTGTATCTACACGGTAAAACCATATAGCCTTAGGGATGCTATCGCATTTATTTATTAATTAAATCTTTATTGCACAGTACAGTATTTCTTTATCGCACAAGTTAAGATCAAAGCTGACTCTGCCAGCATCACGCTGAGTTGTGACCATTTCGTGACAAATTATGCATTGTATTAAATAATCTGTTCCGTGTTAATTAATGTTTATCACTAATAAACTATTTATTATATTTTCATTTCATTGTTCACTCGGCCGCCATTATTGTCAAGTAAATAAGAGCTATCGGAACTTTGACAATACTATAGCAAGTTAAAGGCAATATGGTTTTACCGAGAGAATAGAGGCCCTGGGCAAACATTCTAGTGCGGGTACGAACAGAGGGGTGTTATAAGTTTGTCGCCTTATGCTCCCGTCCTACCAAAGAAAGCAGCTAACTGCCAGTGTCATTTTCAAAGCATTCTATACTCTATAGGTAACGCCATTAAATTTAAAATGCTGATACTATTACTGTGCAGTTAGCCACCTTCTTTAGGACGGCAGAATGTATCTTTGGGTGTAAGTTCCGTTGTCAGTTAAAAGCTAGTTTAACTGGAGTGGATTAGTGCCCGGTTCCTATATTCAAGAAACGAATCGTTTTCCTTACGGGCAGTAGCGTTATGACATTTGCTACGTACAAAATGTGTCAAATTTTATCGAGACGTCACAATTCTACCAACGGTTTTGAATATAGGAACGCACCATAAGTCATCAACTCTAAAAGTAGGTGCCATATTTATATCGGGTTTCTTTAAATACTATATATAATAAGTAACAATTAGAAATTGATGTGTGGGAGTTAGTTTGTCGGTCAAAGCCTTAAAATAAAAATCTATAAACAAAACTTCTTATTGCTTATGCTAAGTATACAGTATAAGCATTAGATTTAAGTACGGAGGTGTGATATTTGTGGGTAGTTTCTAAGTTAGCATATTGAGGGTAGGTACGCCGTAGATCTCTTTTTCTTTAATTAAACGTATAAGCAACAGGTGTGTGAGATTTCTGCATCCTTTATTAAATACCCTAAGCACCCTTGTTGTACGATTTCTCACTCTTATAGGTCAATTATAAAATTACTTTTGATGTGGTATCGTATAGTCAATGTTACGGTAATTCTTATTTACTTGACAGTAATAGTGGCAGAATTACTATAGAATAAATTGAAAGACCAGCAATTTAATGTTGACTCGCAATCGAAGGATATCGACACCCCCGCCCAACCAAAACATACATAAATAAATATCAGAGAACGATGTGATATCCTAAACTATGCTCTTGGCTTATACTATGTGAAGTAAATAACGATAAACTTACTTTAACAGAGAAATTTATACACACTTAAGTACATAATATATAAAACATGTTGAGAACGAAAACTACAACCTACAAAAACTACTACTATAGAATACAAATAGATACCTAATCTGCTCCCGTATTTAGTACTTTTGATCTGATTTGTGACCTAATGGTCATTTTGTTAATCATAATTAATTACTAATTACATTGTTTTACAGCTTTATGGCGGACTAAATGAAGTAGGATATTATTTATCACTTAACTTTATTATAAAACTATATTATTATATCATTCACGTGTAATTTTCCACAATGTTTTTAGCAATACTTGTCTTGCTGCATGCCTATTTCACCAGCTGATCAATGTTCGGTGCCCGAGTTCAAGGTTGATGCCAATTTTAGTTTTGCTACTCTCCGGTAGATGTCAGAACAATTCCACAATTTTTACATAATAACCTTATACGAGTAATCTTCGTGAATGACAAATTCATAAAATAATGAAGAGTAAAATAAAAAGGGTATCAATTTAAACATGTAAAACACATCGTATTTCAGTTACAGTATTTGGCTAGTTCTTTTTCGCTCATGCTACTCGACGATAGATGTCGCTAGACGGCGCAATTAGCATTATTGTTTCAGTGTCTCGCTATGTTAAAGTTTTTAAGTATTCCTACGAGATGGCGCAGCTATGTAGTAAAATTATGCGCGTTTAGTATTCTGCAAACTCTACTTCACATGTATGCAAATTGCATGTATAAAACAGAACTTACTTCTTTTTTAATAGTTTTTTAATGTTATTTTTCTTACTAAAACTTTTGTTGCTAATTCAGATCATATTTTTGTATGTTTTTTTTTAGGTTTGATTGACTTGACCCTTCCAACCGAAATTCGTACTTGTCTTGGCGATATTGCTACTTATTAAATTCTTCACTTTGATTCGCTCTTAGTACTCCTATTATAAAGTTATAGTAAAACATATTAAATATGCTCAAGAACTGTAACAGGGCGTAACTTTCTTGAAAGTATTTTTCCAAGATACGATAGTTTATTTAAATTGGACAGAGTAAATGAGGCCCTGAATGACTCACTCACTAAAAAGTTCAATTTTCATCCGTACTGGAAAAATCGTTTACGAATTTCGAACGAACTGTTTCGAAATTCAAAAACCCGCGTCGACGCTGTGACGTTCCGAAGGCGTAGTCATCGTCACGATTCTGTGAACGAAATTGACGCGGTATTACGTATTACGAAGCGTGACGTAACGTTACACGGCGGTTCAAGGTCAGCACGCGGTTAATGGTATAAACCGATATCACACGATTATGCGGTATTCGCTTGTTATTTTTAGTCGTGTTTTATTTTTAATTTGTAGGAGTTGTTGACTGATTAGATTAACATGTTTATTTTAGAAATGAGTTTGTTTGTTGGTTCTGTGGTTGGTTCCTTATTTTTAACTTATGAATGTTTCGCACTATCTAAATGGTTGGACGAAACTAGAAAGGTTATGTCGCTGAAATATAAGAAATATTGCATTTTCAAATGCAATTATAAATTCTGCTCTTCTTAATCATCTGTGTTAGTTAATAATTATGTCAATGATTTGATAGAATAATTATAGAGTATGCGTATAAAGAAACATCTTCACAAACATTACTATTAAATGTAAAATGGAACTTATTGTACAATAATACAAACTGATATTATAAATGTGAACTCTGTCTTTCTGCCTGTTGTCTCTTTGTGACGCTTTCAAGGCTAAACCGTCGAACGTTATTCGATGAAATTTGGCATGTATTGAATTTGGTTCCTGAGGGAATAGCGATATCTAACGTCCGTGACGGAGTCAGGAGCAACAGCTAGCTACATCGAAGCATCGACCGGAAAATAATATGGTTCAGTTTTTTACTTAGTTGAAAGTTAAACTGGTAATAACCGATATTTGACTCTTTAATACTTGCAATGAAAGTAAAAATGTAGATTAGTTTTACTTTACCCTTAACTCGAAAGTGGATCTTTAAAGACAGATTCCATGAGATGAAGTTTATGTACTTTTATCAGTATTTTATTTTTACAAAAATCGAAGGACCTTCTCAATTCGTCGGAATCCAAATCAGACTAAAACTCAAGTTGTTTTTATTTATCGGATTATCCAATTGGAAGAACCTACTTTTTACATTTCACAAAAAAAAATGCTTATCAAATGAAAATGTACACGACACTTAAAAATAATAAGCTTAGGTCTACATGACAGAAGTATCATAATATGCATCATAATCATACATCGTTATCGCGGGAGCAAAAACGATTTGACAGTAGTCAAAGATTATGACAAATTAGGCAATAACAGAAGTGACACTCGTATCGAGAAACGTTTATACCTACGAGTTCAAAATGTATCATATTATTTCAAATGTCTTACCTCCGTATTTGACTTGATTAGTAGTACATATTTAAAGAGATTAGATACGCAATCCTAACCTCAACCTCTTCAGTCACTTTTCCTGCTACTTTAGACATTTGTCATTCTTGATTGATTTGATATGTACAAAAAGATACAAAAATATATCTAAATTAAATATGAAATATATTTAAAGAAATTAAACTAGTTCTGGACAAAAATATTTGACTTTTATATTATTTTATTAAAGCTGACACGTTGACTTATAAAAGCATTTACAAATTGTAAGACAAGTGTAATTGACTGTTTCCAGCGAAAATTTCGTGCAAGATATGAAGAACTTCTTAGAGGCTTAGAGTGTATAGGCAGAATATTCCGTTTATACTGAACCGACCATCTGTTATATCTGTTCTTTAATAGATTTGTTTTTGCTCCCGCGATAACGATGTATGATCATAATTAAAATCTTATTGTAAAAACCAAGTTACAGTCATCAATGTCCTCATAACCGTTAATCAATATGGCACAGTTCTAATTATAAAAAGATGATAATCTTCGCTCGTTAGGTTGGCATTGAGTAATCTCTGATGATCAACTCTTGCGCAGACGGTCTTCCCCGCTCCCAGACTGAGCTTACCTGAGCTGAACCTTGGACTTGATAATTAATCCGCTTTCTATATTCTGGGAAATTAACTTGAATCACTATATAACTGATGGCCTAGAAGGGTTGGGGGTTTTTTTACAATCATATTAATTAATATACAATACCTGAAATTTCATACATGTTAAATTTCATTACTGCAATTTTCCCCAATACTCTCCTGAAGAGGTATATTATTTCAAAAAATACTCTTTTAGTGCTCCGCTTCGTAACTATATATCCTAAGGGCCAATGTTAAAAAAAAAACACGTAATATACGATAATTCAAATCAAGATCTAATGCAAACGAATAAAAGTTAATTTTATTTTGTTTTTCTGACTTGAAATAGAAAATTGACATTATTTCATTTAAAATTGGTTCATTTTCCAAAAAAAAAGGTTATACTCGTATGGTGGACCTTATTAGACTATTACACATTTAAAATTTATCGTCTCTAGGTTTAGGCTGTTTTATATATAAATGAACGTTATCGCTAGTTAAATTTCATGTCATTATAAAACTCCTACGTTTCTACATAGTACACAAAATATTGGATTTCACAACACACTTACAGTCTCATAATTTTCGTCAAAAGTCAAATAATAGTCTGGTGTCTAAAACAAGGATTTGTTAAGCTAAAAGTTGGTTGGTTCATATTTCTTATTTGTTTGTTGCCCTTTTACTTTTTTATATGAAAATAATATAACTTTTAGTGAACGAACAAGTTATAAAAATCATAATAACTCGATATTTTGAATGGTTCAGTGTCGACTTTTCCATCACTTAGAGTCATTTGGAAGATAAGTTAAGTTCTTGGTGTTAATGATATCTTTGAATTTAACATACGGTCAAATGCGAGCCCAACTAGCACACAAAGGGTTCCGTACAATAGAAGTGAACACTGTGTAAAAATTACAACTGCCAGCCTATTCCGCTGACAGACAGATGAACGGAAGGTCAGTAATAGGACCCTATTACCGTTAGCACTAAAAATGAGAGTCGGGTGAGGACTAAAACGTTAGACCAAAGCTAAGCGTAGTTAACCATACAAACAACGATGACGGAAAAAGTTCCGGTGTGTGACGAAAAGTGTCTTTACAATTGTTTGTCAAATTTTGGTCACACAACGGAAAAGTTTAATAGAAAATGTAATTGCGTGAGTTATCGCGCCCAACTTTTCAAACCTTACCCAGTTGTCTTATGCCCGGTTCCTATATTCAAGAAACGAATCGTTTATCTTACGGGCAGTAGCGTTATGTTATGACATTAGCTACGTACAAAATGTGTCAAATTTTAACGAGACGTCACAATTCTACCAACGGTTTTGAATATAGGAACGCACTATTAGACAACATCAATGAACAAACAATATTGCGCGTAAAAGATAGTTATAATTAGAACGTTCTATAAATAAACGAATCAAAACATGATTACACAACGTACGTGTCGATGACCGCCGCGGATAGTCACAGGAAAATACTTAGTTAACTGCAGCTTCCGTTCTATTAATAAGTTTTCCTTATCCGGTGATAAACGAAGTACCGGTCGAAGGTCCATTCAATGAAGATGATAGAATACGTGTTACTATAGTGATGTCAGCATTCATAGATAAATGGGAAAATGAGGGGAAAATTAAGTAGAAAATAAATATGGGATTGAAATAGGGAGTGGGTCATAAGTTCAAAACTGTCAACGCCTGGGACCCTAGCCAAGATTATATGCTACGAACGATTTTCTCTTCTATCTCTCAAAATGTATGGGATGACAGTTGATGATGATGTCATCCCATTAATTTTAAGCTATTTTGAGCGATAGAATAAAGGTTTTAGATTTTCATGCATTTTTTTATGGCATAAAGAAGTTAAACGAACACACGGGTTACCTGATGTAAAGTGGGATCAAACAAAAACTGACCTTACTAACATAATTAATGAGATAGGTAGGTTTGTATAATGCGGTCACGGTGTGTAGTCTGACTCGCACTTGACCGTTTTTTTGTATCTATAGGTATCAGCCCAAATGAACGCTGTAACGCAACATAGAACAGTGTCACAGAGACATTTTAAAACAATGCTTGACATTTCTTATGGGTTGCATCATAGCGTCACTATGACACAGTTGTATGGTAGGTCATGGTTCTATTATGTTGATAGTACCAAGGACGATGTCTTAGTATAATATTGTAGCTTTGACTCATAAAGCAGAAATACCGCATAAAATTGCTTGCCTTAGTGGTTTTCCTCCCGTAATCCAATAAATCCTCCATAATTAATTATTCGTTAAACACATTTCCATACTTACTCAGTAATGAAACTTTTTCCAGTGAGTAAAGGACTATGTTAATTGAAAAATAACTTGCCGTTTCCTTAGTTTTTCAATGAATTACTTGATTGATTACTCATAGAAACAGTAGGTTTGTTTTAATGATTGTTAAACGTTTCCATGGGTCGAAAATGTGTTATTGCTTTTTAATATTGACTATTTGGTTAAACCCGCTAATGAAAAAATCTACCAAATTTAATTCATTATGTAACTATAGGTAATAAGTAATAACTAATGAATGATAAATCAATCACTTCAAATTTAAAATAAATTTAAAATAAAAATATTTTATAATTTAAAACAGGAATTGATTCATGATGATGTTGATGATATAGTTAAACAACATTATTTCTGTATAAATAAGTCATCACCAGAGGTCGGAATTCTCGTAGCATTTTTGAGCTGTCATAGGGACTTCTCATTTATCGACTTCCGATTATACATAATGTATATCGATAAATACAAAATACAATACCTATGTAAAATAATTATGATTTCGAGAAGAAATAAACAACATGCAGTCTTATCGCGACTGAGCGATCTCTTCGAGATAAACTTTGGATACCAACTTTTAGGAAATTTCTGAATAGAAATTAAAATAATAATATTTTATTATTTCTTATAAATAATTTGTGGATGAACTGAACTGATTAAATGTATAATTGTTAACTATACATTTTTCATTGCTTTCATTGCTGACCTCTATTTAACATTTTCAGCCACTCAAAAGTTATCTAAAAGAGATGGCTCCTTAGCGATAAGACCGCCTGTTGTTTACTTCTACTTTTAATCTTCTTTTCTTATGTTGTGTTGTGGTCTATAATGTATCAACGAAATATATATAATCGGAAGTCGATAAACGAGAAGTCCCTATGACAGCTCAAAAATGCTACGAGAATTCCGACCTCTGGTCATCACCATCATCATCAACATCATCAGCCGCGAGATGTCCACTGCTGGACTGCACTGCCTCTGACGGCCCTCTGCTTCTCGACCTTTATCAGATCGTCGGTCCACCTTGTGGAAGGCCTGCCGACACTTCGTCTCCCGGTTTGCAGTCGCCACCCTAGAACCTTCCCGCTCCAACGGTCACAGTCGTTGTTCGTGCTATTTCGTTAAAAGAATTTAACTACTCATACGCTAATCTGATAGACCTCTCTTTCATTATTAATAGTTACTAATACATTGAGTCACCTGCACTATTCACCTATGCACACTCAGGGCATTTAATTGATAATAAACAGTACATTTGACTCATTATACGTAATCTCATTATCCTATGTACCTCCATTTTCACCTCATCGGTTTTTCCGTTTCCACATATACGATTTCAGTGAAAAATACTATAACCACATTCGTTGACTCAGTGCGCAGTGAGTCATTTTTCATTCATCTCGATTTGTGAATGGAGAGACCAACGTCCATATTTGGTGAAATCTTTTGAGTTAAGACTTTGCACTTTAGAACCGTTTAAGAAGAAGACTGAAGCGTTTTATAAATAAAAAGGTAGGCCAAGCGTGATTTAAGAGGACCGTGAGGCTAAACCATACACAATGTGGAAAGGGTTCTCTCTCCTTAATCCTAGTCCGACTTTGAGATAATTATGTTGTAAATATAATCAGAAACAAGGTCTGTATGTTTTCTTCTCTTGGATTCATTAAAAATAAACAAACGGAAATCTTCAAACTTAGTTTTTCATAATATCTACAATGTATTATTCAAAAATCGTGGAAATCAGACAAGATTTAGGGGGTGGGAAACGTTACAGCCTGGAGCTAAAAATGTATAGTTTTTTTTACAGCTAGGCGATTTAGTTCGGTGTTAGGCACATTTTTGACTTGTAAAAGTGCCCGTACTTACTGAATAAACTTTTTTTTTTTGTCTTCCTCAAATCCTCTTATACGCAAATAGCGATGTAAATAAACTTAGTGCTCTTTTTGAGGAAAACAAAGGATATAGAAACTCCTTTAAAAACTATGTTATATTGATGCTTATATATTAATTAAATTAGTTTCTGTAGTTAACTTGAGTAAGACAAAAAGCAATAATATCAAAAAACAGAATTTAAAACCGTTAAACTACGATTGGAATTGAAATTGGCATTTCGACTAATTTAAGTCTCTTTGGAATAATAAAGTATACCTAAATACACTGCTTTTCATCAATTCCTTTGATTGTGTAGGGTACACACACATGTGGTCAAAATTTGAACTGCAGTTTAGCTGCAACATTGCAGTTTGGATGTTGTTTTATGCAGTTTGCCATGACTCCATCCAAACTGCTGATTGCCTGCAAGGAAGCCGTTTTGCCGCTACCATTATGACGAAGGCTCATTTTTGACTGAAACTTTGTGATGCCGGCCGTCCAAATATAGTTTAATAGACTGCAATAGAACAGATTTATAGAACTGCAATGAACATGCATTAATGTGCAGTATTTAGTCGATTGTAGACACTGTACAAATACTGAATCAAGCATATTTACAAATCTGCTTTTAAATACTGGGGGCCTATTTACAAAAGGGTATAAGTCGACTTATATCGTAATAAAAAGGGTTATGATCAGAGGGCGGAATATTCATGGCAAAAATCAAACGTCAATAGAGTTGAAATGTTACATTTTATCCACTTTTCCAGCTATCGATAAGTTGAATCTCCTTCTACATTACTGACTATTAACATTAACCTATTTGATTAGCAAGTTGCATCGCCATTAAAAGTAAATGGCATGGCAGTTAACTGGCATTTCTGCCACTAGTCTTTTTACGACTAATTCACGTATATGAAAAATGGTTTATTCAAAAAGAAAAACCTTATCCTTTTCTTACTTACAACGAAAATAATAATAACAATATACCTTCTGCTCTACATGTAAGGTAAGGTAATTTAAACTTTAAATGAACCGGTGC
Source organism: Acleris emargana (assembly GCA_927399475.2). NCBI lineage: Eukaryota > Metazoa > Arthropoda > Insecta > Lepidoptera > Tortricidae > Acleris > Acleris emargana. The sequence continues at coordinate 6,374,845 of OV656847.1, forward strand.
TTAAAGCGGTAAAGAACGATGATAGTTATTGATTTGATTATATTTCAAGTTTTTTGCAACATCCCATATGGAATAGAATTAACAATGCACTTTTTTATGTATATATTGGTTTTTCCTGTTGATCATCATTTGAGATCTATTTTTGTTACATACATACATAAATAAACTCACGCCTTCATTCCCAGAGTGGGGTAGGCAGAGCTACAGAATTACCAACAAGTCTTGAAACTTCTTAATATATATATTTTTGTTAATAATAAATAAATAAAGATACGCTTCGTAAATATAACTCATCGATAATCGATAAAATTCAACGTTCCAACTATATTGACGATTGATTTTTGCCATTAAAATTCCGCCCTCTAGTTATGATACATTAAAGGAGTAATACTAGACTAAAACCCATTTTTACTTGATCTCCAGGAGGCTTACCAGTTTTCACTAGGACCTCAGAATAATATTTCAGATGCAGAATGCCTGTAGACTCTTCACGTGACTAATGGACTCATTCCAATCCCGATCAATTGTAAGTTGGTCTCTCATTACTTTAATAAATTTCATCGAAGATATGGCGTGACCAGTCGAACCACTTGACAAATTGGTTTTGTAGACTTTGAATCACCATTTGTTTCCTGGTAAAGTTTGTACCATTTTTTTTCTCACTTTCCTGTTAATCCTCCTATTGGGCGATAACTGAAAATACGTATTTAAAAGATAAAGGCCCCAAGATAAATAAATAAAGTATCATAAAGGACCAAACCGATTTTTGAACCCTAACCTAAGAATCAGGCAGAAGGGAAAAAAAAATCGTTTGAGAACTAGGATGCTACAGACAATCACACAGATACATAGATAGACATAGAAATACACACGTTTACGCTAAAACGAACGTTTATTTTTGTCGTGGGTTATAAAAAAAAATGGGAGTTGTATTAACATTGCAGTCTCGATATTGTAGCTGTGAGATTATAACTGTGTATGGGTCTCCGATCTCACTATTATACAGGTGCCCTGATAGCTCGTTTGTCATCTCTATACCATAAAACCGGGCAAGAGCATGTCGGACCATGCTCAGTGTACCTCGCGACAAACCGCATACATACACAGGTCACGGGCAGTTTCGGTAGGTATAGGTATAAACTTTTATACCGTTTGTAACTCAAGAACCATTGAAGTCTACTTAGTAGTGATACTTTTTCTATTCAATTTATTATGTGTGCTTTCATTAGTATTTAGGGGGGGGGGGGGGGGTGCACTTGACTAACGTGTAGGAGAGGCACACTATGTGACTAATATGTATATTTATGCCAAATTACAGTTTTCTAGTACTAACAATATCTGAGCTAGACTGTGGACGGGTTAAACTGTAAGGGTTCCTAGTTAAACTACGGAACCCAAAAGAACCCAAAAAAAGACATACTGTAAACTCATAAAATTCCCCTATTCTTACTTCCCTTACCCCCTACCTTCGAGAGCTAAAAAGCTTAACTGAACCTATGTAAACAATACATCATGTTTATTGTTAATTATTAAAACAAACACTTGTCCTATGTAATTATGAAAAGTGATATTTAACAGAATGTAATCTTACTCCAGCCGCGATGATGCAATCAAGTACATAAGGTGACAAATATTTGAACAATTTGTGACTAATATAATGGTGACGACGATACAATTATGAAATTTTATAAAAGAACAGATGCTATTACGATATTCGGTATCCTCAGGCAATCGTCCAATGTTTACATTGCTTATACGTTCGTATCTACGTAGTAAGGCTTTTAGTCATTTAAAAGGTAAAATTCCCCGATCCCCTCAGGTGTGGAAACGAAATATGGCCGCTGACGCACGTAATAAAGAAAAAATACTTATATTTTAACTAAACTTTAATTTTATATTGAGAATTTTCCTATAAATTCACAAGATAAAGCACAAAAACACATAAAACGTCTATGGCCGCAGTTTTTTGACCAACGACCCGATAAATTGTTCAAAAAACATCCCACTGTAATATTTATTATAATATTTAGGTTTTAATTTCCGAACCTACTCGGGCAACTCATTTGGTCTGGTAACAAACAAACAAAAAAATACATAAGTATGTACAGTCAACCTTGCCACTTTAACGGTGTGTTTGAAATGCTATACAAAATTGTGAAACGATTGAAAGCGACAAGGACATAAATGATCACTTATTTATGCTGTTGACTGTACATAGTAAGTGCTTTATATTTAGTTTATAATATAATATCTATCCGAAATAATGGTAATTCCATTGCAGCTACGATTCGTGTCATTCGGATTTGCAGTTTAATTTATTTATTTCCACAATAATAGGCGCTACAGTTTTAGCCAAATCGCCTATCAAGTTAACAATTGTTACAGAAACATAAAGGATAACAGATATAAAAGATTTAAACAAAATAGTAGACGAGTACACCAATAGGGTTATTACGATTATTAAAACGAAAACGAAGTACACAAGAACGTACAAATACTATTTTTTTTAATATGCCAGCGGTTGTCTAGCACGTTGGTATCCTGGAGCTCGGCAAGTAGCGCGTTTATAAGCTCCACCGCGCGGGCTAATATTTTAGTAGGTACATGTAATTAGTCAAAATAATAAATCTGAATACTTCAATTGATTCTTCATCCACTAATATTATAAGACGAATGACGACGTTCGAAAAAGTACGGTGGCCCCTTCCGACCCTTCCACTCACTTTCGATCTGTATATTTCTCTATACATGTCGCTCATCCAATAGAATAATGACATAATTGCATTTTTAGCATGCATGTTATGTCATTGTTCCACGCGATAGACCTGACCTTTAGAACACTTATGACGGTAAAATTTCAAAACCCGATTTTTTGCAATTATGTCATTATTCTATTGGATGAGCGATGTATTTATATCGTTGCCTAGTACCCATAGCATAAGTCTAAAGCTTAGTTTGGGACTAGGTCAATTGGTGTGACATTGTACCCTGATATTTATTATTTATTTATTGAGATCTGAGTGACAAACCAGTCGCGGACACCATGTGCTAGCCGTTGCCTGCAAGCTTATTTGGGGCATCTTTATATTTCTCATCCCACAGAATACAGATGGAATTGCTATTCTACGAATATACAGGGAAGCAACTTAAATATTTCAAACCAAGTTGGGCATTATTTTGTTAACCGTAAGGAATTGTTTTTTTTACATTATTTTATGTAATATTTTTACTGCAAATGGTTTGATAAAGCAAAGAAATGCTTTGTAAACATTTACAAAAAAAATTACTTACACTTTTTTACACTAGTAGTGGTTTGTAATACAAAATTATGTTAACAATTTAAAGTTTAAACTAAACTTATTTAAATTAAAATAAAACTTACCTGTTCTGCTCAAATATTAAAGATGAAAATAATAATCACCACTTTAAAAAGAACAATAATATTATGTTATTTTTTAGTGCGGCTTCAATTATTTTTTTTTTTTTTTTATTATTATTACTGTGTTGCCATCCTTATTTTAATGATGTTTTTCTCTGTTCTGTTTTTTTTTTCTTGTGTTCGTCGAATAAATGTTTCTATTTCTAAATAGTACAATAACGCCTTTTTTATATTATCTTATAATTTATTTATATTTTTTGTTGTGATTCCTGGAATTTTGCATAAGTTTAACATATTTATTTGGTCATTCATCTTAAATTTTCACAGGAAACTAAACTGATTAATTCAGTTTTGTGGTTTAAATCTGTCGATATTAATGATATTGTTTGACATTTCTTACCAGAGATTCGTGATTTTCGGCACGTCCACGAAATACCATCTCTTCTTCTTTTTGGCCACGTAAGTCGTCTTACTATGTGGATATAACGGAATTTAGACCGCAGAGGTGCAGTTTTAAAATTATGCCGCGTTTTAAAGGTCTTCCAAAAGGTCGCCATGAGATATTTTAGGGCATGTAGGTAGAAGTTTACGGAGGAGCTCGTGTGCCACTTGATAGTAAGTGGCTTTTGATGTCACTTAGAAACTCAAAAAAATTGTCCTATAGGTTTTCTTGGGTCTAAATTATTTTCGGGTAACATCCTTTTAGGCTGAACTTACAAAAGTAAACATCTATTGGGTAGATAAGTTAGGTTAGTTCTTTATAATAATTTAAAAAACCGTTCTAGACTTATCGATTTTCGACCAAACAATACATTAGGACAAACGTATGTACAGTCGAACAACAATAAGGTTGAGTTTCCTATACGTTACAAATGATTTGGCGTCTTTTATGACATTGACGACTTCAAGCATGTTTTTTTGAAATAGGTCTAAAATTACCGTTTTCGACCATAATGTATGTAAACTCTTCCGATATAGACCCGCATCCTTATTCTGGCTCACGAACATGGTAGCCAGCCCTAACGACGGAGATGGGACCCGTTACACAATAATGTTTATAACAGTTAAACTTTCAAAGTTTATATTCTGTAAACATTTTCTTATCAGAATATCCTAAAGGTCCCGTGTGGTTGCCGGGTTAGAATTGTGCCACTCCATGTCTTCCCGTGGATATCGTAAGAGGCGATTAAGGGAATATAGGCTTGTAGTACTGTTAAGCGATGGGCTTGCAACCTGTCACTAATACGCTGGTAAACATCTTAGCCGATTTGTGCAGAATGTGGTTACAGAATTATCAACAAGTTTTTAAAGTTGTAGGTAATTTTGTAGCTCTGCCTACCCCTCTCAGGGAACGAAGGAGTGAGTTTATGTATGTGTATGTATGTAATATCCTAAAGGAAATCAAATTCAGACAATTTTATATCACAATTATAACTATTTACAAATTACATAAAACAGTTACATAGTTATTTGATTTGCTTAAACTTGAAGTTTCATATTCCAAAATTCGAGTGGCACGGAGTCCCAAATGCACTATATTCATAAGTTACACGAACTGTCGTACCGTCAGCAACTAACTGACCATTTATGAAATTGTGAATCTTGTCACCTTACAATAAGGCGCAGTATTAGTTAGTTAACAGTAATGCTGCTACTAGGGGCATTTAATATACAATTAACTCGTTCTTTTCTAAGTTTTTAAAGAAAAATCGTCACTAAGGAACGACTTCATCGTTTGGTCTTTTTTTTTTAAAGTCACTGTTCTCTAGAACGAGGCTTAGTCATTTTGGTCTTCCCCACTTTAAGGTCACATTCAGCCTTGATCTATGACTCGTATTGTTTATCTATGGTTACGTTCATAGATTCCAGGAAGAACTCAGATCACCTGTAGCTTTTTTTTTGTTTTGTCTGGTTTAATAACTACTTACACGATCGCGAAATAAGTTTAATTTCGCCTTCGGTTTAAGTCAATCCGTATTGTTTAATGATTTCTACCGTCGTGTAGAAAATGTCAATGTTCTATTAAATGTTTGTTTATGTTCAATATTGTTTCTCCATATTCTTTCTTTAGGGCTATAATAACCACATACTTAATTAAGTACCATAATTTCCCTTTTTTTTTTTTGAGATACCCATTACAAAAAGTGGGTTAAATGTGCTTGCAACAATGCATAATAACGCCGGTAGGCAGACTTCCATCTTGTTTTTATTTGATAACACCTATCGATAATATGATATATGATAACGCCTGGTTTGTAGTGACTCTGCCTACAAAGCTACCGGTGCCGGGTTCGATTCCTAGTAAGTCAAAATAGATTTGTGATGAGCGCGTGTATTTTACTGCCGATGCGTTGCCAACGTTGTGATATTGGAAACTTATGTGCATTGACGGGGGCAAAAATGTACCAGTGCTAGTGATTCGTTAAATATCGACAAAGTTTATCGACCACTTTTGTCGTGACATATGGATCTTACATTTCTTGCAAAAGTAAATCGTACATTTATCCGCTCATTCTCAAAATACCAGAATTTCAAGATACCGAATTCTCATTATACCGGAATCCCATAACTCAACATTCAAAATAAGGATTAATTTATTGTACCTACCCAAAATTTTGATTCTGGTGTTGTGGGAATCTAACTAAATATATAAAAGGAGAAACTGACTGACTGACTGACTGACATATCAACGCACAGCCCGCTTAAATTGGATTTTGATAAATTCAACCCCCATGGGGATAAAATAAGGGATGATGGAGGATGTAAATGTATTAATTTGAACCTATCAGTACCTAATGGAACGAAAAGGAAGAGAGGAGTGAATGTTGAAGGATGGTCAGGGGTCAAAAATGAACACGTTCTAGGTAGGGTTTATACTGTTCATCCAAACAATACAGAATGCTACCACCTTCGAATGCTTCTACATGAGATCAGAGGCCCAATTTCATTTGAAGCGTTGAAAGCTGTAGATGGTCACTTACATCCCACTTTCCAATCCGCGTGCAAGGCTCTAGGTCTACTCGAAGATGATCGTCATTTGGAGTCAGCTCTTGAAGAGGCAGCACTTTGTCAAACACCGCATATCATTCGAGAGCTTTTTGCTATAATTTTATTGTTCTGCCAGGTTTTCGACCCCTAATGTCTTTGGGAAAAATACAATGAATACCTTTCTGAGGACTTTAAAAAACAACTGGAAAGGCAAGGTGACGTGGATGTAGAGCACTCATCGGACCTGATATTTAACAAATGCCTGTCGGTATTAGAGGATGCCGTATTATCATTAGGCGGCCGTCCTCTTAAAGAGTATGGATTACCTCAGCCAATTCCATCAATACAATTTGGAAATAGAGAGTACAAGAAGGAGACCAGTTACGATACAGTGGCCTTAGAAGACGCAGTAAGACAAAATGAAGAATCCTTGAATGACGAGCAACAGGAAGTTAACAGTAAAATTATCACGAGTGTAGACGCAAATGACGGTCGAATATTCTTCTTAGACGCACCAGGTGGAACTGGTAAAACCTTCCTTATTAATTTACTTTGGCGAAAGTAAGAAGTACTCACGGCATTGCTCTGGCTGTGGCGTCGTCCGGCATAGCTGCTACATTACTGGAAGGTGATCGAACTGCTCATGCTACTTTTAAGTTACCACTCAATTTAATCACTGCCGAGACTCCCATTTGCAACATCTCCAAACAAAGTAATTTTGCTGAAGTAAGAGTACAAAAATAATCGTGTGGGACGAAATAATGATGGCTCATAAAGGTGGTATTGAAGCCTTAAACAGATCACTAAGAGATATAAGGGGTGATACAAAATTAATGGGTGGAGTAACAGTTTTGCTGGCCGGAGACTTTCGGCAGACTCTACCAGTGGTGCCAAAAAGAACCCGAGCTGACGAAGTAAAGTCGTGCATTAACTAATTTGTGGCCCCAGGTTAATATTCTTAAGCTCTTTAAAAATATGAGAGCACATTTGGGCGGGGATGAGTCTGCTGGTAGATTTTCAGATCTCCTTCTTAACATCGGTAATGGTGATTTTCCATCGAATGATAACCATCCCGGAAGAATTGTGCACAGTTGTTACTACGATTCAAGAATTACTGTCTAAAGTTTATCCAGACATTATTCATATACATGACAAGCCTATTGAATAGTTATGTGAGCGTGCCATTCTTACTCCAAAGAACGATCAAGCAGCAGCTATCAACGATATACTGCTCATGTCGTTTGAGGGCGAAGAAAAGGTCTATACTTCGATTGATACTGTGGTTAATACAGATGACGCTACTAATTACCCTGTAGAATTTTTAAATTCATTGAAACCGCCAGGTTTGCCTTATCATAAGCTTATTCTGCGTGTGGGCACTCCAATTATGTTGTTGAGAAATTTAAAACCACCAAAACATTGTAACGGTACGAGACTGCAAGTGAAAGCGTTACATCGCAATATAGTGGAAGCCACTATATTAACTGGGTGAATTTAAACGATTACAGTTTCCCCTAAAAGTCTGCTTTGCCATGACAATAAACAAGTCTCAGGGGCAATCTCTCAAATTTGCGGGTATTAACTTGAGAGAACATTGCTTCTCTCATGGACAGTTTTATGTTGCTTGCTCTCGAGTAAGTTCACCCAGTAGCTTGATTGTTTTAGCGCCTAATGACAGATTAGTTAAGAATATTGTGTACACAGAAGATTTGAAGGCCCTATTTTTTTACACACGCTAAAAAAAGTAAAGCCGCAAAAACTATACATAATTAATAATAATACTTCTTAACGCGAGCGAAGCCGCGGGCAAAAGCTATGTCGATATAATTCTGGCCAGGGAGGACGTTTAACTATTAAATTACTTTAAACTATGAATGTACTTCACTGCGATAAACGAGTTCTACGCGGACGAAGTCGCGGGCAAAAGCTAGTCAGGTATAAAGTGTAATTTGGTATTTTCAGATTGTGGTATTTTGGGAATGAGCGCATTTATCTTCTACATATATCTGTCTGATCAGCTTTTCATGAAGATAAACAATATTTTTTCGTTCGAGGCATTTTTAACCGATTTAAAAAACCAAAAAGGTTCTCAATTCGTCGGAATGCTAAAGAATATTGTTGTAGTGAATGAATTGGTTATTCAACGTAATTTCAATGGTTGTCAAAAGTGAGTCGAGTACAGGGTCATTATAAGAAACCAGTTGTTTAAACGTTTCGTCACGTATAGCCCACTTCCCAAAACGACTACATTACATAAAGACCACTTCCCATAATGACCATTCCCATAAATACCGGTTCCCAAATTGACCACTTCCCAGAAGGACCATTTCCCAAAACGACTACATTCATATTGCCTACTGCTTAGAATGACCAGTCTCGTAACGTCCAGAACATGCACTGACCACTTCCCAAAACGACCACATCGCAGAAAGACCACTTCCCATAATGACCATTCCTATAAAGACCGGTTCCCAAATTGACCATTTCCCCAAAACGACTTCCCACTTCTTAGAATGACTACATCTATCAAGACCAGTCCCTATGCCTACTAGTAACTATCTGCGTTCTCACGTTACAGTACGGCAGTTTCAGGTGTTTATGTGGACATTCTAGATAAAAGCACCAAATTTTTTCAGGGACTAGTTAGATCCAAAGCTTGTAAGTTTTTGATAGGAACCAATACTATACGTATATCCGTCGGCCATCTATATATTATCTTTTCGGTTTTTTGCTTATATATCTCGGAAACTATGCGTCCTAGAGACGAGCGTCAAAATTATTTAAATGTTGACAAATTGATATTCGAGAAGCTCGAAGAAGTTGAAGCACCACAAACACTTGCCAACAACTTTTTAGTATGCAATGATTAATTTTTGCAAAGAAAACGTCACTCAAAATGATGAACTACAAAACCCAAGGTGGTTATTATTTCGGACACGGCACATGCAAATGTGTACCACGACCATTTTATCAGATGTTTTCAATACATTTAGATATGGGCTCCACAGAAAAAAACACAAATGTGTTACCTGTCATTTATGGATTATTGCCGGATAAATCGGAGGCAACATACACAAGGTTTTTTACACTAATAAAAGAAAAACTAAATGTAAATATCTGTAAATATAAATCAGAGTACGAACTCGCTCAGATGAATGGACTCAAAAATGTTTTCCCTAATGTTCAACTAAGTAGATGCTACTACCATTTTAGTAAAGGCGTTTAGAAGAAGTCAAAGGAAATAGAGAATGAGATTGATACTGAAACAGATGATAATAGAAACATAACGGAATACAGAAAAATTACAATATTGTGTTCTAATTTCCCTCTCCTACCAGCAAATTTAATGGCAGAAACCTGGTCAACTATCATGGATATCGCCCCAAAAACACCAAAAATGATGAAGTTTCTGAAATATTTTGGAAAGCAATGGTATCCAAAATTGACACCAGAATTGATAAGCTGTTCTAATCAACGACAGAACGACGAATGCAGTTGAGGGCTGGCACAAGAGGGTTAATGCGAATATTCCTCGATCACCAAACTTTATCTATTTCGTTCAAAAATTGCGTAAGGAAGCTCGACGGAAGTGGTCAATTTGAGAACCGGTCTTTATAGGAATGGTCATTCTGGGAAGTGGTCTTTCTGCGATGTGGTCGTTTTGAAAAGTAGTCATTTTGGGAAACAGCCATTATAGGAATGTGGTCAATTTGGAAAGTGGGCGACTTGAAAATTAGTCATTTTGGGAAATGGTCCTTCTGGGAAGTGGTCAATTTGGGAACCGGTATTTATGGGAATGGTCATTATGGGAAGTGGTCTTTATGTAATGTGGTCGTTTTGGGAAGTGGGCTATACGTGACGAAACGTGTTTAAAGTTGCGATAAGTATGAATAAAAGAGGTTTGCACATAGATAAAAGGTATTCAAACTTGGCCATTACTTATGATAATGATGAATGATTAAAAATTGTTTTTTATCGATGTCGATAAACTAAGTCGACATTTAATGAATCACTAGCACAGGTACATTTTTGCCCTCGTCAACCCGGGGTTTGCTTATGTGTGATGTAAACTTTTTTTGTTGCCGAGTTTCTTACGCCAGTTCTTCTCAGGGCAAAGGTATTATTTTTCGAACCGGTTGTAATGCTTTTTGATTTTCATAGGTGCATTATAATTATTATGCCAAAATTGAATAATAAAGAACTTTGACTTTTGACTTTTAACCCTAAGGACTGAGATGAAATGTTTCTATGCCTACAGCTAAGCTTGTCCTTAGCTTAGCTGTAGGCATAGAAGTATTTCAAAGGTCGATTTGTGGAAATTTGTTCCATGATTTTAGATTTTTCTTTTTATTTAAGATTAGGACTGTTGTCGGTGTGTCGTTAATACTACACTTCCACTTCTACCAGTTCTTTCTATCTATTGCCATTTCGCATCCATTCGAATTACTCATTGAAGTCCCGTTTCCTGATTGTAACACCATAAACTATGTCGCCAAGTCAAACATTGATTGCACAATACGACAAAAAAATCTGAAAGTTGTCCCAAATCGAGATCAGATGAGACCTTACGTATCTCATGGACCATTCCACTCCATGCGTTTATACTGCCCTCGGAAAAAAGGCAGTATAGGAGTATGAAGATATTATGCGTTTACGGCCTTTTTGCTTTGGGCGGTAGCATAGTGAGTCAGGGTGAAAGTGACCTTCACATTCACTGCGCCAATGCAGACACAACATTACTCCACTATGCGTAACCGTGATTCATACATGGTTCCATTTGAAATCACACATCACATCTTCGGATAATGTTTTTTTACACTCATACTAATTAAATTACTTATTTTTTCTGTGCACTTTATTTAAAGAGAGGTAAGGTTCATTGTTGAGAACGATGTAGTATGCCATTTCGTAGGCGTGAAGTTACTTCGTATATAAATGGTTTCCTTATAGAACCAGTTCATAAAAGCGGATGAGTTTCAGTATTTAAACGCTTAAATTCAATACTTATTCTCCAAAAGGAAAATATAGAGCACACGAAGCAGTTACTTGGTGAGTTTTTAGTCTCCTCTGTGAATTTTGTTGTTTTGGAGGTGGGAGGACCTTGTGCAGGGTCCGTCCGGGTTGGTACCACCATCTTATCCATTAACCTACCGCCAAGCAGCAGTGTTCGCATTGTTGTGTTCCGGTTTGGGGATAAGACAGCCGGTGAAATGACTAGCATAGAGGCATTCCATCTTCGGCCTCAGGGTTGGCAACGCATTTGCAGTCTTAGGATTGCGGTCTTGTGAATGCGAGTGTCTATGGGTCACAGTTTCCACTTACCATCAGGTGGCCTGTGTGCTCGTTTGCCTTCCTATGATATAAAAAAAAAAAAAAAAAAAAAAAAAAAAAAAAAAAAAAAAAAAAACAATTAAGGACTTTTCCATATTACTAATTCTAAAAGCTTCATTCAAATCCGTTTCATGGCCGCTGACTATATCGTTCAACATGATTATTAAAAGGATGTTTAATTTAACCATTGTTTAGATTATAATCGGGGCATTTTGCGTGCGTCATAACAAGCAATTAAAAAATCTGTTCAAAGCAGATTTTGTTACTTAATGTCTTTTATGTTTCGTACTTCTTGCTCCAGATCAATTATGTGACTTTATTTAACATAATATTTAAATACAATTTAAAAATGTACTATCAGCCCATTGGAACCCTTACCCACCATAGAACGGTCTCAAAGTGACATTATAAAACAATTTGTTTGAAAGTTCTTACGATGTGAATCATCACGTCACTGTGACACAGTTCTATAGTGGGTAAGGGGCGCGAATCGTTATCGCATTTTGTTTGGATTTTTTGCTCATAATCCTCTTAATAAAAGTAAAATACTAAAATAATAATTAATTAAATATTAGAAGAAGAAACTGCACAATATCGATCACCAAATAAAAAACTAAGTACTTTATATTTAGTTTCTAATATTACTTATTATTCATATTACTCGTAGTAATTAGCCCATATTTTATTAAGTACATGTTAATAATAACATGACACATCCGGATCCTCAATGTAGTTCAGCTGGTAACCAAATATCAACATCCGGGCATAAACCCGAGGGGGTTTTCAGATCAAACCAACGTCATGGACTTGAACGTAAGAACGGTGAGCTCACGAGGCGACCATATCCGTGACTTTAACGTCACTGATGCATGCGCTGATAAATAATTTCAAGAAATCATCGACAGGTTTTTCACAGATAAAATAGATATTGGATTTGTTATTTCCCGGCATTTTCCCGGATTGGGTAAGTAGGTTTCATTGTAAAAGTCCCTCTGTGGAACTCCGATTTTTTGGGCAATTTTTCATGAGATGCAATAGGCATACATTTCTCTGATCTCTCGTTAGGCACTGGTCCCACCGCTGACGATGAGCGGGAAGCGAATACAGCCAGCAATCAACTATTCATATTTGTTTCTCTTTTATTGGCACGCGATCTATATTTTTTGTTTCCACAAACTGGTGGAAAGAGTTCTCGCTGGCAGTGTGAACAGCCAGCGATCAACTATTAATATACGTGTCTCTTTTATTGACACGGGATATATATCCTTTGGTCGTTTCTTGGGACCAGTGCCTCAGGATTGCAATCTTAATCTTAGTTTTGAGAATGCAGATCCCATTTATCATTAGGTGGCCTATGCGCCGATCTATGCGTTCTCTGCCATGAAAAAAACTGTATTCTTGAAAAGGCGTCAAACTTGTTCGATATTGTGAGCTTTAATAAGTATATTTAATCGCTATATCCTCCTTAAGTCCTAGTAAAGTGGAATTTTGTTCTTGATGATAGTAAAATAAGTAACCTAGCAGTGTACTTCTTTTTAAATCATGTCTTCGCCAACGTCAACAATAATGCTTATGGTCAAGTTTAAGATAATTTTAGATAAAACATCGTATCCTCTGACATCACACACCTAAAAGTAGTATTTGTAAATATACATCCAAGAGTTTTGTTTGCAGTACTAAATAAGGACGTCTCGAGACGTTACTTATAATCCGTCTAAAACGGTTGTAGTGTTAAAATGACTAATCGTTAAATCACGTAAGGTCTTCCCATTTCGGTCTCGTTGGGTTGTTAAACACCTAAAAGTACGCCGGACCTGAATGATACTGTTTTGCGTCATATCCTTTATTGTGAACTGTGCATTATTTAACATATCGTACCTGAGTTGAAGTACCTTCTTACTACGGTAGCATTATATTACTATGGAAATTATTCTAAGCGTGACCTTGGTAGTGTAGTCGTCACACTGCGTTATTGTTTATTTGCTTACTTAGTGATCTTTTGAAGTAGATTTCATAAAGGTGCATCTACGAAACCGACATAAGGCAGCCGGTGAAATGACTAGCATAGACGCATTCCATCTTAGTCCTCAGGGTTGGTAGTGCATTTGCAGTCTTGTGAATGCGAATGTCTATGGGTCACAGTTTCCACTTACCATCAGATGGCCTGTGAGCTCTTCGGCATTCCTATGCCATAAAAAAAACTGAAATAGTCAACCGCTAAAATTATCCGAATTTCTCAAATCTGAAAATCAAACCTATTTACCAATTTACGTTTATTATGATCAAACTAGTATCAGTACCAGTAGCATCGAGTAGTGCTATTGAAAACTATCATAAAATATACCTCTTGTAAATTAACTTACTTTTAAATTTTATGTTTAATTATTTTAAATAATGACTGTTTTAAATTGTCTCGTAAAATGTTATTGTATATTAAGCAATAAATTTTGTATTCTGTAATATTATAGGTATTAATGACCAGATTCTGAAGAAAGCGTGCGATGTATATTTTTATTCGTCATGTACTATTTTCAATGAGTATTATTTAAATAAATAGGTGGCGCCTTAGTTTAATTTTATAAATATCATGACCTGAGTCAAGGTTTCCACAGTTATGCCAACAATTCCCATTTCCGTTGTTGTGAATATTTCTTCGATTACCCACAATTTTAAAAGTAATGGTGCCAAGAGTGAGTCACAAAGATTCAGGGATTATTTCAATGATGGAATTTAGAAAATGAAGCGTGTGATTATTTGTGTTTTGGTTAAAGATGAGTAAGAAAGGTCGTGTCAATATTTTTGATCGCAATGAAATCAAAACGGATGAACCATTGAGTTGTTTTTGTTAGTAAGTATCATTGGACCAATTTAGGTTTACGTAACTAATTTGCTATAAGTACTTAAGCTGTAACTTATTATCTTATTATCTTACTATTATTATAAATGCGAAAAATTGTATGTATATAACTCAATGACGCCAGAACAGCTGAACGAATCTGGATGCAATTTGACACATAGATAGATTATAGTCGAATAGCACAGCACATAGGCTACTTTTTATCCTGGAAAATTAGGCCATTCCCGAGGATATAATCATGGACAACATTTAGGCGGTAAAAGTCGCGCAAAAGCTTGTTAGATATTTAAGCCCAATCTTTATCCAATTATGTAGCAAATTAACTTCTATCCGTCTACTGATAAATACCTTATCACGCCACTCCCATGGTGATCCATCGTATCATATTAATAGGATACTGGGCTAATTTCATGGCCAGATAATCAGATGAACAAAGTTCGTTCGAGTTTGTTTACCTTCAACGTCAAAGCCACCTAAAGGTCACTTATGTGATCAATAGATGACCTTTTGTAAACGTTTAATAAATAGGTTAAAACAGGATCAAACACAAATACTAGAAAAAGCCAGCACATTAGTAAATAGTATCGGTAATAAGTTAATAACTCAATTACTTACATAAAGTTAAGCCATTAAAATGACAATGACAATTTCTCGGTCAAGTTCATTCACCGATCGCGAGCTTATCGCCCGTTCGACATTATACGCGAGAATCGGCCCCAAGGTCCGCGCTACGGCTCCATTCATAAATGTGTACTCTTGTGCTGTGTACGTCACTTGTACGTATCACTGTGTGCGTTTGCAAGCGTTAGAAGGTGACACACACTTGCGGTTTGTTTGCGGTAAAATTGTTTTTGTTACTTACATAAAGGGGGCATAATATCAGTTAAATTTTCCTAGTTCTCATAGCTATTTAAAGACATTTGCGACGCCTCGGACTGCAGAAATGTGTTCAAAAAATTATAATGAAGTAAATTAGATCATGAAACATGACTTGTCATCAATATTGTTTTTAGTAAGAGCTAGCTTTTGACAGAGACTTTGTCCGTGTAGAATTGTTATTTTTGTCACCCACGGGAAGCGTTCAATTTTCAGGGATATAATGTACCTAGCTTATGTTACTCAGAAATCATGTAACATTCTTATGGTGAAAGAATTTTGATATCGGTCCAGTACTTTTTAAGTTTATTCGTTACAAACATACAAATATTTCCTCTTTAAAATATTAATGTATATTTTTTTCTACTCTCGAAATGTTGCTAACCAATTTTTTTCTTCGTGGGGACAAATATGTTATAGTATTTTACGACATTTGTTTAGTAATTCAATTGTTTTATCAAGCAATTTTTAAAATATAGTTCACGCATCCGCTTCCAAATTTAAATCTGATGTTACCATTATAATTGAAATTCTGCTCACTTCATGTTCATTTGACGACTGCGTCAATTGCTAGAGTGCGCAAGACCTTACCGCAGGCTGTGCTGCCGTCCTACCAAAGAAGGGAACTAACTGCATAGTAATATTAGAAGCATTTTAAATTTAATATGGTTAATAATAAGGTATAGAATGCTTTGACAACTATATTTCAGTTAGCTGTGATTGTGCGAGTGCGCCAAGACAGGACGCACGACAAAGGCCGGAATAGGAAGCGACGAGACCGGCCCACAGACGGATCCATAAGCTTGGCTTTGGGGATCCATGACGTCTTGTGAACCTTTAAAAATTAGAGTATTAGTGTTGGGGTCATTTACCTCTCTGTAGATTACCAACGTCAAAGTCAAGTAGTTGTTTTATGGGTAACATTTTAAAGGAGCACTATAATATTCTGCCCTCCTACGGAAAAAACGCACATCTACTATACGAATCGTATTGCACTTCCAACCTTATTATAACTCATGAGAGTTTAATATGCTTCTATGAATTAATTGTATTTGTGCCTTTTTCCGTAGGAGGGCAGCATTTTCATACAATGTATTTTTTGTCGCTACATATTTTGAGGTATTAATGTTTGTATGGAGGCGCCATGAGTGCGTGCCGTGTTAAATTGCTTTGTATGTTTTGAATTTACATACATTTTACATCATCATCATCATCAAGTCAGCTGAAAGACGTCCACTGCTAGACATTAGGCCTCCCCCAAGGCTCTCCACTACATTTTACATAAATACATTAAATCACTCCTGTTTCCTAGAGGGGTAGGCAGAGACCACTTCTTTCCACTTGCTACGATTTTGACTTTCTTTCGCTTCTTCAACATTCATACATCGAGTCATGCACGTACGTCGGTTTTTGGGTACTTACTTAATAGATTCGGCCCTTACATACATTTTCATGGGACAAATAGCCAAGCACCAACAATGAATAATGATAGATCATTGCACTTAATAACAATTTTACTACGGCACAGTATTGAACCGTCAATACATAAATAAAAAACCGGCCAAGTGCGAGTCGGATCCGCGCGCGAAGGGTTCCGGACCATTATCTATAAAAAATCACGTTTGTTGTATGGGCCCCCCTTAAATACTACTACTATTTTATTCTCTTTTTGTATTTGTTGTTATAGCGGCATCAGAAATACATTTTGCATGCTACACTCTCGGTCAAATAATACGGGTCAGAGTGCGTTTTTCATACAAACGAGGCTATTTCGAAGCCTTGGTTCCTGGACACCGGCATGTTTTGAGTGAGGTTTAATGGTGGATACTCCGAGGTTAAACAGTGGAGGTCAAAAGTGCTTAAGATACCTAACAGATCGCACAATCAGTTAACACCACAGCGAGAGAGCATGGGTCAGCATTTGGATTTCCTTACATTTTATTGCCATTTTATGTTTTTCTGAACATGCACAATTCCGGCGTTAACCGAAGATTCAATCCGTTGAGTATCTTAGGCAATCTGGAAGTCCTGTATCTATGCTCGGGGTGTCCATCATCAGATTTCACTAAAAGCATCTCCTGGCCAGGAACCAAGGCTTCCAAATAGCCTCTTTAGTATGAAAAACGCATTCTGACCCGTATTATTTGACCGCGAGTGTAATATGACAGTCTGTGTAAAAGTAAATTTGCTGGCATGTTGAAACTTGTCATCTTTCACGGGAGAGAGAAGTTCTGGCGTGGTTTATTTTTAACTTCGAAACCTAAAATATATCACTTGATTTTCAAAGTCACTGGTTACTTTGAAAATTAGCTAGCGTTTGTATTCGATGGCAACTTGTCTCACCCCTCAGATCGAGAAAAAAAAAGTAATAAGAAGAATGGTCAATATGCGAATTAGAGATTAGTCAATTCGAGCATGGGCCATTTTGCTTACTGGTCATTACGCGTTTAGGTCCTTTTGCGTTATTTTTCCAATATTTATTGGTCAATATGCGTCTAAACCATAAATATTCTTTGAAAAAACCGGCCAAGTGCGTGTCGGTCTCGAGCAGGAAAAATCACGTTTGTTGTATGGGAGTCCCCTTTAATATTTATATTATTCTGTTTTTGTATTTGTTGTTATAGCGGAAACAGAAATACATCATGTGTGAACATTTCAACAGTCTAGCTATCACGGTTCGTGAGATACAGCCTGGTGACAGACAGACGGACAGACGGATCGCGGAGTATTAGAAATAAGGTCCCGTTTATACCCTTTAGGTAAGGAAACTTAAAAAGCGTTATTTTCTACTTGAAAACTATGAGAAGCAATTAAAAGTCCCAAACATTTTAGTTTTATCAACCCGAAATATACAATGCAATACAATACAAAATTAATTAATCTTTATGAAACCCCAAAAAAAACAAACACAGAACAGTTCATTTATTCGGACGAACGGACGGAACGGTCTTACCGCTAAATAGTGATCTATTCCAGAAACCCTGGGCAGAGAGAAAGCAGGTGGTGTAAACCAATTTATTGCTTTATTTATGAAGTAGGCAAATTTGTAAAAGAGAATATGTCATCAGCTCAGGGACAATACTAATAAAAGATCAGCAACACATATATGCCATTGTCAATGCCAGGTCCAAAACTAAAACTGTACCGAAATAATTCGTACTACATGGCATCGTTGATATTAAATGCGATACCAAAGGAAATAAGCGACTTACAGTTGCATCAATTTTCATCATCATCATCATCATCAAAATGTTTTTATACTGTAAAAGAGTTCCTTGAAACCAGCACCTGTAGATTTGTATTTGTTATGATTGATATGACTGGAATTTTATGTTGGGCCCTATAATGTCAAAAATGATTTAAATAGAAAATACCTAACAATAGTTTAAGTACATTATTATTAAGCTAAAATGTCACTCAAATTTGCGCGCCGTATTGTCGGTAGAATTATGCTGTACCTACTCATTTTTATGTTACCACCACCTGTAATTACCATATTCTTGCAAATAATTAATTATTCTATCATATTCTTTAGAGCTTAAACAAAAGAAACAAAACTATAAGAAATATTTTTTGTTACTTTATTATGTGACGGAACCTTCTCCTAACCAAGCGCCTACCGCCGCCATTTTCAATTAACCCAATCAAAACAATGCAGCGCGGGCGGCTTTACGCACTATAGTAGCTGAACCTGACTGAAGATTCAACGGAAATCCGGGTTCAGGGTCTGACCGGCTCCCGGACGCTGCTCCCGGACATTCCGGATGATGCACTCAGTACCCGTACCATGGTTTACAATTACCGTACTCGCTAGAGCTGCTAGAGCTGCTCTGTCCCTCACAGAATTATTATAGAGTGCGAGGGACAGAGCATTCGACTCGCTAGCGAGTACGGTATTTGTAACGCATGGTAAGAGTGAAAGGTTATCGGTATAACACTGACCCGAGTTGATAAATACGTGCGTAATATTTTATTTCCCTTTAAAGCGGATTCAACCAAACGAGAGAATATTTTATACTTAGAATAAATCGCCAGGTTATCGACACTAATGCCCGGTTCCTATATTCAAGAAACGAATCGTTTTCCATACGGGCAGTAGCGTTATGACATTTGCTACGTACAAAATGTGTCAAATTTTAACGAGACGTCACAATGCTACCAACGGTTTTTAATATAGGAACGCAACATAAATCAGTTTTACGCTTTACCAATGATAATTCTAAGATAACTGTAACACCGTTTCATGTGGAATAACAGAGTTAAGGTGTAACCGCACCGCTGCTTAACGGAGCGTATATCACGGTGCGTCAAAATCGGCGCCATGTTGTTACTATGACCCCGTCTTTTGTTTACGTAACGCACCGTATTTTACGCAGCGGTAGGGTCGCACCTTTAATCCAAGAATAATTAATAGCGTCCACATCTTGTTTTGTGCTATCTATGCTGTCATAAAACTTAACACACATTTTCTAATGACATTTATTTTTGAGTCCCACGATAATACCGACCTTCTATAAAAGTAAGTTAACATGACTGAAGCTTTGACATAGTTTTGATTCACAGCAATTTTTTTTTGCTGGATAATACCTTAATTCATCACTTCTCTAAGCTCACTAGTACACTCGTAGTTATTCGGGTATTAATTCTAGTTGTGTCAAATCCGCCCTTGGTCCGTTTTGGTACTTGAGTTTTCGTAATTGGCTAGAAAAGAGGACTTTTTCTGATTCCTTATTATTAAAACAAGAATTTATTTTTCGGTTTAGTAATAGTTTCGTTATTAGCTCAGATAGTTTATTGTTCGCTCGCAGTGGAAACCCTACTTAACTAATCATAATATTTCAATGAGGTCGAAATTAATGAGGTCTATCTTTTATTTCTCATCGATGTATAATGATGTAGTATTCCATTGTAATTTGAAATCATTGAAATCTAAAATCTTTTGGGCTAACTTCCTTTTCGGCTGAAATTGCAGAATTTAGTAAACATCTATTGTATAAATGTGTTTAGTTACGTTAGGTTAGTTGACCAAAAACCGACTGACTAGACTAACGTTTACTATATATGCATGATACCAAATTTAACCATAATTAATTATTACTGTAAAAGGCTGACTTAACTCTAAATTCTTTTTTTTATGATTGTGTTATTTGTATATTTTTATTATTATTATTACCTATATTACGTTATCTATGCCATGAAGATGTAATCAATTAATTTAAGTACACAAATGCAGTGCCCTTACATTGTGGTGCCCTGGCAGGGTATCGCAGGGACTAACCTATACATATAAACTAAACTTTTAAAGATGCTTACACTAAATCTGTACAACTTCTGTGCCATATGATAACAGTGAATAAATTAATATGAATATTAAAAAGGCCTAAAATTGGTTTAATCTTTTGATTTTAGAATTACAGTAGTAGAATGTATTTTATTCTACGGTGAGCTGAGAATAAGGATATAATTCTATTTAATTTGGCTGTAGACTTGAAAAACCATTAGCAGTCTCATGCTCCCGATATGACATCGACATCATACATTTTCGAACGTCATCCACTCATGAATGTCATTATCATATTCTGGATGAGTTAGCTTCCATGAAACAATTGAGATCTGGGATATACCGACAGTGAAGTCACGAAGTCTGTTTGGCAATTAGTAATGCGACAAAGAAACAGTCTGCCCCTTGATATAAATTCCAATTCACTGTTCCATGTAAATGCTCGAATAATTACAGACTTGGCATGAATGAAAATATAGCACCATCGAATATACCTATTAGTTGGTTGCGCTTCAATCAGTACCTATAAAAATCAATTGTATAATTTTGTCTAGCATACGATCGAATAACATAACACTCATTTAGTATAACCATAATTTTCTTGTTATCATCATTTTAAGTCAATTTCTTCTAACTAGGTTAGGTTAGGTTAAAACTGTCACCACATTAATAGTAAGTAATGAAAGCCGTAAGATATATAATTTTTTTAAATTATAATCATTATAGTTTTTGAAATTATGCATTTCGTTTTATGCATCATCACTATTATATCAATGGTTTTTTATACATATCGAAATTATGCAATTCGTTATGTAAAATGATCATTAGACCATTTGTTTTTATGTTAAAAATTACACACCCCTATTAGATCAGTGGTACCCAAACTTTTATAGCCACGGAACTCTTTTAAAACATTTAATATTTTACGAATTCTCAAAATAAGAAATGTCTAGTTTGAATACTTTGTGTTTAATTATAATTTAAAAAACATGTACTATAGGTTGACTTTTCGGTAACGCCGTTGAGGACCACCTGGGCTCTGTGGGGGACAGTTAGAAAATTTTGACGACACATTTAGCATAGTTAGTAGTGACCCTACTTATGTAGCTAGTGGTCCTGGGTTCGATCCCAGGTATGGGCCAATATTTGTGTGATGAGCGCGAGTATTCGTTCCTGAGTTTTAGGTTTTCTATGTGTTGTAGTCACATTTTAATATATATTCCTGTAAATAAGTATGTTTATCGTTGTCTAGTACCCATAGTACAAGCCTAGAGCTTAGTTTGGGACGAGGTCAATTTGTGTGGGATTGTCCTATTTTACCTATTTGATATTTTATTTTAAACTGTAGCCTAGATCATATTAGATGCTGGAAAACACTTAATCACGCTCTAAAGATTTTAACAATCTCCATTGATAGAGTTGAATTTAGTATTCGTTCAGTTTTTTGCACTTTATTTGTGTAATCCAATCCGACATAATTAATGGCAGTTGTTTTTTTGTATGAATTGTAGTTAGCCAGGTCTTCTTCTAAATAATGATAAGACTTATCTTATAAAACACTTAGGCAGACTAAAAATATAATTATGTTACTGTTTGTTTGTCTTTAGGGTAATTATTTAACCATTTTTATTTTCAACAAGGGTTATCTGATAGAAATCCCTTAAAGGGATAAGTTCGCCTTTTTTTAAATATTGCCTGTGTTTTGTATTTCTTTTTTTTTATTCTTGTACAATAAAGAGTATATACATACATACATACATCATCGTCGAGTAAAAAAATCAGACAACATTTATTTAGGTTCATCATTTCATCAATAAACATTTTTATTTGTTACAACAATTATCTCACTAGGAATTATAACGACCTTCATTCATGATCGTGTCTGCAATATGGCAGGTTGTAATTTTCCAATCCATTATCAATAGGACTTTTAACATATCTATTAACTTCAAATATGAACTCTAAATCTTCACGATAAGATTTATTATTTTTGCCTCGAAAAAATTACTTTATGAGATAGAGTTCACGTTATTTTGGTTATATACCTTTAAATACCTAGGTCACGTAAGCCGTTCGCGTCCAGGCTCTCTTAGTGTTTAGCCGCAGACCCTAATCTTTGGCTAAAGCACCATTAAAGCCAGACTAATCATCGGTTAGCGAGCAAAAACTAATACTAATATTAAATTGGCAGTTAAACTTTGTCTTAATTTCAACAAGCTATAAATTATTATTTTTTCTTTCAGATTGAGTCGGCGATTCTACAGTAGACGGTTGGCGATCGTAAGGTATGTGTTATTTATTGCTTTAGTTAAATAAACAAATAAAAAGAAAAAGAAATGGTTCGAGTAGTACTGTATGATGTTCAAGTCTTGCCTGTATTAAACTTCTACTGCGCTCATTACACCTTTTAATTCATATTGACTTTGGTCCTTTAATACATACATACATACATACCTTCACGCCTGTAATCCCAGAAAGTGGGGTAGGCAGAGCTACAGAATTACAACTTCAAAAAGTTGTTGACAATTCAGTAACCACAATTTGCACAAATAGGCTAAGATGTTTACCAGCGTATTAGTGACAGGTTGCAAGCCCATCGCCTAACAGTACTACAAGCCTATATCGTCGGCTTAGAGTAAAAACCCGCTAAATCCTCTTTTAAGAATTAGCAGATTTGCACTTTATTTCATCTGGTTAAAGTGCAAATCTGCTAAATCCAAAAAACGGATTAAGCAGGTTTTCACTCTAAGCCGACGATATTCCCTTAGTCGCCTCTTACGACATCCTCGGGAAGACATGGAGTGGCACTATTCTAACCCGGCAACCACACCTTCTTCCTCCTTTAATTAGTGACTTTAATTAGTGACTTTAATTTATTACAATACTTTTTAAATTAGCAGAGTTAATAAAGTAGCACAAATTTCATTAAATCTGCCAATCACTACCCGAAATTATGCTTATTACCCTCTAATTAAGGTGCATCTAAAAAAAACATTCACAAATTTCACTAAGAAAAAAATATTTGTGAGGTCATACCCAATCTATCTGCTAGCCAACTCTTTTCTACGATTTGTTATATCCAGCATTTATAAATACTTTGGTTAAACGAGACAAAGATACTGTCTTCGGGTTCCAACATTTTGACCCTCATCGACAACTCTTAAATAAGTGTCTGTCAAAAGTTAAATTTTTGGGACTTTTGTTGACGATTTAAAGTTTATATAACACGATCGGATCTTTATAAATTATCAAACCAATCGATAAACTGATTTTTCATAATTTTAAGGTAAATTTCATAATTATAAAATAACTTTTTAGAAAAACCTACTACTTACTAAATAATCAAATAATCTGTGACATGAAACCTCCTTTATTTACATACGAGTTAAATACTGGCCACCAAGAATTTTCCCGTTAGCTTATTTTCCCTACACGTCTGCATTGTCTCGACAGTGACAGTGACAATTTTCGCTGACTTCAGTGAGTTCACTTGATATTGTGTTAATGTGAAATTTTTAAATTGATTTTGAAATATTTATCGTGTTATCTATTTTAGAGGAAATTATTTATTTATGTGCGGTCATGGTAAAGTATCATGTGTAGTAAATTGTTTACGAAAACATTAGGGAACGGATTTTTGGTTAGGAGCGCGGAGGTAGGAGTGCTGACATCATGCTGAACGAATGGTTCCATCGCACAGAAGAATATCAAGCAAACTTTCAGGTACCTTCTGAGCATTATTAGTTTGCTAGACTAAAAGTGTCCTACAGAGACACAAATATAGGTAATTATAAGGATAGAGGTAAATGTACTTAAATATGTAATATATACGGGACACTGCTTGCTTTTTAAAAAAGTTCGTTACTAAGTTAATCGCCTCTTCAAAACTATTTTGGTGGCAAATAAATAAATATTTTAATAATTTGGTTACTTTTTCGAATCAAATTGGAGAAATACTGGAAAAGGGCCGAATCTTAAGTACCCGAAACCGACGTGCATGCATGACTCGATGTATGAATGTTGAAGAACCGAAAGAAATTTGTCAATATCGTAGCAAGTGGAAAGAAGTAGTCTCTGCCTACCCCTCTGGGAAACAGGCGTGATTTAATGTATGTATGTATGTATGGTTAATAAAATTATAAATAAAATACAGATACGAGAGGCGACTGAAAAGTTCGCAGCTATAAGTCTAAGAAAAGTTTAAGGTAAATATTTTTACTTCCTAATAGTAAGGTGAAAAAGTACGGAAAACCTACAAAACTAGCTCTCGTGCAGCCTGCAATATCTTGGGTGCAATGGATCACTTTAATCCCTCGGATAAAAATCTAGTATTGTTTGTCAGTTAATATGTTAAATTCATATTTTGCAAGTAAATTTTAACCCAGTTCTTGTTATTGGTATGGTTAAATGTAACTCGTTAATAATGCAACAAAATGCAGTTGTCTAAGAGCTCAGCCACCTTACAACTCGAAAGGTGGCTACAGGATCTGCGCTGTATTATTTACCGTAGAACCACTTAATTCGGTTTCTCGATTGGCAATAAAGTACAGTTGACACCAAAACTAGAGTTAAATATCAATTGTTTGATGGAATTTCATTTGTAATTACTAATCATGTATGAAGAGCGAACACGAGTTTTTTTTCTCTTTTGACATGATATTCAATTAATCTGCGGTATTGAAAAAACTGGTCTCACAAGTGATAGTAACCTTTGCCTGACCACATGACCACAGTGATGACCACTAGTGAGGTTATGATAAAATGGCGAGATGTTTTTTTTTTAGAAACTGATAATTTAATGTCATAGACCGTGGTTTTTCAGCCGCCCGCCCATAAGGAAATTGTAAAGTGAAATTACTAATTCAATCAGAATCTTTGAACTAAATATTTGCGTCGATTTTCTATGGCGGGAAGGTATCAAGATAAGATACCTATGACTGTATAGATGAATTCCCCAAAATTTTCTTTCTCCGGTATTTTTAGTTCCATTCGCGTTTTTCCCCATTCCCTTTATTTCCTATACGTTATTTCTACCAACAGATAATTTCGTCACACGCTTTTTTTCTACTCGTTATTTTTGCTACACGCATCTTTACCACTGCAATTTTTCACCAATCTGTTTTATTCACATGCGTATGCTTTCCCCGTAGAATATATTTCCACTGGTTTATTTTTGTCACACGTTTTAATATCTAATCTTTTTTTACACTAGACGCATATTTACCATGTTTTAGCATGAATACTAAGCGGGCGGGGTCGTGAGAACTACTAGAACTATTATAGGTAGGTGATGATAATAAGCACTAGAAATAAACCTCTTTAGATAAGTAGGTATCGAGTTCTATTACCTCACCGTCATTATCTGGACAACGTCAATGGCAGTGTGTTATAATTTTTTTTATTTTATTATGATAAGGACGAAGTTAGGCCAGCTTTCAACTGCATTATCATATCTGATAGCATATTTAAGTTCCTATTTTTACGTAAGCTAAAGTACAGTTTTTGTTTTATGTCGTCCTAAGTCTACATGATTAACCGTGTTTTAATAATAAATATAAAACTAACTGCTTGTCTTTTCCTTTCCACGGATAAATAATTGAAATTATCCAAGTGAATAATGTAGCCTGGTCGTTTCGTTACTACTGTCAAGGACCGTAAATACCTACCTAATAATAGTTCTTGCCAGGGTGACGGCACCAGTGTTGGACACTTTAAGCTGACAGGCACCGTAATGGACACTTACCTCTTAATTCAAAAATCATAAGGTCATAAATTTATTATTGCAAAACAAATGAATAACCTTTATCATCTGTAAAATAAGAATCAAGTGTCCATCACTGGTCCTTGTCCATTACTGGTGCGATCACCCTACTGTGTAACAGAAAAGTGACGGTAGCGAAAGACGGGACACATAAGTTCACTAAAGTGTAGGATTAGGGCTTTTAGTGTTAGAGCGAATTTATCTTTACATAACATCTGATAACTTTTTGACATAGCCCAATGGTCTCGTTTTTGCAATATTTTACATGAAAATGTTTTGGTGGGATCAATTACAACATTTACAACTAATTGCATTTGCTCGAGCCCCGCCCGCTTAGTATTCATGCTAAAAAATGGTAAATATGCGTCTAGTGTAAAAAAAGATTAGATATTAAAACGTGTGACAAAAATAAACCAGTGGAAATATATTCTACGGGCAATGCATACGCATGTGAATAAAACAGATTGGTGAAAAATTGCAGTGGTAAAGATGCGTGTAGCAAAAATAACGAGTAGAAAAAAAAGCGTGTGACGAAATTATCTGTTGGTAGAAATAACGTATAGGAAATAAAGGAAATGGGGAGAAACGCGAATGTAACTAAAAATACCGGAGAAAGAAAATTTTGGGGAATTCATCTATATGTACAGTCATACCTATTATTTTATCCAAATACCTTTTAAAAAACGTATCGTTAGGCAGAATTATGATTGCATCGAAAGACATTTCTTGCCGTTTTTGTCTCTTCTCACCTAACCTAACCTACGTTATTAATGTTTCTTGCGGCGGCGCTTGTTCTCCGCAATGATGGTTTTGTCCAAAGCTCTAGAACATTCACTTTATATTACCAACATGTTAAAAAGCGCTCATTTGGGCAATTTACTGAATAAATAATTAAATTAGCTTATTAGGCTAGTTAGCTGTAAATTTATAAAAAAAATCACCGTTATTTTTGATGATATTAGAAAGAAATCAGTACAAACATTTAATGTATTTAGAACTATTACACACTGCAAATAACATTAAAGACAAAAATGGTAACTGTTGCAAATTATTAGAACTATTTGCGCGTCGCAAAACAAAGAAAAATAATCAAAACATTCGCAGTTACGCCCATTAAAGCAAATACCCCATGGACAGTGAAGTTTTAAGATCCCAGAACGTTCGTTTAAACACCACAGTCCCTTATTTTAGGTCATAGCTCGTATTTTTCCTCCCGGTACCGTTACTGTAATGACATGTGAACAAGTGCCGTCTCTCGATGGATATTTTCACGCAGCCTACCTCTCCTGTCCAAAGATTAAATGAAGCGTAGACAGTTCTTTTTTTTACAAGCTTTTATTACATAACAGCACTATCAGGTTTTATAGTAAAAACCTTGCAAGTAAATTTTTATACACTTCCCGTTGTTGGAATAGGCTAAAATTATATCGGATCTGAGGTACCTAGA
Organism: Acleris emargana; assembly: GCA_927399475.2. Taxonomy (NCBI): domain Eukaryota; kingdom Metazoa; phylum Arthropoda; class Insecta; order Lepidoptera; family Tortricidae; genus Acleris; species Acleris emargana. Next base: position 6,402,765 of record OV656847.1, read on the forward strand.
ATCAGAAGATGGGAACAGGATTTCTGCTTTACCAGATTAACGTAGATCTAAGTTTTGACTGCACTAACTGACTGATTGTGTTAAATTAAAAGGGTCCGCAAAAACAAATTGTCTATACAAAGTTATTTAGAACTAAAAATAATTGCCAGGATTATTTTTCCAACATTTACCTTCTTTTGTTTTATCCAAAGTTCGTAAATTACAAAAACGCTCATTTTTGTTCAATGCACTAGGTTAAAGTCAGATTAACGCTCATATGCGTTCAAGGCACCGAATGCGTTAAACAAACCTTTACCATTAAATTTATGTTTTTTTTTAGTTTTTTATTAGTTCTATTAAACGTAATAGTGTGCTGATTATAGGTAAACTGATGCATCCTTCATAATATCATGCATTTATTATGGATTCATAAACGACTGCCGGCTCTTTGGGGTTACCGGTGTTTATAGGTACCACTGATTGCTATACTAATTAGGTGGCCTATCTGCTCATTTGGTATTTTAATTTTATGTATAAAACAAACTAATACAAAAGATAACATTTAACTTCATTTTTTAACTAACGTTAATCCACATACATACACAGTCCACGAAATTAATTCCTACACCACTTTGGACAAAAATACATTAAATAAAACCATAAGAAGTCTTACGTTATAATTGATGGCGTTACTTTGACATAGTCCAAATTGGTCAAGGAAGATTTACAAATAATTAACAGTTGCGGTTTTGTGGTCAACAATAACACGTAATGCGTTATTATTATTAAATGGAAAATAGGTCGGTAGCTATTGTCATAAAATTGCAACTTTACTGAGAGGGAAGTCTGTGCATTGCAGCGCGTTCTCAGTTTTCCGTACAAAAATGAAAATGCCTCCGCTACCACGCACAGTGTGAAATCTGCCCTTAAAAACGGACATATATCATTTTGGAACTCAAACGATAGATTTAACCATTTCAAATGCGAGACGATCATACCGGAGTGCCAATTCTGCTCAGAACTCGAGTTTTTTTTTGTTTTTAATTTTATTTAGAAAAAACATAAACATGGAAGATCTCCAGTTTTCGACAAAACTAAACGCAAATCACAGTGACAGTAAATTAAACAATGCATGGCGTGTGTATTATATAAAAAATAGAGCTCTAGTTGTTATTTTGTTTGAATTATTTAGGTTTTTGTTAATTTAGGTTTTTATTTTTTTTATCAGAAATCTCAAAGCATTAGGATTTTATTACTAGTCAAAACAATTGTTTACACGTGCAGCAAACACTAAAAAAAAAATTAGATCTAAATCTCAAAGGATCTCTGAGATAATTCGTTCTAAAGTTTTTTCTGATAACTATGGAAATAGGGTTGTCGCATATTTTCCACATAATATTTGTATAGAAAAGTTTAATTTTTAAGTAACCATAAAACATGATAACATTGTGCTGACCTGACGATGGAGCTGGAAGGTGGTCAGAAGATTTCTGCTGATAAAAGGTGATACATCAAGATTGAACTGTGAATCGAGTCTTGTGTCTGCGTTGAAGACGCTTATTTGTTTAGCATTACAATACATAAATACACTATAAATCTTTAATTTAAAAAACTAGGTGTTATGTTCAGTAAAATATTATGTTGTTTTCGTTTTGAAGAACTTCTGTGCTTTCATGACTATGGCCTTCTAAATTGCTTAAAAGGTTATCATCGCTTCGTGACTCATTAAAATGTTCTTCCGTTTGGACATCATATGGTTTGAGTAACATTATAGCGGCTGGTGGCAGAGGTAAACGCTTTAATTTATTTTGCCTGTCTCTAAGCCGTATGTTGGAAATACAAGGATCAGACGACTCCAGTGCTCTATGAAACAAATCCAACATGGTTTTGTTCCCGATCCAACTTCCTACAATGGTGCTCACGGTCATAACGCCAGAATTTATTTCGGGCTTCCCCAGCTTGCTCCGAAAGTAACCCTATGGGTAAAGCACAAGTTTCAATTATTTCCTTGCCATGGACTAAAATTTTATGCAATGTCACCGTCATCGGATGCCATTCATATGCTGAAACGTACTTAGATGCAATTAACTTGCAAAAGTAGCCGAATTTATTAGCGTTAATAGGCAATCCGCTAGATAAAACTACTAACATTGTATGTAGATCGTCCAGCAGCCACTGTTGAATATCTAGTATTTCAGCGAAAATGGCACGATTTTGATAGCTAACTGTCAATGCCAAAGCTAAAGTCAATTCAATTCAATTATTTTAATTTATGGCGATCGGTCGCTTTAAGGATTTAGGTCAAACATAGCTTTCTCTAATATCTATGATAAATGATAAAATCTATGACACATTAATTCAGTCTACTCAACTCCATTTCTGCAAACGTATTATATCATTTCACCAATAAGAAAAGTTAGTTATGGTGTAGTTGGGTCGAAACACTTTCATAAGAGAATTTTATTTTTAGAAAATATCAGTGAACGGAGATAAGACATGGAAATCACATTTAAGAACTTCAATTTATCGGGACAATTTATTAATACACCCACATTTAAATAAGACGTTTAATAACATGCTTTTGACAACCCTGAACGAACATTTTTAAATATGGATATTTCCAAGATCCTGCTAGATTTTGATTTGATACTTTAGGGGTGGATAGTAATGGTTTCAACGAATACTTTAGGTAAGTATCAAATGCTAATACGCTAGGGTAAGGGAAAAATAAAATAAAAACTAAAAAAGAAAAAATCAACTTTTACTTTGTACTGCTTCCATAAAAACACGCCTAGTTTTTTTTATTACGTACCTGAAACAAGATGCTATTGATATCTAAACAGATAATCGGTGATTATTCTATACTTTTGCAGTTACACGCAATTCTATGAAAATTTTCAGTTTCATAGAAAAATAAGATAAAAAAAAAAACTCGAGTTTTGAGTAGAATTGGCACTCCGGTATGATCGTCTCGCATTTGAAATGGTGAAATCTATCGTTTGAGTTCCAAAATGATATATGTCCGTTTTTAAGGGCAGATTTCACACTGTGCCACGCTTTGGGGAATGTTTTTACTATGGTTTACTTTTGCAGCTTAAATGCGTAAAGTTATATACAAAGAGGGTGCCCTACCTGAAAATCTTTTTTTATAAGTTTGCGGCAACCGTTTATCCGCTTCTGTGCTCTAACCAATCTTTGGGTAGCAAAAAGAGGATCGCTTCCCACTCAAGTTTTTATCACCGTAATGACATTCGATTTTAATTGTCCAGCTAATTACGACATAATTTGACGACATAGTAATGTTTTAATTGTATACCCTTCTCTTTGTATTTCTTGCCAATTAACAGTGATTTAATTATTACATCATGAGAGAAATGGATATCGAAATTGTTTAATAAACTAGTGAGTTTAAGGGATCGCGTGATGTCGACAAGATGGCGCTTTGCGTGTGAATGAATGCGGGATAGAGGGTCCATAACGCAATCGCGATGGTTTCGCACAGTTTGAATTCAAAAATTTAAATTCGAAAATGGAAAAGAAAAAGAGCAATTCGACCGCGGCCTGCCCACCCAGTCGAGCCAGCCGCTCGCTATGCGGGTCCGCTGTAGTACTTTACGAATACCGCCAATTCCTTCGCCCTGCCTCTCTCCGACTAACAAGGCTTAAAAACCACGTCCAATCCTTACCATTCGCAACCGTATATACTTCAAAGTTGAATCGAAATGGCAACGGCATCGATGCCATTAATTTTCCGACAGACATAATGATTAAATTGTTGCGGCATGTCAAATCAAAAGAAATTATGCTGTTATATCTTGTTCAATAGCGGGTCGTTTATGTTTGTTTCGTACATGCCAACATGGATACCTCCAAGTGAGATTTCTCCTTTGAGAGATTCCTTAAAGTCAACGTTTTTAGATCTATGTTTTTTTATGTGACATGTAAACTTAGATTTTATTGTGCAAATTATTTTATGAAGTATGATTAAATTATTAATGAAAGTAAAGTACTAAAATTACTTTCTTTTAACAAAAGCCAACACGAAACAAGAGACGTCAGTTCAATCCGCGTGATGGAATCGTTATGGCTGAAAATCAGCGCAGTACCTAATAGGTTTCTAACACCTCTCTCTTCCATATGCCATATGCCCTGAGCCAGTGTCGGTTTCACAGCCGCGAGGACACTTTCCGTAGGTATTTTTCATGTTAGTAACATATTATTTTATTTCTCTGTTGTATTTTTTGTTGACTTCTGATTATAATGTAAGTAAGTATAACGTAGTTTAAAATACGTTGAAAAAGAGTGGGGCTCGTAATATCCAAAAAACCATTTTCTTGTTGTCCTTTGTCCCAGTTTCCAGTAGCATTTTATGTAGAAAAGGCTCATAAATTTCCGAAAATCAAAATTTATCGTTAGCAGAATTCCCATTGCTATCTTGGGTATTTTCGAGTCACCTATTATCAGACTCGTTTTTTCCTGTCGCATTTTGTATTAGTTCAGAAATTAATTTCACAGTATCGAGAGATTATTTCGGTTTGGCCCTGCAGAACTAACATCATCATCATCATGTCAGCCGAAAGACGTCCACTGCTGGACATAGGCCTCCCCCAAGGCTCTCCACTCAGACCGGTCTTGTGCTTTTCGCATCCACCGCGTTCCCGCGATCCTTACAAGGTCGTCACTCCATCTTGTTGGAGGCCTACCTACAGCTCGTCTCCTGGTCCGCGGACGCCACTCAAGAACCTTCTGACCCCATCGGCTATCAGTCCTAACGAACGAGTCCAGAACTAACATAACCTAAACATACCTACCTATTTCAACTGTAAAAAGAATGCGATTGGGAGGAATACAGATAGAAAAATATGCAACTTGAAAAATTAAGATCGGGAAAAAGTGCGAATGCAAAATCTGCTACCTATAAAAGGACCATGCGTCAAAATGGGCCTGAAACCAACAGCATTGAGAGTTATGTCAATAAATAGGTCTTAAAATCTACTTTATTTCATTATATGGGCACAAAGTCAAATTCCATTGCAGAACTAAGATATTTGTATTTTAGTCACGGTGAGTACTAGCTACGATAAATGCATTCGGAGAATATTCATATTTTATCGTGTAGCTGTTGATAATATTATTTATGCAAAGGATATTTTAAATAAAATCAATGAACGACTTCATGAACCAAATATGTTATATGACAACGTACAAATGAGGAATCTTAATAGACAAAGAGTCGCATTTATTTCAATGGATGCTAACCAGTTGGAAGATTTTGCACGATTAACATATCATGACATTTTTATGATATCACTTGGGTCATATCAAATCGATCTCGCAAAATCATATTGTAGCGAGCATTTACGGGATGGGTTATAAAGAATAGAATTGTACCGTGAAAATGATATACATGACTTAGCAGGACGGGGTATCCAGGCTGAAAATGTTTGGTTGATTAGAGGCCGTGCGCAATCTAGACATGTTCGAGCACGTAAGTACTACGTCTACATTCTAGTTGATAAAAATCAAACTGGCACCGATGCCATCCCACACTATTACTATTCATGTTTGACTGGCAGACGAACAATAGGATCTTGTGCACACACAATTTCTATTATATGGTATTTAGGGTTAGGCAGGCGCATAACATTTAATCATCCTGCAGGTCATTTAAATGACTTAATTATTGATGTAATGAGGAAACAACTTGCTGTATATATAGGGTTACTGGTTAAGTCGACCTAGATCCTTTAGGGGTTGTAGTTTCTATGATTTCTGACCACTTTGACTAAGAAACACCATATCCTAAACTTAGCCGTTTTCAAGATATTTAACTTTTAAGATAATTATTCTTAAATACCGATTTTTTGTATATTGCAACTTTTTTTTTGGAATCCTTGCATTTAATTTGTTTGTTTATACAATAATTATGCAGTAGATAAGTTGCTTCAACTTTCTCGACACTTGAATTGCCATTAACTGAACAAACCGAGCCGTAGTATATGAATGATAGGTAAAGAAGGAAATAAACTCTGACGAAATATTTTTTTCTTATACCAATATTTAAAAAAAGTCTATTGCAGTAATACTGCAGACAATCTTAAAAATATCAACATTTCTTCAGCTATCCAACGAGGTATAGCAATTTTGGTTATTATCAGAATTAATTGAAAAATCTTAGTTGAAAGTCTCCCAGGTAGTAGTAAAATTTTAATGTGTTATAAGTGGATTGGGAGAGATGGGCCCATACCATGGCCAGCTAGAAGTCCGTATCTAACCCGTAACCTAACCTCGTAATACTACTAACGTCCTACTAGAACAAAATGACGCTGGGAAAAAATGATTTTCGCAACTTATGGGCCTGCTATTTTTTTAACGTATTTTAAACTACATTAAATACTTACAATTTAGTTTTGAAGTCTTCTTTACATTAACCGTTAGAATTATGGAAGTGTGTCTCACGGGAATTAAATAATAATAAATAAATAATAAATATCAGGGGACAATGTCACACCAATTGACCTAGTCCCAAACTAAGCTCTATGCTTGTACTATGGGTACTACTAGGGCTTCCAAATACCGGACTTTTCATAATACCGGTATTGATGCCGGTATTCGTTATTCAATACCGGGATCCCGGGATCCCGGACCGGTATTAAGAAAAAGTAATAAAAATTGAGTTTTTATTAAAAATAAAACTTGCAGATTAATTTCGATATATCCTTTTATTAAAAAAAAGGTTTTGACTCTTTGTGCGAGAATCGAAAAACGCCAGATTCGCAGAACGCCAGATTTTCAGATTCGCAGTATACCAGATTCGCAGAATGCCAGATTCGCACGATGCCAGATTTCAGATTCGCAGAATGCCAGATTCGCATAGTACCAGATTCGCAGAACGCCAGATTCGCAGAATGCCAGATTCGCAGATTGCCAGATTTTGCACAGTGCCAGATTTATTTTTCACATAATAGTAATAGAGAGAGTAAGATTAATTAGAGTTCCATACCTCAAAAGGTACAGAACCGTTATCGGATCATTTTGCCATATCAGTTGACGATCACTTTACCGGCGTTAGGGCGGGAATGATCCATATAAATCTAATTATAAAGCAACATTACTAACATTACTAAACAACATTACTGCCTATTATTTTATCTTATCAGGAACAAGTCGTTTTAGAGCGTTGAATCATTTCATTATTGAGAAAAAGTATATTTTATTACTACTGTAGGTACTTGAACCAATGATTGCGTAAGAGCTGGCAACGGAAATTGATTATTTCACTCTTACACCGTGCGAATCTGGCAATCTACGAATCTGGCATTCTGCGAATCTGGCGTTCTGCGAATCTGGTACTATGCGAATCTGGTACTATGCGAATCTGGTACTATGCGAATCTGGCATTCTGCGAATCTGAAATCTGGCATCGTGCGAATCTGGCATTCTGCGATTCTGGTATACTGCGAATCTGAAAATCTGACATTATGCGAATCTGGCGTTCTGCGAATCTGGCGTTCCGCGAATTTGGCGTTTTTCGATTCTGGCACAAAGCGTCAAAACCTGGTTAATAACAAACTTGATAAAATATGTTTTTTTTTAATTTTCAGGTTACAAATATAATGTATATAATCGTAAAACTAAATCATCCTTGTAATTGAATCACAATTGAAACAAGTAAAAATTAAAGTATTTCCTATTAATATTCTCATGGTTGGTGATTTTTCTGTAAATATTAATTTTTTTAGTGCACTCCAAATACCAGAAGAGACGCCGTCGGATAGGTTAACACTTACTGGCACGTGACGTGATGTGACTGGCACGTGACCAAACACGACAAACTCCGGCAGGCAACTGACTTACTCCCTTTAGCAAGGGCTATGCAAAGCGTAGAGTAAGATAAAAGATAAACGCGAGGCATATGTATAAGCAGGACAGCAGTCAGAGCGAAAGTACCGTTAGAACCTTATTGTCAACAGTTTTTTTTCGGTATTGCTAAAACAATGACCAGAGAACGGCTGAGTATCGAAATCTCTTACATTACATGTAACTTACAAAAGTTACGAAGCAATTGAAACACACTTGTTAATAAACCATATAAATAAACGAATGGTTTATTTCTCCATTTTTATTTTTAATACCGCGAGCGGGATCCCGGTATTGCTTAATGAATACCGGTATTGAAAAAGACATGAAATATCGCGGGATCCCGGGATCCCGGGATACCGGGATCCCGGGATTGGAAGCCCTAGGTACTACACAACGATATAAATACTTATATAGAAAAATATATACTTAAATACATAGTAAACATCCATGACTCAGGAACAAATATTCGCACTCATCACACAAATATCTGCCCTTACCGGGATTTGAACCCAGGACTGCTAGCTTCGTAGGCAGGGTCACTACCAACTAGGCCAGCGCGTCGTCATTCATTTTCGCAATTCATTTTAATCATACGTTCAAAGGTTCAAAAAGGAACATTGTCATGCGGACTCAGATTCTGCTACTAAGAACACAATAATCCAGGTAAAATATGCCATGAACCTTAGGGAAACACCGCTCTAATGAAATTCTAACAACTCTCAACAATTTCCATTTTAATGGAATCTTTATGCTCGGCCAGTAGTATTCCCAATACCCACGTCGTCCGCGTCATTATTTTCTCAAGAACTCTAGTTTTTGTTTCTTTTACATTACCGGTTGTGGAGTCGCGAGGATCGTTGATTGGTTAAAAAGCGGTCGGTGGATGATTACGCGCGCGATGGATTATCGCGTGACGTAAATAAATATTACAACCGGAGTGAGAGGCCACCGGCCTAAGGCAGTGACTCATCGCTCTTATTTATGTAGAGTTAAAGCCTTTTAAGATGATTTTGAAACTATATGGATACTATGTAGGTACCTATGTATACTATTTGTAACAGATCTTTTAATGATAAAATGTTCATTTTGATTTAAAAAAAAGTTAATTTTGTCTAAAAAAAAAAGGTAAATTTTGAAAATTATAAATTGCTTAAAAAATTTAATGCTCAATAATCCACGCCAATTTATACTTTTTTTTTCTGCGTGTGCTCTGATAGTTAACATTATGCCCAGTGGGTCGGAAGCTCACGCACGTGGTCATTGCATAACCATGATTCGTGTTCGGTGCAACGGTAACGTTTCGTAAGATCCTCTTCGTAATTAAAAGTAGGTAGGTACCTACTCACGGATGCGGCAGCGTCTAGAAATGAATCCGTGTTTTGTCACATGTTATACCACTATTGACGTATTCGTAGGAAAATAATTAAGTTAAGGTAGTGCTTGATACAAAACGTACGTGGATAATTTTGATTTTTATGCATTTTTGTTATTTTTTTCTTCGTATTGCAAATTAATACGGAAGTTTTTTACTCATATAAATAACTAGGGCTCGTATTGTTGGCTATTTCATTGCAGCTTTGTCAAACATAATATTGAGCAAATAACGATATTTGTCACTAAATAAATAAAAATTCGGCATTGATGATTCACCAAATGCAAACTTATTTCACTGTGCATTGCTTAAGCCGCGCCGTTACAGGTCCTTGACAAAAAACATTCTCTAAACCGGAAAGTAGGCGTATTATTGACGCACAATTTATCACACAAACATCCAATGATGCGACTATTGATACCGCTTCGAAAGGGAATTTCACGCCATATCTCCTTGTTCGCCTTTAATTGTATTGCGCTTAGCCTGCTCATTGTGCGCCCATTTATAAGGCTGCACGGTAAAAACAAACAATGTCCTAGTGAAATTTTCGAACTTGTCGCACGCTATTTTTTGCCGGCTACGTCTTTATTACCGGCCTCCCTGAGCGGTTTAAACTTCGAACACTGCTCACCGTTAAGACATAAACAAAGGACTGTAAAATAAGATGCACACTGATGTAAAAGCCGACAATACCTTTAATTTATTACGTCATATATAAAGCAGTGAAAGTTAAAAGTTAAAACAGTGTTTTGTTTCTAGCATTCATTTGTTAACGGTAAACGAAACAAATGGTCACAAAGACACCGCCGTGTACAGAAGTCGAATGCTTTACAAGCGTCCATAAAGATTTTGCGAATTTTAATGGGAGTTTTACAGCCGTTATATTAATGGGATGTGGAATAGTCGAGACTTGTTTATTGAAGTCGTGTTGTGTCAGTATATATTTTTTAAATTTGAGCGTTTTTAAGCCTTTAATGTGCATGGGAAAAACTAGACATCTAAGGTACAACTTTACAATGGAAAATATAAAATGTATTTTTCCTGACGGATCTGCGAAGATACTTGACGTATAAATAAAATTTTCAGGTAGATCCTGATGTTGATAAATATAAAACAAGTAGGAAATAACGTTTTATAGTTACTCATAAGTTAACTAAAAGCAAACGAGAAAAAATAACAAAGTTTTTAATCTATGGGCATATATTCAGAAGTAATAGTAAGTATAGGTATCTAATTAATTGATCATCAAATTCAGATTCGTTTTCTGCAGATCATTAAAAAAAATTGAATACCAATATAATAAAAGGTAAAATTGATTCTTTAAGTGGGGGATAAACTTTGACTGCCAAAAGAAAATTAAATTCTCTCGGTAATACGAAAATACAAACGGAGCCTCTATTCAAGACGATAAAAACCATATTGTGTTTGAGCTGTTATCGTATTGTCGCCGTTTTAATAGCTCTTATTTACTTGACAGTAATGGCGGCTGACATCATAACAATACCATGGCAGGGCCTCTATTCAACACGGTAAAAACCGTATCGTGTTTGAGCTGTTATCGTATTGTCACCGTTTTTATAGCTCTTATTTACTCCGGTAACCGGTAACTCATCTTACCTAACTTAACAGTTTGAGGAACAAATTGACGGAACGTTTTATCCTACATTTAAAATAATAAATATAAACTTTTTTGTAGAATCCCAGTATTCTGGAACTTATATTATTAAAATAATATTTTTAAGACCAAGTTATAAACGATACGATAACATGTCAATGGCAATATGGTTTTTCGGAGTAGACTAGAGCCCCTGTACATTATACCTGACTAAGGGCCGAGTTCACCAACCAATTTAACAGAAGGTTAAGTCTTAATCAGCTGTTAGTCAATACATTTGACAACCGTTAAACCGCTAACCATCCGTTTAATTGTTGGTGAACACTGCACTAAAGGTTATTTTTTAACCCGTTAACCTTATTAACTCTATGTCAAATATAAGAGTCATCTCATCACCATCACTCACGCGCCAATGCAAACTCGACACCAGAGCTAATGTCAACCTTATCTCAAAGATACTCAGGTATATATTCCGCTGTCAACCATGAAGGATATATCAGTCGTTAGCGTTGAAGGATATATCAGTCGTTAGTGGTGGGGATATATGAAAAGGTTAAAACTGTAACGAAGTGAGTGCAGGTCGATGATTTTCATTACATTAATCGTGCTCATTTGTATTTTAGTGTTATTAGGGAAAAGGTAGAAATGTTTGCTCTGCAGATTACAATAGAACGGTAAAAACGATTAGTTCTAGACTAAGCAACCTATTGAGATTTAGTCATCAACCCGGATCTGGACAAAATGACGTGCAGGGGTTTTGCCGACTGTCACACGAATTTCTGCAAAATCGCTATTATTATTCAGGTTAACCGTTAAGCCAAGGCTGTGAAAGCAAGTGCGGATGGAGATAACTTTTATTAATAGCTAGCTCTACTTCGTTATGGATTTAAAACAAAGCCTATATCCTTCCGGAATAATGTACCTTGCAGATGGTGAAAGATTATCTATATAATAAAAATGAATCGCTAATGTGTTGCTAAGCTCAAAACTCGAGAACGGCTGAACCGATTTGGCTGATTGTTTTTTGTTGTGTTCGTCATTGTCAGGACAAGGTTTGTATGACAGAAAATAATTGAAAAATCCACCGGGGAAGTCAGAACTTTGCAGCGGGGCGAAGCCGCTGGCGGACTGCTAGTTTTGTATAGTTTCTGTGGTTCCTAATATAACTTGTCAGATAGACAGAAGCTCACAAAAGGTTCACTCTCCTTTTATAATATTAATTAGTATAGAACTATAGAGTATAGATAATTTTGGATCTTTGTCAATTAATAATGTAAATTTCATTATTAAAGAAATAAATAAGGATAGTAACCAGCTATTATAAAGATTTAACTGAAATAACCATTGAGTTTTCATAGTCCATCTAATAGTATGACAATTTAAAGATTTTAATGTAAGGCACATGTTTTTTTAAAACACTAGGTTTCATGTAACCTTAATAGTTTTTTTTTACGTATACTATAAAAAACTTATAAGAAATACTTATTTGCTTCCATATTCTGCATCTGATGATGCTCAAATAGCCTATTGTTTAATACCATAATTGTTGACGTTCTTAGGGCGATGGCACCATTGTTGGACCCTTTTAGGTGACAGACACTAATAATGAACACTTAAGAGGATATTGTGAAGCGCCTCCAAAATCGCGTACCTGTCGAAAATTTCCATACAAATTTAGCTCCGGCCGTTAACGTCGCTACATATTCACAAATAATTTTACTTGTGGGAGGACCTTGTGCAGGGTCCGTCCGGGTTGGTACCACCATCTTATCCATTAACCTACCGCCAAGCAGCAGTGTTCGCATTGTTGTGTTCCGGTTTGGGGATAAGACAGCCGGTGAAATGACTAGCATAGAGGCATTCCATCTTAGTCCTCAGGGTTGGCAACGCATTTGCAGTCTTGTGAATGCGAATGTCTATGGGTCACAGTTTCCACTTACCATCAGGTGGCCTGTGTGCTCGTTTGCCTACCCATGCTATAAAATAAATAAATAAATAAATAAATACAAATCGTAAAAATCGGACTAGGTGTAATGGTAAAGATTTTTTTTTTGCATTTTGTATGGTTTTTTTTAGCATCACAATCCTCTTAACTCTTAATTCAAAGATCATTCGATCATTAATTGATTGTCGCAAAACAAATGAATAACCCTTATCTTTTGTACAATAAGAATCAGGTGACCATCATTAGTCCTTATCTATCACTGGTTCCATCACCCTATGTGGATTTCAGGGGTCTTCATCGATACCCGGGTAGGAACTTGCTACCTGGGGATTTCAGTACCTGATGCTATTAGTACCGCAATTAATAATCAAGTACCGGTATTATATCATTATCTACTTATCAGTGATATAGAAGGGCGGTTTAAAAAAAAATGACATACGTAGTTAAGGACTCAAATGATTAACTTTCGTGACTCATTTGAGTCATCTGTCTAAAGTCAACATTTTTTAATTTTAGTCATTAACTATGAAAGTTACAGATAATCGATTCTAACTGCGAGCATTCGCGTTATAGACTCGAGTAAAAATAAAAATAATGTTTCTTACTTATTTGTAAAGGATTTATTAATAACTACATAATGCCAATGTCCTTATAATTCAATACAACTTTGACCTGATAATTCAATACAACTTTGCCCTGATAATTCAATACAACTTTGCCTTGATAATTCAATATAACTTAGTCCTGATAATTCAATATAAATTTGCGAAAATAACTCACAGATATTTCTAGTCTAACACCAACAAACTCCAAAAACTTAGCAGATGCTATTCCTCCCTTATCCCATAGGATTGAAGTGTGTTAGGGCTCCACCAAAAAGATTAGATAAGAAGCAGAAGTTGGAGGCTTGCACTTTTTTTACTTGACGCGTTTGCTTGTCAGTTTTAACTTGCAAGACCATTTTATATATATTCCCGTTATTAGAACGGGTTAAAATTGTAATGATGAAATCAGAAGGTAGCAACTGGATGTCCTTGGTACTTAACATAGACACTACAGTTTGGAATCGACCAAAAAAAGCACAGATGGCCTCAAAAGCATGCCGATTCTTGATTGAAATTTGCCGTTTGTCAGGCTGTTTAGAAGGAAAATTTTGTTATTTTTTACAACTTCATGCTTTTCATTTTATAGCTTTGCTTTAAAAGCATTTACGCACCTTCTTCTACCATTATTGCCAAGTATACATATAAACTTATCTATCACCCAAACCGCGATGCCGATGCCGATGCTGCGATGCGAGCTAGACCCACCATGTTGTTTTTATCTTTGATGTTGCAATAGATTCAAAAAATGACGCGAACCTACAGCACTTACCGTATAGGGAACATTATAAAAGAGTCGTAATGCGTTGACTTGCGTTTATAAACAGTCGCTCTTAAATTCTATTGAATATTTTCAATACAGTTAAAAGTCCAAAAAATACCTACTGGCCTTTTTATAATGCGACTGAAGAATTGGTTTGTCTCCGGTTTTTTAGGAACGACCGTTTAAACTTTCTGTTATAGCTTATAGCATTATAATAAGTATGGATGCCAGATACAAAACCGAAACAGGAATATTCATGAAAAAACATTTTTTTTTATAAAATAATGTTCTAAATTAAAAAATGCTGCTTAAATAGATTCATATTTAAAACATTCACACAGTAAATTGACCAAATCAGGGCTCTTTAACGAATTCGTAATATAAAACATAGTCTTCTAGCGCTTCGGACTCATGAACAATAACTTTACCAAATAGGGTAAAGTCACCGGTGGTCGGCCAGAGACCAGTATTCGACCTTATATGAGTGCGAAGAGTGGGAAATATATATTTCGTACTCTTCCCATTACTAAAAAGTATAGACAGAGGCCGACTATAGGTCTCTGGCTGATCACTGGTGACTTTACCCTCATATGAGCTAGGATGATATGGGCTAATATGAGCTAGAGAAGGTGACCACTAGGTTCATCTCGCATGATAACTTAACGATACGGAAATATGTGGGCCAACGGAATTCTACAGGAAGCATACGTTAGAGTCCAGAGCCATTTATGACTACGATCGCAACAAAACCTGTATGTACTTTTTCTCATATCTGAACCATTGAGCTGTATAATTTCTACGCAGCGTGCGACACTATTAGAACGGAAGTGCTAAAATAGCTTAAAAGTAAGACGAAACCGTGCGTGCCTTATAAGTCTATATCAATAATGTGTCTTAGGATTGGTGACGTGGATATGCCAGTGACGAATGTTTGCAATGCCTAAGATGGGTGGGGTTCGTATAGATAACGATGCCAATGACGTTTTTACTGTACATCTTAAACTTTACGTAATAATTATATAATAGGTACTACTTTATTTTAAGTATTCAGGAGAGCGCCGTCTTAAAAAAATAATGAGATCCTTTCCAGCCAACTCTAAAGTTTTATATTTCCGTACAAATTGTATTTGCAACAGTTAGGTATGAAATAATCGTAGAGCTATTTGCTGCGTTTGTGTTTTCGAAACATTGTTTATAATTAATGCCATTGAGTTCTGATAATTACTATGAAGTGATAGGAAGTCGTAGACAGTTTGGCGGCGAATTTCTCCTTACACATACCATCGTACCACAGTATTTATTATATCAGTGCGGAAATGTTCTAATGTAAACAATAAATATAACTAATTTCTCACGTTAAGCATGACAGCGGCAGATTTTTGACGTTAAAGGAAAACTTGCAAATCAAATTTATAAATTAGGTATTTAGCGCCCTTAAAAAAATGGTGGCCAAATAGGAGAGGTTTTTTAAGTAACGATAAATATTAGATTTTATTAAACATCTCAGTGAATTTTTCTTACGGTTCTTCAGGACTCTTTTGGAAACGAGAGCATACAATTCAGTGCATTTTTAACCAGCGTTTTTAATCTATATGTAGTTAATAAAATAATAAATCAAAGTCTTTTGCACGCTTCCAGTAAAGTTATTCATAGTTGCAACCCTGGTTTTACTAAGTAGACTGTGTCAAGGAGCTTGCACGTAGGCGATGCGCTATCAGCAGTTCCTTATCAGCCGGAAGCTGATGCAGCCACAGGTGTTTCAGAATAGAACGATGCTAGTTCAGAGAACTATCCATGCAGTCAGCCGCGTTGTCATACTGTTTGTAGTTTGACGTAATGTTTCTCCATTAATGTCCTATATCCGTTTGGATTGTGATAGTTGAAAGATAACGGAGTTTCAATGATTTTTGACGTTTTGTTTTGATGACTGTTGATTTAATTACCTATTAATTTAATGCCTACCCCACTCTGGGAATGAAGGCGTGAAGGTATGTATGTATGTATGTTATTATACCTACATACTTATCCAGATTTTCAACGAAGTTCGGATTGTTTTTATTTGAAAACTAAATTTTAAAGGATGTTTTAGGATGGATTAAGTAATTTTTCTTTTTTTGAATTAGAGGTTTTATTTTATTTTTTCAATAAAATTAAAAGGTGAGGGCATTATGTTTGCAATTCACCTAGAATATATCTGAAGCTTATTTAATTTCATGCAATCCAAAATAACTCTTACGTTTACCCAGCCAATTGAAAATGAACCCTCTAGAACAAAAATGAATCACTACCGGATCTTAAACGTTTCTTAACCCCCAAAATTTAATTTAACTCTAAGTATATAAACCAGCCCAGTTACACTCAAAATACCTACGCATTTACTTTCAACCCCTGTCACCGGGGTCCGCTAACCCGTGGGTGTGCGGCGGTGGGCCGGGCCCTGGCCTTCCATTGGATGACTCGGAAAAGCCGCCGGCGATTCGTCAACCCCCACTCTGCAACACGTGCTCGCGTACTTTATGTTACGCTCCGAGCCATAGCCATTTAGTCGATCACCTGACACGATACGCGCACGATCATACAGGGGGATGCATTAAACATCGATCATGGATAAATTAATTATACCAACCTGTGCTATGATTAGGCAATGTGGTACCGTCATAGTCAAAACTGAAACTTTGAACTGTTGTGGACGGACTTGTTTGGACAGTACGAGCTACGTACGACCTGCGAAATGTGAAATGTGCAGTAGGACTAGAATAAATAGCTATTACAGTGAGTGTGACAGTGATCATGTGAAGAAATGTCGACCCTACAGATCGAGAACAGCTAGGAGCAGTAAGCTATTTTTTTTATTAATTTTCAAAAGCGGAATAAATTTAATAAGTTACAAAATTTAAACCTTGAATATATTAATTTTTACTAACGTCACTAGAGCATTTTAATTACAATGTTATAATTAAATTTATTTCAAATTTAAATTAATAATATCTCTACATTATTCAGTAGCAAGCTCATTAGTTAATTAACAAAAATAAAGGAGTTAATCCCGCTGACAATTATGTAACGAGCTCCCATTAACAGCAGGTGATTTGTTTTGACGTGACATAAAGGGACCGCATATGAAGTTTATGACACCTTACAAAAATCAGAACTTTGCTAATTACGACTCGTAATCATAATAGCGCTAGAACCCTTCGCAGCCATTAATGTAAACGGAACATCCGGCCAGCAGCCAGGGACCTATTCTCATGACGGTGTAATCACGCCCGTCCGCCGTAATCGAGCTTACAATTTCATTAGACACAAAAACTTGGCTCGGTCTCGCCTCCACAATGTTAAACACGAAGATCAGAACTAACTAACTAGGCTTAAACTGCTATTAAACTAGCCTAGTACTGTTACCGGAATGACATGTCTGACTAAATGTTTCTATCCTTTAAAGAGCCGTACAGTTACGCTGCTCCGCCGTTTCGTAATTGCAAGTATCGCTAGGTCTTTCTATATAGGGCCGAGAAATGATTTAAGTGTGCGAGAGAAAAAATAATACCGACTGCCTTGTAGATTGTAGATTAGCTCCGGAGAATGTCCGGAAAATTTCCCGGGCTGCTCGTTAGAATCTTCTCGGGCTTTCATATTGATTGGTCGTAATTAGTTTGGCAAAAACTTGCCTTAAAGCGATTGCCGGCCGGTGACCATCTGTGTCTAACCTAATTTAAACAGTAATTATTGCACTTGATTAACACTAATGAGTTGCGCTTCTGGACTTTCTAAATTAAATCCAAAAGCTACTTACATAAATAATAAACAAAATCGTCGAAGCTAGCTTCGTCCCAAACAAATTATAGGTCAATGACATTTCGCGATTAATAGACAAATTAATTACGTAACAAAAAAATAACAACACAAGTTAGTGTTTCGTGAAATATTTTCCCGGAAGTACAGCATTATAGTCCATTACACAATAATATATAATATCCTGCAAGCAATATTACGGATATTTTCCCTTTGGTTTTCCTTCTTTCACTCATAATAATGGATTTAATCGTTGACCACAATACCATTTCAATTACTTATACATGCTGATAAAAATGTATCACGTCTTTTAAAGTAATTCATTTATACTTTTAGTACCTAAAAGTGGTTTTGTTTTGGTAAGTTACATTTCATCTCCATCGTCAATGTTAATAAAAGTCCCTTCAAATGTGGAAAATTGTGACGCCATATACTCTGATAAATATTCCCTACTTACGACGACGGTTTTCTGAAAAGTCTTTACCAGTTTACAGATAAATTTGAGTTTGGAAAACCACTTGTTCGAGCAGATTGAGTGAGTCATCGCCGCGAGGTTATTATGCTAATTGTCACGAGAGCAAACCGTGACGTCAGTTGATAGTAAAACGCGGTATTGCAATAACCCCCTTCAACTTCGACATTTGGTATCGCGGAAATTATGCAGATTTTATTAAGTTATTCAATATTGTCAATTTTATTTAAATAACTTACGGTAGTCTTATTATTTTATTGTTCTAAATTATAAATACGAGCGTTTGGAGCGTTTTCTTTAATTTCTTTCGATCATATTCAGTTTATGAAAATAATGACGTTTGGTATTATGTCGAAATTACCTTTATAATTATTGCGTTAATACTCACGTGTATTTTTCAGCATAACTTAAAAGTTTAAAAAAGTAACAAAATCGAGTTTGATATTTAAGTAATCGCGTTAGGCTAGGAATGTTACAAATAGTGGTCCTTGCTATGCGGCTGCGTGCGCGCGCTCGATTTCAGACATGAACTATGTCCGCGTCATTAGGGCTGTGATCCACCGCTCATTAGCAACATTTTCACATAAAACGCTGTTCATTTACGCGGCAAAGCAGCCGCGTCAATTATAAACAGTTATTTCAGTGAGACGGCTCATAATTGCAGTGTTTAACTGTCACCCATTTAGCGACACGTCGATCTCCGCTAAGCAATCACTTACTTTCATACGTTACGTGACTCTACCCTGAAAATGAAAACGCACCAACCCTAAATACGTTTAACAAGCACTTTAAATTTCGGTACTTAATTTACTTCATAACTGTAAACTCTGATACAGATTGGCTTTCTAGAAATAATCTTCGAGATGAAAATGCAATGAGGAACTGCCCCAAATTGCATACTGATAGGTGCATCTTCGACACGCACCGCCTTAAGCGTGTCGCGTCTGATTGGCCGAAATTATTCGCCGACTTTGCCGAAATTACGTGCGCACATTAAATTGTTGCTAAAAGTTATTGCGCTACCGTTAAGTGTAATATCAAATTGTTACCTTATTAAATTATATTCGCGAAATATTTTTGTTAATTTTGTCCGAGGCTATTAGCATTTAGAGCGATTTTCAGTTGATGAAGAGCGCCGCGGTTGCGGCGTAATCGCACTTATTATGCGCAGTCAAATTTTACGAGCGCTTCGGTTGTTAGCCGCTACTGATCCCACTCAAATTAACTCTATTATGGATAAACTTGACGCTTTTTCTATGTTATGTCACACGGATATTAGTCCCGTTAATGACTTGGATCTACCTCGTCCACTTTAGAAGCAAACACGCTGTATCAAAACAGACTACTCGGTCTGATAACATGCGCAAGTTATTAATTGATCAGGTTTTAAAAATAAAACTGGAGCCCTATGAGCGCCCAAAGATTAGCCGCTGGTCACAGACGGACTCGGCAACAGTTTGAACAGTATAATGTGTGATTTACATAATGATTCCGCGGGCGCCGGCCCACATCCGGCGGTCCGGGCGACGCGAACTTTTCTCGGTTTTCGAGCCGAAATTCTAGTTAGCGGCGATTTCTTTAAAAAGGGTAACAAGGTCTCGTTTGGGTCGTTTTTCGTGCAGCCTCCACGGGCGAGCTGTTAAAAAATAAACGAACTCTTTGTTTCTCGAGTAGTCGCGCCGACCTCCGCCGCGGTCCCTACTTTTTTATGCCCCCTTATAACCTGTGTATTACGTGTAGGTATCTACAGTTTTTATGGTCGCCCGGTCAGTTCTTCAATGGGCTAAGGAATTCGATCGAGTCTCCTCATTGTTCAACGCGGTTGCAATCATCAAATAAATTAATTGTACAAAAGAAAGTAATTAATGTCGTCTTGTCATCAGTCATGTTTTATACATAAAGTTGTTTACTTAAAAAGTGCTTATTTAAAGTACCTATGTTATAATACTTAAAATAGCAGAAAACATAAAACAATACATGATGTTAAAAATTATAATGCAAGTTAATAATAATAAAACATTTACAACTCGGTTGGCTCTACGTCTCTTTCAAGTTGACCTGTTATTTTTTTACTTGAACTTTTGACGGCGGGCTCGGCGTTTGACCGGCCACTAATAAAATGTTATGATCGTGTGTTTAACGCGTGTTGTGGTGTCGGACCGTCTTTTGACATGATCGTTATTACTGCTCCTTTGTGGTCTCTTGTGCCCGATGAAACAACATTATTATAGTGTCAATTAGACAGCAATATACCAATAAAGGGTCCATAGATCTAGTTAGTCGGGGTTTTAATGGTCACAATTTGTTTATGCAAATGGCTGCGTTTTGGTGTGTGAGAGGGTTTTATAGCGCCATCCCGTTTCTTTATAATAAGGGGGGCGTGCGATCGGGATCAGTTCACGGCGTCTAGTTAAATAATAAGCGGCGCGGGGCCCTCTAACTATAATTTCCTTTATTTGACCGCGCCGCCGCCCGGGGCAGGGGGCAAATCGCCGCGGAACCGCTAACGAGATCAGGGAACAAAAAAAGTGCACGCACACGCGTCTCCGCTCACACTCTTTATCGTGAGGCTGTACGCGAGATTTAAATTACAGAAGTACTAAATTAGTTAGGCGCCACCGCACTTGCTCTTTTCTTAGTCATCGCACATCTACGTCTGAGTCACGTCTGAGTCCTGAAAAAAAAATTGCTCAACGTGAGTAAGACTGTGTAGATAATTTCTTTAAGCTGTTTTAAATCACACGAATCATGAAGCCAATATTGCATTTTTAATATGAAAGACGAATAATTTTAGTTGCGACACCTTCTTAATACTAGTATTATAGTTTTGTTTTGATTTAACATTAAAAACAAAAACAACCAATGACGTAATAAATTACCAGATGTAAAGTACAGGGTGATACCAGCATGCACAGTGACGTCAAAGATGATAACACAATGTTTTAACCGCTATTTGCTGGCATAATTTGCGATAAGAGTAATTAATAATTTGCCAAAGGATGCTTTATCAACGCTACCTCTTCCCAAAGCTGCAAGCGTACAACAAACATGTTGTTAAGGGAAAATATGCCCAATTTGGTTTTTCCTACAGGAATTTCAGGATTTTATCGAGTAAAATCGTTATAAACAAATAATAATGAATATAGAAAATAACTAACTTGTCAAGCCTTAATCCAAATTCAAACATATAGCGAAAAATAAATTTATTCAAATAACCCAATTGATTTTGATCTATTGATATCGGAAGAATGTCCGTCCGTGCGTCCGGCAACGGTTAAGTGCCGCATTAGTGATTCACGCAGGTTCACTGCACAATTAGCAAAGGCTGTCCACCTCTTGCCGTGTTTCATAAATTCATCGGATGTCCATCGATTACCATAATCGATAGCACCGCGCGTGCGGCATACGATGCGCGCTTATCGAGTCTCATTCATGATGAGATTCTATTATGAAAAAAAAACACCCTGTATACGTGCACACGAGCATACTCTTAAAAATGTGCTTTCTCGCATATCCATACTATACTATTTAAAAGTGTAATAGTGTACTCAATCATTTCCTTCATCACGTACGTTCTTTCAATCAAAAAATACTGTACCATCAGAAGTCTTCTTACTTCTTAAAATTACAGCACATCCAAAGTATCATTGACAAGAGGGGAATGGGCCATTCTACTTTTCGTTGTACATAAATTTTTAGTCACATTTGCACTAAACAATTTTTTTTTCAAAAACGGTGAATTGCACCGTTTTCTAACTTGAAACTCGAAGAGGGACGTAAATAAGCTTGTATTTAGAATTATCCTAATACATAAAAAGTTATTTGTAATAACTATAATGTCAGTAACGCAGTGGATGTTGATGTCCCCGCCTTTTCAATGGAAAGAGTGCAATTTACCACTGAGTTACCAAGATTTTTTAACGATAATTGAGTAATTTAAGAGTTGTTTTTTTGGAAACCGTCAAACTTAAACATTCTAAGTTTATGTTATTTATTTAGACGCGGATTCATAATTTGGTATACTTTTTATCGGACTATAACCAAAAATGTACACTGAAAAGTAGAATGACCCGAATAACAACTTCTATTAAAAGTACCATCAGCAATGCTACTCTTTCGTATCTCCATTCTGCTCCTAGACTGACCCAACCACGCTGCATCTTAAACCTACAGAACCTTGCTAAATCTGACTGTTTATCCAGGATACGTCAACGTCTGCGCTGCGGTGTGCCTACTATTGCTGGTCGGTTTGTCACCGGCGTCGGCGGCGCCGAGCGGTAGACGCAAGATGGCGTCCAGGTTGGATGAGAACCGCCTGTGGGGCAATCCATGCGATTACACAGACGACGCCAAGTTGCCGAATGGTGTAAGTACTAATCAATTTAGCCAATCACAACCGTTGGAATATAGTTAATAGAACCTCGTAAAGGATCGCTAGAAACATCGTATGGTCGCACTCGAGAGTCAGTTAATGACGATTTTGCATACACAAGTTTGAAAAAGGAACGAGTTAAACGTCTCTAAAATTTCTCTGAGTACGATCAGCACACAGCCAGTGAAAAGAGTAGCATAGATACATTCTACCTTGGTCCTTAAGAATGGCATGGCAACGCATTTCCAGTGTCGAGATTCTTAATAGTCATAGGCTTTTTTGCTCATTTACTATCACATGATATGTGTCTTGCCTTGCCTTGTCTTCTTCAAGTCCTATAAGAAAAAAACAGTGTACGTTTGCATACATGAGTGTTAGCATGTGTTGTGTAGTAACTGATATTCAATCTTACTCAAGCACCGTGCTTGTCAGTTATTTAACTGCAGGCATGATTTCATGACCAGATTTGGTAACCGTTAGAGGAATCGGAAATGAAATCTGTCATTGTGAAAACCCCAAAAGATTGCATTTCAGTTACGGTGATGATTATCATCATACGTTTACGTGATTCGTCACCACGCTATTGACGGAATACTTCGAAACCTTTCATTGTGGAGACTGAATTCACCAGTGACTCATGCGCGTATAACATTGTACTAGTTGCGACACCATACCATCACATATGAGTTTGTTTGGATATGAGCTTAGTCATTGGGAAAATTCTAGCATTTTTTACCAAACTAATAATTTATATTTTATAATTTTTGTTGACTGCTTATTTTACTGACCATTTGTTTTTTTTTCTAGTTGCCAAAAGTACCTACAATGTATACGCCAGAAGTCGCCAAGCGTGTTGCAAATAAAGCGAGGAGCGCTCTCTCCACAGCGGAGAAATTCAAAGATGATTTGGTGAGTACTGGCTTATTTCATTGGCAAGTCTTTCTCTTTCATTCACCGATTGAATCGGCCACTGTAGCGTTTGCGAGGTCATCGATATGCCCGACGCGTCGAGCAAAATGAACGGACGAACCCCGCCACCGGCTACTACCAATAAAACCTGGGGACGTCAATGGCACATACGCAAGCCTTGCGTATGCTGATTATTGACGATTTTATCTTTATGAATGAAAGTGTCGCTATGTCGGTAGCTTTGTCTGGATATTTTACTGGAGACCTACCACAGCCATATATAGGATCTTCACACGCAAAGGTCTATGCACTCTGCCGATTGCAGTCCCCTCGAATTTTGACCCATTAATGATTCCCAACGTGCACGTTTTTAGCACCGTTCTCTCGCCGCGACGGATGGCATGGTGCAGAGATTGCATCGACTCGGGCGCCGGTTTCGCGACGTCCGGCGCACGTTGCTTCCTCCCTTTTAATTGTAATTTCGTTGTTACCTTTTGTGACTTCGTAAATAAATACCTTACAAACATTTTTCCTACCTAAACACGAGACATCCGAATCTCGGTAGACTACAAAGAAACATATTTATCGATCGTTTGCGGAAACGCAAACACCTCAACCTACATTCAAGAATTCATAAATAATTCACGATTTATATGGAACAATTGTTTGGCATGTTAATAAAACAATTCATATGACGGTCCTATAATTCCAATCCTCTGAATATATTTCCGAATCGGAAGTATGGTGGGCCGATCAACGAGCGGTAATGCGTTGTCAGTGTCGCGCTTCGAATCACTTATAGATGACTCCTTACCAACGTTCGGTATTCATTTGGCGATCCTAGACACATTGACTGTACATTCCTGCTTCCTCTAGCCCTGCCTCTATTCATGTAAGAACTACTGCATCGATGGACAGGGAACCATGATTGCTGATATGTATCATGTCTGTAGGGTTGTCAACGGAGTTGTTCGTTTATGAAGTATGGTGGGATTGTAATAGGCTCGGCAGTCATAACGACATCGACGTCCTGTCCGCTGCCTCCTTGTCGTAAAACGACATTATCGACGCACAGTAGCCGGAACGGAGTACAGGACGGTGCGCGGACGACTCGAATACTGATTGCGCATTAGTATTGCACGACACACCTGCCCGTCGATGTGTCTTTTTTCTGTCTCTCCCCTTAATGTCGGTCATTCGTCGCTAATGTATCATATTTATTGCGATTTAGGCTGCCTCGAGGCGATGAACTGCCATTGTTGCCGATAGACAAGGACGCTCGATTCTTTGTTTTAAACGGGGAACGTTTTTTGGCTGCGCATTACATTACGTGTCCGTTCTTGTTATAAAATACTTTTTACGGCCGAGATAAAGAGATCTTAATAATTCGGGCTGTGTTGTCAGCCCATTTTGTTTAAATAATAACTGGCCTCGTAGTACTAAGAACGCCATAACAAATTCAACGAACCCTACCGGTACTGTGTGACTCCTCGCGCCGGCGCGGCCACCGTGTGAATGTGTTTTAACTCTCAGCTTTTGACATGACCGGTGTCATGTTATCGCACATTTCGAGCTGAATGCCTCTAATAACCGTCGAAAAACATTTATGCATATCGTACGATGAAACATCTCTAACGTGCTAAGTGATTCCATATTGTGAGGCGAGATTATTTTTTCTCCGCAAAATAATTATCGGCACACAAATTTCGATGTAAAAACTGTGCAGTTATCGTGCCTAAAATTAGTTCGAACTTTGCGTTTTTTGTCAGCTGGCTCGTTTTTTAGTAACACGCTATATTGTTTATGAAGCGAAGCATAGTTTATATAAAAAACATAAAAATAAAAATATGTATAGCAAAAATGTTTTCTTGAGACCACATTCGAGAAATTTCATCCTTTTTATAATTTATCGAGTACGTTTTCCGGCTTTAGTATTTTATAAAAATATCGTACGGGCTTACTCATTTGAGGGAATGTTTATAAAATACTAAAATACAAACAATAAAATAGTTTACGCAACTTTGGACATGGCGGTGCATTTGACGTTGCTGTCATCGAATAAAATTGAGCTGACATATAAACAATTCGCCACGTAACCCGAGCGCTAGCGTGATCGGCCGCGACTGCATCTCGCTTATCTCAGCACATAAACAACACATACCACTATGTACTGTAAAACATACTTAGTACGATAGCGTTGTTCACACGGCGACACGCTGTCTGCGACGGCTTGCATGTGTGCGTTATGTGGACTATGTGTCTGCATGTGTTTGTTCGATAAGCTTCCGATGCGAGCTAGGCATTCGGGCGGGAGTAGTCGAATTTCTCGGACAAGGCCCACCCACACTTGGCTTCCTCATGTGATTGCAGTGTTTGCTTTTCGAGAATTCTTGGCAAAATCTTTAGATCTTCCGGTTTGAGATGGACAATGAAAAAGACTTGATTTTTTCTTAATGATTAAGGTTTCCATTGGTTTTAAAATCAAAGTCATAATATCAAAATAACTAATTAATAACCTAAATTATTATTGAAAATTAATGAAGCCTTTGGCCATGAGTAATAGATCAAAAGCGTACTATGTATTTGATCGTTTGTACATATTTGACAGTGATAGGTAATTTACAAGCAGACGTGCTGTAGGTAGCAGCCACCCTGCGCCTGCGACCGGACGCGCACCTGTGGCTTGCCCACCTCTGCGCATTCCGAATCTAAAGTGAATCATTCCAAATAGCCCGCGAACGAAACTGTCTCCATAAACATCCTACCGTGAAAGTTCCCGGAAAAATCTATGCTCATTCCGCGCTTTAAAAATTAATTTATCCGTCTAAAGTCAAGTAGAATAAGAAGGGCAATACGTAACTAATACGACTATTTTTTATTATTCTTGAATGATACTTTTTGTTAGGTTTCTATTTTTATTTAGTCTATTAACGTATTAGTCATATAACCTGTTACGGGAACTGTGCTAATAGTGCTTTGGTAAACAAATAGTTGTAGGTGTCTACATGATGACATGCGTGTACGATGCTAGTTGCTTTAACTAGGTTTCTGCGAAAAAATTAAAACTGCAACAGGTTCTTTGAATGCAATCAAATGTTTTTGTGATGAGCTATAAGTGTTTATTTTTTTATATTATTATGATTGCGTATGCTTGCTACGATTTTGTATAAATTATAATATAGTACTAAAAATCTACTAAAATTTGAAAATTATCGTGCCCAAAAGAATCGACAAAATCTAAATGGACGTTTTGCACGAAATTCTATTGGGGTTTTAATTGCCTGATCTACTGATATAATAAACATTGTTGTTGCAACGTTACCGCAACGGGCTCTTTCATATAATTAGCCATATTGTTGGACGGCGATATTTCTTCAATAATCGACATCTCGTTTGACAAAGGGACAGATAATTTCCATCGCATTGCATCTGCCGTAGCTCCGGGCAAAGGTTTTTGTACTCTCACACATTAACTGTAGAAAATGATTTCGTTTACGCATACCGCATCACGTAGTCCCAGTAAGCTAACAGTCAAGCAAAATTTTAAACTGTTTTGCGAGACATAACATGACATGTGTAAACTTAGTGGTATAAATGTGTCTACCATTCTCAGCTACCGGAATAACCATGCTCTATTAAAGTGTCGAATTTGAATGTCGAAACGGTTGTTCGACGTGAGACGTTATAATACCGCGGGTCGTTGTTTCGACTCATCTTACAACGCGGCGGCCTTCGTTTGGCCGTCGAATTAAAGAATTAAGGTGTGGCTCCTAGCTTCCGATCACGGAATATGCAATTTTAGCATAACATTATCAGTTTCACGAGTTTCTTCCTATTATATTCCAACCTGAACCGAAGCTGGTGGCCGATTCTTTGATGCGATAACTATTTAAAATCTGACCTGTGCAGTGTCGTGCCTCGTTCCTGTAACCAGGTTGGTCAGATAATCTTCTTCGAGATGGACAGATTGCAATTGCATCGCTTCGTCCACTATTAGTTTATCCCCGCTAGGGTACACCGTTCAAGAGTTGATAGTTCACCTCCTCTGGTCTGTTGTTTACGTGATCTATAAATATCATTTCGAGGAACAGTTAGATGCGCGTATGTGGGCGATTTAATAACATTAGTGTGTTTTTCCGCATGACAGTAACGCTGGAAAGTTAAAAAATCCTTTTTAGTTTAACTTTTGTACTTAATATAACACGTCCGTGATAATGTAAGATGGTCAAGGGAATACAATTGATAAATAACAAAGTCACAAGAAACAAATATCTGTGTTCTGATGTTTTTGTTTTCGTCTCGCATCTTAATCGAATTCCGCAAAGTAATCACTTGTTTTCCATTATTTGCGGCCTTTCCTTACACTTGTGGCCAACGATAACCTCATTTTAATTTGTCTCAATCTCAATAGAAAATAAACATGTTTTGATTGTGTAAAGTTTATCAAACCGTATTAATTATTTTCATCATTTCTTTGAATCCGGTCACTAAGGGAAAACATGGTCCCTTCTGTTTATCGGGTTTCAATTCTATACACATTTTCTAACGACGAGGTTTCTATTTATAAATATGCTTATTGTATTTTTATATAATTGCGCATTAATAATAACGGTTTTACAAAGAAAAACAAGCAACAAAAAATAAAGTTGCGATACCTAAATTAGTTTAGACTACTCTCTCCTATGCCCTCTCAAATGCTAAATTTCGTAGTCGCTAGGATTAAATAAATCTTGTCTAAACACTCACCTGAGATGAAGATATCCATGTCATGTCAAGGGGATCACTGCTCCAGACAGCAAATCCCGGCCTTTTATATACCGGACTCTATACAGGATACGGCAATATATGCACCAAGTCATCTTCCGCTCATCTCGTCTTTCCATGAAAGTCCAATCTACGAGTTATTGTTCAAAGAAGAACGGAATCAATTTGATTACAGAATGACTCATTCGCATTGTTTACGCCTCTGATTACGCTTTGTAGTAAATATTTGGTTTGTTTGTTTAGTTATTACTGGAGGGAATTTGAGAGTCAATAGTTCACGGCATTTTTTATCTTATTGGGTTAGAACCTAGTTATCACGAGAGTGAAGAAAGAGGCGTTTTATTTTGCTCGGAATAACGACAGAATAGCGACACTTTCAATAACATTGTTCTTTCTTATGTCCTGTCAACTTTTAAAAAGTAACACTTTTATGAAAAATATACAAATTTTTGACGGACAAAAATTTGTTTACAGGCCAAAACACTGTTCAGTTTCGACAAGTTCGACGACATGCTGCCGCAGTGGGACGGCACGCCCTGGCTGCGCAGCTCTGCGGTCCAGGCCCTCGTGCCCAAGGAGACCCTGCACAAGGAGAAAACTCGCATCGGCCAGCTCGTGTCGGAGGACTATTTGAAGGATGTTGTTGTAAGTTAATTAAACCATCAATAATCACCCGTGTGAATTGACCCTCTTTTGTTGCTCGACATATGAACCTGTTTATAATTTTATGGTTGAATGTTTGTGGCACGTTACTATGTTCGCGACCACAGGTACTTCTTGTCTGTGTGTGTGGTGTATGTGATTGCTCTGTCCCCTCTTTTGTAAGATAAATGATTGGGCGGTACTGGATGATTGCGGTGTTCAACTATAAGTAATTGTATTACAAATGCTTAGATGTAAAAACAGTCATAATACACGCAAGAAGACGTGATATGAGGAATTTGAAATAATTCCATTTCCGAATTTGATTTTTTGCAAAATATTTTTACATCATTATTATTTACCAACATTAGCTGTGTTATGTTTAACGTAATACGCTCACCGTGGTTATCATGTTATGTCAGTCGATTTCCGACTGACGAATTGTTTCCCAACAGAGTGGAATAATCGAAGGGCGGCGAATTCGCTGATGCCAAAAACGTGCATCCGTATGAGTTTTTCAATCGATTTCAAGGAATCGCCTCCGTCGGTGGCACTCATTGTTGTGGGCCGACTATCGATTACGTGAGAACACAATGGTTTCGCAACGTCAACGATTCAATCAGTAATCATTAACGACAATTTTGGTGATAAAGCTCGTTGGGAAAGGTTAAAGGCACTTGATTGTCTCATTTTGTTTCTTAGAAAAGTAATGCAAAGTCCTAACAAATCTTCAATATGATTATGAATTAATAAAATCAATGAGGAAAATGTCCCTGTTTAATAATAATAAATGAAACAAAACTTGCAAATATTATCACCTGAATTACGACCTGTAAAAATTTACTTTTAACAGTAATATTTTTTGTAAGCTTCTTAAACAGGTGGGAACAGGATCATACAGCCATCAGAATTATAAACAAGTTCAATAGCTTGATATGAATATTTTAATTTATGTAATTTTTATAGCTCCTCTAATTTTCCCTTTCCTTCCACAGTCAAACATGAATGACACGCTGCCATCCGTACATAAAACGCTAAAGATGGTGATAGCAGGTCTATACGCCGTCAAAGAGCACGGCTTCAACAGAGACCTGGCTGCCGAAATCGCTCTTCGAGACAACTTCGAAGTCACGATGAATCACTGCAGACTGGTCTTGTGTGATTTAAATGTAAGTATGGTTTAATCATTATGAAATTGCTCTTAATATAACATCTGAGATAGTTTGGCTTTAGGACTGCTCCTAATCCTATTCTGCAAGCGTCAGTTTACAATTTTAAGCATTGTATTCAATTTAATTTTTAAAAGCAAAGGCTTTTATTTATTACATAATTCCTGATTTGATAGGATGCAAACGCGGTTAAATGTTATCATTACCGAATATGACGTCATTTGTAAATTGACATATTTAAGTCGACTTTGATTTCATGGTTCATTAATTTTATATCCGTGTACATTATCGAGCTCAAGACTATTAATGCAAGTATCATTTATGAACGAGTTAAATGTCTTTACGAAAAACTTTTGTTTTACTATCTTTCTAATTCATTGTCAAAGTAATTTTACTTTAATCGCTGTGCTGCTAATAATCCTTTGTATTAGCGTGTGACTTGTATTGTATTCACAAATACCCTAATGATAATTTTTCCATCTTTGCAGGATCTAATGTCGGCTCTCACCATTAGCACAATTCATTTGACGGACGACGAGATTCCCGACGTGCTGGAGGGCGATAGACTGTCCAACGTGTTCGTCATTTACCGGGACACCCTGCTGTTCCTCGACTCGTTGGCGCAAGTTATGGCCCGCGTGGCCCAGGCCTGAACCATTCCGCACCAACCCCCACAACCAACGGACTTCTTGGAGGTCCCCGGTTGCAGCAGCTACGTGTGATACCGACATCGGCTATCTACTTAAACGGGCTTATTCCAGTGTTCAAATTTATAAGTCTCGTTCTTAGGGTAGCGGACCCAGCAGCCTTTGTTCGGAACGTTTGTTGTTTGTATTTTTTAAGTGGTTAGGTGATGTTGACCATCTCGTCGAATTTTGCTAAAACATTCGAAATCGGATTTTAATGGAAATAAAATGTATTTTTATTAATTATGTACTGTGAAAGCTAGTCAAAGGCTGACTTCAAGTTTTAAACTGGGGCCTTTACCCTATCAACCAGTATTACGTGACTCGAGCTCAGCTTGTGTAACCTACCTTATGGTGGCATTCAGATCACTTTGTAATAGAATGTATAGGCTTCTCTAGGGTTGGTTACATAGGCCAAGCGGTTAAGAGTAGTTGGCGTCTCTGCTTAGTAAATTAACATAGTAGAAAAATGTCATTGCCATTACATTGCCATTTTGGTCTAGAACGAATTAGTTCCTTTATTGTTTTTTGTAAATAGTTGTAAATTTATCTGTAATTTATTGATTGACCGGCAGCTAAACAATCAAAATTTCCGTTATCCTAGTCAAGGTCTTTATTTATTAATTAACTATCTTCATCTTTATTTCGACTACTTAATTATTAATTTATATTTTAGTGCTTAGACTATTCCACCAGACTTGTTTGTTGATGGATCCGTGAGTGTATCAGCTGGGCGGTGTCGCGTGCGCACGGCTCGACGAGCGATCATTGTGTACACTATATTCCTACTTTCATTAGTATTACTTAACTTTGTTAACTATTTATATTATTACTGTTACAGAAATCCAATGAAATATTATTATTGTAAAGAACAGAGCTAGTGTATTTATGACTTAATCATTATTTGTATAGTTCAAATAGTATTTATAACTGCGGCAAACATAATGGCTATGTTTGTGAAATTAAATTATTATTACATTTAACATCGTGTTTTGTTTCACCCCGGAATGAAACCCGGCGCATCAGATAACGCCGTTTTAGTAGTAAAGGAGGGTCTTAATGCGCTCGTGATAAGTGGAGTGGACCCTCGCTTGACAAAACAAAATGTCAACGTTTATCGTCGGAGCGAGCGCATTCCGTGCCCCCTTCCTTCCCAGGCCTGGAAACAATTTCACATCTTTACACAACATATTCACAAAGCGACGCGGACGCTTATTTGCGTTGGTGACTTGGGCGTTCGAATTAGAACAGGCTATGGGAGTCCAAAAAGAACACAACAAAAGTTACGTCCTCGATTTAAGGTTGGAAGTCGCTTGATCGTGTGAGTTCTGCTACCGATTACGACGTCAAAAGCGCAGCCGCGGTGTTTGCTTTATATGTTAGTGGTGGAAGCGCGTCGCCGGAGACTGTTGGGCCTGGGTGTTAGAGCCGACGATGTTATCAAAGATTTCGCTGAGGAGGGTCAAGCTGATCGTGTTTTTGACCTTACTAAACAGATTTAGTGTCGGCTATTCCCTGTGAAATTTCCTTCAACCTTCCGTCTTTATAAGGACACAAGGGATGTTGTGGGACTGATATCATGATGACTAGCATGATTGATCAGTAGTGCTAGACAAGAAGCTGTAAAAACCATATCGTATTTGACTTGTTATCGTATTGTCAACGTTTTGATAGCTCTTATTTACTTGATAGTAATGGCGGCCGAGTTGAAAACAATACCGTAACAAGTCAGAGACGATATGGTTTTTACCGCCTAGAATCTCGCCCCTGAGCTTGTTTACCTTGTAAGAACTCATCAAGGTTTACGAATCTGACATAATTCTGGCGAAAATATGATAGTTGATCCTTTTTCTTGATTGGTGATCCTGATGAGTGAGTCCCATTTGTTCCATAGAACATGACGTAATAGAACAATTTGAGAAAATATTATCCCTTTTTGTACTATAGAACAGTTTGTACTTTTTGGTCTCAAATTGTTCCATAGAACAAACTATGTATGTATACTTCTTGATGTAAACTGGCCACTCGAGAGTGATTTGCTAGCACTTGTCTAACGGCCAAACCCTATATTCAATCCGCGGACAGATAGGCTTACTTCGGATTAAAATTTGACACATTTTGTATGGGCAAATGTCAAATTTTAACCCGAAATAAGCCTTATCTATCCTCGGTTTGAATATAGGGTTCGGCCATTAGTGACATTGATGATTAGATTGTTACTCAACGACAGAAATTAGAATGCCGAAACGCACCATAATGGATTTTGAGAGAGCAGCAGTCGCAGGGTACTCAAAGCTAGTATATAGTTCTATAGTAAAAAAAGGGATAATATTTTCTCAAATTGTTCTATTACGTCATGTTCCATAGAATAATTTTGGAAAAATAAATTCCTATTTGGTCTATGTCGTCACTAATAAAAAAAGTCGGGTGAAATGCTAGTATGTAGTTCCATAGAACATAGTGGGAAACTTAAGTCTCATTTGGTCCGATGACGTCATGTTCTATGGAACAAATGGGACTCACTCATCCTGATCCATTATCACAGTGAATAAGACACTCAGAGACAAGTAGAAAGCAACTTACGCTTCAAGTAAAAAATGTTTAATTTTTGCGTATTTTTCGAGTTCTATTACAAACTGAAGACCCCCGATTTTTCGTAACACATACATATATACCTTCACGCCTGAAATCCCAGAGCGGGGTAGGTACCTACAACTTCAAAAAGTTGTTGATAATTCAGCAACCACCCTTTGCACAAACAGGCCAAGATGTTTACCAGCGTACTAATGACAGGTTGCAAGCCCATCGCCTAACATAACTACAAGCCTCTATTCCCTTAGTCGCCTCTTACCACATCCACAGGAAGACATGGAGTGGCACTATTCTAACCCGGCAACCGCATTTTTTTTTAAAAGAAATCTTGACAATTTCATCAAACAGCATCGATCTAGTAGTAACCTATCCAATCCAATAAACAATCCAATATCTAGTCTATCCAATTGATAGAGACCATTAAAGCCTCAAACAAAAACCACCTGATATTTACTTTGTACGATCCCTGAATTCGTTCCCCGCCGAGCGTGTGAACGTATTCATATTTGCCCATTAATAATGTGACCTCCCACACCGTACACTTGGGTGACATTTCTGTTTCGGATTACTGGTAGAACTTTTAACCTATATATTTAAAGAATACCTATTTATATTAAGATAATAGAGCATACCGCGGATGTAGTAGTAACCTATTATTATTATTTAAGTACCCGAAACCGACGTGCGTGCATGACTCGATGTATGAATGTTGAAGAAGCGAAAGAAATTTATCAAGATCGTAGCAAGTGGAAAGAAGTGGTCTCTGCCTACCCCTCTGTGAAACAGGCGTGATTTAATGTATGTATGTATTATTTATTTATTTAATGGCAACCGGTCGCAATATCGAGCAACCATTTCTGCCAATGTCAAGTTAATATTTTACATTTACATACCAAAAAAACATAAAGCAACGTTGTACGGTGATCCTCTAGCCTCCGTGAAGCGATGTAGGTAGAACTTTACGAAGACCAGATGGGATTTTCTTGGAGCAATCCTTCCAAAGGCGATACGTGTTCAAACTTGAATTCTTCATTATACTGCACATTTGAATGTTAATTTACTGCATATTAATACATCATTACTATCCATTCAACAACAAAATATGCAAAAAAATAAAAGCAATTAAGAAAGCGACACCATCTTGTCAAAAACTCCAAGAGAATCCCAGTAAAACCTAATTGCTTTTGTAATGTTATCGCTTTGTCAACGTTATGATAGCTCTTTACTTGACAGTAATAACGGTCGAGTTAAAAACAATAAAATAACATGTCAAAAGCAATACGATTTTATAGTGTAGAATAGAGGCCCTGGTCATTTAAAGGTATCGTATAGAAAAGGCTTATCTTCTAAAATACACTTCGACCTTATAGGATGTTTTATTTTATTACCTCTCTTACACATCTAGTTGGCTAAATGCGCAAAGGTCAAGACATTTTTCCTTTACCATAAAAGCATCTGTTACTATAGAAACTCAGGTAGGGTGAGAGCACCAATGATGGACACTTTTAGCTGAAGGCACACTTAATGAATAACCCTCATCTTCTGTAACACAAGAATCAAACGTCCATCATTTGATTGGCGTATTGGATTGTTCATTACTGGTTCCATTACTCTATTGTACTTAAGTTGAAAAATACTTATCGTTACACGGTGGCTACTGGGTGTAGACGCGGCAAACTATAAATAGAAGTTCGTCTCAAGCCCTTTAGGAGTTTCTGTTACCTATGTCCACTCGGGCGCTAGGGTTACGTCAATACGCGCGCTCGATACTTTAATACTCACACAACCAAACGCAGTGACGGTGCGGCCCTGATTAAACCGGCTCGGTCCGTCCTGTTCAGTCTGTTGTAGTGGCTCGCGGTGCCTACGGTCAAGTCAAACGATATACCTTTGAAGTCGAACTACTGTTATACTCTGCTCGAAAACCGTAAGGAAGGAGCCGACACTCTTTATTTGATGGTAGATGGGCATTGAAACCGAAAGATTAATGTGCATTTACCAACCTTGAGGACCTCCATACTAGTGTTTCACCGGTTGAATAAAATTTACTAAGTTTGAATAATTGTCAAGTAAAGTTTCTGCAAAACGATACAAATTATATCACATTTACAACAGATTGTGTTTCATAATATATGATCAAGAGCTCTAATAGGTACTGCTCGGTAAAACCTAGTTTCGTTTGACATGTTTTTTTTGTGTTTAACTCGAACACCATTACAATACAATGTCAAAAGGAATTAGATTTTTACCGAAAAAAAGCCCATGTGCCTTTAAAAAAGTCAAGAGCCTGCTTTTGGGTGGCAAAAATAAATCATTTTTACCTCGCATTAACTAACTAGGTAACATTTACAAGTCCGTATTTGTTTAGCTTCCACAAGTATAATAACACTAATCTGTACCCAGCTTATATCCTTAATGCTCGGGGACTTTCCTTAAAAAGGTATTAATCAGTAAAAAACGGTAAGTAGCAAACCGTTCAATGCTTTGGTTATAATTTATTTTAGTAAACCATCGCAAGATTATATTTAATTGCTTTTTGTAAGCTAATAGATCTCATTGTAGAGTAAAACGTTGTTAATCAAGTAAATATTTTTTAAAGGCATGTATCTTCTTACTCTTGTTGTTTTTAAACTGTGTAATTTAATTTTACTTTAAAAAGCATGAGCTTCATTAGGTTTTGGTTTTGATTTTATTTTCTCCTTTACTTCACGTAGTAAAAACAAGTTAAGTACCTACCTACTTACATTTAATTTTAATCTAACGAATACAAAAGTAGCACTCTGGCGTAAAAATAATACGAAAAATATTTTATACTGCAATCAAGTAGCTAAATTAATATAATGTGAGTACCTTTACATTAAAATAACTTCTGCCTGCAACTTTGTCCGCGTAGATTATGATTACCGTTATTCCCACGGGAACTTTAAAATTTTCTGGGATGAAATGTCCAGCCGTTGCAGGAAACCAACACATTCCAACATTTGCATTTATAATATTAGTAGGATTTAGATCACGATTAAAAGTAAAAACTATTATAGTCACGCTGCTTTAAGAGGCCCGATTTGACAGCTGTCAGCGCAGAGAAAATATAACCTCAAACAGGTTACCTATATTAAGTTCGAAAAACTTTCCCTAAAACCGTTTTACTCTCCTGGATTGTAATAAAACTTACCTAACCTAAGTTCTGTAGGTATATCTCTTTGAACATTTTGTAAAGTTAACGGATTCAGAGAAAAATGCTTTTTTGACAAATTAAAATTCGAAAAACAAAACTGAGGACAAAAGTTTTTCAAAATATCAATAAAGTTACCCCTCAAACATGCCTCAAACACAATATACCGACTATAACACAACTAAAGTTTACGTTTCCTGGAGTTTATTTGAATGATTGCTGTACCTAAAAGCATATTATGAGCCACTTTTACAAGTTCATGGTTTTAAATAAAAATACAACACGTGACGCTGGCTAGATAAATATAGTCTCTGAGGACTTAGAAGGTGCTTCAGGTTTGTACTTCTTTCTCACTCGCTCGAGCGAATGAGAGGAGAGAAAAACATGTACAAACCCTAAGCACCTAAGAGCTATCGCACTGTATGGTCACTTTTGCACCTTTTCGCTTTCACTGGTTTAACAATGTTTAATAATAATTAAAACCTGAGGTAAGAATGACAAAGTAACAAAAGTGATCACTTATAATGTTGACTGTACTTTAGCACAATTACTTCTTGAACTCGAGCACAAAATATTTCTCCCGTTTAACGATCGGCTCGGCACAACTGCAGGTCACCCCGGCATTATCCTTCTCACGTCCCTTGTTTTATTTATTATAGAGATTTATTATTTACCTCGCTCGCACACGATGTGTCACGAATCTGGGACGAAAAAACGAGGCTATGGTAATGCTCGCACGTGACAAACTTTTTTTTAAAGATAAGGGACTGTTTTGACCCTGGGTGGCAATCGATGGCCAGTATGTAGTATGAAACCTCTTTGATCTTTGATTATGACTATGAGATTAGTAGCTGGCCGCAAAGAATATTTAATGATGATGATATGTTTGCCTTAACATAATATGATTATTGAGGTCAGAATAAAAAATAGACATTTCTATGATTTACGTTGTTTGGTTTAACGGTTTTCTTAGCTTATTTCTTATCATATTATTACTAATTTCGTTATTGCTGAGTAATTGTTTTTAATCAAAATGCTAGGTGTCATTCATGACAAATAATTTACGGAAATAATGATTCGGATTCCAAACTCTACATCCTACTAAACCGCAAATAACAAATATTCGCACAGGCTGACCTTTAAGACTAGTTAAGAGCGTACTTCCCTCATTAAAACGGCTTTAATGACAAATAATGATCTCCAATCGGCAATGAGAATTTCCCATACACTTGATAAACGCACAGTCGTACACGCATGTTTAATCGCGAAACCACAGGACTGCCCTGACCGGGACAAACACGCAAAAAGACAAAGATGGTCGCCAGCCTTGTTTGAAGTCCACTATGTGCATTGCAAGTCCTCAAAATAAATACAAATATTGAGTGCTGGTACTTGACCGCTTTGTAGTAAATCATATGGTGCCACAGATGTCTATTTATACTTTTGAAAACATTCTGAAGTTGAAATAATTTGGTATAGCTAATATAGCTTTACTGTACCGCCAGCATCACAAATATTAACACTTAAGGACCTCATCGTTTAAAAGTTATGTTGAACTGCCACACAAATTCGCCGAAAATTAAAAAGGTAAAATATTATCTTGCTGGTCGTACAAAAAAGAAACACACAACATAGAATTAGGATCAGAAATCCAAAAAGCAATCATTCAAATATTTAAAATTAATTGTTGCAACTCCATCGCCGTGGAAATCTATTATCGCTATTTTGTCGGGAATTGCCGCATTTTCCGGGATATGAAGTACTTACCTCATTTCCTTCTCCGGGACTCAAGTTAGCTTCGAGCGATTTAGCTGCGAAAGCGTAACATTAAAATAAAAAGTATTTCTTTACACAAATATTAGTCTGGATATGTGTGTGATCCATAGAACACATCCAAATCTAACCATCAACTTTGCACTTATGTTAGCCGTGTTTTAAGTCAGAGCTCGGTAGTGCTATGCTAGTACTTCAAAGGTAGTGAATATGTGACCGCTTTCTATAGTTTAAAAGGAAACTAAGGGCATCAACAATGTGATAGTCAGCTGTTTGAAAAAAAACATTGGAAAAAGGGAAACAAATATTGAGAACTTCTGACTACAGACTTACCATTAAACATAACAACATAACAGCTCAAGCTCTCGAATATTCATACCGAAATTTTAACCATATTAAATCTCTAAAACGACTAATACAATGACACATAAATTGAGTCACTCCTCATTAAGACACACCGTGACCGAAACTAAAGAAAAAACGAACCGTGTACTCGCTCTAACAGACACAGTTTCCACAGAACTCTTTTATATCCTAAATTACTTCGACATTAACACATTAATGGCAAACTTAGTCAACCAAGCCAGACGAGATTGAAGACAAGTGATTGCAATTATCATTTCGTCTCCTAAGGTCACACTCGATCCGTTTGCGTTGCGGCCTCGTGAAATCAGGCCGGGAAAACGACGTAAAATAATGCATTTTCATATCGACTTATGTCCTTTTATGAATAAGCGAAAACTTGCCGCTCACGAAACTATGACAGGAAGCGAGGTGCATACCTTTCTTCAGGCATCGCCAACTAATGGTCCGTTTTCAGCTTGTTTTGTTTTGTTTGCCTTTCTCTTTAATAAAATGTTGCTGAAAGAAAATAACGGGATGAATTCGTCTTTCTATTTGGTTCATTTTGTGAATTAATACAATTTATGATTGCTTCTGGGACCTGTACATTTCATCAGTATTACTATTACGTTTAGTATTTTTTATATAAACTGGAGTACTTTTATACAGAATGAGCAATCCAGATGAGTCAGCATGGGGAATTCAGAAACCATAAGAGTTCGGGTAATCTGTTCTTAGGACCCAAAGCCTTGATTTTGGAAACAAGGAAAACTACAATCATAGATTTAAAAAATGTAAAGGTACTAACCGGGAATCGAAGCTATTGTCCTCTTTTATTTACTCAGAACTACAATGCAAATATTTCCTTAACACTTACAGTATCAATTAAAGCAATAAAACGATGTGCAATTTTCGGGGAAAACTAGGTAGGAACTATTTGGTTTTGATTTCAATAGTTCATTCAAAAGGGCCTACTAACAAAATAAATACTTTTATTTTTATTTTATTACAAACTCTTTTGTTTGAATGTACAATAGAGATTAGATTAGATATCGTCGGTGATACTGCAAAAACGCGTAAGTAACAAATTTATGATAGAGCAAAATAAGCCTTACATTCTTATTAAGAAGGTGCATTTTGCTTCTTATTTAAAATGTTACTTACGCGGTTTTGCAGTTTCACCGACGATATGAGAATCAATTGCATGTCTGCAAGCATGACGAAATAAAATATTTAAAATATTTATTAGATGAAATGTTTTTTTTGTGTTTTTATTATTACAAAAACATTTAAAGAACTATCAAAAATAATATGCTTACATAATCTTAAAATAATATGCATTTTAGCGTTGAATTATTTACGCCTTTCAGCACATCACAACTGTCAAGTAAATTAACCATAAAAAAATATATAAATTCTTATCCGTTTCCTTTATTTGGCCACCCCTGCCTCTGCCGCAAAGTTATACAAGTGATCATTGTCAGTAATTACAACGTAGAACTGTATCCAACTGTTGGCTCTGGTCCTGTGCGGGCCGTATCATCTGGTCAAACAACACGTTGAGTACCAGACTCTGAGATTACCATACATACTGGGCTCCAAGTGGAGCCTTTGGCAGTTGCTTTGGTAACTAATTGTTGACTAAACTCACCGTTTGGTGTGGGCTGTCATCGGGTTTTAATTGTTTTAAGTGTTTTAGAGGTTAACAAAATGTAAGTTTATAATTGGTTAAGCGCAAGTATATTTTGTCGTATGTTATGGGTGTTAGGTATCCATTTAAAAAATAATGTGCATTTTGGAAAATAATATAACAATAAGAGCAAAATTACAAGATCCTGAACGTCCAGAACATCTGTTAGCATTACGCAAGTCTGCATAGCCCTGAAAGTGCTCTATAAGGAGTTTTAGACCAACTCTAACTGAAGTGTTTGGGCGTATGCTTACATTGATTGTACGCTGACTTTCAGCAAGGTAATTAGATCCATTTTTTTTTATTTTTCTTTTACTTCTTATTCGGATTTCTTTCTCACCATCCTTATCATCGTTAGCATAGTTGGTAGTGACTCCCTCTACGAAGATAGCACTCCCGGATTCGACTCCTGGTATTGGCAAATATTGTGTGATTATCGCGAGTATTTTATTATTTTACCTAAGGCTTCGTTTTGGACCTGGTCAGTTTATCTGAGATTCATCATCATCATCAGCCTATATTAGTCCACTGCTGGACATAGGCCTCTCCCATTGCACGCCAACGAGCACGATTCGTGGCCACTCTCATCCAGCTCTTGCCAGCCACCTTGCGAAGATCGTCACTCCACCTAGTCTGAGGGCGTCCTAGTTACACTACGTTTGCCGATTCGCGGTCTCCACTCAAGAATACGATAACTCCAGCGATTATCGGTTCTGCGGCACAAATAGCCGGCCCACTGCCACTTCAAGCTGCTAATTCGATGGAATCTGAGATTGACCCGTGATATTTATTTATTCAACTAATATCATTATACAGGGTGTCCCAGAAATAGCACGTCACAGTAACACTGGAGATTCCCTAGCCTTAGACAAACCAAACCAGCCTAACATGACCTCAGTAAAAGTTGCACCGTTTTCGAGTTATACCAATTTAAAGATTTTTCCAAATTTTCACCTCTTTTGACATTGTAAGTGCTCGCATTTACTGGGATAGCTTTAAAATTTAGTTTTTTTTATTTGTGCACGTTTATTAATAGTTTATTAAGATGATAAAAGCATTATTATGTCAATAACTAATGTAAAAGTTGGAAAAATACTGTAATGAACTTGACTTAAATTATCATCAACAAAGTAATTTAAACTTTGAACACCTGTCATAACTTTTTTTTACTATAAACAAAATGAGCGAATAACTTTAAAAACATGCGTATTTTATGCCAATTCTAAAATGATATGACACATGATATCTTTGATATTGCTTAATTTTATAAGCAATAAAATGTTTTGGAAGAGATCATTTGTGTTTTTTTTCCTCCCTTACAAAAGTAATCCGTAATATTTTTATGTCAGTTTATGATTCACAAACTAAATAATTATGCATTGTGTTATGCGCTGCAAGGTGTAACACGTAAGAAGAATGATAAGGTTTATAGGCCTACACGTCCTCAGATGCATCATAAACCATCGGCGGGGAAATCCTATGACTGTACGACAAGGCTTAAAAAAACAGTTAAATTGGCTGTGTCATTAATAAGGCCGAGGCTACACTAAGCAGCGAGTTCCGCCACGCGATGAACGACACATAAGCCATTCAAACGATTTATATAAAAAGCTCACAGCTAGGTCGTTGTCCATCCAAAACCATGGGCGATACCTATCGGAATTGTACATGCGAAATAAATGGTTCACTAATGTTTGAACAAAACATTATTGACAAATGGTCATTTGACAAACAACGTTTCACCAAATGATCATTTGGCCAACGAGACATTTGACAAAAGTATCATCTTACAAAAACTCACTTAGCAATTGATCATTTAGCAATTAGTTTACCTATTTCTGGGCCGAAAAAAAAGCAACCTCGAAGGCCAAGGCCTTCTAACCTAACCTATCCGAGTCGGTTATGCCCTGATTCGTCTTCCTCATAAAATGTAAATTTAACTGTTGATCATTTGGAAAAGTAAGTCATTTGTAAAATGACTAGTAGTAAAATGATCAATTGACTTAACATTTTTTTGCAAAACGTTGTTTGTCAAGTGTAATTTTGCCAAATGACTTTTGGTCAAACGGCAGGACACCGAAATAAATAGCATAACCCTAGGTAAATGCAGCGTCCACACAAAATCGACGCGATTTTACCATATAAGCTTTAACCGGTGGTGCTATTAATTCAAAAGCATCCTGTATATGTAAGGCAATACATAAAACGTACGAGTATAATTACCGCGTTCTTCATTAGAACACAGTTTTTCGGAGCGATTGTTTCAATTACGGACATTTTTATATCAAGTTCATTACAAGTTGACATTAGCAGTGATGGGAAATAGGTGAGCTAAAATACCTATTCTTTGCGAGAGGACATAATATGGAGTGGTTACAACCGGATAAAAGTATATATTTTTTTGATTCCGGGTATTTGATATTTATCCGGGCACTGCGAATACTAGCCGTAATGTTGAACATACATTCTTTTCCTTATAGAATGTTTGTAAAGTTTGTAGTAAAAATGGTATCATTCCTGCCATAAAGTTAAAATTATAAGTAATCCGAAAATATGAACGCCCATTTGCAAGTCATAAACAAACAATGCGTGGGAAAACCCATATTATTAGTCCTGCTACTACTTTTTAGAAATCTTGTACATTCCTTCTTTTCTCTAGCCCTTTTTACTAAAAACTAACATTAAACATGCCGTACTTTAAACAAAACATGTCATGTTTTACATTACGATAATTACCCGAATAAATATCGAATACCCGGAACAGAAAAAAATAAAAAATATATCCGGTTGTAACCACTCTATATTATGTCCTCTCGCGAAGAATAGGTATTTTAGCTCACCTATTTCCCATCACTGGACATTAGTCGCGGAGGCGCGCATGGACTTTTTCT
Source organism: Acleris emargana (assembly GCA_927399475.2). Lineage (NCBI taxonomy): Eukaryota > Metazoa > Arthropoda > Insecta > Lepidoptera > Tortricidae > Acleris > Acleris emargana. Next base: position 6,446,170 of record OV656847.1, read on the forward strand.
ACACGGCCATGCGCAAGCGCGGCGCGTCCCTGGTGCGCCGGGTGCGGGACAGCCCCAACACCATCCTGCGCATGATAGCGGGCAGAGTAGACTGTGCATATCGCGCCTTCAGAACAATAGTGACATAATTCCGATCTTTTAAATTACGAATTTGGTCTCTATGATAATAAATTTATGACTTGAAGTTTGAAAGCTGATATTTTGAATTAGGTCACTATCGTTCTGAAGGTGGGATATATGCCTCACTGCAGGGGACTGCATTGCCCTACTAGTGTTATACTGTTTTAGTTTTGTTTAGTTTTATTAGTATTACTAACACCTTAGATTAAGTATTTTTAATAACAAAATAATGTGTCATTGTGGTTACACGAAATAAACATTTTATTTTTATTTTTATTAGTTGACAAATTGATAACAAAACAAACATACATACTTATTTATTTATTTATACTTATAATGGATATACTATTTAAAATAAACAAATATGCGAGCAATATTATTTCTGCGACAAGTTTAAGGACACTATTTAAAGTAATTTCGCTGTCCAATGTTACATAAATACATCGAGAGAGAAAATCTTATGACGCATTCTCGAATCCTTTTCAGACTGATTTCATTTGATCGCTCTTTCCGACCATGTATTTTTTTTTTTTTAGTATGGAATAGGAAGGCAAACGAGCACACAGGCCACCTGATGGTTAGTGGAAACATTCGCATTCACAAGACTGCAAATCCACTGCCAACCCTGAGGACTAAGATGGAATGCGTCTATGCTAGTAATTTCACCGGCTGTCTTATCAATTATCATCCCCAAACCGTAACACAACAATGCGAACATTCTGCTTGACGGTAGGTTAATGGATAAGATGGTGGTACCAACCCGGACGGATCATGCACAAGGTCCTCCCACAAGTAGTAGTCTTTATTGGGCAACGTAATATTAATATCAAAAATTCAAACATGTCCTGCAATAAGGATGGCATAATGGTGGACACTAAAATGACGGTGTACCTACTAAAGCGAAGATTTAGCGTGCACTCTCATATTAAAAAGAAAACAAATAGTGCATTCACATATCGCTCTTTATTTAAGGCATGAATCCAACACCTCACTTTCAAAAGAAGGCCATATTTGAGATAACTATGTTCTAGCAGGGAGAGGCATTCCTCCTGTCCTCACCTTTCTCCTCCGCCTCGCATAGTCTCCTGCTTTTCGATCTATTTGCCACTATGCCTCTTTTGCGCAAGATTACTGCGAAGCTTTTGCCACAGTATAAACAGTAGTTCATCTTCAAATTAGAATATAATAACTTGCTTAAGAATATTCTATGTACGTAGTCATTATCAGTTGCTGGCATTTATTACCTTTGTAAGCCTCGTTTATCAAGGTAAGTACCTTGATGAAAGTGGATCACGAAATGAATCATCTGGCATGTTAGTTTTACTGATTCAATCTAAACCGCAAATGAGATGGGCGAGCCGTGCGCCACGTTTTTCAGGTTAATCATTACACTATTTCAATAGGGAATATGCATGTTTTTTTTCACAGCTTCAATTGAAGCTGATTCATGTAACAAACAGATCACAAAAATCATTTTTTGAATAACTATAAAAATAACCAAGATATAAGCCAACAAAGATCTGTTCCTATCTCTTTCTAGAAAAACGGAATTTTACATGGAGTTTATATGGCCGCAGTGCACAATGACGTCACGGTGCACATCGGATCTCTCTGTCTAATTAGAAGTTTGAAATGCTTATAACTTCCGTATTTCTTGACCGATTTTAATTTTAATTTTCGTTTTGGTGATCTCTTTTACGGTATTTTCATATTTTGATGAGAAATTCGATTTTTAAAATCCATGCATATTCCCTATTGATTATTATCAGTATTATCTCACAGGTAAGCAGTGTACATTTGACTAACATAGAGGCATTGTTTTATGTATGTCATCCTAGTCCTAGGCAACGCATTTGCAGTCTCAGTATTTCAGTTTTCAGATTTCAAATTTATAAGGGTCTGAGATCTCTCTTGCCATCAGGTGGACGGTGTGCTCGTTGCTATCCGTGCCACAAAAAACAATTGCAATCTCAAGTGTATCGCAGTGTCGCAATTTTAGGGCATGCGTCGTCTTTAAGCAGTCATTTGTTCAAATTGATTGCTTTGATATTTCAGTGAATGTTTTACTTTACGGGAATCATTGTCTACTCGGCCACTTCAAAATCATGAAAACACGCTCTTCATTTTAGAATTAACGCATCGGGATGCTAAACTGGTTTTCAGCTGAAATCAGACTACGTTTATAAGTTTTCCAAAAATACCAGCGATTAAGTTAAGTTGGCGTTCCGTTATAACAAAACTAAAAAGTTTTAAAATTTTCGATAAACAATGCATTAGGCCTAAAAGGCAGCAGTTTCAATGTATAGATCCTTTTCATTTGTACCTTTATAAATACTTTTGGTTGCAGTTTCGGTACCGGGTGAAAAACCCAATTGATACAACAGGTTAATCGATATTTCACGCAACTAGATCGATTCGAATCGATTCGTCATTCGATTCGATCTAATTTTAGAACGTGCCTATGCCTATAAGTATTACGGGGCTCATTATGTCTCCTATGATTCACACCGGAGATTCCTTGCGGATGTACCTTCAGATTCGCGTCCATGCGCGAAAGAATTTGAATGAGTAATCCACGATTGGCGCCACTTTGAGTTTGAACTGCACAAGGTTGTGTGAAAGTACTTTATTGTAATGTGAATGAAACTTTGTAGAAAAATATTCAATACAAACAAGACAAGTGCAAAAAACCGGACTAGAGCATGTCGGACAATGCTCAGTGTAGGGTTTCGAAGCTATTACTACAAACAAATAAGACCTCGTGACAAACTTTGCTTTGCCGCTGGAAAACTGTTATCTCCATACATCGACATAGGTCGCGGTCAGTTTACCAATACCGCAAATAAGTTTTTGGTACTTCTAAACATTTAAACCGTTTGTAACTCAAGAACCACTGAAGTTGTAATAGTTTTGGGTTCAAATCCCAGTAAGCGCAGATATTTGTGTGATGAGCGCAAATATTATGTTTCTGAATCATGGATGTTTTCTATGTATTTAAGTATACATTTCTCTATCTTAGTTTGGGACTAGATCAATTGGTTTTTTATTTAAATTCGTTATTATGTGGTTTTATTTAAAATATTTTTCTGATTTTTAGTATTTGTAGTTTTGGCTGTAGGGGTGGGGGGGGGGGACACATACTTGACTCTAACAAAAATTAGCGTTTCGAAGCGGTGGGCAGTAGTGACGTGTTTCGGTTGAAATGATGATGACTAATGCAGAGCAAAAATATTATCCCCTTTTTTGGATAAAAATAAATTTTCAGTATTAATGCGAAAGTACTACTTTCTGTTTACATATTTGCGTCTATACCAGTGATAATTTTCGCCAGGCAAAAATTGGGTTTATTATTATAATGAAATACTTTTCAACAAACGTATAATTACGCAGAATTTTAATTTCATCGAAACGCATTTCTCACCGCTTGTGTTTTTTTTGGTTATCACAATTTTAACCTAACTTAACCAACGTAAATAATGTTTAAGACATCCTGAAAACTTAATAGTTCCCGTTAAAAGTAGCATTCTTTGAAATGTGAGGACTAAGATGTTAAATTCTATAAAATAATGTGCTTTAAAAATTAAAAATCTACTTATATTAGAGAATACTAGCGACGATTAACGAATCCTCGTGTATCGGGTAATATTAAAAAATATGTCGCGTGTATTGCTGCAGACTTAAAATACGTCTAATTTGCTTTAAAATAATAATCTACTCCTTCAAACTTTGGTGTTTCGGTCATTAACTGCCAACAGAACATGCAAGCGACACAGCACTGACGCTATATAATTGGAAAGTGAATTGTTTTTTTTGCAGTTCAGGAGGTAATTTTCAAAGGCAAAACTACATTTGAAGATTGTTAAAAGGTACTAGCTATGGCAGATATTGAGACAGATAACATCAATAGAAGCAGAGCTAATTGTATTAACTTGATAATCTTGATAATGCCAATGAATAAACTCAACCATAAAGAAAAAATGTCTTTATTGTTACCTTTATCATACAAAAGAAAAATATGACTGATTACACAATAACTTATCACGCTAACATTACAGTCCAACACAATTTAGTCAAATAAATATGCTTTCTGATGTCGAAAGGTTAAGCGATTCAGCCAAGACATTTCTAGAGATCAATTCTTCCAGATGTTATTTTTCTAGACATTTTTTTCTGTGTAATTGATATAGCACCGAGTTATATTCCGACAAAAAGTCTCGTGCCAATTGGAAGTATATGTCTTTGCCGCTAACGCTTGCAATGAAAAACAAAAAAATGATAAATAATATAAACCAAAACAAGACTAGGTACTCATCGAAGATAAAAAACTTATCGCTTAAATCTAATTTTTACAGCAAAATCCTTCAACTTTAATAAGCTAACTCGAGGTCAATTTCGTTTAAAAGTGGTTGAAAATGGAGAGGAAAATTGTTGAATTGTTGAGACAGACGATAGGAAAGGTAAAGTTCGAAGAAAAAGAAAGATGATGGTTTAAATAATTAATTACTTGAAATACTAACAGGAAATAATAATCGCTTTATTAGTAAAAGGAAAGGAAGGATGTGGGATATTATATAAATCAGTCCACGACCATAGCAAAGTTCTTTAATTGTTGATAATGTAATGACTGTTTAAGCGTAGAAAAATTAACAACACCGTGTTATTAAAAAGTTACCGCCGTACTAACAGATATTTTAGAGACAATTAACTCAAAATTATAAACTTGTGTATGAAAAATCTTTATTAAAGAACTGCTTAATTCTGCCCACTTTCGGAAAAAAGGAACATCAACTATATGAATTGCATTGCACTTCCAACCTTATTGTAACCTCTGAAAGTTTAAAATGCTTCTATAAATTAATTGCACTAGTTTTCCTTAAGAGGGCCGAATCGTCATTAACTGAAAGAGTTCGATCGATAAAATAATAGGTAACCAAAAAATGATTGTATTACGGCTACAATCATTTTTTAGTTACCTATTATTTTATCGAAATGCCATTCCACAAACGTATCATTGCATTTCTCGCTTTTGATAGTCACAAGTGTAACCTTACTTAACCTACGTAATTAATGTTTAAGATATCCTTAAAACTTCATGGTTTCAGCAGAAACCAGCGTTCCTCTCCCAAAGGATTGGGCTAGCTATCCAGAGAGGTTAGGTACCTCTGGAGCCAATGTCATAGGGACAATGCCGCGAGCGGACCTGCTAGAGGTGGTGTTCTTTTTATAGTGGTGATTATTATTTACATCTTTAATATTTGAGTAGCTTAGTTTTATTTTAATTTAAGTAGCTTAGTTTAATTTAATTCAAATAAGTTTAGTTTTAACTTTTAATTGTAGTACCTATATTATATGAAATTATACAATTGATGAAGTGAAATTCGATAAAAAGACAAGTTACCAGATTTATTACATATCTTTGAAATAGAAATAGAAATAGAAAATATGTTCATTTGTTTCTGCTTACATAATATCACATCCATGGCTGAAGTCTCCTTTTAAGTAAAAATATACCTGTGCCAGGAGACCCCGCTCTTCTATAGCATATATTATGTTACACGTAATCCTTGAAACTATGAATAACAACTAAAACTATTGTAATTAATTAACAGTTTCATAATCGTTTTTAATCTGTTTTATTACATGTCTACAGGTGACGGCTTCATACGCCTATAGACATAACGGTAAGGTGCGCGTGATTCACCGTATGCTAAACCATTCAATGTTTGTTTACTCAATGACTGATAAGATAATGTTTGGCGATCGCATTAGTGGTTTTCATTCAAGTTTATTTATAAAGATACTTTGTTAAGAATTCGTCGCAATTTAAATTAATATTTTGTTTGATAACTGAATTTGTGTTGGTGTTGGCTTGTTTTGAGTCATTCTATTTACGTTTTGAGAACACGTCATTTTACTCTATTAAATGCAGTGTTCACCAACAATTAAGCGGACGGTTAGCGGTTAGACGGAATGTATTGACTAACAGCTGATTAAGACTTATCGTCTGTTAAATTGGTTGGTGAAAGTCGACAAAAGTGTGGCATCACGTAATTTGAACACGTTTAGTTTTCTTAATAAGTTATAAAAACTTTAGAGGTTACAAGAGGAAAGAGAGCGTAGTTGGGGCGGGCGGTTGAGATGGAAGCAACCTAGGCCCAAGTAGGTATTTTTTATGGCATGGATAAGACTAGCACTCAGTGGACTCTGAAACTCACAGACATTTGAAATTTCAAGATTTAAATCTAACGATGTCAAACTCAAGGTTGCAAATGCTTTGCCAACCCTGATGACTTAGATACCCCCGTACTAGAACACAATAATGCCATAGGGTAAAATTGTAGTAACCATCCGGACGGACCATCCGGTAGGGTTTAATATCAAGGTTTTCTATATTGGGACATGAATTCCTCGTGTTAAATTTTTATTTTTATACAATATCAAAACCCTAATAAAAAATATTTCTTACCTTGTTTTTTTTAATCGCTTTTTAAACGGTAAGTAGGCTAATTAAATAAAAGCTGAACCCCATAGATATTTCCAATCTTACGATAACAATCTCAAGCCTAGAGTCTTTCAACGCTGAGTGTTCATCGTAGACCAAGTATTTTATCTCCCGTAGCGTAACTAATAATTGAATTTGCCAATCCAACAGATGATTCAAATACAACTTATAGGTACAGGTGGTCAAGATTTCTAAAACAAAAAACATTTAAAAATCGAACGTTCCGTCCGTTCATTCACAAAAGCGTGCCGCCGGGTTTTTCGTGTCATTCGATAGTACTAAACATCGGTTGTTAAATTGTCAAAATGCGTTATCCCTAACAATGGGCCAATATAGTTATAGTATCGTATTACTTTCCGCCCCTTAAATTGAACGGTTAGTTTAAGCCACATTCGTTACGGGTTTACCTGTTTTTATTTTTAAGTAGCTATTGCATTCTGCTACTGATAGAGCAATTTAATAATTTGGTATCAATTTTATTTTTTCCTCAAATAGGTTTACAAATTATTACATTAATAACAATAAGGATGAATAAGGAAGTGTGTTTGGGGAAGAATGTTATTTTAGAAGTAACAAAAGCAAATATTTTATTTTCATAATAAAGGTTCTGTGGTGTCAGTTTATTTAAATTTTACTGAAAGTCACTACTTAATTCTCAGAGCCGCAATATTGAGCCAATTTTAGTGACTTGCTTAACATACCTACTGATTTTAAAGTTTCGTATCAAAACGCAGTAGCCTCTACTAAATGTTACCGTCATTTTTTTATCTAAGCATTATTTATTATTCACCACATACGAGTATCCTTTATGTTTATTCTATAATTCACACTGGCACAAAATAGAAAACAGCAAACGGCAGCCTAAAAAAACAAAAGCTGTCAAATTTAAAAAAAACAACGGTGACTTTCACACGAGCACAGATTATGTAGCAATTAACGCGGCTAGAACAAACTCGGGACATGGGAACGGCTTGTGAGGCGGAATGTTTTACCTTGGCTTTGTGTCACATCACATCATGACGAGGATGGGCACCTTTTAATAACAGGATGATTTTTCTATTAAGTTAATAATGTTATACATATTTCTAACGATACTAGATATAATAGTTATCATTAAACGTAAGGTGAATCCATATAAGCGTTTAATAAAGTAACTTTCGAAAGGATAATCGCTGATATGAAGATTGACTTCCCCGCGTTTACGCGTCATTGAGGTTAACAAAATACTAAATGAAGTGATATGATTGATAAAAGTTATTTTTCAATTAAAACCCTTCCGGCATTTTTTTAATGTTCACACTCCCATAAAATAAGAATTTAAAAACTAAAGCGCAAATATGTTTACCCAATGAAACATAATAAAAGCCCCGAATCGATTAAAGTAAGCCCCAAACCAAATACTCGACCCCATATAACTACACAAATAAACTTTGAAACATCGATCGCCGCAAAACAGGGATTCTTTAAAATCGTCGTGTAGGTCAAATAAAAGAATTCGGTCCTTTAACAATAACATAATCGGTGCTGGCGCCGCCGTGGCGACCGCTTAGCACGCACCCGTGTTATACCAAAACGACGAAAAATAATAGCTCAAAATTAAACAACACCCTAACATATCCATTCCCAACCTTAACACCACCCTGTAAACACCAAGTTAACTGCGTTTTAGTCGCATTGAATGAATGCGCGGCGGGCATTTAAGCCGTTCTGATTTTGGTCCAAGATAAATATTAAAAGTATAAAGCTCTATGAATGTGTGAAATTGGGATGACACCGACAGAACAAACGGATCGGTATTCGAGCCGTGACGAGCATTGTGAAAAAAAGGATTCTCTATTGATGTTAATAAATCTACATCCAGGGAAAAAACTATTAATGGTTTGAACGCCACCGACTAACTTACAAATACAATTATTAATAATGTGTTTAAAGGTTTTATTTGAAACCATGAAGTAACAATACTCGCCTTTACTTTCTTATTCAGACAGGGTCTTGATTGACTCTTTAAAATTAACGTAAACTTGTAATTCCTTGCCTGTACTATCAATAAAACCTAAAAAGTTATATTAGCCGCATAAAATACTCTATAGTAAGTCAAATTAAGTAATTACTCGAATATTTTCGAACGACTCGTTTAAATTGCCAAACAAAGAATCAAGTTCGTTATTAATACGCTTATTAGCGAATAAAGCCTCCTAACACGCCGACGAACCATCCCAAATTAATTGGACATAATTAAAACGACCAAACTCCTCCCAGCTACCCGTGTATGTGTAGCTTATTTGTTATAACTAAAACCAACTTAGCATTACGTTTAGAGAACACCCTATATAACCATACGACCTTTAAATTCAAAGTCCAAATTCCAATGGCAAGAAGTTTTAAGACTGTGACGTAGCGTTGTCTTGTTGTATATCTAAAGTTTTTTTTACATTCCTAACAAAACGCCTGTTGTAAAGAGCATCCGACGATACCCATTCATGAGGGCAGAAGTGACCTATTGAGATCTTTTGGATTTGTATGGACACGATTCTGTTTTATGTGTTATTTATTTTCTTTTTAAGCTAGAATACCACGTTTGTTATTTAATGTTAATAACTAATGTAATGTATTACTGAAATTTTGATTAACGTAGGTACATACATACACCTTCACGCTTTTATTCCCAGAGTGGGGGGGGGGGCTACAGAATTAAAATAACTCTAAAAAATTTGTGATAACTCTTTAACCACAATTACGATTAAGCAGATTTAAAATAAGATTTCTATCTTCACCAATGGACCACGTGGCTCGAGAAGAATTAAATCAAGCTTCAATGGCACAACTTGTTGTTTTATTTTCTAGTTACTTAAATTAACGCTGTAATGATAAAAAATATACTCAGATATAAAAATAAAATAGGTATACATATATATTATAAACGGGTTACCTTTGTTTCGGTGAAATATGTTTGCCAAATGTATCGTTTCCCAACTTTGCATTTGCCAACCCCCTTTGTTTTCTGTAAGCGTAAATATTTCAGGATTTTATTAAAACTAACCTACCCTAACCTATAAGGTTCTACACGATGGTACTGAAATAAATTCTGCATTTTTTTTATAAAGTTGGGTTGGCAATTGAAAAAGTTGGTTTATGATACATTTGGCAAACATTGTGGTTGCCGGGTTAGAATAGTGCCACTCCATGTCATCCCGTGGATGTCGTAAGAGGCGACTAAGGGAATATAGGCTTGTAATACTGTTAGGCGATGGGCTTGCAACCTGTCACTAATGCGCTGGTAAACATCTTGGCCTGATTATGTGGTTACAGATTTATCAACAAATTTTTAGAGTTGTTGGTAATTCTGTAGCTCTGCCTACCCCACTCTGGGAATGAAGGCGTGAGTTTATGTATGTATGTATGGCAAACATATTTTTGCCAAACGGCAGGCTCCCATTATAAACTCACGGGATAATCTCACACAAATTGGTCCGCTTTATAAACAGCACAGTTTTGTGCTTTGTCACTTAATATTATGTTTGTTTACTGTACTTTTCTGTCAAAAGCATCAAGCAGCAGCAGTATGGGTACCACAGACCACAATAAACTTACTTATATAGATAAACATTTCTCTGCAATATTTTTATACCAAAATCCATCCATCATTAAAATCCATTTAAACTTACGTGTTAAATAGCTCACATAATAAAGACAAAACCCAAACCACCGCTTACCGATAAAAAACTTGTTCTAAAACGCAGTCATATCAATATGTTTCCACCGTGTTCTAGCCCACACGCGCAGGCCCTTGTATCGCCCCGGTCTCCTCCGCCTTTGTTGCTCGTCCTTGGAGCCAAATTTACGATCCTACCTAGCATATAATGAGCGTCAGCACCGCTATTAACACCTTAGGTACTCAATGAAGTTGTCACTAGACCGTGTTTTAGCCACTGAGAACAAATTAGGTTGCTTGACTAAACACCACTGTCGTGTCAAAGATAAAAACAACACCCTACAGATAAGACATGGACAAAAACGTCGTCTACATTTTTATGGTGCGATGATATTGAAGTATATTTAATATGGTTGAATAATTTTATCCAACCTGTAACAAAAAATTAAAATATTATATTTAAGATTATACTTTCAGTCCTATTGTGACGGTGCCGGCGTTAGGATTATTAACTACGTCTCTTAAAATTTTCATGTTGCTCACACAAAAAAAAAAGACCTCTTCTACGCGTATATTGGCTTTGTAATAATTTTAGCCAAAAACTTTTCAGCACGTATATTTTTTTTATCTCCGGTGTCAAATCAAAGAGTTCGAATAAATATACATATACTTAGATTTATATTGTCAGGCCTTTACCTGCAGTGGGTGGATGTGGGCTAAAATGGTGATGATTTAGTCTGAAAACAGAAAACTCATCAAAAAAGAAAACTTCATCTCACGTTTTTCATGAATTAATTTTTGCTGACCAACTCAAATAAACAACTCATTCAAAGCCAGGCGCTAGTTTGTTAAAGTTTTCATTCACAATTTCACACTTGAAAGGTACACATTTACTGAACTGTAAGTGTGACCAAAAACCTGCGAAGCATTTAATTACCAAACAGTCCGGCACAAAAGTCACGCCTCAAAGCGTCAATAAATCCGCCAACAAAACTCGTTTATGATTTTAAAAGATTCCTAAAAAAAACAATTTATGGGCACTTCACCCCCGCTGTAACCATTCAAAGCCCAATAATTGTATATTCTTTTACAGTAGTGTGCCATTTTGTACCGAAAAAAAAGCATTCAACGAAAATCAGAGGCGCCTTTAATCACGCTATTGAGATCTATCCCGGGATCAAAGCGACGCGCTGCCATGACGAAACCAACCCTCACAATATTGACTTAAAGCAACATTTCAAACTGGATTCGTCTCGCTAGTTTTTATGTTTTGTGCCCGAGCGGATGCTCGTGTCAAACGCTTTAGTATTTTGAGTTTGTTTTGAAAATTCTTTTATATGTATTATTTGGCGTTTCTTTTTGTTCGATTCGCAGTCATCTGCTTTCGGGGGCGATTTGTTGGCCGCCTACTGGAGGCTCCGTACAATAATTTAGATGTCAAATAGTTGGTTTTTGTGCGGGGTGACGTGGCGAAGGTTTCCTTATGGTTTATGGCCGTGACAGAGCGAGGTTTCTCACCTTCGGCGTCTTTGACGGCAGCTCGTTGGTGGCATTTCCGTTATTATGTTTTTTTTTGTGCAAGTACGGGGCTTGATTCTGTGCGATATGCCGGATGCCGATGGCTTTCACGTAGAAATTGTAACGCTGCAAATAAAAGACTTCAACGAGTGTGGACGCTGTAATGTCGAACACCGTCAGTAATGGATAGATTTTTTACTGCACTTGTCATCTGTCTCCGGATTTTAAATGTACCTACTAGTAAATAGCAGCATTGTAGTTTCTTGATACTTTTTTACTTTGGAATCCGTTTTCAAACTGATAATACTGTCAACATCTTCGACTTGTTCCTATTTCTTCATATTTTCTAAGGAAATTTGTTAGACAGTCATTATCATCGTTTCCCTTCAAACAACTCACGTGTTCATACATTATTTACTATCGACCTGCCCTCGCTTTGCTTCAGTTTATTTGAGTTTTCTGCAATACCTGTTCATAATACAGAATTTATTATACAAAAAAATTGCTGAAAGCTGCATTAAAATCCGTTGTGAAGTTTAAAAGTTCTAAGCAAACAGACGGCGGGAGCGTCTTCATTTTGTACTATGTTAATAAGATAAAGTTAAAGATAAAAATGTATGATGATGAATACGTAAGTCAACTTGCAGTCAAATTTTAGTAATTAACACAGACACGGAGAGTTTTAACCCAATAGTCACTTACTCGATAAAAGTTAAATTTCATGCTCCGGGATACAGGTCAATTGTACTGACCACAAATTAAAAAAAAATGACACCTGGGTATTAAATCCGTAACGTGTTGATACCTTGAGCAACTAAGCCGATACTTTCCACAACCATTTAAGCATCACACGACAAGGTATCACGAAAAAAAAACAATAGACACGGGTCAACAAATCCTATCGCAAGATGTACAATCATTTGCCACCTTCAATGCCAGGTTTCGTAGTTTTAATAGCAAATGAATCCCATTCCGTATGTCTCGGCACTGAATATGTCACACAGAAAGCTGTGCGATTGGCAAATGTTTTGCAGCTGCCGTGAGCGGACAGGTGTGGACAGACGGATGGTTTTAGATCTTCCGTGTGCCTATTGAGCGGCAGCTTTTGAGCTGGACCAGCCGTGTGGATGCGATAGATACTATTAGATATCGGGAATAAATCTTTGATAAAAAAATACGTGTCCAGATATTGTTTGAATTTTTTAAACTGGAGTGTGTACATTTTTTGAATTATATCACAGTTTCAGAAACATCGTCACTGGATGATTAACGAGGATATAAGTATATTCAAAGTAAATAGTAGATTGTTAACCAAGGGATGAAAGTGACCAATTCCACCCGAGCTTTTTGGGGTGCAGGCGCGTTGCGCGCTGTCAGTTCGATGGTGCAATTAATAGGTGAACTAAACACTTTACTTTTCATTTAGATTAAGTAATAATTCATAATTCATAATTCTTTACTTAGTAAGGAAACATTATCATTCATTTTGAGTACACAATTGCATTAAAAATAAATCATAAAAATAATCCATATTAATTTAAAAAAATATATAATGAGTCATCATCACTAATGTTAATGTTTGTTGTTGTAACTTTTGTAAGTGTCACGCATTGTAACACAAACATTCTGGGTGTGCTACATAATTTACTAATTCTCATTTTACATGAAATAATATAGAACCTTGGGGGAGGCCTATGTCCAGCAGTGGACGTCTTTCGGCTGACATGATGATGATGATGATGAAACAATATCGCCAATATAAACCAATGATAAAATAAATAAAATGCATAATTTCTTAAAATAAAATGTTCATAGGTTAAAAGAAGACCAAATTAATATTTTAACATTATGTAACTTGGTAAGAAAAAATTGACTGAAAATGCATAATAACAAGAAATTATAGTTATGATAACTTGATCGTGTGTTTGATAAGATTATGTATGTTTTTATCCTAAACGTTTTATGCCAATTAAACGGCGCCCAAAAGTAACAAAATTGATGTTTTGTTCTACTTAGTCACTATTTAAAATCAGTTTAAAAACAGCGTAGTTATTTCGTAGTGGTTGTATAAGATTCTTGCATGGTCTGGTTATGACTTTATGAGTCAAAAAGGATTTAAGTTGGTATCCTGACTTTTTACAATATTTTTTTAAAATATTAATTTCGCAAAAACGTGTTTGTGCTCAAAGCATTACATATTATATTATACAAAAGTCACATGGGCTTGTTAAATAAGTTAGGTTAGGTAAGACTTTTGACCACAAAAACTGTTAAATAATGCGTCTTGAATCTCTCTTTGCGAAATGAAAGTTTATAAAATGATATAGTTTGTCAAATGATGATTTGGTAAAATTTTAGAGAACCCTTAAAGTTTCATCAATTCTTTATTCAAATGAAAAGGCGAGTTTCATCCCTAATTAAGATTTAAGATATTTTAATTGACTTCGCATATCAGTTTAGTTTATTTCCTAAAAAAAACAAATTTGAACCAGTCATCTTTTGAATGAGATGAAATTTTGCAAGTAAGTACTCAATGAATGTGTAACATTTAGGGGTAGCTACGGGTGTGTAATGTAGAAAAAATCATTTGAGAACACGAATAGTACATTATTGCCTAGGCAGTGAATCAGGCAATTGCGGGGCGAGGATTGGTTACGAAAAATACGAGGCCCGCAATTGCCGTTCCTGCCGAGGCATATATAGTGCTTTTCTCAAAAATCGAAACATACAAATCGCATATAAACAGAAACTTCACGTGAAATAACATCACTCTCTACCGCCTTTATTTTTATGAAAAGGAGAAACGCAAGCATTTTTTAAGAAATAAAAACTCAAGCTATTCCAGACACAGATAAAAAATCTACGTTTATATGGATGTATAAGACTTGTGCCCTCATTTAATTATGGCCGTTTTCACTTTTTTAAAAGTCACAAACTAGATAACAATGAAATTTGTATGCAACATTGCGGGCTTGTGTATCGAGCACGCAATGTATTTTCTTTTTTAATTTGGGAACTGTCTGTAAACTATGTACTTCGCGTCTCAGTATGGACTTAGTAATGTCAACTTTTCCGGTAATTTTTGAGAAAAATATATAGAGCATCCAGTCACGGCATCTATATGAAATACTGTAACTTTATTTAAAACTAAAACTCATGGCGGCACATTAAAAACAATCCCTCTGATTTCAGCAGTCCTTACGCATAGGCGCTATAAAACCAGCTATTCCGAAAATATCATGTTACCAATAAAACCCTTGTCCAAATATTTGGTCATAAAACCTATTAAGATATAATATATCGCGTAATCAACAGATCGCTTGTATTCATTCAGACTGCGGCCGCGACTGAGTTTTTCTGTACAGAATTAGGTCGGGTACATACATGCTGTTTTGACGGCGCTAAAAATGCTTTTTGTATGTAAATTAAAGAATATTATATCGTTATATTAAATGCACAGTCTATATACAGAGGGCTTACTATTCCGTCAATGAGTACCTTAATGACATTGACTTTTAATTATTTTATTTTGACACATTATTTATTAACTTATTTAGTGAGTGACTTTTTGTATTTATTTTGTAATTATTGTTATTATTATTTTAGTGATTTATTTCTACTGAACATGAATGACAATGTATAATCCTTACTGAATAAAATATTATGAATTATTATGAATTATCTTCAATAAGCGAGGGCGGACTTACTTGGCGGTAATATTTTTCTTCTTCTTTTTTTCTTTTACACAGACCTACGCTGTTTGGTCACCTAAATAGATAGTCCTAAGTTTTAAATCATTATGTATGTTAGCCTGTAAGGTATTTGTAAATTTAGGCCTCGTTGTGTGAATTTAAAAAAAACTATTAAATTCAATTCCATTAACTATATTTTATTATACTTCCGTTAGCTAAAAAGTTTAGCTACGTCAATTCCTTAATTAAATACAGTGTAAGTATTGTGACTGAGTGACTGACTATCAAACAACGCACAGCCTTAACCCCTAAACCTAGGCACTTGAAATTTAGAGTTTTCCTCGGGTATCCTAAACGTGCACTGAGAAATAATTTTCTGAATATCCGCACCTAACGGGAAATACGGGGAGTAGCAGAAAACTAATCCTACGCGTATGAAATTGCGGGCGTCCTCTAGTAACTAATACATACATACATACATACATACATACATACATACCTTCACGCCTTCATTCCCAGAGTGGGGTAGGCAGAGCTACAGAATTACCAACAACTCCAAAAACTTGTTGATAACTCTGTAACCACAATTTGCACAATTAGGCTAAGATGTTTAACAGTGTATATTAGTGACAGGTAGCAAGCCCATCGCCTAACAGTACTACAAGCCTTTATTCCCTGAGTCGCCTCATACGACTTCCACGGGAAGACATGGAGTGGCACTATTCTAAGCCGGCAACCACACGGCACGGTAGTAACTAATAATTTAATTTAATTTATAGGAAACACAGAACAAAACGTTTATAACACGCTGTATAGGGACATTTTAAAGTTTAAATTTCCTCACCCACACTAGCATGTCTGAGCCCTGCCTTAAATGTTTTTCGGTCCTAAACTGAACTCGTGCGCATCTGCGCGCGGGTCACGTCCGGACACGTCATAAACGGTGCCTCCAATAAATTATGAACTATACTTACTAGTTGTCGTTTACGATTCGCTAGCAGGCAAGTTAAAACGTGGCCGACGGCTATTAATGATGAAGGGAGCTGATGTAAATGTTGAACATTTAGATAGGTATTTTTTACTTTGGGCTCTTAAAGCCAATCGTCACGATAAATAGGTAAAAATATTTTAGTACAGCGGAAACATTGCGAAACCTTACATTTTGGTGGGATCCTTACGGTTACACTTTGGCCGTGTGGGACCTTTTGTGTAATTACCCTTCATTGGGGAACGTACTATAATCGATTTAATTTCTGAAAATATTAAGCTGTGTTTACGAATATGTATAATTATACTAAAATATAAAAAAATATTTGTTAGTTTTCTTGAGTATGGCGTAAACATTTTTATTAAAGTTCGTCATTTGCCAAAAGACGATAGAAACCTTCAGCGTCCATCATATATTTCAGCGCGCACGGTTTTCCTCTCCCCTTTTTTTCTTTAACCTGGCATAATGTTTTTAATTAGCCTTATTTTCGTGCAAGGAGTTAATAATCACTCTTCTTTTATTGCATAGAGCATATACAATAGGTACGATACAATACAAAAAACTGAATTGCCAAACATAAACATTACACATTATATTTTGGATATTATTTGATAGTTTACCGAATCTTGCTGTTCGCGAACACAACACGACCTCATTATACATATTAATTCTTCACAAACACGACAATCAAGTAGCTGGTAATTCACGTGGTAGGTATGTCTGTACTATACTGAGCGCGTTGCCTACAGAGTACCATGCTTTTGTCCTGGATTATAAACTCATATATTTATAAGGCTAGATTGTATAGATCAGATAATATTTATCTAGCAAGTTCAAAATTAAGCGAAATTAATGTTTTCTGTTCTATTTTATTCCATTCTATTCTAGCGAGCTTGTGAGATTAACTGACGAACTTTTTACAGTAAAAAAATCAATATATTTAAACATCCTGTTTCATTCAAACGCTATCTTAAATTGATAAACATAGAGTTTTAAATTCTAATAACCGACAGTTGATCAGCAGCAGAATTCAAGATGAAAACACGTAGGATCGCATTGTTTTTCGGTTATTATGATATTTTAAATATTTGCTATGACTTATCTTTACATTTATATATAAGCGAAGGTTTGTGTGTGTGTGAGTGTGCGTTAGTTTGTTACTCTTGCATGCTTGACGGATTTGGATGAATTTTGGAAGCTTATACACTGGATTACCACAAAGAGTATTGATCATCCCGGAAAATTCTAAAGTTCCCGAGAGAATACAGATACTCAAAATCTACGCGGACGAAGTTGCAGGCAGAAGGTAGTGTATTATAATATAAATAGTGTACCTAGAAGAACGAGCACCGCTTGTGTTGGAAACGAATTTTCCCAAAGATCGAGTTCTTTCATCCCGTAAAGCTCTCTATGGCAATTTCATCGAAATCGTTAAAGCCGACAAAGTGGTCACATTTATGTAAATTTTGCTCGTTTCATAGTTTAAGGATATATATGATATTATTATATTGTGCGGTAACATTCGCAGACCTATGTAAGAATATACAAATATTATATAACAATCGCCACAAACAAAAGCAAAGTGTCTTGTTATAAACTCTAAATCGATGATGTGCCTTTATCACTACAATCAAAAACCATAACACTCGTATAAAATACCTATCTTGAACTTAATAACAGCCACTCTATGCCCTGCTGTTAACTGTTCGCACATCAAAACGCGATAAAAGACATAATTTAGCGGATTAACATATGAATACGCATCGATATAGTAAATATCGAATTCGATTCCGATATGACGTAAAAAAGACATCAAAATCAATTTATGACATCACAGAATAGAGAAAGGTTATAGACGTAGCAATTGCATTTTCAACGCCAATAGAAAAGCTCAACGCTTTGCCATATATGATCGATGATACTTTTGAAATTAAAAACTATTAATCAGTGATAGATCCTATAGTGATATAAGCAAAAGCCGTGGAAGAAGATTCTCAAAAATTTAAGCGTGTTTCATGAGTAGGTATGCCAGTTCTATTAAAGTTCTATATTCTATGTTAATACCTCGTCGTTCGTAATGTTAGGTAGAAAAATGCATCATAATCGGGTTGTCAAACATCCTTACGATATCGTGTCGGTAAAAAAGCATTCATTGAGACAATAGTAGAGTTAGAGGCAACAATAAAGGCTGACACGGTCCATTTATCACGAAGATTATCATCGCGACGGCGCGGAGCGGATTCCACACCGCGGCCTAAATGTCGCATAGTTTTGTTGTCTAATTATAATAAACAGGAGGAGATTAGGGCCCTGATGTAGCCTGAAATAGTGCGAAAGCCTTTTTGGCAGCCGGTTTATGTCGCTTCGAAAATATCGTGTTTTGGTTGAGCGTGTGATTTTGAATATTCTACAATTCATACATAAAAGTACCTACCAAAATAAAATTAAAAATGTGGCGTGCCATTAAACCCCGAGTGTACCGCTTTAAACACTTAAAATCGTATTTTTAACGAATCAATGGGCAATAAAATCGGATTAGCGGCACGTAAACCGCATTCGCCTTTTAAGGACAGTGACAAATTGTAAAAACGCTCCGTGTGTATCCGACAAGGGTTTTAACAAATGAACTACAATGTTCGGTTCGATATTTTGGACCAATCAGAGGGCTGGATGGGTTTGAGGAGACGCGCGCGGCCCCTTTCACACGGGGTGAGACCTCGCTTCCATTTGCCTTTTACGCCCAATTATTCGATCTATTATCCCCATATAAACATTCTTATTTATGGAACATATATCCTCAACGGGCCCGTTTTATTGGCACTAAAGTATGAAATTACGCATTAGTAAACCTTTCACATGCGTGTTTCATATCAGCGTATAACTTGAGATATGTTTTGCCGGCATTTTGTGCGGGATGTTTTGACGCGATGGTTTTATGGTAATATATTGTTGTCTTGATTTCTTCGGTTTTATAGCTTTTTGTCACTTTGTGAGGCGGTTTTTATAATATATGCGGCGTTCGAGAGTGGTTCATTTTTCGATGTGCGGGGTGGTTGTGCATGTCGTTAATAAGTATTGACGAAAGAGGTATTGGTGTGCTTTATCGATATAGCCGAATGGTCAGTTATATAACTTTATTAAGTAAAGTGAGTAACTTGGCAATGCTAAGAACATCTAGACACAGTTTATTCATATTTTACCATCATATGGTTTTTTACTTTATGATATTAAATTAAAACCGCAAATCTTTAACGAGCATCAAACTAAATAACGCAGCAAAAAAACCTTCCTAATTTCAAAAGACCTACACTTAATCTATAATCACGGCCTAATTTATGAGGATCATTGACAGATGGCAGGATGCGATATTCAAGCATTTTGTTTGGCAACACTAAATTATTGGGGTTTGAGTCACAAAGCCACCGACAAGTATCTCGTGAGGACAAGTGTATAAATGACGTATGTACTTTGATTTGTTACGCGCTTAAGCTCTTTTTAAAGTTATGATTTGGCTGTTAATGTCTTAATTTCGAGAACGGAACACTTCTGAGGCTAAACAGACCGCCTTGTTGAGCTGTCCCACTGTGTCCCACTGTGCCCAACTGTGCTGGCAGGTGATTTAACAGAGGCACGGTGAGCCCTTTGAAGTCGTGGAGACACTCAGTAGGTACCCCCCCCACTGAGTATTTGAGCTTGCGTGCGGTAGGCCTAATTCAGAACTGTGAACGAGAGTTTTTTTACGACAATTGTTTCATTATTACTTTTGCTGCCTTTAACTAATAGTTTTGTTAAAGTTTAAATGACGAATAGTTTTTAATTAGCCTTTACATTGATCTGTACAATGAAATAAAATGGTTGTTAACACGTTCAGTACGGCAGCCTATTTA
This sequence comes from Acleris emargana, assembly GCA_927399475.2. Lineage (NCBI taxonomy): Eukaryota > Metazoa > Arthropoda > Insecta > Lepidoptera > Tortricidae > Acleris > Acleris emargana. The sequence continues at coordinate 6,466,529 of OV656847.1, forward strand.
GCTAACTTTTAGCTGGGTTACTTACCATCGGTTACTTTCGACCCGATGCCGTACTGAACGTGTTAAAGCGCTTAGCATAAGTGAAACAACATATAATTGTAAAAAAATATTAATTGTAATATACTACCATTTCATTTACGCGTGTGTAAAGAAACATTTTCTGGGCGTATTTAATCATTTTTAAATGAGAGTCGAGTTTGAGAGATACAAAATATAAACATATTACTTACTGCCTTCACTGATCTGTCTTTTGACAACCGTCCGGTCCCACCAAGGACGCAGATATGCATTCTGCCAATATCAACAACCTCCGAAATCGAAGAAAATGACTTAGATTGACAATATTGACACTAACTGCCTGTACGGTTTGGCACTTATGTCAATTCCATCGATTATGACTGTTTGAAAGTTGTTAGAATGCAACTTATAGGCTCGCAGTTATTAATACGCGTAGACTTTCCCTCTTATTCATAAACGCGCAGTACTGACTATTAGTGTTATACGAGGGCTGTTTGATAAGTACCCGTTTTCTAAATATATGAATATCACTGGCCGAAAATAAGTATACCACCTTTTTAAGCCATTTTTCAGAGGCGGGAAAATTAAAAAAAAAAGGCATTTTTTTGTTTTTTTTTCAATTGGAAAGCGGTTCAGTGAAAGCGTGAACTTAAAATTGTTAAAATGGAGAAAGAACAGTATCGGTCTGTAATTATATTCTTGTTTTTGGAAGGAAAAACATGTGATGAAATAAAAGTAAGAATGCAAGCGGTTTACCATGAATGTGCTCCTTCTATGACAACCGTCAGATATTGGTATAACGAGTTTAAGCGGGGGAGAACAACTGTCTTTGATGAGGATCGCCCAGGCCGGCCAATTGAGGTGACTACAGTCGATATGGTTAAGAAAATTGAAAATATCGTTTTAGCCGACCGCCGAATTAAACTTCGAGAAATCGTTGATGCTGTAAACGTTTCAATCAAGAGGGTACAACACCATATTAGAAGAAAAATTGGGTATGAAGAAAGTATCGGCGAGGTGGGTGCCGCGTTTACTCACGGAGGAGCAAAAACGGAACCGACTGACTACTTCGGAGCAGTGTTTGGCCGTGTTCAAACGTAACCCGAAGGAGTTTCTGCGTCGCCTCGTGACCGTGGACAAAACGTGGGTTCACCACTACACCCCGGAAATGAAAGAGCAGTCGAAGCAGTGGATTTTACCGGGTGAACCTGCTCCAAAGAAAGCAAAAACCGTCCCATCGGCGGGATAGGTCATGGCGACCGTTTTTTGAGATTCGCAGGGTATTATACATATTGACTACTTAGAAAAGGGGAAAATGATAACAGGGTAGTACTATGCCAATTTATTGGATGAATTTGACGCCGTGTGGAAGGACAAACGACCCCATTTAAAAAAGAAAATAGTACTGTTTCATCACGACAACGCCCCGGCTCATTCGTCCAGAGTTGTGACGGCTAAGTTAGCACAGTTACGCTACGAACTATTGCCTCACTCCCCGTATTCTCCAGATTTGGCCCCATGCGATTTCTTTTTGTTTCCCAACCTAAAAAAATGGCTCGGTGGTAAGCGATTTGGATCAAATGACGAAGTCATTGCCGCCACAGAGGCCTATTTTAATGACTTTCCAAAATCATACTTTTTGGATGGTTTATTGAAGCTTGAGTATAGGTGGAACAAATGTATGGAGTTAAAAGGTGACTACGTAGAAAAATAAATGCATATATCGTTGCTTAAATACAAAAGCGACACAAATCAAAATGTGTTTGTGTTGCATTTAAATTCGGAATGCTATTTACTTTAAGTTTCAAATCAAACTATATATTTTTTTGATTTGTGGCCCTTTTTTATTTAAGCAACGATATACAAAAAAAAAAGTTGTTTTTCTCCATAAACGGGTACTTATCAAACAGCCCTCGTAATAGAGGTAGCAAAATTGCATAGAGTATGCAAACGAACATGCGTAGGCCACCTGATGTTAAGTGGAATCTGAGGGGAACGCCTTTAAATTTCGAATAACTTTTTTCCGAATATTAATTTGTACAAGTTTCTGAATTGTTGGTAATTCTGTAGCTCTGCCTACCCTACTCTGGGAATGAAGGCGTGAAGGTATGTATGTATGTATGTATGTATGTAATTTGTCCAAATTTTCATTTTTCCGAAAGCTATGTTATGCTGGAGCTATTTTAGATTAAATGCGTTATTTATTTGTGATACGTAAGTTAAGATAAGTTTTTATTCGTAAACGATAACAAAAAAGTAAATTCAAAATCAAAAAATTGCGTTCGGAATTTTGATCAATTTGGAATTATCTAGTGTACCCGGATCTGAAACCCATGGACATTAGCTATCTCAAGACTGTACCCCAATATGTTTTGATGACCTGAGAACTAGTGAGGTACTTTTCCACAGGCAAGAACGAGGCGAGACAGGAATAGTGTACTGAAAAATTTGAATTCGCTCCTCGCGCATCTTCGGTGGGAAAAGTTGTTTTAATAATTCAAAACAAAATTCACTTTTGCTTAGAAGTCTATTGATAAAAACCAAGGTTGAATTTCGAATGTAGTGCAATTTTGAGTTATTTCTTTGTTTGAGTAAACGTGCAGTGTGGTTGCCGGGTTAGAATAGCGCCACTCCACGTCTCCCGTGGATGTCGTGAGAAGCGACTAAGGGAATAAAGGCTGGTATACTGTTAGGCGATGGGCTGGCAATCTGTCACTAATACAATGCTAAACAACTTAGCCTAGTTGTGCAAAATGTGGTTACAGTATTATTTTCTTTTTTTTATCTGTTGGTAATTCTGTAGCTCTGCCTACCCCACTCTGGGAATGAAGGCGTGAGTTTATGTATGTATGTAATACAAATTATAATTCTCACGCCGCCTTTTCTCGCCTGGCTCGGCGGTGGAAAAGCACATACAAACAAGTCAGTTTTTTTTTCTATGAAGAAGTGAACCATTTCACTTTGACAAAATTTATGTTTTGTAATAGTTATCTAAGACTACAAATGCGTTACCAACCTTTTCCAAGATGTAATACCTGTGCTAGTAATTTATATCAGATTGTCTTATCCCCATCGGAACACCGCTATGCGAGCGATGTACGCCATGGTGATCCGGACGGACCTTATACATAGGTATTCTTTGATTTCTACTGCTTGCCTCTGGGCATAAATTTGACATTAAATTATTACCCTTTTCTAGAGCACAGTAACTAAAATCGGCTTATTTGCTCAGTTCGTTTAGCAGTACCTTTTAGTATAAAAATAGAAGTTATATTTGCAAGACTTGTTGCAAATAATACCCAAATATTTGCGTACATTTTGGAACACCTTAATTTTAATATTATTAAGGTTAATTTTGACCGTGTATTTCTAGGATTCAGATTGAACGTAAGCTCATTAACACAGGCTCCTAGCGAAACTGTTTTTTTCTTCCACACAGTTATTAAATGTTGCAATAAATTAATTACGTGACAACAAAGCTGTGAGAAGTGGAGATGTTCGCGCGGTGGGCGATATCGACAGCGCTGGCGGACCCCCGCTGTGCAACGCCTGCGCGGGGCTAGCGGGGTTCGCCTTTGTTCGCCCAAACGCGTCCTTTTCGCCGTCAGGTGTAAATTCAATTAGATTGTCGAAGGTTCTGCAGATTCGACACGGGTGCTTACTGTCACTTCGAATTTAGTAATAGATCGTGAAATTTGAAGTGCCTCTTAAAGATAGGTGTGACGATTGTTGTTTTTATTTTATCACTGTATTTATTTATATTGTGATTGATGCTTGGTATGTCCATCGCTTTTTTTTTGTTAACAGGTCTTGTAAAGAGTTATGTAAATGCAACATAGTTAAAAGAAGTACCGTAAAACGGGGTGAGTAGGGATTAAGGGATGAGTAGGGACACAACCTAAAATGAAGCATATGTTACTTATTATAAGGCTGAAATTATTTCCAATAGACGTAACGTTATTGTCCATTTAATACTTGTTCTTATTTGTAACAAGTTACAACTTATTTTAGGTTATGCCCTACTCACCCCTTCATCCCTACTTACTCCGTTTTACAGTGTTGCTAGTTTTTGATATAAAGTCCTAAGGGACGTTACGTTACAACATTTCGCACCTTCAGAACAATAGTGACTTAATCCAAAATTTTAGCTTTCAAACTTCAAGTCATACTTTTATAATCAAAGAGCGGAATTCTTCATAAGATAGGTGTGACGATTGTTGTTTTTATTTTATCACTGTATTTATTTATATTGTGATTGATGCTTGGTATGTCCATCGCTTTTTTTTTGTTAACAGGTCTTGTAAGGAGTTATGTAAATGCAACATAGTTAAAAGAAATACCGTAAAACGGGGTGAGTAGGGATTAAGGGATGAGTAGGGACACAACCTAAAATGAAGCATATGTTACTTATTATAAGACTGAAATTATTTCCAATAGACGTAACGTTATTGTCCATTTAATACTTGTTCTTATTTGTAACAAGTTACAACTTATTTTAGGTTATGCCCTACTCACCCCTTCATCCCTACTTACTCCGTTTTACGGTATTGCTAGTTTTTGATATAAAGTCCTAAGGGACGTTACGTTACAACATTTCGCACATTCAGAACAATAGAGACTTAATCCAAAATTTTAGCTTTCAAGCTTCAAGTCATACTTTTATTATATTATTATAGGGACCTAACTCAAAATTTAAAATGTATGAATTATGTCACTATGGTTCTGGAGGTGTGATTGGTTTAATTTGAACAAATTAGCATGTAAGTTCTTGTCTTTTCTTATCAAAAAAAAAAATTTACGTCTGTAATATACTAACATGAAAGTCATCTTAAATTAACTTGAGACATAATGATAGAAATAATATTAATTTGTTTTAATTTGCTTGCTTGAAAGAGTTTCAGAGAAAATGTAACAATTTTCCATCAATCTATGAAAAGCGTTTTCTTTATCCATGAAGCCTCAATATATCCTGTCCACAGAACAACTTGTCAGCGTGTATGGGAAATCCAAACTTTTTTACACTCAAGATCAAAGTTAAGAAAGAAAGAAAGAAAACCATTTTAGGTGTCTTTTTAGCCACGGAATCCTAAAGCCGAGCCGTCGGCGTCGCCTTTGCGCCGTGGTCATCATTTTTCACGTTTTATTCAATAACGCACGCATAGTTGGCGAGATAGTGATCGAGTTTTGAAATATTTCGATGGGAGACCTTCCCAAGGATATGGTGTTACTTCGCGTGCGGAATGCCCTTACTGTTAGCCTATAGTGTATTGCCGACTTTTTTTTCCATATTTTATGTCGGCCTTTTGGAATCTTGTCGCCATTTTGGAAAATAATTTTACAGTCTGTGTGCACTTAGAAGAGGACTTAAACCGAAGGGTTTAGTACTTCTCTCTCACTCGCTCTTAATAAGATCGTATTAGAGCGAGTGAGAGAGAAGTACTAAACCGAGGCCTCTTCTAAGTGCTCACAGACTGTAAATAGGTTTTTGTGGGGTTTGTGAAAGTGGATGGTAATTGTGAATTTGTAGATGTTTCCTCATCAAATCAATCGTTAATTTTTGGTTAATACTAAAAGGTAAAGATTTTCTTAATTTCAATAATGATACAATACAAAACAATACAAATACTATTTATTGAACACCAAAAGAACAAAACACGGAACAGTACATTTTAACTATAGGTATACAACAGGCGGTCTTACCGCTAAATAGCGATCTCTTCCAGGCAACCTTGGACAGAGAAGTAATAAAGACAAAAATATATGGCAGGCGGTGTAATCTAAATTCTTCAGAACTCAAACTAAACTACAAGAAACACTTCTGTTATTGTAAAAACGATTTACATGTTAATTTTTACCTATGTTTTCCGAATGTTGTTCACGCTTTGTATTTCGGAAATAACACGCTTATCTGAATAGTAAAAGAATATTGTTCGATAAAAAAATTATAAACAGAAATATATATAAACCAAAATAGATAGACTATATGCTAAAGTTAGAAACTAAGAGTCAATATTACATTGGCTAAGCGATGTAAACCACCAATATATCAGTGGCAATGCAATTTATGGTTCTATAAATGCACCTATAATATTTTTTAATTCCACCATAATAAAGTTTCAATTACCTGATGCTACGAACCAGGTTCTGCGAATTTAAAATTAGATATATTCTTAAGCATGTGTGACTGATTTCTGCATGCAGCATTTTAAAAATTAAATGCGTATAGCAATATAGTGATTCCCTTATACCAGCGTTTACCAGCAGTAATAATTCCCGGAGTCACAATTTAAGCATAATCTCATTTTATATTAGTTATTGAATAACAAGTCGTTAAGTCTAACGAAAAGCAAGCTTAAAAAAAACCTAACATACTGTTTGGATAATGTCGTCAAAGTAATATTACTTACACATTTAAATAATTTTAATATAGCTTAAGATGAGTCTAACCATGTATAATTTATTAAAATCGGGTAAGCCTTTTAGTAGTTACGAGGATACATAGAGTCGGGCATACATACAGGTCAACACACATAACCCTCTTTATGGGCTTTGTCGCAGTCGGGTAAAAATTAAAATAAGTAAGCACTTTATCTGCATATAATTGTTCTTGAGGTTTCCCATTCGGTGGAGCCATTATGGAGACCTCAAGGAGCCCGAGGGCTCTGCAGACCATACTGAGAATAGATAAGTATATATGCTACGCGACAAAAGCTCGTTAGCTAGCTAGTACACTTCGTTTACTTTTTATTAAGGATATTGCACCCAAATGTTTATGGTTTTAGTGGAAATTGTTGTTGGTTTTGTAAAAAAATAGAAAGTTTGACCTCAATTTAAAAGCGATGGGTTTACCATCTATATCATATTAACTTACCTAACTTGGACCTACAAGTTAGCTAATTTCTCTCTCAATCGCACTTACTTAGCGTATGAGAGTGAGTGAGAGACAAGTACAAACCCGAAGCACCTTCTAAGTGCTCAAGGACACTATAACTCTCAGATCGCGTAACGTACACTATGAAAATCGAAATACAAAATAAAAATATGTATTACACTGCGAGACAAGTTAGGGATTGTAAGCCACTTTGCTACACACTTTCACATATCTGTAACGCATATTATATTCCTTTCATGACTGGCCCACACATTGAATACCTCAATATGAGTCAATAATACTACCCTAAATAAATCGAGTGCATTTGCATCACTGCGCACATTATGTACACGGAAGCGTGAGCGCGCTAAACCGTGTAAGTCATTTATCTGTCACAATGCCGACCATCTTACAAGAACCCTTTGTACACCAACATAATAGAAAACCCAGCAAACAAAGTGTTTGGTAATACAATTGTTAAATTACCAAGGCGGCTACTTTAACGGATTACAGCTTTTGTACAGCTTCGTTTATTGAATGGTCAAGAAGACAGGTACAGTTACACGCATCTTCATTGAGGTGCAGATGCTTATCGGTGAAACAATCTAAGTTTTGCAAACTGCGGATTCTTAAGTTGCTTATCGCGATTGTAGCAGCCTTAAAGGCTGTCTCTTTTACTCTATATTATCAATGCCTTGAACAAATAAGGATAGCAGTAGAGTTTCGGATGTCGTGTTTTTAGCGCAGTGCTTAATGCCAGCGTTATCTTGAAGATTTGGGACCGCTTGCGGCACTTTGACAAGATTAAATGGTGTGAAAACATCGGTTTTGCGATTAGTTTTCGTCGATGATTCTCATCTGTGGTTACATGTTACGACTTGATTATCAAATGATTAGAAAAGGACTGTTAAGTTAACCAATATTTTTAATTGTTACTAAAAGTCAGAATTACTGTTATTTATCTATTTTAAAACATAAAACTGGACCAATTCAGCTGCTTGGTTGACTAGGCTTGGGTACAAAAAATGTAGACGGTGACTTGTAAACAAAATGATTAAAATTGTCAGATAACGTGTTTCCTTAAAAAAGTGCTTTTGCAATAAGACAGACAGATACGCCAATTAAAATAAGTTGCTACAAAACTAAGTAACTAAGACCGATATTTACAAAACTACGTATAGAAATACTGCTTTGATATGGTTTAAAATAGTTTTATTTGTTTGTAGTTGTAGTCCGTTAAGTTACTGTATGAGCGAAGGTTAGCAATCGAATTTAATCTTGTAAACAACTCATCCTAGTATTCATTTTAAAATAAGATAATTTAAAATGTTTCATCTTCTGAACTTCACCGACAAAATCGACGGAGCCTACTAATTATAATCCCACATTAAAATTTAAAAAACGAATTTATGATACTTTAGACTTTAGCGTTTTGAAATAAGTCTCAACAGATTACTTGCCATAGCTTGGTAGTTGTGGCATTATACCGCTGAAACGAAAGTTACAAGTAATTGAATTGGAAATTCTTACCTTTAATCTGCGGATCTAGTCGACTCTCGTTCCTAGAATTGACCACCTCTGAAACGGGAAAATTTCAAATATCGAAAATGGCGCCAGTGTAATTCGCGCGAAATCCGCCCACATCCGGCGGCGCCTCAGTCGCAGTTAAGTTTTTTTCATTTAGTAATGATGCTTGAGATAATCCTCGTTTGTGAAGAAGCCGATCGCCGATTAGCAATAAATCCTTTTGTGAATGAAACTTTTTTTAATTTACTAGCTGGGCTTTTGAGTCATAAGCCTGGGAACAAGCTAAGAGGCAGGAATGTAAGTTGTAAAAAAATGGAATATAATATTTATTCCACTCCAATAGGGCAAATTGTTACCACCAAAAAATATATGATACTAAGTAAGAAGAAAATTTCATTTCCAAGTGCGTGTGAAGTTAAATATATTTAAATTAATACCTAGATATAAAAATCGATAAAGTTTTACTATTCATTGTAGGCGTAAATATTCGTAAAAGTAACTCTAAGTTATCAAATATTTTATAAGAGCTACTTTTATTTCTCGCATTTTTTTGGGTTTAAATAATTTTATCAACAAAATTTGAAATGATTTACCAAATTGTCTAATTATTTGTGACTCACCTTATTCTATTGTATCGATAATTTAATTGTATGTGTATTGTAAGTGTAATTTATATATAAGTAAAGGTGGAGGTCAAACTTTTAATCACTATCAATAATTCATTCTGTTACAACAGGATTAAATTAATATGCTCCTATGTACTTAATAAATTGATAAGCTTGCAAAAGAATCATGTTGACATACTGCGCCATCTATCGTGGAGTAGCAAAACTATTACAAAAATCGATACGCGGTAAAAGAAAACTGGACCTAACGTTGGACTTGCTCGCATGCATATAATTTTAGGTTATAATTAGGACTCAATCGTGAAACTCCATCGATTATAGACTGTTTCGAGATACAATACATATTCTCTAGTTCATCAGGAAACTGATAGATGGCGCTAGCAGCTACTGTTGTGTTGTACGCTCAGTTGCACATTATTATTAAAACCGTATTTTCTTGAATAGGTAATTGTATTATTGTATTAACTCAATTTAATTCTAAAAAACACAAAAACCATTTAGTATAATTTATTTTCAACACAATTATTACCTCCTTTGTAGTTTGCGGCGCGCTCCTAAAACTCAATTTAAAAATGCCTTAATAAGAATCACGTCGCGTAGATGGCTATCTAACGACTCAGAGCAAAAGAGCGCGGCAAGCATCCTGTCATTTCTACCATTTTACTTTAAAAAAAGAAATCGAACCGTTTATCTTCAATCGGCACCCCGTTCGTGAAGGTTAACACCGATTCATTAAAAAAAGGATGTTTGTGGACCCCCAAAAGACTGAGGTGAATGGTAAAAAGACTACATTTGGTTACCGACGGCGCCTAGCGGTTGCGCCCGCGCGGCGTCTGTGAATTTGGGGACTTTTACACCCGACGATTTTTATTATCAAGTGTTTTAGTTGAATGTTCACATGCAATTATTTCCCTTCAATTCTTTCAGAAATATTTTTGAAAGACTTTGGTATAAAACTCATAATACCCCCTGCCAATATAAACAATGCGCGCGTGACCGCGTCGGTCTGGTTGTTACCTTTACAGCTAAAACGCTGTAGTCATTTTGACGGAAAATGGTATTATGATAGCTTCTCTGGTATTAAATCCAGGAAAATATTTTTAGATACTGTTTTTCAAAAAATAATCCCAATGGAAACTAGACACACATTGTTTTGTACCTTTTTATGGGAAATTGCCACTTCTGTACCTACTTTAGGTTTATGAAATCCGTTAAGACTCACCTCTTGATCTTGAAACAAACTGCCAATACACTGCATTCTTACTGCCACGATAAATGTTAACGAATAAAGAACAAGGGAAACTTTCACACAAATTTACCTAGTGCCAAACTATGCTAGCTTGCACTATGGGTACAACAGAACGATGGAGATGCAAATATAAAGAAAGACATATAAAATATGTGTCCTTTTCACTGCCTCGACTTTTGTTATTTTAGTATTTTGTAACGTTTTCATTAGGTACTAAAGAGGATTGTGAAGCTAAAAAAAACCATACATACATACATACATACCTTCAGGCCTTCATTCCCAGAGTGGGGTAGGCAGAGCAACAGAATTACCAACAACTCTAAAAACTTGTTGATAACTCTGTAACCACAATTTGCACAAATAGGCTAAGATGTTTAACAGTGTATATTAGTGACAGGTTGCAAGCCCATCGCCTAACAGTACTACAAGCCTTTATTCCTTTAGTCGCCTCTTACGACTTCCACGAGAAGACATGGAGTGGCACTATTCTAAGCCGGCAACCACACGGCGTCCACGGCGGCGGGGGGTGCGGGTAAAAAAACCATAAAAATGCAAAAACGTTTCCTTCCCCTTAAACCTAGTCGGATATTTACGATTTTTGAATATGTTATAGATATATTATGAAAGACTACGTATTTTCGTTGACCTTTTCAAGAAAGTATTTAGCAAAAAAAAACGGAAACTTACAGACCAAGCTTTTCATAATCAATACAACATATTCAAAAATAAGAGCACATTAAAATTCCTAATTACTTTTTTCCGAATATTCTTTGTAAGAATTTAAATTTTTCCGATGTTACGCTGAAGCTATTTAAGATTATATGCATAATTCAATTGTCATACGTAGATTAGGTAAGGTTTACTTTATAAGCGATATCAAAAAGTTAAGTCTTCTATCATAAAATTGCGTTCGAAATTATGACCATTCGGATTACTTTATCAATTCGGAATTATTTAGTGGGTGGGAAACGTCATCGCCCGGAACTAAAGTAAGGAAAAAGTTGAACAGCTACTTAAGCACAATTTGATTGTCTAAAAGCAATTCACAAAATTATTTCTGAATTCTGTATTTGTCTTCGTGCGGGCGGCCTTAATTAACATCAAATATGTATTGTACTTGAAAGAAATAATGAATTGCGTAAATAGAGTGTGATCCGAATGGGTCAGTGGTTAATAAGTTCAATAGAACGGCTGCCCACGCGCCGCTTTCCACTAAGCTCCGACTAATCTGACGGACAACTACGGAATATTTGTACATAATAACCTTGAATTTGAATGGTCGAGATATATTGTGTTATTAAAGACGAGATGACCTTATTTCAAAGGTTGAAGATATTCAACCTGAGAATACAGGGTGTCCCAGAATTCAGAGTCAGAAATATGTAAGCATAATAAACCCATATTTATTATAACGGTCCAGAATATTAGTCCAGTAACTTTGTCGCCTGAAAGTATGGGGCTAGTATGCGTCAAATCCGGTAGTTCTGAATTTTTGCAGACTTGTTTAGGATGTTGGCCTAGTGAATAATCCAAGTTTGTGACCTCGAGCGCCGAACGCAACTTTGTCAAAAATCGAAAAATCCGCGAAAAAATCGTTTCGTTTTAAAATTTTGGCGATTATAACCCTAAAGGATTAGTATTTGAAAAAACTTTCTTTAGACGTTTCTAAAGTAGACTAAATTTGCTACAATAAATATGATACTAGAATTGACTCCGTGGACCCAATAGTTTCCGAGATTAAGCCTTTCAAAATTTATCATTTTTCTCGAACTTCGCAATTTTATTTTTATTTAACTTATTTCGTATTTGGTATTTAACTTTTTACTATATTATTTTAAGTTTTAATTTCTTTTTTTTTCAATAAATATTTCTCCACTCCTAAACATATTACGCTACTTCCTGGGATCACCATTCCGTCTATGACCCCATTCGAAAACTACACTTCAGTTTTATATAACAAGATTCCCAAATATACTTTTTTTTTACTTTTATACCGTGAGGTGTAAACCTCTCCAGATTGGCTTGATATTGGGCGTAGTTTTGTTGTCTCGCGCGCACCTAATTTATACGCGTCGACTCCGACGCGATGCGCAATAGCGCATGCGCAGCCACTGCATACAACCTTCAAGCGATAACTGAATCACGCTCTAATGAAATAGGAGTCGTATCTTAGTGCGAATACAATACAGAATCATTTGGCGAGTGTATTTAACTTGTGCTACTTTAATCAAAATAAGTTTATTAGTAGTTATACTTATTTACTGTCAGTATTTCGCCAAATTTATTATTTAATTAAGTTCAAAACTAGAAACATGATCTTGAATCTATTATAAAACAAAATCAAAGTTTCTGTCAAAGTTTCATATTTCAGTAAACCGATCACTTTTCGGAAAAAAAAGGTACACCGTGACCCGATAACATTGCTCTTTGATGTTTTCTGATGTTAAACAACAAAAACCTTGACTTAAAACATAAGGAGCTGGACCGGCAACGTAAGTCTGTCTAATCTTTCCATCAAACGCGGGCAACCCTTTAAAGCGGTTCCCGTACAATAATTACAGACATAACTTTAGAAATACAGGCGCCGACACCATCTTTAGGGGCTCATTCCCGCGTGTCTTCACGTCGCGACGCGGGCGCATCCCACAAAGGATCCAGACAAAATATTGTTCAGTTTTGACAGATTATGAGACTGCCCACAGCCGAGACGGATAACAGGCAAAGATAGCATCTGCGGTCAGCTGAATGGACCCCTACAAACATTTACTAACCTCTTTATTAAAAAAATAACATGCGAAATTGAATAGTTGACTTATATTTAACCCTTTAACGTTATTCATAAGGCGGCATATGGAATAAATGGTCTATAGCACATCCGACTATTTTAAGATAAAAGGTCAGACTTAGATACAAGATAAATCAACGTTAAATGGTAGGTATTTGTAACAGTTGTTTTACGTGAGAACACGCTGTTTGTTTTCGGATGCGGTTGGGGAAATAGATTTTTGGAGATAATGAATAACGTGAATGAGTTGTTTTTTTTTTAAGGAGAAGTTTTTGGTCAGGCGGTGCTATTTCGTAAACTATAGGGTAAATGCGTCACTGATTCTTAAAGGAATACAACGTATGAACACTATTTTTAGGCCCTTTTAGAGTAGCTTGGGTACCTTAATTTGAGTAAAAGGAAGCAAAAATAATTTTAAGTTATTGTAATTCTTTAAGACCTTACATTTAATTTAGATTAATGGTTTATTTTTTTAATGTCGTGCCGTATTGAGCGTAGACTATTACCAGGCAGTTGATGTTTTGAAGAATATAATGAGTGAGCTAAACATATATATACTCGTATGTACAATCTATGATTTTTATATTTTTTGTGCAAACTTGTATGTGTCCAACCCTATGCATTGTCCTTACTCATTAACTTCAGGGTTAGCTGGAAGAGATCCCATTTAGGGATAAGTTCGCCTTTGTACATTACTTTAATATTTATATTGTAATATTTATATTTTTGTGCAATAAAGAGTTTACATACATACATACAATGTTTAGGCGCCGGCTTAGGAATCTTTAGTTGGATAACCCAGTCTATTCGGTGAATGAGTATATGGAACTTGACTTATAAATATGATTGACTTTTAAATTTTGAATGTACTCTGTATTTGTGTTGACTTTTACTATTGTCATTTAATTCTATTTCCGACGACTTCAATGTAACTGCATATAATTTGGCATGCCATGTAATTTATACTGTGTTATATTGAGTAATAAAATCTAAATCTGCGTCTGAATCTGTATATTATGCATATAATTATAACATTATTATGATTAGATTTAAGTATGATAGTTTAAACACTCTTATGTACATTTTTATTTGTTTGTAGCTGTCGTGGAATGGTGCATCGAGTCAAACCCAACTGTGGTTTATCGGTGCAGTTTTTGATATTTTGTAAAAGTTCGTTTCATTTACTTTAATAAATAAATAAATAATAATAATAGCAATTTCGGAAAATACAGAATAAAATATCTTCGGGAAAAAATCGAAAAATATAAGATAGTTGCTGTAACACTTATGTCTATCTAGAAGAAAACAAAGCAAGACCTTAGAACATTTTATTGCATGGCACGTGGATGTATAATTACATCTATAAAAGCGCTATACAAATCATTACCTTTATTATGAATTATAATCCCGCTATAAACTTAGCCTTCTACCTCGGTGCATTAAAACGACCGTCGCTGTTGTAATTGGAATCAATTATTTGTACATTTATGCTTCGCAATGATAAACTTAAGTTTTTAAAACAAAAACTGGTAAAACGCCGAAGAATATTAGTTTTTGATGCACCGATTGGTCATGGGCGGTGAATAAGTTCATAATATTAAATGCCAAGGACTGGATAACGCCTTTAATTTCTAAGGAAATTATGGTGTCTGGTATTGAGAAGTAAAGAAGTCTCATAAGGAACATTGTATCATGCAAAGTTTTTAATATAATAGTTAATGGAATCTTATTTGTAATAAAAATGCTTAGGTTATTCTAGTTAATTTGATTTGTTTGTTTATGATCCCGAAATTTCTTTATTTCTGAACTGACGGTTGTTTTAACCTTCAATGCATGCAACAGGGTGTTAACTTTTAAGCTTAACGTATATATCTGGATCTGGATAACTATTGGTTGGGCCGTTTGATTGACATTAGCTCCAAAAATAAGAGTCAACATTACCTATATCGGGAGATTTTATCTATTCCATAGTTTTAACTGTAGAGACTGCTCTTAAAGACGATATGGCACTTTTACCAAACCAGTCCTTAAGCATTTTCAGGAAATGCCTTATGAAACACGAAGTATTTAACTAAAACGAAGCTATAGAAGAAAGTGGAAGCTGCTTTGTTGCCATTTGCATTAAATTGTGTTTAAATAAAAAAACGGTATATACTACACAGGCTTGTCTAATTAAACTTTTTAATGTGACCAAATACTGCAATATTTTATTTTTCAATAAGATAAAGGCTACTTGTAAAAGTTGTTAATATATACAGCATGTAGCTAAAACTTGTTCAACAATAAACTAGTTTATAGGATTCTTAATTAATAATTTAATAATATTACAAGAATAATCAAATAAGTAATATTTTTGTAGTATTAAGTATTTGTGCAAAAGATTAGCACTTTGTACAGGGAGACACATGACACTAAAAGCAATATAATAAATATTTTTTCCTATTGCATGTTAGAGTCACTGGCAATATCATTATAATCCAACATAAGGGTCAAAAATATCTGATACTCCATTATTACTAGAGGTTTAAAAGTATGTTAGATATTTTTGAGCGCAATGTTGCGCGTGACCAAACATGGAAGGTTTACTTCTATATTTTTGTAAGATCTTATATTTACATAAGATCTCTTATTATCTTTAACAAATAAATATATTCTATTTTATTATATTATTTACTAGTTATCAGAATGTCTGTCCAAAATGCAAACGCTGTTAACGTTTCTGTTATCTTTCGACTCCAAATGTATTTGTAGTTGACATAAGCGGTCGACATGATTAGGTCTCAGCTTACGTCAACACATTTTTTCGATTTTCAAAAATCGATTCCTTTTCGTTATGCTGCTTGACTATCCCTCTGGAAGCCTTATTCATGGATTTAGCAGAGTTTTTTTTTATACATGCTGTAGGTAGTAGTATGCTGGATGGATAAAGGTTACACGTGTAAACATTAATAGTCCGGTATTTTCGGCATTTGAAGGTTAACATTCTATTCCAGGCCCCTTTTTATACAAAATAAGAGAAGATTTCCAGTTCTGGACAACATTTTTTTTGAGCCTCAAATCATCTTGGTCTAAAACCACATTGTTATAGTATTAATGTGATGGTAGTTCTTAGTTATTTGGCAGTAAAGGTCGTATTTTAGCAATATGATTTTGAGGCCGAGTTTGACGAGAAGCGCGTTGTTAAAACTTTAAGAGAGCTAAGGGCCTGTTGTTTGATCAGCAGTTAACTCAACTAGGTAATAGTTAAAATTTGAAAAATGAATCGAAAATTTGACACATTTCCTTGAGATTTAACCATTAGTTACGATTTTTAACAATTAGTTAGCTTAACTACTGATCAAACAACAGCTCTACAAGTAACTCTTATGATTTCATCAATGTCCGTCCGTTTGTCTCGTTTTTCAATAATAATTTGTCAGTCACAATCGCTTTTTACAGAAAGAAAGATAAAGATTTTAAAAAGATTTTAAAAAAGTTAAAAAGATAAAAGATGTTTATTTAGTAAGTAGGCCGCACGATGGCCGCACGCAATAAAATTATAGTGCTAAATATCTTTAACATATAGTATAAAACAAAGTCGCTTTCCCGGTCTGTCTGTCTATCCTGTCTTTTCGCTAACTCCTAAACCACGCAATGGATCCCACCATTAGTTTTTTTTTTTTTTTACGGTATTTTCTTACATACTACATTATATGTATAATAAATTCTAGTTTATTTATGTTCGAGTATTACAGTAAACTCACATAAACAGGAGCGGAGCGAGGGCGGGTCAGTAGTTTGTTATAATTATATATACGCTACGTTTAACTCTAAGAAGTTGGCATTGTACCGCCTATAGCAGGGGCGGCCAACCGGTCGATCGCGACTATTAGTCCAGTCAAAACATATAAATACGTAGAACAGAACATACATTTAAGATTTTAAGATGTATATAATGGTTAGATCGCACAAGATGGCGCCAGTGAACAGTAGACCTTAGGTCTAATCAAGTTGGCCACCCCTGGCCTATAGGTACATATCCATAATATGCAATTTGTAGCATTTTTTGCGTATTTTACCTGTTATGAAATAAACATGCAATTCAGTAGCTCGAGCACGAAAATTCCCATAACACCTCACGTTTTCGAATCAACTTTACTATTCGAAGACGTATACTATACTTCTACGGAATCCATCCGTAGCACGAACTCCTCATATGTATAAACTCACGCTCCTATACAATTTTATACATCATCATCATCATCATCATCATGTCAGCCGAAAGACGTCCACTGCTGGACATAGGCCTCCCCCAAGGCTCTCCACTCAGGTTGGTCTTGTGCTTCAAAGGTTGACACTCCATCTTGTTGGAGGCCTACCTACAGCTCGTCTCCCGGTCAGCGGACGTCACTCAAGAACCTTCTGACCCCATCGGCCATCAGTCCTGCGAGCGATGTGCCCCGCCCACTGCCACTTAAGTTTAGCTATTTTTTTACATATAACTACTTAACCTTTGCTTTAAAGTTTGAGCAAGGAAGGTGCTTCAGGTTTGTACTTGTCTCTAACTCACTCTCATACGCTCTTATTAAGAGCTTAGTGAGAGAGAAGTACAAACCCGAAGCGCCTTCTAAGTACTCACAGACTGTACTCGATAGAAGGAAAAAAAAATGCTTTGTGCAGACATTGTTTACAAAACAGGACTTAAAATGCAAGGCATTTCCGCACTAAAGTTCAAACAATGCGCACTGCCATCCCAATTACTTCACATAATCGTTTACTCTCATAAATGACAAAAGAATCAACGCTCAATGAGATGGAAATGACCGCCCTACAGAGTGTCGAATGGGAGACGTGTAATGAGGACGATTAAGGATCCGAGCATCCTGTACAGGATGTGCGTAGGCGCCGGTTCACTGGGACTTGGTTTTTATGGTTATATAGTAAAAAATAAATTATATCAATTTTACAGTAGCATATTGCTTTTGATATGTTAATACATTTTCAACGTTAAGATAGTTCTTATTAACTTACAGTAATGGCGGACGAGGTAAAACGATACGATAACATGTCGAAAGTAATATACTTTTACCGAGTAGAATAAAGCTCCAGCTTAAGAAAGCTAGCAATGAGTGGATTTGCAATATTTTATAATGGGACATCACCAGCTGTTGGCAATTGTAGCATATCTTTGACTAAGCCTTCGTTTTTTTGTTACTCTGTTTTACACAGGGTGATTTAAAAGCGCGACGGAAAATAAAAATTGCGCATGAGATCTGCACATAACATTAGGCTTTTTTTAAATGTAGATAATTGTCTATAAACTATAATCGATCTTAATTCGGAGATAAAGGTACAGGCGGATGATGTAGCTAAAGGTATGCCAGTATTTCCTTGTTAACAATTTAGGCCCAACCTTTATTGTTTAAAGTACATAGTTCACACAAAACAAACCTTAATGAACAACATAAATCATTAACAGAGAAAAATATTTAACAAAATTATACGCAACACAAAAATATTTCATCACTTATTTTAGAGCAACAATAACCATTTAACGTACTTATCTGATTAAGCACAAATTTAATGTGTAAACATAATCATGGCGCTTAAAATCTGACCACGGTAGTACCGACATCGAAATTGAAATTCACGTTCACCCTGTCTTTATCTTTCGATTTTATGACTAATAAGAGTGAGAGAAACAGACATTCCGAATTCGTATGTGTTTCGTATTAACCGACCAGGGTGTTATTTTTATAGTACGCTCGTTCGACGCTCAACTCGGCGGCAATCATAAATTGATCAGATGGATCCATAAGCATTCCATAGCGTTCGGTATTTATTCAAGGCTTGCGGGGCGCTTCTTTTGATCAGGTCTTCACTTGAGAAGCGCTGTTAGAATTAGCCGTGTAAAAGTGCAGAATAAAAAAGACGTGTTGAAAGAACTGAGATGACATAAGCATTCTGCATTGCATCTGCGTTATGCTTACCTACACGTACGAAGATCTATTTATGATTGCTGTGGATCTGAACGTCAAAGAAACAAATTATAAGAATAACACCAGACCGTTGCCTCAACAAAGGCGCATTTCAAACGGCACCAGTTAATTCAACGCTCGGCAATATAAATTTTGCATTGGCACACATCGCACCGGCCATAAATATGTTTCGTTTTGTTTCCTACCAGCATTTTTATGTGGACAACTTCAAAAAAATACTTCCCAAATAACTCTGGGCATGAATAAATAAAGCGGTGTGGTAGTAAATGTCAATAATATGCAAAATAATGGATGGTAATCGGGACGGGGTTTGTGATTTGCGAGCGCGCGCCTCAAAGATTAGCCGACGTGGGACCTTCTTAAACGCTCGGACTTATATTGTGACTATAACTTTTATGCCTTACACATAATGTATTCGTGTCAACATGGAATCTTCGCTTTAGTTACAAAACGAGTGAGATAATGCGTTATTTATTTTTGAAATGGATCTTAAATTGTTGTCCTAATTAGCATGGGATTTCTTAATATTGTGCGTTGTAAACGACTTTAAAGGTTATAATGTAAGCTTAATTAGAAACAAAGTTTTACCATAAATCAAGATGTTGTAAAAGCTCTGTAACTTTAGTTTTGTATAATTTTGGTTTTAATGCGAATTTCTATATTATGAATAACAATTAACAGTTAAAAATATGTCAATTTATCTGTTGCTGAACCTTTAATAGAGTTATACTTATAGATCATGCTGTATTCTGTGACTTTAAAGTAGCCAATTTAAAATACTTCCTAAAATGTCAAGTTGACAGTAACAGCGGCTTTATTATAGGTACATTGTATTTATGCATATTGTAATCGTATTGTTAACGTTACACTAGCTCTTATCAATTTTACAGTAATGGCAGCTGAATTAAAAACATTCAGTTTTGTATTATCACGCATACTCGTGAATGCATTTATTAAATAATGAAACGCATAATCTTCCACTGCTGGACATAGA
Organism: Acleris emargana; assembly: GCA_927399475.2. Lineage (NCBI taxonomy): Eukaryota > Metazoa > Arthropoda > Insecta > Lepidoptera > Tortricidae > Acleris > Acleris emargana. Next base: position 6,486,577 of record OV656847.1, read on the forward strand.
CCTTTTCCAAGGACTGTAAAAAGGTAGCCATAGCCACTATATTCTGTCAATATCATAAAAATTCAAAACATAAATTAATATGCTTACAAATGTGTATATAGGCAGAGCTACAGAATTACCAAGCACTCTTAAATAAGTTGTTATTGCTTTGTTGTTGCTCTGCCTACCCCACTCTGGGAATGAAGGCGTGAGTTTATGTATGTATGTATGTATGTGTATATATATTTTACAAAACATTTGAAAATAACATCAGTATCATCACCCTTAAATATTTGACTACCCAATAACATTATTAATAGCGCCTGACACCCGACATTCATGTAGTCTAACTAAACTTTTGAAGGTGGGAGGACCTTGTGCAGGGTCCGTCCGGGTTGGTACCACCATCTTATCCATTAACCTACCGCCAAGCAGCAGTGTTCGCATTGTTGTGTTCCGGTTTGGGGATAAGACAGCCGGTGAAATGACTAGCATAGAGGCATTCCATCTTCGGCCTCAGGGTTGGCAACGCATTTGCAGTCTTAGGATTGCGGTCTTATGAATGCGAATGTCTATGGGTCACAGTTTCCACTTACCATCAGGTGGCCTGTGTGCTCGTTTGCCTTCCTATTATATAAAAAAAAAAAAAAAAAAAAAAAAAAAAAAAAAAAAAAAAAAAAAAAAAAAAAAAAAAACTTCAAAGCGCATCACCTTACCTTCATTCAAACCATATCTCCAGCTCAAGTTATAAATTAAGAACACCTTTTTTACTATTCTATATCCGTGCTCCAGTATGACTTACACGAGGTCGCAGACACGCCCACGGCTGACCTGTTGACATTGTTATTGTACCAACGAGCAATACTCGTCAATTAGTTCCTACACTTTCACATTGCGCTATTAGTCCGGTCAATGACCTATCTGCCTAGTTTCGCGCAAGGGCAAGGTGACATTATTGATTATTGGATACTGATGACTATTTTTGGCTTTCGTACCTTACTTATCTTAAAATAGATGTGTGTTTCAGATATACGGACGACGGGTCGTTCGTCTAATTAGTCCTCTTACACTTTCAACGCAAGAGCATCCGGTCATGTAATTAAGTGGGAAAGACTGATTTTTACATGGCAACCGATTTTCGATCACGAGTCGACATTCTAAGCCACCAATGTGTTTTTCTATTCCCGAACCTTGAAATATCATTTTATTGGGAAAGAAAGTATTCCATGTTGTTATTCAAGATATAGACTATTTGTACGCTAAATTTCATTCTAATATTTAAGTCTTTTATGCATGATAGTGATAGTATAAGACAAACATCCAACCATGTTAATACACATCTACAAACGATTTCGTTTGTAAATAAAAATTTTTTGCTGCAGAACTAACTTATCGCTTTTGTTTTTTTGGTCGTAGGCTTCTGTGTTCAGAAACCTAGACTGTATATATATGTAATAAAAATTAAAACCACCCTCCTGAAATAGTTTAATCCTTCTCTAAGGGATCAAAATAATATTTTCCGATTAGCTGGACTAACAAAATATATTTCCTCAAGCATGCTAGGAAATGATGGTTTTTCTTTTCTAAAAGACAAGAATTGTCTAAATGAATTTCAAGAAGTAGGTATATGTACATAAAATAAGTGGAGGGAAAGAGACGCGCTGGGCGAAGAAAAAAATCGTGGCTACGAAACATCCAGGAGTGGACCGGTATCGCTTCCTTCGAACAGCTGTTCCGGCTGGCTGCGGATAGGGACGAGTACAAGAAGCTGACGGCCAACCTTCACGATTGAAGAGGTACTGGAAGAAGAAGAAGAAGAATATAATAAGTAAATATATGAATAAAATGCTGACAATTGCATTTTGCACTTTGTTTTTTTTTGTTTTTGGTCGTTGTTTTAACACGGTACTGGCTTTTAATATCTTTGGTAAGCAAGTAAAATTTTTAAAACTAGAAATAGCGGTAGAATTTGTTATTACTGCGTGGTATTTACTTTATTGCTTTTGACACAAATATTTGTATAATTTCCTCGCATTTTTTGAGAAAGCATTATTTTTATGCCTTCGCAAAATCTTTGGAATCCTATTATCCGAATCTCAACAATAAGAACTATTTCCTTGTTATGCTATTGCTCAAAAGTGGTATAGGTACTATGAATATATTTTCTCAAGCATTGACTTTCCTAGTCACAATTAAAAATAAGACATTCGCCTTCCCTTATAAGATGTTTACAACGACATTAAGTTTTATGGTTTTATCACTGGTCGTAAAACTTCACATTAATATTGAAAAGGTTAAATAGTTACAAATCGTTAAATCACCTTACAAACTTACATTTACTGGTAGACAAAACTTTGTGAAGAAGCTGTAAAGTGACTGGTCGTTACGCCGTTTTTATCATTACTATTTTACAAATGATATAACATTTAAAATAGCAACGACATATACGACATATATATTATTTCCATTTAAAGGGCAACAAATATTAGGTACTTGTCTCTTCAATTCGTTTCATAATTTCATACACATATGATGAATGACGTTAAATCGACAAGGTACTAAAGTGATTAGGTTATAAAGTTACGAACGTGGCGGTATTACTCTTAGATTTTGCCACTACATGTCTCTAAGTTTGTAATTCTAATTTGGTCGAGTTGTACTGGGTCACGTGACATCAGCGGAGAGAATATACAAGTGAAAGCTAATTGGCGAACGATTTAATTAACAGAAGTCATTTAGTACAGAAACACGATTGTTGTTGTAAAACGGCGTATGTACTAGAAGTGTTTTTTTTAAAATTAATACTGAGTATTGATAAAAGTACAAGTTATTACATATATACATACCTTCACGCCTGTAATCCCGGAGTGGGGTAGGCAGAGCTACAGAATTACCTACAACTTTAAAAACTTGTTGATAATTCAGTAACCACATTTTGCACAAATAGGCTAAGATGTTTACCAGCGTATTAGTGACAGGTTGCAAGCCCATCGCCTAACAGTACTACAAGCCTTTATTCCTTTAGTCGCCTCTTACGACATCCACGGGATGACATGGAGTGGCACTATTCTATCCCAGCAACCACACGGGTTAAGTAAGTAAGTAGGTAAGTTATTACATTCAATACAATTTTATACATCAATTTAAGCGATCCTCGGATGAGGAGGAGGTGATCTGACAGAGAACCAAAGTTATCGATATAGTCCAAAGGACAAGCAAGCTCGTCGCAGAACCGACAACCGCTTGGGAAGACTTGTTCTGTAGTGGAGACCATGGCTTTGCAAACGTAGTGTAGGACGCCCTCCAGCTAGGTGGAGTGACACGTGAAAAGTGTCTGGGAGCGGTTGGAAACATAAAATCGAAGACGAGCTCAGTGGCATGCTATGAGAGAGACCTATGCGTATGCTATGAGTTTCTTGCGGCGTTTCTTCTCAACCAGTGGTCTCTTGCGAAACGCTGATAGAATTTTTGACGTGTAAAAGTGCCTATGAATGTAAATAAACATCTTTTATCTCTTATCTTTTTTTTATGTCTATCAGTGGATGGCTCGCTGATGATGATGATTAAAACAATTATATACTTCGGTACGGTGCCTTTGTTAAGATGGTGGGAATTCAAAACATTCAGGAGCTTACAAAATGCATTTATAAACACAATATCGAGGCTAACATCGTTGCTACCATTATAAAATACCTAATATTAACTTGCTAATTAAAATAAAAGACATAATTAATTGACTAAATCTAACTTCATTGTTTGCTAACATAATTATTAAATTGAGCATTCTATTGAAATAAAATCTAATAAAACGGTCCGATCCGGTCCGATCCGGTTCCGCTTTATGAGCTTTGACTTTATTAAAAAGCGCTTTATTTCAACTAAACAGATGACTAATTTTGGGAGATGGAGTTACTCGCGTCCGTAGGTTTTACCCTTGATACCCTACACGTGTCTCCCGGGTGGTGCCAAACGAGTAACAACGCCGAGCATCGGGCGGCGGGAAATAACCTGACCCCTGGTCTTCCAGGACGGCTGCTACAAGCCGTGAGGCGTTAAATTACCTCAGAAAAGAGTAGACTCGCCAACCCGCAATGGCCAGCGTGGCGTTTTAAGGCCAATTAGCCTTCATGCACAGAAAACAGAAAGAAAGGCCCTCAGTCCCCAGCCGTCCTGCTAGGCCTGGCTACGACAGCGGTCAGGGAACCGGCAGGATAGAGGGTGCTAAGAATCCCTGGGGGAAACGATACGGCTGTCAACAAAATGTATACCTGGCTACGTATAATGTAAGAACCTTGCGCACAGAGGAACGTTACCAGGAACTGGAATCTGAAGTGTTAAATAAGATCAAATGGGATATTATTGGATTAAGTGAAACAAGACGCAGAGGTGAAGAACTTATTAAACTTTCAACGGGTCAGCTGTTTTACTACAAGGGCCACGATGACAAATCCCAGGGGGGAGTAGGATTTCTCATAAATACATCAATGTCATCTAAGCTGCGCAACATTTGTGCAGTTTCACCACGTGTAATATACGCTACATTTCAACTAAATAAGCGTTACCACCTTAAAGTGATTCAGGTGTATGCCCCAACATCTGCACAGGACGAGGAAGAAGTAGCATCATTCTATGAAGATATAGACCGTGCTTTGAGTGAAAGGCCCTGTTTCTACACCACTGTAATTGGCGATTTTAATGCTAAGCTGGGGAAAAACCACGAAATTGGTGAGTATGTAGGCAAGTACGGGTTGGGTCTGAGGAATACGAGAGGGCATACTTTGGCTAACTATCTGGAACACCAAAAACTGTACGCCATGAATACCTTCTACCATAAGAAAAACCAACGGTTGTGGACATGGCGGAGTCCTGATGGTAAAACCAAGAACCAAATTGACTACATCCTCAGTAACAGACGGTTTATCGTTGAAGATGTTGATGTGATCAATAAGGCCAGCGCGGGAAGTGACCATCGAATACTGCGAGCCCGCTTGGTTTTTAACCTAAAATTGCAGCGAAGACGTCTTGTGGAAACTACTCGCCCACCACGAGATACCAGATTCATAGCCTGTCAGGAAAAATACTATCAAGAGAGACTGGCCATTAGGTTGTCTGCGCATGAGTTTCATGAAAATGTGGACGCTATAAATCACCAGTTGGTTAACACTATTCGTGAAACTATAAGCGAAATAAAACCTAAAACAGCAACCTACTCTGGGCCACTTTCAAATGAAATCAAAGACCTAATAGAGAAGCGTAGCAATATTTTAAAAACCCCGGAGCAAGTTGGAATTGGAAATATCAACACCCGTATAAAGCACCTAATCAGGAAACAGCTAAGGCAAAGGAAGCATACGTTGATTCTAAAGACTATAGAAAGCCACCGAGGTCAGAAGGTTTTTAGGAAACAGCTGAAGCGGGGAAGTCACCAAATTCATAAGTTATCTACAGAAAATAATACCGTAACATCAGACCGGGGTGAACTTCTTACAGTTGTGGAGACTTTCTATGCGGAGCTGTATTCCTCAAAAGTACCCGAGCCAAATAAAGTACGTCAGGACCCGAGGGCTCCACTGAAGAAGCATAGAACAGAAGACCTACCCGATATTAGCCTCTATGAAATTAAGCATGCATTAAAACAGATGAAGTCAGGCAAGTCACCAGGCGAGGATAACATCACCTACGAACATCTACGCTACGGAGGCAGACCTATCCTAAAGCAACTCCAACTGCTATTTAATAAAGTGTTATTTGAAGGGGTGGTGCCGGAGGCATGGCAGAATGCAGTAGTCATATTGCTCCATAAAAAAGGTGATGTTACGAAATTAAGTAACTATCGGCCCATCTCGTTACTCAGTCATGTTTATAAATTATTCACAAAGGTAATCACCTCGCGCCTTAGTAGCAAACTCGACTCAGCGCAATCAGTAGAGCAGGCGGGCTTTCGAGGGGGTTTTTCGACGATCGACCACATTCACACAGTAAGGCAACTAATTGAAAAGTGCACAGAGTATAACCAACCCCTTGTACTCGCCTTTATTGACTACGAAAAGGCATTCGACACGGTGGAACACTGGGCCGTTGTTCACTCGCTTCAAAGATGTCAAGTTGATTCACGGTACGTTGAAGCAATAAAAGCAGTTTACCGTGGTGCCACGCTGCAAGTAAAGTTACACGAACTCACAAGACAGACGCAGGTAAAAAGAGGGGTTAGGCAAGGAGACACGATTTCCCCAAAACTTTTCACGTCTTGTCTAGAAGACATTTTCAGACTTCTCGACTGGTCAAACAGAGGTCTTAACATCAACGGGGAACGCCTAACACACCTCCGCTTTGCGGATGACATCGTGGTTTTTGCCGAGAACTTGGACGATTTGCAATGTATGGTTGGTGAATTATATGACGTCTCCAAGACAGTGGGTCTAAAAATGAATACCACCAAAACCAAGATAATGTGCAACAACAACACCGTAAGCTTCATCACTATTCATGGCCAAAATATTGACAGGGTTGAGGAGTATGTGTATTTGGGCCAAACCTTAAGTCTGAATAAAGGTAGCCAAGATAGAGAGATAGAGCGCCGTATCCGCCTAGGCTGGGCGGCGTTTGGCAAACTGACTGATGTACTCAAGGGAGATGTGCCAATGAACCTCAAGCGTAGAACGTTCGAACAATGTGTTCTGCCTGTCATGGTGTATGGGGCCGAAACATGGACGCTCACACGGCAGAACATCAATAAACTGCAAGTAACACAGAGAGCTATGGAACGGGCTATGTTGGGAGTCTCGCTGCGCGATCGAATAAGGAACACAGTTATCCGGAGCAAAACAAAACTAGTGGACATCGCCAAGACTATAGCTGCAAGGAAGTGGAAGTGGGCGGGTCACATATGCCGTAGACAGGATGGGAGATGGGGAAAAAAGGTCCTTGAATGGAGACCCCGTTCGGGACGCCGAAATGTGGGCAGGCAGCCAACGAGATGGACCGACGATCTGGTCAAAATAGCCGGTAGAAATTGGATGAGGAAGACCCAAGATCGTAGAGAATGGAGTGCAATGGAAGAGGCCTACACTCAGCATTGGGTGGCAATAGGCTGAAGAAGAAGATGACTAATTTAATTAATTCTTGTCATATCTAAATCTGGGACTCTGTTAAAATGTGTTAAGTAAGGGTTTGTTGCACACCAAATTTACTTTGTCAACTGTTCGCTTAATTGTTATTAATACCTGTATATGTACTTGTATGCCTTTAAACTCCTTGTTAGTAATTCAAAAACAAATTGAATTTAATGCGTGATATCACCTCGTTTCGTCCTTTTGCGGACTAACACCCGTTCTCACGCTATGTATATGTAGCCGTTTGTTCAAAAAAGCGGAACAACATGAAGAATATACTACAATCTATTTCGATTATTATGAAAAAACAGACGCTAAAAAGTAATGGGACATGAAAAAGAACCTCCTAAATACTTAAAATAGCTTATTTTCCTAAAAATAGACATTTTTTGTTTTTTATATTAAGTGTAACTGCATTTACACTTTTCTTTTACAAAACTTACTTGATCCATTTAAATAAATTCAAACCAACTAAAAAGGCAAAATTAAAGTTTTGAATAACAAGATTGTATCTCTATTATAATATTAAAACACAATGCTTATAAGATTGTATCATGACTATCCATCGATGCAATGAAACAGTAAATATTAATCTTAAGTTTTCAAATGTCATTTTGCTTTCCCACCGGTCCCATAATTATCAATAAAAAAATACTGGCCAGCAAATACAATTTGAAAAAGGAAAAACGGCGCCTTTAATCTACATCCGCAAATGGCGTTTTAAGCGGACTACATCACACGTCGTTAGTATGTTGCTGGCAGTTTATAAATGTAGATCCTAAGTAGCGGTATCATATTTACCAAGTCCGTTTAAAAAGGTTTTAATACACGTTACCGAATACTCACCGAATGTTAACTCAGTATACAAATACTTTGTAAGCGTGTTTAGAGAAACATGATACTTCGACGGCAAGACGGCAACCTTCGGAAGTGTCGGAACTCGGGACGTTGATCTTAATGATACTAACAATTGGTTGACATTATTTCAGCGGATGTCTTTACTATGTTTGGGTTATGATCTAAAGTTTCACACCATCAACTTTGCGTACCATTGTGTATTAGGTACTACAAACAAATCCTAAGCCAAGCCAAGTAAAAAAAGTTGATGTGCGATTAAAATACAGATATAAAGCGCACAAATTTCCACATTTATAATATACTCAGCGGCACGGAATTTAACCCAAATATATAACTTCGATTTTTTTTATGTTCTACTCATTTTGTTAAATAAATATCAATCCTACATGGTGCATTGTTATTGACAATAAATTTTCTTTGTCTATATCCGCTATATTTCTTTTGTTTTAAAAAATAAAGTCAACTTATTGCAAAACCGCACAAATCGTTGTTAAGTCACTTTAAGATTTTACGACTTTATGTGTATTAATTGTTGTTTTTATCAATTAATTGCATTACAATAGATACGAGACGTTATTTTAACGACAAAAAGCTATCGAAGATGTCATTAACACCCGCACAAGTCGCTCAAGCACTATTACTTGTAGAACAAGGCCACTCTCAGCGACAAGTGGCCACCATCTTAAATGTAGAGCGTTCTAACGTGAAGTACGCATTAAAACGATACCGAGAGACAGGACTCTACACGAGACGACCAGGCAGTGGCGGGGTGAGGTGCACGTCCGCCCGTGATGACCGCTTCATAATTCTGGAAGTGCTTCGAAATCGCTTTCTCACCGCCGTTGAGATAAGACAGAAACTCCATCAAACAAGAGGCGTGAATGTTAGTGAACGTACGGTTAGAAGGAGAATTCAAGAACGTAACCTACGTGCCCGAAGGCCAGCCAGAGGCCCCGAACTCGAGCGACATCATCGCGTAGCAAGACTTCAGTTTGCACGGGAACATTCAAACTGGACTCTAGAGCAATGGGCCAATGTTCTATGGACTGACGAATGCCGAGCCGCCTTGAGAACACCAGATGGGCGAGAACGTGTGTACCGGAGACGTGGTGAACGATTTCTTGCAATAACCACAAGGCAAACAGTAAGTTTTTATGGGGGTTCTGTAATGGTTTGGGGTGGGATTAGTTCAAACGCTCGCACAGAGTTAGTGATTGTGGAAGGTCGTCTCAACGCTACACGATACATCGAAGAAATTCTTCAAGATCACGTTGTGCCGTACGCGGAATTCATCGGAGCCGAATATTTTTTACTAATGCATGATAACGCCCGAGCACACAGTGCACAGGTCGTCGAGCAATACGTATCTGATGTTGGAATTCGGAAACTTCAGTGGCCAGCCCGAAGTCCGGACATGAACCCGATCGAGCACGTCTGGGACATGTTAAAACGGCGTGTGAAGCGAAGTTCCAACCCACCACAGAACCTTCGTGAGCTGAAAACTACTTTAGTGGCTGCTTGGGAAGAGATTCCACAAATGGACATCAAAAACATTATCCACAGTATGCCGGACCGTATGCAAGCAGTGATCAGAGCCAGAGGTGGAAACACGCGGTACTGATTTTGTTTAATTAAAGTTCTACTGTTTTATCACTAACTGAGTTTTAACTCTTTCTTACGTTTTTCATCTTTTAATCGTAAAATCAAACAAAACGCTCTCTAAACAACTCTGTTTAATCACCCATAATTAAATAATAGTAATATAACAATTACAATGTCAACAAAATTAAAATAACAAATTGGGTTAAATTCTGTGCCGCTGAGTGTATTATCTACTAACTTTTTTCTGTGACTTCGTCCGCGCAGAACTTATTTTTCGCTTTTTCCGCGGCAACTATCGAATTTGCGAAATGAATTATATCACCTAATATGGGACACGAACATTTAATTAAAAGTCGCATTTAAACTAAATCTGCCATTCATTCATAATTGAAAGACGAACCTTCAAACATTAAACGCATATTTAACGAATTTCCACACACACCTATAATATTAGTAGATTTAAGTAACTTCATTTTAGCGTATCGCTTCGTCAGCCACTAATTTTATTTTGCAAACCCAACGTAATATGTAGACGATCCAATCAACCCGGACTTTGAAAACGGTGACAAATCCAGTAGAGCTCCTAAAACGCCCTTGATCCTTTATCTCTGCCCTCCTCTCTCACCTTTACCGTTAATTATGCGCCGTAACGGTCACGCCTTTCGCAGGACAATTAAAAAGTGACGCACTGAGCCATTCATCGACGCACCGATATATGGCACCAGATCAGTGTCATCTCGGCAACCTAATGACACGATTTGCCAAAACTCTGACCCTCTTTGTACGCATATGAGACCGGCTTAGTACCATTAACAAAATGGTAGACTAATCCGTCAACATTTAAAATTACACGTTCGAAAACCGATGCGTCAATAGCAACACAAATCCCAGCCGAGCGGCTCGCCAGCCATAAATCTCCCCATCCCGTTATACATCTGCACTTGCATCATTCTAATCGGAAATTCTGAACATGTTACCTTAAATTTAAAACCTCTCACCAATGAATCACGACCGAAACAAGGTATCGATAATCGAACTTTTTTCACGTGCCCCTGTACAAAGAAAGCACTTTTACTTTTTGCTTTCGTTTTTCTCACGGCCCAAAAGTGCTTGACTCACCTCTTTTCGCCCGAATTTCATCGTGTGCTGGGCCCCTTAATTATGACGTCATAACCGAGGTTCGCATCCCGTCTTCCTTTTTCAAAATCTTTTTATTTTATAAACTGACAGAGCTTGTATTATCTTATGGCAATCTCTTACGCTGCCAGTTAGCTTAAAATAAGACATGGATATTTAGCTTTTGTGTTTGTTTATTGTTTTGTTTCATTAAATTTATACTGAACGGTGTGGAGGCTAAGCGTTAACGAGATCGCGCGGATAAGTGGAAGCTTAATGACTGTAATGTGAATATCTTAAACAACCTAAACATGGTGCCGTTAGCCATTTACTAAAGCCAAACTGTATTGTTTAAATTAATCATCGACACAACAATTCTGTTTCCGCAATTTCGAATCTCATAACGATTAACCTACAAATTACCGCCATATACAAGCTAGTTCCAAAGGCCCGGATTATAATATTAAGTCTTCAACGATCTAAATGTGGCATTTTGCGGAGACACTTTGCCGTTCCTTTTCACGGTCCACAATAGCGCAAGCCGGCCATTGTAGGTCCAGGCAAACTGTCGTAAAATGGGTATAAATAAGTATAACTGTCCGATGTTGTAAGAAGAAAGTGCTATCTGTGCTGCCTCGTAAACCGCAACACAACTCAATGGAAATAATTTTAATAAGTAGTAGCTGCATTATGGTGTTCACCGGCAGGCGTGGTTTGCGTTTATTTTGAAAAAGGAACGGTTTATTTTTAAATAATTTAAATCGAGTTGTGATGTAATGCAGTTTATTACCAGCCAGCATGTAATCATCGTCTTAAAATTAAAAAAACAACCTTTTGACGTTTTGTACACTTGCAACTTTTTGAAAAAATATGTTATTTTATTTTACTGATACTGCCAAACGAATTACAGGTATTAACAATTGCGTAAGTTTCTCCCATCAAACAAATATAAATATTTAACGGTGCCTACTAAGCCTAAAACAACTTACGAATACATTCAAATTTCACTAAAAGTTTTGAGTAAATGTAAAAACAAACAGCCATAGGCAGCAAGAAGGCTATTTCAGGTGACGTGTTAGCGTTACTAAAGCCGGCTCCTAAGATTTCACAAGGTGAGTTATGACTCTAAGTCGCATGATACGTCCTGTTTTGCTATTCTCTAAAAACAACCGCCGCATATTCTTCGACAACCTCTACAACTCACCAGCATGACTTGTGCCCTGCTCAAGATTTTGAGACTAAAAAAAAATAGTGAAGAAGTAGGTACAAACAAATGAACAACGGTTCAGAACAAACACGTTACTGCACTTGTGAGATATTATCAGAGTCGATTGTCATTACATTTACATGTTATTGAAACGTTTCGCTCTAATTGATGACTTCTTGCATTAGATCCCAGACGCCTTGTGATACCAGCGGTTTCATAGATCATATGAAACTGGTGTATTGCAGAGCTCTTCTGTATACTCACCTTTGATCTATTAGAGCGGGTAAATAATAACGCCACTGAGTAACAGACTGGTTCCATTCAGCTTTTCATTCATCTGGCTTGTTTGTGGACTCGTGGGCGAATATTTTGACTATGTCGCAAACTTTGAAGCTGTACGTGAAGAGTAATAATAGCATTGTCTTTGTTTTAGCATTATCTACATATATAAATAACAAACAATACCGTGTTTTGTTCGTTTATCCCATAGACCTTAATATATATATACATTTAATATAAAAATAATGTAATACATGACCACATGGTCTAAGCTGATACCCGGGTTTAGGGTGCGGCTCCACTGAGGCGGAGACGAGAGGAGCGGAGCGGAGCTGTGCCAATATTAACCAATGGAATCTGCGCAAGGCGCGCTCGACGTGACCGCATGCGCCTTTTATTGGTTAATATTGGCACAGCTCCGCTCCGCTCCTCTCGTCTCCGCCTCAGTGGAGCCGCACCCTTAATTTAGCCAGCACGTTAAAAGTAAGATCGCGTTTGTTAATAATTATCTATATGAGCGACATTTTCATGTGACAGAAAGTTGATTAGAAAACGAAAGACCCCACTTATTTGGCCGAAAGAAATAATCCCGGATAATTAAACCGTTCCCAAAGGATCGGTGATAGTTCCTATTTATAATAAAGATAAATGATAATTGTAGATAGATATAAAGGGTAGATTTAGGTATAATGTGAAGGGTAACGGGAAAAACATTATCTAGCCACCATAGCAACTTATTGAGTTGTGAACCATGTAATTTCGTACGTTACTTTCGTGTACAATATCTTTTAATATAATAAATAAAAAGTTAAATTAAGATTTATATCTTTAACCAAGTGGTAATGTATATAATGTTTACTTTTCTCTCTTCCTCTTCTAAATTTTACAATAACTGTTTTACCTTTTAAGGTGCCTATCCGTTTGAGGAACTCTCTCCCTATGGACTTGAGGCGCGTTAACTCTATTTTATATTTTTAATTTTCGTTATCACTTTCATAATTATATTCGGCTTTTGTGTTTCCTGAGACTGCTGTTGTGTATTTATCTTGTGAGTGACTTTCAAGTTCTCCTATTGTATTATATTACTTTATGTATATGAATAAAATGTATTATGTTTATGTATGTATTGTATATATCCTGTTTATTTAAGCATCTGTATGGTTATAATTATGTCTGTTTTAGTTTTGGTTTTGTAAAGGTGTTTATTTTATAAATCTAGTTTTTTCTTGACTTTTTTTAAAATATTCTTGTTTACATCACCTTCTATGTCTTGTTTGTATGTCTTCTAATGTTTTCTGGAAGAGATCGCTTAAAGCGATAAGACCACCTGTTATCTACCGTTTAATAATTTAATTTTTTGTGTCTCTTTTTTTATTTTTCTTTGTGTGGTATTCAATAAAGCGTTTAAGTATTGTAAGTAATAATTCATTGTCAATTTCACATTTCAAAATCAAAATCTCATTTTCATAAATAAGTGACTAGACATGGTCTTTTCGTATACCCTCCAGGTATGATAGATATAATAAAATATTATATATACATATAACTAATCCTGGCGCCAAGTTGGCTAATACCGTAAATAATTTAATGTGCGGGCACCGGCTTAAATTACTTTGGCTATAAATTCAACATTATCTTAGCAATACTAATATTGGTCAGTGGACTTATATTATTTAAGCAAGATGCATATACTATGAAAGTAAATTCCTACCGAAAATAAAAATATAGGATAGAATTGGCGTTAGCTTTCGGATGGTAGCAGCGTAAGTATCATTGGAACTGATTACTTAAATAGACGTTTGATAGATACGAGTAGCTATTTACCTACAACAAGCTTTATTATATGTAAAATGCAAAAGCCAATTTTTCTCAAGTTACCTCCAAATCTATTGACATTATTTCGAATCGCAGCGCAGTCGTAAATTTCACGGTTTTTTTTTCCTATTCCAGTAGTATTAAGGACTTTTTTTACACTAAAATAATAGGGATGTCGATTAATCATCAAACAACGTACTACGTAATGAGCGTAACCATAGTAATGCTGTTATAGTAATTATAAAAAACCGTTATCACCATGAGGACACTTTGGTTATACTATAGGCGGCATTGCGATAACGATCATGATATTTATTAAAAATAATTAAAAAGAAAATTAATTCTTTTTGGGTAACTTATCCTAAGGTCCAATTTACGTTCGCAACTGTTTCCTTTGTCTGAATTTTCATATGTTCCTAGTTGGTAGTGCTCCTGCCTACCAACCCGTTCTGGTTCGATCTGATCAGCGCGTTTATTCGTCCCTGAGCCTTGTATGTTTTCTATGTATTTAGGTATGTTTTTCTCTGCATGATTTCCATTGCCATAAGAAGTACATGCCTAGAGCTTAGTTTGGGAATAAATTGATTTGACTGAGATTATTCCTTGATATTTCTTAAACTTGAAACTTTAGTATCCTTGTAGTTCGGTAATAAACAAGGTTCGATTGCTCACCGCGTTGGCACAATATACGTGATAGTATCGTTTTTATTGCGGCACATGAGGGCATTAAAACAGGCGACCGACGTGTAACGACGTCTTGTTCCGCTAGGCTCCGTTGACATTGAACCAGGTGCGTAGAAATCTCTTTTTTTTGGCATACTGGAGGCGAATGAGGACATAGGACACCTGAAAGTAAAAGGAATTTGAGACCCATGGATATGTTCTAATTTCAAAAAACGGCAAATGATTGGCAACTTTAATGTCTAATGCCCGGTTCTTATATTCAAGAAACGAATCGTTTTCCTTACGGGCAGTAGCGTTATGACATTTGTTACGTACAAAATATGTCAAACTTTAACGAGACGTCACAATTCTACCAACGGTTTTGAATATAGGAACGCACAATATGATGAAATACCTCGGCTGTCTTATTCCCAAACAATGCGAACACAGCAGTTTGAATTTGGCGGTAGGTTAATGGATATAAGATGGTGGTAGCGATCCAGACTGACCCTGCACAAGGTTCTACCACCCGGTATTTTTTTCCATTTATTTTTCCATTTTTCACACACGTGGTACCAAAAAGAACAAACTGCAAGGACCACCTCTAGCATTCGCAACAAAGCGCACAAAGACATACCTTTCAACTTATAAAATAATAAAATCCCATAAAGAAATAAACTTTTACAGCGGGTAACACAATCCAGGTTTATAAAGAGACAAACATGCGCATGCGTGTAACATTATATCCAAGAGCAAACGTTTTAATACTGGACAAATCGGGCGATTTGATTTATTGGCCAGTATTAGACCGCAACAATGTACAAGTCTGAGTTAGTAAAAAAACATATTTTTGTTTTCTCATTGCAAGTTGAAAAAACTGTCTGATATGAAAGACAATTTTACATAAAAAGTAATTAATAAAAAAATACGCACATTATAATGGCGTTTGTGTATCAATATCAATTTCGATAGTAATCGTATAAACGGTGTCTTAGGTAACTGTTTTCGAGATATTTTGAGTTAGTTGCTTGTTTGCGAATTAGACACTCTTTTTAACCAACTCCAAAAAAAAGGAGGAGGTTCTCAATTCGTTGAATATTTTTTTATGTATGTTCCGCGATTACTCGAAGACCACTGGGCCGATCTGAACATTTTTTTTTTTCGTAACGGTTTGTTTTCTGTTTGATCCCATTGTCAACACGTCAGGATCTGACGATGGGATCTTGGAGATATCAAGGGTCCGCCTCAAATATTATAGGCACAACTTTGGCGGTTTTAATATTTTTTATTGTAACTCGTGCATTTGCTTTTGAAAAGCACTATATACGGTGAACTGGTACTGATGATGAAGACCACAGATGGCAGTCGGAACTCCTTAACTGAACCTATTTCAAGGGCGGCGATAAGATATCTTGATCAAGGAGGTTGAGCGACTATGACAAAGCACATTTAGTTTAAAATAGATGACTATGAAATTCCCGCAGCGTTGCCTGTGGCGAGCTTGAAATATTTTATAGTTTTCCCATTATTTAATTGAGAAGTGGGACTAAATAACAGCATAAATAGAATCACTAAAAAGTTTACATACACACATACATACACTCACGCCTTCATTCCCAGAGTGGGGTAGGCAGAGCTACAGAATTACCAACAACCCTATAAACTTGTTGTTAATTCTATAACCACATTTTGCACAAGTTTAAAATAAAATAAATATTTATATACCTAACAAAAATTAGCCTTCAGAAACGCAAAATTAAACTTCTTTTAAATTAGAAGGTAGGTCAGTCCAACTGAAGTCGGCGTCTCACAATATTTTAAGCCAAAAGCCGATTACAGTTGGACTGACCTACATACCATTTTGAAGAAAATTATTTTTTGAGTTTTTGTGAGCGGGTTTTTGTTTTTAAAACATTTATTTTCTTATTTTTATGTTGTGTGTGTGTAGCCACTTAAACTAATACATGCTTACCCTGTGATTCATAAACGCGCAATAGCTAACGTGTGCTTGAAATATGCTCTGTCCTTATGTTAATGTGACTTTTGTGTTAGATAGAAGAGACAGTGAATATTTTAACTAAAATTGATTTATTGCGCGTTTATGAATAACGGGGTTAGAATTTATTAAACTAAACTAAACAATAAATTAACTCACTGAGTACACTTCGAATACACTAAATGAAACTTAAAGCTACTTATCTACAATTGAAAACGGTATTTTGGTTACACACAACGCTACCTTCATTAAAAACACAGCTTGTCTAGCTAACAAAGTGCAGACTCTTGCGCATAAGTTCAACGGAGATCCACGTGTTTTGATACAGCAAGCCCTTTGTTTGCCTACAGGAAACATTATGTTTAATTTTGGGAGACAAAATGTTGTTACAGAATTATCAACAAGTTTTTAGAGTTGTTCGTAATTCTGTAGCTCTGCCTACCCCGCTCTGGGAATGAAGGCGTGAGTTTATGTATGTATGTATGTTGGGAGACAATACTGATGTACACTTGCAGTAACTACAATGCATTTACATTGTTTTGAGTACGTACATTAAGTATTTACAGAATATTCGTACAAATTTTACATTTATAGGTATAGCAAGGTTTGCAACTTTATTTGATAACAACCAATACACAAATTACCTTAGTACCAAAACAAACTCAAAGTTTGTACGGTCTACCATTTTATTGCTGAGAAACCATAGAGCGCTGTCGCAATTACAGCATCACGAGACGAGGGTGAAATTACGTCGAAACGAATGCATGACTTATTGCGACAGGGCACTGTTATGTAGCGGCTCAAAAATTAAGTTTCTCGTACTAAGTACCTGTACAAAAACGTATAATTGTATCCCTAGTTTAATTAAAGATAATGGCTAAGCGAGTCTAAATATTTTGTTACACAAATGTTGAGTGTTTAAGTGCATCGACATAAAATTTTTGCTTATTTTCACTTATTTCAAAACTTGACTAAACAAACACATTTGTGAGTTTAACGAAAGTGAGATGCAGGCGATAATCTCACACAAATAGACAAAAACTATACTTTAGCTCCGGGCGATAACGTTTCTCACCCCCTAAATCAAGTGTTTTCCACGATTTTTGAATATGTTGTAATTGTTATAAAAAGTAGGTTTGTATGTTTCCTTACATCCAAGGTTCCATTTGTAAAAAAAATATTTTTGCTAGTTTCAAGAATTTATTGTTTATTACTTTATTTATTACCTTATTATTACTTAATGTAACTTACTTTTCTTTTATACTATCGTCGATTTTTCTGCTAACAAATTACTTGTCAGCAAAATCATTTTCATTATTCCGTTTGGCGTTAATAGTTTGTGCTTATTATTACTAAATGTTTACAAATTTCATGCAAATTTTAATAGTTACTACTAAAGCAGTTCTGACAATTTAGTATAAAAGCTGGAATGCCAAACGAAACGCCATTTTGTTGATATCGATATTGTACGTAACCATGGTAACCAAATAGCAAATCGATGGATATTAATCATCTATTTTTGTAACTTTAAAAATGGATCTTTAAACACATAATTGGTCAAAAAAAATATTTTGTTTTTAATTTACATGATTTCAATTTGTATTAAAATATTTTTAACATATTATTGTACAAATTACGATGTCAAGTGTTCACTGAACGCCAAGACTAATATCCGGAATGACCGTAACTATGGTAATAACAATGCTATAATAATTATTATAAAACTGCTATTAACATGGCGACGCTAATTGCAGAATTGTTTTCACGCTTCAGTTACGCTATAGGTGATATTCTGACACAATTAACGATATCGATATTAGCGGTTTATAGCACGCTAGTAGAAAAAGTAAATTAATAAACTCTACAGGGTGCCTCTGACCTTGGGGCTTTAAATGCAAAGATCGATTCTACTCGCTAAACGGAACTACTTTTGTTCTGCAACATTAATAAATAACTTAAGTTTCGATAGCTAATTGATGTAAAAGTCTAATTGTAAAATCAGTGTATTCAATACTGGCCATCTAATCACTATCTCATGGTACGGGGGCGACATTTCCTTGGTACGAGGCCTAAAGGAAAATAGAGAATTGGATCGCGTACATTGAAAATTACATTTAACTTGTATGAAAAAAAATATTTTTTGTTGGGCATATTTTTAACAACTTACAGAACAAAAGAAGTTCAGTTTCAGGAGTAGAAACGATCCATGCATTTAAAGCCCCAAGGTCAGAGACACTCTGTATATTGTACGAAAATAAATCGTTTCCTAAAACACTTATATTAACATAAAGTATATTCAAAGTCAAACTAATATCTCCTTACCCCTTTTCTCCTTTTTAGGTTTCCGTAATTAACCTCTGTCTGTCCGTATGTCTGTCTTCGTACCTCAAAGCTAAAATTTGCCAATGTTACGAGTATATACATATTATACAATACGCCGACAAAGTTGTATATTAAAATCATAAAATAATAACCTTTTCGGTTACATTCAGCAAACGTAATTATGTTTTATATTTTAACACTGAGTGAGGTATCATTGTAAAGCTCTTCATTATGTTTTTATTTTTTTAGATTTGGAGGACCTTTAGGATATACATATTTGAGAACCATTGAAATAAGCTCATCGTGTCGACTAACCCAAGGACCGACCTTAATAAACCCGTTCCAAGGCGTAATCGCCACAACATTTTAACTTAATAAATCAATGAAGTATTAATTAATAGAACAACTTATGACAAATAGCGTCCAGACACGGCAGACAAATTAACTTGTTTTAATTAAAATATTCAATTATCGCCTTATTCATTATTCTTGTTTAATGATAAAATGAATGCAGTTAGAGAAAGTTTAAATGTTATTCCTGTTCTAACTTTCTTTACCTTCTTATTTACCTATATTTAACTTGAGATGTTAGTGTTGTTGTGCTTAGGTCAGCTAGAGCTTACATGTTCATGGTTAAACATTGCTTCTTAAATAAATAATGAGAAAAAATCGTTGAAATATGTAAACGTAAAATGGAAAAAAAATATGATCATAATGAATTTTATCACTACATGTTATAAGACAAAGTCCTTCGCCGCGTCTGTCTGTCTGAATGTATGTTCACGATGATCTCATCTCATATTATTTTTCACAATCCGTTAGCTAATTTTTCACTAAAGGTTTTTAAGTATAATAAAGCTTGTTTATGGACGGGTGTACAGAAACATCACATAAACCGAAGCGAAGCGAGGGTGGATCGCTAGTTCTGATTAAGTGTGACAATTACGCTAACAATATGGTAACAGAAAAGTTTACGACCATATGAAATGGAAACTGTTAACTACGCGGGGAGGTACATAAATTCGCGGGATGAAATGTTTATCTATTCAATAAAACAGAATAAATACTTTTCCATTTTAATATAATTATCTTTAAGTTCGATACACTTTTTAGATTTAGATTTTTCTTTCTCTAAATGGACTTTCTTCTTAGTTTTTTTTAAATTTTGGAACACATAATAACCGCTGGGAGTCAGGTCAGGGCTGTAGGGCGGGTGGACCAGCGAGTCGAAACGACACCTGTGAACAGCAGCGGTCGCGATATTGCTCTTGTGTTCCGGTGCATCTGCAGCGGTTCAAGCTTCCTCGGGACCTTGCACTGACTTTGGTCATGTCAAGGTCACGTCAACTGATGCAGATAACTATTTCTTGTAAACCGAGCATCTTCTACAAGCTTTTCAACTTTTTCTACCATGCATGACGTTGTCGCCTCAATCGGCCTTCCTGGACGAGAGTCATCGCTAATTGACTCTCTGCAATTTTTAAATAGATTATACTATACCACTTATAATCATGGTTTTACCAGGGCATTGATACCCGTAAACAGCTTCTATGTCAGAAATAATAAATTGCGGAGGTTTACCTTGCTTAAAAATAAACTTTATGACGTCACGATTTTCAATGTGCTACTTAGTCGCACGAACATCGAAATAAATACTCGTGCTGATCACACAAATGTTTGTCCATAGCGGGAATCGAGCTCAGGACCGCTAGCTTCGTAGGCAGAGTCACTTGACTACATAAACTAGACTAAAGGCGTCATCGTTTTAGGGTAGGGATTATGTTTTTGATATGATAAGTGCCATACCATTTAATAACATTTATAATAATTTTATTATGTAGAATATGCATAATTTCAATTAGCTTTACAACCGTGGTGTTACTACATGTGGAAAATTTATGACTTATTTTAATAAGATAGTTTGCATAAATAACTGCCCTTATGCAACGTCAAATTTAATATATTTGAATTGGCCAATCAAATTCCTATAAAGTTAACTTACTGACTTGCTAATGTCTGTAGAGATTAAGTTTTATTGGTTCCGTTTAAATAGTCGTAAAGCAAATGAAAACGATCCGAGATTTCCGGCCTTATGACGTCTGCAAATTAATAGGTGAACGCCATACAGGGTGTTCAATGCATATGGGTATAGAGAATTTAAAAACTAAAAGGGCTAGGGTAATCTAAGCTACTCTCAGGTGCCAAAGCCTCGAATTTGGAAAAAAAGAAAATCTGCACTTAAATATTTAAAAAAATAGCGGGAGACAAACCTGGCAGTTTTTATTTGTTGGTAAATCTGGGGTTTGCTGTATTTTGTGCACATAGCTCCATGTAAATCGTTCCTTTCCACTTACACTATCAATTAGGTAAAGCAGTAAAAATAATATTTGGGGTAAATCGATCGATTCCCAGTTTTTTTATTTTTTTATTTATCGTTCTACAAAAAAATACATTATTTTACATTTTAATAAACACCTCATAAACCACTTAAGGGTTTGTGCGAGTTAGTTACCTATTTCATTTTTTGTGCAGTGCAAAATTGCAGTTTTTACAAAATCTAGTCCTTGTTGACTGACAACAGATTACCCTGTCTCGTTTAGTTTCGGATTTCCCCATTTGGATTGATCACGCTGTATATCGCTCTTATGAGCCAAAAATAAACTTTACATATCCTACAGCATGTTTGATTTTATTCGTTCCTTGCTGTTACCCTACACTCCGTCTATTACATTAATTACCTTGGATCTTCAAGTTTTGATGCTGTAGGGGGTACTGTCTGTCTACTTAAACAGCGGAGTTTAAGGGTCTGTTAATAATTTGAATTAAAGATACTAAGCAAAAAATATTTAAAATTTCAAGTTCCACCTCCTTGTTATGAGTAGGCATCTCTATATTTCTATCTTTTTTTTCATTTTGATACATTCCATACATACCTTCACGCCTGTAATCCCAGATTGGGCTAGGCAGAGCTACAGAATTACAACTTTAAAAAGTTGCTGATAATTCATTAACCACAATTTGCACAAATAGGGTAAGATGTTTACCAGTATATTAGTGACAGGTTGCAAGCCCATCGCCTAATGCCTAATAGTACTAGAAGCCTATATTCCCTTAGTCGCCTCTTACGACATCCACGGGAAGACATGGAGTGGCACTTTTCTAAGCCGGCAACCACACGCAAAATTAAATTAAAAGTACAATGGGCAAAATGATAATTTGTCTCATCATAGAACTGTGCCACAATGACATCTGATTGGCAATTCTTACGATTTGATTTATGACGTGATTGCGACGCGGTTCTATGGTGGCTCAGAAGCTGTTTTCTCGACGGTGAAACCATATTGCTTTCAACATGATATTTTTTTAGCAAGGGCAAGTTTAAGGCAGCCTGTCATATAAATATAAGTTATGTATGTATGTATGTAAACACTTTATTGTACAAAAGAAAAAACAGAACAATACAAACACAAACAGTTATACATGTCAAACGCAATATTGTTTTACCAAGTAGAATAGAGCCCTAGGGTTCCATTTTGCCCACAGTCAGTAACTGATTAATTTTATGTATATGCATACAATATACCCGTGTGGTTGCCGGGTTAGAATAGTACCACTCCATGTCTTCCCGTAGATGTCGTAAGAGCCGACTAAGGGAATAAAGGCTTGCAGTACTGTTAGGCGATGGGCTTGCCACCTGTCACTAATAAATACACTGGGAAACATCTTAGCCTACATGTGCAAAATGTGGTTACAGAATTATCAAGAGGTTTTCAGACTTGTTGGTAATTCTTTAGCTCTGCCTACCCCACTTTGGGAATCAAGGCGTGAGTTTATGTATGTATGTATGTATACAATATAATAGAATAGAAATCGTTTATACGGTCCCAAAGTAAAATTAACATAAAAAAACAATCATTATAAAAGAGAAGAGTAATACCAACTCAGAGTACTTAATCTAAAATTAACACCGAAAAGGCCACTCAGCATGGTGTCAGGCTTACTAGCCTTGACGCTGGTTTTCAGGTATGTATGGTTTGATTGACACGTCATAGCACAGACAAAAGTATAACAACATAGCAATTTGTCTGCGCCGCTAGTTGCAGTTGAATGGAACGAACGCAGCCGGAAGGGCCGCGGCGGGGGCGATATCCGGCGCCCACGGGTAGTCGCTAGAATTTCTAGACCTAGCCTTCAGACAGCGCGTAATATGAGGCTAGAATTATGTGGAGAGAGATCGAATTATTTGCTTTGCTTGAATCGTGCAAAATTATATTTAATGAAATGTGGTGGAGACAAATAATTACTGGGATAATATTCGATATAAACTCTTAAAATAATTGTTAGTTTTGTGTCAAGGTTATAGACGTTGTATTAAAGTTGATTTTAAAATACAGTTGTATTTTGAGTTACTACACTTTTGATCTGGCAGTGCGATGTATTCTCAAGACTACAATGTTAAGACCGCTATTTCGTTGTCAACCCTATTTACTAAGAATACTAAGGTCTATTGTACATTACATAAATAATTTTATGCTATTTGCCCTATGCTTAATTTTCTAATAATGAGTAAGGAAAAAGAAAGACAAAAGTCTAAACAAGAAAAAACGTTCATTTTTATGCAAGCCTCAAATTTGCCCCGGAGAAATTGCAAAAGCTTTGTTAGCTAAAATGCAACAGGTAAAAAAAATTAAGGTGTAAGAACAACTTCTCAAACTACATAAATATAAACACAGTTTATTTAAAACATTCGATTTAAACTGTTTATTAAATATTTAAGTAAAAAGATTCGTCCATGGGCGCGCGTTGAAGTCTTTCGTAGCGTATGTTGGAAATCTCTACGACTTTCTTTTCTTTCTCGCTGTCCATGGTATTTTGGAGCTTTAGGTTGCTTATTTTAGATCATTATTTTATTCAGAAACTTACTTATAGTGGCGGTCCTTGGCCATCCGGATCGCTACCCACCATCATATATTTTAAGCCAGGCAGCAGTGTTCGCATTGTTGTGTTCTGGTGTGGGGATAACACAGCCGGTGGAATTACTATTTAGCCATACTAGTCCTCAGGATTTGCAACGCATATGTTGTCATAAGATTGCATTTCATTGCATTGCAGTCTTTAGATAGTAGTCCCCGTGTGGTTGCCCCATTACAATAGTGCCACTCCATGTTTTCCCGTGGATGTCGTAAGAGGCGACTTGGAATAATTAGGAGTTTGACTGTCAGGGATTATCTAAATAAAATCGGAAAGCTGGATCTGCAGAGACGAACCTATCCTTTGGCCCCCTCGTTCACCCGATTTAACTCCTTTGGATTTTTTTCTTCTGGAGACGAGCTAAAAGGCTCTTGTACACGTCAGAGATCACAACCAAGGAGGAATTAATGACAAGAATCGTAGAAGCTTTTCGCATTATGAAGGCGGAGATGAAGCTGAAAATCACGACCACACAAATTAGGAAAAGAGCCCGTACCTGTGTAATAAATCGCAGATTACATTTTGAGCATCTGATTTATGTTTTGGATATGGACATTTAAATTAAAAATTTAGCTCGAGTAGTTATTTTAGTGCTCCCTTAGTATACTATTAATATTTTTTTGAACATCTAAGGATATTTTTGTTTTTTATTAAATGCCGCAGACAAATAGAGTTCACTCCGACTTAACTCATTTACTAAAATTTGTATGCCTTTTTTTTTAATTTAGACGTAGACGCTTCAAAATCATTTCATAAGACACCATAACTACTAAACTAACGAATAACGAATAATCTATTGCCATAGCCCTGAACGAGACACTACGAACACACACTTAGTGTTAAACTATCAGTTATCCGGGTTTTTTTCATAAAATCATTAAAATTGCAACTAAAAAAAAAACCTTCGTCTATGACAAGTATGAGGCGGGGGTGGGTCCAAATCAACGTTAGTTTGCGACCGGTCGCCAGATGATATGGGTCCGTCCCTATGTCAATCTACTTGTCCGGTAGTTGGTTTGGCTAACGGCCGAGGGTGGAGCTCACAGTTGCTATGATACCCCAGGCAAGACTGGTTGTGTTCCTTCCCGAGGTTGCTGCCTGTCAACTACTCGGTTTCCCTCGGATTAAACGAGTAGAACAGAAACAACAGTCGCACTCCTGACCGTCCTGTTTTCACCCATCCACGCCTCCTAAATTTCCTATCCAATCAGCTGCAAGCGATGTTGTGGCATGTCGCAGCGGGCCTCCTATCCAATAGGAAAGGATGGGGGGCGGTAAAATGCCACCCGCGTGTTTGTGCCGTGCGCGGGGACCCGTACGGGTGGAGAACGAGATCCTGGTAGGCTGAGTTTGAAGAGGGTCGGAGTAGTTACCCTCGGATAACAACACGCCACTTTGGCTCGGGATTCATCTCACACGGGAGGTTCTGGCCCAGCCAGTCAGAATCAATCGGCTGTCGCGTCTACAGTCTTCTGGCCGCGGGCGAGCGTTCTGGGGTGATGAGGTCAGTAGCCGGCGGAGTACGGCCCCGAGTCGCTGTAGTGGTGACGGAGGGCTTGACATCGTGCGGGCTCACTTGACAGCTCACCCCGGAGCGCTATATCGGACTCGTATCCCTGATGGGTCAAACCATCCCCAGTAGGAGGGCTCCGAGGAGGGTGGGGAGCGAGTCGGATGAATATTAAGAAGGACAAGTATGGAAGCCAAACAAACAAAAAAAAAAGATGAAAGAAAGGGAGCGAAAGAGGCAGAAGTGGGAGGGAAGCCGAGCACCAACAAGATGGTGCAAGGGGGACCCCCGCAGACGCCAGAGTGTAAGGGAGCGGAAGGGGCAGAAGCAGGAGGGATGCCAAGCACCGACAAGAAGGTGCAAGGGGGACCCCTGCAGATGCCGTGGAGTGAGCTGGTGAATCTGTCCTTGGACGACGAGGAGCGTTTGCTGAACCCACCATCAACTTCGGAGGAGGGAACCGCCACGGCGGCAACCCCGACGGAGGGAGGCGAGTTCAGCAGACTACCGACCAAGGCAGAGAAAAAGAGGGCTAGACAGGCCAGGAGGAACCAGCATAGGTTAGCGATGGCGGCGGGAGAAAACCCTCGCCACATTCAGGCGAAGGGGAGGCCCCCGCCGCCAGGGAGGGCGCCGAAGTTGAAACGGCAGACAACTGACCCGGACGAAGGACCCTCGACACGGCCTCCAGCGAAGAGACCAAACCGCGGTGACTCGCTCGCGAGCACCCGTGCGACCGCAAGGGAAACACGGGAGCTCGCAGTGGCGATCTGCCGCGAGGACGGTGTACCGCTGGATGAGTCGCTAGGGACCGAAGTCCGGAGAATTGTCAGCCGTTTCATTACGGAGGCGATTAAGGAGCAGGGAATTCGAGGGAGGCAACTCCAGTTCGCCATGTCGGGATTGGTGTCAGAGGGATTTTTCCTTGTGACACCATCCACGGCAGAGGCGAGGGAGTGGCTTCTTGAGAAGGACCTGGGGGAGCCTCAGGGGCATAGGCTGCAGGCCCGGATGTTGAGCAACACCCGGGTCAATGTCTGGATCCCAGGCCCGCCGGAGGAGCTCCTGGAGGATCCGCTCCTCTACCTGAGAGCCCAAAACTGGGACAGGGAAGGGGAGCTGAAACTCCAAGAGTGGACGCAGGTGGGGCGGGAGAACCTGGCCACGGGTATCCGGGTGTGTTACTCGGTGCCCAAGAGCGTAGAGGATGCGTGGGGTGCGGAGACTAGCCAATGGCTATTTTTCCAAGCCACACGCATCAGGGCGCGATTGGTCAGGGCTCAGCCCCGGAGGAAAGATGCGGAGGCAGAGACCCCGGGTGGGAGGGGGAGCTGTAGCTGCAAGTGCAGTTGTGGCGACCCAGCGCTGCAACCCGAAAACCAGGCAGAGGCAGCCCCGATCGATGACCATCCACCACGGATGGAAACCGAAGGGGGCTCCTCAGTCTAGGGAAACGGGGGGCAGCAACACTACACATAAACACAACCAGCAATGGACAACACAGACAAACAACCAGCACTACACAACAACACACACAACACAAACTACAAAAAAATAAGAATATGTCAAGTAAACCTTCAGCATTGTAAGGACGCAATGTCGGAACTATGTCAATACATAGTAAGGGAAAAGATTGATATAGTCCTGATGCAAGAACCGTATGTATGGAAAAACCAGGTCACAGGCCTGGGAAGCCTGGGGGGTGACCTACACTTCGAAAGAAATGGTGAGTTACCACCTAGGGCATGCATTTATGTTAGTAGAGACTTAAGAAATATGGGATGCCTTGTGACCATATGTTTCAGAGACCTAGTCGTGGTAGAAATCAACCTCGTGACAAGGAGTGGAGAGAGAATCAAAGCAGCGATGGCAACATGCTACATCCCAGGTGAAAGCAACGCGCCAACTAGAGAATTGGAGGAAACGATTATAAGATATAAAGGTAAGAAAACACCCATTCTTGTAGGCTGCGATGCAAACTCACATCATGAGGTGTGGGGGAGCACCGACACCAACAAGAAGGGGGAAGCACTACTAGAATTTATTGTAAGTAATGACCGGGACATACATAACACAGGGACAACCCCAACCTTTGTAACCAGGGCTAGAGAGGAGGTATTGGATATAACAATTACCTCAGGGGAGATAGGCAAACATGTAAGAGACTGGAGGGTGGACAGGGAGGACAGTATGTCGGACCACAGAAGACTACTGTACGGCCTGGACTACTACACGGAAAGAACGAAAATAAGAAACCCTAGAAAAACGGATTGGGAGCAATATAACGATATACTGAGTAAATGGACACCGAGCCATAGAAGACCAGATACGAGTGAGGAGCTGGACAGAGCTGCAGAAGATCTGAACAAGGCCATATCAGAAGCCTACCTATCGGCGTGTCCGGAAAAAACGAGCAACGGAGACAAGGGACAGCCGTGGTGGAATAAAGAGATACAGAAACTGAGGAAGAGATCTCGTAAAGCGCTAAGATCAGCTCTGAAAAGGAACAATGATCAGTGCTGGCACGAATACAGAAGCATTAGGAACAAA
This sequence comes from Acleris emargana, assembly GCA_927399475.2. Classification (NCBI taxonomy): domain Eukaryota; kingdom Metazoa; phylum Arthropoda; class Insecta; order Lepidoptera; family Tortricidae; genus Acleris; species Acleris emargana. The sequence goes on from OV656847.1 coordinate 6,514,557, forward strand.
TATACTAATACTAGAGAAAAACTGAGAGCACAGGGATGGAAAACATTCACGGGAGAGATACAACGCTACACAGAGGCAGCGAGATTAGTAAGGGTACTGTCGAACGAGAGAACCTGCCAACTGGGTAGCCTGATAGTAGGATCGACCGAACTGACGGACCCCAAAGAAGTACTGCAGCACATGGTAAAAACACACTTTCCCGATTGCAGGGAGGACAACTTACATGAGGCTACAGTAGGAAAAAATAATAACGAGATAAGGGAAGCAGGGGAAACGATGAACCTCAAGATAAGTGATGAAGTGGGGGAATGGGCTATAAACTCCTTCGCCCCCTACAAAGCGGCAGGACCAGATGGAGTGATACCCGCACTACTACAAAAGGGGTGGAAATACATCTGGAACCATCTGAAAGAAATTTATGAAAGAAGTCTGGTGCTAGGCCACATCCCGAAAATCTGGAGCGAGGTAAAGGTAATATTTTTACCTAAACCAGGCAAGAAAAACTACAAGGACGCTAAATCCTTCAGAAGCATAAGCCTCTCATCATTTGTTTTGAAGGCATTGGAGAAGATCATAGATACACAGATAAGGACAAGCATGCAAGGCGGTAGACTGCCCTTACACGGGCATCAACACGCCTACATGGAAGGTAAATCAACAGAGACAGCCCTGCACAACCTGACTACAAGGATAGAAAGAGCATTAGAAGACAAGGAGTTGGCACTGGGATGCTTCTTCGACGTAGAGGGAGCATTCGACAGAGCTACTTTTAGTGCAATAAAGAAATGTATACGGAGGGATGACATAGACCCCGCAGTCAGGAGATGGATAATGGCCATGTTAGAAGAGAGAGCGATCACAGCACAACTGGGGGGAGACTCAATAAGGATAAAGACGAGCCGTGGATTCCCACAAGGAGGCTGTCTGTCACCACTCCTATGGTGTCTCCTACTAGACTCGCTCATAAGAGAAACTAACACAAGAGGTATACACATGCAAGCGTATTCGGATGACGGGGTACTCTTAGTGAGGGGAAAAGTCCTCAGTGTAATGAGAGAAGTCATGACAAGAGGGATAAAACAGGTACTAAATTGGTGTCAGAACAGGGGACTAGACCTGAACCCGACCAAGACGAAAATAGTACTCTTCACCAACAAAAGGAAGCTGCCCGTCCTAACACCAATAAAAATAAAAGGTGAAGAGATAGAAACACTCAAGGAAATAAAATACCTTGGAGTAGTACTAGACAGCAAGCTGCTATACAAGACACATGTAAAGGAGCAATGCAGAAGAGCCACTATAGCCCTGTGGCAATGCAGGAAAGCCATAGGAAGGAGATGGGGACTAAGACCAAGGATAACGCAATGGATATACAGAGCGGTGGTCCTACCCAGACTCCTTTATGGAGCCATCGTGTGGTGGCACAGAGCAAAGATAAAAGATATAGACAAAGAATTAACAAAGGTTCAAAGACTAGCATGTCTGATGACAACCGGGGCAATGAGAACAGCACCTACACAAGCCCTGGAGATCATGCTAGGATTGAACCCGGTACACATAGAGGTGGAGAAGAGAGCCACAGAACAGTGGTATAGAATAAAAGCGAGCAGGGAGTGGATCGGGTCCGAGATGGACAAGAGACACGCAAGCATACAGAAAGAGTCAATGTCAAACATGGATATGCTCATGGTAAACAATGACCTAATCAAGAAAAGAAAGAGGTTCGACAAGAAATACAGAATCCACATAGGAGAGAGAGACAGCTGGGAGAGAGAAATACCACAACCCAAAGTGACATGCTTCACAGACGGTTCATGGAAATCCTCAACCAAAAGAGCGGGAGCGGGCATATATAGCCAAGAATCAGATGAGCACACGACGATACCACTAGGGGGCTCCACCAGTGTGTTTCAGGCAGAAGTCTTCGCCATCATGAAGTGTGCCCTGAGCCTCAAGGAAAAAAGCAATGTAACGGGTAGTCACGTTATAATATACTCAGATAGCCAAGCGGCACTCAAAGCACTAGACAATCCGGTGATCAAATCATCTCTAGTACAAGAGTGTAGGAATGAACTGAACACTCTAGGCACCACATCCCATGTAACACTGGCGTGGGTGCCAGGACACAGTGGAGCAGTGGGAAACGAGAAGGCAGACGAACTAGCCAGAGCAGGTGCGGACCAACAGTACCTAGGCCCGGAACCGGTATTACCAATATCGGAGATGGTAACCAAAGGAGTTATCGCCAGAAGAATGGAAAAGAAAACAAATGAGGCATGGGGGATGACGCAAGGGTGCAGACAATCCAAACTCATGATAGGAAGGGTTAATAAAAACAGAACAAGGTACCTTCTAAACCTGGGTAAGTACAACCTAAGCATACTAACAGGAATTCTGACTGGACACTGTCCGCTCAACAGACATCTGACGGTAATAGGTATTAAACAGAACCCTCAATGCCCACACTGTGGCAAAGAGGAAACTAGTCAACACGTCCTAGCCGAGTGTGTCATGTACTCGTCACTGAGATACCACACATTCGGAAAGGACGTTTTGTCCACAGAAGATCTCAAAAGCATCAACTTACGGGACGCATTGTTGTTCTGTAGGAAGACAGGAAGATGGGATCGATGCTGGATGGGAGCGCCGCCGGGCCAGTAACCTGAGGCACGACTGAGGGGAATAGGGCAGAATGAACGGGCAACCGAATCGACTGCCCGCCTGCTTCGGCTGGGCGTCCCCACTTATCATCATCATCATCATGACAAGTATGGCTTAAAATGTTCTAAACCACCTCAGCAATCATCTCCTTAAAACTTTGCAAATAGCTACCAAACATCCTGCATGTAAATATTTTAAATTTCGAATGTCCCACTCAATACAATCTACGCATTACCTTTGTCACACCGTCATATTTCATACAAGTAGCTTCTGCTATCGAGACAGCCGGGGAGCAATTACATTGAGCAACTCCCACTCCAGCCACCTGTTCCAGCATCGATGACGCTAATAACCCCTCTAGACTCACAAAGGAAAATAAATTTTCAAACTAAAACATTACAGACCATATTTTCTTGCACCAACTACCTTTAATAAGTCGAAAGGAACTCTAAACTCTAACGCGGTAAGTTTGAGGTTATGTTTTATTTGTGTCCGTTGCGGCTTGTTGATTAAGGATAGCAGCCCACGCGCTTTCATTCATAGAAATGTACGTTGTTTTGTAATGAAATTGTTAGTTTATTTGAAAAGCGCAGTGGGTCGGTGTGGGGTCTCCTTTATGGTGTGTTTATTGGGAGTCGGGTGTCGATCTGATACAGTTATTACATGTAACATGTTATGTTGGAGAAAGTAGTAAAGTTAAGTTACAATAGTTTACTTAAGTGAATATTTCTGCCCTCCTAAGCTACTTGTGGGAGGACCTTGTGCAGGGTCCGTCCGGGTTGGTACCACCATCTTATCCATTAACCTACCGCCAAGCAGCAGTGTTCGCATTGTTGTGTTCCGGTTTGGGGATAAGACAGCCGGTGAAATCACTAGCAAAGAGGCAATCCATCTTAGTCCTCAGGGTTGGCAGTGCATTTGCAGTCTTAGGATTGCGGTCTTGTGAATGCGAATGTCTATGGGTCACAGATTCACTTACCATCAGGTGGTCTGTATGCTCATTTGCCTTCTCTATGACATAAAAAAAAATAAAAAAAAATGCGCAGTATGTCTGATAAAATTCCTGTAGCAATATCAACCTTATTACCAAGAGCAGAGAACTAAAACTGCTTTGGTTATTGATTTTGGAATACTGGTTATTTGCTTAGGAGGGCAGATTTATACTCGTATTAAAGAGAAAAAACTTGAAATATATCGGAGTTTTGAGCAAAGATTTCAATAGCAATAACTAGAAAAAAAAACACGAGACAATCTCAAGTAGAAATTGACCTAATCCCAAACTAAGCTCTAGGCTTACTATGGGTACTAGACAACGATATGAATACTTAGATATTATACAGATAAATAATTACTTTAATACACTCATTACACAAATCCCGGGACCGCGAGTTCCGTAGGCAGGATCACTATCAAAATAGTTTGCGTTAACATAAAAAGAGTGGGCGTTGATAAAAGTCATGACCTATTATGCGGCTTCTCCCTGAAGATTGTGGTGGTATGCACCATCAGACATAGGGAACTTAACCAAAATCTATATAATAAAAATGAATCGCTAAATGTGTTGCTAAGCGCAAAACTCGAGAACGGCTGAACCGATTTGGCTGATTTCTTTTTTGTTGTGTTCGTCATTGTCAGGAGGTTTTTATGAAAGAAAATAATTGAAAAATCCACCGCGAAAGTCAGAAATTTGCAGCGGGGCGAAGCCGCTGGCGGGCGGCTAGTCTATATAATAAAAATGAATCGCTGAATGTGTTGCTAAGCGCAAAACTCGAGAACGGCTGAACCGATTCGGCTGATTTCTTTTTGTTGTGTTTGTCATTGTCAGGAGGTTTTTATGAAAGAAAATAATTGAAAAATCCACCGCGAGTCAGAAATTTGCAGCGGAGCGAAGCCGCTGGCGGGCCGCTAGTTAATTTTAGAGATCACCTGTAAATACTAATTCGACATTCCCTATATATTAGCCGTTCTACATCGCTATATTTCAACAAACATATTCCTTTCCCTTTATAAACAAAAAAAAAGAATTGAAAAAATACAGCAGCATGAACTATTCCCCATGGGAGTAGAGTTTATTCATACTACCTGGAAATCATTACACTCAGCTATAATTCATTTCCGGAGGTCTGGTCTTCCTCGTACTTTGAAACTATGAATAGGACTTCCTTCCTGTTATCCTAGCTCTATGACATGACCTCGTTTGACCCATTGGACTCGTGTGAGCCATAGACCATTCGGCGACGCGCTGGCTTAGTTGGTACGAATCTAGCGGTCCTGGGTTCAAATCCCGGTAAGGGCAGATATTTGTGTGATGAGTGCGAATATTTGTTCCTGAGTCATGGCTGTTTACTATGTATTTAAGTATTTATTTCTCATCTTCCCATAATACAAGCCTAGAGCTTAAATTGGGACTAGGTCAATTGGTGTGACATTGTCCCCTGATATTTATTATTTATTTATTTATTATTTATTATAGACATACAAACAGACATACATACATAAACTCAAGCCTTCATTCCCAGAGTGGGGTAGGCAGAGCTAAAGAATTACCATGTATGGGCTCACATCACAGAGAGTAAGAAATTTTCTAAAAGGTAGCGACTTGACTGTTCCTGGCATTGCTGATGTATATGGGCGACAGAGACCACTCATACCATCAGGTGGTCCGTCAGATTGTTTGCCATTAATAAAGAACATAATCTCTCAGAACTTATATCTCTGAAACGGCCCAATTGATTTGTATAAAATCTTATAAAAAAAACAATAAACCACGTTCAAATCAGTCTATCTATTTGGAAGTTACGATGCCACAACAGACACACAGACACACACATTCATGCATCCACAGATAAAAAATACAGATAAAGTGATATCACTCCTCTTTTTGGCGCGAGTTTAAAAATCAAATCCAATATAGGCCTAACTCATTGGTCAATTGTATGGATCAACATAAATGCTCGTTATTTTTACTTAATAACTAATTTCTTCTTCTAATTAAGTATGTAATACGTTTTAGTATAAGTAAAGAAAGCTCGAGAGTGTTCAAATGTGTTCAAACAATATGGCGTCCCGTTAGAACCGGCAAATTAGGGGCCCGTCTAAAGCTCACCGGGGTTCCGAGCTTAAGCTGCATTCTAATTTGCTTACATAAACTTGAAACAAAAGCTCGAGTGTAGTACAAAGATGTTAATGGAAATGGAAGAGACAGATTTAGCAACAATTAAATTAATGAACATTCGCCTTTGCAATATACATACATGTACATAAACATATTTAATTTTTGTTAATCGTATATTTTTTTGTTATTCTGAAACGTGTGAAACGTTTTCCTGCTGAACTACATATAACATTTTATACTATAATTGCCATAAAAAATATTTAAAAAATTACTGACTGTTGAGTTTCTAGCGGCGTATCTCAGCAATGGTCCTCTCGGGCAGCACTTTTTGATTTTCCACTAGTAAAAGTGCCCGAGCAGCCTACAATACAATACAAATACTCTTTATTGAACACCAAAAGAAAACAAAACGCCTACGTGAATAAACATCATTTATGTTTTTTTTTTATGTGCAATAAAAGGTTTACATACATAAATACATACTGTCATCGCTCACAGAACATAGCTTGAGTAGGTTTTGAAAGGAGGAATTGTAAACAAAGTTCACGAAATATTAGATGCAGGTATCATTGTATTGTAGACCGAGAAAAATAACTCATGGTTTTTACATTGTAATTCGAAAGAATAGGTTATTTTAAGAGACCAATTTGATTAATTTTGTATTAGACCCTATACTTTTGTTTTAATATCTTTATTTATTTAGCAGACATTTTAAGGATATCATGAGTATTTTAAATTTGGGTTGGCATTATCTAATAAATTACAACAAATAAATGATATCTAATGATAAAAAGTGATTGTAATAGTGTAATAATAAAACATACTATTTCAAGCGGTTTTCGCCTAACCCGTAAGATACACCTAGGAGGGCTTCAAGCTAAAAACGAAAGTCAAACAAAGGTCAAATGTACTTTTTGTCGGATCATCCGAAATAGATAAATATTTCTAAAACTAAATCATGCAGAACTGCTTTAAAACCCTATTCCTCGAAATGGTTTTCAAATTAGAGTAATTTAAAAAATATGAACAATCCCAACTCTCAGGAGACTGGTCGATGCTTTACGATCTGAAATGGGCTTTTTTAAGTGTCAATATTGATCTGAACCTGCTCTCCGATAGGAAGAATAATAGGTAATTGAACTCATTTTGATCCTGTTTAAGCAGGATGTGTAAGGTGCTCCAATCATGATGTCATACGTACAAGTTTTTGCGCTTACTTTATTATTACAACAGAAAGAATATTGAGTTATGATGTCGGTGATCTTATTAGTTCATCGTTTAATAGATATAATTGAGATACCACTACCTTAAAAATACAATGTTTGATAAAACAGGCTTATTTAATCAATATGCCGTGTGGTTGCCGGGTTAGAATAGTGCCACTCCATGTCTTCCCGTGGATATCGTAAGAGGCGACTAAGGGAATAGAGGCTTGTAGTACTGTTAAGCGATGGGCTTGCCACCTGTCACTAATACACTGGGAAACATTTTAGCCTACTTGTGCAAAATGTGGTAACAGAATTATCAAGTAGTTTTAAGACTTGTTGGTAATTCTTTAGCTCTGCCTACCCCACTCTCGGAATGAGGGCGTGAGTTTATGTATGTGTATGTTTAATCAATATTTCAGGGGCTCTATTCTAGGCGGTAAATGCCATATTATCGTATTTGATCTGTTATGGTATTGTTTTCGACTCGACTGCCATTACTGTTAAGTAAATAAAAGCTATTCGTTGACACTACGATAACAGCTCAAATGAGATGGATTTTACCGCCTAGAGTAGAGGCCCAGTACAGCAGTCAAAAATGAAGTACTTACAATTAGGTTACCTATCTATCGTAAATTCATGGTAAGTTATGTTTCCAATATTTTTATTTTCTAAATTATCATAACTAAAAAATGTGTTTTGCCGTGTGGTTGCCGACTTAGAATTGTGCCACTCCATGTCTTCCCGTGGAAGTCGTAAAAGGCGACTAAGGGAATAAAGGCTTGTAGTACTGTTAGGCGATGGGCTTGCTACCTGTCACTAATATACACTGTTAAACATCTTAGCCTAATTGTGCAAATTGTGGTTACAGAGTTATCAACAAGTTTTTAGAGTTGTTGGTAATTCTGTAGCTCTGCCTACCCCACTCTGGGAATGAAGGCGTGAAGGTATGTATGTATGTATGTAAAAAATGTTTTTTTTTCAAACCATTTTGTTTTCTTAACTGAAAGTGCTTTATTAAAATAAAGCAATGCCAAGATATGCAAATTTGGAAAATAAAAACATTGCGAAACAAAATTTCGAACTTATAATAGTTACCACTGAAACAAGTATTTTTTTTTCTACGTATGACGTAGCTATGAAAAGTTAATTTTAATAATATGTGCCAGTTCCAAAAGTACTACATCTTCACGTCGTCCTACGCTTGGGTCCTCAAGATGTTCCCGTTTAATTCCATATTTTCAAGTACAAAGGAGGGTTTTTAAACATCCAGCGAACGTGGATATGCCTTATCCATGCATTTTCATACAACTGAGAGTTGTAGTTATTCTGGACGCTTGTACAATTTCTTGTAGAGCCGACGTAATCTTTACTTTAGAGATCTTACCTCTTGTGGGAAATATTTAGAATGATCCCAGAAATATTTTATAATTCAGTACGAGTATTCAGACTTTCTACTACTAATTAGTCTCTATCTTTAAATACGTTATACTAGTCATATTTTTTTTGTTTAATTCAAGAGATTTAAAAAAAAACAAGACAATTCCTATAAAATTTACAGGTTATACTTAAGTATACATTTTTTTGAACAAAACAGCTCTTAGGATTTTGTATTCTGCAAATAAATGATATTGATTGTTTGATTGATTGATTGATTGAAAATAAAATCTGGATCATTCTACTTTTCAGTGTACGCCTTTTGTTATCGTCCGATAAAAAGTATACCATATTATGAATCCGCGTCTAAATAAATAACATAAACTTAGAATGTTTGAGGTTAAGGTGTTAAGATTTCCAACAAAACAACTCTTAAATTACTCAATTATCGCTGAAGAATCTGGGTAACTTAGTGGTAAATTGAACTTTTTCCATAGAAAATACGGGGACATCAACATCCACTGCGTTACTGACTTTAAAGTTATTACAAGTAACTTTTTATGAATAAGGATGATTCTAAATATAAACTTATTTACGTCCCTTTTCGAGTTTCAAGTTAGAAAAACATTAATTTCACCGCTTTTTGAAATAAAAATAGTAAAGTGATAATGTGGATAAAAATTATGTACAATCAAAAGTAGAATGGCCCATCTATCTGCCAAATTTTCATCTCTGGCACCCAGGTACTATACGAAATCTATGTAGGGTTGGTATAATGAATGGTTTCATTTTCTGGCATAACTTGTCTTTGCACCGAGTGAAAACTATAATATATAAACCTTCGGTCAATATTTTAGGCATAGATATGACTCGGTACATGTAGATGAAACGTCTGTTCATCAATTGTTTCCTGAAAATTGATTCACTTTCTCAATGTCCGTATTTCTCTACGATTAGTCTAACTGCTTGTATATACGGGGTCAATAGAAATGACAAAAGATATAATGAAAACAAAACGGACCGATTTAACATTTCATACATACATACCTTCACGCCTTCATTCCCAGAGTGGGGTAGGCAGAGCTACAGAATTACCAACAACTCTAAAAACTTGTTGATAACTCTGTAACCACAATTTGCACAATTAGGCTAAGATGTTTAACAGTGTATATTAGTGACAGGTGGCAAGCCCATCGCCTAACAGTACTACAAGCCTTTATTCCCTTAGTCGCCTCTTACGACATCCACGGGAAGACATGGAGTGGCACTATTCTAAGCCGGCAACCACACGGCAATTAAGATTTAATAACTATTACCTTATACGTTTTTTTAAATCAAACTCGTTTACAGAAATATTTAAATATCGTCAAACAGAACTGATTTGTGTACATCATTTATCATTTCTATTGACCCCAACCTTATGTACAATGTACTTACTAACAAATCACATTATATGCTTTGATGTCAAAAAGGATGACCTATTTATCCCCAAAAACTTCACAGTACTCGATGAACACCTAATTCAATTATTAGCATACTTATATTCGCTTTACTAGTAACTAAATAACTGACTAACTAAAAATGCAAACAAATCTCGGAACTTAATTTCAACCTTCTTATAGTCATAGTTGGGTAAGCACCCAAAAAGTTGGACCACAGTTAAGCGCAGTTAACCATACAAACAACGAAGTCAGAAAACGTTCTGTTGTGCGACTAAAATTATCATGAAAAAATTATTAAAATTATTATTATTATTTAACTTTCGTGTCACAACGGAAAATTTTATAGTTTTTTTTTTAAATAATGTAAGCAGATTATTCTTTTCAGATGGCAATACAATATTACATGGTAGTATGACGATGGAGACAGGAGGTGGCCATGGGAACTCCTCAGGGGCTAATAGTAGGACCGTCGAAATTCGTTTAAATCCGTTAAACTCATCTTTAAATAGCGAGTTTATCATTGATGTTAGAAGTACAGTCAGCAAAAACATTGTTTTAGATAGTACAGTCAGCGTCAAAAGAAACTGATCACTTGAATACCTTGTCGCTTTACTTTCACATAAGCAATGTCAAACAAAATTGTCGAATGTGTTAATGCGATAAAGTACAAAAGTAGCTTGAAGTGACCAGTTACTTTTGACGCTGACTGTACCTACTTTTTATTTTTTATCTTTTATTATTTATTAATAATTAGTCGTAAGAGGTGACTAAGGCAATAAAGGCTTGTAGTACTGTTAGGCGATGGGCTTGCAACCTGTCACTAATATACATACACTGTTTATTTTTTTTGCCTAATTATGCAAATTGTGGTTACAGAGTTATCAACAAGTTTTTGGAGTTGTTGGTAATTCTGTAGCTATGTCTACCCCACTCTGGGAATGAAGGCGTGAAGGTATGTATGTATGTATGTAATAAGGTGCAAATAGATCTAAAATGTCCCATGACCTTTTGCGCCAATTATACCCGTACAAGTGGGTAATTTAATGGTAATCTGGTTTAACGAAGTCGCGCGTCTATTTCGACTGGTCGCCTCGTAAATCATTTCGGCGCGGGCGCAGATAATGGTAGATTGTGTCGTGATCGTGTATAAAGGCTTAATTGTTGGGTGCGATTTGATCTGTGACTAATTAATTGAACAATTGATATGGTGCAATATGGAAATGTTGATTTTACACGTGACTTCAAAGGACTGTAATGTTTAATTGAAATCCAAATGTACAGTCAGCAATAGAAGTAGTTAGATAATCGAAGAGTTAAATTTTTTATACACTATTTTATTGTCAAGGGAATAAGAGCGTGTATAAAGATTTGGAAAACTTTGACTGACCACCTACTTCTTTTGCGGACTGTACGGAAAAAGTTTTTTTGATCAACTTTAGAAAACTTTTATAACTTAGGTATGCCTATAAAATGAAATATTATTTTTTAACCGCGATAACTTTTTTTATTAGATAAGTGTAACTAAAAATTTTATGGGTCGAGAAAACTTTTTGATTATCTGTCAAAATTGAAAAGTCATATTTGTATGCTCAATGCTAATGAGAAAAATGCTCCTAATTATGTGGCCACCACTGTAATGAGGAATCACTAGGTTTCAAGGAGGTGTTAATGGCTAACTTGAATTCGACCAATTTGACTCCCAATAGCCATTACAGACTATATGAATTTGACGCAATAAGTGAAATCGTAAAAAAATCCCTTACAATTTTCTTCATTAAGTCGCTTTGACATTCTTTATACATTTATGCGACGCAAAATTATTAATCTTCTTCTCAACAGGATATCGTGAGTGCTTAAGAGGATAGTAAACTCGAAACTTTCCATACAAAATATGATAACGCTTCTGTCCCCTTAAACCTTTTCCGTTTTTAATGATATTTGAATATTTTTTAGATTATTATAAAGAAACTAAGTCCTGATTTTTTATTTCAAAGAAGCATCTGCTAAAATCTTGTAAAATTAGTATCCATAATGCTCAAAATCTGTAAGAAATGTCCGACAAAGTCTGTTCCGCGTAGCTAAGGCGCTTCGGCGCCTTGATGCAACTCTAACCTAACCTATGAAGGTGAGATTAACCTGATGTAGTAATGTGCTCATAATTTCACCAATCTTTTGTTTCTAGTAAAATACTTCAATTCAATTCAATTAGTTAGTTTCATAATTCCGAATGTTACATTATTGATCTGGTTTGTGAATTTTCGGAATTCAAATTTTCGTAAAAAAGAAAATTCGGAATTGTCAACATTCGTAAATATAATATTCGGAAAAACGTTTTCGTGTTTTTAATACTCGGTAATTTAAAATTCAAGATGTTGATAATTCGGCCTTATTTTTTTCGTTATTGTAAAAATTTGGAAGTATGGAATTTGGTATTTTCTAATTCGGAATTCAATAATTAAGGACTTTAGGGTGTTCCTATGGTACTATTGTAGAGCTTATTTTGGGACTTAATTTGTATGTGATTGTCCCTTTATATTTGTTAAATACAAACCCCTTATGAAATCATAATTATGTTATAAAGTTTAACGTATGTATCTGGGTATCTGTCTGTGGTATGGTCCATTTGGGAGCCCCGAAATGGAAGGAACGATTTGGACGCGGTTTTTCAAGTACATATCGCACTTTCGGTACGACAAGGGATCAATTAATACTTGTCATAAAATGACATGACTTTATTATAGTACCTTGTGCCCTTGTTCTACCGAAGGTACGAATAAAGTTAGTATAATCAGGGCAGTTCTTATCTATGTTTATGAAAATCGATGAGGTTATTGAGAAGATATCAGCTTTGAAAGAAGAGTTTGCCATTATAACGGGGTCTTTATTTACTTAAGGCGTGAGTGTGTATATGATAATTGTTTTTATAAAAAGTGGGACAACGTTATAGTCAATAACGTAAACAATTAAATTAGCTAAGGCTTTATATCGAACAAGAGTCAACCGTGTAATGCTTTATTAAACAAATTAACATGCACCGACAGGAACACAATAAAAAGCAATTACAATTAATCACGTTTGCAGACAATTTTGATCGCATTTACTATGTAATGATGTGGTTCTAACTTGATTAATGGATTCAAGCCATTTTAATTATTTACAACGTTAATAGTTAGTGTGGGCTGGGGCGTATCCCTTTACAGTGCAAATAGGTAGCTTTAAAAGGGACCTTCAGATTTGTACTTCTTTCCTACTCACTCTCATAAGCTCTTATGCTATTCTAACCGAAACTCACTTTAAAAAAAAGTCATTGCAGTTTAACCATGCAAAAAAATACTGTCAATTCCTTGTTTACCCATGTTCAAATTCAATATTCAAAATACTAAATAAATAATTGGCCACTTGAACGTTCTTTTACACATATATTATGGAGTGAATCTACACAAGACCACCACCAATATGGGACAAGATCTCCATAGTCATTTCGGTAACACTTGGAGTGTTATTTTGTTTATAGTAACGGTGGTGTCGGAACCCTACACTGAGCATGATACTACGTAATCTAAACTTTGGTTCAGGAGGCGATCTAAATAAATGAAGGTTTACAATTTACAATACAGCTCGAAGGAAATCCCTACTCCTAAATAAACTGCCCCTGTAGGTAGTTAACCAATACAATGACCTTGTTAAATTACAGTGTTGGTCAATAACGTAAAAATAAAATTCTACTCGGCTACAGCCAAATATCGCAAAGCTAGAGTGATTTACCTAACACTTTGTTACTTTCACTCACCATAAACAAAGTTTCAAAGTCACTAAAGGCGTTAAATATCACTCTGAACCAATTTATTGAATTCGTGTTGCATTTAATCAACAATAACCATTACAGACAAATAACAACAAAAGACAGAAATATAAACCATTCCTTAATAAAGCAAATAACATTAATCGCCTAGACACCGACCTTATTTAATTCATTTATTGAAGGGCACGGAACTATTTATCATTTGCATTCTCAGACTCGAAGGAATGGCTGATGGTGACGTCACCAGTGATGTAATCTAATTCGTGGACCATAAATAATTATCTTGTTAGACGTCTGTGAACCGAGAATATTTTGGTGTGTGGTTTTAGACGCTGTTACCTGACGCTTTTGATGTCTTTGCATGGTTGTTTTCGTGTATCAAGACCCCAGTTTGTGTTATAAACGCCAAAAGTGACGAATTTATACCAAAAGTATCTGTTGTCTGCGACTCCGTCCGTGTAGAAGTAAGTCATCGCTATTCAGTCGGGAATCATTCAATTTTCCGGAAACACGGTCTGACGGACGACGGATGGATGGGTTGACAGACGGATGGATGGATGGAGGAGCGGTAATACAGACGTACAGAAGGATAGACAGACAAACAGAGGATAAATTCACTTTAATTAAACTAAGGACAATAAATGAAATAATCTTTAAAGAAAATAATTCAAAGACGGGTTCTACAAAAATTTCGAAGTTATGTTATACTCGTAGGTAGTTGCGAACTAATAATTTATTTCATAAAACAATTACAGGCAACAATAACTTGGCATTAAATGGTTAAGAAGTCTAAGGCTATCTTACTTAGACTTTTCCTTTCCTTAGACGGATATTCCCAGTTTTTTCGCTCCTTTTTCAAACTTGTGTATAAAAAATTGTCACTTAGGAGCGACTTATTTGCCACTTTAATTTCAACATTTAAAAATTATAATTAATGTTTTCATTAAGGAAGACAAATTACAGAATAGCAATCCTTATTTCCTTACCTTGGAGGTATTCTTAGCGCTTATAAAGTCTCGTTAAACTTTCAAAGGCAATATTTCATAGCTAATATATTAAGGATGGCATCAATGCCTACAGGTATTACCAGTAAAGCGATAATAAGCTATTACTGGTGCTAAATGCGTGGTTATTAATATCAGTTAATGCAATATTTAGTAAGTCGCAGGTTATGAAACTCTTAGGCAAGTACAGTTTGGTTTAATAACAGTTGAATGGAGAGATAGCCGATGCTCGCGAGTTCATCCATGTAGAATTAGTATTTTACTTCATTGTTTTTTCATCAATACACTCCTATTCAGGGGGCATTCATAAACGCATCGTAAACCTATTTTAGAATACTTTAGCGTTTTCCCTTTCTGTCAAATGGAAATGTCACAGTGAATCAAAGTTTAACTATTGAGCGCTTATGAATAAGAGAGTAAGATTATTAGTCATGTAGTTTCACACGGTAGCAAGTAAACGGCGTGTGACATGTTCAAATGTAAATTCAGTGTCAATTTACTCGTATAAGGATAGAGGTGCGGCGCATGCGCGTTTTATTGAGCCATGTATGATAATGTTAACGCGTTTATATTCAACGTTCCTTCTTAGTTTCATGCCGTTTATATCCGACTGCTTGAAACCAATCGTATCACTTTGACTTTTGCATTTGGACCGATAGCCTTGGAATGTCACGCAAAAATAACCAAGCTTTAGTCTCTTCCGATAATGATTCTATACATAAAAATTTTCTATATACTGATGGCCGATGGGGTCAGAAGGTTCTTGAGTCGAGTTGTGGGTAGGCCTCCAACAAGATGGAGTGACGACCTTGTAAGGATCGCGGGAAAGCGGTGGATGCGAAAAGCACAAGACCGGTCTGAGTGGAGAGCCTTGGGGGAGACCTTTGTCCAGCAGTGGACGTCTTTCGGCTGACATGATGATGAAGACACAAAATTGACCAAAACCAATACAAAAATTTGCCCAAAAAACGTCTATAGGCAAAGGCATGTACTTAAGGTGTTAAATAAATCCACTATCATAATTTTGCTTAAGAGCTATTTCAGAGCTCAAGCGTATGTATATTATAACCTATCTCAGCGAGTTAGTATGGTTGCGTATATCGCGTGACAAAATGTGGATAAAACGATCGTTACTCTCGTAAGTATCAAAAAGTGACAGATGTTTTATCCACATTTTGTTACGCGATAAACGCAGCCACATTACGCCGCCAGATTGTAAATTGTCGATAAATTGTGAATAGACAGTTTTCAATATAACGTACTTAGTTTCAATACATACAATCAAACCGTCAGCCTCTAGACAAGATGCATTCAACGTGCGTTATAGTTAACAAAAAGTATAGGATTGATGTAAGCAGTCAGACGGTTGCGTCGAGAGCCTTCGTCAATTCCATAAATTTTCTCAGTTTTCGAAAATTGTTTACGCTAGCGTTATGCAACTTGTCTAGCCTCACTGCATTTATCGGGGTTCACAATCAGTTCAATTTTATCAAAATGGGTCACTTCACAATTTATGGACAGCTTACAATCTTGCGGAATAGATTTTAAAGTTATGGTGTTCTTATTTATACGGTGTCAATATATTCATTTTCATTTTTTTCATACTAGTCGCAACTCTAGCCATTCTTAAAAAATATGTTATAAATGCTGTTGAAAACCGTATGTTAATCTATTTCTAAGTTTCATGTATGATACATGCGAAACTTGGCCAATTGGACAAAGAGAGAGCATCCTGGCGACTCCAATAGTAAGAAAATCTAGATCGACCATTAAATGCTAATTTTATTACGCGTGATTCGTCAAAGAGAAAACTGGTTAAGAGTTTGAAATAAATATGAAATCAACGTTCGACATAAAAGCGATCGTTCATCAGCCTACATAGCTTTCCTTTTTTGGGAGCGCGTGTTAAAATGTTAAATGTGAAACAATTTGAGTCGACAAATTATTTTACACATGCAAAATTAATCACGAATTGGAAAGCCATGGAGTAAAGCGTTTTTCGCCAATGCATTTTTAATATACCTGAAATTAAGACATAATAATAATAGTTAGGTACATCGACTTTGAAATTTAGTTAAAAAATATTATTTTAAATGTACTAAACTAAAAACTCGCCCTTTTTTACAATTAAAAAAATAACATAGCAGTATAGCTATAAACTCACGTTCCATGAGGCTAGATTTGACGATTATCTGATTTGCGTTGACAGCTGTCAAATTACGGCACGACTTTAAAGACAATACCATAGATGTCCAACATTCAGACTAATACACAAAGTTTTTAAAACACTTCCACCGATTACTCATTTTTAATTTAAACAAATGACTTACATCATCAAAAGTGACAGTAGAAAAAACATGTAAAATTGGCTTCCAAAACTGACGATATAAATTGGCTTAAATTAAATCCAAGTGACGTCACTTTACTGCCAGACTTGCAGGTGCCAATCGGATTCTCATTTACATTCTCGAAACTGCCCACTTGCCTTTTAACATTCAACCTTACACCGGCAACTTACAGTTGGAAGTTACATGAAAAAAACATCGACATATATCGTTATGGAGGGTTTAGCTTTATGATGAAACGGATTCAAGTATCGAGTTTAATGATTTTTGATTCGTATAGCTAAATCACTTAAAAGAGTCGTTGTTTCAATGTAGTAGTTCACCAACACAACAACAATTTATTCAGAACAAAACCGACGCATACAAATTAGGGATGTGGTTGTGTGCATATAAATATTGCGGTTGTCATTTGTTTGCGATATAAATATTTTGCATGATACGTAATTTGCCCGGGTTGCCCATTTTCCACATGTCACTAGACGTGTCACGTTGACAAATATATAACACGGCTAATTTAAGTATAATGTCAAGCTACATTCAAATTCCTTGATGGTACATGTTTACACACACGTATGAAAATGCAAGGCCTAAGCGATTTAGGTACACTGTACGGTAATTGAAGTAGTTGTATTAATAGTGTTACAATGGTTATGGACAATGATTCACGACGTATCGAAGCTTCTGTAAAAACTAACAATAGCATATATTAATGGATTATACGCCTACGTTGACTGATTGGTAATAAATTGTAATGAACAGATAGTTTGATACATTAATAAGTGTCGAAGTACATTGGTTGATTTAAAAAAAATGGTTATGAGCCAGTCGGCCTCGCGCTTCAGGGTTCTGTCGCCGCATAGTAGGTATTATTACATTTCTATTTGATTTTTTTATCTTTACCAAATTATAAGTTATCATTACTAAACTAATAAATAACGCGAGCCGTACTAACGTTTATTTTTAACTTTCTTCATTGTTTTTTTTGTTAAAAAGTCCGCTGTAGTAACACATATTGTCTATCTCATACTATTCAAATGATACAGCTCTTTAACGTTAGGACAGACGGGTGGACGGACGCACGGACGGACCGACGGACGAATGGACGGACGGACGAATGGACAGACAATGTAGGCTCAGTAATAGGGTCCCGTTTGACTGCCTCAAATACGGAACCCTAAAAATTATGAGATAATAGATTTTGTAATTAATTGCGAGCTTTTTTTAAACGTCAAATCTACGAGCGTTGTCAAGTCTGTTTAGGTAATACTACTTTTGCGGGGTGCCGTTTATTTTCCAAAAAAACGTATAGCATTATTTCATTTAACTACATTCGAAAAACATACCAAATTGTATCGTTCTAATGCATAATTATTATATCATTGGTTAATGATATAAATAAAAAATATTTTGAAATGCATAATAAAAAATAGTAAATTAGTCTACCCTTTTTTGCGAAATGAAAATTTGCGATATGATACATTTTCCGCCTGTTTCACAATCGACAAGTAAAGCATATTTGACAGATAAATTTAGCCCTTCCTCTTTCTTACACTTGAAAATAGACAAGGAGGGACCCAACTTTAAATGTCAGATAAATTTACCCGTCGAAAGTATTGGCGAACCGGAATGAAACCTTTAATATTAATAGTTTTCTGTAGTAACAGTAGCGTTGTATTTCCCATTAGTGCTATAATTGTGACTGAAATAACTAATGTAAACGTTAAATCACTTCTCAATGAAACATACCAGTTCCTTATCGCAAAAGTGGTTCGAAATCACCGGTTCTGTATATTCTCTAAGTTCGTATTCAATTCGAATCTGCATCAAGCCATATTAAATTGACCGGTAGACTCATGGCGATAGTTCAAAACCGGAGGTTAAAATCCATCAAAACCATCTTAAAATGATCTCTTGTTTGATTAAATGGTCAAAAACCTAGAGGTCAAAGTATAATGGTTTTGTGGTAAGGAATAACACTACTGTATTTTTGCTTAATTGAGTAGGCACGCAACCGCCAATTGCATTTACATACAAATCAAAGTATTATCATATCTTAATTATTATTAGGGCACTTGGACGATTATTTCGCCGGTTCTTAATCGGTTTCGTAAAATCGGGAGCAATTGTCACTTCCACGTTCACCAGTTAGTGTGGCCAAATACGGTAGCATTGGAAACTTCTTGGAATGTCGCTGATTCCTAAATTAATTGAGAGAAACTAAGTTCTCCCTGATTGAGTCATCGCAACTGTGGGGAAGGTATTAAGTTTCGCTTGGAAGCTAACCCACATAACGTATGCGGAATGAAATTTGCACAATGTTTGTAACCTTATAAAATAAAAAAAATGTTTGTAATGATAACCTGTCATGTATTTTTATAAACAATCTACTAACAAATTTTAATGTAAAAAGTAATTTGGCCCCATGCGTGCTGCTTTTCGACAATTTGCTGGCACTTTATCCATGGCTGTTGTATAAGTCGAAGTTGGCATTTTTTTCAGTTCTAATTTAATTTTTCGAATTAGAGCCTGTATAGTTTTTGGCCGGAAATTATTCGCGTAAACACGCCTTTTTAGATTGGCCCAAAAATCTTCGATCGGGCGAAGTTGTGGTACGTTAGGCGGATTTGAATCCTTTGGTACATATGGGATTCCTAGCTCCTCCATTTTCGCCAGGGTGTTCTTTGAATAATGGCTAGATGCTAGATCGGGCCAAAACACAACATTAGTTCCTCTGTGATGTGTTTTCATGAAATCACGTACAATCGGCAAACAACCCTGCATGTATCGTTCAGCATTGACTGCTAAACCAGATTCAAAAAACACCGGTTTCGACATACCGCGAGGGCTAATTGCAAGCCATAACAAAACCTTTTTTGGAAACTTAGTGTGCTCCACATATTTTACTGATTCTTCAGCTGGGATATTGGCGTTTTGAAAATAAAAGTTACCCTGCCATTCATTGCCGTCTAAGGTGAAATAGGATTCATCGTCCATAATGCACTCTACGTCGTTTTTTGCATAGAAAATGTTTTTGACCAGAGATGTAAGTCTTTTCTTCTGGGTAAGTTTTTGGTTTTCGGACACGGTGGGTTTTACTTTTCTTGCTCGTTTCACAATGCCCATATCGTGTAGATACTTTTTCACTGTTTTGCCATCGCAGTTAAATTTTTTTCCGAGTTCTCTGTAGGATTTAGCTACCCGACCCGCCGTAATTTTTCTCAGTTGGCTTCTTTTCAAAGATTGGCTTAAAGAACACACTTTGCCCGAACCTGGTTTTCTAGTAGTCGTATGTCGAAGAGAATAGGATGATAATATATTATATACCGTCCTTCGACTCTCCCCCATTTCTGTAAAATGTTTAACAATGCTCGACTTCGGCCAATCTGGATGTGTGTCGCGAAAATCACACACGTTTTTTCGACGCATTTCTTCGAGATTTGCCATATTTTTTTACACAAATCCTACAAGCGAATGACTTGTGCATCACTTTGACGGATGATACAGAAAACAAAAGATAATATCAAGTTTTAAATATCGAATCATTTACTCTTATACATTTGTATAAAAACTTTGTGCAAATTTCATTCCGCATACGTTATATACATATACACGTACAATAGCTGAAGAGTCCTTACATGTTTATTTTTAATTAATGGCTATTCTATCCTGTTAAGGTGTATTTTGCAATATCGAGCTATTTTCAGACACTGCCATAGACTTATTAGAGATAAGTCTATGGATTGCGACACACGCGAGGACAATTGTTTGGTAAAAGAGTATTTTCTCTTGTCCTTATATTGTGACACTGGAATTTGACAGAAATTGGCCAAGAATACTTTAAATAAACTAAGTTTATTGTAACTTTATGAATACGGGGGAGAGTGTTTAGTTGTCAGTTGGGAATGTTACATTCAAATTTTCACGTATATTATTATTATTTACATAATAATAATATATATCTAATAATACAAGGCTAGTACAAAAGTGATCACTCCTCATAATGCAATCAGATCTAAATTCAGTTTTCAATTCATTAAAACACGACAATTTCAAAGAATTAAGCCAATGGGCTTGCAACCTGTCACTAACACACTGGTAACCATCTTAGCCCAATTGTACAAAATTTGGCTGCAGAATTATCAACAAGTTTTTAGAGTTGTAGCTCTGCCTACTCGACTCTGGGAATAAAAGTGTAAGTTTATGTATGTATGTAAAACACAAATATGTATGTATATGTATGTACTGTTCCGTGTTTTGTTTTCTTTTGGTGTTCAATAAAGAGTATTTGTATTGTATTGTATTGTAAATGACGTTGTTATTTGTCATGTGCACGAAAATTGTTAGGGGTTACTTACAATTATAATTAATCAATTCCTGAAGCTTTTTTGTCCAAGATTGGCTACTAAAGTCCCCTGAGAAAAAAAAACACGCTACATTAAACTTCTTAAGAGAGCTCCTAAAGCCAACACAATCAGTTAAACAAGTCTAACCAAAAGCAAGCTTTAAAAAAGCCAAAACTGCTGTTTGGATAATATCATCAAAGTACTGTTACTTATCATGTTTATATTTTTAATTTCGCCAATTTCACATTTAAATAAGTTTAATATAGCCTATAACACTCTAGTGGTTAATACGAATGAAACCACGTATAACTTATTAAAATCGGTTAAGCCGTTTAGTTTTGAGCGGACATTGAGTCGGACATATACACTAATCAAACACATAACCCTCCTTTTGGGCTTTGCAGCAGTCGGGTTATAAGTAATCTTTAAATTTTGGCAAAACTATAAAATAAAAACGCCTCTAAAGATGCCACTTCATGTTAACAGACGAATCTTTCGGACATTTTGTTTTACCACATATTAAACGACTGCACATGTTGATTGCACACGTCCGTAATTTCGATCAACCCTATACATAAATTTCAAGCCCTGTTTTCTGTTTATAACACTCGACGCTATAACGCTCTATTCCCGGTAAGTGCAGATATTTGTGTGATGAGTGCAAATATATTTAATAATATAATTTGAGTCATGGATGTTTTCTATGTATTTAAGTATACATCTCTCTATTTAAGTATTTATATCGTTGTCTAGTAATACCCATAGTACAAGCCTAGTGCTTAATTTGAGACTAGGTCAATTGTATGACATTGTCCCCTAGTATTTATTTATAAAAAAAAAAAAAAAAAAGTCAGAGAGTTATGTGGAATAAAAGAAGATGTAGTGACTAAGATTGAAAAGGGCATGCTTCTATGGTTCGGTCATTTGAAAGGATGTATGAAAAAAGATTGACGAAATAGATATACAGATCGAAAGTGAGTGGAAGGGTCGGAAGGGGCCGCCCTACTTTTTCGAATCAAATCGGAGAAAAACTGGAAAAGGGCCGAATCTTAAGTACCTACCCGACGTGCGTGCATGACTCGATGTATGAATGTTGAAGAAGCGAAAGAAATTTGTCAAGATCGTAGCAAGTGGAAAGAAGTGGTCTCTGCCTACCCCTCTGGGAAACAGGCGTGATTTAATGTACGTATGTATGTACTCGTATTTGTTTTATTCTATTACGAACTTGTGTAAAATGAGCTGTTTTAACAATGTGTCCGAGTGTCGTAATGTAACAGTGGCGTATGCTGTACCCTTACCATGAGTTACAATTAACGTACTAGCTAGCGAGTCAAATGCTATTTCCCTCGCGGACCACACGGTATTCTTAAAGAGTGCAAGGGACAGAGCATTCGACTCGCTAGCGAGATCGGTAATTGTAACTCATGGTAAGGGTACTGCGCTTTCCACCCGGCTCGGCACGTGAGGAGAGGCGAGTGTTCACGAATACGCAATTTTACCTGCGCCGGCGCAGTTTCCTCGGCCCGATGCTAATTGGCAGCTCCTTGTCTGCGAGGTATGGATTGTATGCAGGAGGTGCATAGAGTTGTTGCATGGTATTTTATTTGATACCCGCTTCGCTTCAGTTTGAGTGAGTTTTCTGTAACACATGTACATAACGACGACGCGCTGGCCTAGTTGGTGGTGACCCTGCCTGCGAAGCTAAAGGTCCTGGGTTCAAATCCCGGTAAGGGCAGATATTTGTGTGATGAACGCGAATATTTGTTCCTGAGTCATGGATGTTTTCTATGTATTTAAGCATATATTTCTCTATATAAGTATTTATATCGTTGTCTAGTACCCATAGTACAAGCCTAGAGCTTAGTTTGGGACTAGGTCAATTGGTGTGACATTGTCCCCTGATATTTATTTATTATTATTTATTTATTATAAACCAGAATTTATTTAAAATAATCTTCCTTCTGAATCATTGTATCTAGTGATGAAAACGGCATTAAAATCCGTTGCGTAGTTTAAAAGATCTAAATACGTCATATCATTTCAGAAGAATACACCAAGTGTTAGAAATGTAACAATAAAAACTATTTAATTAAAAAAAATCATATGCATACAGGGGATACAAATAAATTGCTTTACTTAGTGTATTTTCTCCTATTGCTTTTATAATATCAATGGATATTTTTTGCATGCAGAATTGTGTTAATTTTAATACATAATAATAATAAATAATAATAAATCTTTATTTCGCACACAAGTTTGTACATAATTTGCCAGGGGTCCCTGCACTAGGCTTGGCCTGTATCGCGGGGAACCATTTACAATAATATATTGATATTACAAATTAGTTAGTAAAGCTACTTATATAGAAATTTGAGATCATTCAGTAGTTAGACAAAATAATTAGGAACTAATGGAAAATAATAATCTATTCAAATTAATCTAAAATGGCTTCTATCTCGTCATAATTTAAGTTTATTAGAAAATCGAAAACAAGTTTTTTGGTTTCAACAAGAGTTCGGTATTTCAGATTACAATGTTTTACGACAGTATTGTATATTGATATGCAAATGTGTTCTCCGAAACGCTTCCCGAAAGTAGATTGTACTCTGGGAACTGGTAACTGAAAAACTCTTTTATTTAGAATGGTACTGTAGTTAGGCATAGCTGGGGCAAGTTTGTGCGTGAGCAAGCAGATTCTATGAAGGAAAAGTTGTCGGACTGTTAGGACATTCGCTTCAGCGTACAGGGAAGCTGAAACATGAATACTAATATTATAAATGTAAAAGTATATTTTTCCGTGAGGGGATACTCGTATTTGTGGTAACTAATTTTTAATTAATAAATTGCACGAATAGGTAAAATGTTGCCATAACTCTAAGAATTCGATATTTAATCCAAACTCTGTTCTGCCTGTATGACTATGTACTGCGTTTTCTTTTGTTTCCGTCCTTCAATTTCTTTTATTCATAATTATTTATATTTGAGTTTCGTTCATTGAGAATATTTCATTCTTTATTTTCTTTTAACCTCTTCGTTTTGATTATCATTCCATCTTGTCTAATAAAGGAGACCTCCGAATAATGTCGGATGGATTCAAATTATTGTCCTCAATTTCTGAAAAGAATAGGGAATAAGTTGTCAAGGAATATAAGTAACACCAGCTCTATACAAATACATACATTACCGGCCAGCCAGCAAGAAATGTAAGTCCAAACGTAACCGACAACTGAGCGACTTGAACTGCGTACCGACGTGTAATTTGTCGAGCAATTTAAATAATATGCATGATTATATATCTATTAAAGGTACAAGACGTGTTGATATTGAGCTAATGAGGTGACTCGTAATGCTACCTGTACCGCCTTTGTTTTTTGCTCAGAGAAATCTTTATGAGGTGAATTAACCCGATTTCTTTGTTGATATCTTAAACGTGTTTGGTGAAAATCCGCTGAATGATGGTACTTTAAAGCTTGGTGAGAATGATTACATATCTTCTTGCCACCTTGGATACCTCTTGAAGAGAATCTTTTATATTTCCTTCGACATTGTAATCGCAAACTTCTAGTGTCTTATTGATATGGCTGCTTGTTCCAAGAAGTCGAATTTAAATTTGCAGTTCGTAAGTATTTTATTCTTGCATTTATCTCAATTAACTGTATTATTACTATTATTTTTTAGGTACAAACCTACTTTAGACTGTTTGAATAAAACCACAGATAAAGCTTAATACATAAGTACATACATACCTTCACGCCTGTAATCCCAGAGTGGGGTAGGCAGAGCTACGTTTTAGGGAAAACGATGTAGAATCAAAGTTACAAATATATACACTTTCCAAAGGCGCCAAAAATATGAATAAGGTATACTAATGTTCGATGAGATGGCTGTGTAGATATTAATGTTTTCGACTGCACATGCCATTATAAAAAAATGAAACAAATGAAAACCGCTGCTGTTTTTTTAAATAGAAACGGTACCAAAGGTTTGGCTCAACAAATAACTTGTTTTACACAGCAGTAAGCAGACAATAATGTCCCTGCATCCATGAGGCTAGCTTTTCGTGATTTTATCAATTTTGTAGCCGAGATAACCTTTAACACATTGAGCAACGAAGTAAATAGTTATTGTCAGTTTTATTTTATCAAGGGGCCGTGTTGTAGGTAGGTAAGGTTTTACTAAGTATGAATTATGATTACAAAAGTTATAGGTTACATATACAATTTTTACCAGCCTTGGAAATTTCAACAAACACGATTTTGTTTATGAATTAACTACGTTTAGTACTAGACTATTAGATATCGGGAGAGGCTATGTGAGTTATATCTAAATTTTTGGCCTGATTATGGCATGTTTCAAATATTGTGAACTCTATGATAATTATACATTTATGTTTTGATGCCTTGGTCTTATATAAAGAAAAAAATGGCGACTAGGGTTACGGCCTTATAAATAACTGCACACTGTAGTGCTTTATCGCTTAAACGTCATGTGTGACCTGCTGCACAAATCTGTCAAAGGTGTTAAAGCGACAAGGTACAAGAGTGTACTTATACGGCCGACTGTACGTATAATGAAAGAATTCATGACGTCAACTTCTTACCAACTAAAGTTTTGTTTTGTCCTACTAAAATTGATCCTTATCAAGTTATCATTTCTAACCAATACTCTACCTTATTATATTCAAGAAGAATGGGTAGAAATATGTGAACATTGGCCTAGAAACCAATTACAAACAGTACTTCATATACCATATATCCTTTTAAATTCTACAACGATTTCGTGTAGCGGGAAACCCCAAATAACTGTGAGAAATATTTAAAAATATATATTTTATAGACGACGTTATCATAATTACTTTGAAACGCTCGCTGTCTTTGCATGGCGATAACAATTTTCATACAAAGATTTCAAACTACTTGCCATAGAAATAGTTTTACAACTTAGAATTAACTATCCGGTGACATTTAGATGAATGCAACATACGAATTTTATTTCAACATCCCGGAAATCATTTCGTATTCACACGACAAAAATTACACTTATTGCAAAAAAATAAGTAAAGCGAAAATGTTTCCCACATCTGGCATTACAAGCGAAATTCCGTCGAAGCCGACGTGTTTATGTAGCTCGTAATTGACTTGTCGTGTCAAATTACCGTTTATTAGTTGTTGCGATATCGGCTGTGCGTTATTATTTTGTCCGCCACTGTATTTAGCCGCTAGTTTGTCACTTTATAATGATGTGTCGGTTATGTCTTTCTTGGTTTAAGTTAAACATATAGTAATAATTTTCGATTAATTAACTATAAAAAGTGGTTATTTTGGATAATCGCACTAGGACAAAAGACAAAAAAAAGTTTGTATAAAAAAAAACACTTTTAACAAAGAATATCCAAAACACCCAAACAGATGAAACCTTGCGGAATGTAAAGTGTAGATAAAATTTGGTTTGGGTTTTGTGTCGATGAGGTCGAACGTATAAGGCTGCCTAATTGAGAATGCACGCGTTAAAATGTGTTTCGTGCACTCTGACGGGACTACTTAAACTCGCCGGTGTGGCGCGTTCACTCGTTCACTCGTTCGACCGATCGAGCGCCGTTTATAGGAGAATAACACCCCAGGTGTTCAAGTACTGTGGTCACTTTCCATCTGGTGATCCAAAGGCTCGTTTGCCTCTAGCATTAAAAAAAACATGGCCGACTTTCCAGAGCCGCAGCACGTGTATTGACGGAGCGTGACGCGGCAAAAAAAGTGTACTTTTAGTGCGACTAAACACGGCTACTTTGTCGCTCTGACGCCATTGTTGCCCTATCCGGATTGGAAGGATGGGCGCCGCGACTAATAGGACATAACGTCCTAGATCCGGGTGTAATAATCTAAATATTTGTTAGGAGTTTGCGTGACGGAACCAAGTCGGCGAAATGTGAAGCAGATTTAAATACTGAATCCAAATCTAGGATTTAATATGGTGTTGCGGGTGTTTATGGGTCGTGAAGATCACTGACCATCAGGTGACTCGCTTGCTCGTCTGCATCCTTTTTCACATTAAGAAAACGGATTTTCCCAAATTCGTAATTTATTGGTAGCAGAAATTACCATTTGTATTTTTCCCCTAAGTCTCCACATTTGTGTTTTTCTCCTGGCGAAATTTTCCCCGTCCCAGAAATTAATTTAATAATTTCGACAGAGATCTTAATTGTAGGTACTTTCTGCCTCTGGCTTCTGTTGCAAAACTTACATATCCTTAACCTACTTACCTATTTTGACCATATCCGAGTCGGGAATAAGCGATTGCAAAACTAAGATTGGGATAGATTGTAAATAAAAAAATCGTGTCAGAGAATGAAATAATATTTCGGAAAATAATCTAACAAGCCAGATGTACCTATAATAGTTACGAGTATCATCAAAAATAACACTAAATTCTTGAACGAAATGACGAGTTCTAGGGATGCATCGATACGCCTTTTCGCCGATACGATACCGATACCGATACTCTTATAAAAATATCGGCGATACCGATACCGATACCGATACGATTTTTGTGAATTCAAAAATGAAGGCATAATAAATAAATCACAAGACAGATTTATTTTTATTAATATAAGAAGTAGATACATAGGTTAATATTAGATAATTAAAAAATTTAGTAATTAAAATTAACATTGATAACATTTTTGTTTAAAAAACAAAGTAATCTTAAATTTTTCGGAGAAAGGCGATTTCGCAAGTCTGTTTGAATAAGACCTGCTGCTGTTTACACTACATTTTTTAATTAAAAAGTATCGTTGAATCGGTCATAAAAATATCGTCGATACCGATATATCGGCTAACCCGAAGTATCGCCGATATATCGGTATCGGTATCGGTATCGGATGCATCGCTAAATATTGACTGGCAATGTTATTCATAATTTATCAAAAACAGCCCTCCAATTCAATTCCATAAAATATTTATGTATATGTAAACAATAGAATGTTCTTAAACAATACAATACAAAGGCGAATTTATCCATTTAAGGGATCTCTTCCGGTTAAACTTTGGGCGAGTTCGGAAAAATAAATGTAGCAAACAATAGATAAATACTAAAGTACAAAATTTAGACCAGACGAAGCAATAGAAACCAATAACTTTCTACTAAAGCAACACGTAATTTAAAATACGTATTTTAGGTTTACATGTACCCAAATAAATAAATGTACCTATACACACTTACATAAAATAAATAAAAACCAACCAAGTTCCGATGGCTACTTTCAACACAATCCCATTCAATCGCACCGATTGGTCGCGCCGGAGTCGAAACTTGTGCACGCGTACAAAAAACACCTCAGAATATAGTCCAGTCATCCCGCGGGATTTCCTACAATTTGCGAGATACTATCTACCCACCACGTTTAGTTACGGGCTAATCAGATTCATTATTTGCATTAGGAGATTTACTTTGCTGTTTTTTGGCAGAGAAGGATGTCCGGCACGTAGCTTAAGACTTTTACGTGTTAGGTTAGGTCATACTGGGTATAAAAAATACAAACCGAAACTTTGCAGTGTTAGAGAATCAGTATTGGTGTTGGCAGAAAAGAAAAGATATAGTTTTCAATAGAGCATAATTATATATGAGCTCTGTAGGGCGTAAACTAAGTTGCCTGAACCTTGAGTGTAAGTTACTGTTCACTAAGTTACTGTTGTCTTGAACGCGTTCGCGCATTCGAAACTTTTTTGAATAAGCAAGTTACATTTAGGGTTCTGGTAAATTCCGAATATTCACTTTTTCTTATTATTTTACTTATTAAATGAATACAAGCATCAGTGATCAGCTCAGACTACGTATATTTTAGTAAAAGTCCTACTCAGTGCTTTGCAGATGACATCACTTCAAATTACAATAAATATTTCGATACATAATTTCAATAGTATCCCTTACGAATAACCACTCTGTTTCAGGTCTCATAGGGTACTTGTTTTAAGGAGCCCAAGTTTATTGTATAATTTATATCTAAGACAAAGGGTAATATTTTACTTCAGATAATTTGGCAATTCCCGATACAATAGCAATAAAAAAAAACTTGGACTTTTTTTACATACATACATACAATCATGCCTCTTTCCCGTAGTGGTAGGCAGAGACCACATCCTTCCACTAGCTAAGATCCAGACAAACTTCCCTCGCTTCCTCCACACTCATGTCTCATAATACACGTGCGTCGGTTTAGGCTCTCCTGACCTGGCACTTTCTTAATACGTCCCCGATATGATCTTGGTATTTTTTTGACCCTGGGAAACATGTTGAAAATCTTTTCTGTAGTATGACATATGAAAAAAGGGTACTTACATAACATTGAAAAAAAAACTCCTCTTACTTTTGTCTGTTACACAAATCGTTTTATCAATCAGCAGACTGATAAATTATTTAATTTCAATCAAATTGAAATGAATCACCAAATATTATCTTAATAGTAAAGTGATTATAATTTTATTTAAAACCACAATTGTGTCATTGAAATTTAAGGAAAAACCTATGACAGAAAATAAAATTATCATCAAATTCTGTATCAATAACTCGCTAATTAGAAAAGTTATTAATAAAGCATTATTTAAATAACATACAAGATAATTGGTTTACACTTTGCCCGGTTAATTTTAAATCATTCTTAACTAATTAGAATAATTTTTTTTATACTCTCATAATTTTATTCTACATTTTAAATAAATAATATTTATATTTGTTGTAAAAAAACTTTAATCAAATTAAATAAATCTATAAATATTAAATTAAAAAATATATCAAATAACCTGCGTAGTTTCCTCAGGGAAACACACCAAAATTTTACGAGAGAGATAGAGAGACAAAAGGAAAAAAAGAACACCTACTTTAATACCTAAACAATACAGAAATATAAAACCCTGGATTACTCCAGGAATTTTACGCTGCATCCGAAATCGGAATAATATGCAAAAGCAATTAAAGAATGACCCGTTTCAACGAAATATTAAAAATATCATATAAAAGATATAGGAATTACTGCAACAAATTAATAAAAAAACTAATAAGTAATTACGAAAGAGAGTTAATAAGTAGATCTTCTAAAAATAATAAACAACTATGGAAAAATATAAAAAATATTACTTATACCACTAAAAATAATAAAACTAATTCTGAACTCCTCCATTTAAAATCGTCGCCTACTGCTTCTGCCAATTACATAAATCGCTACTTCTCTAATATAGGTAAACAGCTTGCGACAAGTATTCAACCAGATACAAATGAACAGCACACATACCTACAAAACTTTCCATCTCAGCCAAACTCCTTCATACTATCCCATACTGACCACGAGGAAGTTCATACCATAATATCAAACCTCAAGAGTAACAGTGCACCAGGCTGGGATAATGTCTCTACCAATTTTCTTAAACTTGCAAAGCCAGTAGTAATTCCTATAATTACGCATTTAGTAAATATTTGTTTTGACAATGGAATCTTTCCAACGCCACTAAAAAAATATATCATTACACCGGTCTATAAGAGTGGAGACAGAGACGATGTCAATAATTACAGACCCATATCTGTACTACCAGCAATTTCAAAAATATTAGAGAAGATACTAAATATAAGATTGCTCAACTACTTAAATAAATTCAATTTACTATCTCCATCTCAATACGGCTTCAGATCTGGAAAATCTACTGAAGACGCTGTGTCTGCTCTAACCTCGCTGATAGTTGAACATCTTGATAATGGGTCTAAATGTATGTCTGTGTTTTTAGATATCAAAAAAGCTTTTGACACCGTCTCTGTCCCTATACTCCTACACAAGTTGGAAAGGATGGGGATAAGGAATATTCCCCTAGGTCTTTTCCAGGACTATTTAACAAATAGGAAACAGAGGGTGAAATTGGGAGGTAGTGGTTGTACCAGTGAAGATGAAGACGTGACGTACGGAGTGCCTCAAGGCTCTGTGCTTGGTCCCACGCTATTTCTAATTTATATTAATGATTTATGCGACTTGAAGATCGCTCATGCAGATATATTTTCGTATGCTGACGACACCGCCATTGTCTTCACTGGTACTTCATGGGAAGGTATTCAGAAATCTGCGGAGACTGGTCTAGAAAACATTAGTAAATGGCTTAAGAACAATATTCTTACGTTAAATACCAATAAAACAAACTATATATGTCACAGTATCTACAGCAATACACAACCTGATAATAACTACACTATCACAATACATAGTTGCTGTAAAAATATATTGAACTGCTGTCAACGTACCTGTCCCACTATTCTAAAAGTTGATAGCACCAAATATCTGGGAGTTCTTGTGGATCGGGGACTCTCTTGGTATCAACATCTCGAATATGTAATATTGAGACTGCGGAAGCTTAAATGGATTTTTAAAACTTTGAGAGACGTGGTGCCAAGAGCAGTCCTCGGCCCGCAAGGCCGTAGTAGAGACCTTTTAAAAGAGATGTATATAACGTTGGTGCAGTCCATATTAACTTACTGCCTGCCTGTTTGGGGCGGCGCAGCTAGGACTCGCTTCATAGACGTAGAAAGAGCTCAGCGAAGTCTTCTTAAAATTATGTATTTTAAAAAGATGAGTTTCTCAACTGAAAAGTTGTATCAAACGTGTAAGTTGCTCACAGTAAGGAAATTATATATTTTAACCTCTGTTCTCAGAAAGCATAAAACCACAACTTTCGACTGCAACCTTTTGAAAAAAAGGAGGAGAGATATTATTATGCATCTACCTAAAACCAACACTACTTTTGCCAGTAGACAATATAACAAACGCTCATCACATTTATATAATATTTTAAACAAAGAACTAGATATATACCCAAAGCTACAATATGATCTAAAAAGTAGAATAACAAGTTGGTTGGAAGACAAGAACTACGATCAAGTAGAAGATCTGCTAGGAAATATAGTCTAGACACACACACACACACACACGCATACACGCATACACACACACACACACACACACGCACACACACACGCACACACACAAACAAATAAAAATTATGTAAAATAGATTTAAGAATGGTACTATACTATATGAACTGTAGATATGGAAGAGCGGTGCCTCCTGGCACAGGTTATTTTGAAATAACTTACAAGGAGACGCCGGCCATCATAAGATTTGTACTGGTTTGCTAAAGAAATAAATAATTTTGATTTGATTTTGATTTTGACCTACTTACTTGGGTACGAGTATAGGAGTCACAATTATGTTTGTGTGTGTGTGTGTCTGCGTGTGTGTGTCTGCGTGTGTGTGTGTGAGTGTTCCTTTCATTACCATAAACTCGTCAAGTTTTGATAGCTCATACGGCAACAGACCTACCAATTCTCGATTATTATTCTTATGATCAAAGCGTCCGACGGATCAGAGCACGGTAAGAAACGCTAAAAGTATGACGAATATAATTTATTTATGTATCAATAAATAAATAATGACATAGACCCAAATTGGTTGCCCAGATGGATCAGTTATAACCGCTTGACCAACCACAACTCATTGATAGGGGATTGAAATAAACCAAATGAGTAGCCATGATTCACGCCACGATTGGTTTACTCATAAAGTTAATTTAGAATAAATGTTTATACTAACTGATGAAGGAGCATATATTGAGGATGATACGAGTCAAACAGTCACTTAACTACTTGACTTAAGTCATGAAGTTGTAGACATTAAAGATGTGACTTAACGCCTTTGGTTTTTTGTATCGCTAATGTTACAATTATAATTGAGAGAATATCAAATGCTTGAATGTTCTTGTAAAGTGGCGCCTACTTGTTTTTTTATGAGTAATAATAAATCTAAAATACAGGTTTTACTGTCCACATTTGTCAGATTTGTCCTAAGTTTGCCTTCGTCCTCCACAAATATAGTTTCTACCAGATAGTTAAAACTTTCAAATCCATTTCAACTTTTACATGATATTTATATACTTGTATCAAGCACGGCAAAAATGTTGTAGTCACTGAAGTCAAGTTACAATTTTAAGCGATGAATATTTGTAACTGATATTTTTAACATCGTTTTCATTAAGCAGTTTTATCATAAACCTTCTCAAGAAAACGTCACAGTTTGATTGTTTTTTTTTTATGGCATATGAAGGCAAACGAGCACACAGGCCACCTGATGGTAAGTGGAAACTGTAACCCATAGACATTCGCATTCACAAGACCGCGATCATAAGACCGCAAATGCACTGCCAACCCTGAGGACCAAGATGGAATGCCTCTATACCAGTCATTTCACCGGCTGTCTTATCCCCAAACCGGAACACAACAATGCAAACACTGCTGCTTTGTGGTAGGTAAATGGATAAGATGGTGGTACCAACCCGGACGGACCCTGCACAAGGTCCTCCCACAAGTAAACTAGTAAACGACCACTAGATTCTGAACCGTCGGTAGCCATTTTTAATTTCACAGACAAGAAAATACCATTCATTACGAATATGCTTAGAGAACACAAAACATGAATTCATTCTCGCTCACACTAAAGGTATGGTAGTCAACAAACTCTACGCTACACTAACCTAACTTGGTCCTTGAATGTTCAAAGAACGCGCTGCAACTCGTGTCTGCAACATGTGGCGTTCTGGAAATAGAAAACGCACTTAATAAAGCCATCCATTCATTATGTTTACTCTTACTTCTAATAGAGGCAACGAATGGGCCACAAAACTTTTATTTTATTACAAATTGTCTGCGTTAAAGCGGCGGCGCGTTTACCGACACTAAAACTGACCATAGTTAGCTTTAGCACTAGACTATGGGATAGCGCTACTCCACTAAAGTTCTGTGCACGAAAGACTAAGCAATGTTGCTAACAGAGTGGTATTTTCATTTAATAATCTTTACTATACTCCCGTCGCTCTGAAGGGCCCGTTTTAATAGCTGTCACACTCGTTACACAATATGTCTTGGGGGTATTTTTAAGGTACTATGTAGTTTTTGTTCTGCGCTGACAGTTGTCAAATCAGGCTTTTGAGAACGATGCGAGCTTATTTATCTTTATTATTATGGTATACATACTCGTAAAACATTGTCGCTTTTTGCATCTGCCTGTCTGTATATCCGCTAACTCCTTTAACCAAACGGCTGATTTAAATGTGTTTTCCATCAGTTAGATACTTTTTTAAGGAAGGTTTTTATGTACAATAAATTGTGGTATATGTACGGGTGTTGTAAAAAACTCACATAAACCAAAGCAAACCGAGATCGGGTCGCTAGTTATAATAAATGAGAAAGTGTTTCTGTTTCTTGTTTCGTTTTCATGGTTAAATAACTTGGTTATTAGGTACGTACTTTTCATCTCGGAAGAAGCGAAAAATAACCTAAGCGTGAACGGAGTCTCGGGAAAAAGCTAGTGTCATACATATTATCTGATGTTTAAAAGTAAACCGTAAGCTCAAACTTAGCTTTAAAGTTTTATTTCATAACCAACTATGCACTTAATTTCAGTCAACATTAACCTTTTAAAATACCTACATATCGCTTACACTCTTGTATAAGCTCGCTAAAGATGGGGTTTGTCAGAGAAATGTCACATTGATCTTATTGTGTAATACTCCTAAATGGTTTGAGAAAATTAATGGATTCCTGGCAACATTTTCTTGTTGGTAAAAGTGCAAGACATCAACCTAAGGTCTTTAATAAAGCAAACGCCTTAAAGAAAGGGCTCTATCAAGCGGTCCAGCTTGCTTGAAACCACAATACTGTATTCACTCAATACGAGTACCTTTAGTTATGATGGGTCGACTGAGAAAAACAATGGTACTGAAAATAATTTCAATTGTGATTTATACTTCTACTCAATAACCTATTTGTACAAGCACTGCTTGCGTAGTTATTGATGGCTTATATTAAGTTGCGATATTTGTGATTCCTTTTGATTCAACGTATTTATTAAAAACTTGATGACATCTCCAGGCATAGTATGAAGTGACAAAACCTGTCAAGTTCCAGTCAGCAAACAGAACAGTGCTACTGAAGATAGGTACGTGTACAATGATCAATGTTCTGTTTTTTCATAATTCCGAATAAAATGTGTTAACAATATGGGTTCAAATACATACATACGTAACATAGGTAGATTTTAGAATAATACATTCGGTTAAATGGATATTTGAAAAAATATTCTGACCCATCTTTTTTAACCTATCACTAGCTATTCTATGGCCACCGGTATAGCCGGTGTCGCATGTCTTTATTTGATTTTACTATTGCAACGACGGAATTATAGCTTTGACTTAGGGTTGTCAAACAGGGCTTTTAATTTATTTGCAGGGGACAAACAAAAGGTTGTGTTTTAGTTTGTAAAACAATACCTATAGTCGATTAATTATTACGTGTAAAGCTATTGTACCTCAGGTTTACACAAGATCATTTCTTGTCAGGTAATTACATTACCTTGGGTATTAAAAACATTAGAGTTATTTATTATTATTTTGAGGAAAAAAAACAGCATACAAAAGTAGTTACTTAAGCAATTCATATGTGTGTGCACGTAGTCGAACAGCAATATATGTGGATGAAATTAACTCAACTTGTGTTGTGAATGCAGACCAATCACAGCGCTGTTGTCAGAATCTTCAAATCGGTGATTGCGTTGAAATTTTCGAATATCGGATCGGAGAAAGATATTGAAGCAAAAAGGACTTTGAACAAAGGGTAGGTATCGTAAAATACTGATGGGAGCTTTTCTGAAGAGACAAAAATATCGACAGCTCGGCCGATTAGCAAGTTAAAGTGGCAGTGAATTGTTCACATTACCAAAATAACCAACAACCATGGAGTAATACGTGTTCTTAAGCAAAAACGAATCGATAATATTATAGGACACCTTCAGGCGAGGTGAGGTGATCTCCGCACGGTGGCAGATGGAAGTACCTTAAGGCAAGCCGAGAATTTTGCTTAGTGGCTTAAGTTTCGCGTAAAGGTATCGAGTAGTGAACTACTATAAGCTGATGATGACGACGAATAAAAAGGCCTTATTGACAACTCCTAAGCTAAATGAGCCGAATTAATTAGCTGTTCTTAAGAGAAAACTGGTGGTGATGGTGGTAGGATCTTGCGCTTGGTTCGTCTGGATTGCTGCCACCATCTTATCCT
Organism: Acleris emargana; assembly: GCA_927399475.2. Classification (NCBI taxonomy): domain Eukaryota; kingdom Metazoa; phylum Arthropoda; class Insecta; order Lepidoptera; family Tortricidae; genus Acleris; species Acleris emargana. The sequence goes on from OV656847.1 coordinate 6,550,983, forward strand.
TCGACCTACCACCAAGTAGCACAGTTCACATTGTTGTGTTCGAGTGTGGAGTTAAAGACAGCCGGTGAAATTACTATAGAATAGATGCATTCCATCTAAATTCTCAGGGTTGGCAACGCATTTGCGGTCTTATGATTGCAGTCTTAACATTGTAGTCCTGAGAATTCAAATGTCCATTATTTATTATTTATTTCATATATCATTCTACTTTACTACTCGATGATGAAAGTCAATGTCAATCTCAACTTGCTATCAAAATTACTAGAGGGCGCTGAAAAAGTACTAAATACATACTAGAGGGCGCTGATATCAATCGCCATATATTTTCTCGATGACGAGTATACGTTAACGTTACTTACTCAATTGAAAAATTCGTATTCGTAAGCAGTAGCTTGCCAGCTAATTACTTCGATGACGAGTTATAAAGCTAATAATATAGGAAAATGAGACCCTATAACCAATATTGCTTATTTCTCCAGTTAAACTTCAACATGATGTCATGAATAGTTTAGAACTGTTAATTGACTATTCAGTCTTAAAATAGCAATGAACTAGCCGAGCGATCTCGCTTGCTATAAATCCAGGCGGCGTGAGAATGAATCCTAGTTTAAACTGTGCTATGAATAAACATAGCGTGTTGTAGCTTACCGCGTTGTGTGATATGCATGAACATCAGCTGTAGCTTGTTGTAGTTTTAAAGCTTCTATGCAGGTAATTGGAATAGGCCTTTTTTTAGAGTGTCATTTTTTTAATAAACATTTTGGGATTGAAATGATAAAATTATAAATAGGTTGACTGACCTCGACAATCAAATCTTGAAAATTATACATACTAGATAATTACTAGTACGAAAAATGCTAAATGCGTTTTTTAGTTTTTGACATTTCAGTTGTTTTTTTTTTCGGAGCTTTGGCCTTCAACTTATTAGAAACACAGCTTTGCAAAAAAAATACTACGAAATAATAACTTTTTTGTACATACATACATACATAAACTCACGCCTTCATTCCCAGAGTGGAGTAGGCAGAGCTAAAGAATTACCAACAAGTCTTAAAACTTCTTGATAATTCTGTAACCACACTTTGCACAAGTAGGCTAAGATGTTTCCCAGTGTATTAGTGACAGGTGGCAAGCCCATCGCCTAACAGTACTGCAAGCCTTTATTCCCTTAGTCGCCTCTTACGACATCCACGGGAAGACATGGAGTGGCACTATTCCAACCATAAAACTAATATTAGTGTAATAGTATCCCAATTATTACTTTCCATTGAAATCCGTTTAGAGAAATAGACTACGGCTAATATTTTTTTTTATTATTAAATTTAAATAAAAAAAACTGGTTACAACAACACGGAATTGCAATTTCAACCTAATCTCAAGTGGGTAAGGGCCAAAAAGTTGGACCATAGTTAAGCGCAGTTAACCATACAATCAACGAAATCGAAAAAAGTTCCGTTATGCGACGACAAGTATCCCTACATGGCAAATTTTCGTGTCACAACGGAAAAAAGTTTCATAGAACATTTAATTGAGTGAGGTTAGCGTGGCCAGCTTTTCGGTCTTTACCAAAGTAGCAGAAGCTGAGTACAGAATGTGTCCTTTAATAGGCAAAACCATTCAATTTAATTAAAATTAATGCGTCAACGCCATTACCTTAAACGTATAAGTTTACAAATGCGTTTTGTCTCTACCATCCTCGCAGTAATTGCTCTACCGTTGCCATAGCAACCAAAATAGAAAATGCAATTTAAACCCTAAGTTAAAGTTAATAAGGTACAGGTAATCACTGTAGTATCTCTAAGGAACGTATATATGCGCGTGCGCAGCTTTCGCGTTGCGCGTGACCTTTCCGACGAGGTGCGTCTAAGCACAGACACAAGTAATATGAAGCGCCGATCAAGCAATTATAGACTCAAATGTCAACGACGTAAGCGCTTTGACGTGAGCCATAATAATTGTGTTCCGTTATAACTATGTTGTTTCGCGGCATTTTCAGATGTCAACGCGAAATATTAAACAGGATAATTGAATTTCCAAAATTCGATTGCTACTTACAAAAGTCATAAGGGGTATTGGAACATATTTTTGAGATTTTGCGTTCTCCCATATTGTTACACTTAGATATATTTATGTATTTATTTAATCTTTATTGCACAAGAGATCAATCTTAACATACAAGGGGCGAACTTAATGCCGTAAGGAATTCTCCACTAAATTATACTTCATGTTTATACATACATACATACATAAACTCACGCCTTCATTCCCAGAGTGGCAGAGCTAAAGAATTACCAATAAGTCTTAAAACTTCTTGATAATTCTGTACCCACATTTTGCACAAGTAGGCTTAGATGTTTCCCAGTGTATAGTGACAGGTGGCAAGCCCATCGCGTAAAATTACTACAAGCCTTTATTCCCTTCAAGATTATTTTACTCTAAAAATTACAATATCCGCGGTACTAAATGTAATAAATGGTTGGAAATAAGTTAAAGCAACGTAAACGCATATTTACGGAAGACGCGACTTATGTGCTCTGCGCGTGTTTGTTCCTTGTACATGGTTTGTCTTAGAGCAATGTCCGTTTGGACCATTGTTGGGATATTAATTATTAGTGTCTTGGAAATACATTGTTACCATGCAACTTGAAAAAAACCGATTCTATTTTTAAAGTTACCAAAAAAACATGAACTTTACAGCCAAGATAAAAAATTTGTTTAAGTTAGCTGAAATAAAAAAATGTCTTTTAATTTACCAAATTTCATAAAGATCGTATGAACTACACCCAAATTACATACATACATACATAAACTCACGCCTTTATTCCCAGAGTGGGGTAGGCAGAGCTACAGTATTACCAAAAACTCTAAGAAATTGTTGATAATTGTGTAACCACATTTTTCACAATTAGGCTATGATGTTTACCAGTGTATTTATTAGTGACAGGGTGCAAGCTCATCGCCTAAGGGTAAGGACAACGTCGTTCTGTTCGCAACGCCGAATCGAGCCAAGCCGAGCCGATCGACGTCGTTTTCGCTCTTATTGCATGGACATGGACATGGCAAAACTTTTTCTTACCGCCTCAAGCCTGTAGGTCTGGGGAGACCCTAACAGTACTACCAGCCTTTAACATCGAATAAGCACACAAACATACAAATGCCTTGGCTTTTAGACCTGTATTTTCTCGATCGAAAAGATCAAGAAACAATGATCAAGTGTCCACCGACATCGTGTTGGCAGATGTCAGTAACGGAGTAGCTCGCGATACCGATATTGGCAAGTGCGAGCGGGAATCGATTTTCGACGCTATTGATTTTCGTCCGATCGATCATGCTAACTGTTTCATTATATTTAGGGCGATCCGTTATCGGAATGTCCTTTACATCATGTTTTTGTGGTAATGATGTATCAGAAGTGTGACAAGTGTTGCACGTGTCAGAGCCAAAAAAAAAACGGTTTGCGGTCGGACCTCTTTTGGCGCAGTGTTTTTATTGACAGTGACATCTTGTAATTGGTTTATTAATATTTCGTTTAGTGATTAGATGGTTCTGTACGGTATCGAGGCCCACAAATGTTTTTAAAATCTAGATTGTGAATGACATATTCTGATTTGTTTTTATTGTAATAGGTACTCATGATTCGTCATATCGTAATCCACTAAGAAAGAAGACTATTTGAAATTAGAACAGAGGACTTAATATAGCACTTTGTGAGATACATCATTAAGACTGACGGAAGTTTTTTTTTTTAAATTACATCTTAACTGGTGGCGCTTTCAAACTTTTTCGTTACCCCGCATTAAACAGGATGGGCAAAAAAATTTGGAAATTAGGAAGAGTAAAAGCTAGTAAAAATACAAATATTCCAGCCCATCCGATATCATAAATTTATTTTAACTTCTTATATTTTATTTCAAAAGATACTCGATTTTATGAAAAATATTGAACACCAACAAATCTGCAAAATTCAAAATCTTACGTAACATATATATACACCCATACTTTGAGAGACACAAAAGCGATCTTATAAAGGTTGCTTTCTTTTTAAGCTACAAAAAAAAATACAGTTGGTTTTTATATTATTTGTAATAATTGTTATTTATACTTACGACATCAGTATATTCTGATCTCGTGTTGATCGACACAGTGTAAAAATTCGGAAGCCTATCGTAATGATTTTAACTGTGTAATGAAAAGTGTAGATAGGCTACGTTAAAAAAACTATGTGTAACCTTATCGAATTCAAATAAAAGCCCCTAATAAAAAAATGCTTGTTAACATGGCGCTTACATGGATGACATAGCTGTTTAAAAGTTCACTTAAAACATTAAGAAGTTTTAAGTTCTTTCTCTAGAGTGGCCACTTGTTATAAGTTGTGACCGCCCACGCCAACACGCGCAAATAAGCAAATGTTACCGACTTCAACTGTGCACTTCAGGGACTTATTTTGAATTTAAATAGTTAGGGATAACTTGAAAAGCTTAGAAATATTATAATACGTTGTAACGGATTCGCTGCGTCTCTTTGCTTAGATCTATCCCTCGTTATAACCGGTTTTAACCGGTTATTTTCATACAAAAACGGCCAATAACCGGTTAAATTGCATTCCCTACCTTGGACAGAGGGTATTATGGTCGTGTTTTTAGATCTGGAAAAGCGTAGATAAAACTTCTATCCCTTTATTACCAGTCTGGAATAGCACATAGGTTATTTTGTATCTCGGAAATTTAGGCAGTTCCCAAATGCATAAGTAAACGGATGAGTTAGTTATTACGGCAAATGTCAAATTAATAACAATGACCAAAGTTTATATTATTTTGGCTAAACGAAAGACAGACATTAGTGATTATATACTATTCCGCTGAGTGATGGCTAATGCCTAAAGGTATAATTCCAAACTAAGCGTACTGTAACCCTTTACACCCGAGCGATTCAGACAATGAATTTTTCAAGTACATTCAACTTACAAAAAAAAAAAAAATTGGAGGTCAAATTTTCTTATTTTTTTACACGGTTCATATTCAATTAGAAAAAACCCTCACAATCGTATCAGCTCGAGTGTAAAGGGGTAAGTTGATTACACTTTTGAGTGATTCTGTAAGTATTTATTATTATTATTACTTATTATATTATAACACACTAGCAGCAGGTCTTTGAGCTGATGCGTGTATATCACCTTGTTTTATGTCTTTGTTTTTTGTTTTACCGTTAAAGTTACATAACCACATACATACCTACATTAAATCACGCCTGTTTCCCTGAGGGGTAGGCAGAGACCACTTCTTTACACTTGCTACGATCTTGACAACTTTCTTTCGCTTTTTCAACATTCATACATCGAGTCATGCACGCACGTCGGTTTCGGGTACTTAGGATTCGGCCCTTTTCCAGTATTTCTCCGATTTGATTCGAAAAAGTACGCCTAGGGCGGCCCCTTCCGACCCTTCCCCTCACTTTCGATCTGTATATCTATTTCGTCAATCTTCTTTCATCCATCCTTTCCAAATGGCCGAAGGTTAAGGTTAAGTTAAAGTTAAGGTTTAAATAATAAACAATTTTAATGTATGCAGAGTTGCAGAGCATTGGTACGTTTTTTATTTGTACGTTTATTAATGTCTAAGCGTATCTTAAGTTTGTTTTAATTGATATAAATAAGTACTTACTGTAAAAATTAAAGTCATAGAAATGATTAATATGGATAAAATAATTATGATGACTGAAAATAATTCGTTTTAAATATTTCGTTCTGTGTCGGATGTTTCAAGGGCAGGCGAACTCTAGTCGCCAGCAACATTTGACATTTGCCGTAATGTCCGGAGTTAGATCCTAAATATGACCTTAACTTGAGGCTATGCTCGTACGAAAGCAGTTAGGTAGGTAATTAGTCACGCAATTTTATACGGCCATACCAACTACATCTAGCCGACCGAATTTCGCAAGCTAAATATTATTATTTTTTTGTATTTATTAGATAATTTTTAGGACTCCACACCTCAAAAAAAAAACGGAACCCCTATACGATCACTTTGTTATCCGTCTGTGTGTCTGTCCGTCCGTCTGTCGGTCTGTCAAGACCCTTTATCTCCGAAACGCGTAAAGGTATCAAGTTTGTAAATTAAAACCATACTTAAGTCTACAGTCCCTTGAAGCTGTGAATAAACTGAACTGCTGTGAAGAAGCTAAGTTAACATAAAAAAAAGATACGCCGTTTATGCCGCAACAAACGTATACGACACTCAAGGGAATCAAAATTTATAGGGTATTTTCCGTTGGCCTAGAAATATGTTTTTTTTTTTTTATAGCATGGGAAGGCAAACGAGCACACAGGCAAGTAATACCGTCTTATACTACCAATATAGGGAAAAATCTGAAACTATACATTTTTTATAAATCCCATAACAGGGTCTTTATGCAAGGAACGGCGGTCCAAATTATGAATCGAGTTAACCGTGTCATGTGCAGAACCCTCGGTGGGCGAATCCGACTCGCACTTATCCGGTTTTTTTTATTTACATGTATATCATAACTTCCCTACAATATGTTCCATAATATCAAGAAACCTGTATCTGTGGTTGTATTTTAATGGTAACATTAAAGTATTGCATGTCATTAAAGTATCGGTTATCGATGTGGTTGCATCTTACAGGTACATTAAGATACAGGGCAACTACAGATACAGGTTTCACATACTTTGTAGAAAACTCATGTTAAGCATGTAGATAAACTTATGTTTCGATGTTTTACCAAATCATAATTTGTAGTAATGGTTATGATATAGTTTGTCAAATGATGATTGGCTAAAAAGTCAGGATACCTAAATTTATGCATGCGACTGTACACATACTTAGGCATTATGCACCGTGCAATCACATAAACTACTATTAATTATTAAGTAGGCTGTAATCCACATGTAAATAATCAGTTTCAATATAAGCTTTGAAGATTGCATGCAAGTCACATATCGTCTATGGTGTATTTGTTTACTAAAAAATACTTTTTAAATTTAAATTTACTTTAATAATAGTTAGTTATTTCAGCAACAGTCTAGTGATTAAGACAACATTATCCTATGATTCTTCTTCTTCTTATAGTGCCTCTCCAACTAGTGAAGGTTGGCAGTCAGCTCCGCATATTTCTCTCGGTCTAATGCGAGGTTGAACAGCTCCGCTGCACTTGTGGCTCCAGTCCATTCCCGAATGTTTTGCAGCCACGATTTCTTTCTGACCCCAGCAGCTCTTCTTCTACTAACTTAGCCCAGCATTATTAATTGAAGGAGTTCGTATCTTGAGTGCCTAAGCACATGACTAGGGAATGCAAATAACCGGTTATAACCGGTTATAACTGGTTTTAACCGGTTATTTTCATACAAAAACTGTTAATAACCGGTTAAATTGCATTCCCTACACATGACCTAGATAAGCCACTTTTCTCCTTTTGATGGTCTGCATTAGTTCCCGTTTCCTAGAAACTCGACGCAGAACTTCAACATTGGTCACTCGGTCTGTCCAACTTATCTCCAAAATACGTCTATATGCCAACATTTCAAATGCTTAATTTTTAATCTTAAAATTATTAATTTAAAGCAACTCCGATAACGTATAGAAATACGTTATCGGAGTTGCTTTAAATTAATAATTAATGATTGTGGGCACGTAATGGAACTATCTTCATCAATCGTATTATAAGAGCCTTCATTATGTGATAAGTACTATTAAAAAGTAACAACGCTTACAATGCCAGCTTTCTTGAACTGTCATATTTTCAATCTTAATTGTTGTAATTCAATATATTTGTCACCTTTACTGCGTCCGAGATTTAACGATCGTTTAAAACAAATAGTACGAATATGTATGTATAGCATTCATAACTCCTTTAATGTAAAATCTACTTTGCACGTGTCCGTTTATACCGTGGATCCGTCAGCAGATATAGTTTCGCGAATTTCATGGGTGTGGATGGCGCCTAGACGTGTTTGCATGGCTCTGACGTCAAGGACCTACGCACGCTTATCATACACAATGTGCCTTTCATTGCGCCCTGCTTTATCATACAGTTCAAGCGATAGCTTTATGAGATTCTATCCTTAGCGTTACTAATTTTATAAATGCGAAAGTATGTTTGTTTGTGTTCACGGCGCATCGCCTGAACCGATTGAAGAGAATATTGATACTGAGATAAATTCATAGCGTGAGGACAGATAGGTTATGGAGTACTTTCTATCATTCACTTGTGGGAGGGCCTTATGCGGGGTCCGTCCGGGTTGGTACCACCATCTTATCCATTAACCTACCGCTAAGCAGCAGTGTTCGCTTTGTGTCATAAGACAGCCGGTGAAATTACTAGCATGGAGGCATTCCATCTTAGTCCTCAAGGTTGGCAGTGCATTTGCAGTCTTATGAATGCGAATGTCTACGGGTCACAGTTTCCACTTACCATCAGGTGGCCTGTGTGCTCGTTTGCCTTCCTATGCCATAAAATAATAAAATAATGGAAAATCGACATTCCACGAGGGTTCCGACATAAATAATGTTTGCGCGGACGTAGTAGCAAACAATAGCTAAGCTAGTAACACGATTCTTGCTCTTTTTATAATTTGGTTTTGTACTGTAACTTCTTCTATACAGTTTTGACCGTTATACAATTTGCTAGTCTGAATAAAAGTTACTTAAATATAAATAAATAAATATCAGGGGACTTGATAACTCGTACAGCTTAATCCATCATCTCAACGTCATACGAGCACTTCAAAAACGTGTGTAATAACTAATAAAACTATGCATTATCTTATCTAAGTAAATAATACAACTTACCGAAAAAATAATTTCTTAAAATATTAATATAAGTATTGAAATGCAATAATAATGAAACCATTGTAATTATTGCAGTTTCGTGCTCGCCATTTACCCGTAAATCTTTACATAGTATAAAACAAAGTCGCATCTAGATTCCTGTCGTCTGGTGTAACAGAAAACTATTTTTAATAGAATCGAAAGACAGAGACACTTTGAACTTATTGAAGAAATATTTGTTAAATAATGTAAGCAACATTACAATATCCAAAAGTTAATGTTTGTATCACTTTCAATATGTACCTTCTTGAAAAGGAAATATAATATGTAGGTACACGGCTTTATTATTAGTAATATGATATTCACTTAACCACTTAAGGTGATACAACTGATACCTTGTTCAAGCATGATTCCTGAGTCACTTATGGTTACGGATAAGTAGAAGTAATAGCAACCTGGGGATTCCCAAAGATACTGACTTAGATTATGAGAGATCCGTTCTAACGGTACTTAACCTTAGTACATATCTGTGTCATAATGTAAATCCATTACAATACCGTTATGTTACGTAAGTCGTAACGCAACGAAAGAACATTTGGCAAATATTTAAAAAACTAAGAAAGGATATGTTGGTTATCAACTCATGAAAATAAATAAAGAAAATAAAAAAAACACCATTAAGTAATTCGCTTTGACAATAAAACTTACGTGGGCGTTTTACGACTGTGTTTCTTCCATGCATTGAAAACATAATTACTCATTAAAGCACTACATCCAATGATAAACCATTGATACAACAGCGGTAATTTATTTAATATACCTTTGATATTATTTCACTCATATTATCTGCTAATAACGTCGATTAAATAAAATATATGGTTGTTTTGTCTTCGTAATGCCAAGAAACTTAATTGAAATACTCTTAAGCGTGTATAAAGACAATATTGGACCCGTGCACACCGTTTAAATAGCCTAAAACTAACTAAAACTAAATTGTATTGTATTGTATTGTTGTTGTGTTGTATTGTATTGTATTGTATTTTGAGACATAGTTTAGACGGCAGATTTAATCAGTGCTATTCGAGAATGTCAAGCTGACAATGTATAAGACTGCCTAAAATAAGAAGCGCCAGATTCAAATTAGCGCTGTCATGGCGCTGTCATTTAAACATGACAGCTGCTTATAGAATAGCAGTGTTTTAGCGACAACTAAATAAAATTAGGAAGTTTAGAGGCCACTGTAGAATCGGGTCCATTGCCTTCGTAAAACAAAGCCAAAACTGTAGCAGCTGAGCAAAGTTACATTTTACCCCGACCCCAAATAAGTTGGGGTAAGAGCAGAAGAATGATGATGATGATTGCCTTCGTTAATACCACCTGAAAACGCCTAAACAAACAAAATTCTCAAAGTAAACTTTTATTTTTACTGAATAAGGTTGTGACTTTTAAAGATTCCCCATGAGATACGACAAAACAAAATGACTACAACATATTTGTATAACCGCTGTCGACCGCAAGACGGCTAATACCATTTACTGGTAACGTTTAGAGAAATATTCATAGTAACAAGAATTGAGTTTCCCCTGCTATAATAGCTAGGCTAGCTAGGGCTTCTGAGAAGACTTTATTAAGTGTTTGTTTTTTAATTACGAGTATATCACCATGTAGGTTGTATCTGGAACATATTAAAGGTTATTACGTTTTATACGAACGAACGCTACTTTTTCTTTCCGTTGAAGGTCGATTTAAAAAAAACTTTTCTGTCTCGAGGACCAGAGGTTTAGTTTAAATCAGGCACGGAAGAGTTTTAAAAATGTGTGTGTAGAGGAAAACCATCATTTTATCGAATTGCACTTACTTCATCGATAGTATCATTTGATCGAATGTCATTTCATCGATCTCTATTTTCAGCTGAAACCAGGATATCTTAAACAATAATTACGTAGGTTAGATAAGGTTAGATATGGCACGTGAATAGGTACCAAAAAAACTTAGACAGAGGAGGTGAGAAACTCATTTCAATGGAATGACCATTCTGCGTAATATTGTATTATAGAAAGGTATTTTGATAAAATAATAGGTTCCCGTGTGTAGATAGAAAGTCACGGAGTCCAGCATAATTTTATCAATCAGTTTTTCTGTGTCACTTACGTAAACACGGTTTGTTAAAAATAAAACTTAAAAACATATTTATTTATCTATTTTTTCGCAGTACTGGTTATCGATCAAATATTTGGCGTAGAGCGCGTCGCACGCCACCAACTCTGTATTTATATTTGATGAAAACATATATCATATAAAAATCCCATTTCACATACGACCTTAATACTAAGTCTATAGGGTTTAATCTACTTCGCCATTAAAGTGCTAATATACTCTTGTAACTCGCAAGGCAGGTGTGTCTCGGTACGTCAGCGCCCGCGCAGTGACGCAAGCGAGGTGCGATAGACGGCTGCATTTTTTTTCTAGGAAAGCTGGGCGGAGGCTCGGCTTGTATCCGTGATACGGTTTATTTTTAAATGTAACGCTTAAATCTATGGATCCGTGACTTCCTTGGTTTGTTTGTAATGATTATTGACGTAGTTAGGAACAATTAGTCTTTATTCAATTGATCCTACTTCCTATGATATTAACAACTACCTTCGTAACCAACGAATCCATACTAAGGGGAAGATGGGGTGGCTTCGTACAAAGGGAGCATTCGTACAGTGGTCATATCTCGACTTTCCATCATGCTGAAGTGTTCATATTTATATGCGTGACTGCCGCTCATATGCATAGGCTACCCTCCAAAAGTGATGGCAGCGCAGCAGCATATTTCGCCAGAAATAATTAATATGTGTTTCCGCGACCCGAAAGTAATTTTTGGTTCTCCTTTGAATGCGTCTGTCTCTAATAAGTTTTACTTGAATTAGAAAAAATCTTTGTATACAGTTGGTAATTAGATGTTTGAGATTAATATGTGAACAATGGTTTTGCGATTACTTTAACGGTTATTTTCTATTTCGATTATTTTTCTGATCGTTTTGGTTGGGGTACCTTCGTACAGTCAAAATGTATGTAATTTTATACCGTACGAATAAGTTAAAAAATTGTATATCAAGAATAATTATAATTACAAAACCAGGTCAGTAAGATATGCCTAAAAGATGACTAAAACAGGTGAAATAGCTGAAAATCCAATGAATCCTGGGAAAAAACGAATAGTGTATGAAGGCACCCCACGTATGGGAAGCATTCGTACAATTCCCATTTTTTGGGAAATCCATTATATCTTGGCAAAGTTGCTTTGTATCACAACTGAAATACAAAATTATTATAGCCAAATAAGTGGATGATGAAGTAGCATTCATCTCATTATGAAATAGCAGTTAGTTTTTGTTTTACACGGCTTTGAGTAAAAAGTGTACGAATCCACCCCATCTTCCCCAACTTAATTAATATTATAAATGTGAAAGTTTTCGTGTTACAAGTAGGGTTGCCAACTATTTCTTGGGAAAATATAGTATTTTCAAGCCCAAGGTAGAAAAGTTATAGTACACTGAAAGAAAATATAGTATTAAGAGGAACTACATACTTTTAGAAAAGTGTGTAAATTACTTAATTGCATATAATGCACAATATTTACTATTTACTAACTTTCTGCCTGCTATGGGCAACTACCTGAGCTGAAACATGCTATTTCTCCACTCCAACTACATTGGTGCTTAAAAACTGGTTGAAACGGCCCACTCAAACTGCATAATTATGTATTATAATATAGAATGACCGAAATATAGTATTTTTGCGTACATACTATATATTTCTTGAGCAGTATATAACACAGAGTCAAAATATAGTACAATACTATATATTATAGTACGGTTGGCAACCCTAGTTACAAGCTGCAACGGCTTGATGGATTTGGATGAAATTTGAAAAGGAAATTTATCTCGGAATAATTAACACGAGATCCACGCAGATGAAGTCGCGGGCAGCAGCTAGTCTTTGTACATAAAAATCTCGTGTCACGGTGTTTGTGGTCGAACTCCTCCGAAATGGCTTGACCGATCAGCGGCGCCGGGCACGGACAGCTAGTAATATTATAAACTTTCTCTATTTGGTACGCTTTCACAGCCAAACTGCTAAACCGATTTCGATGTAATTGATGTGAATATAGCTTGAGCCCCAGGGACATTTTATTCCGGGAACTTGAACAGTTCCTGAGGGAAGAGCGATTAATGACTTTTACGCGGACGGAGTCGCGGGCAACAGCTTCATTTTTATAAATGTACAAGTTTGTGAGGATTTTATTATGTTTAACCTACAATTACGCTATGGCCAATGAGTTAGAATAAAGTTTAAATATATTGGACACTTTGACTTCCAAAATTTTGACAGTTCCCGTTGGTAATCGCTTGTCATAAACGGTTGGATGGATTTTGATGTAATTTAGCATACAATCCACGTCTTACACTTTCTCCGAGAAAATTTTATACCTAAGGAAATACGATGAACGAGTTCATTGCAGACAGTTGCAGGACCTAAAAAAACACCGCCTGTTATTGATAAATATTTTAGAAATAGACCATTTTCAAAAAAAAAACCTCTATTTTACATTGCAGTGACTTTGGTTATTGTTCTTACATACCTAAATAAACTCACGTCTTCATTCCCAGAGTAGGGTAGGCAGAGCTAAAGAATTACCAACAAGTCTTAAAACGTCTTGATAATTCTGTAACCACATTTTGCACAAGTAGGCTAAGATGTTTCCCAGTGTATTAGTGACAGGAGGCAAGCCCATCGCCTAATAGTACTACAAGCTTTTATTATTCTTATTAGCAAATATTTTACGACATTATTCCCGTTGACGTCTTATGTTTCTCAATTGTCAAACAAATATCAAAGACCAACTCACGAATATACTTTTCGAAAAAAAAGGATAAAAAGCTGATCTGGCTTGTCTCCTTATTTTTGCCTACTTTTAAGGCTTATTGCTTTCAGTTTCATTCAAGATCCCTTTGAAACCAGTAAATTAATTCAAAAGTTCTCTCAATAACATTGTGCACAAAAATATTATGAATGAAACCAGCAATTTCCTCTATGCCTTTCCATCCGCTTTCGTGATTAACATTGCTCAATGACAAATTAAGGTAAATATTACCAAATAACACTCTCATCCATTCACGTCATAAATAAGTGAAAATACAAATTAGGTAAATGCCTAAATGTCGTAAGGGAATACCTGAAAGTTGACTTTGTTATAACGAGTTTGTTTGTTTGTTATTGCTATCCCTTAAAAAATGATGACATACATTTTGTATAATTCAAAGTATTGGATGTAAGTACGTGACCTCTGTCATATGCGTCTTAATTAACGTGAGACGGTAAAGGGGAATAACTATGCATTTACACATTTAATCTTGTTATTTTTGCAGGAAATTATATGAGTAAGAACGCAAGAATCATACACACAAACAAAACTTTAGGATAAATACATTTCTAATACGTAAAAGTGTAAAACAAGAAGCTCTGAACTTATAACTAATTAAATAAATAGTAATCCGCATGACAAAAAAATATTTAACTTAACAAACAAGACATAAAAATAATTTGAAAATGCCTTGAGCCCTAATTAATTTAAAACTGGGGCTTTTGATATGTTACCTTTTTTTTTTATTCGGCCACCATTACTGTCCAGTTAATACGAGCTATAATACCTATGACCATACGATAACAAGTTAAAAAGAATATGGTTTTCCTGATTGGAATAGAGCTACTAACTGTAAGATAACAAAATGTGAAACCCATCAAAGTAGCAGCAGCATCCATGAGCAAGTGTGTCAAAAATACTAACTAAAATAGGTAGTAAATAAGTTCCACGGTTAGCGGAAAGTTAAAGCTCACCTTTACTTTGTCTAATGCATAAAGCACCAACGCGACTCAAAGAGAAAAAGGCACATCTACCATATAGCTTCTACTGCATACGCGACCTTATTACAGTACTCAAGAGCTAGAAAAACGGGTCACCATTCATATAAAATTGTACGTACAGTAACATGCTATCATTTTTCTTGAGTATAGATAAATAGTCCTATCTTCCGTAGCCATTAAAGGCAGTAAAGCTCTTTTAGCTTGAGCATGCGCTTGCGCAACGATGAAGATAGTGGCGTGGGCGCAGCGTCGGCGGCTAGCCGAGTTATGGAAAACGGTATTGTTACGTCATCAAGGATTCTGCGACAGGAAAATATAGGTATAGGATCAGTTGAGGGCTGCGGTTCTTGATTGTAATGGTTAAAACATACAAACATATGTAGGTACAAAAATGATTGTGAATGAAGACGACAGAAGACGGAAGGTTACAGTGTGTTTGTGTGGTTAAATGCCAATTGGGATTGATTTTATTTTTTAAATAACTCTAATTTGAAAACCATTTCGAGGAATAGGGTTTTAAAGCCGTTCTGCATTATCAAGTTTTTGAAATATTTATCTATTTCGCACATTTAAACAAAACTTTATTTGACCTTTGTTGACTTTCGTTTTTGGCTTGAAGCCCTCCTAGGTGTATCTTACGGGTTAGGCGACAGCTTGAAACAGTATGATTTATTACACTATTACATTCACTTTTTATGGAATGGAATGTTCTACTTTATTAGGAAATGCCAAACCAAATTAAAAATAATTATGTCATCCATAAAATGTATGCTAAATTAATAAAGATATTAAAACAAAACTATTGAGTCAAATACAAAATTAATAAAATTGGTCTCTTTAAATTACCTATACTTTCTAATTAGAATGTAAAAACCATGAGTTATTTTTTTTGGTCCATCACAATTGCGATTTCTTTCTAAAGTACAATTTTTGAAAGCCAGCGCTTTGGCCGACATATTCTTGGTCAAATGCATCATTGCCCAAATTTTCATTACCCAAAAAGCTATTTGTATTGGTTTTATACCATACCGCTGATAAAGTTAGTTAGGTTAGGTTGGACTTGTGACTAAGAATAAATAAGAACAACTGTAGTAGGAAATATGGAAAATGATACATTCAGCCAAAAATACTTTGGCCAATCGGAAGTCACCTAGGTTTGTCTGTTGTCAGATTTGTAAGGAACTTAATAGTGGTGAGGAAATGACAATATTTTAGTATCGACTCGACCTACATGTTCTGTCAAGTCTTAGTTATACTGTCACATACTATGTTTATGACCATCAGAAATGTCAC
This sequence comes from Acleris emargana, assembly GCA_927399475.2. Lineage (NCBI taxonomy): Eukaryota > Metazoa > Arthropoda > Insecta > Lepidoptera > Tortricidae > Acleris > Acleris emargana. The sequence continues at coordinate 6,566,975 of OV656847.1, forward strand.
ATTGTACTGGGTGAAATCTAAGTCGTAGTACAAATGATGACATCTGTTTTCTACCCACGAAAATGAACAACTTTCACTATGGGACCAACTCTGAAATCACGAAAAAATTATCAGCTGTTTCATAGAAAAGTTCAGTACGTACTCGACCAAAATGTATGAAGCAGCTGATTTTTTTTTCGTGATTTCAGAGTTGGTCCCATAGTGAAAGTCGTTAATATTCGTGGGTAGAACACAGAGGTGATCATTTGTACTGCGACTTAGATTTCACCCTGTATAAAGCTATAATAAATATTAAATTATTGAAATAAACGCAGTAAAAACAGTTAATCTCATTTAAGAACTAGTAAACTAAGGTACAGGTGCAATTAAAACTTAAAATTAAACTTATTTAAATTAAAATTAAACTAAGCTACTCAAATTAAAATCACAGTAAGCTACTCAAATATTAAAGATGTAAATAATAATCAGCACTATAAAAAGAACACCCCCTCTAGCAGGTCCGCTCGCGTATGGTCCCTATGACACTGGCTGCATTACCTCTCTGGATAGCTAGCCCAATCTTTTGGGAGAGGTAAGCACCAGCTCCGGAGGTGCCCATGAGCCAGGATGACAGAGCCAGTTAATTATATTTAGAATCTCAAGGCCTAAACTCTTTTTAATATCGATACGATCAGCACTATCCATACTTTAGCAACATTAATGCAACGAAGTAGATATTTTGCTATAGACCCCATTTGAGATGTCAGGAATAATTTAATGTACTGGAATGGAACTCCCCCCCCCCCCCCCCCCCCGCGTAGGTAGCGCTTAGGCAGTATTCGCTTTTAGATATAGAAAGCATATTAATAAAAGCGAAAGTAAGTAAATGCTTATTTAACTCGTAGATACAAGGCACATAAAAGCTGAAATGACATATCTAAGAATTATCTTACTAGGTCGCTAAGAAATGCTATTCAATTCAATAGTAGGATGATTAAATGGCTTGTTGCTACTGTACTTCTGAATTTACGCCTGAACGCTTTATGGCTATAAGCTCCGCTGTAAATTTACACGAAGCGGTTGCAACGCGGCGTTTAAGCTGCTTGTCTGTTTTTACAAATTTCAGACAAGAGGTTTTATTAATTATATCTTTATTTAATAATTTATAGAACTAGCTCTTATAATTACTAATGTAAAAGAAAGATACATATTGCCTTGAATCATTGCGGTTACTACTGCTCCTGTTACGACTTTGTGTGGTATCATTTAAAACTAGGTATATCAAGGTGCATAGAGGCGCGGCGCGGCGCCTGCGTGTGTCGCCGCTGAGTAATTGTAGACGGCGACGTCAGCGACAGTCGCAACATTCGCGACTATCGCGGACCAGGATCGGCGAAAGTTGATATTTATCCTACTGCATTCTAGGATAGTATCAAAAAAACAGTATAATAATCAGTTACATGGTGACCATCTCCAACATGAAGGTTAGTGATAACAACGGGTAACAAACATGCATGCTTTCCTCACGTTACACTTTAATTAAAAGACACGTAAAACGTTACGCCTCAGTGGTTCTGTAAAATGTTCAATTTTGTTCTAGCCAATGGGGTAGAAGAGTTCTTGAGTGGCGTCCGCATATCAGAAGACGCATCATGGGTAGATCTCCAACAAGGCGGACCAACGACAAGGCCAAGGTAGGTGGAGTAACCGAGGGATGCAAGCCGCGCTGGGCCGGTTTTAGTGGCTAACCTTGGGGGAGGCCATGTCCAGCAGTAGATGTATTTTACCGGAAATATTGAAGCGTTGGCCGTTGATGGCCGATGGGGCCAGAAGGTTCTTGAGTAGCGTCCGCGGACCGGAAGACGCGCTGTAGTTAGGCCTCCAACAAGATGGAGTGACGACCTTGTAAGGATCGCGGGAACGCGGTGGATGCAAAAAGCACAAGACCGGTCTGAGTGGAGAGCCTTGGGGGAGGCCTATGTCCAGCAGTGGACGTCTTTCGGCTGACATGATGATGATGATTGAAGCGTTTAAACGCCGCGTTTGGCCCGCCGGGCTGCGCAGGCGGCGGCGTGGGTCGCGCAGTAGCGCCGCGCGTCCATCAGCCGCTGAGTAATTGCAGACGGCGACAGTCGCAGCACTCGCGACCATTGCGGGCGGGGATCGCCGAGAGATGATACTACCTCACCTTGTCTCTGTTTGACTTTATGGATGAATTATAGATGTTTTGTGTCTATTACTAACGAAAGAAAGAAATAAAGTTTTTTTTTTATTGATAACACACCTCCACCAACATAATAACATACTTAACCAAATAAAGCTTAACCTACCAATTATACCTCGTGTGTTCATAAGTTTTGAGACGAAATAAATATTACATAAAAATTTAAAGAATAAAGCTATATTTATAAAATTTACAGATAATGATAATTAGACATTAACCAACAACCACAAGCAATTACTATTCAAAATGCCCACCCCTATTTTTAATACAAGCTTTTAGACGTTCCGGCCAGTCATCGATCGCGGCACGAATCTTCTCCAGCGGGATATCCTTCGCTGCTTTGATGAGGGCTCGCTTTAAAGAATCTAAGTTTGGGTGGGACTTTTGGCAGGCCCTGAGTTCCAATTCAGTCCACAAAGAATAGTCCAGTGGATTGAGATCAGGGCTGGAGGAAGGCCATTCTTCCGCCGCGATGAAGCCCGGCAAATTTTCCCTTAACCAAGCTTGAGTCGTTTTAGCCTTATGGGCGGGTGCTGAGTCTTGCTGGAAAATCCATTCTTTGTTGTGAAATAAACTATTAGATAGGGGTTTCACTACAGTATCTAAAATGTCACTTTGATAATTTTTTGCTTTAACCTTGACACCTTGTTGGCAAAAATGGAGCGGAGTGACACCTTCGTACGAAACCCCCCACCATACCATCACACTCGCCGGATGATGAGCACGCGAGACATTTCGTGCTGTAGCAGGAACATCTGTGCTGCTTTTGGCATAAACTTTATTATTTTGCCGGTTAAACTTTTCTTCAACCGTAAAGATTTTTTCGTCGGTGAAGAGTATCTTTTTCGCATCGTGTCTCTTGAGCAGCATCGGACAACGTTCGCGACGTAATTTACGAAGGCGATCATTTAGAAAATGAACTTTTCTACGGCTGTAAGCCTTTACTTTGAGATCATATTTCAATATTCTGTTGACTGAAATACGCGAAATTTAAGTCTGCAGAGCGAGTTTTTTCTGGGTGCGACATTGATTTCGGCGAAGTCGCTCTCTGATTATTTTGATGTTTGCAGCCGTCCTTACGGACCGCGGGCGACCACTCCTATGGCGATCTTTCAAAGAATCAGTTTCCTTGTACCGTTTAATGGTGTAATATACGAAGTTGCGGCTTACCCCAAAACATTTTATGTCACGGAATATCTCCATTGGTTTTTTCCCCGCCATATGTAGTGAAATGACAGTCGCACGCAATTCTTTCGTTCCCTCCATCACGAGAAAAACAAGAGAAATGAATTTTAAAAACATACCAATAGCACACTAACATTCCAAATTCAAAATTGAAAAAATAATAAAATAGGTGCCAGTATTATTTTCTTTATTTATTAAGTATAAAGTTTCGTCTCAAAACTTATGAACACACGAGGTATTAGTGGAATGTGACACCAATAAGGGTCCCACTCAGCATGTGTTGCAGCACTCGGTCCTACAACGCTGGTTTTCTGGGGATCCCTTTGTGATTCACACGCGACGACAAGTGACAGTTTGGACACCATGACAAGAAATTAAATTCACAAATACCGAGCTTATATGTGCTGATGGCCGATGGGGTCAGAAGGTTCATGAGTGTCGTCCGCGGACCGGGACACGAGCTTTGGGTAGGCCTCCAACAAGATGGAGTGACGACCTTGTAAAGATCGCGGGAAAGCGGTGGATGCGAAAAGCACAAGACCGGTCTTAGTGGAGAGCCTTGGGGGGGGCCTATGTCCAGCAGTGGACGTCTTTCGGCTGACATGATGATGATGATGTGTTGTGCTGTATTTACATGAATCCATTATGTAATGGTCCTCCCCAATGGTAGAACCCGAGTATAATGCAGTGAACATGGAACTCTAATGGTATTAAACGGCAAAAGTCCACGATGTAAGTAAATTAACTTTCGCAGAAACTGTATTAAAATAGGAATCGATTTTTCAATAGATGTTTTTATTGAACCTCATTATCGTAATCTTTGATCTTGTTGAAAGGAGCATATGGTTTATAAATAAATAAATAAATAAATAAATAAATATCAGGGGACAATGTCACACCAATTGAACTAGTCCCAATTTAAGCTCTAGGCTTGTATTATGGGTACTAGACAACGATATAAATACTTATATAGAGAAATATATACTTAAATACATAGTAAACATCCATGACTCAGGAACAAATATTCGCGCTCATCACACAAATATCTGCCCTTACCGGGATTTGAACCCAGGACCGCTAGCTTCGTAGGCAGGGTCACTACCAACTAGGCCAGCGCGTCGTCAAAGTCGTTATAAAGTCCGAGTAAAGAGATTTACCCACTTTCGGACCTTATTACAATGCAATTTGACCGAGATTGAACTTTTACCTTCTAGCGGCATTTACGTCATCGAGAAAATTTGATGGCGATTGCAATTGGCGTTGACTTTCGTATCGTTATCGAGTAGTGAAGGCGAATTACGGTAATATAAGGAAACTTTAGTCTGTCTTACTTTAGGGGTTCGTACTACGTAGAGAGACAACGCAAATAGTTAAAGCGATACAAAAACGTAATTTTTCATTACTATGATAGTTCTAGAGCCATTCAAATGTAGATACAATACAATACAATACAATACAAATACTCTTTATTGAACACCAAAAAAACAAAACATGGAACAGTACATTTTAACTATAGGTATACAACAGGCGGTCTTACCGCTAAATAACTTCTTCCAGACAACCTTGGACAGATAAATAATAAAAACACAAAAATACATGGCAGGCGGTGTGAACTAAATTTAGGTGTAGATGTGTATTTAATAACTATTAAAAAAAAAAAAAACTTGCTATGTCACACCTTTGTAACATCAACACAGTACCAACCCCTCCGTGTACACATTTTAGTATCGAGTTATAGTCCATTCATCGTCGCGAACAAATCGAAAGCACGAACCGTACGCTTCCCCTTCATTCAATAACTGCGAATTGACTATGTAGGAATATTCACTTTGTTACCGCGCATTGTACATTGTCAAGGGACATTCAAAATAAATAGGATTCGAGAAACTATATGAAACCGCTTTGACTTTGTTATGCTTTTGTTTTTATGGTATTAAAGTTTCATGGATAAAAGGGAATAAGTTTGCAGTTCATGATTTATTTACAAGTCTTGCAATCTCGTCTACTTAGAACGTTGTTTATCGTTGCTTCCTCCCAAACTATCAACGTTTTTACAATACACTAGCGGACCCGACCGACGTGGTCCTGCATGATATCTGCCATGCAGGACAACACCATCTGCCGGGTATATTTGTGAATCTAAACCATCCTCAAATCCACTTGAACACACACAAAAAAAATAATTAAATCGGTTCAGCCGTTTAGGCGGAGTTCACTGTCAACACACGGACAGAAAAATTATATATATGAATAAGAAAGATATTGAGATGGGCCTTGTGAGCCATTTCGACCATTGCTGATCTTTACAATACATACATACATACATAACTTCACGCCTGTCTCCCAATGGGGTAGGCAGAGACTATGGAACGCCAGGTGCACCGATCTAAACATACAACTTTCATTTCCTCACAATGTTTTTACTATGTATGTACTTAACATGTTTTTATTACATGGAAGGCATGAAATGATATAGATATTTACAATTTTATAACTGCTATCCTAAGACCGCAAATGCATTGCCATCCCTGAGGACTACGATGGAATGCCTGTATGCTAGTTTCATCAATTGTGTTATCCCTACACCCGAACACAACAACGCGAGCACTGCTGCTCGGCTGTAGGTTAAAGGATACGATGGTGAGATCCCGACTGACCTTGCACAAGGTCCTATCACCCCTAAAACAGTGACCCAGTGATAATGGCATTATTTGACGCAATAATAAAAATAAAAATCCGGGCAAGAGCATGTCTGCCCATGCTCAGTGTAGGGTGCCGAAGCCGTTACTTCACAAATACTACCTTAAAAAACAACAAGTATGTACTAATTCTCTATTTAAAGTTATTTGGTGCTGTCGTCGTAGGCGACTTTAGTAGGTATGAACACATTAGTTACCTGCATCTCAGGAACCAATCATGTCTACTTAGCCGTGATAGTTTTCCTTTAAAATTCGTTTTATGCGCTTTTGTTGAAGAAATTTTTGCCTGTGTGGTCACCGGGTTAGAATAGTGCCACTCCATGTCTTCTCGTGGATGTCGTAAGAGGCGACTAAGGGAATAATAAAGGCTTCTAGTACTCTTAGGCGATGGGCTTGCAACCTGTCACTAATACACTGGTAAACATCTTAACCTGATTGTGCAAAACGTGGTTACAGAATTATCAACAACTTATTTAAGAGTGCTTGGTAATTCTGTAGCTCTGCCTAGCCCACTCTGGGAATGAAGGCGTGAGTTTATGTATGTATGTTGAAGAAATTTTTAGGTTTTTATTATTAGTTTTGGCTGTAGGGGGGGACACTTAATTCTTACAAAAAACAGTGCTTTAAAGCTTAATATTTCATAAACGGACCCCTTAATCGAAAACTTGTTTCCGCAAACGAGCAATATTTTATTATAACACTTTTTTGACGTGACTAATATGTATATTTATGCCAAATTACAGCTTTCTAGTACCAAGAGTCTCTGAGCTAGGCTGCGGACGGACATGGCGAATCTATAAGGGTTCCTATATTATAGTTTGACTACGGAACCCTAAAAACAAATCAAAACCGAACCAAAAACACAAAGTTTATTTCAATAATACTTGTCAGGATATTACCGCTACCGCTAAGTGTAGGAAGTGTAACAAGTAAGTGCGTGGATTTATTACTAGTCACTTACACCCATGCAGCGACAGTCGCTTATATAAGAAGGCTGTAAGTACATATGAACTTGATACTCTTATACTGCCGTGTTCTTTTGAACGGCGGTGCAGCCAAAAACGTCGCTGCAGTAAACAACTGGACAGAGCATGACGTAAGGTCCGTACACGCTGAAATATCCTGCTGTAATAAATTATTCATTGGTACCTAATAGCTTACTAACCTATGTGTGTTGAAAGGGAAACTGTTTTTCTCCTGTCATAAACAGTCTTAAGGTCGTATAAACCGCAAAGGAATGCGAGACATCTGAAATAAACCTTGGAAAAAAAACTCGTAATAGTATCGCGTTACTTTATAGTTTAATTTCATAATCACTAAAGTAAATTAGTATTTTAATTTAAAACTTAATACGTAAAACAATGCATTGCCTACTTGCATGCCCTCTATTCTATGACGTTAAACAATATTGGTTTTGACGTGTTATGGTATTGTTTTTAACACGGCCGTCATTCCGGTCAAGTAAATGATAGCTATCAAAACGTTGACGATTTTTGTACTTATGTCTACTCGTTGCCACTCAATCGCCCAAAGGTTCGTTGGAAGAGATCCCTTAAAAGGACAAGTTCGCCTTTGTGTATTCCTATTCTATAAATATTTTTTATTTATTTATGTGTTTTGTACAATAAAGTGTTTCTAATACATTCATATAATATACAACAGACCAAAAGCAAAATTGTTTGTCGTCGTCGAATAGAGGCCCAGAACAACCTAAAATAAGCGATTTGACGTAATATGGTTAACCCGCAGGAAGGAAAGATATTGTTGACCAAACAGGGTGGGTCACAGTTATGGGTCACAGTTTCCACTTACCATCAGGTGGCCTATGTGCTCGATTGCCTTCCTATGATATAAAAAAAAAAAAAAAAAACGCTAAATAATATGTTTTAACTTAGCCTATTCTTTTGTTAGTTGAAATGACAATTAAAATACCAAACCCAAATCATAATCCTAACAATTCCTATATAATCACGACATTAAAGTCATTAATTGCATAGTTAAATTAATATCAACTTATACTTAACACTAAACACATAAATACGGTAACATTTCTAATGGCAACTTGTAGGTGGTAGGTGGCCAGTTATGTCTTGTTTTATCCTTCATAATAAATAGTAAGTGTCACCGTGGTTTACGCCTAGGATGAGATATAAATCTGCCGAAGAGTGATTGGTTACGCTGCAACTTTATGGCTTATACATGTAATGTAGATGAAAATACAATTGATACAAAATGGGGACACTTCAGGATAAAACATAAGAGTATTTATTGTCGGTGTCTTAATCGAGAAGAACCAAGGTTTATGATTATCAAAACTTACTTACACGGAAAATTATACACGGAAAAAGTGTATTGCTTTTGGTATGGTATCGTATTGTTGACGTTATTGACTTGACAGTAATGCTGGCCGAATTGAAAACAATACCGTAACATAGCAAATGCTATATTGTTTTACCAAGTAGAATAATGCGCAATTCACACAGCGGGCGGGCGCGGGTCGAGCGCCGAGTGGGTCAGAAGGTAACCTATCACAAACGCGTAAATTTTTTGACCGAAAACGTTTCGTTTTTTATCGTTTCTCCGATGGCACGATTCGTCAATTTTTTATTTCACCATTTGACTTTAAGTAAATGGTTCGTTAGTCCAAGCAACTTTTCTCCTTGTAGTCACGTGCCCTATGTATTGTTACGTATTTTATTTCAAAGCCCATTTTTCATTACACCAATGCTTTGTAGCATTGGTGTAATGAAAAATGGGCTAGCCTGTGGATCGTTTTGTATTTTGTTTCTTAACCCATTTTTCACTTCATCAATGTTACATATAGATTTCGCTACGTTACGTCAAATATTCATTTCGGCCAAAAAATCTTGCTTGTAATTAGTTTCAACTATCTACAAAATGCAACGAGCAAGACGAGTCAGGGCAGAACCGACTCAGATAGGTTAGGTTAGAAGGTTTTTTTCTGCCCCGAAAAACGAATAAACAGAGCCGTAATATTGGGCAAAGGATACTAAGGTAAAATCAGAAATAGGAAAAAGACAAATAGACAAAGCATTACATTGGACAACTGTTGATACGCCGAAACCAGTAATGAGGTATAGATAGTTTGTCAAATCGTTAAAAAACCAAAATAAGTAATGAATAAATAAAACTATTCGAAATGATCATTCGGCCAAACGTAAAAAAACCCAAACCATAATTGACGAAAAGTATTTGTCGAACCAAAATTCGGTCAAACATTTTTCGAAGTTGTGATAGGTAACCGGGTCAGAAGTTCGGCGGGTGTTTTAACATGGAGTTATATGGAAGCCATGGAGCCATGGAGTTAATTAATGAAGATCGCGGGAACGCGGTGGATGCGAAAAGCACAAGACCGGTCCGAGTGGAGAGCCTTGGGGAAGGCCTATGTCCAGCGGTGGACGTTTTTCGGCTGACATGATGATGATGATGATGATGATGATGATATATGGAAGCATTCACACACGCAGTGAGACCGCGGGTGTGGCGGGTCTGTCGCGGGCGTCCTTGGTCGTAATAACACGCATTCTTCGATATACATTCTCACAGAGCGTTGTTAATTCTACTCTGTATACTCGCCATTAACATTCGACCCCGAATGGCCGCCAGCGATCACCCGCGCACCGGGCGGGGCCCGCCGCAGTTTGGCGCTATGTGTAAATACGATAATCCGCGCGGCTCCCGCGATGAAAACAACACGCTCGGCGAACGACCCGCTCCCGCTCTTGGTGTGAAAACTACCAATATTTAATGAACAAATACAGTGTTAACCCACAGAAATCACCTAAAGTTGAAGCATAATTTAACAAAACGTAACATTATATTACATTTCGCAACAAACTCCAATTCGCAAAGGTAACCGTATTGACAATTGCAGTAGCGGGTCTGAATCATTGGCTGTCAATCCCTGAACATGACGACGCATTGTCAATCTTTCACGTCGTGACTTCATTATTGAGGTATGTGTCGATGACGTATGCAATGACCGAGGCAATATTGTCATTGGTTATTTATTGAGATGAAGTTACAGGAAGCTGTGATGGCTGTCGATTTCCTTGTGCAGTACTGATTTTTTGGTTCTTCTTTTTTACAGGTTGTACAAACTGTTTTCTTGAAGAAGGTTTTCTTTTTCGGCTATAAATTTATCTCTCTGTTACTTTAATGACATGAGTAGTTAAAACAAACGAAAGTTTTATTTCAAAGTTTTTAAAGAGTGAGATGTGAGAAATGTTTCGTTTTCTCTAATATCATTAATCCCTGCGTGAAGCTGTGTGCTGCTATCATATTTCGTATCTTTAAAGTTTCAGGTACAAGTATTATCATAATGGGATAGTAGAGAATAGTGAAAGGGGGGGGAAATTGAGAGTCAAAGAGTCTCACTAATTTTACTTCGACATTTTGCTACAATCAACCACTATAGTTATACTATCCAATGCAATGGCTATATTAGTAATTTGCGACATTTGAACACTTTAATATGTTTTTTTTAGTTCCTAGCTTCTTAGCAAGCTAACATATGCAATTTAAATAAAAACCCTTGTTTTGTATACAAACTATAAATGTGGTAGTAGGAAATACTAACATTTTACGAAAGTCAATTAGACATACACACATACTGCAGATATGTCGACGTTCGTCAGATGCATAATTATGCAAGCGTACCTATTGCAATCCAACTTAATGTCTCCATTTTCTATCCGGATCGCTTTCAAAATGAACTACAGCACGCCTCCTTACAGCGTTGAATGAGAAGTAATCGGCAAAATAACTGCCAGTAACTACAGCTTTTAACTACGACCACCAGCGTAACAAGATATTGTTAAATAAGGAGAACTGAAAGTGTATAGAGGTCTTCATGTTTGGTCAGAAAGTACTTAGTTAAATTTTATTAACATTATAAACGATCTACTCTGATGGTTCGCGCTATGTAAACTTTCTGTAATGTCTCATCCAATTTGGCTGTTACTTAAACTACACTTAGGGACAAAAAAAACGGGTCAGAGTGCGTTTTTCATACAAACGAGGCTATTTTGAAGCCTTGGTTCCTTGCCAGGGGTTGTTTTGAGTGAGGTTTAATGGTGGATACTCCGAGGTCCAGTACAGGAGGTCAAATGTTCTTAAGATACCTAACTTATCGCACAATCAGTTAACACCACAGCGAGAGATTTTGGGTCAGCATTTGGATTTTCTTAAATTGTATTGCCATTTTAGATGTTTTTCTGAACATGATCAATTCCGGCGTTAGCCGCAGTTTCAATCAGTTGGGTATCCTAGGCACTCTAGAAGTCCTGTATCGATGATCGGTGATTCCATCATCAGATTTCACTAAAAGCATCCCCAACCAAGGCTTCGAAATAGCTTCTTTAGTATGAAAAACCCACTCTGGCCCGTGTTTTTGTCCCTGAGTGTACAGTCAGCGTCAAAAGTAACTGATCACTTAAATACCTTGTCGGTTTACTGTCACATAAGCAATGTCAAACAAGATAGTCTAATGTGTTAATGAGATAAAGTACAAAAGTAGCTTGAAGTGACCAGTTACTTTTGACGGTGACTGTACTACTTAATGGGGATTATTCATGTAATTTTTCACAGCTTCATGAAAATCTAATTCATGTAACTAACAGTTGGGAAAAATCATTTTTTGAATAGCTATTAAAATAACCAACATTAAACCAACAAACATTTGTTCCTATCTTTTTCTAGTAAAACAGATTTTAACATGGACTTTACATGGCGGACCTTTTATATGACGTCTCAGTGCAGATCTCTCTGTCTAATCGTTGTCTAATTAGCAGTTCAAAATGCTTGTATCATCCATATTTCATTGTTGATTTTAACCCGCCAAACTTAAAAATGTACCATCTGACGAAGCATTTAAACATCAGCTGAGAAACCCTTTATTGGATAATCCGTTATACTCCGTTGACGAATATATGGAACTTAAATTATAAAATTATTATTGTTTGTTTGACCTTTATTACTTTTTGTATATTGACGTCGGAAACTGACCATTTATTAGTTATTAGTTGTTTATTAATGTTGCCTTTGATTATTTATGTGTTTTTTTGTATTATTATTTTATTATTTGTATTAATGTTGACAATATCAATGTAATTTCATATTTTTTGACATGCAATGCAATCTATATTGTAACATTACATTGATGAATAAATAAACTAAACTAAACTAATTTTAATTTCACTTTTGATGATCTTTATTACGTATTTATATTTTGTTGAGAAATGCGATTTAAAAAATCCATGCATATTCCCTATTAGAGGTAGAAGGACCTTGTGCAGGGTCCGTCGAAGTCGCTCCCACCATCATACCCTTAATCTGCCGCCAAACAGCAGTATTCGCATTGTTGTGTTCTAGTATGAACTAAGACAACCAGTGAAATGACTAGAATAGAGGCATTCCATCTAAAGGTTAGCGCAGACATAACCGCTCGGCAGTCAATCGGCTCAAAGTGAGACATTGCAAAGTGAGCTATGACTTGTATTATCATCACGATACACATTCAAAAATTAAAGTTTTAACAACAGCCGGGAGCGGGCCTCGCGTCGTCCACTAAAAAATGTATCGTACTAACACAAATCAATGCTCACTTTTCAATGTCTCAATTTGAGCTGATCCAGTTCCGAGTGGTTATGTTTGCACCAACCTTTAGTCCTCAGGGTTGGCAACACATTTGCAGTATCACTATCACTACATAGTATAAAACAAAGTCGCTTGCGCTGTCTGTCCCTATGTATGCTTAAATCTTTAAAACTACGCAACGGATTTTGATGCGGTTTTTTTTAATAGATAGAGTGATTCTTAAGGAAGGTTTATATGTATAATACATTCCACGCGGGCGAAGCCGCGGGCGGGTCGCTAGTATATTATAATATAGTATATTGGAAATATCTATGGACTTCAGAGTCTACGACGAGTAAAGTCAGGTGACCTTTGTGCTGGTTTCATTTCTTCAAGTGATCAAAAAACTTAATTATGGGTTAATACTTAACATGGAGGCATTCCATCCTCGTCCGCAGGGTTGGCAACAATTGCCGTCTTAGGATTGCAGTCTTAAGATTGTATTTGAGAATGTTTATAGGTCACAGATCCCACTTACCATCAGGTGGCCTATGTGCTTGCTTGCTTAATCCACGCCACAATAACAAATAACATTTTTTTTTTTTAATCTTCCGCATTTTGCTTCGAAACATAGAAACACATACAAAGTTTGTTAGTTACATGGCCTATCATAGTTAAACCTATATAAGTCCATGGCCATATCTTTCAAGGCCGTATACCTAAATAGTAAATCGATGTGTCAATGACCGTAGGCGCAGATTTGTGACGTACATTCATTTATCATAACTTCTAAAACCGACTGAATGCTGACAGCCCCCAATCACAATTTGCACTCTGCTCCATGCAAATTAGAGTCGTAATTAGGTTAACAAATTATAAGCACTTAGTCAGTATTTTCTGATGTGGTGGCGTTTAATATCCTATACTCATGAATCATATAAGAAGCGATATTGCCCAACCTTGGCTACGTGATGATGTCAAGTATGACTTACATAACTCTACCTAATCTATGAGTAATACCGTTACCACTGACAGTTCTAAGTTAATAAGAAATCACCGCTTATTTCTTAGAACAGAAAAGTATTAGGTGTATCAATAATTATTAATTATGTTCTTTTCTAAAGACAGGGTAAAGCTTGTCGACAAACTGGCCTTGGTGACGTTTGATCTTAATCACTCCATAGACAATTCAAGCACTTTCATTTTCATCAAAACGGAAGAGCTTTTTTTTAGGTACGGGGTGGATCGAACGTTGTTACTGAAAACGCATTGTTAAATACTGGTATGGTTCTAACTATATTGTATTTTTATGTAGGTAATAACATTAAGAAATACCTTTTACAGACAGTATATATGTTTGTTTTTGTAAACCCATTTATTCTCATTATTTTCGGATTTTCCTGTTTCGCGCGAAAAAGGTAAAGTAACAATTTAGTACAAATAAAACGTGCCAGTACAATTAACATAGTACCGTCATTCAAACTTAAAATTTTCCAAATGGCGATGAAATTCCTAGCTGAGCTAGGTTTTTTAGGGACATTTTTGGTGAAACATAATTTATACGCTTAATAATTCGTTCAAAAGAGAGAATTGAAAAAAAAAAAACACTTGAAATTACATAGCTGAATTATAAATTCTGCTAAAAAAAGGATGGTAAAGTAATCAATCAGCCTTTTGGAAACTGGCAGTTTGCAATTGCGGTATAGAGTTTTAAAAATAAAAAAATGATAGTAACGATGAAAAAAGGCGGGCATTCGAACAAACTGTCAAGAGAGGAAAAGCGGTAATCATATTTAATTGAACGTTTAAATAATATTTAATTATGATTTAGCTACTTTATATCTATATTACAATACTGTAGTCACATTTGACAACGGGTTGGCCTAGTTGGAAGTGAAATCCCGGTAAGGGCAGATATTTGTGTGATGAGACTGATGAGGGCGAATATTTATTCCATGTTCATGGATGTTTTCTATGTATTTTATATATCTCTATGTATAAGTATTACATAGTACAAACCTGGAGATTCGTTTGGGACTATGTCAATCGATGTGACACTGTCTCCTGATATTTATTATTATTATTTATGAGGAATAGTATTTAAAGTTTATTTTATAATCGAAAAATATACAAGTCACGGAGTTTCAAATGATACATAACTCATTTGCCCATTGAATCACATCATGACGGGTTTTTGACGTCATAGATAACTTATGTCAATAATTGATGACGAAATCACGTCTGATTATATTATGATGTCATTGAGGTAGTAAAATAATTTCAGTCACCGTGTTATCTGTTGAGTCACATGCCCAAACAAGGTCCTAACTGAAACTCGAAGCGATTTCGCCAATGTGTCGTTTTTACCCGAGAGTAAATTGCATTTCGCTTTGTAACATGACTATTCAATTACTTTGGCGCAAATAAAAAGTTTATTTCCAATGAAATTACGGAATACAAGTCGGTTGCAGTTGTCGAAAGCTAATGGCTTGGCTACTGGGGCCACTTTTACAATATATAATATGAGGATAACATAATTATAATACCACAGTCATGCTTCTACCTTAAAGGCAGTTTTTTTCAATCTACAGATAAATTTATCTGACAGTTCCATTAATTGCTTTCCTTTTCTTTGTCATATGAATGAAAAGGACAGACTTAATCTCCATCTGACAGGTAGTATTATCTGTCAGGTCACAAAACAAATTCTTCCGTGCCTGACTGACAAGCAACGCAATACCCAGGTACTTTTAAAATTGGGGTTTTTTTGGATATCCTATAATTCGTAGAGAATTATAGGTGAAGTTAATAAATTATAATGCAGGTTGAAATATTAAACATTGTCTAGTTAGAGTTATTTGACGTGACATCTTACTTTTTAGCCTCAATAGTACCTATTCCGCGTGCTATCTGTGCCTATAGGATAGCTCGAGTTAAAAAAAAGTTAACTCTCTCATTCGTTAAGGAAAATAATACTTTATAGTCACTAAATGAAACTGAACAGGAAAGTGTACCATAATTATGATGGACTTTTCTATAACCTTAAGTGTGTTAATGTACAGTTGACAACAAAGAGATGTATCCACTTTTTCACCTTATTGCATTGTAATAAGGTTCAAAAGTGGATACATCTCTTTGTAGTCGACTTTACCTAAAAAACGAGGGAAAACCGATGTGACACACATCTCGAATTTGTCAGGATCTGCATTCCACTGGGTAAAACCATATTACCATTGACGTGTTATCGTATGGTTTTTAATTTCGCCGCCATTACTGTCAAGACAATAAGAGCTATCGTCACATTGACAATACAATTACAAGTCAAAGACAATGTGGATTTCCCGTTGAAATGAAACCCTGTTCTTAAAATTGTGCAACATCCAATGTTATATACAACAGTACGCAATGAAAAGATTTAGTATTGAATTCATACAAATACAGACTCTAAGACAGAATACCTATCTTTATCTATTATGTTAAAATACGCTGCAGAATACTAGGACAAAAAAAAAACTAAGTATCATTGATGAAATTAAAAAAAAATACAGCTAATAGCGAATTTTCGAATATGAAAATAAAGCTCTAGCTTCTAAATAATGTATCAATTGTCCTATATATGAACTGTTTTTGTTTATTTAAGTATGAACAAGTTTATAGGGGTATAAATATATTGGGTATCTATATATGTAGAGTTTATGTAAGTATGTAACTACCTAATTATTTTTTTATTTAGATTTAAAAAAACAAAGCACATCTGTATTTTATCTTCATTGTAAAAAAAAATTGTACAATACGTTTTTTACTTAGATACACACCTCCCTACATGAAGGTTTTGATTTGAAATTGACAAAAGTAGGTACCTAACTAATTTTAACTGTGAATGATACACACAACACCTCTCCGTGACATTTAAAAGTAAGTAGACACGTATATATTCAAATAAAAACGCTAAAGAAAGAAGCGTTAAATAAATACGTGTGATCCAGTCAATATCATGGTTACTCATATGAGCGATAATTTATTAGTAACAATTACCAACTGTGTCAAAAATCTGTTCAAGAATTAAACCTTACAAACCGCGCGCGCGTTATACTCGTGACAAATGGGTGTATTATCAAACTTATTTGTAGACGCGAGGCGACGCGGTCGTCGACATCTTCTCGCTTTCATCCCCCGAATGTTGGTCACCGTAGGACCCGCGTGGGCGGCGCGAAAGTGCGCCGAATGAGTGATGCGATATGCGCGCGGATAAAAATGATCCAAATTTGAAATGTCAGAGCGTTCGGAACTCATAGACAAGTTGCATTATACCTATATGCAATTGCATTACGTGGACTACAGAGTTAAGGTTATGACATGTCAAATGGGATACACTTAAAAATATATTCTTATTTCATTTCATTCAATTTATTCGTTATTTTGATGGTTTTTTTTACTTAGTATTCAATATTTGGAAAAGTTAGAACGCTTTAAGGTCTTTCATATAAAAAACAATTAGGTCAAATAAATGCGACATGAAAAAAACTTACTTATATCAGTTAGAATTAATACAATAATCTATTGGAGATGTCACGAAGTCCGTCATATATGGTTTTTAGATTAAAAAAATAAAAATATAGTTAGTTTTGTAGTTATCTTTTTACTCAGATTGGTAGACATTACGTGACACAAGTTAACAAACAAAGAAAAAAGCAATGAAACACACCTAAAGTCTAAATGATAGCATTGAATTTGGCTGAAATTGCTTCACCACGCCTAAAACTCAAAAATCACATAGACAATAGATGCTCAAATATGAAACAATCATAATTAGTATAAGTCATCGTACAGTAAACAAACTTCGAATAATTTATAAATCAATGGAGCGTAGGCTTTAAAAAGTAGGTGGATGCGCGTGACCTTAGTTTGAAAGTGAAATTAATCGTCTATCTATCAAACAACAAATCTTAAGATACCATAAAGATATTTTACAACTGCTGAGACGGTGTTTGAAACGTGTACAGTCAACAGCATAAATAAATGATCATTTATGTACCTTGTCGCTTTAACGTTGTGTTTGAAATGTTATACAAAATTGTGAAACGGTTGAAAGCGACAAGGTACATAAATGATCACTTATTTATGATGTTGACCGTACCAACAATAAAGGTTGCCCGTGACGTCACATGTGGAAAGTACTAATGGTTAATAATAGGGGTGTTGTTTTTTATGTGTATGTATAAATATTTATATCAGATTCTTTCGAACCTCGTGCATACTACGCGCAAAATAGCTAAAGTGTGTTTAAAGTATGATATTTTGTGCTTATCTGTCATTTTGACATTTGAATTTGACAGAAGGTGATAGACAGGTGGGAGAAAACTCTGAAATCAATCACCGATTTAGAAAAATGTTCCACTTTGGGAACCATCATTACCCTTTGTATTTATATGGGCTAAATTATATTTGTTTAAACCCGAACGACGTGAGAGCGGGTAGATAATAAAGTTATTAAATCTGCACTTAAATAAAGTAAAATATACGTATAATTATGTAGCAATCTCACAAAAAATTACCTAGTACTAAACTAAGCTCTATGCTTGTACTATGGGTATAACACAATGATAAACTTACTTATACAGAAGAATACCAACTCAGATACCTAGGTACTCATAGAAAACATCCAAGACTTAGGAAGAAATACACGCGCTCATCACACAAATATATCTGCCCTTACCGGGATTTGACTGCGGGACCGCTAGCTTCGTAGGCAGGGTCACTCAGGGTCAGGGATTATTTCACTTTTAGTAACCTTCTACATGTAAATTCATTAGATTACAGATGCACACGTAAAAACTTTTATCTAGTTTTTTATTGATACAGTATAAATACTCTCCAAGCAAAGTAACATACTATATGTAGTGTATAAATTATACTTGTTCCTTCAATACCCCTCCTTAGCGATGATTTAAAGGAAACGAACAAGAAGTGCGACGCGCAATTACGACCCTCATAATGATAACAATTACTTGGCTTCGGTATGCAGAAATTATTTTGGCCTAGAAATAATCCGCAAGCTTGCTTGTCCCTTTCGCGTAAATGCGTGTGCGCTAATGAATTTAATAAGACGGTGGAAGAAGGTTGGAGACAAATTGTAATTTATCACGAAACGCGCTGTGAGTTGAGGAGGCTTTACTAAAGCTAAGCTGGCGACGTACCAGTTACTAATCTTTTTTAAATTATTCAGTTAGTTAAGGGGTGCTCTTAAATGTAAACTGGTAACTTAGGGCATGTTGATTTGAAAGTTTGTCTTACAACATTATGTGATGGCGTGGCCTATAATGTATAATATTTGCGTAATATAATAAAAATATGTTAATGGTATATATTATGAGTATGAGTATGAGTAAAATATTGCACAAGGTCAATAGATTGGTAATTTCACCAAACTTTTTATTTAACTTGCTCTGTTTGTATGTAGGTATGTAAGAACCTACGTAAGTTGACCTTAAATTTAGCAAATTAATTTTGAAACCGTTACTGTTAATGGAATAGGCTGAAATTTAGACTACATGATGTAAGCCCGATGACAATGACTCGAGGGGTCGCGGGCTATTTGTATTGAGCGACATTTTTGGAACTTTACAGGAGAGCATATCAAAGTTTCATTTTTCGAAAAAAAAAACAACAAAAAACGTATCAATATTTTTACAAAAAAGTGGCCTAGGTTATTTTCTTTATCTAAATCCGCGCTATTTAGACTAGTTGTCATTTTTTTAAAGTGGTTTTTACCAAAAATAAAGGTTGCTTGATACAAAATGACCTCGAATCACATTTATTTAGAAACAGGCTAATTGATTGAAGCGCCATAAACTGAACATTTTAGGTTCAGGAAAAAGGATTTAAGCGATACTAGGGTGTTGTGCTTGTGTAAAGCTAAATGTATTAACAACCATCGCGATATTAAAATAGAATCAGGATAGTCCGCTTAAGCACCTGAAGTATAATAAAGTAGATGCACTAAAAGTAAGGGGTTGTCCATTAATCACGTGATCTTTTTTTAGCATTTTTTAACCCCCCCTCCCCCATTGGTGATACGTAGTGAGGTTTAAGACCACCCCCCCTCCCCCTTCTCAACATCACGTGTATTTTTAGTACCTACAACGAATCTTAAAATCTTCTGAATATTATCTTAATTTAAATACAGGTATAAACTATAATCTTATTTTATTCTGAAATTAAGGACCATAATAAGGAGTCAAGGTCACTACACGCCGCGCCGTGCCGCTTAATATTTGTTTAAAAATCGCGCGTTTGACGAAAAAATAAATACACGAGATATCTTACTACACCCCTCCTCCCCCTTGTGTTATTTTCGTGATTTTTATCAAACCCCTCCCCCCCCTTTCAAGCCTCACGTGATTAATGGACAACCCCTAAACTGTTTGAAGTGACAGTAAAACTGTGTGTATAATAAAGATTGGCGGCTAGAACAAAATTATTTTGCAGGATTTTAAAATCATTTGTCATTTTTTTAAAGTTGTTTTTACCAAAAATAAAGGTTGCTTGATACGAAATGACCTCGAATCACTTTTATTTAGAAACAGGCTAAATGTTTGAAGCGACATCAAGGATGGATTTCAGGTGCAGGCTTAATGTTTGAAGCGACATCAAGGACGGATTTCAGGATGCAGGCATAACGATTTAAACGCCCTATAATACGTAGTGTATGTCAGGAAAAACCGCTTAAGTCAAAATCACGAAATATCTTGTCGGTATGAAGTCCATCTTTTCTATAAATGAATAAAATTTGTGTCGCATCAATCACATCAGACTCAAACTAGACCTTAATTTACTCATGTTTCAAGCGACAAAAAAGTGCTCAGATCGCCACGAAACCGGGCTCAAACGACGCAGAAAAATCTGGCGATTCCAAATATGTATATAACTCAATATCGGCCAGAATGTCGCTTAATACAATTAGCCCGTGAACCCTCGATGTAATATAATGGTATCATTTCAATTACTAGAAAATTTTAGTTCTAAATATGGACACGGGGCGCTGATTCAAATCGCCTTACGAATTGTCTAGATGACTTGACAATAAGGAAGTCAGAGCTCAAGCAACGGTTGTCACATCAAACTCACTTTTCTGACCCTAAAAAGAAAACCCATACAAATCAAACTACAACCAACGCAACCCAATCACCCAATCAGCGGCTCACCTAATCCGAAGACCTACACATCGCGCATTAAATCGCTTTCACTTACCGACATCAGAATCCACTCAAATAAACGACACTTATCTCTGTACAATAAGCAATTTATCATAAGCAAAGTTGACGTTACACTTACCCACAAAGTCAAGGAGAGAGCAGCCTGTGGCCTTGATACTGATTCGCACATCGAAAATATCTATTGGTGTCATTTTTTTTTAGTCTGACCCGTGTATATGTCACTGGCAAAGCGTAATTTAGTCATTGTGTAGAATATCTAGTCGGTCTATGTAATGCTGGGTTTGATTAGATAGGGAAAAACACATTTTATGTATTGTTTACCAATACATACCCGGTACCTTTATTTTTAACCTAACCTTACCTACGTAATTAACGTAAATATCCTAAAAACCATGGTTTCTGGCGAAATTAGCCTTCAATTTAATGATACAATCGATGAAGTGAAATGCTGCTAACATTTTCAAGACTTTACCGGTATGAATGAAATAAATCATATTTTATTATTTTCATTTTGTTTTTAGAGTTGTTGGTAATTCTGTGGCACTGGTCTGGGAACGAAAGCGTGAGTTTATGTATGTATGTATGTATGTATTATTTTCATTTTCATTTTCATTTCATGTATACGACTTTAATATTCTATAGCATGCCTAGGTATTCCTTACAATGCCGGATTGTCAAGACTGCCGGTAACATATATGCAAATAAAGTACGGAGAGTACGTCGACCTTGCGCTAGAGTCGTGTCCGCCTACAGTGGGTGAATCAATGCGAATCCAGTAGTAGTATATCTGAGTAGTGACCTACTGATTTCCATATGGGCTGTAGGCGTTTGTGACGTTTCGCATTTGAAGGATACAGGTTGATACATCGTGATGACACTTTACCAGGATAATTATACGGATGGGTTTTTAATTGTGATATTTATTATAATACGTGTTTTTTTTTATTTAACAAGGTACTATGTTATCATTTGCCGTCTGCAGTTCCGTGATAAAACGGTCCATGTATACATGTAACCCATTAACTCTGAATATAATAAAGAAATTAAATATTTTATTACACTTATGTAGTCATTATCTTGCTATTAATAACCTCTTAGAGTTTTAAAAAGCTCACTTATATACTTTATGAAGTATACACGATTGAATCTTTGTACTCCTCTCCTGAAAGTTTTTTTTGCAGATAGTCCTTTGTTCTATTTGCCCGTTGATATACAGAGTGAGCAATCGAAATGCAGTAATTCCATGTTTCAAAATCCAGGCCTTGGTTTCTAAGAACAGATTATTCTAACTCTTATAGTTTCTGAATTGTCTATGAGGTTTTCAAAAATATCTGAACTCGACTCTATTTGTTAGGCGTTAGAGCGTGTTCGACTTCGAGATCGAGTGCAAGCAACTTGCATATTGTAATAAAGGAGATCGGCGAACATCCATAGAGTCTTGGGCCCAACCATTACACTAATGATTTTTAGGCCGTTTTGTAGATCACTATGCAGGAAATTTTCAGTATAAAAATTATAGGCCTGGCCTTTGGAGAAGCAGAGATATGGACGGTTCTCCATGTCAACCACAGTAAGTAAGTAGATAAAAAAGAACTCGATGACTACTCTGATAAGTTATATTAATGTGTCAATCAGTTATATCATGTGCAACATGATATTATTATATGGACATGAATAAAAATTCAAAGGGTTACAATATCCACATAGATGATTAGAATGATGACCTGTAAATAATCATCATGCTCATAATTACATATTTCCAGTAATCAATCTCATTTAGTTCAAAGTTAATGGTGAAAAACAGGCTGTTATTTAGCGATTTCAGGCACAGTAGTTGTATTTGTTTCTTTCATACAAAATAATTAGTGTAATTGTGCTAATCAAATGAACATAGTATTTACCACAAGAGGAGCAACCCACTGTTGTAAAAGTGTATGGATTGCCTCGTCGTCCAAAAGATGCATGCCTATAGCATTATTGCGAGAAATATTAATTCCACAGTTTACCCAATGTTGTTCCATTTGCCAGAGTTCGATTAATACACCAGAAATCAAAAATCACCGCAATGTGGGGAACGCGAAACAAAGTGAATGCCACTGACATTTATAATATTATGTTATGGAGGGTATTTCTACCCTCAATTTGTTTTTAATGTCTTACTACGACATTATTACGATAACAGAAATCAACAATGTTATTAATTTTTGTTACATTTTAAATCCCATAGAAAAAAAATCTGAAACTTCACAAAGAGTAGTTAAAAAAATACATCATTTATTATTGTTTTAGTTAGATTCCTGTAACGGTTAGGCCCACTTTCGCCTATCTCCTTTTACGTTATTCTGAAATGCATGTTTCCATTAAATAAATATACTCATGCTGAATGCTAAGAAAGTATCAAGCTAAAAGCTTTGATAACACTAAAACCACAAATTGTTTTGTGGTTGATAATTTCGCTGATATCCCTTCAGTTCGCAAGAAAAATATAGTTAGTTTAAATGAGAATTTTGAGTTAATGTCATAAAGTATTAATTATTTTTTGCCAGCAGCCGTTATACGGCCGCTTGCCACTTGAAGGGATGGGTAAAAAAAATAAAAAAAAATAAAAAACTTTCACCCTGGTCAAACTCATAAATTGATGCGTGACCTTTGGTTGTTCGTCGGATATTGCGTAATTTCAATAAAACATTAACATTTGTTATTTTTTATAGTAAATATGAGATTTTTCTTAAGCTAATACAATAATAAAACAACAAACCGTAATTCTGTGGCCCTAGCGATAACGTATAGGTATAAGTCGACTTAGTTCGTTATAAAAAATAATTCATCATGTACAGAGTATACTTGACTTATACCGTTTTTCATTTCGACCTCGGATAACTTAACATTATATCCCTTTTTGCTCGGGATACGGAATTTCTCAGGCTTATTGTCCGCGGATCTATAAACTTTGGAAAACATTATAATGATTTATGAATTAAACCTTAGTGACCAACAAAAATCAATAATCATAGAGAGGAAAGGTTACTGTACAAAATGGGACATGGACTTAGAGGCAGTAAACATTTATTGGTCACTAAAATTAATACTAAAGCCGGTCATTTTGCGTAAGGCTAGCCCACGCACTTTAACAATTGACAACAATTAAATAAACACCCATAAACCTGTCAGAATCAGCTGTAAAACGTGCTAAGAACGTTTAACCAGTCACTTTGATGGCATCGTTGTAGGTATTCCGGGTAAAATCAACATAATTGATGCACAAACTAAAATATTCGTCCATAGTTATCCCCAATTTCATTGGAACAGTGCCCGATGCCCCGTGTCTGTATTTAGTATTAAAATTTGATAGGGCGTTGACATTGACGTTGACTTTCGTAATGACATCTAGTAGCACAGTAGCCTTAGACAAGATACATTCGGCGAACGTTATCGAAAATGTATAGGACTGGCGAAAGCTGCCATATGGTCTTGTCGAGCGCTTATGTCAATTGCATACATTTTGAAGGTTTCGATAATCGTTAACGTTAGGGTTATGCATTTTTTCCAGGGCCACAGGTGTAGTACACGTTTTAAAAGTAAAAGTTATTCAAAAACTTGACGTATTATTGTTTTGCCGCGTATTGCAACAGCACCTATAAGTGCACCCTGTGCACTCTATAACAATAACAATTAACAATATAAGTAGTACAGTCACGGTATGAAAAGGTTTATCACTTTTGTCGAAAAGTAGCGAACCTTTTCGTACCGTGACTGTACAATTAACGTAACGACTGCTTAATTATTGCTAACTCTATTGAAAATAAAACTACCCGTCTTGCTGGACAAACGATATCTGTGTAAACTCGTAGCTACTATAAAAAAGGGTGCGGAAATGGTCAATTTACTAAACAAAAACAATTAAACTTGATTTTTGAAAACGTTTTCATACCGGGCAAATTTTGAAACTACCTACTTATTATGTCAAAGATTTATTACAAGTGAAACAACAAGCAATAAATTAATATGTTCTTATTTTAAACATTCATATATTGTCTATAAAACATGAAGAAACAAAAACTATAGTCACAGCAATGAACACGCTTGTTAACACGCGGCCTGCTTTGATCATTTTTTGTTACCAATTGTTAAATTGAGACAATGATCATTATTATAATGAATCATCATGACAATTGATCGGTTTTAAAACGGTACACAACGGTTAAAAGATAAATACATAGCTTGAAAAAAACAAGTTTGCAAACATGTGTGTGATCAATTCAGTGTTCGGAAAAGGTAGTGCCGATTAACCTAAACTTGATGCATCTTCATTCATTAACATATTCATTCCCATCTCACTGACACATGAATGAACATCATGCATCAAGTTTAGTTAAAAATGCGCGGTAGCAATATATTGCGACCTCTAGATCACACATGAAATGTATGCTGTCTCAAGCCAGAGCGGATCCAGAATTTAGTCCAGAATGGTCACGGAGACTTCTCATGTCTCATGATCAAAAAGGTAAATAATCGACTATAGTGCCCGGCTGATAAGAAGTCAATCCTGACACCTGTAATTCCAGTACAAATTGTAACCTCAAATCCAGAAATAGGTTATAATTTGTACTGAGATGATAGCTGTCCGACCGGGCACTATAATAATATCATGGCTCAAGGGTATCATGACATCCATGAAGAACTGCCAATAAGAACTTTCGGCAAAACTTACCCCGAAGATGTGAATGATATACCAAAGCTTAATTTTACAAAGTTACCATTGTAAGTAAAATTCCTTTTAAGGATTCCTTTTTAGGACTAAAATGGTAAAAAAGGACTTCAGTTTTTTATTAAATTGTGGCTTTCTTTATTGTAAAAAAACATAACACTTGTATTACGAATGAATCTATTTGAAGTAAAAGGCTAAAAACTTAAGACTTAGCAGTCTGAACATCATTTTGCCAATCCTTAGAAGTAAGTTAAAATCTGTCATTGCTAGTAATTTCACCGATTGTCTTATCCCTACACCGAAACACAACAATGCGCACACTGCTGCATGGCGGTAGGTAATTGGATAAGATGGTGGTAGCGATCCGAAAAACCACAAGGTCCTTCCACCTTTAGTGTACTTAAAATAACAAAAAAAATACGTATCCTGTCAGTTAGCTTAGCAACAAAATAAGAGTTCAAAAACCTACGACTGAAATTTTACAGACCTTAAAAGGCATTCGCTATTCATTGTCCATTGCAAAATATATTTACATACGTTTATGATAAGTGGAATAATTACGAACAATATGATTTGTAATGTAATGGACACTCCGTCCTCCCACACTTCGAGATGGACATAGTTACCATTAAATACCTAACATAATAAAGTATTCTACATTATATATAGTAAAATATTTAATTTAGAAAATATTAACCAGCCATGGTTATAATCTATGAATGGTAATGGTTATGTAGCTCTTAATACCAGTTAACCAGTGTGAGAGCTTGGTGTCTGTACAAGGTGTATGATAGATAACTGGGCCCCCACCCCGGTGACGCAGGGAATTGAATGTAATGTACTGTCCTTACGTTTCAATCTGTTATGAATTTCAGCTTATTCCAATAACTTGCAAATGCTGAATTTTTAACAACACATTTTTTTTGGGAAACATCTTAGCCTACTTGTGCAAAATGTGGTTACAGAATTATCAAGAAGTTTTAAGACTTTTCTTGGTAATTCTGTAGCTCTGCCTACCCCACTCTGGGAATAAAGGCGTGAGTTTATGTGTGTGTGTGCTGAATTTTTCCACCAACTTTTCGAACAAAAGAAAACTTTTTTTGCTGAGCAATTAAATTAATTTAGTCTTTAATCCAGAAGACCCGTTGGAAGTGGACTTGAATCTACGTATCATAAATCATAAATTTGGGTCAATTTCATTATCGGTGATGATATCTATGACGTTTTATCCTCATCATCATGTCAGCCGACCCGTCCTTGACTGGACAGAGGCATCGCCCAAAAATCTCCACTATGATCAATCCTATGCTGGCCTCCCAAAATCTAGACTGATGACCTGGCAAGAGTCATGAAGATAATTATTAATAATAACATAATTTACTTTTTTATCGCTTTGACAAGGTAAACGAGCACACAGGCCAGCTGATGTTAAGTTGGATCGAATACCCATAGACATTTGCATTCTCAAGTCAGGCAAATGTCTTGCCAACCCTAAAAACTAAGATAGAATTAGAATAGAAATAAAATAAAATAGAATGCCTCTATGCTAATAATTACACCGGTTGTCTTATCCCTACACCGGAACACATCAATGCGAATACTGCTGCTGGGTGGAAGGTTAAAGGATAACGTGGTAGCAGTAATCCGCGAAACCCGTTCTTGACCCGAGGAATCTTTCAATTCATGATTAAAAGCACGGTCACGTCCGAAGTGGCCCGTAAATTTTCACTTTGTGTAGTAGCATATCATTCGCTTGAATTCTCCATTTATACTTTCTCTCAATCCTCACATTCCTATAATAAAAGACACAGCAAGCTAGGTGCTTATATAATACTGACACAGAAGGCAAAAAAGGCTAATTCCTCAAGACCAGCCGGCTAATGACAGCACTTTATGCCACAACCCGTCCTGTATTTCCTGTTCCTGCCGCTACAAAATTACTCTCAGAGTTTAAATTCCATCACTATTGTGGAAGCAAATCGCTTCTCAGATTTTTCATTTGCTTTGTTTGAATATGTATGGTGCGTAATTAATTAAATGAGCAGTGGAGCTGGTTTAATGGAGGAAATGGGTGCCAAGTACGCGATATTGATTACATTCTGTATATAAATCGGTAAGCTGGGCGCCGAATGTATTGATAGAAGATTTCAATGGCCTGTTTAATGCGAACAAATTTACGTACATTCGTTTTCATAGCTCTGGTATAGAGTGTATCTTGGTTCGAATCTCAGCGTTACTTTGGAAGAGACATGTTTTCAGAAAGCAGCTTTTAATGAACGAGTCGTATTATTAATTTATGTATAAGTGCAGCATAATTTTTGGAACATTTTAAATATTCGAAGTTCACATATGATGTCTATGACAGACATTAAATTGCTATATCTGTGTGATATATTACAAAGATAGAAGACAATTTCTTCGGTGCTTAAATATACGAACCAATACAAGACTGGAATGTCCGTCCACTTCTTGTGCAGTTTTGCAATGGTTGGGTGGCCAAGTCGTGCTGTCTCGGTCTTGAGTAAGCCATTATAGGTTACTAATAAGCTTTTGGATACTCCATGCTGATAAAACGGTTCTGAAAAAAGACCTTAATGCAACCACCAAACAAGTCATCCAAATAGATCTCCCTTTCGAACGTCAGAACCTTAAAAACCAGTACCAGTGGACACATAAGCACGACGGTGCGTGATTTACGACGTGGTTAATCTAGTTAGTAGTGATAGTGACCTTGCCTACTACAGAAGCTAGCGATCCTGGGTTCGATTCCCGATAAGAGCAAATATGTGTGTGAGGACCTGAGGACCGTAAATGCTTTTTCCTTACTTTTGGGTGTTTTATATACATTTTTGTAAATACGTGTTTATCTTGGTCCACCCACATAAAAAACTTAGGGCTTAGTTTGGGACTAGGTCAATTTGTGTTTATTTATTTGTCCCATGTGGTTGCAGGGTTAGAATACTGCCACTCCATGTCTTCCCGTGGATGTCGTTAGAGGCGACTAAGGGAATACAGGCTGGTAGTGCTCAGCTGTTAGGCGATGGGCTTGCACCCTGTCACTAATACAGTGGTAAACATATTAGCCACATTGTGTAAAATGTGGTTACAGAATTATCAACAAATTTTGAGGGTTGTTGGTAATTCTGTAGCTCTGCCTACCCCACTCTGGGAATAAAGGCGTGAGTTTGTGTATGTATGTATTTATACCATCTTAAAATCAGAATAAAAAGTGGAATAAAAGAAGATGTAGTGACTAAGATTGAAAAGGGCATGCTTCGATGGTTCGGTCATTTGGAAAGGATGGATGAAAGAAGTTTTGTAAAAGAGATATACAGATCGAAAATGAGTGGAAGTGTCGGAAGGGGCCGCCCTAGGCGTACTTTTTCGAATCAAATCAGTGAAATACTGGAAAAAGGGCCGAATCTATAGTAACCGAAACCGACGTGCGTGCATTACTCGATGTATGAATGTGGAAGAAGCGAAAGAAATCTGTCAAGATCGTAGCAAGTGGAAAGAAGGGGTCTCTGCCTACCCCTCTGGGAAACAGGCGTGATTTAATGTATGTATGTAGAATCAGAATAAAATAAAAACCTGATTTGTAACCCGTACACGATCTGATACAATTCACCGATGTGTTGTGTACTCCTCAGTAAGTCGTATGAAAGTGTACCCACGGACTGTTCACACAATAGTCACGCTAGGGATATTCCTGCTTTTTGCCGGCGAGCCATTTCTGTGTATCACTGGGTAAGTGTGCGCGTGCTCTTGCAGCATAATTGTCAATGGCGATTACTTACGATAATCTTCTCATGTTCCCATCTTGAAGTGATGGCGTAAACTGTAGATACGACAGAGACTGCAGAAACTGGGATTTTTATTTATTTACAAAGATTTCATAAATTTTATAAGTACGTATTAGTTGATCACATCCCATCTTTACTAATATTATAAATGTCAAAGTATCTTTGTGTGTTTATTATTGTTATTTATTTATTATTTATTTATTAAAACAAACAACACAGTACAATAATATTAAAGTTTGTTAATCTTTAACGGTTAAACCGTTGAACTGATCACGAGGAAATTCGGAGATACCGCGAGAAGAAATAAACGACTTTAACGTGATCGGAGTCGCGGACAACAGTAGGCATTTAAATAAGAATGACCAATAAATGACGAGCGAAATAATAAAGAAAATAAGTCGCGTTTTGAAACGAAGAAGTGAATGAATCTAAACGTTTCAATTTCATTGCTTATTTTTTTTTATTTGGAGTTAGTAGATCTAACAGCTCTTTGTTGGAATTTTAGTATTTTTAGATGTTTTTTTTTCTGCAGTACTTATGCAGGGTTTATAATCGTACTGTCTTTGTATGTTATATGATACCAAATAAAGAGTTTGTTTAAGTTTGAGTTAAATTTACTGTGTCTTTGATAATTTAACACATGTAAACCGCATCTAGACAATACATCTACAACAGCAGCCAAGGACTACAAGCGGCGTGGGAGCGATGCACCGTATTCAAATGCATTACTGCATAAAAAACCGTTTTATGGAAAACCTTTCCAGTTTTTCCGGTAACGTTGCATCGTGATTGAAATGACTCCAAAGGAACGAGATCTTGTAATTGTACAACTGCATAAAGATGCACTTTTATATTCAAATGAGCCTTTGTTAAATATGCGTTTTGCGTTTTAAACTATGGACTTTCCCGGTGTCGTGGGTATTTAATAATGAGATGACTTGCGCTTTGTTAAACTTTGTTATTTCTTTGTCACCGAATGTGACACGAGCAAATACACAAGCACTCAACTCGTGGAGTTATTTATTTTATGAATTTGCGGATGTAGAACAAATACCTAATTAAATAATATATTTGTGTATCCTAAAATAAAATAAAATAAAATTTGGTAACTCAACATTAGGGCACATTTATCTAAGACACGTAAATAAATGTGTAAAAGACACGTAAATAACTAATATTGTTACTTACATCATCCTTCTGCAGTACAGAAAAGAAAAAATCGGTGCTAATGGGAATGAAGATCTAATAAAATCAAATTTTAGGCATGGGGCATTATACCCTTATTTTGTCGATACTGATTTCATAAGAGAGAGAGAGAGAGAGAGAGTTCTATTGACTAAATACTTTGTCTGACTTGATATATGCTGGTCAGTTTACATAATATAATATAATGATTGACATCTTTAACCTACTTCATATAATTATGACACATAAACAAAAGCACCCCAGTAGTCGCGCTATACAAGGCATTCGATTGTGTTGATCATAATATCTTATAAGCAGAGCTATGTTAATATGTAGTCTGTGGAAAAGTGTATAATTTGCTAAAGTCGTATCCAGCAGGTAATAAGTAAATTACTCAAATAAATTAGATAATTAACAAAAGCAAACCTATCATATCAATACAGATTACCACAAGGTAGTGTTTTGGGCCCCTTGTATTTTCTTATCTATATAAACGAACTGCCCCAGATCGCCAAAGAACTTATTAACAGTACTTTTTGCCAACGATAGTAGCGAAATATTTTTAAGAAAGGCCAAAAGTACCAGGCAACGTGTCAATACACCACTAAAATTAGTTATTTAATGGCTTAACAGATATAACCTACCTGTAGACACAGAATTGATATAAATGAAGAACTTACATGTAACTATAAGGAAAACAATACTGACGAAACGCACATAAGGAAATTTTAGGATTAAGCCTAGATAATAAATTGACTTGGAAAAAAACTGCCATCATGTAAAAAAAAAAAGTAGATATTTATACGCCTTATAACAGCATAATAAAGTAGTTAACCAATCTGTGGTCGTAACTTCTTCCCATGCCCATGCTAATGTCAAGTCTAAATTAATATGCGAAATAATACCGTGGGGTATTCCAAAGATAGAGATTTCGTTTTTGAAGGTCAGGAAAATGCATACGACCAGTTTGTGGTTTAGGATCATCAAAACCATGCAAACTATGCTATAATATCTATATTTGCTATTTATGTGAAAAGAAATATAGCCAGTTCCCGGAGTTTAATAGTAGACGCATACAAGATGCAAGGAAAAATAAGCCATGGACCTTTCTAGCCAAAAGCGTATTTAGATTGGCGTCTAAGGTCTTCTCTACTTCATCTCAAGAGAAAATAATCTTGAACTATGTAGTTTTAACATATGGTCTATTTCGTTCTTGCCCACATGCAGCAGCCTTGGTTTTATCTTGAACTTTAAGTACAATGCAACAGAACTATTTCACATGCCTATTGGTCCCTCAACAAGATCACCCATCTAGCTCTCTGAGCCGACGAACTGAGCCAGCAACAGGCATTAGGATCCTAGGTATAAGTCATCTGAAGATCAAGTTACAAAAGTTTTATGTCTAGTATACTTCATGTTTTTTATTAGGAGTCAAGTCGACTTGTACCCTTTTTTGACCAGGACCCCAGCTGTTAAGCATAGACAATACTGCACCTAAAGGCATCCGTACACACTGGGGCAACAAGTACAGAGTCAACGTGTACAGCGAACGTTTGGGTGTTCATTTCTTTCTCGAGATTATAGTCTACCGATTTTACCCGATCGATCCCGAAGATCTGTTTAAGACTTTTTGCACTGTAAATACATTCACTTACTCACTTTTGGTAGCATGTACAGAATGTACACTATGTAGACAACTCTAATGAAAAAGCACTTTGGTGCCTTGTCATAATAAATTCGATCAATCGACAAGCATGACAGTGACAATCACAGTGACAAGGTTCTAAATCTCCCAAATATTTTTATTGGATGACTGAAATTTACACAAATGCTTTACCAAATTATTATGGCGAATACTGAACAAGAGGTATTGAAGATAATTTTATCCCGTCTTTAAATTTATGATCACAACCATCATGTCGACATTTATCTCTTTTTCGATCTTATTGTTAGCTCAATACCTTTGCGGTTAGCGTTAGTTGTTTAGTCGGCGGCTTTATAGGTGCAGGGTTAAATGTGGTTTTTATAATATATTACGCATACCTGCTTAGGTAGTAAATATGTTATTAGGAAAATAATAAGAACGTTCTAGAAACAAATGAAAGCAAAACATTGTTAATAAATGATAATATTGAAAGCAACAAAAACGGAATACTGTACATCCTAGTGGTTAATAAATAAGGAACATTAGACATTTGCAATTTTAATGGTCACTATACGACCATCTTATCTTTTAACCTATCGCAAAGCTTCAGGGTTGGCATTGTTGTGTTCAGTGTAGGGACAATAAAACCGGTGAAATGACTTCAGGATAGCTAGAGGCATTCCATCACATTTGCAGTCTTAGGATAGCAATCTTAAGATAACAGTCTTGTTAATATAAATATCTTTGGGTCTCAGATCCTTTTTACCATCTGAAGCCCTTGCCAAGACGCACTACGCTAACTAGCTTTTCTATTCATTTCGTTTTTAAACCAATTGCGTCACTGGTAGATCACGTGACTTTTCGTATCACATTTACCAGTGACGCGATTGGTTTAAGCTAGTTAGCGTAGTGCATCTTAGCAAGGGCCTCAGGAGGCCTGTGTGCTCGTTTACCTTCTCTATGCCATAAATAACACCTTTTATGTAGAAATTCAGCATTCTAATAATACATAACAGAAAATCTTACAACATTATTCTGTAACGTATTTCATATATCTCGCAATGTTTGGACGTTTATTACAAATTTATTTACGACGGAGATTTTTACTAGTCTGATTCTACCAGCACCTCTCAAGAAAAGACCACTGGTTCAGAAGAAGCACCTCAAGAAATTCAACATCACCTTAGCACCTTAACCTCAAGTTCCAAGTTTAAATAATTCCTAGATCTATCTTGTAAGTTCACCTGCACGAGTATGTTGATTTTTCATTCATAATTAATACGTGTAGCATGACTGTTAGTGTTAAAAAAGAATTTTAATAAATAAATAAATCATTCACAAACATTTAATATCAGGCATAGATCATCGATTACATAGATAGATTTACTCGTGGGAGGACCTTGTGCAGGATCCGTCCGGGTTGGTACCACCATCTTATCTATTAACCTACCGCCAAGCAGCAGTGTTCGCATTGTTGTGTCCCGGTTTGGGGATAAGACAGCCGGTGAAATGACTAGCATAGAGGCATTCCATCTTAGTCCTCAGGGTTGGCAGTGCATTTTCAGTCTTGTGAATGCGAATGTCTATGGGTCACAGTTTCCACTTACCATCAGGTGTCCTGTGTGCTCGATTGCCTTTCTGTGCCATAAAATAAATAAATAAATAATAAATCGTTAAATTTCATGCAACAACAATATGATTTTAGTAGCACTGATAAATTCAAATATATGAAAGGTAAATCACAGTGTGTAAAAATGTAAATAAACGTAAGTTACTCTCTGGGAACATTCCTCATTACTTACAAAGTAATAATTTACCATTTTTCATACTCCGCCGGGGCGTCATCGCGCCGGAGGCAAAATAACTTGTACTTA
Source organism: Acleris emargana (assembly GCA_927399475.2). Taxonomy (NCBI): domain Eukaryota; kingdom Metazoa; phylum Arthropoda; class Insecta; order Lepidoptera; family Tortricidae; genus Acleris; species Acleris emargana. Next base: position 6,601,090 of record OV656847.1, read on the forward strand.
TGCCCTTAACCGTTCACTAGTACTAACGGAACAGTTAATATTTTTAGGTAATTTTTTATATAATTTGGTGGAAATATGCAGCTGCCAGTTTTACAGTTACTTGGATATCAGGTCACTTGCGATGAGTAAAATGAGTATTCCGTCTTCTGACCTTAATTTTGAATGATTCGGAAACCGTCAGGGAGGAAGATTTTTTTTAAGTACAAAATGTCCTTTTTAATTTTAGCCGTAGAAAGTATGAATATTGAAAAATATTGAAGTCGTTGTGAACCTTAAGTTAAATTCTACAAGTAATCACATAAGTAAGTGGTCTCTGCCTACCCCTCTGGGAAACAGGCGTGATTTAATGTATGTATGTATGTAATAACTTTTGAAAACTTAACGTTTCCACCACGCCAGTGAGTCCTCCAAAAATCTTCTTAGTTTTAATGAAAAAAAATTACACGTGATTTTAGTCTACGCACTTTAACTTACAAATACTCGTAATAATAGAAATCAGAATAACGCAAAAGATACTACTGTTCAATAAAATTAAGAAATACATAGCGATGGTGAAAAAGCAATACCTCGTATCTAAATTAAGTTACAAAACTAAATAATTCTAATTACATTAAGGAATTAGGATGATTTAGCTCTGCATTTTAATGAACATAGGAAGTATTGCTTCTCCATCATCGGTTGGGAAAGTTTCGTGAGGCAAACATAATCTTCAGATTTATAACCTTTGTCATTCGTACGTACCCGAAGGATTTTTAAGACCTCTTGCAATATCCAAAATCTTAGTACTCTGAATCGTCAAAAGACCGTCATACATAATTATGTGTAGTAACAAATGACTAACCCATGGTATAACAGTTCTCTAATACATAGTTTAAGGCCTCCAAAGAAGGAAGTGACCTCGGCGTAACTTCTCTAACGTCATAATGATCCGACAGCAAAGGCATTTCCTCCCGCTTAGGTATCCGGCCAAAACTGTTCTCGGAACCGTAACCCTGTTAGTCATCACTATTATAATGATATAGTACTTTGATAATGCCAACCCTAAAGCCGTATTAAATGTTATGAACACCTGTTAAGTTTCATGCAAAGATAGAGACAACGCTATAGCAACTCCATTTCTTTACCACTTCGACTGTGTAGCACTTTGCAGAATTAACCACTTGATAATGCGACCTCTGAACTTACAAATATTGCCGCCAAAAGTCAAAGAAATGCGAGTGAGCGATGCAAAACTGGTAAAGTCGCCGTCAATAGAACTTGTAAACGATGTAAACAAATTAGTAGTGATTGACACATAACCTAAAATATTCACAAAGCGTGTTTTTATTAAAAAATAACGTATAATGAATAGTAATTCTATGACACAAAAGAGAATCCTTACAGGTTTACTAGTAGTCTAAATATTTCAAGCACTATCTTTGCAAATAATTTTTTCAATGTCTCATAAATGATTGCTTTATCTGAACCTGTACCAATGAAAAAACAGTAAGAATGAATTTGTTCTTATTGCTAGTTCTGTCTTAGGATACAACCTATTTAGACACCTAGACATACGTAAATTTGCCAAGATTTTTTCGCTATATTTCAAAGGCTACATACAATCACTACGCAGAGTAAAAATTAAGTTTTTCACCCAAAATAATTACACAATCGAGCAAAAGTAATAGGTCACTTTGGCAAAATAAATTGTGCAACGCGACATCGTTATTTTTGCCCGTATGTATACGTAGATACAGGATGCTGAAAAACCGTCCGCGGTCCCTTAGCTACTGCAGTACTTAGCAACGGCAGTATGTCTATCGATCGTGACTCCGGCGCATTGTCCCACGCAGTAATTGCAACGTAAAACAAACGCGCTACAAATGCTAACAAAACACCTAATTACGTATTAGAGTTCGTATCACACCGTTAGCAACAAAGTCTGCGTTAAAAATAATGTGAGTGGACTAGGTATATTTATAGGGTGCTTGCATGAAAATAAAACGTTAGTTTGTCGTACTTACATACATGACAAAAGATAAATTAGAGGTATACAGATTAGTGGTAACAAACAATATAGTTTTTAAAAGGTTCTCGATGTATAAAATGCTACATAAACTGAATTTGGAAGTTTTTTATCATTTTTTAATGTTATAATATTTACAGACGCACACATTTTAAAATTCGCTACAGTGTGATTGCGACCGTTGTAAAAAGCGCAAAAAAAACGCACAAAAAGTGTGACTTTCTTAGGGAATCCAAGATCAGTCGTAATTTAAATGCCCTCATTATGCTTTCAGAGCATCCTGATTAGAACGATTACTCGGAACAGTTTACGGGCCGGTGAAACCCCTGCTTAACAAATAACCCAGGCCTTCTCTATGCAAATCCGCGGGCCAGGCCAGAATGACACTCTGTTTTACATATCGTGGGAGTTTGAGATCTTGAGCGGCGTCTGTTCCGATCGCTACCACTATCTTACCGGCTAAGAGGCTACTCAAATAGGAACCACTAAAATCAGCGCTGTGGCTCATCACGTTATAGGTTTCATTTTAAACAGGATGTCCTGTTCTCCTGTTGAACACAGTTTGGAATTTTATTGCTTTTGCGTTGTTTATTAAAATGTTTATATCACACACTAACTTTTAAATAAGTGTGTGAATTAATAATTTTGAAACACCGTTAAAATATTGTATTTAACTACTGGAGCAAGTTCAAAATGAATGAAATTAACATTGATGAATGTTTTTTGGTTTTTTTGTTTCATTCTTATTATGACAGATGCACTGAACTAATGCTAGGTGCGATATTAGACAATATTGTCGTAAGTTGCATATGAAGGGTCCACGGAAAGAACATGTATAGTCACTTTTTTTTTTAAATGAGTTTTGAATCTCAAAATGTAGAGGACGAAATGAACTATTACCCACCGTTCAAATTCACATATAAATTTTCATATAACTTGTATCTTTTCACTCTTAAAAAAACCTCTACACGAAAATTACGTACAAAATGACATGGTTCCTAACTTTCAAATCGCGATATCTCAAAAAGTTACTAATGTGACTAGACATGTTCTTTCCTTGGACCCTTCATATGTATGTACGCGTAAGGCTCTAATATATCCAAATATTTCGAACATTTACTGTATCTGTTAGGTCTTAGTGCCTAATTTTGCTTACCATCCCGCCCCCATTATGCTGAAATATTTTTTACCCTGTTTCTCTACGAGATCTTTTAGGGATCGTGTTTAAGTATATGGTTAGTTCTACGGACATTAAATATGTTACCACTGAAAGTACTTGCTTTTATTTGTGATATAAATAATGCATAAATTAAGAATATATAAAATAATTAGAAATTATTAATTAATTATACTAACAGTGTTTTCAATCGTCTGCCCCACTAGTACTTAATTTTACACACAGTAAAAAAAACGGAAAGACGTACCTTTTTATGTCTTATTCTCATTGTGACAAGGGCGAAAATGGTACGCCTTACGATTTCCTTGACTGTACGTTGACGCAACTCAACGTCAATTTTGAGTAGCGGGGTATGGCGTCGTGGATTGAACCTTGAGTCTATGGTCACAATTGATGGAAATGTGTTTTAGTAAGTAAGTAAACTTTATTACACAGATATAAATTGTTTAATGAAAAAAACCTTCCTATATTTATAAAAACAAATTATATAAAAATGCGAACGTATCCCTTAAAGTATAAAAGTAAGTGCATAAGTCTATGGATACCATAAAACCTTCTTTCAGAATTTCCTGGGAGAGTTTATTTGATAGTTCATTGATAAAAAGCTTCTACCGCGCTACTACGAATCGCTATGAGTCACCTTCCTAATGCCAGAATAAATCAACATTCGCCAACATTTTCGGCGTCTCTGAAGTCCAAAATGTTAATTCACCTGTCTACCGCTTCATAAGGCCACATCACAGTCTCACGTATAGTCATGGCTAAGGTATTTCTCCAGTTCCCAGTCGAAAATGTAACTTAATTATGTTTTTTATCGCACGAGTGGCACAGGCCACCTGGTAAGTGGGATGTGTGAGCCGTATACATTTGCATTCTGAAGAGTACAATCCTAAGACCGCAAATGCGTTGTCAATCCTAAAGATAGATGGAATCTAAGCTAGTAATTTCACTGGCTGACTTTTCTCCACACTAGAACGCAATAATGGGAACACTTCTGTTTGGCGGTAAGTTACAAGATGGTGGTAGCGGTCTGGAAAGAACCTACACAAAGCCCTACAAACACTATCGCGTTCTCCACCGCGTGAAGTCGCCTTCAATAGAACTTGCAAAAGATGTAAACAAAACCAAACGAACCAATTCACCATGATTACTCGATAATCACGTACTTTTAAAGATCAAGTGAGGTCTTTGCAATGATTTATTTATTTATAAGTTTAAGATGAAATACTTATTATATTTTTAAGTTTACGAAAACAAAGTTCTTTGAAATAAATGGGACGTATTAGGTTTTGACGAAATTTTACTATAGCTTTTTTTATTTATTTAATGAAACTCCTCAATTCCTCGTGACAAAAAAACACGATCTATGGCGAATGATAGCAGGACTAGCTTCACTTTTAAAATATTTCCGTAGACAACATTCGTAGCAAGCGTAGCACTCAAGACACAAAGTTAATTACTACAAAAGCAGGTATTTGTATTTTGTTCATTTGTGTTATATTTATATTAATGAAAATATTTTTTTTTATGTTGTGAAAAAACTAATAGGTTCATTTTGCGTTGTATACTGTTAATTTTTCTCACATTAAATAAAACCTTAAGTACCAAAAAGTGGAAAAATACGGGGATAAAATTTCATACATCGCGATATCTTGGCCAATGAGATTTGTAGTGGATTCATTGTTTTTTAATATTTATAATTAAGCGTAAAATTTACATAACCACGTAAATTGAGAACACAACTTTTTTGGAAGAAGCAAAAGTGACCACAAAAAACACTTTCCTTTCAATTTAACAAGAAGGAATAACCCTACTGAATAAAATACATCGTCATACTCGTACGTGTGTAATAATGGCATCCATTCAGCAGATGGTTTGAGGAAACATATAATGAAATACCTGAGTAAAATACCTTTAGTTGTAAATAATGAGTCAAGCCATTTTGTTTACGCAAAGCAGTTATTGAGCAATATTTACATTCATAGTTCCTATAAAAAGGTTATCTAACGTGAGACAAAATTTCTTTAGCCAACTTTTAAATGTACTAAAAAAAAAACAATATGAACATTTTAAAAACGAGATTAAATATATGTCATATTTAATCTCGTTTTAAACTTTTCATATTTCCATGCCTATGTCGTCGCTGTTTTATTTGGTCATATGTACACTCTTCGTATAGTTTCTACTTGTTTGGACTACTATCACAGCCAGAGATAAAACGGTTTGTGTTTTTTTGTAGTGGTAAGTGTAATTATTTTTCATGGAACAAACTTGTTCTTAAAAAATCTTTTGAAATATTTTGACGGCCATCGATAACCCTAAAATGCCAAAGTAATGTCGTCTTTACGTGCATTTGAACAAGTACGCTAACTAGGTCGGCCAGCCAGCATGTAATAGGCGAGATGATTATGCCGAGCAACCAATAGAGCGCGAGCGGGATCCGCCGCCTCCGGGAGGCGGCCCCGCTAAATGCGCGAATTTAAAATTGGAATGTCCGTAGAACTGATATTTTAAATTTCAAACCAGTAACATTTTTAGTAGGCATTTGGTTTTATTACAGTGGCGTTATTGATATTTAGACCATGTTTTTTGTAAGATGTTTATTGTTATTTTATAATTTCCTATAAGTACTATAGGTGGTCAGTGTCACAATAAAAAAAAAACACCGTTGTTTTTTGTTTTAGTATATCAATTTATAGAGTACGTTACAAAACAGACGCAAATTATTCTAATGATAATTAATTATATTTAATACACTATTGCTAACTTTATTAAATATAATATAGGTACTACAATTAAAAGTTAAAACTAAACTTATTTAAATTTAAAAAGACTAAGCTACTCAAATTAAAATAAAACTAATTGCTTATACAGATCATTACAATATTTTTGCTGACAAACTTATTCCAAAGTAGCTTTTTTGCCAAATTTTATTGAGTTCAGTTGAGCTGTTTTGGCGTGATTGAAACACAAACATCTAAATATCCTCATAAAATATCAAATCTATAGTATTACAAAAAACATGGTTCAAAAAACGTCGCACGCCGCACATTTTTACATGAACTTCAGCATCCAAGTTATATTTATTACATGACTCTTCCTAAGCAAGAACACAATCTTTGTTTACTCCTGGCCTGGTGTTCTATGAGTAAGAAATACGGGAATTTGAATTTAGAATATAATTTCCATTTACTGCGTGTTTGATTTGTTTTGTAGGTTGCGTATAATGCGTAATGATGCCGCTTCTATAAGAACTAAACCCTATTTAAATCCGACATACATCCAGAAAAGCCTTGGCGCAAAACCTTGTTCCAATTATAAATTGTTCCCATCCCACCTAAATAGCCGGTTACATAAACTACATATTATAATACCGCAACACATAACCGCTGTAAATTTTCACATACATTCAGGATCCGGTACGGCACATGTATTTATTTGGACAAGCGGTTACGCTATAGCATCTGGCTCTCTTACGTACTAATCGCGCGCGACGTCTTATCCGTGACGTAATGACCCGCAGTCCAAACAATCCGTTTTTTGCACCCTTTATCACTGCCCGCCGGCCGCCACATAAAAGCCGTGGAAAACGTTCAGGACACACATTGAACGTAAAGCGGCCAACTGAACAAGCGACTGAACGCGACCGCTCGATTTTCAAATATCGAACGCGTTCTACGTTACGTTTGAATTGTGATGTGCCAGTGATATTGAGTGACTGTGAATGAACCAAAGATAATTTTAGTTTTTTATCTGTGATATTTGATTTCATAATAATAAAATGGATACCTTTTACTGCAACCAGTGTTCCTCAGAAAAACAGGGATCGTTAAAAAACGGTAAGTTTCTTTTTTAACTAGTACTTATGTCAAACTATTGACGCAATTGGTGACAGTAATGAAACATATAGGAGCATTTCTAAAAAAGTTTGTACATTTCATTTACGACTTCGATTTGCAAAAAAAATTGCAGGTTGGTAGGGTGAATGAAGCTGAGCCTAAATAACATAGTCTCCCAAAATGTCCTCATACATTTGTATGAAACTTTCCTTTTTTGTTACTAACTTTCTTTGGTTCATGGTAACAAAAAAGGAAAGTTTCATACAAATGTATGAGGACATTTTGGGAGACTATGTTATTTAGGCTCAGCTTCATTCACTCTACCAACCTGCAATTTTTTTTGCAAATTAAAGTCGTGAATGAAATGTACAAACTTTTTTAGAAATGCTCATAGTTCTATGAAATGAGATATCAATAACGCGAGAAATAGCGGGACTGAAATAAACAATGGCATAATGTTGCCTAGAATTCTCATTGTCTAGTGCAAGTAAGATCGTACGTATGTATTTATAAGTAGGTAACGCATAGTTTTATGAGGTAAACATAAAATAATATCGTATTAATATTGTTAATAATTTTTACACTTGTTTTATTTCACTTAATTTTTACAAATTTCCGCACATAACAACCTATAAAATAATAATTAAACGCTCCTATAACTTGTACTTAGCAAATATTCGGAAATATTTTAATTGTACAACCTACTTGAGCTTTTTAACACAACCTTAGTTTGAAATACCATTTTATGAAGATAGATGGCGCTTTACTATCGTCATTCTGATAAATCAACCTATCGTGTATAGCGCACCCATTACTGCAACTCTCATATAGGAAGTTCATTACAAAGAAATCTGGCATTGTCTTAAATCATCAATATTTTATTTTAATCACCATTTATTCATATGCGTCTCTCTCCTCTTATAGGGTTGCGATAGACTTGAGTTTCATGTTCGGGTTGAATACTTTACAGGCCCATAACACCCATAACAGGTATTTTGCAGTGTCGTTCCCATTCCCTTAAAAGTTTTTGATAATTACCTGCAAAACTTAGGACTTAATTGGTATACAAACTTACCAAATAAATATAACCCCAGACTTTGATTAATTCCTCTTTAGTAAGCCGTTTTAGGAAACTAACTGTATTCGTTTTGTATTTTAATTTAAAATAATTTAAAATTGCAAAGTTCACATCGACGTTACAAGTTGATGTCTGAACTTGTCACTTTTTTTATTATTATTCATTTTGAATGATCGACATGTTCCTACATACATTTTAAATACGTTGTTGTTTATATCAGTCACAGTATCCAAAATATGTTAATCTTTCTAATCTTGTTCATGAAATAAACGAAATAATTAGCTAATTTGACAGAAGCTATTGGAGCAAAGGATTAAGTTTATTTATTGTTGGTAGGATTATGATTAAATATGGAAGTAAACATCTTACAAAATTATACATTGTCTAATTACGGATGCTGATGCACTAATCTCCAACTTTCATTACTTAAGTAGGGATATTTAATGACACCTATTAAATTATCCGAGGTCATCTTAGTATAGATAATGTATTTGTTTACTTATTTTAGTTAATTTGTAACTTAAAAACTATAAAAAACATGATCAGCCTGTGTAAATGCTCCCTGAAAATTAAAAAAGCACCGGTTTTCACATCACTTGCCTAATGTTTGTTTACTCTGTGGGTTCAAGCGAATGCTTTCTCGCGCCAGTCAGTTGTGATTTATATGCGGCGGCAAACAATGCCATTCGGCTATTGCTGCTAGCCGCAAGCAACCCCGGGGGAACCCACTAGCTTACGGTAAACTTAAATTAACAAACAAGAATATTAGCTAACAGAACATTTGCTAACACTCAGCTGATTCATAAAAATCTATGACTTTTAACGAAACCAAGGACGTCGATGTACAAATGCGGATCTAGTAAAGCACTTTCTACAAGCATGAGTAACGCCGCGCCAGACATTAGCAGGCTTCCCTTCATTTTCGCAGTGAGTCCACGAATTTTCGGGAAATCCGTGACTCACCAGTAATACGAGCGCCGGAAAAGCCGCCATTCAAACTAATTGCCGTCTGAAGAACTAGCAATTGATGAAAGCTGTAGCATTATGTCAGCAGACATGAGCAAAAACGCACGCGCTGGGAAACCGCGGCAAAAAACAATTGTAATCTCCAGCTTCATATTGCAATTACTGCATCTGTCTGTCGTGGCTTCATTTCTCTCGCTACTGGCAGGTAATTGCATGCTAACGACAAAAAAACTTCAATCGAGATCGAATTAAGAAAAAGCATCACCCTGCCGCCCACAGAGTAAAAAACAAAGGAACAATCTATGGTGCGTTATTAATCATGAACTTTAATAATCCTGTATTGACACTATCAATAAGCGGTCACGTACAATGGCAACGGCTTGTTAAGCACGGGACAAAAAACGTGTCAAAGTAAATAGTGCGTCCGCGGCCATACGCAGTAAAAGTTACGACCAGACTCGTTCTCAGACGACCAGTATACAAAGTGAACGAATGCGTACAGATTTGTCTCTGTAGACGCTAGTATAAAATAGTAGTTTATTTTGTGGGCCTACGTATGACCGTGAATCTCTACTTTAATCTGTGTCACAGACTCGTCGTGTCGTCGTGTCTTTCCCAGAGTTGTTTCTTGTAGTTTGCTTTCTTATTTTGGTCCTTGTTTTTTCGCATCGTGTTTGCCGTTCTTGTATTCAAGGGACAGTTGAGACAAGTATTTGCTTTGAGTAGAAAAAGGGAGTCGTCATAACTTTATACTTATTTCATGCGACTTTCACTATTTTTAACCAACTTTAAGAACAGGTAGAGGTTCTCTATTCGTAGGTTGTTTTATAATCTATGTACGAATAGCATCATCACAACCTTATCACAAATTTAGATAATCATTCTGCTTATCTTAAACATTTTTTTTTATTCGTATATCAAATCAGATTACCATATTATATTGTAAATCAATTGCCTAATTATAAACTGTAAGTAGCTAATTAACGTGGTATCGCGAACTAGAGACGTCCCGCGCAAGTCGACACGTGTTCGCTCGATAAAAACTCTTTAGGATAGACTCATCGATGATTCACCGCGCGCCGAATATTGTTCGCTTGCACAAGATTAAGAAAGCGAATGGAATCGAGACTTTCTTTCAGTAAACTGAAACGGTACTGATCCGAACGTAAATTATCAACCGTACAATGAACCTATGAGACCTGAATTCTGAAAAATAACAAATGATATCAATAACTAGTACTTTTTTGTATTTCAGTACTTCATTACTACTATTAGAAAAGTACTGTACAAGTAAAATTTGGCTTATAGACCTTTTTAAGTACTCTAAAAAAGGTTCCTTAATCAGTTATAATTTAAACCAAACTTAGCAACGAAATGTTTGAATCAGAATTAATTAAACTAATTTCAAATATTTATCAGAACAACGTCGTCTCCATGATTCAGCGCACTGTTGTCCTGCCGGCGGGTAAGGGTTTTCGCGCAATGTTTGACCGGCTATTTCATGTACGGTGCCGCATTTTGGTACCCATTCATCGAGTGGAGGTCTCGCGCGCCGGTCTCGCACTCGCGGCTCGCACCACACCGGTGACACACGAATCGAGACGAATACTCAACTGCGAATATTTAGTCAAACACTAGTGCATTCCAGTTTTAAATTTAAATTTGAAAAATCGAAGTGTTTTTTCTTAAGTGTGCAAAGTGACAGTTTTCAGCGAGTGATCAATATTTTAAATTATTATCAGTTTTCCGACCGTGAGAAAATTGTGAATAATTTGCGCGCGTGAATATGGACTTGCCCAAAGGAGCTACATCAATGCGTTGTTCATGGATGTCTTTTTAACTGGTGTGTGTTTTAATAAATATAACTCTTTAAAAAATAAACGTTCAACCCTTACAAACGATCCCATTTTAAATAAAACTTTAAACTTCATCTAAAATCGAATACTGTAACTTGGAAAAATATTAAAACAAAAAAAACTTTGAAACAACATAGTAAACTCTATAATATGCCATAACCTACACAATATCAATTATGTCAGGCCTACAATCACGCACATAAACAAACAACAAATCACGCGGCTCGGTTCATTAATATGCTAACAACTATGGCAATAAACTTAGAAATGCTGACAGGTGAAGGTACATGGGGTAACAATGTCACTCAATATGGTATTGTTATGTTCTGAATCGATTGATGTACGTTTTTGGAAGTGGACAATCGTGGACAGAACTGGAGTGCCTAGCCAGCAAATCGTGTGGGAATGATCAACACGGGCCGTCGGCGAACTTTCAAAAGGATTTTTCTTTGGAATCGTCCACGATGTCATGCGATACGCGTTTGTTTTTTGAATTACTTTTCGGTAGTTGAATCTATACTAATTTTGTACAGAGATGGACATACGCTTTTATTATCCAACCCAGGCAAAGTCAAAACAGGTCGCTAGTTAGTTTTTCGGGCAATTTATTTAGTGGTTAAAATAGGTATAGTGTATGACATAATTTGTGTTTTAAAATGATTGTCATGACGTTATTGTTTTGAAACCACTTATCTGTTCGTTTTCCTTGCCGGTTTTCTAAGAATGAATGAGAACAAATATTAGCAAATAGTATTAGAATTAAACGATACGTATAAGCAGCCATACATCGACAAGGACCTTAAAAATATGAGCAATATATTTGTAAAAAGGATAGATAGAAAGAGTAGCAGAAGTTAAAACACTAAAACATTAAACGAACGAACGAACGATATTAGACAAGATAAGGAGCAAATAAACAGCAAAGTACGAACTAAACAATTATATCAGTAGTAAACGAGAAGATCCCAGCGTAATGTCAATAACGAAAGTTGAATAACAAATCTAATGATTAAACCATTCATAGACATATGACATAATTGGAACTCATTAAGGTACCAAATGCTGTTGGTAATTTACCGAGTTCATTGCGGAAATTTAACTCAACGACTATGACGACAATAAAAGGGGAAAATCCAAAGTTGTATTGTGATTTCAATTTTCGCAGTAATGCACTAGCATTGTTTGATCTTGTCTGCTCATCCCACGATACTAAATGTGCTACTAATCGTACACAATAGCCACAGAATAAATCAGTTTGCAACAAACCTAAGCGCAAACTAGCAGATAGCAAACAAATTGAACTGGTCAATAATTCTGATTCACTGCTATAGCCACAGAGTAAAAATGCTTAAATAAATAACACACGTAAACTAGCAGATTGCGAATTAACTGTAATAGTAAAGTTTTTATGTGAAAATAGAGTGATGTGTTTAGTTAGGTTGTCAACGACACTGCTTGACCCAATGATTCACTGACCATTAAACTCTGGTTTATCCTTATCTGACATAATTTATTATGTGCGAACGGTAGATAAACGTACCTATGAGGCTATTGAGACATGTTCAGGTTCTGAAAATCCATGACATAAGATATACTTAAGTAAAATTTGCATAATATTATAACGTCTATAATTTTCAAAGCACTTGCCAAGACGAACTTATATAAATTAACTTGGCTTATGAAAAGAATATTTAAAAAAAAACTTTAAAATCAAAATAATGAGATCAATTGACATTTAGGAAAATGATGACAAAGTACAGAAGCTTGATTTTCAATTGTTGCCTAGGCTGTAAAATTCTGGCACAATTTCATAAATATATTTTTTAGCACTTACCATCGATGGAAACTTTTTATCTTTAACTTTTTAAAAGTCTGGAAACCCGACGAGAATTGCGAGGCTCGGGCCGTAAAACTTATTTTACGGCCGGCGCGAAACATCAAAACCTTCAAACGTAAAATCGAATAAGGGACAAAGCGTATTTTTGCGCAACACCTTAAATAGGCGTGACGTTTTAAAACTCTTACCACCATCGTGGACAATATTCCTTTTTACATTCGTGGATAATGATATATTTATTAAAATTTTGAAAGCCATGTTCCTTTCAAAATAATTTTAAGTCCATGGTACACTCGAGCCAAGTATCAACGCGTAAATGACTCTTACTGAAGTTTAAAATATGGCAAAGTATAGTCTGTCAAGAAAGTCATGATTTTTTTATTGATCCAAAGAGTTAAATTACAGTCAATAGACTATATTGCTGTGTTATACAGTTATATTATGCTATTTTATTCTGTAATTTAGCTCTTTGGATCAATTATAAAATAATTTTCATTACATGACTTTCTTGACAGACTATAGTATCGTTTGCTATACTATAGCCGTGAAATACCAAATTAAAAGAGTATATAACTAAACTAAGAACGTAAAAATGTTTAAAGGGTTTGCAATTACGAAAGGCTTCGTTTGCCCAGGTTAATGGATAAGAAAGTGGCCGCAGATGAAGATACATAAGGCTACGTACGCCGTAATCGCGGGGCTTATTATTTTTTATGTGACTCCCCGAGTTGCTCAAGGAATGCAAGACGCTGTGTGAACCAGACGTCGGAAGCCAGTTGCGTTTAAGAATGCACTGTCCTTTTTTACAATAACAATGTACATTAAACAATCTGATATATTTAAAAATAGAATACTGATAGACATAAGCAAACAACAATAATAAGCAATTAGTATTGGTGCGTAAATTTACTCTTTGTTCGCCTTAACGTTTAGAGAATTTACAAAGATAAAAGTAAGATATTAAAATGTGCTGCTCCAAAATTAATATGTATAATTATTGCGAAATCATTGTAACTAGTAAAAACGTGTATAAAAGTCCCTCGTGCAAATGATAACCCATTTCTCTGCAATATTATTTACTGACACAATTCCCTCTTATCTCATAATGGCGTGTAATTATAAAAATAATCTTATAGTAATTAATATATTCACTAAATTTATCATCGATCGGTCCAGTTTGTTATCACAAACAAAATTTTATGATTTATTTTGTTTGTTGCAGGTTTTCCCAAAAAGCTTTTGGTAGCTATATCATTAGTACTAATAATCGCCATGTGTCTTACTCCGACTGAAGCGCGGTCCATGGACCACAGACAGAGACACCAGAACAAGAAGCAGCAAGGCATCTCCCCGCAACGACTTACCAAAGAGCTCTCGAAGAGGCCAAGAAACATGGACCTCCACACGACGCTAACCAAGAAAATAATTAAAAAACTGAAAAACACTAGAAGATTTTTCACCGACGCCCGGAGAGAAGTTAGCGACTCGAAAGAGAATAGATATGGAAATCCAAAATGGCTGCCAAAAGTGAATTTCATGGAGATCCACAACCACGTTTATAATGATCTGCCAAGCGGCACGCCGATGTCGGCAGAAAAAGTAAGTTTTGTAATTTTTGATGCATTTTATACTTAATTGTTTCCTTTTGTAAAAAAACCGACGGCGTTTGATCCGCCCAAAATATTTAACTTTAATAAAATAAAACGAAAAATTTATAAGATTTTTAACGGATAATTGTTCATGAAATGTATCTGAAGTGTTATTATTTATGATATGTAGTCCTTCATTCTATGAAATCTATGTGGCGTAAAATAATAAATAAATGTGCCAACTAGATCTTATGTTCCTTTTATATGTATTATGGTCATACCACAATAGCTTTCCCTTATAAACTAGTATTTTTATTGCACATAGATAAACACATACTATTCATGAACGGAGGGGTTATTATGGCATAGCTATGCAGTTCATTTTACGTTGAGCGTAAATGACAGAGCTATAGCAGTTACATAGCTCTGTCCTTTTCTATCAGCGTAAACAGAACTGCATTGCTTTGTCATAATAAACCCCAGGTCTTATTTATAACCAATTTGAATGGAGTATCTATAGGCGTTACAAGTAATACAAGTGTTAAACGGCAGATATTTCTTTCACTTAACCTTTTCGCAACTTTTGCATGTGACTAAAGCAAGTTATGACACGTCTAACAGCCGGATATTATTAAATAGGTCACTGATGATTCGTGTGGGTTAAATAGACGAATTAATGATTCACGTTTCGAGATCAAAACCTTTTAGTAACAATGTAGATGTTTCTTGACCGCAAACACTTGTTTTGTGGTGTTATAACATATTAAGTGTTAATTGGTGATTAGCAAATGTTATTATTAGGTTTTGTAGCTATTCTTCTAATCAAAACTGAAGTGGGGTGATTGCACCAGTGTTTGAACACTTTTAGCTGACAAGCGCCAATAATGGAGACTTGGGTTTCAGACTTGGAATTCAAAGGTGTCATCATTCATTCATTCATCATTGGTCCATGTCGATCATAAAAAATATTTATTTGTTAAAACTGTTTTGCACAATACAAATGTCAAAAGTACAAATGGCGGATTTAATGCCTAAAGGCATTCTCTACCAGTCAAGTACACATGGTTAACAGATAATAACCGGGGCAATTGGAGATCTAAACAGTGTTGTGTTCCATCATATCAGTGAAACAATAAAGCCCAGTTTTCTAAAAGTGTTTGGTTATATTTTTTGCCGCGGCGCAAGCGTCGCGCCGCGCTGCAGGACGGTGGGCCGACCCATCTCTCTTATTTTCCGTTCAATGTTTTAAAATTATTTTTTAATTTTTGCTCTCTTTAAGGCGAAGATTCCCGCGCACATTAGCCCCGCTCGCGGCTCGGGAGACTTAAATGAGCCTCCGCCGGCCAAATTACACGTGCCGGCCCCGGTGCCGCGTTTATTTACTTCACATTGTACTTAAGGGCAATAACTACAAATGCAGACCCCTCATTTTCAATACCGCCTTTGCGCGAAAATCGACACAATTTTTCATCCCGAGAGCGCCGATATATATATTGCTCAATTTAGCCCTCTATTAACGACCTAATTCATAAAATTAAACCGATAAAGTTCAATTTCGAAATTTAAATACGTCGATTATCAATTTCAAAATTTAATTGGAACGAATTATCGCTTCAAATTTAATATATCGCCTTCAAGCGCGGCCAGGTAATAATGATCTTCGGTAAATGGACGGCACGCCTCGTCGCGCATCAAATACGAGAGGTCATACTATACTGGTGATACATAAATCCGAGCTTTACGGTGCGTGTGAGTAGGGACCGGGCAAACAAAGAAGCCAGTTAAATATTTCGAGGAAATTTGCATAGATGGACAGAGTCCACGGCACGCGATCCCGATAACCACAGTCTACGCCGCGTATGATAATTGGTTTTAGACCATCGATTGTTCTTGCCGCCTCATATAAAATATACGAGAATTTGTAACGGGTTTAAAGCTCTTTTATTGTTTGCCGAGCACACATCTGGACCGCGACTTTCTATTACGTATTAGTATTGGACACCCACTAATTAGTACACAAAACTAATGCGACACGAGACAATAAGCATGTGTGTATTCGAAGCGTTTGGTGTCCGTACATATTAGGAGACTTTTACTACCAGCGCGCCGTCTCCGCGCTATCTCCTCAGGTGACCGCGCGGAGTCGCGTGGTGTGTACACCGATGTATGTTAAATATTTCTGACGTGCGGCTCGACATTTCATCGATGTATGGCCACTTAAGAAATTCAAATATTTAACTTTGGGCAAAGGAAAGCGTTAGAATTCAAGTGATCTCAGCTCCGCTCGGTTTAGTTGACGGACCATTTAAAAATTAAACGGCCCTTAAATGAGTCGTTTAAACACTTCACAGGATAATGTGGAGTAGTCTTTAAGATATACATACAATATTTAAATTTAAACAGGTATATTTTTATCTGTCAAATAATGTTCATCGATAATACAAGCCAGGTACTTAAACGTGCAAGATAAGTTGGTCTTTTTTACAAAATCCAACATGATTGTTAGGTCTCAAGTCCGTCTCCGATCAGAAATAATTTCCACGTCAACAATATTCAACCATGACGGCGGAATAGACATTTCTCGCCGGCAGACTCAGTGCTCTCACCGCCTTAGACTTAGCTTGTTCAGTATTTACGATTTAACAAAACAACACGAAATGTTAAAAACACATTATTTGTTCGACTGAGACGAATGTGGACTTACGATTCCGGGCGAGGCGCGTTTGTCCCCACACGTTCTGCGCCGTCTTTAGCGCAAATATACGGCTTATTGTCGGTTTTCAGCTTTAATACCTGCCCATATTTACCCACTAGCGCGCTTTTATTGCGCTCGACAATTTCTTCTTCGGAATGCCATTTGTCTGGGAAATGAGGAACTGCGTTCGAGATAATATCGGGCATTGATTATATATTACCAAATTTTTGTAAATGTTCAGCTCTTTTAGTAGCTTTTACAAAGCCCTGTCGGCGTCTGTCATTTAATAAAATTATAACCGTTTTCAATTAAGGTACAATTTTGCAAAGTCGGTACTTATGCAAACATAAGTTGGAGCACAATGCAATATTATGATCTTATGCTAAAATGGGATGGTTATTATATAATTTGAATGTGATCAATTAGTATCGAAAAAAAGTCGTTCAAAAAAGTTTAGTCGGGAATAGGGCTTCAAAAACTATAAAATAGAATGTTGTTTCATAAATTCAACTTTTAAATATAACTGAGCGTTATCTAAACGGTATGTTAAATTGTATTAGACATGACATATAAATAGTTCCCGTAGCGCCAGAATTCCGCTAACCGAGTCCCACGCCGTTTTATGAATCACCCCATTCACAGAGAGGAAGTTTACAAGTTTACAAGTGACACTGTTTATACGTGGACTAAATATTCGATTACGTCCGAGTGCTAATTGCCCGGTGTTATATTATATTCTCGGAAGACACATAGCTAAGTCTCACTGAGTTTGCATTTACACAAGTGTGTATATGCGTATGCTAATGTCACCTCACGTAAATTTGACGCGTGTGTGAGTCTATTTAGTTCTGAATTATTATAGTGTTAGCTGGACCACTACAGCCTAAGAACGCAAGCGTCAAGTGTTTCACTTACACCAGGATGAGTTCATTCATTCAGTGCGTATTCATAGGTATGAACCTACGGTTTAATTAATAATGAACGTAACACAATGTGAAATACAGTTCAGTTTATTAAAGTAAGAAATAAAAGTAATCTAAGTTTAATTGAATGTCGTTTTCCTGTTACTTAAACCTTTACAATTAGTGATGAACTTTAAATGAGTTATTGTATTAGTTGCGCTTGATATGCATGTAATTAATAAGTTATCTATTTACAAGCTAAGTCGATTAAACGTATCGTCTTTATGTGTTCTTGTTTTATGTTCGCATGAAGTCGGTTTTTAAGACAATAATACCCGATCTATTACAGCTCGAGGCAAACCGGCTGAGCTAGTACTTATGTACCTCCGCGATCCATCACAGCGCACTCTTGCGCACTATTCCTCGCATTGTCCTAGGTCGAAATCATAATGTAACTCACTTTACAGACCGTTAAAACTCACTTTCGAGATTGCAAAACGGTTCTCTAAATGCACTTAAATGCAATTTCTATTCGAAGTGCAACTTTTGCGCGCGTGCCAACATTGCTGCATACTTAGTTAAAGCAGAAACATTCACCATATGACAATAACGAAGAATTATAGTTGATTGAAGTTGAGGTTTTTGACTGTATCGAAATATTCTAAACGCATTAACGGCTGTTTATTTATCATTCCAATCGCAAATCAACCCATCGCAACATTATTGGCTTTGCAACTGGATACGACGCTGGCAATTACGCTTCGTAGATTGTGTCATACTCAAGCTATGTGCTTTTTCCTTAGCGAAAGAACTTAAGATATAAGCGATCTTTAGGCGTTTGAGCCTCTTTGGGTTTGATATCTAAGCAGTTACGTATGTACCTACCTGGGTTTTCAACGGTTAGCTATTCAATGGTTGGAGCAACATAAATTTAACGATATCGTATTTCTATTTGAAACTTGAATTTAGAGGAGTGCTGACTATTTAATCAGATGATTAGTTGCAAAAGTGATATCATGACAATGATTTAACTTTAAGTCTTAATGTTGAGATACTGTGGCTTAAGTACTAGACCTAAATAACTCAACTGCTTTATTCACTTTTGTACATGGTGACAAGTCTACACTAAACTATTTAGTTAGGCATTCATGACAAAGCCGTGAAAATAGGAGACATTTTTGAAATTTATTGTAGCACCTAAATAATAATTAAAACTGGTATCAAAATAAAATAATGATTTGAACGGCATTTGCAATACACATAAAGAAAAACTCCTTAATGACTAAGCAATCGGTCATAGGTTGAGTAAAGCTATATTAATGTTGGCTGAGCAGTCCAGCCGATCACAAAAACGGATTATACAACCTCGACACAAATTAGCTTCGCAGTAAAATATCACAGTTTATATGTGTTTAACAGCCGACAATAAGATTCAAGTACTTTGATTATTAATAATCCATCCTAAAACGAAATTCTAACCAAAATGTATGAGCAAAATGGACGCCTTTTCCGGTTTGGGGATAAGACAGCCGGTGAAATGACTAGCATAGAGGCATTCCATCTTAGTCCTCAGGGTTGGCAACGCATTCGCAGTCTTGTGAATGCGAATGTCTATGGGTCACAGTTTCCACTTACCATCAGGTGGCCTGTGTGCTCGTTTGCCTTCCCATGCCATAAAAAAAAAGAAAAAAAAAAAGTTAAGTTTGTCTGGAAGAGATGGTCTTTTGTTTTCTTCGTTACATAAAATTGTTATTGTTTGTTTCAAATTATATCTCTCTGTGGTGTGCAATAAAAAGTATTAAATGTTGTATAACTAACGTTATTTCTCTTTTGTTTCAGTTTTCGTACGTAATACCGAAGCTGTACAAGACCCTGCTAGAATACAAAGTGATCTGGGAGCGACTCCAGATCGTGAACATCCATCATCTCGACGTGGACTTCCTGATGAACTACACGAAGAAGCGAGACAGCCTCATCAGCACAACTCTCGCTGAGCTTCAGAAGTTTATTACTGAAGTTGAAGATGACATGGAAAAGGCCAATGTGCCGAAACCACATTTTAATAAAGACCGGATGAATATAGAACATCTGCATATAGACAATGTGGACACCAATAGGTGTCTACGGCAAGACACGATTGCGATTAGGGCGTATGCTAATGCGCTGAAGAAGTGGTACTGGGCACTCCGGTGTCCCGATGAGTCCAATGCGAAGTTGACCAGACAATGCAAAAATGCTGAACGGAATCTGTTCACAAAAAGGAACTTGAGAGCTGCAAGAAATAACAACACGCCTGCAAGACAAAAAAGACATCGCCAGTTTAGATTAGCAAGAGTTTAGACTTTTGGTGCATAGTTTTTACTGACGTGAGTCGGACAATGAGTATTATAGGTAGTAATGAACTTTGACTATTTATTTGACTAAAACTAGTGCCTGTATTATTTATTGTTAGTTAGTGTCTAGTGCGTATGCTCTCTTTTAGTGCGTTACGATCGTCGTATTCTTCTTGTTACTGCCCAGTCGGTTTTGTAAATGTTGTAAAATCAGTATTAACTAAGATGTTTCTCTGAAAATTTCTTATCTTATGACGATTGTTGTATGGAAGTGGTCGACGAAACAGTTTCGTCGGTAAAGTATTGGGTACTATCTCTGTGATATTTAGTAATCCTTTGTAAGTTATCATTAATTTATTTTAGGGTAAGCAGTTGCATAAGTTTCTCTACATCGCCATCTTTTTCTATAAATTTTAGAATCGTCTCATGTTTCCTTACTATTTATTGCATTTCATGCTCATTCTCGTTTTAGCTCATTATCATTAAAATCAAAACTAACCTTCCTATTCCATGTTGCATAGCAACGATTTATTTATTGTTATCGATCGTTTGATTTAATATTGATAGTATTGAATCCGGTAATCGGTATAAGAACCAGTGTTTTGATTTTGCCTTAAGATTAATATCGTCGTAAACGGCAGATTGATTGTTTTACGCAGTTAATATCATTGTTAACCCTGAAAATCGATATAGATCTTGTGAATAGGTTTTCTTTGATTCCAGAATTAAGTAAAATATCTGAAACCGTAATTCCTCACTGTACTTACTCGTATTTTCCTTTTATTCTTAGTAGATTTATGAATAAAGGCAAACGCTGCTTCATCCAAGAAAGACTAAGCTTAAATAAGAAACTCTCCATATTTATACATATTATTATAATTTAATTTATAGTTATGTCTATGTAAATGTGCCGTTAGTTACGAGTTAGGTAAATGAACTGAGTATTATGAATATTGTGTAAATAATATTTACGTTTCATGCGAATAATGTTGCCGCATAAAAAATAAAGCTGAATATAAATCTATTTGATAAATTCCTGCCTTTTCTTTCTGTTTACCCTTTGAAAACATAGCCTCTCTGGATTTACCTAGGCAGTCTAGAGGGCCGAAAATGCACAATTCAACTTTTTTACTTTTTTACATTACATAATATAACGAGTGAGTTTCCTCTATATAGAGACAAAATGACAAAGTGTGTGTAAAATACGCCTTTCTGAGATAACTGTAGGAAAAACTTTGTGTTAAGAAACTCAAAGCATTACAATTGCGATATATCACTGAGTACATTGTTAAAGACTGGGGATCATTGCACCTTACTAATTAATGAAGATAACATTTTCAATTAAAACGCTAATCACTGGACATAGTTCGAACTAAATAAAACTACCAAAACGTTGAATGAAAAACAACGCAGTTGTAAACTTACAATTATAACGTATTGCATATTTACGTTGGTAGGTGGCGAATTTCAAAAATATTGTATACGGTTAACAACGCAAAAAGATTTTTTTTCCATTAACGAAATCCGTGTGACGAAAATTAACCAATTAACTGTATCATTGTATGTCTAATTTAAATTACACAATTGGACAAAGTTAACGTTGTTTCAATCAATTCCTACTAAAATACGTACAATATTTTTTATATTTACCCAGGCACGTAAAAATAAATAGTGGTGCGGGGCTTCGTGGATTAAAAACACTGTAGCCGTATTTCGATTGAAAAGCTAGTAAGTAAGCTAGATGAAGTTACTTAAAATATTGATTGATGAGTTTAGGGCTTTAATTCCACTCCTGGCAAGCAAGATGGGCTTGGAAATTGAAATCATATTGTTAACGTTACGACTAGTCCTACTGACAAGTCAATAAAAACGATTATAACTTATATTTCATTCCACAATCACAGTTCCAGGATGTTAGGTTACATACATACATACCTTCACGCCTTCATTCCCAGAGTGGGGTAGGCAGAGCTACAGAATTAACAACAACTCTAAAAACTTTTTGATAACTCTGTAACCACAATTTGCACAATTAGGCTAAGATGTTTAACTGTGTATATTAGTGACAGGTGGCAAGCCCATCGCCTAACAGTACTACAAGCCTTTATTCCCTTAGTCGCCTCTTACGACTTCCAGGGGAAGACATGGAGTGGCACTATTCTAAGCCGGCAACCACACGGCCACGGCACGGACGGATGTTAGGTTAACATGCGTTATTTAAGTAATACATTTTACATTTACGCGTTGTTGCTGTTGTTGCGTACGAATCAATTTTGCTATAAAGTTTCTAAAGACCTCGCCAACTTGACAGACAGAATTAACGCTAAAAAACGCCTATTTTTCCAATTCCCATAAAATCTTATTTATAATATGAAAGGAAATGACATTGCCAAAAATCCAACAGATACTGTTAACTAGAGATTGAAATGTATAAGGATCAAAAATATCCCCACATTTGCAAAGCACAGTGCGATACATTGCCGAATATCAAAATAATCTAGGGATATTTTTGATATTCAGAAATTGCATTGGTGCTGTGGTGTATATTGATTGGCTGACAAACACTTCACATCTTCGTCCCAAAGGTAATCTGATTCTTACCATTTTTGTCACACGTAACGTCATAAGTGTCATAACCTAACCTATGTAACAATTTTATATACTCTCATAATACATCGATTAAAAAGGCACAAGCCAAAATTACTAAATTTCTGCGAAACGAATCCTTGTGCTAATCGTACTTTAGGCAAGGATATCAAAAAGGTTATGTATTTTTTTACTAAACTAAAAGGCGGTATCTATCATATTCTAGGTAGCTATAGAATAAAAAAAAGTGTGACCATGTTCTCGTTTTTACGGAACACCCATTTGTATACACAACATAGTAAAAAAATATGTATAGGTAAGTATATATTTTTGCAACTTTGTAGAGTAGAGTAGAGCGATCAACTATTAAATTTGTGTCTCTTTTATTGACTAAGGATTTATATACTTTGTTCGACAAACTAGTGGAGATAGTTCTCTCTGTCTCTAATTATTGACACGGGATCTATATGTCTTGTGTTGTGCTCTTGACTGTACAGTTGGCCAAATAAGTGTTCTTTCAATTTCAACACAAGTTCTCGTGAAGTGAAAATGACGGTAAAGTCGACTTTTCTAAATATTATATTTAACACAACATTATTTCCGAGCTTAATCGATTTTTCTTCAGCTTCAGACAAAATTGAAAACACCACTTTAAGATGCCGTACTAAAAAGTTAGAAAGTGAACTCTTTATACCACGTCTGCCTGTTTGTCCATCAGTCATGGCATATTAGCAACTAAAACAGTACGTATTTAAATAAAATATGAGTTTCCATTCCTAACAAAGAAAAACTAAACTTTTTTACCATTAAGGTTTTAATTAAGAGTTGCAGTTCAAAATGGGTATCTTATTATAAAAACCAGTCAAGTGCAAGTAAGGCTCTGGCACCGAGGGTTCCGGAACCCCGCACAGGAGGTATTATTATATTACGACTAGCTATTCGTACCCGGCGTTGCCTGGGTGTTTTTTTTTCATACATACCTTGTCCTTGAAAATGGACTCGGAAAGACTTAATAACGAAGGAAATAACACCGATTTTGACGAAAGTAAATTGTAATTAGTACGAAACCCTCGGTGCGCGAGTCTGACTCGCTTTTTACCGTTTTTTTTTAGATAAAAACTTCAAGTTTTCAGGCTTATTCTTAACTTTTCCGGTAGTGACATCTTGTTATCGTGAGAAGAACTAACCGGCCCTATTTGTCACGTAGTTCCGCTACTCAACGCTAGATGGCGCTTGTAACCACAGTTCTGTATACAAATATTTTACCGTTCATGTTTCTGCAGTGTAACACAGTAGTTAAGAAGATAGCTACAAGATGTCGTTGTAAATTATTATTTAGAATCTATATTGTCCAAAATTATAAAAGTAAAGTTATTTAGTGTTGTTAGTAATAATAATAATGCTGAAAGTCATCATGGAAGAGTCACCAATGAAGGTATCATTGGCAGTTTCAATTTTCACGAATCATATTTGTAATTTTTTTATGTCTAATGTTGGTAAAGGTAATACAATATTCCTTGCCATAGCAATTATAGGGTCTAGAGTTGTTATACTAATAAGATTTAAGTACCTGGCCTTTGCAGGATGTAATACCATCAACGGGAAAGATTGGGAACTTCGCTAGCCTATGAACTGAGAAATAATGGTTAAAATTTTAACAGACTGTGATGGAATAGTTCATAACTCATAACATAGTGAAAAAAAGATTTTTAATGTTTTACATAGAAGCTCATTATTTTTAACCCTTACAGTGGCGTAGGTAGGTCAAAGTATTTTCGTGTTTCAACTACATCCTAATAAAAAGGGTCTTGATAGACCAACGGACATCAATATGGTTCCGTTTTTATTTAAGGTCTCCTGTACCTTTTATAGAAACGGAACCATATTGATGTCCATATTATGACGTAACTATGCGGTTCATTTTACGGCGAGCTTAAAGGACAGAGCTATAGCAGTTATATAGCTCTGTCCTTTTCTTTCAGAGTAAACTGAACTGTATAGCTATGTCATAACATAATATTAATAACCCCCAAGTACCCTAAAAATAATAATTGTAGTCTCGTTTTACTATATTAAATTTATAAATAAAAATAAATAAATATCAGGCGACACTTATACACCAAATTGACCTAGTCCCAAACTAAGCTCTAGGCTTGTACTCTGGCTACTAGACAACGATATAAATACTTATATAGAGAAATACATACTTAAATACACAGAAAATATCTATGACTCAGGAACAAAATATATTCGCGTTCTTCACACAAATATCTGCCCTTACCGGGATTTGAACCCAGAACCGCTAGCTTCGTAGGCAGGGTCACTAACAACTAGGCCATCGCGTCGTTTTTCTTGCTTACTAGCGCCATCTGTCGAGGATTATAATAAACAAGCCTTGGTTTTATTTTTCAATTTTATTAGGATTTTCAGTTTCAACGCCATACGAGGGTGCTTCAATTGGTCAGTGACGTTTTGACTAAGTAAATATATAGTAACATATTTACAGTTTTTTTTGTGTATAGTTCCTAGACTCTTTGATAAACCATAGCCAAATTTCAGTCTTCGTATCATAAGTAAAACGATTTTGCAAGAATGTAAGAAAATATAAAAGGCAAGTGAATTTCATGTTTATCAAGCACCAGATTTAATTGTGTAAAAATTTGCAAAGAAACATAGGTTCAGTGTAAAAAGTATCACGGGGTAAATCTTGTTTTTTTTTTAGTGTGGGTACTGAAACTCATGGACTTATCAAATTGCCCTCGTATTGTCGGGCGTCGGCCGGCGCGCGCGCCTCTTCCGTCCGTGTCGCAAGCTCCGCCCACCGCGTAGCTGATAATGCTCTTGCGCATACTTAATTGATAAATGGATTATAGGTCATAATAATTAATTAGAGTCAAAATTGATTAAGTGCTTATTTAAATAACGGGCTCGTTGTGTAAACATTGGACTTAGGAGTCACTTTAGGGAGCTAGCAAAGTTTATAGAAAAAACTGAATTCTAGTTGAGACTAGTTTTTTTTTTCTGAAATCATACAAAAATGTATTGATTGAAATCCAAAAACGTCACCTATGGAATGTATCTTAATTAACTGCTAAGTAAGGAACCTATCGATTTTTAACCGACTTCAAAAAACGAGGAGGGTCTATGTTCCAATGTATGTTTTTTTACTGTATGTTCACTGATTTTTCCGTCAATTGTGGACCGTTTTTTTTTAATATAGTTTAGTTACTTCCACGGTGGTCCCATTGTCACCAAATCTGAATTTGATGAGGGGATCCGTAAAGAATGGAGGGAACTCCTCAAATATTATATTCATACATATGGCGACTTTAGTATTTTTAGTAGCTAGTAGAGCTACTCGTAGCACGTCCAGCATTTGCATTCAGAAAGTATCATTTGGTGAAGTGGAACTAATGAAGAAGACCATAGATGGCCACCGGAACTCCTAAACGGTACCTATTTTAAGATATCTCGATTAAGATAGTGAGTGACTATAAAGAAGAACATTGAATTGTTTAAATATGACTGTGACTTTCCCGCGGCCAGGCTTGAAATGTCTTAAAGTTTCATATCAACTAATATAATAATAATGATTTATTTGCTAAAAATGTACAATATTATCTTACCAAAATTAGTGTACATAAACTACTGGTGCAAGTTTATCCAACTAAGAAGTGGGACTACATATCAGCTTATTATGATCACTAAAAATATAAAATAAAATAATGGTTTAAAAAAACAAAAACCACCATCAAAAACGCAAAAAATACTTAACTTCTTTTAAAATAGTAGGTAATAGGTCAGTCTAAGTTGGACTGACCTATGTACCTTCGAATTTAACAGAAGTTATTTTATCGTTTTTGAAAGCGGTTTTTTTTTAAACATTTATTTTTAATTTCACTGATGAAAAATTATTAATTGTAAAATTAAGTGCTGGTAGGACATTGTGCACGGTTCGTTCGGATGAGTACCACCATTTTGTTTCCATTATTGTTGTCCACAGTGGGGATATGATGAGAAAGGACGTTTATGATAGAATGATTAGAGCACGTGATTTTAGATCATGATTACATAAAGTGAGTTTAGAGAAAATGATATTAGGCCAAACAATGTAGATTTTCAGAGAAACAGTTTTTCTACTAATACCACACAGGCTACCTGGAAAATTAAGCGCTACTATGTAAAGTGCCAAATTCTGCCAAATTCCGCATAAAGAAATGTAAAGTGGAGGGACTGCTATAACTCTTGTCTCTTTTACTGCCTAGAACTTGGCAGGTTTTCGCGCGATAATGTATGATGTCACAATGGCACAAGGGCTAAAAAGGCATGAACGGACTTTCGTAACGTTGTGTTCGTTTTTGTTGAAAGAGTTTTACTCTTTAAGCAACATCCGTCTGTCCATGTAAGATGGGATAAGTCCATCCAACTTAAGTAACACGTGGCCGATGCTGTTTTTTTTACAATCTTACACTAATTGAAATATTCTCAACTAAACTCTACACTACCTACTATGGGTACTACCCAAGCAGCACATTAGTGAATTTTGCAGCTTATCTTATAGCTTTATGTTCTAAATGAGTGGTTTAACAGTGTTTGACTACACTTATATTTTTAAACACAACTCAAACTTGTATACGAGTTCATCCTGTCACTTATAGTTGCTTAGGAACGTTTTTTGTTTCTACTTTATTACTTATAGTTGGGTAAAGTCGATTTTGCTACTTAAAGTTGCATGCAGGTTGTAATTGTCACTGAATAAGAAGCAATAGTGATATATAAGGCCCTAAAGTAACTTATAAGCCACTTTTATATATAAGTGGGAACATACCCTTATTTGGAACTTTTAATTCCAAATGACTAGTATAATAGAGTAGTGTATCACCAATAGTGGCTAAAGAGATAATTTTACGGCCCTTTTGGAAACTAAAGTGATTGCAACTTTTCACGGTAAAAAAACATTCGCAAGAATTTCGTGCTTATTTCAATGCCTGAACGTGAATTTTAATCACTTACCAAACAGATGTATAAATCCAAAATTAAAATGGCAGATCACATTCACTTTAAAAAAAATCACATTCACTTTAATTGTTGCCACGTCACTCAAAGGAACTTTGGCGTCCCATTTATCACTCATTGACCGAACTGAAATATTATTATTCATTCGTTCAATAATCGTCATTCACTGCGCATAACTTTCACCCATAGTTATAATTGCCACTTAAGGTAATCGTGAGATCTCTTATGGATTCAATATAGAACCAAAAATAAGCTACAATTTTTCTCCCCGTGGTTCTATATTGGTTGCCTAAGGGTTCTTTCCACCTATATAGAACTTAGTCATGGCTATATATTTCACTTAAGTATCTAAATAGATATGATATACGAGCTATTTCCCACCCAGTGTGCTACTTGGGTAGACAACGATGAACATATTTACTGATACATATTTACTTAAATATATAGAGAATGTCCAAGACTAACCGCCTAAGATATAGACAATTATTATAGGTAATATGCATGCATTATTAAATAGCATTTCTCAACAAAATATGAATATACCGTAAAGAGGTCATCGAAAATTAAATTAAAATCGGCCTAGAAATACGGATGACACAAGCATTTTAAACTTCTTATTAGACAGAAAGATCCGGGATGCACTGTGACGTCATGTAACTGCCATAAACTCCATGTTAAATTCTGTTTTGCTAGAAAGAGATAGGAACCAATCTTTGTTGGCTTTTATTTTGGTTATTTTTATAGCTAGTCAAAAAAATATTTTCGCTGTTCGATACTTACTTCTATTGCATGTACTGATGTGCAAGTTGCGGAAAGTTTCCAAAAAGTTGGAAAAGTTGCAAGAAATTTCCGGAAACTTTCACAAGAAATATAGGAAATTTAAATTTAAGAAACGGAAAGTTTCAATCCCCATACAAAATTGTGAGAAGTTTCCGAAATTTTCCTACATGAAATTTTCCGCAATTTTGGAAAGTTTCCTTTGGCACATCAGTAATTGCATGTAGTTGTATAATACCCGAGACGATTTACAAAGTTGTACCTGCCTGTTCTTACATTTGCCAAAGTGGGTTCGCGGTCCATTAGAAAGGAGAGCAAGTGACCGGTGACCTGAGACCAAAACAATAAACTAATGTGACGCGTCTTTCCGGTGTCCAACTTTCAGTCACGACGTGACGTTATTGATAATGCTTTTCAATGTTAGTTTAGTTTAGTTCGGATTATTTATTTATCAATGTAATGTGCAGTAGTTGAAGTTGAAGTTGAAGATACAAAATTACATTGATATCGTTGTTAAAACTAAAAATGGATGCAAGGGAGAAGCGAGGGGCAGCATGAAAAAGTAACAGCTATTCCGATGTTTATGACTTAAAATACTTTATGAGTAAAATTAATTATGAGAGTCAATATGGACCCAACTTTTAGTATACAATCATCTGCGTATGGAGACCAAACTAACGAACCGAAACTTTGTGGCTCTATGTTAAGTACTGTGGATATCCTGTTGCCACCTTCCGACTCCACCATGAAATCGGCTCGAAGACACCATAATATTTCATTGTTATCGGGTTTACATATGTATTCCAAATATTTGCCCATTCCAATAACCGCAACTGGTTCAAAGTTGAGTTGCGAGAAGCTAAAAGATAAAAAAGATAAAAGATGTTTATTCAGTAAATAGGCCGCACGAGCACTTTTACAGGTCAAAAATCTACCAGCGCTTCGCAAGAGACCAGTGCTGAGAAGAAACGCCGCAAGAAACTCAACGGTCAGTCGTTTTTTAAATATTTCTTATGATATTATACAATAATAAACTTAACCTAGCATTATATAAAACAATGAATCTCACATATAACAAAAAAAAAATATATTCATGCGTAGTTGAGCAGGAAAGCTGTGTCAAAACTCAGAATTGTCACAAAAACTAATAATTCTAATATATGTGCTTTCATTTAAGATATTTGGCCGATTTTTATTAGGTACTTGAAGGTTTGGCTGTAGAGAAAAAAAATTTTTTTTTGTTGCTGAGTGTACTTTTACCGTAGCGCATTTTGTCACTTTTTTTTGTTTGTTATCATTATTATGTTTACATAAAATCATTGGTCATAATTTTTAATATAGGTGGAACCGTAACCTTTCAGAAGTTCGTACATACCTATTCAACGTGTAGATAAAGCTAGGTTAGGTTAGGTTTGATTTATAAAAATCATGAAAAAGTCACAGTTATTCCGATGTTTATGACTAAAAAACACTTTGTGAGTAAAATTAATTATGAGAGTCAATATGGACCCACTTTTTACTATACAATCATCGGCTTATCAAGACCAAACTAACGAGCCGAAACCTCGTGGCTCTATGTTAAGTACTGTGGATATCCTGTAGCCGCCCTCCGACTCCACCATGAAATCAGCTCGAAGACACCATAATATTTCATTGTTATCGGGTTTACATCATCATGTCAGCCGAAAGACGTCCACTGCTGGACATAGGCCTCCCCCAAGGCTCTCCACTGAGACCGGTCTTGTACTTTTCGGATCCACCGCGTTCCCGCGATCGTTACAAGGTCATCTCTCCATCTTGTTGGAGGCCTACCTACAACTCGTCTCCCGGTCCGCGGACGCCTCATACATATGTATGGGTTTACATATCGCATCTTCAGAACGATAGTGACTTAACTCAAAATTTCAGCTTTCAAACTTTAAGTCATAAATTGATTACGATACAGAACTAATTCGAAATTTAACATTTCTGAATTATGTCACTATTGTTCTGAAGGTGCGATATATATTCCAAATATTAGCCCATTCCAATAACCGCAACTGGTTCAAAGTTGACTTGCGACCCAAACATGACCTACTATCACACAAACGAAGTAAAATAAAATATGTAAAAATACGATAGTAGACGTAACATCACAGCACAAATTTCATGATCCTGCTGATTTCTTGGAAGCATCAGAAAATAAGGAAAAAGTTGTTTGTAAAAATGTTCGCATCCACCGCTCGCAACTTTTTATCGCGAAGACATACATAATAAACATTCAAAATACAAATTCAAGATGGTGGCTAGTGCCTACAACCAAGATCGAGAACTTGGATTCTTATTAGGACCCGATTACTTAACACTATAGATTTTTTTTAAACCCTACAGACTGGACTATATGTACGTATGTACAAACTCACGATTTATTCCGTCAAAATATCACTATTTCAAATTAAATGATTAACATACAAAATTGCTGCAAGTAGATCTCAGGCTTTTTTTAAATAAAATATCCACTTTTTAGATTTTTTACTGAACAACCAGGTAAAATATACGCTATGGACCAGTGGGACTTATAAATAGTGTTAAGACACACACATACATAAACTTACGCCTTCATTCCCAGAGTGGGGTAGGCAGAGCTCCAGAATCACCTAAAGTTAAAAAAACTTGTTGATAATTCAGTAATCACATTTTGCACAAATAGGCTAAGATGTTTACCAGCATATTAGTGACAGGTTGCAAGCCCATCGCCTAACAGTACTACAAGCCTATATTCCCTTAGTCGCCTCTTTAGAACTTACACGGGAATACATGGAGTGGCACTTTTCTAACCAGGCAACCACACGGAACACAGATTAACATAGAAAAATACAGCAAGTATCTCGGGCTTATACTTATCTAAATAAAATACCCACTTTTTGAATTTATAGGTACTTAACAACTAGGTAAAATGTGTTCGATGGACCAGTCGATCTTAAAAATAGTGTTAAGACTTAAACCAGAATTATCTTTGTTGTGTATGTGTTTACCCGCATTCCAGCTATTGAGAGATTCTCCGATGTAAGACCACTATTGTACCTACGTCGTTTAGAATTTTAGAGATTAACAGAAAATATTTAAAATAATAATACTAATACTACCTAACTTATTTTTCATACAAAAAATCATCAACAAAAAATGTAAACAATCGCAGCGCGTGCACACAAAGCCCGCGGACGTTGCGTTCGCGCATAAAGCAATAGAAAGTACCTCAACGGGTTCAGTCGTCGACGACCCGCGGAAGAGAGCTGACGCACACACGGACGCAAATGTGACCGGCCGCACGCGGAAAACAGTTGCGTTCGAAATTTCAAATTTTAAATTTGAAAATCGATTTTGTGTGAGAACTTAAGTGTTTTTTGAATTTCCTAAAATGGGTGCCAGTGCTTTTGTTGCTTTGTTTTTACTGGTCTCTGGAGCGGTAGCGGTTCCCGCGGGAGGCTCAAGGAAACTTCCAGTTATAGGTACGTTTTTTTTTTTCAGTTACATTTTTGTTCTCATTAAAAGCGTCCTGTTGGAAAAATAAGTTTTTCGTAATTCGATATTGTTGGTTTGGCGTACATTTCTGCACCAGAACTTTTTTATTCACATGAACGTAAATAAACACGAAAATGGAATGCCTATAATATATCATTAAACGCCTATCTTATTAACACTAATGATTTACATAATTAATAATCTTGTATCATTTATTGAAAATTAAGAAATAATCTATGTAAACAATTGATATCCCTACATTTGAAACCACAATTAACTTTCATAAATGTTTTTATCAATCAACTAGGTACTTATAAGCTAATAACGATTTTATACCCATACGTGTCTCACCTTTAACAGACCTATTAAAATTAAGTGATTAAATTCTGCTAAATTCGTTATTGATATCCAAAATTAAGGTAGAATAGCACATAATATTCGTAAGTAAGTAAACTCTTTATGGCACAAATATAAATGTTTACACGAAAGTGCACTTATATGAAGATAATGATATAATATTTCTCCTAACACAAAAAGTTTCCAAATAAAATTATTTACTGGAAATACTTAGTAATTTATTCAACTCACAGACTACTTAACAATATTGAAATCGAAATAAATGCAAAAGACATTACGCAAATAGGTTCACGAACTGTCCGAAGTAGTTTCAAAAGTTACAAAAAACTTTTACGGTATATTTCACGGCGGAAAATGACTGCACGCTTGACAATGACCCAAACAGGCCGTCACGGTGCAATTACAGAAAGATCTGTTTGGCGAATACCTTTTTGTAACGATTAAGTATATGAGTGTTCTCGAATGACAATTAAGTCGTAGAAAATAAAGATAACACAACGTATGTAACATATATCGTCGGTGAAACTGCAAAACCGCGTAAGTAACATTTTAAATGAGGAGCAAAATGCACCTTTTTAATAAGAAGGAAAGGTTTATTTTTCTCTATCATAAATTTGTTAGTTACGTGGTTTTGCAGTATCGCCGACTATACGTCAACGTACATTATTATGTCTAAGTTTAACTTTATTTAAAAATGGTTGTAGAATCAGTCAAGGACATTATATTCCTTGCTAAAGAAGACGTCAACAATTCTACGAAAGTCTAACGGCCAAATAAGGACGGTGTTTTTGAAATTAAATGAGGACTAACGGAGAATCGAATTCAAGTACAATTAGCATTGTACATTCAACAGCATAAATAAGCAATCATTTCTGTACCTTGTCGCTTTCAATAGTTTCACAATTGTGTATAACATTTGAAACACAACTTTAAGGTGACAAGGTACATAAATGATCACTTATTTATGCTGTCGACTGTACCGAAAAGTACTTAACTTCTCAAATTGTGAAAGATTCTTATGTGAAATTCTATGAAATTTCAAAGAATATTCTTCAATTTTGTATGGAAAGATAACATTCTCAATGGTCTCTAATGTTTCCGATAATATTCTCAGTAATTTCTTGAGATGATTTCTTAACTTCTAAGAATGTTCTGCAATTTGTACATTGCTAAGTACCTACAGTTAATACCTATATATCTAACTGATGATAATAATGACGACCCTAATAAAATAAAAGGACTTGGATACATCATTTTCGAACTAATTTTAAACACTTGCATAGTTCTAAATAGTCTATTGACGAAGGAAATTGAAACACTGAGTAACAAATGAAGAGGCCATAGTAATTATCCACTTCATAAGCATAACATTGCATATTAGAGCGACCGGCTGCGACCTAGATATCTAACAGCGCCAAACGAATTTGATATTTGATAACACCGCGAAATTATAGGTATCAATCGACCTTTTACAAATAAGGCTTTGAGTTTTTTGTTTAGGACTGCTGATTCAAGAACTTAGTTTTATACCTATTCGGTCCTAGAATAAAAGAGCCTGGCACTCAATAAGATAATACAAGCCCTTTACTCGTACATACCAAACAAAAGCCTTAACCATAAATGTCATAAGAATATACTGTACCAATTCACCGGAAAGAAGTTTCTTATACGTTCTCATTGTTCGTAATAACCATTTCTTTAGAGTCTATTGTTGTCACTTCATTGTCTTATTTTTCTAAAGCCTAATCCGCTTTCAAGCAATATTATGTTTTACTAGACTTCCAATTCAAACTGGCATATATTGAATGTGGTTATCGTGATTGGCCAGGCCCTACAATAGTAGGGCAAATGTCTATTTTCGATCTCAGTCTAGGTGATATACGGCTGTAGACCGTATACGTAATGCTTACACTAAAAAACTCACTGTCAGGCGAAACGTCAAAAAGTCATATACATCACTCATAACATCTCGATATGTATTGTCTTCTACATCATCATCTGATTTCCAACATAGACCTATATTTAGACATTGACGTTTGCGAAATAAATTAATCTCACATTTTCTAACAATGAAACTGAATGCCCATCAAATTGCGTTTAGTTGATTTTCTTTAGCCAAGGATTTCCTTGCGTCAGTTTTAGTGTTGCCTAATTGCTTCAACCTCCAGTAGACCATCGGGTAACAATGGAAGCCTAGCAAGGCTTGATGCTTATAACATTTTTAATGCCATTGTTGTAATGTCTATAAAAAAACACTTTAAATCAAAATATAACTCACAATCCTGTTTTCGTTTAAAAAATTACACTCCCGAAGCAATTAACACTTTATCCTTAACGGCACTTGAAACCGAATCAAGTATTTTGATTATCTTCAATTCCTTCAGTATGTTGATGTTTCCTTAAGTGATTTTATCTTCGCACGATCTTCCCTAAGTGACTCTTACCTTTACGTGTGCATTGCCCTGCGTCCTTTCTCAGTTCAATAAACTTTGCATGCCTTTGCAAGCCAATATTGACAATGTGCGTCGACTTTACGACCAAGTGCTAACTTACCCTTGCCCAAGAATGCCGTTTCCGAAGAAAATTATACGGTCACAAGACTCACAATGCGTCATAAGTACTTTCGCCCACACTTTTGCCTTAAATTTACCAGAATCTGTTTTACGATAACAAAGTTTAAGTATTCTGCTTAATTCTGCGTTATTGTTTCACAAGCTTGACTTTTTAGTGTTCAAAGATCTATTTGACCCAGTTTTTTTTGATAATTACAATTTACTGCTGAATTTCAAATACAGACCTTGAATTACACTGCTCCGTATCCCATAGGTTTTATCCAAGTATCAGGCTTAAAACAAACGCGGCTTGAAGGGCATCATGCTTGCAGCGTTTAAAATTGTCGATGTTGCAGTTTGTTAACATAGTATATAAGCAAAGAAGCGTTTCCAAATAGACCCCGTTCATTATGCAATACATACAAATATGCCTATTTTTTTTACCAAAATTCGAAATGTAGGTTATGTTTTTTATAACCATACAAGGCAAACGAGCTCGGCTTAATTGTCTTGCTTGAAGTGTGACTGTTTTTGGCAAGTTTCGGCTAAAAATAAGGAAAATTGAACAAAGCATCCGTAACTTAATATTTTGTTAAATTTTCATAATGACTCAATCACACCTCAAGACAATTAAGTCAATCAGCGACCACAGATACGTGAGCGTGACTGAAAAAATTGGTTTAATGGTCGGCTGTTAATTAAGATTATTTACATTTTAGCAAAATATGCAACATAACAAAGAAGACCTCCATCCCTGAACAATATGACCTCCCATGTAGTTAGGACGTTGTCTAATTACATTTCAAAGATAACAATCCACGACAGGTGTTTGTTTTTGTATGAATTACCGGATTTAAGATACAGCACGTCCATCACGAGTTCAGGCAACCACTATATCAAAAGTCATCGTCATCACTTCTGCAATGTCTTGTAACAAATATTTTTGTTTCCTTGCTTAATTACTTCATGCATTATCATTATCACTAATTTTAAATTCGTGCCAAATATTGCCATACGAGTTTGATTACCGATTTCGTTATTATTATCATTTCACTGAGTCACAATCTGTTATGTCATTGTATTGCAATAATACCTAATCTGTATTTTGAAAAGCAATCGATACATTACGAACGATAGGGGTAACTGTTTCCTCAGTGCTCAGTAATAATGGACATTCTTTATAGATTGCACGATACTAAACTAATTAAAGGTACGTTCTTTAGAGAAGTTGCATTGTTAAAAGTTACGTAGCAAGCTTTTATTGGTCAAAACGTAATCTTCGTTTTTTTTTACAATGTTGTTCATTATCATTTCGATGAAAGAACTTATGATCACCGTATTTGGCTAGAACGCTTTATCAACAAAGTTTATCTAGCTCAAAAAATGTACATTAACATTTATAGTTGTTTCTATTTTGTGAATATTCTGTCTCTATGCCAACTTTTATGTTCATTATGCGTGTGCATATTTGTGTAAACAAGCAATAAATGTCTAAAATATTAAGACTAGATTTTGTCTTGTTAATTAAACATTAAATATTTTGTCATTTAGTAAATTATTTTTAACACTTCATCAGCCGTAACTAGTTTTGGTGTGCTCTTATTAACAAGATGGTATCTTGGTGATATGTAATTAATCAATTTGTGGTAAATGACTCATTGATGACACTAGAACTGATAACTTATAATAGATTGAATCGTTTTCTTTGATACCATCATCATTGAACTATGATTCACTAACATCTAATTATCATTAAAGTAAATTGATTGCAGTTTACTTTTAACCCTTAAAGTTATGACTCCAAATACAAATTCCCTACTGTGAACTTTTTTTTATACAATGGTCGAAGGTGAAATTGATGAAAGGCTAGTTCTCAGTTTAATTTAAATATTTTGCCATTGTAAGGGTTCTTTAAAATTCATATTAGGTAGATCGGTCGGAAGTTGTCACACAGATTGAAGAGAATTGTGGAAATCCAGGAAAGAGGCCTCTGCTAATTAGCAATATACAATATAAGGCATGTTTGGCATTGTCCTTTACACTTAGGCCTACATTTTTAACAATATAGCGCAAAATTATAAAAAACATTTCCAACTGACGATGCCTAGAAAATTACAGGCCCCTTAATCAGGTGGAAAGAACTCAGGTTAGTTTCAAAATTTTAATCTGCAGCTGAAACGGATAATCAGGCATCTTGTCGTTGCCTCACCGTTTCGCCACCAAGCCTTCATCTGCACCGCCTGCCTTTGTTCCCTGTTTGTGAAACTTGCGGCTTTATAATTCAAAATTACTGTGAAGTATTTTCATACTGAAGGATTTAACGTTTTTTTGTATGATTCGATTTTTAATTCGTGGCAACATATTGAGATCAAGTTGAGTTAATAGTGAGCCAAAAGATATTTCGATGATGCGATGTTACCTAGTCCATTATGTTAGAAAATTGTAAGAGTATTCTTATAAGTAGACCCACTCAAACATTTTATACACTAGCTTTTTATCTGACTGTATTTTAGCTTCACTTTACTTATGCACTAAAACCATCAACGAAAAAACACTGAACTACGTCTTTGTGATTCATTAAACACGAACCATGATGACTCAAAAATATTTGCATTCTTCAACCGCAAAGTTCCCAAAAGCAAAACTTGTGCTATATTAAAACAACATCTCATAATTTAATACTAACTCCGAGCATGTTCCAAAGTTCTCTGTCAACATTTAAGCCCTCCCATAATTGGGCAATCGTCTTCAAATGTCATCAAAGATATCCAAGGCGGGCTGAAGGGTACGGTACGATACTTGCAACACGATCACAATGCAATGCCTCTACATAAATAAACACTGCACAAGCACTGATTATAATGCATGGATCATATACGTAATGCAACAGCTCGAGGCGAAGGAAAAGTACATGCTTCATTATGCCGCCACCATATCAGTGATGAGCATCATGTCATCTGTATAGTTTGATTTTGGAAAAAAGAAAAGTTTTTTTTATTCTACATACATACCTACCTTCACGCCTGTTATCCCAGAGTGGGCTAGGCAGAGCTACAGAATTACAACTTTTAAAAGTTGTTGACAATTCAGTAACCACAATTTGCACAAATAGGCTAAGATGTTTACCAGCATATTAGTGACAGGTTGCAAGCCCATCGCCTAACAGTACTACAAGCCTATATTTCCTTAGTCGCCTCTTACGACATCCACGGGAAGACATGGAGTGGCACTATTCTAACCCGGCAACCACACGGGGAAATTCTAAAACTATTATAATCTCTACAATGCCAATATGAAGACCTACTGATATCATTGGAAAATGAATCATAGCAGATTAAAAGGCTCTGCTCTTTACGGGGATATTTAATTTTAAGCGCAACTTGCTATTATTTAAGACTGACAGTTCAAACATTTTCATTAATAGAAACTGAACTTAAGACTAAAACTATATTTAAATATTTACCTGCAAGTGCCTCTAAGCCTCTAACTCAAAAATAAGAGTGAGGGAGACGGATCAAAGAGAAAATATGTTTATCCACAGTCATATATTTGTAATACAAACGAGTTTAATCAAGTCATCAGCGCAAATTTAAGCTGTCAACATTCAGATATTACTGCAACCCCTTGTGGAGTCGTGAGCGGGCCAATAGCACCACAATTGGAAGCGTTTACTTCGTTTCATCACCAGCATCCATCAGCTGACAATTTACAGCAATATTGAGCCGGCACAAGATCGTGACCGCAGGGACTCGACCGAGCGCCTCTATAATAACTATGATTCGAGTATCCTCATTATTCCGAGCTTGAAATGTAATCGAAAATGGCCAATTATGTCGCCGACATTCAATTGTCCTAAATTGTCATTGGCAAGAACAATTCAATTCGTACGGCCTTCGGCGACTTGCATTTGTTTCCATCAACTGTCATCTAGGGTTGAGAAACTTCGCTTGTCGCTTCTTGAATTGAAAAGATTGCTTGAAATGGTTGGAAACGTGATGTGCTAACAATATTAAAATTACGAATCTCGAATTAAAAGCTGAAGTGAAGCGTTTTGCGGGTGGTAGGACCTTGTGCAGGGTCCTTACGGATCGCTACTACCATCTTATCCATTAACCTCCCGCAAACAGCAGTGTTCGCATTTTTGTGTTCCAGTTTGGGGATAAAACAGCCGGTGAAATGACTAGCATAGAGGCATTCCATCTTAGTCCTCAGGGTTGGCAGTGTATTTGCAGTCGTACGATTGCGGTCCTGTGAATGCGAATGTCTATGGGTTACAGTTTCCACTTACCATCAGGTGGCCTGTGAGCTTGTTTGCCTTGTCTATGCCACAAAAAAAACTCATAATGTTTATGCACTTATTTTGGTTCGTGTTTTGACATGTCATCATTTTCAAAATCAAATCAAAATCAAATGTCAAGAAATGATTTAGCTTGATTGACGTTAAGAACCCAGGTTTTTTGGTGTTTTATTTTATTTAATTATGACTTTGCTTGCTGGATGAATAGAGTTGATTTTATAAATGATGTTGCTCAAAACATTAAAACCAAATATCATATGAATCATATCATAATGCACCTTTAAAACAAATCTGACGCTCTATTCTACCGGGGCTACACCTAATTGCTTTTGACCTGTTATCGTATTGTTAACGTTATGACCATTTACTTGACGGTAATGGCGGCCGAATTAAAAAAAAACGATAACGATACGTGTAGAGACAAAGTAGAATAAGGCCCCAGAGCACCAAAATAAAATGCCAACAGCATATAATTATTTATGACGTGAAATGAGTTAAAAAGGTTACAGACATTCCCGATACGCATTGTGACACTTGATACCGTCATGGCATTTGCCGGAAAACCTTGATCATAAATATTATTTTGCAGTTTCGCAGGCTCTTTGTTAGCGTAGGCAAATTAGCAATACACACCCGAACTGAACTAGTTTTGCGATTGCAAAACTTGTTTGGTTCATAATAGCAGTGCAAGTCTCAGCGTCTAATGCTAGTAATAAATGTAGGTGCAACTGTGATAGATAAATCTATTTCCTTTCTCCCGTGTGTGTACAATTTAAAGTTTTTAATATTAACACTAGAATTTCTTTCGGTCTGTCTGATTCGTATGCAGTGCTTAAAGACTATTTAACGTTTAATTTCATTTAAATTTAATTCCCAATACATTATTCAAACCATTGTGCAAGGTAGGTACTATTTCAAAGAGCGTATTAATGCACCTACGCTATCTGCTCGATGGGGTGTTGCTTGCCTTTCTCCGAGCACTTCACACGTGTAAATTATATTTATTATCTTATTGAATGCATCGGTAACAATAGGAATGCCTGAATAAGGCAACGCCTCCCAACGAACCTTAGGGTTATGCAATTTCTTACAAACCCTGATTTATAGCCGTTTCTCAAGACGAGAGACCTATTTTCGTAAAACCTGATATTTGTTAGTTCATAGCTACCGACATTGCACCGGTCGATTGAAATTATTTAAATGGAATTCTAACAAGCGTGAAGCATAAGCATTAGCAAGAAATGCACAGAAACAGTATGACCCAATAATCTTAACCTTTGTTTTTTACTACGTTGAACGACCTTCGGGTTCGTTAGCCCCATACAAATAAGACATAACTTGTACGTTTTATTCGGGATTTTCTCGATTAAACGCCATGACCGGCGGGATTTTTATTCAAATTTAATAATGTCGTAAATACCGCAAATCGGCTTGGACTTCGGAAGGAGTCAAGCAAGATAAATGGACAATATTTAAAGATTAATTTGAAATTGATTGGCAGTTTATTGATCGTTTTGAAATGTATCAGGAGTATGGTTAAAAAAAAACTTAACGAGAACAGAGCAAGGAACTTGTATTTTTAGCTACAATGACTCTGCGAGATTGCTTAATTACTTGTTTTAACTATAAGCATATTGAGATGGTTGATTGCATCCCTTGATGAACCACGTAACCTTATTTGAGCCTTCCAAAAGAAACAATTTAATCAGCTTGGTCACCACGGTTAATGCTGTACGCGAAGTGCTGGTAGATTTTCCTGTCAATTATGTCATCAGCCGTGCTTTTACCAGCGCCAATTGTGCGACAATTTTGGAACTAAATGATCTCATGCGCGACGATGGTAAAAGACCTGATGGGATGACTCTTCTTCAATGGAAGTTGGGCCGGCCGTTGGTTTGGGATGTCACTTGCGTGGACACCATTGCGCCGTCACAGGGTACACACACGTCACACCGGTAGCGGTTTGTTAGATTAGTGTAGTTTTAAGTAAGTTTTTAAGTTCGTTCGTTTGTTTTTATAATTACCTAGTGTCAATTAAGAAAAAAATATTACTGGTATTAATTTAAGCATCTTTTCAAAAGGTTATTTCTAGAGCATGAAATTGATGCACTGCGACTAATATTCACAGATACTTGTGACAAATTCTTATTCGGCACAGTTATGAAACTGGGTGCTAAGACTGCTAAGTAGACATAATCACCAATAACTCCATGAGATTCGCTAAATCTAACAAGAACGTCCCAATTGCTGTTGCTCAAACTGTATTTAGAACAAGTTGGGTAGTTAATTAAAATGTATTATTGAGATAAAGCATAGTTCATTTAGAATTGGTACATATTACCAGGGTTATAAAATTTAAAATAATTAATGAAATAAAACAATTAGTCTTATAAATTGAAAAATATGTATTATTATTTTACATTTTCACTAAAAATATTCAGTTGTCAAAACCATGTATGTAATTCCGAACTTTCTTCGTAATAGATCCCATCATCTTCTGAACAGTGCTTTTATCTACTTTTTTGGCTTGAAGATTCCATGTAGATCGCAACGAATTTACATCTTTGACCATTTTGCCTCTCTTTTTGAGTTTCCCTTTCATAATTGCCCAGTAGTTCTCAATTGGTCGAAACTGTGGACAATTTGGAGGATTCATGTCACGAGGCACGTAATCGACCTGATAGGTTTCATAACACTATAGTACCTTTTTTGAGTGATGGCAGCTAGCTAAATCTGGCCAAAACTTCACAGGAAGACGGTGGTTTCTAATGAAAGGTATAACTCGTTTTTGCAGGCACTCTTTCATGTAAACATCTGACGTCATTGTAGAAGACGTAACGAAAGTTTTGGTCTTTAAGCCACAACTACAGATCCCTTGCCATATCTTGTTTTTTTGCGAATTTCTCCAATTTAACGAACTTATAATTTTCTTCAACACTTCCTCTGGCATCAGCCAAGTAATACTTTGAACCGGGCAGTTGCTTAAAATCGAGTTTAACATAGGTTTCGTCGTCCATCAAGAAGCACCCTTTGAATTTGGTTAAAACTTTGTCATACAACAAGCGAGCTCGCTTTTTAACTTGAAGGTTCTGCTTCATGGTGCGATTTGGCTTCTTAATAGCTTTATAGCTCTTTTAGCTAGCTCGAAGGCGAATCCGTCTCACAGTACTCCGTTTTTTTTTTAATTTAGGGGATAGATCGTATCGGACAGCCCTGGATTTTGTTCAACTGCTCTCAACACTTTATTTTTAAGTTCTCTGTCCCTGGCACCCGATTTAGGATTGATCTGTGTCTTTCGGCGGCAAGACAGGGTCTCCTTGTATCGTTTTATAACTCTACAAACAGTACTATTGTGGAAATTTAGTGCCTTAGCTACCTGCGACCCAGACCACGATGGATTTTCCAAGTATTTGTTCACAGTTACATTCCTTTTTTCAAGTTTCATTGTCGATAACTATTAAACGCATTGATCAAAGTCTATAATTTTTGCACTATTTAAACATCGAAAGGTTGTTAACAAACCATGATTGTCACTTTTGAAATAAGAACTCTAGAAACATTTTTTTTAAATTCATTTATGCGTGCCAATTCTACATGAACCATGCTTTACAAGAATTATTCTTTTAAAGCATATCAATATGAGAATCTAGCAAGGTCCTGTCAATATTCTCGAGTACAATGTTGATATACATATTGCCTTTAAGAAATATACTGATCGAAAGTTAGTGGAAGGGTCGGAAGGGGCCGCCCTAGGCGTACTTTTTGAATCAAATCGGAAAAATACTGGAAAAGGGCCGAATCTCTTAAGATTACTTATACCCAAAACCGACGTGCGTGCATGACTCGATGTATGAATGTGGAAGAAGCGAAAGAAATTTGTCAAGATCGTAGCAAGTGGAAAGAAGTGGTCTCTGCCTACCCCTCTTTGACATGTTACCATATTGTTTTTAACTCAGACGCCTTTACTGTCAAGTAAATTAGATCCATTGTAAGTTCGCTCAGGTTTACATGAGTTTTCTGTAACACCTGTACTTGATACAGAATTTTTTATGCTTTAAAATCTTCCTCTTGAATCACTCTATCTATTAATGAAATCCGCATTAAAATCAGTTGCGTAGTTTGAAAGATGTAAGCGTATATACAGAGGGGAAGACGGCGCGGCGGGAAGCCACTGTAAATACTCGTACGTGATGAGCCGCATAGGTCGGTTCTTTCTAAAGGTACAGCGACAGCAATCACTTGCCGATAGGTTGTCGACAAATTGCGGGCTAGACGAGACATAGCAGACATAATAATGTACATTGCAGTACATTTCAAAAGGAAGAAGTCAATTGGTTACGTAAAGTTGATGTTCGAAGTTTCCTTCGATAGTCACTTCCTTTGTCCGGTGTTTATCATAGCTATGTGTAATATATGAGATATTGAGGGTAGCATTTCATCGCACCGCTTATTGTACCAAC
This sequence comes from Acleris emargana, assembly GCA_927399475.2. NCBI lineage: Eukaryota > Metazoa > Arthropoda > Insecta > Lepidoptera > Tortricidae > Acleris > Acleris emargana. Next base: position 6,644,913 of record OV656847.1, read on the forward strand.
TACCCATACTCTCTTCTAATTAAATGCTGTTAACGATCGGACGTGTTTTTGTGGTCTCCTAAGTCTAGAACGTTCTGTAGTACCTATACAATCTCGGATTCTTCAGTGGCGACGAGTACGATCATTACGCGCGTGTGGACGTTACATGGGACTTGTGTTTGTGTTTCCAGTGTGTTAAATAAGTGGAAATGGCCGTCGGTAAGGTTGGGCCCTTTGACATTGCCAAGGACAACTGGGACTTATACGTGGATCGGCTGGACCAGTATTTTGTGGCTAACGATGTAAAAGCAGCAGTGCAAGTGGCTACATTAATTACTGTCGTCGGCAGTGAGGCGTACGAATTAATGGTGAATTTGTGCACGCCGGATAAACCGTCAACGAAATCATATAGTGAACTCGTGGCGGTGATGAAAAAGCACTTACAGCCAAAACCAAGTGTGTTGGCCGAACGATTTAAATTTCGACAAAGGGCGCAAAAGAATGACGAAACAATTGCAGAATATGTGGCGGCGTTAAAAAAAACTAGTCAAAGATTGTGGTTTTACGGCTACCAGTTTGACAGAAAATATAAGAGACCAGTTTGTATGCGGTATTAAGAATGAGAGCATCCGGCAACGTTTGTTCACGGAAGATGAAATAGCATTCGAAAGAGCATTCAGTATAGCAGTGTCGATGGAGGCAGCAGAAGGTCATGCAGCGATGGTACAGGACCGGACCGCAAGGGGTGACGGGGTACCATCGGGGACTTCAGTGCACAAGTTGTACACTGCGAAGCGGGAGACACGGCGGCCGGCGCCCGCGGCCGGCGCGCGCGCGCCGGGCGGCGGTACAAGAGGCATGAGCGGAGCGGGCGGCGATAAGCGAGCGAGTTTTAGAAGGGACTCGAGCTACCGGGAACGACAAGCGGCATTATGTTCCGCGTGTGGCGGACAACATGCAATGGCTTCGTGCAGGTTCAAGGTTTATGTGTGCAAAGTTTGTAATAAGGAGGGCCATTTAAAGAAGATGTGCCCTAATATTAATATGAATATGGTGACGGAAGGTTCATCGTTCCACACGATGTTGGAAAGGCAGGTGGGGTACCCTGACAGCGAGAGCAGCGGCGGCAGTGAGGAGGTAAACAACTTTTCAATGGATGTTAAAATGTTAAAAAGATTTGGACCATACATGGTTCAACTACAAGTAAATAACGTAAAGATGGTTATGGAAATAGATACAGGCAGCGCGATCGCCTGTATCAGTTATGAATGTTATAAACAACTTTTTAATGATTGTAAGTTACAAAAAAGTGATTTGAGTTTGCGCTACTATACGGGTGAAATTGTCAAACCTGTCGGTAAAATAAGCCCGTTAGTTAAATATAAAGATAAATGTAAAGAATTGGATTTATATATTGTTGAAAAAGGGAAAACCAGTTTGATAGGCAGACAATGGTTAAAAGAATTAGAAATGCAATTGCCTCTAGTTAATTGTAACAATGTTAGCGGTTTAACGCACGATTTTAATCTGGCCAAATTCAGTTCCAGCTATTGTGAAGTGTTTGAGGACGGCCTGGGGAAGTTCACCGGAGGGACGGTGGGGTTCCGACTGCGCGCGGGCGCCGCGCCCGTGTTCCTGCGCGCGCGCCCGCTGGCGTACGCGCTGCGCGAGCCGGTGGAGCGCGCGCTGGACCAGCTGGTGCGCGACGGCGTGATCACTCCGGTAAACTCGTCCGACTGGGCCACTCCTATTGTGCCCGTCATGAAGAAAGATGGCACCATCCGGGTATGTGCCGATTTTAAATTAACGCTTAACAAATGTTTGGAGGTGGATCGTTTTCCGTTGCCGCGGGTGGAAGACCTACTAGCTAAACTACATGGGGGTGAAAAATTTACTAAGTTGGATTTATCGCAAGCGTATGCCCAGTTTGAGTTAGATGAGCAATCAAAAAGATTTACAGTTATTAACACACACAGAGGCCTCTTTATGTATAATAGGTTGATATATGGGTTAGCCTCGAGCCCCGGTATTTTTCAAAGAAAATTAGAACAGTTGTTTGGTGATTTGCCTCGGGTGGGGGTGTTTTTAGATGATTTGATTATTACCGGCGTAGATGATAAGACCCATTTGGAAACATTACATGAAGTGTTTCACAGGTTGAAAACGTTCGGTTTAAAAATTAAAAAGGACAAGTGTACCTTCCTGGCTGAGAGTGTAACGTATTTAGGATTCGTGATAAGCAGACAAGGGGTACATACATGCGCCGAGAAAATTGAAGCTATAAAAAATGCACCGTAACCGAGTAATGTCACCGAGTTGCGGTCGTTCTTAGGGTTAGTTATGTACTATGCGAAATTTGTTCGTAACATAGGCACCGTATTATCGCCATTTTATAATTTACTTAGGAAGGGGGTGAAATTCGAGTGGGACAACCAATGTAAAGTAGCATTTAAAGAAATAAAAGAGTGTTTGATGTCGAGTGAGGTCCTGGCGCACTACTCGCTGGAGCTGCCGCTGGTGCTCACGGCCGACGCCAGCAGCCGCGGCGTGGGCGCCGTGGTGTCGCATGCCACGCCAGAGGGCGAGCGCCCCGTAGCCTACGCATCGCGCACGTTAAATTCTGCCGAAAAGGGCTATTCACAAATCGAGCGAGAAGCGTTAGCTATAATATTTGGCGTTAGAAAGTTTCACCAATATTTATATGGTAGGAAGTTCTTGTTGCGGACGGATCACAAGCCCCTCGTTTCGATTTTCGGTGAAAAGAAAGGTATACCGGTAATGGCCGCAAGTAGATTGCAGCGATGGGCGGTATTGCTCGCCGGGTACCATTTTGAAATTGAATATGTACGTAGCGAAAATAATGCTGCGGACGCTTTATCCCGCCTTCCTGTAGGGAAACCGGTTAAAGAAGTTAGCGAATCAACATATTTAAATTTTATTCAGGACTTTTTGCCCGTCGATAGGAAGATGGTACAGCACGGTACTGAAAAAGATCCGGTCTTAAGACAAGTAGTAGGTTTCTTGCAAACGGGGTGGCCCGCGGCAAACAAAAATGAAAGCATTCAGCCATATTACGCGCGCCGACATGAATTGTATTTGGATATGGGTTGTATTGTTTGGGGATACCGTCTAGTAATTCCACCAGAGCTACGGGAGAAGTTATTACAAGAACTACATGTGGGGCATATGGGTATAGTCAAAATGAAAAGCATGGCACGCAGCGCGATGTGGTGGCCGGGCATTGACGCGGACGTGGAGCGCGCCTGCGGCCGCTGCGGGTCTTGCGCGGCGGACGGTGCGGCGCCCGCGCGCGCACCGCCGCGCCCTTGGCAATACATACCAGAGGTCTGGACCCGACTGCATGTTGACTTTTTGGGTCCCATTAATGGTAAAACCTTCCTTGTAATCATAGATGCTACTTCTAAATGGTTGGAGGTATTCCACATGCAGTCACAAAAGTACTAAGGGAGACGTTTGCGCGGTTCGGGCTTCCTAGAGAAATCGTCTCCGATAATGGTCCCCCGTTTTCGAGCAAAGAGTACAGCGGATTTATGCGTCAAAATGGAATCAAGGTTAGTTTTGCGGCTGCGTACCACCCTTCTTCTAACGGGGCGGCAGAAGGGGCAGTTAAGTTGTGCAAACGGGCCATCAGGAAGGCGCAGCATGAGGGCTGCGATATAGACATTGCTTTACAAGCATACTTGTTCGCTTATAGGAACGTGACTCATGCCACAACGGGAGTATCGCCGGCAACTCTGTTACAGCGTAGAAACTTGCGTTCTAGGTTAGACCTACTAAGGGGTGACCGCATCATGGAAGACAGAGTAAAAGAACGGCAGAATAAACAGGTGGCATACGCTGGTGGTACATCCAGAGCTTTTAGTGTTGGAGACAATGTGCGATTTAGGAATTATACTGGGGGTAGAAAGTGGGTCAATGGTCAAATCAAGGAAAAGACTAGTTCTCGGAACTATGTAGTCGCAACGGAAGACGGGTCACCTGTAAATCGGCATGTAGACCAAATTAAAGGTCGTTGGGCGGGCACATATGAGTGGCCAGCGCAGTCGGTCAGTGAGCCGATCAACAGGGAGGGTTCGCGGAGTGATCATGACGTGTGGCCAGAGCCCGAGACCAGGGGTGCAGTCCCAGGGGTACAGTCAGATGTGCCGGAATCCGGCTCCCCTCCGGCGGCACTAGGTCGGCCTACACTGAGGCCCAGAGACAAATTGTTACCTGTTAAAAAATACGGTTACGAGTTTGATTAAGTGAATTAAATGTCTAGATATAAGTTGCCCTAGTTAAGAATAGTGGTGGAGGTGTAATATATGAGATATTGAGGGTAGCATTTCATCGCACCGCTTATTGTACCAACTACCCATACTCTCTTCTAATTAAATGCTGTTAACGATCGGACGTGTTTTTGTGGTCTCCTAAGTCTAGAACGTTCTGTAGTACCTATACAATCTCGGATTCTTCACTATGAATATTTTTGCGTAAAACGTCTCCGGTGGAATTAACCTCACGTCAATAGTTATGTTTAGTAAGTGAATCAGCCACTTATTCATATTTTTATTGAAATGACAACTTAAGAATATGCCGCTTACATATTTCTTTTGGTAATGAATTTCCATTCGTAATTCATTTATTCACTATGCAAACACTGCTTATTTGGGTTATCATCTGATGTCAAGATTATTCATATTTCTGCAATCAATTCAAAATGACGATCGACACGGTTTAGTTTCTCTGCGTGCGTAGATGAAGATATGACATCTTCCATCCTTTTGTAATCGCCAGCTATTAGACCGACAGCGTGATTGTGGTTGCCTCATTCATATGGAGAACGTCGTATTCAATACTTGTACACTTGTAACTGCCAAGTATTGGTGTTGATACGGTGTCAAGAACGGTTCTAGCAAAGATAATCATTCCACAGATCACTATCTGACTGGCACTATAGCCCTCTTTAATTACAATAACAGATCACACCGCCTAACCTTGATCCAATGGCATTTAACTTGACTCTATGTCAATCACCCGTTGTGAGCTTTCGCCCATTCTTCGCGCTAACTGTATGGTGAATCATTGATTGGACTATTTGACATTTGAATGATAGAAATAGGTCAAGAATACTTTAATTTAGTTTTGATGTTGTAAATGTTGTTCGTTGAAATTAGGTACCATTGTGGTTATAAAAATCGGGTTATCAATTACTTCAATAAAACAAAGTACTTACGTGAATTTTATATCTAGAATAAGCTAAAAATCTTAAGTTTTACACTACTTCCTTTATATATTTCAACATTTCAATCTTAATAACAAATTCCTGCTCAAAAATGATTGCCTATATCTGTAGAATTATCCACATTAACAACAAACGTACGTACGTATATGTCATTGCAAATTCCCGGTAAATAAATACAATACGTAAGTTTCAGCCATTCATCAATCCGGCTTTCCCCATTCAAAAACCGTTGAAAAAGAAGTCACAAATACCGGTTCCGAATTCGAATCGGTACGGCGCGATTCGGATCAGGAGTTAGTCACGGGTGAAACTGTAACTCACGCGAAAGTGAAACTTGGAATATGTTCGATGTCGCGCATTACGTAACCGCACGTATCGAGTCGAGAGCACGCCGTGATCGCACTTAAATAGCCGGTCAGGGAATCGCGAGTCGTAATAACTACGTGCTGGATGATACACTTGTAGAATCCATAACAGGTATGGAACTTGTGCAAGTTTATTTACGAGTCAATGTAAACAATAAGTTCTGAGGCCCTTGCGAAGATGCAATCGCTACTAACGATTGTCTTTTCTATTACTCAAAACGTACGGGATGACATTCTCGTCCGTTGCGATAAACCACGTGGTCAGCTGTTATCCTATACATTTTGAGTGATAGAGAATCAAATCGTTAACAGCGTTTGCATCGTTTGCTACAGACTAGCTTAAAATAACAACCTTAATTTGATAATTGTCTGGCTTAACTTTAATTTAATGGAGCCGTTGGTTTGGTAGTATTTTAATCGCCTTTCTAGCTTTTGTTCAGGTTTCTAAGCATTTTTTGATTCACATGAACGTTTCTGATCGTTATCAGCGTCACAGGTGATCGTATCGTGATAATGAGCTATCAGCACTACTATCTCATTGAATTACATAATGTTTGTAATTGCTTTTTCACACAGACTCGTAACTCTGATCTTTCTTCCTGCTTCTCGCATGCAAAGCCTGTGCCGTTCGCTTCTTTGTATATATACTTCTTCCGGATCTCAATTGCTTTTGCGTTTAAAATTGGTTTCTAGGGTTTTGTCACAAAACTGCCTTTATTTAATCGTAAAACATTTAATCCTCATACTAATTCAGTACTACTAAAAGAGATTCTACAATCGAGGTAAAGGTACATACAACATACAGTTTTGAGGTGATTGCTAGCTAACTACAGAACCCTTTGAATCTTGTACAACATTTATGATTTGACTGCTGTTGTCATCAGTAATCCTCAGGCTAACTGCCACCGCTGTTACGATCGGCATTAAAAGTCGATTTTATGTTGTGGGTTAATGTTGTCTATCCGTCTATTTTATGCAATTACGATTAGCTTAGTTCCTGCCTGCTGCTACAGTTACGAAATACAAATGGGAAGGTAATTTTTAGTCATTGTTTATATGAACATGGTAATGGGATTTAAATGAACAGTAGAAAGAAAACAATAGAATAGAAGACAAGGGACAAGATAAATAATGTATATCCCCCTGCAGAAACACACAAGCTCGAAGCTATAACCACTTCATTTTAATTTTCATCTCACTAGCTCGGAAAGCCCTTTTTGTTTGTTTGATATCTATTGAGAAAATCGCTTTTTATCCACATGTGAAGAAAGAGTTTTGACATTTGAAGGCAGCTTAAGTGATATTTGACAGATAATAAATATTAGCATTCAACATTAACCTTCATTCTTGTTGTAAAAACGGATAAAATGTTCTGACAGTCCAAGTAAGTCGATATGCCAACAAAACGCATCCGAAATAATACAAAAAAAAAGTATGTCAAAACTTTTCAATTAATCCGTCAACGTTAAATATTCACATGTTTTTTGATGAAGACGTATGGATCGACACCTGTCGAATTACGGGAAACCGTGCAAAATGCGGAATTGAGCTTTAGCTTTAGAGCTTTAGAGTACAAACCATTTTCTTATTTTCCTCACTGTAGTGAGATGAAAAGTTTTGTGTTATACACGGGTGAAAAGTTTTTCGTCTCGTGTGTTAAAACACTCGCAGGTAAAATACAACTTTCCCCCCTTGTATAACAAATAACTATTCTTATTTCTCCACAATTGATCAACGATTTCCATTTCCTTGATCCACAAAGCAATAAGTCACAAAGAAGGTTAGATGCAAGCTGTTTCTATGACCAACTCTTCTGATCTTATCTCATCAATTACAAATAAAATCACTTCATCATCTGAAGCCTTTCAACTTCGCCCTTGTTTAACAAACATTACCGTGTTACTTAATTATTCATTCAATTTTATTACATTCAATTGCAAATTTTTGCCAATTACGGTAATACCGGGTGAATCGATGGTTGCCATTTGTTACTATTGAAGTTTTCATTGCTGATAGATCACGATTTTATTATTTATCTTGATTGTTGCATTCTACACTGAGAATGGAAGGTTCGTGCGTAATTAAAACATCGTAGAACGTAATAATTCTGTAGATTTTAATAGAAACGTAGATTATTTTATGTGATCGTTTTGTGTTATGGTTACTTCAAACCTTGGATTTTAAGGTTAAGTTTGAGGCCATGGGCATAAGAAATCACTGCAATGCAAAATTGAATGTTAACTTCTTTAAGCAGACTATGTCATTTTCATCCAGTCCTTAACTCCTTAACGATTTCAAACACAATTGGTTCCTTTCTACAACGCTACAATTGCCTCTTCCTTCGTAAGCGGCGAATTCCTGCTAGTCTCTGTATCTCTTGCCGTTAGCGGATGATTTTCAAAAAATCCTTTCTCGATGCACCCTTAGCTAAGCCAAACAATATTCCCTCCAAATTTGAAGTCCCTAGGTTAGCGGTTTAGGCTGTGAGTTGTCTGTCAGTCACAGAGTTTTATACGATTTTTATTTCATATTTTACTATCGTCAATGTAAAACAAAGTACCAAAAATATAGAACGTAATTCTTAGCACTATCGCTTGAGGTAGAATACAAAGCATAATACAATATTTTATTTTAAAGTTATTATTCTTAAGCACTTCTTAACGTAACCTGCAATTACCAATGATCTGATTAAACCCATAAAAATGCTACGTAATGCAACAAAAATACGCTTAATTAAGTTATAAACATTACTTTCACTTTCGGTTATTGGCCCGTTTTCAAATAAAATTGTTGCAGAAAATAGAACCGGAAGAGTATGTACTATAGAAGAGAAAATATAAGTATATTATAAACAACCTTAAAAGTTTCTGAGATAATATGAAATCGTGTAAACTTATGAAATTGTTTGAACAGGAAAAGGGGCAATAGCAAATTCTACCTAATTTAATAAAAATTGTTAGTAACAAGTCGGCAAGTTAAGGCAAAATATTGTCCATAAAATAACTCCGGTTTTTATTAAAAAATATTATACTTTGACAATTAATAAAACTTACAAGTATGTATGTAGGTACTAGTTTTCGAAATTTGCAGTTCAGTGATTTAGGACACGTTAATATAATTTATAAAAAGAAATACTAAAGCTCTAATAAATATCAAAATTGAAAAAAAGTATCTACTAGTGTTAATTTTAACCACCTGCGCGATCCCGCGTGCTCTGCGTACAATTCTCTTGATTTCTATATCCCAAAACATGTAATGTGCAACATTGAACCTTAACGTAATGTACATAATTATGTAAATAACGACATTGACCAATTCCGTATCCGACCGCTTCACTTCCATAACTATTAGGTGTAATCTAGCAAACCACCCACTTCAAGGGCAAACAAACGCTTACAATTCTTGGTATTTTTGTTAAAGCATCAAAATCCTATTTAAGTAATTATAATAATCTATTCATTTTGACCATGTTGCTTTATTAATACCAGAATTTGAGCGTGTCGTAGTAATTAAATCGTTTATCAAGTTTTTTAGTCTGAGTTAAAAACAGCGAGAAGCAGAGATAAATAGTGTTGTGGTTAAGTCAGTTCTCAAATTGTCGTTTATTTTAATGTCTAAAATGTCTAAGACTAGTTTTTCATATTTGTTGGATGTACAGTAGTAATGTCAGAAGGACGGTTTTTCTATTTAATAACAAATGAGCTATATGCGCCTTTCATTTTAATAGTGTTTTTCATAATAATTAGTAAAATATGGTGTGCATGTCAAATGGCAAAAATATTTATGAATTCGACTAAATAAATAAAAGCTTAATAGTTAGGAGAGCGCCTCTTTCTTCGAGACCGGCAACGCATAATGGTAACACTACACGTGGCCACTATTAAAGTCTAATGATTTCACTGCAGCTTTTCTTACAGTATGTGAAATGTAGGAGGTGTAAGAATTTGATTGTACATATTTACCTTAGAAGATGTAGTGACTAAGATTGAAAAGCGCATGCTTCGATGGTTCGGTCATTTGGAAAGGATGGATGAAAGAAGATTGACGAAAGAGATATACAGATCGAAAGTGAGTGGAAAGGTCGGAAGGGGCCGTACGGCGCGCTGCGAACTCTAGGCGTACTTTTTCGAATCAAATCGGAGAAATACTGGAAAAGGGCTGAATCTTAAGTACCCGAAACCGACGTGCGTGCATGACTCGATGTATGAATGTGGAAGAAGCGAAAGAAATTTGTCAAGATCGTATAGCATGTGGAAAGAAGTGGTCTCTGCCTACCCCTCTGGGAAAAAGGCGTGATTGAACTTTATGTATGTATATTTACCTTACACTGATGTACAAGGGCGAACTTATCCCTTTAAGAGAGAGAGAGCGAAGGTTTGTCATTGTTGGTGTTACGAAGTCCTAGGCGGCTGTCTACTTTCTCTCTGGCGGGTCTGCCCTTGGTCCTGCTTATACTTTATCCTATAGAATAAGCCCCTACTTATATGTATAGTCTATATGGCTCTAACTAGACTAACCTCAAGCAGTTCCGAAAAACGACAAATTAGCGGAACCAACTCAAATTTGTTGTTGGTATATTGCAATAACTTAGGCACAATCAAGATCTATTATTGCGGTGCGGTTGCATCGTGACGGAGTCGTAACGAAAACCTCTGGTTAATTAAATTAAGTACAAATGTCGTAAGTAATAAATAGGATTGTTGCGTAAAATCATTGCTCAGTAGCACAAGGATGGCGCGGGTAAATCACTTGAGGGTGCGGTGCAGTGTATGGATGTAGACGAAAACAAACAAACAAAATAGTCCCAAAAAATCCTTAATAATCATTCAAAATGAAAAATGATGAAAGAAACCTAAAAAGGATTTTTAAATACCTATTCAATGATATCTCAGTTGTCACAGTCCGTTGACTATTCTTTTTTCTTTTTTACTATATGGCGTTTAGTTTCTAGAGCGCCACAAAGGAACAAAAATACATATATAGGCTGATAAACACATTATAATATTTTTTTAAATAACAAAAAATAACAGTGAAGGCTGTGACCCCGTCCAAACAGTAGGGTGAATATTTGGGCGTTTCACCAGCCGTCTTTGTTGTCTTCAATATATTGACGAAAATAATTGCAGCTACTACTTTTGATGTCAGAAATAGCAGACCTGGTGGTAGTATCCCTTCCAATTAAAAGAACATGAATGTTATTAATTTTGTCAGGAATAATATGCGTAGACAATAATGACGGCGGTAGAAACGCCAAATAATCACCCAGTAACAGTAATAGTATACAGTCCGAGATGAAGTACCAAGTAGTAAAAAAAACTGTTTTTTTGTTCAAAAAAATGTGTTTATTTTTTGTAAACTCGTGATAATTCCTAAAACATGGTTTCTTTTTATCTACATTTTCATTACCGTTTGTTACTGGGTGCTATTACTCAATAACAAAAAAAAACTGCATACCTACAGATTTTGTAGGTAGTACCGCCAAGCCCAGGAGTTGACCAGATGATAAACGAATAATTAGGCATTTTTTCTATTTAAAATCAGGTACATTTGATAAGGCCAACTAACCTGCATGCAGAGACAACCAATACCACGGCCCTCAGTTCCCAGTAGTCCTACTAGGCCTGGCTACGGCAGCGGTCGGGGGACCAGTAGGACAGAGGGTGCTAAGAATCCCTGGGAGAACGGATACGGCTGCCAACACGTCTACTTGGCTACATATAATGTTAGGACACTGTTAACGGAAGAACGCTATCAAGAATTGGAATCTGAAGTCCTCAATAAAATAAAATGGGACATAATGGGTCTTAGCGAGACAAGAAGAAGAGGAGAAAACCTTGTTAAATTAACATCTGGACAATTACTTTATTACAAAGGATACGAAGACAAGTCGCAGGGTGGTGTGGGACTCCTCATTAATACCTCAATGGCAAAGAAAATGCGTAACATTGCAGCGGTGTCACCACGTGTCATCTATGCCACTTTTGATTTAAGTAAGCGTTACTCACTCAAGGTCATCCAGGTCTACGCACCAACATCCTCACACTCAGATGACGAGATTTTGGAATTTTATGACGACTTAAGTACTGCTATAAGGGTAGATCCTGCATTCTACACCGTTGTTATTGGCGATTTCAACGCCAAGTTAGGGAGACCCCGAGAAGGTGAGGAGTTTGTGGGCAAATTTGGTTTGGGGGAAAGGAACTCAAGAGGGCATGACCTGGCAAGTTATCTCTGTCAGCAAAAATTATTTGCCATGAATACGTTTTTCCAAAAGAAACCACAAAAAATGTGGACTTGGAGAAGCCCAGACGGTAAAACAAAGAATCAAATCGATTATATTCTTAGCTCTAGAAGGTATATCTTCGAGGACGTGGATGTTATCAACATGGTGGGCGCGGGAAGTGACCACCGCATAGTTAGAGCTCGACTAACCTTCAACCTCAAGCTCGAGCGGCGACGCTTGGTCGAAAGTAACAGACCACCTGAAGACAGAAGGTATATAGAAGTACAGCAAGATTATTACCAGAGGAAGCTCGCAGAGAAACTGACAGCCGAGGATGTTGGGACATAAACGCCATAAACGACCAACTAGTCTGGTCTATTAACTAAACGCTAGCGGAGATAAGACCTAAATCTAAAATAGCACAGGAGCCAAAGTCACAAGAGCTTTCCGCGCTGTTGGAAGAACGCAAGAACATCCTGGCCTCCACAAGCCAGACTGGCATCTCGATGGTCAACAAGAAAATAAGGCACCTCCTTCGGAAACATCTTAGGCAGAGAAAACACAAGCTTATCTTAGAGACTATTGAGAAGCACAAGGGGCCAAAGGTGTTTAGGAAACAGCTAAAAAGAGGCAGCCAGCAGATTCATAGGCTGACGACGGAAGAAGGTTCCATAACAACTAATCGAACGGAAATTTTGGAAGCAGTTGAAAACTATTATTCAGAATTATACAGTTGCAAGAATCCGGAAAAGGCCACAGTCGGCAAGGACCCGCGAGCTCCATTAAGGAAACATCTTACTGAGGATCTTGTATGAAATAAGACGTGCCCTTAAATTCATGAAAGCTGGAAGGTCGCCAGGCGAGGATAAGGTGACATACGAAAGTCTGCAGCATGGCGGGAGAGCAGTTTTAAAGCAGTTGCAGATACTGTTCAACAAAGTGTTGTTCGAGAGTGTGTCACCGGAGAAGTGGAGAAATGCAATAGTGATTCTGCTGCACAAAAAAGGCGATGTCACCAAACTCTCCAACTATCGGCCTATTTCCTTGCTGAGTCATGTCTACAAGCTCTTCACTAAAGTCATCACACTACGTTTAACTGGCCGGCTCGACGCAGACCAACCGGTGGAACAGGCAGGCTTCAGAGGCGGCTTCTCAACAATCGATCACGTACACACTGTTCGCCAGGTGGTGGAGAAGGGCAACGAATATAACCAGCCCCTCGCCGTAGCCTTCATAGATTACGAAAAGGCATTTGACACGGTAGAACATTGGGCAGTTATACACTCCCTACAAAGATGCCAAGTAGACAGTAGGTATATAGAAGCCATCAAAGCGGTCTATTGTTCGGCTACTCTGCAAGTCAAACTGCACGAACTAACAAAACCAGTTCCGGTGAGAAGGGGTGTGAGACAGGGTGACACCATCTCCCCTAAACTGTTTACTTCTTGCCTAGAGGGTGTATTTAGGCTTCTCGATTGGTCAAATAGAGGCATTAACATCAACGGCAAACAGTTGTCACACCTACGATTTGCAGATGACATCATACTCTTCGCAGAGAGCCTGGAAGATCTGGAAGTCATGGTCACTGAACTGTACGACGTGTCAGTAATGGTGGGTCTTAGAATGAACATGGCAAAAACAAAGATAATGTGCAAGAACACCGATGCCACCCACATTACAGTTCATGGGCAGATATTGGACAGAGTGGAGGAGTATGTTTATCTCGGTCAAACCATGAGCCTAGAAAAGAACGGCCAAGACCTAGAAATTCAGCGCCGAATTCGCTTAGGCTGGGCGGCTTTCGGTAAATTGTCCGACGTGCTCAAAGGGAACATACCGCTTAATCTCAAGCGCAGATGCTTCGAACAGTGTGTCCTTCCCGTGCTGGTATATGGAGCCGAAACTTGGACGCTCACGCAGAAGGTGGTTCATAAGCTGCAAGTCACGCAAAGGGCGATGGAGCGGGCGATGTTGGGCCTCTCTCTCCGAGACAGAGTCCGAAATACGGAGATCCGGAGACGAACAAGGCTCACCGATATAGCCAAAGTTATCACCCAAAGGAAGTGGAAGTGGGCTGGACACATATGCCGCAGAGGTGATGGAAGATGGGGTAAGGCTGTTGTCGAGTGGAGACCCAGAACCGGGCGGAGGAACGTTGGCAGACAAGGAATGAGGTGGACCGACGACCTGGTCAAGGTGGCGGGAAGGTGCTGGATGAGAAGAGCACTGGACCGAGATGAGTGGCGAGCAATGCAGGATGCCTACACTCAGCATTGGGTGGCTATAGGCTGAACAAGAGAGAGAGAGAGACATTTGATAAATTTGGAGAGGCTTTTTATTCTTCTTTGACCATTTTATACGTATCATTACGCAATCTAGATGCTCTGATTCAAATTTTTACATAACAGGTAATGGACGGAGGAAATTCTTCATACTCACTCATTTTAATTTGATTTCAATCTAGATGCTACAACTCTATAAGGAAGGATGGCCAGAGTAACGTAGTTGCGCACTTACAACGCACAATTTTCAAGTTTCAATTTACGGCTTTCTGATTTCCACGCAATATTTTGTACAGCACGAGAACGCTGATTTACTCAGTAACTGCACAATGGTTCAACTTTGACAACGTTTAAAACGTGTCCGAATTAAACTACGCAAGTATTTCACAGTCGCCGCATTTAAAAGCCCAACAAAATGTCATAATAGATTAGTTCGCACTAAACGCGTAACTAAACAAATTACAACAATATCCAAAGTATGAACCATTGTGCAATGTTCATGAGAAAAAACTTGGGATCCACTCATAGACGTAACAAAAATACATAGGCATTGTGACGGATTGTCAAAGTGTACGAACTTCCGGACTCGATTGAAATCAGAAATAACGACGTGAGATATAAAGCTTGCATAACGAAGTAATAGGTAAATCGAATCACAACAAACATGGAACGATTTTTACGTCACTGTAAACATTGCCATTGGGAAGTGGAACAGTGGTCGATTTACGGACAAAATTTGGTGATGAGGCATGAAAATTGTTCACGTACGCGTAAATTTAGATTACTACACTTGTGTCGTTAACCTACTAAACATAATTGTGAAAAGACAAAACCAGATAAACGCCATTGGCTATGGAAATTTGTAACTCATGTATCTTTTACACCAAAATGTGATGACAAACTTTGCTTTATGTACAGGTTGAGTTGTTTTACCACTCAAACATTTACTTAATGATTTTGAGGGAAGTGATGCAATTTAAACGGTGCTGCTGCCGAACATAGCATGTAATTGTTCCTTAAGTGTTTATGTTTTCAGAACTGGATTTAGATATTTTTTGCGTGAGCTCTTTTAATTATTTTAACGATATTCCTATAAGTTAATCTTGATTTTGACAGCCATTTGAATGCTTTTAATATAGACCAAGCATGAGAACCGCGGAGTTTACAACTTTGTATATGTCATAAGAACCGGAATAGCAGCCAAGTTTACGTTTATCAATTAATGATATTATCTCATCGATTAGTCGTTGGCCTTAGGATAATTTGGTCGAAAAATTTATATTTACAAAAGCTGTTAAAAACTATATCGTTCAATGCTGTGACCTTTTTGGGATGATTAAATGCAAATTAAAATAAACCATGTTCGTATATTTTTCGAACCATTTTTGCGAGAATTTAATTACTTATCTAATCTGCAAGCTGCCATTGTGTATCGATTGCGAATGTTCTTACCAACTTGCTTTGAAAAAAATCACGCTTTATAAATACTTAACATACATAAGTTGAAAGCATATTGCACACCCTACCGCTGCTGATCTTGATCCTCTTATTTTACTATTAGGTCTAAGCAAGTGCCCTCGAGCAGCACAAGATGTGGAACTTCCGAGACATAATTGAGTTTGTAGACGCAGCTCTACATGTATGAAATTGTAAATTGAATTCCTTAAAAAAAACGAAAAACAAGATTTTTACGTGCGAGCTGGAATTGAGTATTTTTTTTTGATAATATTTAAAGTTTTCATTAACGGTAACGTAAACTCACACAACTATGGTCCTAGCTTCAACAACAGTCTACATTTCCGTAAAACTTTAGAATAATAGCTAACTGCTATTATTGCTGGGTACATATATTGCTTTTTTTGGCCTAAAATCATTTGCTATAAACTATGGCTCCAGCTATCATTTTTTTAGCATAAATAATGAGGACAATACCACTTTATTTGCAGGCTAGAACCATAGTTGTATGGTTTTAAGGTGGGGCAAGATAAATGCTGGTACTCTTTTTAAAAATAATTAATTGGTTCTATTCAAAGCAGGCTGACTAATGTTCTATATACCTACCTTCCTGTCCCGGGGGACTCAAGACATCTTCAACTATAAACAAACAGACAGACAGGCAGACAGATAAACTTACGCATTTTTATTATTAGAAGGGATTAACTGACAAGTAAATATTTAAAACATTCTAGTAAAGACCGTAAACAAGAATACAAGCAAGACGGCTTTTACGAGGAAGCGGAATCACAACCACATGCTGGCTAACTGGTTCCCGCATGACCATATTACAACGCCCTGTAGTTATGTCAAGTCGATATTATCGCAATTAGAGAAAGTGCACTTGCCTCTACCAAATACGCGTGCGTTTACTTGCTGTGTCGTCTTTACTTGAGAATTTTGATGCCAAGAACACTATTTGAAACTCAGATTTATATAGAAATCGAGTGAACTGGCACTGAGTGGCTTGAAACTACTGGATTTGACATGACGAGGAAAACAGTTATCACGTAACTAGTATTTACATCGGTTAGTTAAAGGTTTTGTACTATTATTGTAAATCACCCTGCGATATAAACAATCAACCTACATAGCAAGCCTCCGGAGATCCTAGATCTGGTGCTTACCTCCCCCAAAGAATTGGGCTAGCCATCCAGAGAGGTAATGCAGCCAGTGTGTCATAGAGACCATGCCGCGAGCAGACCTGCTAGAGGGGGTGTTTTTTATAGTGGTGATTATTATTTACATCTTTAATATTTGAGTAGCTAAGTTTTATTTTCATTTAAATAAGTTTAGTTTTTACTTTTAATTGTAGTACCTGTATATTTTTAAATAAATTTATTGATAATAAATCTACATATAAATCGATACCGCATCGATTTATCGATCTTTTGTTATTTTTTAGTGAACGGTGTATGATAATAATTTGGACACTGACAGTCAGTGTCATTATGTTGACATAATGAGACTGGCGTCCTGTAATCAACACATCAAACAGACTGTCCACGCCTTGGTACCGAAAACCGACCATGCTCTGATGATGAGAGGCTTGGAGGCAGCCGCGTATTGATAGGAGACTAGACCGCTTGTAGGTATATTTATGATCCTCAATAGTCAAAGCCAAATGGATCATGTTACATTCGTAACTAAATTATGCATTATATTGAAATTAAAACTAATTAATCTGCGAAGCAATTCGCATACTGTCGATTCTACAGATTTAATGTCGCATTAAGTTTTGACTAGCTGAAGGAATTGTATGTATGTAGGTATGGAGACTAAAAATCTATTGTGAAAGTATGTACCTTACGAACAGCTTTAAAAGGTCAATAATGATATTCAAAAATCAACCCCAAATTGATGACTAAAGAGGTCACAAGTAATGTGAAAGCTCACTGGGTCACCAGTGGGTCCGCGACCGTTACAATGGGACAAAAAACAAAAATATGTATCATGTAAATAGAGTTCGACAAACCTGGTCTATTGGTACCAAAAGTCAACGAACGGCGATTCTTAGACTGACTCATTGTTTGCTCAGACATGTATTGCCATTTACTATTTGCCTAACCGCTGAGTCTGAGTTGATAGATCTGTGCCACTGTGGTCCAAGGTAAGAAATAATTGGGTTGTTGCGAATTTGGTGTAAAAAGTTATAATCGCTGTTTGGTAACTTATAGTTAGGCCATGGCTGACACTTTGTGGTCTAATGGGTTAAAAACTGAGACAATTAGGGTACTGATTGTATAAAGATACAGGTAAAATTGTAAAAAAATATTGTATTGTAAAAAAATCCTAACTACAGTAAAAGTGAAAAGAAATGATCGCACATGGTATTACAATTTTCTTATTATAATTTTCTTTCATTTTAATCAAGATCCCTATATACCATTTTTAACTCCCATTTTGACGTATGCTCTATTGCTCAATAAAATGTCTGGAGAGATTTTGAAAAAGAGTCTTTTTTATGAATACAACTGTTCTCAAAATATAATCTTTGCATAATTATGTGACAAAGTGGACTGACGATCTAGTGATAATGATGATGATGGTGATAATGATAACGGATTTATAATATACAATACAAAAGCGGATCCCAAACCTTGATGCTAGGTTTGGGATCTACTTTTAAGATTCAAGTTGATCAGCATAAAGATAATTAGGTATAACTTCTCTCATTGGTATTTTGCTACCATTAAAATAAGATTGATAATCATTAACGCCCCTGATGTAAAGGGTTGTTATATAATAACCGGTATCAGTAATGTCGACTGCATACATACAGCCAGCCGAGAGTTTGCCCCATGCCCCAATAACCCGTTTAAGTAAGTTCCGTAATATCACCAAATCGTAATTATATCGTAACAACATTAACTCTTCCGGTCCTAAAATCTGGAGCTAAAGTCAAAGCGCATTAATCTTGATACAGCCAACCGGTAGCGGCCATATTCTCGAATATAATTTAAATTTGTAGCTTTTAACGCCTCCGGCATTCACTAAGCGTGTGACAGACGGATTGTTTAGGTCACCATGACAATAAAACCGCATTCAGGTTGCTAATAACGGGTCCAATAGTTTTAAATATATTAATATGTGTTAATAAACGTTAAAATCTCCATAAGAGACAAGTTCATTCGAATAGAATTTCATGAATTCTGTTGCTAAAACAAGTTTTGAATACTAAGTGTGTAGTGTTTATCACTATTTGTTTAAAGTGACGTAATTGTAACACATTTTATTGTTGCTTTTTAAGAACGAGGTATAAAATATATATAAAGTGTTTTATAAATAATTAAAAATGCACATTTTGATCTTAGTTTCATACAAACAAGTATTTAGGTGCTTGTTATAGTCACGTTATATTTTGTGACTAACTAGCGACTCGCCTTCGCTTCGGTTCAATTTATGAGAATTTTCTTTAACACCCATACATACTCGTAATCCTAGATTATACATTAACACCTTTCTCTTGAATCACTCTATTGATGAAAACTGCATTAATATCCATTGTGTAGTTTGAAAGATCTAAGCGTACATACAGACGGACAACACTCCGCGCTTACTTCCTTCTTGGGCCACAAACAATGCCACTGTTACTTCAATACCGGTACATTGCGGTAAAGAAATATGCCAACAAATTATTCACGCGTACAAAATACTGCTAGCGAATGGTCTATAACGACGGAATTATCGTGCTTTAATATCCGTATTATAAAGTCATCTTAAATTGATTTTGACGTCGAGTATTTCTACTTGACATAGTTTTAACCGCCGATGAATGCGGTACTGTTTGCACCTTAGTCATGCGTTATGGGTTATAATATATGTCAATATTTTTTATTTAATTTTAACCTACAAAAACATAATGTAGACTTAAGTACATTCTATTTTTGAATAAAAAGTCTTGGCTCTCTTTTGTTAAAAATGTGCTTACTTATATGATTAAATAGGATTAACTTTTAACTGTTAAGCCAAGCAACCGTTAGCCGTTGACAATTACTAACTTCAAGCACAACACGTGAAGCATCTCATGCGCAGTAGTATGGAGTCATTAATAACTGTTGATATTAAAATGACCAAATGTCCACAAAACGTCAAAGGGCACATAATGTCCTAAATAAGCAGTCATTAAGCACGTTCACACACTGCATCCGCAAGCCACCATTGTTCCTGCGGTCAAGGACACGCCTCTGCGAGTGTTCATCAGATAATGTTCACTTTTACTGCAGTGAAGTTGTTGGAAACGTATGCGTAAAACAGGTGGTTAACCTCCGCTATAAAAATTAAAAGTTATTGGAAGATTTCATTCGTGCAGTCAGTATTTTTTGTTTTTAATTAAGAAATCAAATATTTTTGCGAAATTAAGAAAAAACCATGGCTTCTGCTGAAATGCTTCGCACCCACCTCACCTGTTCTCTGTTAGCCTAGTGGTTGACTTGTACAGAATGCTTTAAGGCATGAAGTCCGCCTTTTGTATATACTTTTGATGAGGCGCTTTTTTTTATAAATAAAAAAATATATTTATAAGTCTGATCTTTGTTAGTTTTCATTTTAATATAATAAACTTAACGAGCTGTTTATAGCATTTTCAAAGCAATAAAAAGTATATTAACAAGTTCATCTTGAATAACTTGTTCATAAATCACCTAAACTTTATAACTACAAGACCAAATACTCACGCTATAAAAGCTTAGAAATACGTTTTATTCTCATGGTAAAAATAAAGTGCGTTCTAATTTACACGGCCAATTTAAATCAAAAAGATAACTGTTTGAAATCATTTTGTCCGCGATTCCCATGTGCTAGACACACTGTGCATTGTTTCTGGCGATTTGCATGGAGGTTGAATCAGAAACCATTATCTACCAACAGTGCTTCAAGGACTTTTATGTGAAATATTAGTGTGGTCACAGGATAATTCCTAGATGTCTGTATTATGGTTTGATGAAATATTACTTTAAGCGATGCTAAAACCACATAATTATATGAATTATTTATTACGTAATAGTCTCGTTAAAGTTACTATTTTAGTCATGTTTGAGTTCAGCTATATTAATTAAAGACCGCTTATGTTGTCTTGACTAAGTACAATGTTTAAATAATTTAATTAAAAAATAATTACAAAGTTATCCAAGCATTTTACTTTAAAACCCCGTACCAATTTTTTTACCTGTATACGTTTAAGCAATCTTGCAACGTGAAATTAACTGATGAACTTTTTTTTTTATGTTTTGCATTTTGTAGTTTTGAAAATCAACCATGATTTAATTAACCAATATTTTATTCAGCTTATTGTTAATTCTAATTGGTTTAATAGTTACTTATATGGGTTTAAATTTGGTAGTTATAATATTGTGAAGCCTGTCCAAGGACGTTCCTATTCTTTATCCCCTTAAATTGTTTCGCTCCTGTTCCTTATCCTTAATAAATTATTCAGTGCTAACGGTGCATTTACATCAGAATTTTTTCGAGCAATAATTGCCCGTCAACTAATGTTAGCTGTTAGCTTACTCTTACTCTAATTACACATACATAAACTCACGCCTTCATTCCCAAAGTGGGGTAGGCAGAGCTACGGAATTATCAGCAACTCTAAAACCTTGTTGATAATTCTGTAACCACATTTTGCATAATTAGGCTAAGGTGTTTAACAGCGCATTAGTGACAGGTTGCAAGCCCATCGCCTAACAGTACTACAAGCCCTTATTCCCTTAGTCGCCTCTTACGACATCCACGGGAAGACATGGAGTGGCACTATTCTAACCTGGCAACCACACGGGGTACTCTAATTTGATGTTATTTAATGAGACGCCCAATGACGACGGACAATTATTGGTCAAAAAATTGCATGCGTAAATGCACCTTAAGGAACTAAAGGAATAGGTACAAATTTAAAATTATGATCGCGAAAAGAGTCATGGACATTATCTGACATCAAATAATTTCCAATAGTAATGAACAATTAATTTCCAATAGTAATTAGAAATCATTCGGTAATAAGGCCAAGGTCGGTAATAAAGTAAGTATTAAAAAAACACGATAGCGTGACCATTGGCACGTGCTCTTCCACCATCTAATTTATACCTTACGCTGTGACTTTAAAGTTCAAAATAACTTTATAGCCATCAGGGGAAATGATTTTATTTTAAATATCTCATTTGACAAAGTAACGCTAATTAAGTTTAGCAGTTGCACTCACTGTAAACTGCACGGAAGACGGAAGGAAATTTTTAATTGATGACTTTCTTTCTTTATGAGCTAATAAAACAATTCAACTACAACAAATTGATAGTAAGTTTGAAATATGTAATTTTTAATGTTAATTTGTATTTAGGAAGGGTGGAAGGAAGTTTTTAATGATGCCTTTCTTTTTTACTATCCAAAGAAATAATTCTACCACAGCAAAATAATAAATAGTGTTGAAATATGTAATTCTATTGTTTTTTACATTTAGGAAGTAAATAAACATCCTCCGTTTGATCAGGTAAGTATGTACGGTCGGCCAAGAAAGAGGTCTACCAATTTGGACAAAAATATCTGTGAGATTTAATTATCGCTATGGTTGACACTTGTCACGAGGAAGACCACATTTTTGGCCGACTGTATTAAGCAAACCAAAACACTTGCCGCTATTAAATAGCCAATCATAACGTTTTGTCAATTTATGAGAATCGAACTGGTCGATATTTATGTTAAAAAAATGAACCCCAGCTTATTTTGATTAAAATGTAGACATGATATTATCACAAAAAAAAAAAAACGACAGCTCATTTGTCATAAAATACATCAAACCGTTTAGGCTGCAGAGCGTGCCAAACAAATAGACATACATAGACGGCAATCGGGTAAAAAGGCATCATATAAAGTTATTTAAGGTGTATTTTTTATATCGTTATCATATTGTTGCCCTTGTGGCAGCTGTTATTTACTTGACAAGTTGACAGTAAAAATATGATTACGATACAGAAATAAGAGGGTCTCAAATAAATTGGAATAGACACTGTCTAAAAATACCTTGAGCAGTTTTTAACCCCCGACTTAAATAGAGGTGTTATAAGCTTTACGTAACGTGTGTTTGTGATAAACCGATTCAGATGAGGTTTTATTTTAAAGAAAACTTGTTTCATTAGGATGGTTTTTAACTAAATTTAATGAAAATCGGTGGACCCTTTAGTATTTATCGGTTCTGAAAGTATTAATCGTTATTATATAAGGTTTTTTATTTATTTTATTTTACCTTCAAGTTTCCTTTGAAAGTCCGTCACTGATCGCGATCTAGCATTATATTCCAATAGTTCAAGGATCTGATTCTGCATACAAAGAGACAATAAATCGATAGCACTCTGAAAAGCAACACTAAACCACATTCTGTTGCTAATGAGCTGCGAAGATCACGGATGAAACTAGGGTGCGTTCCAATCGTATCACTTGAATACGACCGCGACTTGGACCTACCTATATATGCTATATTAGTAGGGGATCCGAATAGGAGACAACCTTCACCCAGCTGTTTGTTCGATAAAAAGTATTTCATATCAAGTTTAATATGGTGAGTAATATAATGACCTATATAATAAATAAATAAATTAAAAATCAACTTCAAAACCAAAAATTTCAATTGGATTTTTTAATAAACAAATTACCTACCAATTGAAAGTATGAAGCCTATAGAATATGCCGACGTTAGTTTTACAATGTTTTCCCATCATAACTATGTAGGTTTAGTGCAAATTATTAGTATCGACTTACCTGTTTATACCTACCTACCCAATAGTTATGATGGGAAAAAATAGTCTAACTAACATTGGCATATTCTATAGGCTTCATACTTTCGATTGGTATAAAATTTGTATATTAATCAAGCAAATGCATTTTTCGTTTTAAAATTGATTTTTAAATTTTTAATTACTAATTCTATTCTGGACTGAAATTTTTCAGCCAACCTATTCGCCATATATTACTTACCATTTTAATTTGATGTAAAATACTTTTTATCTAATAAACAGCTGGGTGAAGGTCGTCTCTTATTCGGATTTTAGACCATATGTATTGTCTGCCTTAATTCATAATAGGATTTTTTTGAGATGGTGTCATGAATCATGCTTATAAACTTCCAAATAAAACTATTTGAATGAATAATAAATAACTAATAAAGTTGCCACTAGTTACCATTATATTTACCCGTTATGTAGTTAAAAAAATGTCCCACATATCACTATTTTATAGAAATTCCTTGCAATTAGTGCCGGGTAAATAGTTATAGGATGCACTTTATACGGGTTAAGAGTTAATTATCGACTCGTGTAAGTATTGATACGACTCCAACGGTATTTAGACATGTTTTATTAAAATGTGGTAACTATACCCAACATGTGTTATTTACTGTGCTTATTTTGACGTTTTTTAATACTCAGGTTGTTTTAATGCCTTGGATTTATTATATTATCAATATGTAACTGGCAAGCATAGAGATTTGTTAGATGACTGTTTAGGGATCCTTCTAGTTCTTTTGTTTGCAAAACATACTCGTCGTAGCGTGGCCCCCTATTTTGTTTTGATTAGTATACAATACATACAGAAATAGTTTATAGCCCGGAGAGTGAGACAGGACATTTTTGTCTCGAAAAACGGCTAATTTTTCAATAGAAGCGATAAAAAGAAAATTATATTTGTAAAAATATAGAAAACCATAATTCACGCTCAGCGACTGGCTGACTTTTATTTTATTTTATTATTAATATGACGTGTTGTGTCGTTTTATCTATCGGCTACTATTCGAAAATAAATAATATTATACCTACGTCTGCATTCACTATTAATTAATATAATTAATGTATAAGCCAACTTACTAGTTTAATCCGATATTTTCTTGGCCTTCTTTAAAATTCATAGAATTGTAGATTAGCAGCATTTTTCAACGTTATTAGAAAATTAAACTGATGCTCGTAGGATCGCAAGGATAAACATAATTATAGCAATCATGAAACCTTCGATAATTCTGAATATCCCGCATTTAAAAAAAAACGATTTTACCTACTTTTTTTAACAGTTTGATTGTTTGTTCGTCAGTATTTGGTAAAAATTAGGTGATAGATATCCTTGTTAGCATTGCCTACTAAGCTTAATTTTTCACGTCGCTGCGTACCTTCTGTTTAAGTTTGTCTGAAAGAGATAGCGCTGTGTGTGACCGCCTGTTGTCTCCTTTTAATAATTCCATGTTTTGTCTAACTTCGCTTTTTTTGTGTGATATTCATTAAAGCGTATTTGAATTATATTGTAAATCCAAAGGCAATATTCAGGTGTCGAATAACTGATTCGACAATAAACTAGGAAGGTGGCAATAGGTTATTTGCGTACGGTACGTAGACTGACCGAGTTTGGACTCGCTAATTTGGCCTTCATAAGCCGATCATAACTGTACGTATAAAAAGTAGAGTCGGCTACAAAACATTTCATTTAATTTGAAATTCATTTATCTCCAATGTATACCAAGAAATAGTTTTTAATCCCACATCAAGTTTACCCGCAATAAAGAAACGTTTTTTTTGCGCAACCTTGCAATGTCAATTTAGATGGAGGATTGCGCTGTCGTCATAGATTTAAAAACCCCAGCTCGGATAGCACTAGTTTTATTTTCTCACTTGTCGCTCAGTGCGTCTCTATCGTGACTGACTAGTTAGAAAGTGAGATCCGAGTGACAAACAAGACGATGGCAACTTGTGGTAGGACCTTGTTTAGAGTGCGTTCAGAATGCAACCAGCATCTTATCTTTGAACCTACCTCCGAAGCAGCAGTGTTCGCATTGTTTATTTTTCGGTGTATAATTCTGGGAGCCTAGTGAAGTATAAGTCGACTTAACTTTTTCCACAAAAGGTTATACACCGTGTTTTTTTTGATTTACGATAACTTTAAGGGAACGTTCTTTAGGTCAAATAAAGTTAATTCCCCGAAGACAGACAAATGATAACTGTAACGGTTTTAAAGATATTTAATTTTTAAATTTAATCAGAATCACGTTGAACTGGTCTAAAAGGCTCTTAACTGTCTGTGTATGTCACGCCAACATTGACGTATTTGACACTGACTATGAGTTAACTCTAAAGGCCCTTTTAGAAGGACCAAATATACAACATTTAATTACTTTGTTCTAAACAGTTTTTTTTTTTGCAATATTTAAAAATCTAATCTACCACTTAGTTTCTATGGATGTACCTAGTAATATGCCGAAGTTATCGTAAATAAAAAAAAACACGGTGTATACATAAACAGAGTATACTAGACTTGAACCCTTTCTCACTTGTTCTTCAGGAGACTTACGCCCTTTTTAACTAGGACCCCAGAATTGTAGTCTTCAGAATGCATAGCTCGGATACTACTTACCATTAGGTGGCTGTTTACTTGTTTTCCTAAGCCATGAAAAAAAACATTCAGTAATTTTATAACCGTTATTTGCATTTCCTTGGCCCACTGGTTCCGTCGCTGGACTATGACATCGAAGGCTGTTTCGATTCCTGCATTTTAATTTCGTTTCCATATCACGGTCATTGGTGATTACCACAGCAATATTAATTGCATATTTTAAAACTTTAAGACAAATTGAATTAGTTAAAAATTTAATAGCCATTACTATGAACAAATTATAACATTTCGATATCTGAATGGTATTTAAAATCATATAATTAAGTTAAAAATCAAAACGCAGCAACATTTAAAGGTTGCCTACGTCTACAGCCTCACAAACATACATATGACAAATCATTGATGGATTGGCCTGAGCACTACACTCAAACACTACCGCTTTCGGAGGTACCCACACTGTTTACACACTTTTACAGTTATGTCGCAATTAAATTGAATCCAACTAAAACCTTAAAAACTAAACCCTCCCCTAGACAAGAGGCATAACGCAAACGTAAACGATTTTCGAAAACTGTCCAATGCTTTCAGTCTTCTTCATCATCATCATCATCAGCCCATTTCCGTCCACTGCTGGACATAGGCCTCTCCCATGGCACGCCACTGAGCTCTTACGAGTCTTCTTACGTTAATCCAAAATATTTTCAATAACGATTACGTTCGCTGAATCTTGTCAAGGACCACAGGTATCGTATTGTATTTAATAGATCTTAAGTTGATTTTCAGCAATTTATAGAGAAGTACTTTTTTGGCGTGTGGTTGCCGGCTTAGAATTGTGCCACTCCATGTCTTCCCGTGGAAGTCGTAAGAGGCGACTAAGGGAATAAATGCTTGTTACCTGTCGCTAAAATACACTGTTAAACATCTTAGCCTAATTGTGCAAATTGTGGTTACAGAGTTATCAACAAGTTTTTAGAGTTGTTGGTAATTCTGTAGCTCTGCCTACCCCACTCTGGGAATGAAGGCGTGAAGGTATGTATGTATGTATGTACTCTTCAAAATATATAATTTGTCTATTGTTTCGCAACTTTTTCTATGCGAGAATGATTTCAGAGCAGTTTCGAACAAAAACCCTTTTAAGACTTCGGCATTTTGTTGAAGGTGCCTTATCGGCAACCCACACAAGCAAGGGTAAGGCAATAAGACACGACTTCGAAATACCGAACACGAAACCAAACCTTGGCGGTCCGCTCGAGTTACAACAAATGCACTTAATTCTGGTAAAAGCCCATTGTTGCTATATTATCGTCGTTTAAAATCATTGCACCACATTTTTTCACATAAAATTTGTTAACATAATTCTCTAGATATGATTTTATCGCTGATTATTTATATATTATGACACGCCTTTCCGCTGTCTTCGTGATGATTAATCATTTAGAGCACTTGTCATTTAATTATGTAAGGCTTATCTTAGTAACTTAATTAATAGGTGGTCAACTTTAATAGTATTCACAGCATTATCTGATTCTGGTGTGGCCACGAAGCTCTTTTTATGGTCACGTATAAAGTTAATGATCTATTTTTCTAGGAAATATCAAGGCTATCATTATCAATTATCATCATTTTAATGTCATTAATAACTCACTAGCTGCTTGACTTGTCCTGCCTAGTCTTCCTTGTGAATCTATACCATATAGTTCCCAAATCAAAGAATATTAATGATGCTCATCAGTCAATATTTTTTCGTGAAATCATCATCGACTGGAGTGGTAGTAATTCGTTCTGGAGAACCTTCAAGTAAAGTCAAGTGAAGCAGTAGACTTATTTCAGATGACATGCTAATCATGACGTCATACTCAGTAGAAGATAAAGAAACATTTTCTTCAACTATTATCTATCATTCATGAACTGATCTTTCGAAACTAGACCTAGGCACAATCTTTAGCATCGGAACAGCTTATCAGGAGAGCTCGCGTGTCAATCCATCAAAGCATGAAGCGTGTCGAAAACTGTGACCTACTGTTTCGAAAATCTGGCAACCTTGGTAACTTACTGGGTTTCCTAAGCAGCCAGTAACGATAACAATGGTTCTTTAAGTGAACTAAAATTACATCGAGACACATGGTTAACTAGAGTAGCGGATTTAACTACAACTATAAACGTAAAAACTACATTTTGAAGAACCATTTTGAAAATGAAGATTGGTTCCTGCATAAATTTCAAAACTTATCTGAAAAGAGTTCGAAAGTACGTTTTTAGGTAATTTTTTGTGAAGCAGAGTCCCGTAGTTTTGACAGAAAGGGACGGTAGTTTAGTTGAGAATTGTACTATCTATTCAGAGTTGTCATTGCCATCATCAGTATTACGAACGACATTTTCCGTAACACCGTAGAGGGAACTTTCGTAAGGGATGAGGGAATGTCAGATAAAGTAGTTGAGTAGTTGAAGTAGTAAATAAGTTGATAGTGCTTCTGTGTCCCTTTATTTTCCTTTACTACATTTTCATAAACATACGTACTCCTTGCCTTACAAATGTTTGATCATTGGCATAACTATCGTATATCCTTTACTAAGTTCTTCGTGACTGTATGTGTTGGTACTTTGTAGATCGCGGGAAACAGTTCAGCCTGGGTGCGGTCGCCTTGACTTGATGATATTAAAATGACGTTTGAGGTCGACGGATTAGCAAAACTGCATTGTGGAAGTATGGTTTGTTTATAACAGATTAATAGTATTTATCACCTCGCAAATATTCCCAGTTTAAATGCATTAACTTGCACCTTCCACGTGTTGTGTTTATGAAAGCTATTAGGTACCATCGACATCTTTAATTTTTGCCATCATAGAACCCTATTACGATGGCAGTGTCAATTCACGAGGATGAAAACACGTCAAAATTCATTTTTAGTTTCCTGCGACAAGGTTCTATAGGGATAAATCAAAATTGTTGACCATACCATATTTGACAAAGCCAGAAGTTACGGTTTCAAATCCCTTCGGAATAAGATACGGCTTACGGACATACCGCCATACTCAGGGTCATTATTATAAACTCATATTGGCTTACATACCTGTCTCAAGATTAGAGAAGAGAGAGAAACTTGTGTATGAAAATCCGTCACTACAGAAATAACTTAATTGTCATTAGTAGTTCACGGATCTAAGAAATAGGCAGGTAAGTAATTGTTACGAGAGCAATTCAATGTGACGTCACCCATGGTTACCATTTATGCAAGTACAAATATGAATCCTAGAATTACTTATATTTTAAAACCCTTAGATAATCGCGGTCCATATTTTTAATGATGATAACTTTTTAAAGACCCAATTTTCATCAAACCAAGTTATGAAAAACTATTCCCATTAAACTAGCTTTCAAATATAGAAATCGGTTCATATCTTTAAGATCTACGGAGCCAGAAACAGACAGACATAATGCGTCAAAAGTTATTACCACAACACCACTGTGGGAGTTTAAAAAACAAAATCATTAGGACCTATTTTGAAAAATGTCGGCTGCTTATTCGTATCAAATCTAACGACCAAAATACTTTAACTCATAAATCTCGAAAATATCCGTCAATAATGTATTATAATGCAAAATTAACAACTGCACCTGTAACCACCCACGCTTTGTGCATGCGATAAATGTCTTTTGTTATTTATTACTAATTTACTCATTTGTATTTAGTAATTCATACCAGCTGCATATTTATAAGGTCGGTTGTTCGGGTGAATGGAGACCATTTTCGTAGACTCCGAGGCTTTGTAATAAATCAATTTTATAGCTACTAATATAT
This sequence comes from Acleris emargana, assembly GCA_927399475.2. Lineage (NCBI taxonomy): Eukaryota > Metazoa > Arthropoda > Insecta > Lepidoptera > Tortricidae > Acleris > Acleris emargana. The sequence goes on from OV656847.1 coordinate 6,674,657, forward strand.
TTTTCGATATTGAAGAAAAACTGTATGGTCAACCGACAAGAAGTCAATCCAGTACCCTTACCATAGTTACAATTACGGTACTCGCTAAGCGAGCCGAATGCTCTGTCCCTCGCACTCTGTTAAGGTGGGTTTAGACCAAACGAGCGAATGTTCATTCTATCCCCTCTCTACCAAATTATTTATGTGTAAACCGACACAGAGCATTCTTTCGTTGTTCTCCCTTTATTTGCGAAGATTCTAAGAATGCTCGCTTGCTTGATGTAAACGACGGACGAGCGTGCGAACAGTCGCCTAGAGCGTTCTTTCGTGTTCGAACGGGCTCGCTCCCGGGGCGATCTTTTCAAAGCGTTCTAGATCATAAAGCAGAAGAACTATCTGTTTTACTTTTTTTTCACTTCTTGCTCTTAAAATGACTAATCTATGCACATCGGGACTAAAGCTCCTTTATTAATCTCTGGGATTTTTTTTAAAATTTTCATTGATTGCGTATAGACATTTTTTAGGGCGTGGAAATAACCTCAAAATGACAACTGTGCAAAAATAAATAAAAAAAACGATTTAATTTCGTGAATGACCCCCGACGAATGAGCAATCGTTCGCCTGATCTGAACATCTCTAGAACATATGCCGTTTAATCTAGTTCTAGTGCTCGATTCTTGCTCGTTCATATTCGCGTGGTGTAAACGCTGAAAACGAACTTTTGTTTACACTAAAAGATCAAGAATGAATGCTCTACTCTGGCTCTAGCTCTTTGTTTGTTTGGTCTAAACCCACCTTAAGAATACCACGAGCATTCGACTCGCTAGCGAGTATGGTAATTGTAACTCATGGTAAGGGTACTGACTGCCAGCGAGCTGCCCTCGCTTCGCTTCGGTTTATGTGGTTTTATGTCACATCCACATGTCACATTGTCAATCCAAAATGTATTATATATAGATAAAAACCTTCCTCTGTCTCTTGATGAAGACCGCATTAAAATCTAAGCATTTATACAGACGGCGGGAAACGACTACGAAGATTTATACTATAATTTGAGTTATAGTATTTTCACAACTGATCGATTTAAAGAATCACTTGGTGATAATCTTCTAAACTCTTATAATGCCTCTGCAAAGTATATCAATTGACTTAAAGTACATATGTCCTATAATTGTATAATACGTAAGGCAAAAAACATAACAACTACAGACAAAGTTACGAGTTTGTAAGCAACTGGATAAATGCTTATAATATTACTTTAATAAAAAGGGTTAAATTGGCTACGGGTTTATTTTCATTTACAACTGTACGATTATACCTTAGGGTTGTGCGCGCTCGTTCACTGAGCGAATGGCTCCAAACTAGTACGATCGCTTAAATGTACTAATCCGGTCTTTTAGTTCTTTTAGTACACAAGTACACTGAATGAAACTCGTCTGTTTGTGGTCCTTATTTGTGCTCCTTCGAAAGAGGTCTATTCCCACTAGTTCTACTGACAGTTCTATTATTCAAAGGACTTCAGATAATAGAATTAGTGGGGCTGACTTTTTCCCAGTAGTTCTATTGGAATTTTATTAAAAAATAATTTAGTCTCACTAAAACCGTTAATGAAAAAGTTGCACTGGGAAAAAAACAGTCCCACTAGTTCTGAAGTCCTTTGAATATTAGAACTGTCAATAGAACTAGTGGGAATAGACCTCGAAAGAATGAATGACCGGTCGGTCATTCATTCGGTTCACTTTGCTGTCAGTGTCACTCACTGCTCTGCCTGCTCTGTTCGGTTATTGCTCCGCGTGTACTAAATGAACTAAGGGCAGCAACTTTACGGAATAGTTCCTCTAGTACAGTGCCGGGAATTCATTATTTTTGACTCTGAGTACATGTACTACACAACCCTAGTATTCCTAAGCATGTTTTTCGCATTTCAATAGTTTAACATACCTGGTGATTATGTCTGAATCATCATGCAATCGTCATACGCATAATACCAACTTTATTATTATGTGACAAGAAAAACGGTCCAATTAAAGTGATTAGTCCCGTTTGTTACATCCGGTTGGATAAATCGTGCTTATTATTTGTAAATTAATTCACCAATTATAAGTTTTGTCGCTGCAAGCTTCACTGACATAAGTTACAACCTTTTTTCAGACCCCCGAAAAAAAAAGAGGGATGTAAGTTTGTCATGTGTATCTCTGTATCTGTATTTGCCTGTGGCGTTGTAACTCCCAAAGGGCTAGACCGATTTGGACGCGGCACTTTTTTTTTTTTAATAGCATGGGAAGGCAAACGAGCACACAGGCCACCTGATGGTAAGTGGAAACTGTGACCCATAGACATTCGCATTCACAAGACTGCAAATGCGTTGCCAACCCTGAGGACTAAGATGGAATGCCTCTATGCTAGTCATTTCACCGGCTGTCTTATCCCCAAACCGGAACACAACGATGCGAACACCGCTGCTTGACAGTAGGTTAAAAGGCTTAGCTAGGTTTATGAAAATTGAGATATCAGCTCTGGAATAACGGGTTGCCGTTACATCGGGTTAGAAACTTAGCTATACACCACGCCGATTAAACTTGTTTTGTTTTTTAAAAATGCATCCAAATCGGTATATTATCCGTTGGGAAGCTGTGGTGCACCCGATACACACATATACATACACTTACAACACAACGCCCCTTTTTTTGTCGGCGGTTAAAAAACCGGATGGCTTATAACTAAAGAATAACTTAAGTAACCTAATTATAGTCTAGTAATTACTAATTGAAATGTGCAAAAATGAAAACAAATTAGTACTGTTTGTCAGATAATCTTGCGTTTTTATTTAAAACTAGCGGCCCGCCAGCGACTTCGCCCCGCTGCAAATTCCTGACTTTCCCGGTGGATTTTTCAATCATTTTCTTTAATAAAAACCTTGTCCTGACATTGACAAACACAACCAAAAAGAAATCAGCCAAATCGGTTCAGCCTTTCTCGAGTTTTGCGCTTAGCAACACATTTAGCCATTCATTTTTATTATATAGATTAGCGGCCTAGAAATTTATGACATTTTCCCGGTGGATTTTTCAATTATTTTCCTACTCCTGTACTTTTATCTGTCATTTATATAGTCACGAACACTAATATAAGAATATAGATAATATGTCCGCAGAACATTCCGTAGAAAAGTCTATCTAGTCTATTCCCCTTAACAGCACTTGTGCTTTTTTGAGCCAAAACGATATGCCTAGCTGCCAAAGCTTACACCTAGGTTAATTTGACCAATCAAAATACTTCACCAAATTAAACCACCAATCACAATACACATTGACTGGCAATCGGAACGTTAGGTTCTTTTTGGTATGTAAGCTCTTTTACTAATTTAACTCTTTAAAAAAAACATTTTATTTGGTATCAACCAACCAGAACGCAGCTATATTAAAATCGACCAATCAGGTAAAAGAATTCATTTCTCAAATCATTAGGTGTTTTTTAGTCCCTATTTCACAAGTTAAATCGATTGTGCAACTTTTTTTTAAAATATGAAACCTGGCAAGTGCACATCAATTTAAAAACAAAGTTAACCATAGACACATATTTTGTTGTTTTCGAATGTTTCTCGCTCGTTTGTTGTTCTGTGCTTCGTTCGTTCGTATTCTAACCTAGGTATATTAATTTAATTTTGCATTTTATTTGAAACCTAGTCGTAGAAAAAGTATTGTATGCAACGGTGTATAACTAAGTCAAAAAATACTCGCGGCGTTTTGCTTTACGATCTTCGCCTGCGGCTCACATCGTAACCACACCACTCGTCTTTTTTGACCTCTCTTATACAACTGTTGCATAAACTACTATTTCTTTCATTCAAAACTCGGCCTGACAATGAGGAACACAACGAAAAAGAAATCAGCCAAATCGGTTCACCCGTTCTCAAGTTATAGCGTGACCAGGAGAAATAGATAACGTATAATTTAGTTATTTCATTTTGAACTGTATATGAAAGTAATGTAGGTAAAAAAATATCAAAGGATATGTCAGACCAATTGCCCTAGTCCCAAACTAAGCTCTAGGCTTGTACTATAGGTACTGGTTAGACGACACAAATACTTAAATAGAGAAATATATACTTAAATACGTAGAAAAAATCCATGGGCCATCACACAAAATTCTGCCCTTACCGGAATTTGAACCCAGGACCGCTAGCTTCGTAGGCAGGGTCACCACCAAATAGGTCAGCGCGTGCGTCGTCTCATCAAATGTATAAATCATTGCAAAGACCTTACTTACTAGATCTTTAAAAGTCCGTGATTATCTAGTAAAGTTAAACTGATTTGTTCGGTTTTGTGTACATCTGTGTCCATTTCAATTGAAAAAGACTATTATTTTGTTTATTTTTTCGTTGGATTATTAAATAAACTAATATTACCTAGCCCACGCGTAGTTAAGGCTACTTTGTGGCAATGATCTCTACGCAACGAGCATCAATTAAGCAATTCATCAACACATTAAGTGTAATCTTCTCAGCTGTTAGCGGCTCATTATTTCTTGCTATTAGTGACACTGATTTATATCTTGAGTTAATTGTCAACATTGCGAGCTCTGTGCGTTACTGTAATTGACTAATTATAATATACTTAACCGTTTTTAGAACATAATGTTTACTTAAATGTCAGTGAAACCATTCATTTATCATTCACAGCAATAAAAACGGTTGTTTGTGTACGGGTGAATTTCAAAACTCTCTGTAACTCTGTATAATAGAGTTAAGAAGTCAATTAAAAGACCTTAATTTCTTCCACTGCGCGATATGCCTAATTTTCTCAGATACAGTGAAAAAAGTTAATGTTTTCCCGATTGTACACATATTTATGTACTCGACTGTGTGTTTGAAGCTAGCAACCCGCCCTCGCTTTGCTATGCTTTACGGGAGTTTTCTGTAAAATCCATAAGTTATAATACACAAAAACTTTCCTCTTGAATGACTATCTATTGATGATAGCCGCATTAAAATCCGTTGCGTAGGTAGTTTGAAAGATTTCAGCGTACAACCCACACAGCTGAGTGTCCAATGAAGATAAACAGAGACAAACCGTCTCTATCGTGCACATGAGATTCTTATGTAAAATCTATATTCATCTCTTTCAAAATTTTCTCACTTCTGTCTTTAACGGGCAGTTAAGTGTGTGGCTGTTTGCACATACAGACGGCGAGAAGCGACTTTGTTTTATACTATTTTATACTATATGTCTACTTTATTATCTTCCAACGAAATGGTTGAGCACTGTTATGCCTTATTAATCTTAATAAATTAAACTAGATGGTAGTAAAGTAATTTCTAATCTGTACTCGAATATTTTATTAGCGTTGCGTGTTTGAGTTGTTATTAACTGTAATAAAGAAATTGAAAGTTGCCAGACACTTTTTCTTCCTGTATGTAATCATGCATTTAAAACTTACTAGCTTGTGGTCTAGATGCTTAGCAAATTAAAGTTAAATATTATTTGTATAACTGGTTTTAGGGTTCCGTGCCCTATTAATATGCCTACGCTACTGGGTTGGCAAGAGTAGTGTCAGCAACCCAGCTCGCAAAAAGGCGCATACATTGAGTCGTCGCGTTGCGGAAAATAGCCCGCTATAACTAGGGAATGCAAATAACCGGTTATAACCAGTTTTAACCGGTTATTCTCATACAAAATCGGTTAATAACCGGTTAAATTGCATTACCTAGCTATAACCTATAAACTATTCCTACGCTGTCCATTCTAACTTTAAAAAGCCGTATCTTTTGAACCGAAATAGATAGCGGGTTGATTTTTCATCCAGCAACAAATTTATGATAGAGCAACAAAAATCTCACCGTCTTATTAAAAAGGTGCATTTTACTCCTTATTAAAAATAAAGGCTTGTAGTACTGTTAGGCGATGGGCTTGCCACCTGTCACTAATACACTGGGAAACATCTTAGCCTACTTGTGCTAAATGTGGTTACAGAATTATCAGGAAGTTTTAAGACTTGTTGGTAATTCTTTAGCTCTGCCTCCCCCACTCTGGGAATGAAGGCGTGAATTTATGTATGTATGTAGGTACTCCTTATTAAAAATCTTACTTACGCGGTTTTGCAGTTTCACCGACGATATGTGTTATTACTTATTACGGCGGATTTACAAAAAAAAAAAAAAATGAAAGTTAAATAACAAAGGGGATCCGGAAACGGTTATTTTTCAATGTATTTTTATTTTTATTGTATCGTAAAAACGGTAAAAAATACATGCGTCAAATTTAGTACATACAAGCCCTGAAGAAAAACAAATAGTTACTAAAAAGTTGTCCTTTGTGATTTGGCCGATTACTGATTCGATTCAAAATCGATATATAATAATATCTACCTATTCGTGCCTCAGGTGACCATATAGCTGCAGTGCAATGGCTCTTTCCTCGGCCAACTGCTAGCAATAGCTATCCAACGAGGAAATGCAGCCAGCATTATGGGCACCATTCCCGGTGACAGTGGCCTATATAGGGGACATTTGTGCATATCATTGTTACTTACAATAAGTTATTTTATTTTATTTTAGTATTTAGTCTTAACTAAGAACTAACTAAGGTCACCGACATATCAAGAAGAATAGCTAAACTGAAGTGGCAGTGGGCGGGGCACATCGCTCGCAGGACTAATGGCCGATGGGGCCAGAAGGTTCTTGAGTGGCGTCCGCGGACCGGGAGACGAGCTGTAGGTAGGCCTCCAACAAGATGGATTGACGTCCTTGTAAGGATCGCGGGAACGCGGTGGATGCGAAAAACACGAGACCGGTCTAAGTGGCCTTGGGGGAGGCCTATGTCCAGCAGTGGACGTCTTTCGGCTGACATGATGATGATGATGATGATGATGATGATTTAGTCTTAGATATGTTTGTATCTTAATAAAGTACTTACTAATGCTATTAAAAAGAACCCTACTGTGCGGTGGTATCGAACCGTCAGTGCGCGAGCCCAACTAAGACTTGACCGGTTTTTTAAACAAGTGCCTATCCAAATTGGTTATATAATAAAGTACTAAGTAATTACGAAACATCACTTAAAAATCCACAAGTAATTTGCATATCGACTTAAACGACACACCATTATTCAAAAGGCGTCTTAACTTTTATAAATAAAAGGTTAATTCTAACGCTTTCGTTTTTTAATGTGTTACTTTTTTACGCAATGCGTGACATTTAGCCGGAAGTTCGCGTCAATTGTTACGGTGTGACTTTCATGTAGTTTGACCTTTATTAGCTCGTATAGGCTTTTCATACAATAGGATTAATACTAACACAAATAATAATTGACAAAGAGCTATTACAGGAGTCACTTGAGGTCAGATACAAGGCTTATGAATCTTATGATATAACAACGTTATGTTTATTAAATAAACAAGGCATGTTTCGTGACCTGACCCGCCCGCGTACAGTATTACCTTATAATAGTGGACATTATAATTTATTAACTTGTAACAAAACATTTTAATAAACCAGTGGACTCCTTACAGCAGTTTGCCCTTTTAGGTTATTGTACAAAAAAAAACCGAAAAAAATACATTGAACATTAAAAATGATGTGCAAAGGCGAACTTGTGGAACAATTACATTTAAAGAAATTTTGTAATGCTTAGCTATTTAAACATTGAAAGCACTGATGGTAAGTAAGTAATCGTAATAAATAAAAAACCGGTCAAGTGCGAGTCGGACTCGCCCACTGAGGGTCCCGCACATGACATGGTTAACTCGATTCAAAATTTGGACCGCCATATCCTAGCATAAAGACGCAATTTTTTTGGGATTTAATAAAAAATGTATAGATTTTAGATTTTTCCCTATACTGATTGATAGTGTAAGATTGTATTACTTGCCAAATTTCATAGTACTATGTCAAAAAAAAAAACTATAAATTTTGATTCCCTTGAGAGTGTCAAAATATATTATTTTAGCGGCATAAGTATCTTTTTTAAACGTTAACTTATAAGTTTGATTTTTTAACAGCTTCAAGGGACTGTAAACTTGAGTATATGGTTTTAATTTCAACTCGATACCTCCGCGCGTTCCCGGGATAAAGGGTCTTGACGGACGGACAGACAGACAGACGGAAGTGATGCTATAAGGGCTCTGGTTTTCCTTTTGAGATTGAGGAAAGTAAAAGGTTGAGTGAAGTCGTGACTATCATCAAGATAAAAAAACCTTTACATGATATTTTTGCCAAAATAATGTGTTTGAAGTAGAGGTACCCTACTGTGAGAGTGTGATGGTAGAATACGAAAACCATCCCGTACTACGTAGGTACGTACCCTCCCTGGGTAGACTAGCAGGCCTGGCAGTCGCTAGTAGCACTAAATATCGACTTGTGTTATGTGCCCTCGGGCTAAAGTCGCATGCTTAAAAAAAGTATTTTTCGAGGTTAGCTATGTTGAGTTCTAATTTTCGTTCGCACCTGTTTCACTTGTCTGAATTTTCATAACTTAGAAATAGATAGCTGAAACTGTTTAACGTATCTTAAGTTTATGTACGAATTTACTTGTAATTGTCTTTTTTTTTTGTGCAATAAAGAGTTTACATACATACGTTTCAAGAATGTTATAAAAATATATAGCCTCTAGTTTCTATAAGTAAGTCTTAATTTTTAGGTTTCTGTAGTCAAATCTCTGTGGCATAGTTATACATTTAAATTACACCGAGAAATTTGAAAATAAAATATAGAAAAAATGATTTTTTCGCTTATCTTTCCCATACCTAGTGATAATGGGATAGATCTTAACAAAAAACTGATATATATCTTGTAATATAAACTGATATAAGTCCGCAATTTGTACTTTTACTGTGCAATAAAGTTTAAATAAATAAATAAATAACGTACTTAGAAGGAAAACAATGACTTGATTGCTTCCTGAGATATAGGCGATAAAAGTGTTTATACCTACTAATCGTAAAAATCATACATGCAAATAGGTAGGTTTTAATAGAAATATCGTTCAAGACTTGATTTTCAAGATAGTTTTTTGTGTTTGTAATAACGGCGTCAGAACCCGTCACTGAGCATGGTCAAACACGTTCTTGACCGATTTTATTGTTTAAGTTAACAAATTCAGATCAATAAATAAATAAATACAATTCTAAATTGTAAATTTTCCAAAAAAAAAAAACCTTCGGGCTTGCGACTGATTACTATTCTTCATCGATAAAAAAAGGCTATTACGAGTACTTTACTGCATAGAGTTCGTCATCGTACTCTCGGCAGTTGCCATAAAGCATAATACACTAAGGGAATAAAAACGTGAGACAAGCGCACTTCCGCGAGACAAGGAGCAGACGATATATAATCGACAAATAAAGCGTACGCGGATATGCTAATTTCGAGCGTCTTCCGCAACTAGAGGCCTTTCTTTATCGGGAGAATCCCACACTTGAACCGATAACTAGACTGGTGCGATAATTGTAACGAATGGAGAAAATAGAAGTAATCAGACTAATGAGAAATTGACGGAAGCGTATGATTTATCACTTGTAAAGCGCGGTTTACACTACAATAAAAATTGCAGGAGTTGACTGTTATCTTTCTTTAACTTTCACATTAGAAAAAGACAGCAAAATCGTGCGTCTTGCTTTAGAACTGAAGATAAAGTAAGACAGTAATTAACTTATGCAATTTTTATAGCCAGTCTACTTCGTGCTTAAGCTTACGTCAAAATCGATTCGATTATTCAGGGGTTGGTTTTTCGATTTTTTTTAAGTTTTTTTTTAAAACTATTTGGTCATGTAAGAAATCAGCAAATATTTATGGAATAACATTTTGCAGCTTTATCCTGGCTTGTTACTATCCTTGCACATTTTTCACTTCATGCACATCCATAAAACTTTACTATATGTATATTCACGCTAACGGTTTTAATAGTAATACTCTTGATGTCCTTTCTTTCTTTCTTTCTTTCTTACTTATATAATCAACGTCGAATATGGATAACCTTTTTTATATCTACTCGTATATTTATCATTACATGCTCGTGCCTTAACAAACAGCATTAAGAAGGAGATTTAAAAATAAATTTAAATGTTAACATTGTGGTTAAACAGAGTCTAATAAAGAAGACCATCATTTCCTGTGCATTTTTTTGCTAAGCGTGTTAATTATTCTTATTTTATATATTTTAATTACCAGACTCATACATAAATGTATGTATTAACTAGACATAATGTTAGATACATCACGATCGACGGAGCATGAGATTGTAGAACATTTTGCGGAAATCAGTTGCGACGTGACTCCATTTCAAGGATACAGCACTCAAGTGACACTCTCTTTGTTCTAATACGGATTTGGGATTATAAATAGGTTTAAGTAAATGATTAGAAGGGGTTTTTACCCAGTTACAGGTTAAAAACCTGTCAGGAATATCTGGGATTATTAATTTAAAAATTAAGTTACATTTAATGGGTGATTTGGTTTGTTGCATTATAAACAAATTTAAGAAAAAGAATAGAGACAATGTTTATTTAGACATCTAACAAAAAGAGAAAACAACTAACTAAAAAAATACATGTGGCAGACCTAATGTCTGTTTTATAAAGCTACATTACAATTTACAGGTTACAAGTTTCTATTTGACACAACCTCGACCAATGACGACCAGCCATTTGAGCAGTGTTGCCAGTTTAGACCTGTCAAATTGTTACTTGTAGCTTTATAAAATGTGCCTCAGACCTGAAAATTAAATAGTACCGGCTCAGCATGTTGCCAGTAGTAAAAAAAACAGCGCATAATTTAGTGTCGACTCCGGCGTTTTCAACAGCAGGTTTTTATTGGTGCAAGGCCCGTCTGGATCGCTACAACCATCTTATCCTTTGACATACCACCATCCAAGAGAAGGCAATCGAGCACACAGGCCACCTGGTGGTAAGTGGGATCTGTGACCACAGCGATTTGCATTCTCAAGACTACAATCTTAAACTGCAATTCTAAGACCGCGAATGCGTTACCAACTCTGAGGACTATAATGGAATTGACCGATTGGTATTATCCTCCCACCGGAACACATGCGAAAACGCTGTCGCTTGCTTGATAAGATGAAGCGATCCTTGATATTTTTGGTCAGTACTTACAATAAAGTGTATACATACTAAACCTACGCTACTGTCTAAGAACTCGATATTCAATTAATGATCTATGATCTATGATATAACTAAGTAAACGTATCGATTAATAAATGATATCGATAAACTTACCATTAATAAACACGCTATAAAATGTTGTAACGCAGTTAAATGCCAATTTTTGTTTATTATATAACACTACAATTAAGCATCAGTGTTGACAACATCGACAAGGGATCCAATGTTTTGTGAAACCCTCGAGTTATCTAATTGAGAGGTTAGGTAAAGGGTCAAAGGTTGTGAAAAAGTTAAATATGTATGGATGTTGAATATTTTAGGGTTTTTTCTTCATCGTAGTGATTAATCATCACCTTATGAGTTCTTGCTATTTGTATACCTTACCAAAACTTTGCCAAGTTTACTTTCCACTCAGATCTAATTAAAATAACGGATGAGCTATTTGGTCTTTCAAATTTGATGATAAGTAATTTTAAAAAAATCGTCGAATTCAAAAATTTGATGTTAACTTAAGAACTTTACTTCGGCTGCAAAACTCTAACGCAGCATGTACTTAAATACAAAAGTCTCATTTAAGGTTTAATTAAGATTAAGTACGTACGTCTATATCCTTTGATCCTCAGTTATCGTTACAAAAATACCAAAATCATAAGAAAATTTGATTATTGTTGGTTAAATGACTAGATAAAAGAGAATCAAATTAAATTCGAAGTTTTAAAGTTGTCAAACTATCTAAACATAGCGACTTAATACGTAAAACTTCAAAAAAGGAACTTTCGTCACGTTCCCCTTGCGGTGATTTCCATTTCGCGCGCTCAGTGTTACCACAGATTACACAAGTTGCTACTGTCTCCTTTCGGCTTCGTCGGACGCGCACTTTCGCTCTCGTTCACTTTTATTTCTTATCAGAAGTTCAAGGTGAGGCTGACACAGATTCGTTATCCAGATCGTGACCATTCTGTTGTTTATGATTATCTGTTTTATTATGACTATTTTATGTCAACGTGGAAAAAGCCTTGTTTATGATAGGTTGATGATATTTACATTATAAGTTATTATAATTTCCTGTTAATGTAAACGTTTTACTTTGTTTTTTATGGCATAGTATGGCACCCAAAGACTCGAGCAGTTTAAAAAAGATTATTGATGTGAATAAGCGTCTCAATTGACAACTATTCATTTTGTGCTAAGGTAGTAAAATAAAATACCGTTTCTAGATTTTACACTACTGATTACAGTAAAAATATCTTTGGATTTATATTTAGGAAAAACAGTAAAAAAGTTGGATTGTGAATGTTAGGAATACACTTATAGTGCCTTTAGTCCATTTATTAACAAAGGAATTCAAAAAAATATACAACTGTCATGTTCATTGTTTATCTGTCTGACGGATTACTTGATTCTGACGACACGCTTTCAATTGTACGCTAAATAGTTTATTTATTTTAATGGCGTCTACAAATTACGTAATTAATTAAATTACGCAAAATAGAAAATTTGTGAACGAACGGCAGCGAATGATTGACATGACATGACAGTCAGTTTTGTTTACTGTTTAAAGTTACTTTTTTAAATTTTATATCAGGCTAAGATCACGACATCAGTATTCCTAACTTTGTATATACGGTCTTTTTAATTACTATTTCTTTAATAAATTATTAACGACGAATTTAAGTTAAATAAAGAAAAACCAAGAAATACGGGTAGTCTAATTTTTAACCAGCTATATAAACGCGAAAAAACAATAATGCTTTTTTTTTTAAATGTTGTCAATTCCATACCAGCCTAATAAGACCCAACGTGGATGTTGGAAATCAGCAATAAAACACAATAAATTAGTGTATTTATCTTATTTATATTTATTTTATTTTATTTAAGTCGAGTTCACGACTTAGAAAAGATATTTCTGCATACAGTTAAGTGCCAGCCCAGTGCTAGTAATTATTATTCCATTGATACCTCGTTGTCGTTTTACATTTCAAAGCCGACACTAATCCTAAGCATGACACTCTTAATCTCCCATAAGTATGAATACTTCGTCGATTTCTTTATTTGTCAAGTAAGTTGCCACACTCGCTATTTGACATACAGAGGGGTTATTGACAGTTTAGTTAAGGTGAGAGAAAAGGACGGAGCTATATAACTGCTATAGCTCTGTCCTTTACGCTCACCGTAAAATGAACTGCATAGATATGTCGTAATACCCCCCTGGATCTTACACGTAATATTATGTAAATGGATGTGGGATCTTTTGAGTTCCGTTTCTACAGCTGGTTAACGTATCATATCGTTAAGGCCAGTATAAATAGTTTTCGGACTTTATAGGAATTTCTAACTGTTTACACAAAATAGATGTAAAATTACCACCACAATTATGTTTTGCATACACAACAATGTGATGTTTACAGTTTTAAGCAGGTATTTAAAAAATCCTACATCTTTTTGTGTAGAATCAATATTTACAAAGCCTCACGATTCATTCATCTACTTGTGTTGTGAACTTTGTAGTTTAAAACGGTTTTTTAGTTCACGGGGAATTGCTTCCTGGTGATGTGTGGTAAACGAACTTACGAACTCGGCTGTAGGTACAGAAGAAACGTTTACTCTTAAACAATTTGCAGCCGAGCTCGCAAGTAAAAATACACTGGTTGACCCATCAGTGACCCATCATCAAAATTTAACTTCCTCTAAAACTCACAACAAATCTACCTAGAATAAAAAAGATAAATAGATATGGATTAAGAAGCACCTTATAAGCCAAAATAAAGTTTTATATTATGACTAGCGGACCCGACAGACGTTGTCCTGCATGATTTACCAAGCGATTAGAATAACCTAGATAACGACTGCAGCGCCATCTGCCGGGTTTATTTGTGAATCTAAACCATCCTTGAATCCACTTGAACACACACAAAAAAAAACATTCAAATCGGTTCAGCCGTTTAGGAGTTCACTGTCAACACACGGACAGAAGAATTATATATACAGGGTTACTGGTTAAGTCGACCTAGATCCTTAAAGGGGTTGTAGTTTCTATGATTTCTGACCACTTTGACTAAGAAACACCATATACTAAACTTAACCGTTTTCAAGATATTCAACTTTTAAGATAATTATTCTTAAATACCGATTTTTTGTAGATTGCAACTTTTTTTTTGGAATCCTTGTATTTAATTTGGTTGTTTATACAATAATCATGTAGAAGATAAGTTGCTTCAACATTCTCGACTCTTGAATTGCCATTAACTGAACAAACCGAGTCGTAGTATATGATATATGAATGATAGCCAAAGAAGGAAATTAAAATTTTACTACTAATTTTACTTTTACTATTAATGTGTTTATTACGAGGTTAGGTTAGGGGTTAGATCCGGACTTCTAGCTGGCCATGGTATCCATATAATCCACTTATAACACATTCATATTTTACTACTACCTGGGAGACTTCCAACTAAGATTTTTCAATTAATTCTGATAATAACCAAAATTGCTATACCTCGTTGGATAGCTGAAGAAATGTAGATATTTTTAAGATTGTCTGCAGTATTACTGCCGTAGACTTTTTTTTAAATATTCGTATAAGAAAAAAATATTTTGTGAGAGTTTATTTCCTTCTTTAGCTATCATTCATATACTACGACTCGGTTTGTTCAGTTAAGGGCAATTCAAGTGTCGAGAATGTTGAAGCAACTTATCTTCTACATAATTATTGTATAAACAAACAAATTATATGCAAGGATTCCAAAAAAAAAGTTGCAATCTACAAAAAATCGGTATTTAAGAATAATTATCTTAAAAGTTAAATATCTTGAAAACGGTTAAGTTTAGGATATGGTGTTTCTTAGTCAGCGTGGTCAGAAATCATAGAAACTACAACCCCTTAAAGGATCTAGGTCGACTTATTCAGTAACCCTGTATATATTTATATATATATTATGATAAGACTGCAATCTGTGACTAAGCGCTAGGTATATCATATAATAAAACGTCATAGTAATTTATTATTGGCAATTGTTCTTCTCTCTCTAATCTTTCATTAGTCTGCTACTGAAAGTTACATAAATGTCATAAGTTTTATTAAACATCATTAATACGAGTAGACTTTCATTTTAATCTTGTTTTAAAGTGTTGCCATATTCGATAACTACGGCAGTAGCTTAGATTGTATTGCTACAGTTATATTTTATAGCGACTAGTAAATACAAGTGCGAATACAATGTAAGATATATGTGCTTCCTTAATTTGCTTAGATTACTCATTTATGATTACTGCAGAGTCCTATATTCTTTTAAATACGCTAGTAGAATCAGAATACCAGACATGTAAAAGCATCATTTGACGACGCGCTGGCCTAGTTGGTAGTGACCCTGCCTACGAAGGAAGTTCCTGGGTTCAAATCCCGGTAAGGGCAGATTACTGTGTGATGAACGCGAGTATTTGTTTCTGAGTTATGGATGTTTTCTATGTATTTAAGTACATATTTTTCTATATAATTATTTATATCGTTGTCTAGTATCTACCCATAGTACAAACCTAGAGCTTAGTTTAGGACTAGGGCAATTGGTGTGACATTGTCACTTGATATTTTATTATTTATTATCCACGTGGCTCTATGGGTCACAGTTTCCACTTACCATCAGGTGGCCTGTGTGCTCGTTTGCCTTCCCATGCTATAAAAAAAAAAGACGAAAGTAATTCTTAGGCTTTAACATGTTTTTTTAGGAATTTTAATAATAGTAGGACAGCACTTAGCAACACAAAACAAATAATATATTTGTATCCCGATGTATAGCATTAAAATCATCAAATTCCACATCTTTCAAAGTAGGTTAAGAGACTACTATTGCCATAGTTCACCTTCGACTTTACCTATACCTTCTATGTATTCTGTGCTCGATAAATTCTAATAGAGCGTCATACAAAACAGTGCCGATCGTTGATACCACTCAAACACCGTATTATTTCATAGTCACGTTCTACAAACGGCCGAGGTAATCGAACGGTATTCCACGAATGCATCGCCCACGGTACACAGATTACAAGACGATCATAGGATGCAACTCATAATCGATGCAGCGTTGAATTATAGTCTAACAATGTCTCGTGCAACCCTCGAGAGACGTAGGAGGAGACGAGGGATTGAAGGTGCTCTTCCACCGGCGAGGTGAGGCGAGATGAAACGAGACGAGAATTGGAATTAGTATTGAAAAAATAAATTCCCTCCTCACGCATCTTTGGTGGAAATAGTTGTTTTAATTCTCGTCTCGCTTTGCCTCGCCGGTGGAAAAGCACGTTGATTGACGTAGCTACGCGGATTCTCCGCTAACCAGCTCATAGGGCCTAAGCTAGTCATGTCTATGCCCGCATCCGCTCCCGCCTAGGTTCCTCGTCCCTGATACGCATATCACACTTGCAGGTCTTATTAAAGTTCAGCCAGTCCAAAGCATAAAATAAATTGCAATAGTTTATACAGTTGTTTTATCCCGAGACAGGCCAAGATCGAGTGTGTACTTACTACTCCTGTCTTGTCTCGCTCGCGCTCGTCTTTTCTAAACATGTCCCGGTCGCAGTTAGATTCTTGACGGGAGCGAGCTGACCAGACGGGAGTAGTATGTACCTACATACTTGCTCATTAGGTGTCGCATCATTTGCTTTATTCTGCTCGCAAAAGTCAAATACGCATCAAAAGCACTGGGTGAAAGAAACGCTTAATCGTATATGCGATAATGGCAACTAAATAATGCTTTAAATTATTTTTCTAAATGTTAAACAGACAAATTAAGTTTTCTGATGCTGGTTTTTTTTACAAATGAAATACCAGACCCCTTCATAAAATGTCCGTTTCCAAACATTCCTCTGTGATGGAACCTTGAATGCCTCTCTAATTCCTATGACGGCTCCGTGATAGCGAACTCGGGCTTCAGCCGTATTGTTCGGTTTGTAAATCATTGAAATAAATAATCATTGACTGTTATTGTTACTAAATGAGCTATCAATATATCAATTACGTTGCGTGATTTACGAATAAACGTAAGTGCTATTGCGTTTTCGTCTTTGTTTTGTTTGTTCTTAGTTCGATTACATTAGAAACATTACTGTTTATTAATCAACATCATCGGGACATAGATCTACATTTCCTTGTTATTCGTATACCTCTTATCAACTTTCAAGAGATGCTTCTGACAAACTAATAATTTACAATAACACAATAGGATTTGTTTGAATAGTTTTCTGACAAAAATCATGTTTATGGAGGTTTGTCTGAAAAGTAGATTTTAATTTTCACATTTTTCACTATTATTTACTGAGAAAAAAAACACATTAGTTTGAGACTGCGTCAATTGGACTAGTGCAAAAGTGATCGGAATTTTCTTTGTAACCTCGTTTTGTTTCTATCGTAGCTGTGACTGGGAAAAGACCATGTGGCGTTTAAGCTCTTTCGCCATTAGCAGAAATTTGTTTAATTATTTTCTCAGCAAACAATGGACAAAAATAAGTTGTGTGTAGATCAAAAGCGTACTTATACCCGTAAGGGATCTCTTCCAGCTAACCCATGAGAGATTGAGACAAGCAAATGTAAATAGAAATTGTGTTTGATTTTTGATTTCGTCTTGACAGTTACAAAACGCTTGATTACCAATAAAGTACGATAGGCTAAAGCATATATATAAAATAAATGTTTAAAAAACATCAGGGGACAATCTCACACAAATTAACCTAGCCCCAAACTAAGCTCTAGGCTTGTACCATGGGTACTAGGCTACTAGGCAACATACTTAATAGGATAAATACATACTTAAATACATAGAAAACGCCCAAGGCTCAGGAACAAATACTCGTGCTCATCACTAAAATATTTGCCCGTACCCGGGATCTAACCCGGGACCGCTAGCTTCGTAGGCAGGGTCACTACCGACTAGGCTACCGCGTCGTCAAAGTTTGGGCTTTTAGTTGTTCCATTTATCATGGATGTAAATGCAAGAACGTATTTTCTACGTTAGTCTTTCCACATACCAGATAACATAAAGAAAACTAGGTGTATTACTAATACATTATGTCATTGCGCATGAAATGATCATACGCGTTAAGTGCATCCACAAATGGATTTTAACATTACTCTTTATTGTAATCCATTACACTGTATATTTTATAGCTTTATGTAACTTCAAATCAGAGCTTTCGCTACATACGATATAATATATCACTCGAAGAGACCAACGGTACTTTAATGCGTTTTTTTATTTCTTCATGATGTTTAATTGTTTTTTTTCTTCAAATGTACTTCTGATGTTAACATCAGTGAGATTATGTAAGTCATTAACTTGATGTCGCTGCACGCAACCGATGAGTAAGGTGTTGCTTCACACCAATTTCCATTAGATAGTACAATTGTAAAAACTGACAAACAAATGAATAATCAGTGGTCAATCTAACATAGGGAATGCAAATTAACCGGTTATTACCTGTTTTTGTATAAAAATAACCGGTTAAATCCGGTTAAAACCGGTTATTTGCATTCCCTAATCTAACACAAACTGACTAACCGCCGTATTGTGTATAAAAATCGTGACGTACACGACGTCATTGACTGGCTGCGGCTGCGCCCGTTAGGGACGTGTTAATAATGTGATCTTCTGGGAGATGCCCGCCTGAAGACACGACTAAACGCCAAAATTAATAAACTCATCTTGGCTGAAATACCTGTCACGAGATACGTCAAAGTAAACGTCAAACTATAGAAAACTGTCATTACCGACGCATCTTGAGACGAGCATCACCGGTAATTCTCTTAAGATCAGATTATATAGTATATACATTATGGAAACACCCCAAACTTTGAAACAATATACTCGGTCATCACCTCAGCCTTTAGTGTGCCTTGTTCCTAATTCGAGAAAATACAATCCTAGAAATACCAATGGAAATTACGAGATAGATTAACGACATGCCTAGTCAAGATGCAAAACGCTAGCTGAATTAGCGATTTACGCAAATTGACAGAATTTACAGAGGTAGAATTGATGTGGCAGTGTGGCAGATCACTGAACCGCTTATGTCAACTCCATATATTTCGATTCGAAGGAAAACAGACAACGACCTCAGATCTAGTGTGGAGCGAACTCAACAGGACGGGCCAAGACGGTTCAGTAGGGGCCGTCGCCGCGTTTGTTAAGTTTGATTGCGCATTGACGCAACACTAGCGCCCGAGCGGCAATAGGTAACATAAACTCTTAAAGGGCCGAAGATAAACTACTAACCTACTTTTACTTTTCTGCTTATGCTATTTTTAAGATACGATTCGGGTGCAGTGCGTAACTACTTACTGGGTATCAAACCGAGACCAGTAGTATTGTAGTCAGGGTAACTACAAACTAAGCTAAGCATGCGTTCAACAAATATTGATAAACATTTCTTAAAGATTAAAAATAATGCACCAAGTTAAAGAGCCACCTTGTGTAAGATGTCGCAATTACAATTTTGGCTGTGTTTGCGTTGGAATGTGATCCTCATGGACGAACAAGAACTGAATCCGATCAGCTTTTATTGAACGAGATTACGAAATTCACATTCAAGTAAGGTTGAGGTTTATCGAGAATCGTAATGTAGGCAAATATCAGAAGGACAAACGATCTCAATTCATCTGTAATTTCATTTTCGTGTACAAAACTACCAACGCTTGGCTGACAGAGCAAACTGACTTTAGGAGCAGCAATAATTTGAAATAGGACAAGGTTGACTACCTATACGTGGACTCCAAATCTTACTCCATTATCAGGTCAAACCATATTGCTGTCACTATAGCTCTCATTTACTCTGTTTAATCTGTTTTTTAAAATGTGTGTATGCGTTCAATAAATTATTTATATTCTATTATATTCTATTAGAATATATAGAGACCCAGCTTTAAGACACAATAATATTGCGTTTAGTAGTGTTCGCATTGCTGTATGCGGGAGTAAAACAAGCGGCCAAATGACTAGCATAGAAACATTCCAACTTTAGGGCTAACTATTTGCAGTCTTGAGATTATCATCGTAAGATTGCAAACCTGAGATTGAAAATCTCTAGAGACCACTTTTCAATAGGTGGCCCGTCGATTGCCTACTCAATGCTGTCAAAAATAAAATAAAACGATGTGTTCCGAATTTCAGCTCATTATTATTAACGAAATTTATTCAATTTTTTATTAAACATAGTGTTCGGTGCAAAACACCTTACACGTGTATTTAAGTAAAGTCGTAGTCAGCATTCTTTCGGCGGCGCATCGAGCGCCGACATAGAGTAATTATAAGTCAGTGCATATTTCGGAACTGCCTCGACTGGGTGCATTCGATCATAACATTTATAACATTTTAACTTTTTTAACTAACATAGTTTCTAAAGACTCTTGTAACAAGTAGAATTTTTAAGTCAATAAACAACAATTAAAATCCTCGCTTGTTTGAACATTCACCGCAAACCCAATCCTCCAGTGAAAACTTGTAATAAATAGATACTCATAGTGCAAATCAAAGGATTCCAAACATCATCATCATCTTTTCAAGTCATAGTTGTCCACTGCTGATATAGGCCTCCCTTTTTGAAGTTTTTGATTTCTAGCAAGAATGATCCAATGCGACCTGCTTCCACCGACTTCCTGCCTACCAGGTCTTTACGAGTAAATATCAAACACCAGAATACAACTATACAAGCTGAAAATAATGTGACAAACTCTTTGCTCCAACCATGCACTAAGCAAAGGCCGAACATGACGTATTAAAGAAACGACCTAAAAGCCGTTTAATGTATTCCTGATTAACTCGTTCTATTTACACACAAACGGTTATAATAACGTCATTAAAGCTCACAATACGTTCCGGGTTAAACGATTTAGGGATGGCATTGAACTCAACCAAATTAGTTCGAACTGCGAGGTAAATAGTTCTACATACATCATACGTGCTTAGATATACTGGTGTACTTGACTTGACATGCACGCATAGACAGTGACGTGAAACATATGGTTTCTAACAAATGAATGTCGTTAGGGTATAAAGACATGCGGAAATGTGGAAAATAGGCGGATGTGTACGTACAATACCAATGCCACGCACGGTGGTCATTTGTTAGGTTAGGTTCATTCTGTAAAATTGTCGCAATGTCATAAGACCCGTTTTTCAAATGACCGGAACAGTTTCATTTATCAAGTGCCAATCGAGTTTTGTCCAACCAAATTAGGGATCTAGTTAAGTCGATTTGGTTTGTCATTCATTTCGTATATAAACGATGTGCTATAAATACAAAAAAATGTTCCGCTTCTAAATAATTGACTTACTTTTTCTTGTAGAAATGTAGAATAAGACCTTTTTATTTCGAGCATCGCGACCCATAATTACAAATATCTGAAGGACTAAACTAACACCGAGGCGACTGAACAACTTGGTCATGTTTTGCCAAAATTGGTCTCATAGTCGATGCTGGTATGATGCCTCGAAACCGCCCGATCACACCTTTTGGGCCAGAAGTCAGGACACTCCCCAGCATAAAGCACCATAGCTCAGGTGCACTAAGAAGTGTTTCCTAACATCTTAATGATTTTCTTTTGTTTTTATATAGGCTATAACATTCACCAACATCTCTCTTTATCCACACCTATATCCTTAACCACGTTTGCAGCCACATTTAGTAAACGAAAAAGACAAACAATAATCACCAGTTGCGGAACCACGTTGAATCGGTGTAACCATATTAGAAAAGAATGCGTATTTGTTTCACTAATCGATGTCGCGCTCCAGATCTCATCTATGTCAAACGTTGCAAGATGCGTTGGAACCGAAATTGCTAGTGTTATTGGCGGTTATTGACATACTAAAAACTGTGATAGTAGTGGTTGGACACGTGTTCCTCGAGTCAACAGTCTTAGGTTCAGCTTTAAAGATAAAGATAAAGACATTTACATAAATAAATATCAGGGGACAATCTCACACCAATTGACCTAGCCCCAAACTAAGCTCTAGGCTTGTACTATGGGTACTAGACAACGATATATATGCATATATATATATATATATATATATATATATCCATGGCTCAGGAACAAATATTCGCGCTCATCACACAAATATCTGCCCTTACCGGGATTTGAACCCAGGACCGCTAGCTTCGTAGGCAGGGTCACTACCAACTAGGCCAGCGCGTCGTCAATAAGTAGATAGGCCAATATTCAGTAAGTAGGCCGCACGGGCACTTTTACACGTCAAGAATCTACCAGCGCTTCACAAGAGGAGACCACTGCTGAGAAGAAATGCCGCAAGAAACTCAGCAGTCAGACATTTTTTAAATATATTTAATATTACAATGGTTCTGCTTAGTCTAGCATTATATAAATCTATAAAAATTAAATTAAAAATTATATCAAATAACCTACGTAGTTTCCGCAGGAAAACACACCAAAATCTTAACAGAGAGATAGAGAGAGAGAAAAAAAGTACCCAACCTACCTTTAGTATCCAAGACTATAAGTTTGAAACGGATATTGCCGGCGGTACGAATATTTACTATTATTATGTGTGGGCTTGGATCTTGGACGGCCCCTCTCCGGATCAGCCTTGGAAATGTGGGTAAACTGTTGGTGCTATAGGGTGTTTATAGGGCTTTAAGCTCCCTGACGTGGCGGTACGGGGTGCCTATCATACTCTTACGTGACTAATGTTTTTTTTCTACTTTCTTCTACGAGTATGTCAACTCTGTACCGAAATTCCATGAATAACATTATTCATCACACAATCCATCCACTCCTGCTTCTGTCAAAGGATTGCAGTCTTGATGTTCCTTCCCAATGTAGTGGGAATTGAAGCTCAGTCCCAGTTTGAGTAAGTAACCTTACGTGGCCCAGATTTTAGATATAAAGTACATGTACATATATTTAGTTGGTACTGTGGCCTTAAATCAAACCAAATTAAAATCATTTATTTCAGCCATCTTCGGACCATAATAATAATAAAGTGTTAGTAAATTAAATAAAAAAAAAAATTATCATTGATGTTAGTAATGTTTTTACTGAACACATAACTAAGCTAACCTACTTATATTCGTTTTTTTTCAAGCACAGATAAAAATACAGACATTATTTTATTTCTCAAACATATAGTGTACCGGCTCACATGATAATTAAATAAAAATGACAATGGAATTATTTAAAATCTAATCATAAACATCGTTTATGTGACCATTTTATGTCGTTTTCTATTTACATCGTATGGATTACTATGAGGTAGCGGAAATTGCAAGATAATAAGCTTAGTTGGTTATCCGTTCTGCCTGCGGCAGTCAGGAAAATATTATATTCTCAGAAGGAAGTTTCTAAGTAAAGTTATGTATCAATCAAGTTATTTATTACATACATATCTGAAGAGAAATAAATAGTAAAATGAAGGCTTGCAATTATAGCAACGTAGACAACACGGAATAGTTATTCGCGCAAGAGAGCAAAGTTGTCTGATTTGTTGTTTGTTGATTTTGAAATTGAAGGATTCTATAATTGATTCTAGGTAAAAAACAAATACAGGGGCTCTGTTCTACTCGGCAAAAACATATCGCTTTTGACATGTATCGTATTGTTTTTAACTCAGCCATTACTGTGAAGTAAACAAGAGCTATCATAATGTTGACAAACGGTAACATGTCAAAAGTAATATGGTTTTACCGAGTAGAATAAATCCCTAGACCACATTTGGTCGAATATGGGCTCAGATCACAAGGTTTACATATATGCTACATTATGAGATTATGACATATGCTGGGAAGAAAGGACGACTTATGTCACAGACTATGTACTGCGAGATTTAGCAAGTTGTGAGGAAATTGTTAACCTGTGGCAACGTACTCGTAATGCTGGCGAGGAAATCACTGTGACACTCAACATCTTCGATCGTATTTAATAGCAAGTTTGACATAAATCACTGCTGTGTTTCTTGTTATTGCTCAGGTATATTTATTTATAAAACGGTTTATTTGTGTCCCCGTGTGGTTGCCGGGTTAGAATAGTGCCACTCCATGTCTTCCCGTGGATGTCGTAAGAGGCGACAAGGGAATAAGGGCTTGTAGTACTGTTAGGCGATGGACTTGCAACCTGTCACTAATGCGCTGGTAAACACCTTAGCCTAAATATGCAAAATGTGGTTAGAGAATTATCAACAATTGTTTAGAGTTGCTGGTAATTCCGTAGCTCTGCCTACCCCACTTTGGGAATGAAGGCGTGAGTTTATGTATGTATGTATGTGTTTATTTGTAATCCTTCTACTTCTTACTTGCCACACACAGGAAAAATGTTCCAGGATCAAAAATAATGTTGATATTATTGACCCTTGGACTTTTTTGGTGTGTGTGTTTTTTAATTTAACTTAACTGATATATTAACTATCAGATTAACTTAACCTCCTAGCGCCCAATGTCTAGTTTATCAATATTTCACTTGCATCCCAGTGTTCTTCAGCAAGAACAAAAATAGACTAGTATTAAACGCCCAAGGAAATTGCATGATTCAATGCCTTAATAATAGTAATGCATCCTAAACTTTTAAAGGAGTATGTTATGTAGGTATTATATGTATACTGCTAGAAACTGACACTTCATACTAACATGATAAAACAAAGTGTAGTGTCAGAATTAAAAAGTATGGGCTGGAATTTATTTTGTTCCTATACAGAAACACATTGGGATATACATAGTATTATAGAAATGACGGCGCGCTACTAAAAGTTATTGCTCTGTGAGAAAAAAAAAATCCCTAGGGGGAGGTACCTACAAACAAGGCGCAACGGACGTTCAGATGTATGTTTTTTTTTACTTTTTAGTTAAGTAATTACTATAATTTCCGTGCCGTTAATTAGCCGTGTGGTTGCCGGCTTAGAATTGTGCCACTCCATGTCTTCCCGTGGAAGTCGTAAGAGGCGACTAAGGGAATAAAGGCTTGTAGTACTGTTAGGCGATGGGCTTGCAACCTGTCACTAATATATACTGTTAAACATCTTAGCCTAATTGTGCAAATTGTGGTTACGGAGTTATCAACAAGTTTTTAGAGTTGTTGGTAATTCTGTAGCTCTGCCTACCCCACTCTGGGAATGAAGGCGTGAAGGTATGTATGTATAATTTCCATATAAACTAAGCTAATCTACCCTAAGGGTACTTTTTATTTAAATAATAAGGTATACGCATGGATTTTTAAATCGTATTTCTCAACAAAATATCAAAATAGGTATCAGAAAAGAGATCACCAAAAGTGAAATGAGATTAAAATCTGCCAATAAATACCGATGGTACAAGCATTTTAAACTGGTAATAAGACAGCGAGAGAGGTCAGTCAGAGAGGTCAGTCAGAGAGGTCCGAAATGCACTGTGACGTCATGAAACAGGATAACCTATAGAATATAAGAACAAATCTTTGTATGGTTATATCTTGGTTATTTTTATAGCTATTCGAAAAATGATTTCTTTCAATTGTTTGTTATATGAATTAGCTTTTATTGAAGCTGTGAAAAGTCATAAATATTCCCTATTGAAGAGATCTCGAGAGATTTAAAAGTAAGTTTTAAACATGTCTAATATAAACGTTACGACCTACGCTTACTACGCAAGATAGCAAAGATAATCCTTATTCCTACACACATTGCGTATTGCCTAGTCGGTCATTTACGTCAATCTGATACAAACGCACATTTCATTCCGTATTACGTGGACAGACGTGACCAAAATTATTGCGTCGGCATGTACTACCGTCAAAGGCGTACCTATTTCAAATCTAGCCTTGTTATAACCTAACCCGGGCTTTCTCCTGACCTATGGCACAGTTTCGAAACGCCATGTTGTTTTCCCAACAAAAATGCATATTTATTTCAAACGGTTACTGATAGTCGGCCAAAGGTTACAAAGGTTAGTAATTATGAAGTTTGTAAGTTTTTATAGACGATGTATCATAAACTTTTCTTAAAAATTCAAGTTATTTTATCGGTTCGGATTTGCACCATGTTTGCCAGCGTTAAAACAGTGTTCAACGTCGTTCTAAAATTCAAAATAAAAAAAAATATGGGAACCACAAACCACAATGGGCACTTTACTGGCCAGTACTTATGACATAACCGAATGAGTTAATTTTCTCCGGTCCAAAAGGCTCAGACATATAGTTCATACAGCCAATTGAGCAGACATTGTGACAATATGCACAGACTTACGTCGTCATACGTAATAAGACGTAATGGTACCGAGCTAATGATAATGAGATACTATAAATCATTATAAGATGCCTGGTCGGCGTTTGTGTGTTTTTATTGCCTTCTAACAATATGGGCTAGTCGAGCGAACGCAAAATATAATTATTAATGAAATTATCTTGGTGCGCGTATGAGTTGAAATACGATTGTGTTTGGTGTAAACTGAAATTGGGTCACTCTACTTTAATATTTACATTTGTTCATTATAAATTATTGGAATGTTATTTTCCCAAAATGTACATATTGCATTTAATATTATTATGTTTTATAACACCTAAAGCAAATTTCATTAACTTAAAGACTAACCACCGTCTACAGTGACATTTAAGAGACAATTAAATCGTTCCTTTTTCAAATTTGTGTATGGCAAAATCATCACTAAGGAACGACGTAATCGTCATTAACTGAGTCTGAGTGTGGCCGCCGTAAGACGAATACAATTTAAGTAGTAAAAATAAATATTAGTAAAAACAATGAAAAATATTGAATTTAAACTTAGGTCGAGAAATAAGTTATGGAAAATGATTTATAATATAATGAATTAATTATGACATTAATATTAAGACGTAAACAAAGTGACGCTGGGTCATTAAAAATTGGAAGAGTTCACATTAGTCTCTTTACCTTAATTTTGTAGTTCATTTGTTTAAAGTTCTTCTAGTAGCACGTCAATTGTTTCCTCAAATACGTCATAAAACATCTGTTTAAACATTCTCGAATCAGGACGTCACATTACACGCCCACAATGGATTTACAAGTGTAATCAAATACGTTTATGCATTATTTATGATTAGCGCAATCTCCGTTACAACACGAGCCAACATGCGTCAAACATCGCATTGTTTTAGTATCAAGGTCTCAATCTTACTCCGAAACAGAACTGACATTTGGAATTCACGATCAATTGACCATAACCTGTTCAACGAAATTGATTAAGCCAGTATCCCTAAGAATGAGACAATGATTATTCCAACCTCCCTTTTCGTCATACTATACTAGTAAGAGAGAAACTCAACGAGGGATGATTTAACATAGTGTCGCTAGCCTCATGTGTTATGTAAAGCCTATATGTCCTCCAGTGTACGGTTTATACAGGGATAAGTTAACGGGGTTATTCTAATTTATCAGCGTATAACAGCGGTGTCATTTGCAATATTTTTCAGTTTCTTTTCAATTTCCTTTTCGCTCTTTGAAAGAAGACACACGTAAAGTTACAATAACCCCGTACCTGTAACCAATTCTCCGGGTCACCTTATATTCAAGCGATAAGAATCCAAAGTGTTTACACCACGTTCTTTAACTTTAATCTCGAGTTCACAAGACTATCACCACTTTATCTACTTATCAACTAAGCGTTACCTCATAGCCCCGTGAAAGAGTCACTACACGAACAATAATATCTTTATTTCTTTGTTACAGATGACGCAACGGACCTAAGCGCGGAGTCGTCTGAGATCATCCCAGAAGCAGTGGCGCCACCGCAGCAGTTCCTCCATCGGGAGGCCCGCGACCCCGAACCCGCGGCTTCTACGTCCGTCCAGACCGATCATTCCATAGAACTCGTCGGTGGTTCGCAAACGTTCTTCCCCTCCTTCGCAAACCTCTTTGAACCTCGGCCGCAGCAGAGCAGCTACAGACTGGGCTTCGGAAACCAAGAAGCCGCTTTTAGCCAGAAACCACAGTCATACAGATCTCTGCTCAATTATCCTCTTTTTGGTAACTACAGGAGTCTCGATGGTTTCGGAAAACCGAACGCCGCCGCTTCTGCTCCGTTAGTTGATGCTAGTTCCAGCGTTTTGGGTTCAGGGAACTTCGGTATCATTAGAGGAGGGACGTTCTTTGCTCAGAATGATGAGGACACTGATGAATTCAGCGACTTTAACTCGTTCTACAACAATGGTCACGGCAGACCCGCCCATGGACTTGGATACATAGCCAACCCTAGACCCAATTACAATCAAGACCAATTTGCAAACTTTAGAGACTTTGCTGATATCAATGCGCCTTCAAATTCTGCGTACTCACACTTCGTAGTAGTTTACGCGAACAAAAATGCAACGATGGACGAAATCAGCGAGGAAACGAGACGGGTCGTCTCCGAGCCCAAAAACATCATAGAGACATTAGAACGTCTAGACGACAAACCGCCAAAGATTTCGAAAGCTAAAGCGAAGTTAGCGGCGACAAAGCAAAAGTTCAACAAAAAGGAGCAGTGGAAGAAAGCCAACCTGAAACAGTCGAGCCCAAAGCACGACGCGGAAGAGCCGTTACTAGCTTTAAGTTAAAACCAGTGTAAATAAAAGACTTGCGTTATGTAAGTGATTCGAGTATGTACCGTTAGAAAAATGGTGTGACATGAGCGTCGCGGAGTGACGAAACGTCGCGGTCGCCGGCAAAATTTAATTCTGTGCTGTCTGTGGTCTACTTGTGTAAGTAGTGTATTTGATGTGACGGATGAATGGGAACTGTTTGCTAATGAATGGGAAATTCGAATAAATTAAATTAAGAACCTTAATTGCAATGGTTTTATTTGACGATGCCTCCCTTAATTAATCACAGGAGATGTACACATCATGAGACGGGCTTGTAATTTCGAGGTGTTGTAAGATTGCTGGTTGCAAAATTGAACCAGATATGATATTTGTGGTCCGGATCAATTCTGTAAATGAACAGTTTCTGTAGAACTTTCAAATTGCCTATTCAAGGTTTCGACTACCCAGACAAATGATTAGAGCCTTTACTAAGTGACATGTTATTAAGCGATAAATGTCTAGGTTAGGTAGATACTCCGAGATTGGATTAGAAGGTGGATCGACTTGGACTTTTGTCTAACTCCAAGTTTATAAAGAGCTAAACTAACTAGGTTCGCTTTTCTTGTTTCTAGCAAAGTCAACATTAATTTGTTGAACATCTTATTAAGATCTTTTTACGGTAAAGAAAACAAATCCGTCAAACGTGTAGAATTACTAAAGATCGGATATTCGCGAAATTATGTACGCACGACGAGAGTATGAGAGTTCGAGAATGGTTACAACCAGTGGCCTGTTTTATAAAGCTACAAATTACAATTTACAAGTTACAAGTTTCCATTTGACACTACTTCGTCCAATTCCTACCAGCCATTTGAGCAGTGTTGCCAGTTTACCTGTAAAATTGTTACTTGTAGTTTTATGAAACGTACCCCAGGTAAAATATAATTTATTATTTTTTAATACCGGATTTCTGGTGTTGTAATGCTATACACGTTAATGTATTACTTCCAGTATAAGATATGTTAGGACGTGAGATTGTCGCAACAGGGGCCCGATATTTTTTTTAAATAAATAAATATTTTACCTGGTTGTAATTGTAATCGCTCTTTGTTAAGTTAGCCCTAGCATACAGGGTAATTTTATAATCTGTGCACAAATTTTAACATATAAATAAATAAATAAATAAATAAATATCAGGGGACAATCTCACACAAATTGACCTAGTCCCAAACTAAGCTCTCGGCTTGTACTATGGGTACTAGGCAACGATAAACTTACTTATATAGATAAATACATACTTAAATACATAGAAAACACCCAAGACTCAGGAACAAATATTCATATATATATATATATATATATATATATATATTATATATGGTTTAGTATGGTTAATATACACAACAATAAAAACATTTTTTACCAATGATCAAATTTTTACGTTCTGGGTCATACTAGAAAATCACTTTTTAAAAACCTCAACAGTAAAAACCTTTTTACAGCACGCTCCTCTCCTCGCACCTCCTCAACCTCACCTCCTCCTTCATTAGAGGGTCTATGCATATCGTTAAGTTAGTGCAATCATTGAATCGGTAATATCTCTAATATTTTTTAATTGGAGTATAAATAACACAACATGTGTTATTGATTAACATTAGCGAAGCAAATATTAATATTTGTGCACCTTTTAAATAATTATCCTGTATCTTATTGAAAATATAATAAGAATAAGTATAAGTATCCATTAGTAAGAGATCCTACAGGGTCCAATTGTATCCGAGGGGGCTCATCGGGATTAGATAGAATAGTAGTGTAGGTAAGTTGGCTAGTCCCAAACTAAACTCTAGGCTTGTAGACAATGACATACAAACCTATAAAAAAAAAACGCTTAAATACATATATAACATCCAGGACTCTACGATGCACGAGCATGTGAGTTGGATGCTCTACTAATCAATTAAACAAAAGATAAATGCTACTAGGTAGCGCTCTAATCTACTCGGTAACATGTAAAGCCATATTGCTTTTGGCATGTTACCATATTGTTTTTAACTAGCCGCGATTACTGTCAAGTAAAAAAGAGCTATCAAAATGTTGATAATACGATAACATGTCAAAAGCGATAGGTTTTTCCGAGTACAATAGAGCTCCTGGTCGGTCGGTTTTCGTTATTTTATAAATATAACAAACTAGGCACGCATTTAAGATCTGAAGTTGGTGGCCTTGGTGGTACATTAAGGTACTTCTCGGTGCAGTAGTTCTGAATTTAGTTTCACAGATTTCCGCTAGATGTCGCTGTTAGGTTGGGCTCGAATCCTACATCGCGCTGTTAAGATTTCCCCTGGAAGAATGACTACCCCAGGCAACTGTAGTGAAATCATACTTACCTGGCATAGGGGCAATGTTGCCAGATCTCCTGTTTTTACAGGAGATCTACTGGTTTCGGGGTGTGTCTACTGTTCTACTGTTTTCCCCAAAAAATCTACTGGATTTTAGAATTTCGACTGTCAAAAAAAATGTATGCACATTACTTGTCAAGGTTCTTGAAACGAGTGTAGAGCGGCCTTAAATTCAATCGTAGTATGTCAATAATGCCAATTCCTGAACGAAACGAAATGAGCGATGTAAGAATCTGTCTTTGGTCTAAGGTTAGTTGAATCTTGAATTGAAATCTAACTTTTCTAATCTAAGTCTAACTGAGAGAAACAGAAACTGAAACTAAGTTTGTTTGCTTTACTTACTATCACTTAGCTTATTAAAAAATGTATTACACTTATTGTGGATTTGCCTTTTTTCAATCGGGCGAGCTAATATTTTTCAATATACCTAATTCACCTTTTAAATCACGCAGAGTTCCGAGTGTTATTATAAGAGTAAAATTAAGTAAATCAATACAACCTAAACCATTATTATATTCATCCTTTTTAGTAAATGAAATTGAAGTAAATAAATCAGAAAATGAATAAACCGAGGAATAACACAAATAGCACATGCGTTTAGGTAAGTTTTATGGAATAAATATTGTCTACTGTTTTTGTTTCAAATCTCCTGTTTTTTAGGGCATGTATCTACTGAATTTTTCAGATTAGACCTGGCAACACTGCATAGGGGACACCGTGATCAAATAGGCGGTTCCCCCAGGGCGAGACTCTTCCATTGCACTGCGGTTGGGTTGACCCTTGCGATTATCCCTAATGTGGATAACTCGGATGCGTCATTTTTGGTAGTGGGGACTGCGTACGCGCCGTCCCCCCAAAAAACACTGATCCAGGGACCGCAACTTTGGTGCCGATGACAGACGTACGACGTCAAGCTAAATACAGAGTGTTGTTATCTAGATTATATACACTTAATCAAATAACAACTTATTAGCCTCTTTAGTTTACTGATATTAAAACTTGAGTTAAGAGTTTTCCACGTACTGGCCACGTATAAAAACATAATTGTCTTTGTCATGTTAAAACCAAGATTGTGGGAAATGACAACCAATTTCTGTTTAATTATTTTTCATTAGTAAAATATAACCGAAATATTATTGCTTTGCTATGGAATCGTATTTGCAGAAATTTCCTTTTCTGATTTTACAAAATGAAAAAATGTACTGCTCCTGCTGTGACCAATATTTAACAGGAAAAGCAAGTAATATAGAGAAACATTTGAAAACAAAAAAGCATATAGAACGAGAAGGAGGAAAAATGACACAGCATGATTTCAATATGGATTTAACAAAATTTATGATAGCTTCGAATATACCCTGGAATCAATTAAAAAATAAGAACTTTTCCAATTTTATTGAAAAATGCATTAGCGGAAAATATGCAAATAATGTGAGTATACCGTCAGAATCGAACTTAAGGTGTAATTTTTTACCAAAAACATTTCAAAAGACTTACGCTTCTATACGGCAAGATATAGGTAATTCATATATTTACGTAAGTGTGGATGAGACACAAGACAGACTTCAGCAAAAAATTGCAAATGTGATTGTCGGAGCTCTTAAGGAAACCAACGCGAGCAAACCACACCTTATCGCTTGTCAAGTTCTGGCCAAAACCAATAATGTTACTATTAAAGAATTAGTGATTAACTCGTTAAACAAACTGTTTGAAAGTGATACTTATCATGAAAGAGTGGCATTGTTTCTCACTGATGGAGCTCCGTATATGTTAAAAGCAGGCCGCTCACTAAACGACATTTTCCCAAATTTAACACACGTAACATGTGTAGCCCACGGGCTAAACCGTGTTGCAGAGAAAATTAGAGAATTATACGATGATGTTAATGAATTAATAGCAAGTGTAAAATTAGCATTTTTAAAATCGCCCTCAAGAATGTCAGTATTGAGACAACTTTACCCTGACATACCTCAGCCACCACGGCCCGTTATAACACGCTGGAATACGTGGATTGAGGCGTGCATGTACTACAGGAAGTATTTTGATGAAATCACTAATGTTATTAATTCTTTAAATGAACAAAATGCAGCCCAAGTGAGAAGAGCAAAGTTAGCAATTCGTAAACCTAACGTAAAAGAGAACATATTTTTCATAACAGAACATTGCAGCATCTTGGTTGATTCTACTAGACATATACAAAATTCATCTTTGGCATTGAGCGAGTCGTTGCGTGTGGTTAAAACTGTTACCGCAAAATTATCTAAGATTATGCTACATGGAAAGGGAAAAAACATATACAGAAAACATAGAACACTATTAAAAAAAAATAGTGGATTACAGATTATGGAAAATATGGCTGATCTGAACAACCACAGGGAAATTAGTCTCTATGAACCCTCAGAAAAAATGAACTTGTGGCGTTTATTCAAATATGCTCCTATTACGTCCGTAGAGGTAGAAAGATCTTTCTCAATATTGAAGTGGATTTTTACTAGCACACGATGTAACATGACTCCTAGTAGTTTGGAACAGATTTTGATTATACATTTTGAATCGAAGTATAATAACTAAAGGATATCAGACTGGTACGTTGTGCTTATTAAACTCATATAAACGCTGTATGTGCAAGCGTCCATAGGCTACGGTGACCATTTATCATCAGACTGGGCGTGTACTTGTTTACCACGGACGATATTTTTTTTGACAACCCTGACCCTACCGGGTTGGTCGCGTATTTTGTATGAAGCTTCCCGCTACGCTGTGGTATTAGGGTTATATGTGGACTATATGGTGATTTTTCTCCTAACTGGCAGTTAAGAGAACAATCTTTAATCTATAAAAAAAATACATACCATATTAATTGTCACTTTTCTGAAGTTTTGGTAGATATTGTCGTTAAGGACGTAAAATATGGGTGGAAGTAATTCGATTCCCAAGTCATTACGAGAACTTACAATGGAGTGCATTGCTAGAATATTAAGTAGAAATCTTAATTCTTACTTAGATGAAAATAATGAATACGATTTTGATGATAAAGTAAGTTTTTCACCGCCTATCATTTGTTACCAAATTTGAGATGATATAGTTGCAGCGTGATGTCAAATTGGTGTCATCAGAATGAAAAGCACGGGCCCCATATTATAATACTTATTATACCGATATTGTTAATTTTATTTCTTGACACTTATTGTTTTAGATGTTA
The DNA here is from genome assembly GCA_927399475.2 of Acleris emargana. Classification (NCBI taxonomy): domain Eukaryota; kingdom Metazoa; phylum Arthropoda; class Insecta; order Lepidoptera; family Tortricidae; genus Acleris; species Acleris emargana. Next base: position 6,708,849 of record OV656847.1, read on the forward strand.
AATTTTCGAGGATGGGTTTGGAATCTTGGATTGCCAGAAGTTTTGCGGAAAGAGCTATTTTTAAAGTCATTGGCGTCATTTCCATCAAAAGAAATTAATTTAGATGAAGAAAGGTTGATCGTCAACAACATTTGCTCCAGGTGCGGTTATAGGAATTATGACCAGTGCGACGCTAATTTTGGTAATTGGCGAGAGGTTCAAGAACTATTTTGCCCTGAATGTACGTGTGAAATGTATAAAAAAAAAACCTTCCGTTAATATGTTGTTTTATTTACACGAAGAATAATATTTTTTGTTACAATTACATTACTGTAAAAAAACGAATAAAAATAATACTTGCATCGTTTTTTAATGTTAACATTATTTTTTATGCAAATTATTCTTAATATTTCATTATAAAGAATTGAGGTATTGCAATGTTATTAAAAGAACATCCTATATCGGACTAAACGTCATACGTCTGTCATCGGCACCAAAGTTTCGGTCCCTCACTGATCAATATTACAAAAGAAGTAAATTCTTTCATCTTAGTTGTGGTAGTTAAACGGGATGTCTGGTAGCTAGCTCATGTGCAATCGATCGATTTATCCCCATGTATGTTCAGCAATTATTCGTTTCCTAATTATTGATCATTGTAACCGGAATTTTTGACATATTTCCTTGTGGCCGTGTTACGAAAAACCCCTAAATTCAAGTATTATTTTTTAAGAAATCAGTGATTTCTTGCATGATTAGAATCACTATGAACTAAGGAAGTTTTTAAAGCTACATAGTAAATTTCATTTCATTACAACTATTTGTAATGAAATGAAATTTTCACACCACCTGCTCGACAATGCCAAATTACATATCATGCAAACCTTACGCAAACCAAGTCATTAAAGCCCTTGGCTTTAGCCGGGGTGTAATGTTGTACTGAATCTCATTATAGCCCGCTGGGTTGTAATATTTTCACTTTTCATAGTTCTTATTACAATGGCCTTAAAGTCTAATTTCGTAATAAAAAGATCAACTAATACTCGAAGGCCGGGCGCGGCGCCGCCGCCACCGCCGCGTCGAACCTAATTTGAAAATCGAACATTTTCTAAAATCGAGCTGGCCACGGCAAGCTGAATGGAACACATTTGAAATTAAACAAAAGCCGCGAGTATTGTAAGACGCTGCAATAAAATACATTGGTGATAACTGCAAAGTTTGAAATAATATATATACAAATATCAATTTTCACTTTTAATTTTAATTTACTACAATAAAACGCTGTTTTTAGTAGACTCGCTTTTTTATTGTCTCGCAAAAGGTGAGAAAAGTAGAGTACACTCCTCGGGGATAAAGCTGTTTTCGTCTTGGGCGCGCTTGAACCTCTCACTACGCTCAGGACTCTTCTTAATTCCCTCGCTTCGCTCGGGAATTAACTCGTAACACCCTCGCTGCGCTCGGGAGTTAAATCTGGAGTCCTTCGTTACGTTCAGGATTCAATATCGCGCCCGTGACATAAAACTGTGCTTTATCCCCTCGGTGTATAATCTACTATTAACTTCCTTAGTTCATAGTGATTCTAATCATGCAACAAAAACCCTTTTTTTAATAATTAATTATACATGAATTGAGGGGTTTTTCGTAACACGGACATAAATTCCGATTAATATGATCAATATCTCGAAAACTAATAACAATTAATTGCTGAACATACATGGGGGTTAAATCGATAGCTTATGAGCTCCTCTATTATCCCCTTAAAGCTTTGCACCTAGCTGGATAACTAGGGAAGCGGTGATAAAAGGATGGGGTCCTCTTACTAAATAAACATCTCTAATATTTTATACGAGCTGGTTGTCCGCGACTCCTTTCGTAAATAGTATACCTTAGCCTATTTGTGCAAAATGTGGTTACAGAATTATCACCAAGTTTTTAAAGTTGTAGGTAATTCTGTAGCTCTGCCTACCCCACTCTGGGATTACAGGCGTGAAGGTATGTATGTACGTATGTGTAATAATAACCTTATTGTCCGTCGTCGTGCTTCATGCTACCTCCATAATATCAAGCAATAAACACAAGATTATAACTATTATAAGTGAAACATAACATTAATCAAAAAACCCTACAGTGATAGACGTACACAACTGAACTGACTATACCAGCTTAACGAATCTTGATTTTTAAATACTATGTAAAGCAATATTTTTTATTAACACTGGTATTTATACTTAAAAATATAAAAAGCTTTGAATCGAGGTTTATTTAATATCGCTACTACTGTACAAATTATGTAATTAATAATGATACTACATTATTATTTTGTTGGATGTGTAGGGTTAAGCTAACTAAGAAAGCAAGATAAAAAAACGGTGAATTGCGAGTCCGATTCGAGCACGGAGGGTTCCATATTTATTTTATTTTATTTATTTAAAATTAGGTTTGTGGGTACATAACTGTCTGTGTGTACGTGATCAAAATTCGTATGTTTTATCAAGCTTCTGTACCTTTGGGCCGATTAGGTTCACTGTTTGAGTAGGTATTGAGTATTACCTATATTCATTAGTATTTGAATTTGATATTGGGAACTTCATATCGCATTGGAGAGGTAGTAACTGCCGCTTTATAAGCAGAAATAACTAATGCCATTTAAGTGGAGCAATCGATTGTTATAATATGTAATGTACAGTCGAGGTTATAAATACGTGTACACTTTAGTAGGTACCTTGTCTATTTAATGGCATGTTTAGACTGACATATACGAATTGTCACACCGATTAAAGAGACAAGGAATTAAAGTGCACACATATTTATGAACTCACTGTACACGCAGTGCTAAAACGAACAACTACCTATATTTCGTAGTTTAAATTGCATTGCAGCAGCAGTTTAATTTTTAAGAAGTCAGCAATCTGATAATAATATGATGTTTTAGACGTGATGTTAAAGTACCGATACGGTAGAAGTCATTAACTCATTTTGTTAGCTACTTGGCTCTGCCAAATATGTGGATAGATAACGCCATCTATGTTCTTATTTATCAACTAATCATTTACGATACAATACATTCAATTTTAAAGGGACAACCCTTTTAAATAAACAAAAACCGTAAATGGCTTTTAGTACTTTTTCGTTTCCTTGCGGATAGACTATTTTAGCAACTGCGATACATAATTAAACTTTCTTTGCTTTTTGAAGTAGTCAAACGACTATCAAATTTCATAGGTATTCCGTTTTTGAAACGATGTTGAAGCCATTATTTATTTTGTTAGCTTCTGGGCTCAGCCCAAAAGAGATTAAATAATAAAGTTATAGAGGAGCCATTGGAAAAGTTATCATCCGAAAACTTTGATTCTGAATATTACTAATGACATAAAGCGTTCAATAGCAAAACCAGTTTTTAAACTAAATTAGGGCACGTTTCAGCTATCGGACGGTAGATAGCGCTAATAACCCACTCGTCAAAGTCATTAAATGTGTGTTAGTATAATGCCTATCTATGCCTTCAATTTACGCTACCTACCGTCCAGTAGCTGAAATAAGTGTTCTTATTATTGTCATACGTATTTCGCTACTAAACCCTAGATGGCGCTCCTGATGCTTATGATCAAAGTGTTTTTATGACAATGTCTCCAATGCCCTCTATTACCTATAATATTAAATCTCTTTATCCATGAAGGATACTATAATTGATTTATTTGTGACTTCGAGCTTCGTAAACATAACACCGGCCTTTTTCCGTTTTATTTTTTTTCGAATACAATAGTGTCCGGAATTTATAATTTTTGTTTTTCTTTGTATATGGTTCAATAAAGCGTATTTGTATGGTATTTTATTGTACTGTATCGTATTTCAAGTGGTCTCGATACTTACTAAAGGACGAAAACTATGGAAAAAAAGATAGGTGAATTAAAAAAAACTGTTTCTTTGACGAAGTTGACCACTTTAATAGTTTACACCTTTATGACCAATATCCAGAATAGAAAATCTTTCGGCTGAATTGATGATGATGATAATTACGGGTGTGTAATGTTTAGCATAAAAACAAATGGTCTAATGATCATTTTACATAACACGAATTATCAAATTCGAAATCCCAAAACACGTATATTTATCATTCAGATATTTATGAATTTTTCGGTACATTAGGTTTTTTAAAATGAATATTAAATTATAAAAGTAACATAACAGTACTAAAACAAAAAAAATGTAATTGTTGTAGTAATAGTACGTCTACTGGATAACAGATGTTGTATAACCACATTATCCACATTATTGATGTTCGAGAATCAATGTAAAAGTAATGCGGGAGAAAAGTCATTGTTCGTTTTGTTAGTTACTTGTCAAATATGAGGACAGCAGGCGCCATCTATGACCACATTTACCAACTAATTCTTACTTAGCTTATTACATTTTTCCAAAAATCATAAGCGTTAGAACTATTATTTTATTGTTTTGGTAATTATAACTTATTTTCTATAACATTTTTATTTTGAGATTTTTTCTTGGGTGTTCTGAAATATAGGGCGGGACAGGGGGTTTTTTTGTCTAATTGTTTTTGTTTTTTTTTATTTGCTCCTTGAGTAGGTACATAGTTTAAAAGTTTAAAATTATAATAATGAGGGCTTGTGCTCACCATTATATAGTATAAATATTCCAAATTCTAGCCTAATTGTTATAGCCATACCTAAAAAAGAGGGTCTTGACAGACCGACGCACAGACGGACGACAAAGTCGTCTTATAAGGGTTCCGTTTTTAGTGAGAATAAATCGATAAATTAGGTTAACTTTTTAAAAGGCTACATAAATAAATGAAATAAAATTATGTTTTTTAAGCTATTGCATAGCTTCTATCGCGGGCCTTGAGCGCGGGGACCGAATCTAGAAATTCCGTAACGAAAAAACCTCACGCTCCCCACTCCGACGGGCAAGGAGGTGTGGCTTGAAGGCCGTGCATCGTCTAACGTCGTTTCAGTCATAGAGTACATTGTATATAACTGAAATAGAGAACAAACTCTGGGACTGAAATGGGTAACGGCGTAACTAACGCCATCTGTTATTAATAGTTAGAACTACTGTGTATAAATATGCATAGGTACCTATAGCATCAATAGTTTGTAGTTAGTTTAGGTCCCGTTTCTACGGCCGTCATTTTTACGCCGAACGCGCGTTACGGGGTAAAAATGCAGGCCGTGGAAATGGGGCATTTTTTGTCAGTTAAGTACTTTAGGTACCTATTAGGAAATAAATGAAATACATACAGATAAAGATAAAAACATTTATTCAGTAAGTAGGCCGCACGGGCACTTTTACACGTCAAGAATCTGCCAGCGCTTCACAAGAGGAGACCACTGCTGAACTTTGAAATTTGAAACTTGAAGGCATCTCTTCAACTTCTGGTTCTGGAAATTTTAATAAGTAAAATACACAATCCATGCTGCGGAGAGCTAGTTATTTCAAACTCCTACAAGTTTTAGATTTTCGCGGACAAAAGCCCCCTATATCCTTCTCCAAGTTCCCATCTATCTCTATACCAAAATTCATCAAAATTATTTCAGAGGCTAAGACGTGAAAACGTAACAGACAGACCGACGACTTTCGCATTTAAAAATATATAATTTATAATATTAGTATGGATCCCAGCCCTTAAAGTAGCAAGGAAGATGAATTTAATAAGTATGTTAAAAAATTGTGATTTCAGCAGATTGTACACATCCTAAAATCCGGCCAAATGGGAGTTGAACTTGCACACGAAGGAATCCATACAACTATACAATGAACAAAAATATACGAATCGTGTATGGAGACCCGTTTATTTTTTATTTATTGTTATAGCGCCATAGTAATACAAACTCTGTGTTAATTTCAAGTTTCTACTCGTCCTACGGTTCAAAAGCTACAGATACTCTGGGTACGGAACCCTAAAATCTAATCCCAAAAAAAACTGGTCTCCAAAAAAAGTATTAATTGTTATTACAACAATGTAGTTAAAATGAATATAAGGATTAAAATATGTAACGTTACCCTTTGATATCAATGAGTCACTGATTTGCAGCTCCCTTAAAGGTCTCCTTTGATGAAATAATAATTGGCGGGAAGATAATACTCCTGAAACCAAAAAGTGCATTTACAGTCGGAGAATAAAAAGGTTCGTCACTTTGAAAACTTTACACATTACCATAGAATCAGAAAGTGTTATCAGCATAAGGGAAATAATAACTTCGGCCATAGCAAGTTCATAGCTCTCACATGACAAAAGTTGCCTAAAGAACAACAAACAATAAAACAATAGCCATACTTTTGGCCACATAATATGCAATATTCAATTTTCTTACAATAAACTAACCTGCTAAATGTAATGTTGGGACTGCTGCATTGCTGATCCTATTGTTTCTGCACAGAAATCTGGGTTCAAAATGCCTACGGCAAACTCGGCGATATTTATGTATTATGGTCATCCTCCAAACCCACAATATCACTGCAAACGTGAAACCGGAGGCGACAAGTCTGAACTCAACGGATTCGATGGTGAAAACCACTTGTAAGAATAGCAAAAGGCGCACAATCTCGTAACAGTTTTTTTGGTAAAAGTAGGTAGGTATTTTTTGAAATTAAGATGGTTGACATATTCAAATTTAGTGTTGCCAAGAAAGGTAAATAATACAATTTGGACCTTATGGATTTTGGATTTTTTTATTTAATGTTTATATTCATGATGTTATTCATTTAATTAAAATATTATTTCCCGTTATAATGTAAAGATTATCAAAAAGTTTAGGTAATTAACTGTACCTCTGTGCTGCCATCTGTATGTTAAAGTTGAATATTACCTTTTCGACATTACCTTGTTCATAGTACTAAGATTATCCGCACTGGTTTCAGTTCGGCAGTCTTCGACACGGCGTTGTGTGCGTTTGTACGACTCTACGAAACTCGCACGAATCGAGACGAGCTGCTCCGAATAAATAAATAAAATTATAATTGCATAAGTTGATACAAAATGCTATGCAATAGCTTTACCGCGGCAGTCCCCGAGTGCCACACGTCTTTTTTTTAAATTGACGTGCATAGTTGTGCAATGTAAAAAAAATTAAGTAAATTACACTACAAGGGGTTACCTTTGTTTCGGCGAAATATGTTTGCCAAATTGTAGGTACCTATCGTTTCCCAACCGTTTCATGTGCCAACTCGCTTGGTTTACTGTAACGTATAGGGTTCTACACGATAGTACTGAAATAAATCCCGAAATATTTACAGTTACAGGAAAAAAAGGGTTGGCAAATGAAACGGTTGGAAAACTATACAATTTGGCAAATATATTTCGGGCAGACGGCAGGCTCCCCACTACAAGACATTATAACTACCTAGAAACCCATAATAGTAATAATAAATGCGAAGATAACTTTCTGTTTCTCTGTTACCTTTACTTTACACGCCTAAACCGCTAAACAATAATTAAATATATAGATACAATATATCGTCCCCGTAGAGCGAAAAGTCACCAAGTCCTAAAATGTCGAAATCGACTTTTTAATGGCACCGATATTGCATTTTTTTTCTGCAAATTTCAGTCTTATTGCTATGTGAATAGCAGTCATAGATCCAATTTTAGAAAGTTGGTAAAGCGCATGAATTGAAGTTAAAATTAATTAAATTACTTAATGAATTTATACCAAAATAAAATCGGCCAAAGTGGTTACTTAAGTCATTTTAGTTATTTTTGCTTTATTCAGTTATGCTTCTGACCGAGCACAATTTTATTCCCAAATTCACTAAAACAACTTAGTTACCTGACAATTGCAAAGCTTGCTACAAAATATGAAAGCGAAAATTAACTAAGTATTTTTAGTAAACTTTCGATCATCTTATTTTCTTAATTAATACTTTAAAAATGAATGACAATTCACTAACTCTAGTCTAAAAATCACTAACTGAGATTTAGGTCCATAATTTAAAAGATAATAGTAATTATCGCTTATCACTTGCAAAATGAGCTACTTGCTTCGATTTGGCAGTTGGAGCTTATACCGAAACATTAATATCCTTGCGATGATCACTAATAAACTATGTTATAGGGTCCCACGCAAGACGCACTGTCGTAAGCAATGTCGCGTTTTTGCAGTTACCACCTGTCGCACTAATGCTGGTAAACGGTCACCACTTTATCGACTAGTAGACGCATACAATAAATACTTTATGTCAGTTGATATAATGTCTACACGCATTGGAAAATTTAAAAAAGGAGTTTTGAAAATACTAAAGCAATGTCACACCTAATTTAAAATTTATAATCTAAAGTTTAATTTGTGAACTCATCTGGTTATGTAAGTACAGTCGAGGTCATAGATATATATGCGTTCTCGAGACGTCGAAAATATCTAAACACCTTTATGCCGCTTACAACAAGGTCTGGATGTGTGTATGTTGGTGCCCTCGACTGTACTAGTTTTTAGTTTTAAGTTTTAATTTTAATTTTAAGAAATTAAGATATCCCACCATATCATAATTTAGAAGTGCGACCTCTAACAACTTATGTTTTCTTTAGTAATCTGTGGTTAACGGTGTTGGTGGCACAATAACATAACATGTTGCACTGTATACTACTTAATCATAAGCCAAGATTGTGTTACTGTTTGTTAACCTAAATAAATAAATAAATAAATAAATGAGACTATAATAAGATAAATATGTCATCCCAAAGAAACGTTAGATTTTTTTTTTATTTCATAACTTTGAACCTCCGTATCTCAAATCAGATAAATACGACTTAGTGACTTTTCGCTCTACGGGGACGATATATATATATATATATATATAATATAGTGTTGTGAACTCCTAAATGATTTAGACTTCAATTCTTTATTAATTAATGTTTTTTAAACTCAACATGTTTTTGTACCTATTGATTAATACCACTTTAAGAATTTTGGTTGAGTCCGCTTGAGAAAGTCTGAGGAAGGACATAATGATTTATTTATTGTTCCAGAGGAAATACCGTTAAAGTAGTCGCTGGCGTTGGAAAAATATATTACCCAAAAAAAAAACAAATGAATAAATCTCAGGGGACAATCTAACAGAAATTGGCATACTTGCTGACTAAACTCTAGGCTCGTAGTATCATGAGTACTAGGTATCGATAAGCATACTCATACATAGAACATCCAAGACTAAGGTACAAATACTCGCTCTTATCACCTAAATATTTGCCCTTACCTAGAATCGAACCGGGGACCTCTAGCTTCGTAGTCATAAGTTCATAACATAACAAAATGTAACTACACGGTGCGGCTGCAGTTCTGAATTTAGTATCACGGATTTCCGCTAGATGTCGCTGTTAGGTTGGGCTCGAATCCTACATCGCGCTGTTAAGATTTCCCCTGGAAGAATGACTACCCCAGGCAACTGTAGTGAAATCATACTTACCTGGCATAGGGGACACCGTGATCAAATAGGCGGTTCCCCCAGGGCGAGACTCTTCCATTGCACTGCGGTTGGGTTGACCCTTGCGATTATCCCTAATGTGGATAACTCGGATGCGTCATTTTTGGTAGTGGGGACTGCGTACGCGCCGTCCCCCCATCAAACACTGATCAATAATAGTAGTGGTAGTTAAACAGGATGTTCGGTAGCTAGCTGCTAGAGCAGCTCATATATCAGCAATTGTTACTTACTAGTTCTCTTTTCAAATTATTGATCATTGTAATCGGAATTTTTGACATATTTCCTTATGGCCATGTTACGAAAAACCCCTAAATTCAAGTATTATTTTTTAAGAAATCAGTGATTTCTTGCATGATTAGAATCACTATGAACTAAGGAAGTTTTTAAAGCTACATAGTAAATTTCATTTCATTACAACTATTTGAGTAAATGCACAAAGTTTGTTTTTCACCTCAGCAGCTCAAACAAGCAGGTTTTGCTGCTTAAAAACAGTGAGCAAAATTCAATTTTGCTGCGAGCGTGAGGCAAAGTAGCTTTTTAATTATTTTTTTTAAATGCCGTGAGCATTGCTGGGGCTATTTACAACATTCGAAAAAATTTAACTTCACTTTGTTCTGTCACTTTCACTTCGATAGGAAAAAAGCGAGAGATAGAAACAACTTGATTCGAAATTCGATTTTCAAATTCCACACATAGTAGGCCCAAAAAGAAACGCACGTTCGGATGCACACATAACCGTAAAATTGCAAATAAAACTATCTGTTAAAGTTTGAAATGTGTTTATTATAACTATTTTATACGATCATTTTTCTTATTTAATGGTTTGAAGACAAAATTAATGAAAAATAAGAAGTTTATCATGTATCTACATAATTTTGTTATTGTTTTAGCAATCTTTGATTTCGTGACATAAACCGCGGGGGCAGTTTCAGAACGCATTTCAAAAATAGCGGGATTATTGTACTTGTTTAAAAAAAATGTTTTTTGTTGCTTTTCTGTTACGCTACGTCTCGCGAAAAATATCTGAAAGCTTATGATATTTTTAAGCAATGGAGACTTGCAAATGGTTCCAAAACTTTTTCGGAGACTGTACTGTTAGCGTATTTCATAGAGTTATCACAAACAAAGCAACCATCAACAATGTGGAGTATTTACTCAATGTTGAAAACAACAATAAAAACGAAGGATGATGTGCACATTGAAACCTACCACAAACTCATTGCATTTTTGAAGAAAATATCAGTAGGGCACAAACCCAAGAAGTCCAAATTTTTTTCAGCCGCTAATGTTCAAAAACGGCACGGCGGATGGAGGTCGAATATGGTTGCGGAAGGATATATTGAAGATTCACTTGAAAATAAAACTAAAATCTGTAAGCGTATCATAGAGAACATAAGTTTGAAACAGACCTCAGATCCTTGGTCTCGCCCATCTACTTCCAGAGTCACAAATACCGCCACTGAGTCACCTTCTTTCCATATCCTTCCCCCACAATCCAAAAGTGAGGAAGCCGAAACCATGAGCTGGAAAGAGACCTCAGATCCTTGGTCTCGCCCATCCACTTCCAGAGTCACTAATACTGCGACTGAGTCACCTACTTTCACTATTGTGCCGTCACAATCTACAAGTGAGGAAGCCGGTGAAACTATGAGCTGGAAACAGACCTCAGATCCTTGGTCTTGCCCATCTACTTCCAGAGTCACAAATACCACTGCTGAGTCACCTACTTTCTCTATTCCTCTGTCACAGCCCACAACAAGTAAGGAAGCCGAAATCTCAGCCTCATCAACTACTCAAACTCAAGTTTCTAAGACAACAATATCGGTTCCAAACAAAACTGTAACATTTAACTTGCAAAACTGCAGTAATTTTACTTTTAACTTTTAATTTTTGAAATTGTTGGTTTTACAAATATAGATACATGTTATTTAATTTTTATCATATTGTTTTTTTTCATGTCTTCACTCAAAAACAAAAAAAGCCTCTGCTTCGCCATTCCGTTGTGGGTTCATGTCACACCTAAAATCTTCAAGCTTCATCTGGCATGTCTCCTCTTCGGGGTAGTAAAGTATCAGGCCACAGCAACAAATTGCTGGAAAAATCTGTTGCCTGCTTAGGAACCTGAAATGTATACATGGTTTTAAGACTCAGTTAAAGAAACACTTGCAGTTAAGGGAACAGTAACTATTAATTTGGTTCCAGTCAGATACCTGTTTTTTATGTCCCACAAGCATTAAGTAGCATGATGTTAGTAGCTGTTTTTCTTTGTTTGAATTTGTTCAAGTTTAGAAATCCACGTCTTTTGTTCAATTTAATTTATTTTTTGTAGATTATGACTCCACGAGGCTGTCAATGATTCCGTCAACGTAACTACTTTAGCTCATAATCTGCCCCCGTCGCTTCAGAACCTGAAATGTATATACATAGTTTTAAGGCTCATTAAGGAAACACTTGCAGGAACGCGAAAAAGTCGAGAAAATTTCAGACATATGAGACTACCTAGTTGCAATTTAGTTCGAATCACGTATTCACATACCTTTTTTTATGTCCCACAAGCATTCAGGAGCACGGTGTTACTAGACGTTTTTCATAGTTTGATACTCAATTTGGTTTTCATGGTCCTTGACCTACTTTTGCTAATTTGTTCTGCGTATTAAACAAATGTAATGTAATGTAAATGACGATGTAATTTTTGTTAATTTGTCCGCCATAGCCAATAGCCCAGAGGGGGGACAGTCTCCTACATTGTGCTATGTTAAATATATAGTTACGCCATCTACACTTCTGAACAGTAAAAACACCGATTGTTATCATGAGTCTCCGATAGATGTCACTGCATGCATGTTATGATTACATATAAATCAATAAGAAATATCCTGCATTGAAAATAATCACAAAAAATACTTTTATTTTGAAATAATACTCCGAATAATCTAATTTTATTAGATCTGGCCGAGTGAAACATGATTTTTGGAATGGCAACCCTGCCAGCCTACCAGTCATTTAACATGGCCACGGTTGTATTTGATTTGAGTGTGATTTGAATTGAATTGCATTCCGGTCTGCAAGTGCGATTCTGCCCTGGTTTTTAGGTGTTTTCGTTACCACAAACCTGACAAACCACAATACTTCAGTTCTGAGCTTGCTCCTCCGTTTGGGTATTGACTTACTTAGCGTGTGAAGTTAAATTTCTGTGATATGGACGCTTATTTTAATGTGCGACAGGGACGTTGTTTTTTAGTTTGTGTACGTTTGTATTATATTGTTGATACAATAATAATTACATATAGGTACAAATGTAATAATTTACAGCTGGTGTCAATCGGATAATCGGATTTTGTCCGGTAAGTTAACCTATGATGGGGATGACGAAGTAAAAATAGCTGCACAAAAATATTACCTACAACAAACGTAAACATTATAAAAATAGAAAATAAAGCTATAAAATAATACTTGTTGTCATTTCATTTCATTATACCCTCCCGCCCAATTAGTTAGGTATTTCCCAGTAACAAACTATTTTGTTCTCGTCTCGTCGTAATTCTTAAATTCAGAATAATATTAATCAATTCTAATTACGACAAGACGAGAGCAAAATAGTTTGTTACTGGAAAGCCAAGCGATTAAATTTTAAGAATACCTGTAGCTGGCTATACGTATATATATGAATGGTACTTGTTCAAAAATGTAGATGGCGCTTCAAATCAGTCTGCATGAATAACCCGTGAGAGGGCTCTCTTTTCCCAGTATATTACACTACTCTTTGCAATAGCCATAGAATAGACAAGGCCTAATTAAAGCCACAGACTACATAAAGCTGTATAAAGTTGTGTTTGCACTACGGCATTATCAAGTTGAGTGACAGGTTTTATCTGTTTCATGTTTATTTTTTCCACTTTTTATTTTATTAGTATTTTGCTTTGCTTGTGATTGATGCATATGCGATCGTGTCGTTATTTAGTCGTGTATTCACCAAATGGTCACAACGGAAGACCTGCGTTGGCCCTACCAGCTTCGCGCTGTGTTGTTCTCGCTGCTGAGGTGAAAAGTTGTATGTCTCACACGAGACCAAAGTTTTTTACGTCTCGTGTCTTTGAATCCCTCGCTACGCTCAGGATTCTAACCTAGAATCACTCGCTACGCTCGTGATTCAATAATAGAATCCTTCGCTTACTCGGGATTCAACATCATCACTCGCAGCAAAAACCAACTTTGCTCTCTTGTTGAACAAATAACTATTTCTATACTAGGTGAAAAACAAACGCGGGGTTCTCTTAGTATGGAGAAAGTAACTGTGCGTTTGCTCAAAAAGTTATTATAAAAAAACTTGTCATGTAGCTTTAAAAATTTCCTTAGTTCGTAGTGATTCTAATCATGCAACAAAAACCCTTTTTTTAATAATTATAAATGTATTGAGGGGTTTTTCGTAACACGGACATAAATTCCGATTAATATGATAAATATCTCGAAAACTAATAACAATTAATTGCTGAGCATACATGGGGGTTAAATCGATAGCTTATGAGCTCCTCTATTATCCCCTTAAAGCTTTGCACCTAACTGGATAACTAGGGAAGCGGTGATAAAAGGATGGGGTCCTCTTACTAAATAAACATCTCTAATATTTTATACGAGCTGGTTGTCCGCGACTCCTTTCGTAAATAGTATACCTTGTGTAATAATAACCTTAATTTCCGTCCTCGGGGTTCATGCTATCTCCATAATATCAAGCAATAAACACAAGATTATAAGTGAAACATAACATTAATCGAAAAACCCTAAAGTGATAGACGTACACAACTGAACTGACTATACCGGTTTAACGAATCTTGATTTTTTAAATACAATGTAAAGCAATATTTTTTATTAACACTGGTATTTATACTTAAAAATATAAAAAGCTTTGAATCGAGGTTTATTTAATATCGCTACTACTGTACAAATTATGTACTTAATAATTATACCACATTATTACTTTGTTGCATGTGTAGTGTTAAGAAATCAGAAATCAGAAATCAGAAAATATTTATTTGCATAGACACAGAATAGGGATGTTACAGTACATTGTGTTTCATGTATCAAGCTTGCATGCAAGCGTGCAAATATAATTATAGTAGTCAATTAAAATGTCAAAATAATAATAATAAAAAATAAAAAACAAATATAAATGTCAAATTCAAACAATACAAAACAATAGCAAAGGTTAACATAGTAGGCATTTCACAATTACATAGCTAAATACTATTAATCCTACTATTGTCGGTGCTCGAGATACGCCTTTACGCTGTAAAAACAACGATCCAAAAGCCAGTTTGTTAGACTGCGTTTAAAGGCGTTTCCCTCTAGCAGCCTGAGTTCCTCCGGGAGATAATTATAAATGTCAATTAGGGAATGCAATTACCGGCCAAATTTGAAAACCAGTAAATTACCGACTTCGGTCCGGCAAAACCGGTTAACCAGTAAATTACCGGTTTTTGTGTTTCACAAATAACAGCAATAAAAATGTTTGAAAATCCTATATTTTACTTTAACAAGTTATTTAAAAATAATGACAACTTGAAGTAATAATTTTAAACATCGATATAAGAAAAAATATCAATGTCTTAGAATTAAAGAAATAATTTTAATGACTAACAGTCATTTATCACCAAGGTAACTCAAAGATTTAATTTGTTTCAAGGATGACACAAGTAAAAAATATGATATGTATACTGTACTTATACGTAACTTTTAATATATTTATACGTAACGTAATAATAGCTCTCTAGTGTGAATAAAAGTTGTACTTTTAATTGTGTGACTGAGCTAAAGAAACAGTAACCAAATAGTACCTTACCTAATAAGGCACATCTTCGGCTGACCCTGGAATACGTAGCGTTACTTTACTTGCTTACTTCGTAATAGTAATATAATTTTACAACTAATTATCAGTTCTGTTCATAATTTGAAAGCCAATTTCAATCAAATACATTTTTAAGGAGTGGCTGAAAGTAAATTGCACTTAAAATCATATTATTTCACGTTTATTTTTAGTTTTTCACGGTTCGGTAAATTACCGGTAATAGCTATAAATTACCGGTAATTTACCGGCTATAAAAAGGGTCGGTTTACCGGTAAACCGGTATACCAGTTTACCGGTTTGCATTCCCTAATGACAATGAACATATTAAAATATTTTTTTTTGTAAATCGTCTTATGACTTCGTGGGTGATATAAACTAAGAAAGTAAGCTAACTGAGAAAGCAAGATAAAAAAAACTGTGAATTGCGAGTCGGATTCTAGCACCGACGGTTCCATATTTATTTTATTTTATTTATTTAAAATTAGGTTTATGGGTACTTAACTGTCTGTGTGTACGAGATCAAAATTCGTACGTTTTATCAAGCTCTTGTGCCTTTGGGCCGATTAGGTTCACTGTTTGAGTAGGTATTGAGTATTACCTATATTCATTTGTATTTGAATTTGATATTGGGAACTTCTTATCGCATTCGAGAGGTAGTGACTGCCGCTTTATAAGCAGAAATAACTAATGCCATTTAATTGGAGCAATCGATTTTTATAATATGTAATGTACAGTCGATTTCATAAATACGTGTACACTCTAGTAGGTATCTTGTCTATTTAATGTCTTGTTTTAACTCACATATACTAATTGTCACACCGATTAAAGAGATAAGGAACTAAAGTGCACACATATTTACACTAACTCACTGTTCACGCAGTGCTAAAACGAACAACTACCTATATTTCGGAGTTTCAATTGCATTGCAGCAGCAGTTTAATTTTTAAGAAGTCAGCAATTTGATATGATGTTTTAGACGTAATGTTAAAGTACCGATACGGTAGAAGTCAATTAACTCATTTTGTTAGCTACTTGGCTCTGCCAAATATGTGGATAGATAACGCCATCTATGTTCTTATTTATCAACTAATCATTTACGATACAATACTGAATACATTCAATTTTAAAGGGACAACCCTTTTAAATAAACAAAAACCGTAAATGGCTTTTAGTACTTTTTCGTTTCCTTGCGGATAGACTA
Organism: Acleris emargana; assembly: GCA_927399475.2. Lineage (NCBI taxonomy): Eukaryota > Metazoa > Arthropoda > Insecta > Lepidoptera > Tortricidae > Acleris > Acleris emargana. The sequence goes on from OV656847.1 coordinate 6,725,306, forward strand.
TTTTAGCAACTGCGATACATAATTAAACTTTATTTGCTTTTTGAAGTAGTCAAACGACTCAAATTTTATAGGTATTCCGTTGTTGAAACGATGTTGAAGCCATTATTTATTTTGTTAGCTACTGGGCTCAGCCCAAAAGAGAATAAATAATTAAGTTATAGAGGAGCCATTGGAAAAGTTATCATCCGAAAACTTTGATTCTGAACATCAAGCGTTCAATAGCAAAACCAGTTTTTAAACTAAATTAGGGCACGTTTCAGCTATCGGACGGTAGATGGCGCTAATAACCCATTCGTCAAAGGCATTAAACATAAAAGTAGTATAATGCCTATCTATGCCTTCAATTTGCGCTACCTACCGTCCAGTAGCTGAAATAAAGTGTTCTTATGATTGTCATACGTATTTCGCTACTAAACCCTAGATGGCACTCCTGATGCTTATGATCAAAGTGTTTTTATGACAATGTCTCCAATGCCCTCTCTATTACCCTATAATACTTATAATATTAAATCTCTTTGTCTATGAAGGATAAAATAATTAATTTAAAAGGCCGTGCCAGGATAAGCTAAGAGATTTTGCCCCCCTTGAGTTTGGGGTTGTAATTTTTATAGATTGTGTGGCTCTGCATTAGTAATTGTTTTGCCAAATTTGAGCACCCTAAATATCATAGTTTTCGTTTAAAAAAAAAAAACTATATTTAATTTTTCTTTGATATTTTTTTTTCCTGTTAACCGATTTTAATGAGCTTGGCATATAATGTACATTTAACCAAGATGATCAAATGGCCATAATTATATTTTCATTATGCCATAGAAAAAAAATTAAAAAAACCCATTCAAACTTTTCAGTTTTTTTTTTTTATCACTTCCATGTTAGAGACCGCTCTAATTTTTTCACTGGTAAAACTCCCACTAACGTCCTATAATATGTATTTTTTTCAAAATTTTTGCTAAGGGAGAACATGGAGTTATCTTGACATGAAATTCTTTACATGAGCATTTCTAAAAAAGTTTGTACATTTCATTTACGACTTCGATTTGCAAAAAAAATTGCAGGTTGGTAAAGTGAATGAAGCTGAGCCTAAATAACATAGTCTCCCAAAATGTCCTCATACATTTGCATGAAACTTTCCTTTTTTGTTACCATGAACCAAAGAAAGTTAGTAACAAAAAAGGAAAGTTTCATACAAATGTATGAGGACATTTTGGGAGACTATGTTATTTAGGCTCAGCTTCATTCACCCTACCAACCTGCAATTTTTTTTGCAAATCGAAGTCGTAAATGAAATGTACAAACTTTTTTAGAAATGCTCACATACATTTCCTAGAACCGCTATAATTTAAATCGGAATGATTGCAACCTCTTTAGAGGAACGTACATGTTGCATATGAAATACTTACTGGCCACTTACATTTCAACTTTTTAAAGAAGTAAAAAAAAAGACAACAAAAAGAACTCCTTTCAATTGTCGTGCGTTGGTAACATAATATAAACCATTCCAATATGAATTCATTATCAAAAACCACTGCAATACAACGCGTTTTCCGTAAAAAAGTTAAAACGCTGTATTGTCTCGCAATGAAAACAATTCTGCAAAGTATAAACGAACAATACGATTTCTTTAATAATACACTTCCAATTTTTGATCAGGTAAATGTCACAAAGGCATATTGTGCATTTGTATAGTAATTAATGGGTACTTAATTTTAAATAGGTAGTTTAAATAATTAGTAGTAGAAGTAGTAGTAGTAGTAAAACTCTTTATTGTACGTATTTATTTCCTTTTTTGTTACCATGAACCAAAGAAAGTTAGTAACAAAAAAGGAAAGTTTCATACAAATGTATGAGGACATTTTGGGAGACTATGTTATTTAGGCTCAGCTTCATTCACTTTACCAACCTGCAATTTTTTTTGCAAATCGAAGTCGTAAATGAAATGTACAAACTTTTTTAGAAATGCTCATGTAAAGAATTTCATGTCAAGATAACTCCATGTTCTCCCTTAGCAAAAATTTTGAAAAAAATACATATTATAGGACGTTAGTGGGAGTTTTACCAGTGAAAAAATTAGAGCGGTCTCTAACATGGAAGTGATAAAAAAAAAAAACTGAAAAGTTTGAATGGGTTTTTTTAATTTTTTTTCTATGGCATAATGAAAATATAATTATGGCCATTTGATCATCTTGGTTAAATGTACATTATATGCCAAGCTCATTAAAATCGGTTAACAGGAAAAAAAAATATCAAAGAAAAATTAAATATAGTTTTTTTTTTTTTAAACGAAAACTATGATATTTAGGGTGCTCAAATTTGGCAAAACAATTACTAATGCAGAGCCACACAATCTATAAAAATTACAACCCCAAACTCAAGGGGGGCAAAATCTCTTAGCTTATCCTGGCACGGCCTTTGTGACTTCGTCAGCGTAATACCGGTCTTTTTCCGAAAATAATTATTTCGAATACCATAGTGTCCAGAATTTCATGTTTTTATTTTTCCTTGTTTATTTTTCGTTGTATATGGTTCAATAAAGCGTATTTAGGTATATGGTATTTTATTGTATTGTATCCTATTTCCTCTTTGGGCCTCAAGTTGTCTCGATACTAAAGGACGAAAAGTATGGAAAAAAAGATCGGTGAATTAAAAAAACTGTTTCTTTGACGAAGTTGACCACTTTAATAGTTTACACCTTTATGTTATGGCCTATATCCAGAATAGAAAATCTTTCGGCTGAATTGATGATGATGATAATTACGGGTGTGTAATGTTAAGCATAAAAACAAATGGTCTAATGATAATTTTACATAACACGAATTATCAAATTCGAAATCCCAAAACACGTATATTTATCATTCAAATATTTATGAATTTTTCGGTACATTAGGTTTTTTAAAATGAATATTAAGTTATAAAAGTAACATAACAGTACTAAAACAAAAAAAAATGTAATTGTTGTAGTATTAGTACGTCTACTGGATAACAGATGTTGTATAACCACATTATTGATGTTCGAGAATCAATGTAAAAGTAATGCGGGAGAAAAGTCATTGTTCGTTTTGTTAGTTAGTTGTCAAATATGAGGACAGCAGGCGCCATCTATGGCCACATTTACCAACTAATTCTTACTTAGCTTGTTACATTTTTCCAAAAATCATAAGCGTTAGAGCTAGGTATTCTTTTATTGTTTTGGTAATTATATATAACTTATTTTCTATAACATTTTTATTTTGAGATTTTTTCTTGGGTGTTCTGAAATATAGGGCGGGACAGGGGGTTTTTTTGTCTAATTGTTTTACTGATTTTTTTTATTTGCTCCTTGAGTAGGTACATAGTTTAAAAGTTTAAAATTATAATAATGAGGGCTTGAGCTGACCATTATCTATATAATAAAAATGAATCGCTAAATGTGTTGCTAAGCGCAAAACTCGAGAACGGCTGAACCGATTTGGTTGATTCCTTTTTTGTTGTGCTCGTTATTGTCAGGACAAGGTTTTTATGAAAACAAATCATTGAAAAATCCAACGGGAAAGTCAGAAATTTGCAGCGGGGCGAAGCCGCTGGCGGGCCGCTTGTATAGTATAAATATTCCAAATTTCAGCCTGATTGTTATAGCCATACCTAAAAAAGAGGGTCTTGACAGAACGACGACGCACAGACGGACAACAAAGTCCGTTCCGTTCCGTTTTATAAATGAAATAAAATGTTTTTTTTTTTAGGTATAATCACTTGATTATTAGTATAGTAGTATTTCTAACCTAAGAAAAATTAAGCATATGTATGACACTACAAGGGGTTACCTTTGTTTCGGCGAAATATGTTTGCCAAATTGTAGGTACCTATCGTTTCCCAACCGTTTCATGTGCCAACTCGCTTGGTTTACTGTAACGTATAGGGTTCTACACGATAGTACTGAAATAAATCCCGAAATATTTACAGACACGGGAAAAAAATGGGTTGGCAAATGAAACGGTTGGGAAACTATACAATTTGGCAAATATATTTCGGCCAAACGGCAGGCTCCCCACTACAAGACATTATAACCACCTACAAACCCATAGGTACTTGTAATAATAAATGCGAACATAACTTTCTGCTCCGCTGTTACCTTACCATTACCACACGCCTAAACCGCTAAACAATAATTAAATATACAGTGTGTGACATCCATACGAACATATATTTTGACAACAGTTAATATGCATCCTAATTATCATAAAAACAAGTGTTTTGTTAACATAAGTTGTACCTACTTTTTTTTTCATACTAACTAATTTGCCACGCAATGTATCAGACATAGCTCAATTATCCCTCAATTAACTTGCAATTAACTTACGACTTAATGTTATACATTGCTGCTCGTTGTACCCTTTAAAAATGAATTACACTAAATGTAATTTAGCTAATAACTTAACTCCTTCTTTAAACGGCTAACAACACTTAAAGCTATCTTTACGTAAAATATATGTTCTTATGGATGTCACACACTGTATACAATATATATGTATTATTAATATTTATATATATAGTGTTGTGAACTCCTAAATGATTTTAGACTTCAATTCTTTATTAATTAATGTTTTATTAAACTCAACATGTTTTTGTACCTATTGATTAATTAATACCACTTTTTAGGAAATTTGGTTGAGACCGCTTGAGAAAGTCTGAGGAAGGACATATTATTAAGATAATATTTAGCCAAGATTTGTTTATTGTTCCAGAGGAAATACCGTTAAAGTAGTCGCTGGCGTTGGAAAAATATACTACCCAAAAAAAAAACAAATGAATAAATCTCAGGGGACAATCTAACAGAAATTGGCATACTTGCTGACTAAACTCTAGGCTCGTAGTATCATGCATGAGTACTAGGTATCGATAAGCATACTCATACATAGAACATCCAAGACTAAGGTACAAATACTCGCTCTTATCACCTAAATATTTGCCCTTACCTAGAATCGAACCGGGGACCTCTAGCTTCGTAGTCATAAGTTCATAACATAACAAAATGTAACTACACGGTGCGGCAGCAGTTCTGAATTTAGTATCACGGATTTCCGCTAGATGTCGCTGTTAGGTTGGGCTCGAATCCTACATCGCGCTGTTAAGATTTCCCCTGGAAGAATGACTACCCCAGGCAACTGTAGTGAAATCATACTTACCTGGCATAGGGGACACCGTGATCAAATAGGCGGTTCCCCCAGGGCGAGACTCTTCCATTGCACTGCGGTTGGGTTGACCCTTGCGATTATCCCTAATGTGGATAACTCGGATGCGTCATTTTTGGTAGTGGGGACTGCGTACGCGCCGTCCCCCCATAAATCATTGAAACTAGTTTCGATATCACCGATAATCGATATACCCTATCATACTAAGAAGACCCAGACATTATACCAACTGGTATGGTAGTAGCCCGCGATGCGACTCTGTAGTTCCGAAATAAATGTATGATGTCCTTGTCCTTCCTCGTGATTTCGTGAACAAACTATCTCTGTCACCATCCAAAACAAATTTCAGTAAAAGCGGTCTCATTTCATTAGCCTTTTAAACGCAACAAGCAAACAAAGTTATTCTTATTCACAATTCAACTTTAATGGTACGGTACTACGTTATTTTTTTAAGTGAAATACAAAGAAATGATTGAATCGAGGTTTATTACGTACAGTATTTTTTTCGACGAGTGGGATAGCTCGATGTCCTCGATGACCTTCGTCTTTAATATAGCATTTTGTTACGTTGAATTGGCCATCCGAAGAGCGAAGAGATTAAGTAAATTAAGAAATCTGACAATTTAAATGCTAAGATATCGTGTTTCGCGAGACTGAAGTTGGTATGTTATATTATATAGACCGAAGTAAGTACCTATTTGTATAATTAATTATAAAACATTTTTACCTACTTGAAAAGTATTTCTACCATGGGTCCATGGCACCCATCTTCTACGTCTTCGTTATTCTGTATCAGCATGCAACTAAATTTGCAATAGCTGTTTTCAATTTACTTATGCGTTGGATTTTGGTTTTGCTGCTACATCTATTGAAGAGTAGCAGTACTAACTTATAGGTGTTGCCAACTCTCAAATCGTTCAACAGTGCTACCAAGCACCTAACTCACCATAATATTATGAACAATTTCGTACGTAAGGACGTTTACCATACATACATACACATACATACATGTATGGTAAACGTCCTTACGTACGAATTTTTTGGTACGTTTACCAACATTAAATAATTTTAGATCTTTAGTATGGCCACAGTTTTTTAATGTTAGCAATGGCAATACTGCGGTAATCTAAATTAAAAAAAAAGTAGACAAAAATGAAATGTGCGATTTTTGCTGTGCTATGTAGATATTATTTCAAGAATCGTTTTATTTCACACGGTTTTACGTTTTGCAGCATGCCACTTTAGTTTGCAATGTGTTAGTTATACGCGGTTTAGAATAAGTTTTGAACCTTCTGTGTAAATAAATAAATTGAAGTCATTATGTATTCCGGCAAAGATGCCGTGAACCCTTCGTATCCCACGCAGTGGGCTTTGAATCCAACTGCGTATCAAAATGTGGACTCTAATTCGGTGGACTGGGCAGCATTAGCACAACAATGGATTGCTATGAAAGAGGCTGCGGCCATCGTCGCGGCCCCATCAAAGACCGACATAGAAGAAGGAGAGGCGCCGATGGAGGTTGAGAATCCAGACACCAACAGCGAAGCATCAGGACCGCCTGAGTGGAACGCTGGCCCCAACTCCTGGGGTGGCAACTGGAATCAATGGGGTAAATCTTAGAAGGCCCTGATGTGCAATAATATGGAATGCAAACTTAGGTTACAAAAAAAGAAATCTGGAAGTCTGGTTTTTAAACTCTAGTTGGTGTCTTCTATTGTATAAGGTCCTATATATAACATTTATGAAAAACTAGACTTATAGAATTCACCTGCCCTATTCATTGTGCAGTGTAATTACACACCAAATTATGGTAAATTTTAAATATAAATGAGTCAACTAGAGGGAAAGGGTTGAAGGTTTACTGGTCAAATTCGGCTAATGAGCAGATAGTTAAGCAGCCTGTTCTTAGAAATAGTAGAAAAGCAATAAACACGCAGTAGTTAATAATTATTTAATCATAAGTCTTTGACTTAAATTAAAACTTACAACAGCAGTAAGATTTATGAAATGCCAAGCAGTATGGTTATTTGACCTCCAATCACAGTACAACATGTTGGAAAGTGTCAAAAATAATAATTTGCTGTTTTACAGTTGATCTAAGGAAATTTCTGTGGAGAAGTATAATTATACATATTACCTCTATTGTTTACCATAGTTAGACTGGCCAGTTTAATTTTATTGTACATTACAATTAGCCCCTTCTAATAGTAACAAAATGTATGCATTTGAACCGTGTTCATTCTTACTTATCTGATATAGTAAACAATTTTCTCACCTCAATACCTTTTGGCCAAAACAGCTCGTTATTTTTAAATAAAGTAAATTAAGTAAACATTTTGGACATCACTTGGCCAATTTATTGTCTGCAATTGCTTTATTTTATATAGAATAGCTGTTCTAGCCAAAAATAGGTGCATTTTGAGGTTAGAACGTTGTTTACTGTATTAGACAAGTAAGAAGGAACACGGTATATGTAAATAATTCATGTTCCAAGGATGGGGTTGGTCAGGTTCTGGTGACGACAAGCCGGACTCCATGGGAATGCCACCTATAATTGACGGATACACTGTACCAGCAGATGGCTCCTCAGCTATGCCAGGGTAAGAAAAACATTATCATACTATGCTGACTACTTTTCGATCTTAAGGCTGCAGCAAATGTGTTAACATGCATCTTTCCATACTATGTACAGTACGGGCAAATAATATATCATATTTGTACTTACATCTCATATGATTTCCTACAAATGTGACTCACCAAAATTGACAACCAATCAAGAACTAGTTGACCAATTGTATTGCTATTATTCAATTTGTTACCGGATTAAATAAGGTTCACAATGATATATAACAAATGTTTGTACATATCCTAGTTTAAAAAAATATTGTCTAAACTTTTTTAAACTACAATATGTATTAACATTTATTATAAACAATTCTTGACCTTATTTAATCAGCCAACCAATTGAATAATAGCAATACAATTGGTAGTAGTTCTGGATTGGTTGTCAATTTCGGTAAGTAATGTTTGTAGGTAATCATCAGGGATCGGAAATTCGGATCGATATTTACCTATACTTTCGCACCGCCTTTGTTGTTCAGTTGTATGGAGGCGGACTCAATCATAGAATTCATTACTAAAATTTCTGGGATTTCAAAATAAATAAATTGCACCGGCATTAATTCATAATCAATTATTTATATTAACTGTTTGAAGTTATTTTTCATGTATTGATTTACCAAGTTATTTAATTTACCTGTAACTCATTAACCTATCGAACTTATAGGAGCAAAAATGAATGTTTTATCCTATATGTAAAGTAATTATTATATTAAAATTTTGTAGAATCCCAGAATCCCGGAACTTATATTATTAAAATAATATTTTTAAGAAGTCGACGCCATGTTTGCCTATCTTTTTCCGGGATTTTGCCAACTTTAGGTAAATATCGATCCGAATTTCCGATCCCTGGTAATCATATAAGATGTAAGTACAAATATGATACATTATTGCCCGGTACTGTATAAACATGTAGTTAGATCATTGGTTAAGTTATTAAAATAAAAGTAAAGCAAAAATTGGATATTTTTTAAATTAGAACAGTTGTGGGTGTTGATGTGCTACCAAGAAATTACGCACTTACAGTGATTCGCATCTTTACGGTAATGGTACGCTACTAGTTCCGTATAGAAATATGAAGAGTATAACTTAAAATTGTCATGTATAAAATAGTAACAAACATGTTCTGCACGAGAAGCTTGTTATTGTATTGTCAAAGCTTCGCTTCAGTTCATGTTAGCTTTCTGTAACTACCATACATAATTCAAAATTTATTTTAGGGACATATAAATGTTCCTCTTGAATCATACATACATACATACCTTCACGCCTGTAATCTTGAATCATTATAATTAATAAAAAGCGCATTAAAATCTGTTGCATAGTTTGTGAGATCTATGCGTACGTAGCTATGCAGGGGGGCAGAAGGCAGGAAGCGACTTTGTATTTATACTGTGTAAAGAAAATTTCTAGTTGCAAGTATGGCTTACTTGTTTGTAGTAATACCAGCTTAAAAGATCTCAGTGTAGGTACTCTATTGCAGGTTTGACACTAGTAAAAGTTGAAATTTTTGCAAATATTTACCTTTATGAAGTACATTTTGGAGGTTGTTTTGCCTTACTTTAGATTTGTTTTAATCCATGGAATGTAATGTCACATACATACGATGTATCAATCTTCAAACCACTCACAGGTTCAAATTCAAATAATCCTGTGGACAATGTACTCCACAGGTTAAATTATAACTTTTGTTAATTCTTTGGTACATTATCTATAGGTTAGAGCGGGCTAGTTTTCCGGAACTCGACAACTTAGTGTTTGCGCCTTTTTTGCTTGCATTATCTAAACATGATAGGTAAAATAACACATGGTTACTTATCGAAACTACCATGTTCTCTGAGCTGATAGCTAAGGTAAATTTTATAGCTTTTGACCTTCAATTATTCTCGTAAATTGAGCTGAAAATGTCTGCCTATGTTATTAGCGTGTGCCTGTAATAAACATGATGACAGCATGATTTTAGAACTACTAAAACATCATTGTAATGATGTTAAAAATAATAGTTAAATCAAGCAACCCGCCTTCGCTTCGTTTATCTCTTTTTCTGTAACATCTGTATATAATCCAGAATTGATTACCAGAGGTCGGAATAGGCAGTGCCTTGCCTATTTGCCTAAACTTCGCGGGAGGACGTAACTAAGAGTGGTTACAACCACCGAAAATAATGTTTTTTTATTATTGAATGCGGGATTTCCGGGTGTTTAAGAATACATAAATGTGGAAATTCATACTAAAACTCAATATCACATGTTAAAATTTTACATTATCAAATTACATTCTGATTTATTTTTAATGTAAATAAACTAACAAAGTATTTCGTATTAAATAATATTAATAGTAGTAAAAATGATTGTAATTATCATATTGATGATTCAGATTGAAAGTGGTTTTTGTTATTGATGATCATGTAAAATTGTATACAGTAAATGTTATTAACATGTGATATTGAGTTTTAGTATAAATTTCCACATTTATGTATTATTAAAAAATACCTGGGAATCCCGCATTCAATAAAAATAAAACATTATTTTTGGTGGTTGTAACCACTCTTAGTTACGTCCTCCCGCGAAGTTTAGGCACTGCCTATTCCGACCTCTGTTTATTACACATAAAAACCTTCGTCTTGAATCGCTCTATCTGATAATGATGAAAACTGCATTAAAATCCGTTGAGTAGTTTGAAAGATCTATCTAAATGTACATACAGAGGGACAGACAGACGGCGTGAAGCGACTGTTTTATACTATGTAAAGATAATGAGGACATGTATGAGTTTTGCAAGCAAGTTGACTTTAATATTCCTTTTATGCTTTCCTAAACAATATTGAGTTTCATATCAACTTCTTTTTAATACCATGCAGTTTATTGGAGTATTGTTGAAAATAAATATGAGTATGAAAGTATTGATGTGTTGTGTTAGTTGACAATTTGTTCTCAATTGTAGAACCAATAATTAATTTAATTTTGACACCATAATATGAATATTTAGTTTTGAGATTAAGATTTTTGCTGTAACATTTATTAGCATGCCTAACGTGAATGATATAGTAGAAACAGCAGCAGCAACAATAAGTTATATTATAAGCATTAAAATGAAACAGTAAAAAAGTCATTTTAGAGTTTTAATTTAAACAAACAACATTAACATACACACATAAATACATACATAAACTCGCGCCTTCATACCCGGAGTGGGGTAGGCACTAGGCAGAGCTACAGAATTACCAACTAGAAAATTGTTGACAATTCTGTTACCACATTTTTAACAATTGGGCTAAGATGTTAACCAGTGTATTAGTGACAACATTAAGTTTACAAGAAAATATGCAGCATAATATTAACTGACTAGATATTCCCTCTTTTTCCTACCATATATTCCTGCGAGGTATACTAGGAATTTTCTTTACAGTTAATCTATCTATTTCTTAATGGACTTAACTTAAAGCTCTGGTAGGAATACTTTTTTATTTTCATTTTCTAATTTTTCTTACTGGCTACACTACATTTATATGGCATGTATCCATATACGGTCGGCCTTATGAGCTATACACTTAGTGCTTTGTCACTTTAACGTCGTGTTTGAACTGCTGCACTAAACTGTCAAAGGCGTTAAAACGACAAGGTACTAAAGTGTGCAGATAGCCAGATACTTATAAGGCTGACTGTACGATTAGTAGTCTAGTCTGTAGCTATTCATATTAAATCGGGTCCATTCGGATTGCTCTCTTATCCTTTAAGCCTTTGCTACACTGGATGCGTTCTGTGCGGTCTGTAGTCAGGTCAAGCATCTCATGTCTCTATCAGAATGCAAAATTATGACAAAGTTATAAGATGCTTGTCCGGACCGCAGAACGCATCCAGTGTGTAAAGTAATCTTAATCTACGTGTTCGCATTGTTGTGTTCTGGTGTGGGGTAAGAACAAATGGTGAAATTACTAGCATAGAGGCATTCCACCTTAGGCCTCATGGTTGGCAGCATATTTGCTGCCTTAGGATTGCAGTCTTACGATTGTAGTCCTGAGATTGCAAAATGTCTTTGGGTCAAAGGTCCCACTTACCATCAGGTAGCCTATGTGCTAGTTTGCCTTCTCAGTGCCAATAATAAAACATACCACCAGGGACACATGCTGAAGATGATACTTCACAGGTACACTACAGCCGGCGTGGGCGCGCCTACCTTCCAGCATGGCTACTGGACGGCAGCTCAACAGAATGATTCCAACAACCGGAGCGCGTCCCGCGACCGAGGCTCCAAGAGTAGGAATAGAGAAACCAAGTCAACGAGGAGCCATCGGTCACATCGATCTACAAGGTTTGCAGTAATTCATTTTCTGCCAAAAGATTGGTTTTTCGTGTATTTTCTAAGCCTCCGCTGTCAATCTGTCTGTCTGTCAGTCAGCAGGCTGTATCTCATGCACCGTAAGATGTAGACATTTGTCATTTTTACAGTGTATATTTGATATTTCTACTGCCACCCTCTATAACAAAAAAAAATTAAAGGGCCCTCATACAAGCGAGTCGACCTTTACTGTAAACAACACATAATAAATATTTAATTTATTTTAAAATTAAAGAGGATTAAATGTATATTACTGAGTTCACATTATTTGCACAGTCATTTGTTTATGAAACTAAACTAAAAAGTCCAAATTCAATAGGCTTTTATTTAGAACAGCGGAGACCCTGTAGTTTTTGAACTTCATCATTCATTACATCGACCCAAGACAATAATATTGCATTGTCATCAATTTATCATGTTACATAATAAATAAATAATGCGTCTTGTAGCTCTAATATTTGTCTTCTTTTGTTACCAGGGAGAAACCCCAACCAGTGTTACCACCAGTGATCGAGCCTGTGATGATTCCCACCATGATGCCAACATCAACCATTGATGCTGCCAAAAGAAGACAGCTGCCAGCATGGATAAGAGAAGGTATATTCATTTTTGAACAGGTCTAAAGTGATCAACTTTGATTTTTTAATCATATTCTTGAAAATCAGGATTCGTAATATACATTCTTCAAATGCACAATGTAATATGTAACTTAGGTAATAACTACGGCCAAGGGAAAGATAACTATGTCCTTCATCAAATAAAATGTAAAAAATATCATCACTATTATATTATATTTAATAGTATTTAATAGTTTATTTCGTATAATATTACCCATACTCCATCAGCTTAGGTAAATATCTAAGGCCAAAGGAAAGATAATGTCATTACGTTTGTCACCTCATCGTTATTTTGGTGTATTACAATATTACGCAAAAAACAAGTGATATATTTTTGTGACCAACATAAGCATACGGCAGAGCGCAACAAAACAGTTTTAATGGCCTTTCAGACCGAATTTAGCAACAAGTCAAGAATGATATTGTGTCTTATTGAATCTTCCTATTTACCAGATAATAGGACCCTTATTGATTTGACTTTAAGGGTTAAATTCGAAAAAGAAAAAGGTTTATTTTCATTTAACCAGCACGATCGTATCATTCTGTGCTGTAAGGGTTACTGTATTTTGAATTGAGTACTTTATTTATAAACGCACTATAGGGCGTTTTCACTAAAAAGTGTACCCAATTAAGGACTGAAATTAAGGAACTATGTATTGACGGCCGCAATGTATAGCTAATTTTCATCACAAAACTGACAAAGTTAAAGTTCCTTAATTTCAGTCCTTAATTGGGTACACTTTTTAGTGAAAACGCCCTATACACCTATTTTAGTTAATGTATGCGTTGTCCCTTCCTGTCAAATGGAAATGTCACAATGACAGATAAAGACAGAGCATATTTCAAGCACACTAGCTATTGTGTTTATGAATGAGAGGGTTAGTACCTAAACAAATGAAGTACCTATAAATTTCCATGACACTATCTAACTAACTTGAAGGCCTACCTAAAACTTTTTTCCCCACAGGTCTAGAGAAAATGGAACGCGAGAAGCAGCGGGCGATCGAGCGGGAGCAGGAGAAAATAGCAAGAGAAGAAGCGGAAAAACAGTTGAAGATTCTAGAAGAAGAACGGCTGGAGAAGATGAAGGCCGAGAGTGACGGTCAGCCGCAGCCGCCTCCAAAGAGCAAATTCGTATGTACTTTTACAGAATTTTATAAAACATCAGCGAAACGTTAGATGAACAACATTTTCACAGTAATGTTACGCCGGCAACGATACTATTGCTCTAACATACGAAGTAAGAGAAAGACAGTCATACATGCCGGCCACTGCCGGCACTGTCGTGAAAAGTTGATCGAATGCAAATGTGTCACACAACTCACACACTTGCCAAGCATTTTTCAAAAGCTATGCGAAATTGTACTTAATCCGTAAAGAAATTAGAAAAACGATTCTATTAAACGTTACTTGTGACTACTAAACTATTTAAAATCTGTATACGATTACCACCGATCGTGTCGCGCCGCCAAGCCTTTACAATGAGTTTAAAATCACAGCTCATTAGACCCACCCGGCGGTTAGCATTGAAAACGTTTTGTATAGTAGTTGATGTAGTGAGCGCATGCCCATACAATTCCATATAAAGAATACTCACCGCCTCGAGGCGAGGCGGTGCGGGTGGTTCTATAGGTAATGAACTGTGCTGTGACCTATAGGAAGTTGAATCATCTATACCTAGTGTTCAAAATTATTTTTTCCATGGAATTTACACAGCTTGCAACCCGCTTGGGTTCTCGCGTACGAAGCATTCGCTACGAGGAACTGTGACTTTACTTTAAATATGAAAATGAAAAATGAAAAAGTTTATTTAATATAAAAAACATTTCAGTGGATATAGCACGACCCTGCATCCTGAGCTAGGTAACCCTGTGTTAACGCAGTTTCGTTGGGAATCACATTTAAAAGTACAAAAAAAAAAAAAAAAAAAAACAACCTATTTGTACAAGTAACATTTACATATTTGCTATTTCATATGAGTGTGTGTGTGTCTGTGTGTGTGTAGGTATGTATGTATTAGATCATATATTCATATATTACAATAGTGTATGTATAAGATTAAATTTAAAAAAAAACTACATTTTTAATAAAATCCATTTTTGCAAGGCTCGGCGGTCCAAATTTTGAATTGAGTCATGTGCGGAACCCTCAATAGGCGAGTGCGACTCGAACTAGTCCGGTTTTTTGTTCCTTTTGAAATCCGGTTTTCTATACTCCATCTGTTTAGGTACTTAAATAAATGTAAACAAACCAAACCACGTGCCTCCGTTAAGCAGCTAATCAAAACTGTTTAATCGACCTTTGACGTATTAGTGTTCTGTTTCTATTGGCTAACCAACTATGTCACGTGGTTTTTTTTGTTTACATTTATTTAAGTACCTAAACAGATGGAGTATAGTGGCGGTTCATAGCTAGAATTAATGACAATCGGTTGGGACGTTGACAGGTATCAGCTCTGAAAGAATGTGTCACGATTATATGGGGGGTTTTTTATCCATCTACTAGTTATTGGATATGTTGCAATTGTATGTATGTTTAAAAAAAAATGTTTTTCTTGGAAATCTGTACCTATGTAGTTTTTCATAATCGGACGTAAAATCGGAAGTTTTTGTGGCATGTACAAAATTTTCTTATACCGAACGATATTAATTTGTCGATAAATTGTACTTTCTTATGACAGTTGTGTATGTAAACACTATTGTACAAACAAAAGAGATAACAATTATAACATAGACAACAATATAACAGGGATGTAGAAGGGATATCTTCCAGTTAACCTTATGTTATGACTATGAGATAACGTATAATATGAACATGCAACTTGCATATCTATTATACAATATAAAGTGGTAGATACAAGGTATTATATTAGAATATTACATTGTGTACAATGTCATACAATTTGCCTAAATACTAGTTATTATAAAATATTTATTAATATTAATGTTTATCCCTCAAAAGTATGTCTATGAATTACGTAAATTAAATATTACCTATAATTCATTATATAACATCGATGGGTAGTGATCAGCATTTTAGTTAATTCCTATTTCATCTGGTGAACTTAATACCTATCTATTATGAAATGTCACGTTGAAAACTTGAAATATGTATTTTATATTAGTCGATAAATTTATTATCGGAAGGAAGTCCCTAGTTAATTGACATTTTTGCCACAAAAACTTCCATAATATTTATTATGTTTATAATATATAATTAGTTCATAATATTTATTAAAACATATTCAAAAATCGAACAAACTGACTAGGTTTAAGGAAAGAGAAACATCGCATTTTGCATGTAATTTTTCAGCTTTACAATCCTCGAAAGCACATTGTGATTGCGCTGCGGCGTGACGCGGTCGGTGGAAATCGTTCAAAAGCTTAAAGTTTAATATTGTTGTATAGGAAAGCGACTCTGAAAGCGAAGAGGCGGAGAAGGACTCGCCCTCGGCGCCGCCGCCGCCCGTCGTCACCGAGGACTCCCCGCGCGCGCCCGCGCCGCTGCGGTCCAAGGAGGAGATCATGCAGGAAGTGGTGAGCCGGATATACAGGACACATCCAAACCGTTCAATACACGCATTTCATCTTGGTGTTCCGCATTTGCAGTCTCAAGATTGTAGTCTGGAGAATACAGAGGCCTTTGGGTCTCAGTTGCAACTTGCTATCAGTCCGACGTACCGTCCCGTGAAGGTTAAGAGGATATGCGTACGGCATTTAGTCCATAGACATAAACAAAAAGTATTTGCCAGTTTTCTTTCTGGATAACAGCAAAATCTGCCACTTATTGTATGTCTCTATGATTATTTTTTCCCTTTTAATTAGTTATCTTAAGAACTTAAAAAAACACAATAATTGCTCAGTTTTAAGGCCATTGTATAAACATCCAGCAAAGAATTTTGTACAGTAGTGAGTGTACACCTTAACTAACACCAAATCGTCATAATTCCGTACCTACCATTCGTTTTTATTAACGGTGTTTTCAAATAGACCCTGTTCTATTTAAAAACACTAGTGTTGTACTAGCTTAACAGTTATTCAAATCAGTTACAATACTTTGTTTTAGAATCTCTGCATCGTGTATTTGATAAGATAACTTACGTGTTATATACTTCATCGATTATATTAATAATATAAAGATAGAGGTCTTCTTTGATTTTGCTTTCTTATATCTCTATAATTTATAATAACATCTATAATAATTTGCCCAAATAAAATTCGTCATGAAAATGTGGTAAAATTTTAATGTACAGTCAAGGAAATTGATTCGTAGACCATTTTGGACTATGTCAAAGTGACACTGTAAATAAACTCATTACAAGTCTCTTATGTTTTGATTGATTACGTCACAATGACATAGTCCAAAATGGTCTACTAATCAATTTCCTTGACTGTTCCTGCTTATTTAAGGGTTAAGAAAATGTGCAATAAGTCATACCTACAAACCTGCATACCATTTATGATATTCGCTCGGAGCGCAGTAGATTCGCAAGCATTATGATCGCTAGTATTAACCTGTTTTTTTTTTAACCTTCCTGCTCTTGGATGATATGGTGTTTTAAAAGCTGTTAGGGTAGGAAAGACGAGAAAAGGGCGGGAAGGGTGGTTGATGGTGCGAAGACTCGGAGTGGCCCTATCCTAACTCGGCAACCACACGGGACGCTCTTTAATCAAAATATGGCATTTTGGACAAGCTGGTTAAAAAAAATAACAAGGTTTCCAAGGCCTTATTATGCTATTGCTATGTATGTTTTATTGGAGTATCCTTTGACATTTATTGTGAATGTAGTATATTTTAGGGTCAACTATATTAAAGACTGTATTGATAAGTATAAGGACAACTTAAGTCAACTGCTATAACAACTTTTTCGTTTTAAATACAGCCTTTTTTTTCTTCGACTGTCCAACAATATGACGGTATTTATATTTTTAAACAATTGAAGTTCAATTTGTCATCAACCTTGAAAATGAGAGGACTTTCTGCTCAACCAAGAAAAATAATTGTGGACAAATATGTTCGCGAAAAGGGCATTACCATAAGAAAGCTAGCAAAACTTGAACACGTAAGCCGTTCAGCTGTACACAATGCCAACAAAAAATACGGTCGTGAGTTATCATTCAATGACAAGCCTAAAAAAGGCAGATGCGTTAGGACGTATGACTCAAAAATGTATTTAAAAATACGGCAATGTTTTGAGAGCAATCCCAGTATGTCCATCAGAGACGCGGCAAAAAAATGTAAAACTTCTATTGGAATGATACAAAGGGCCAAGAGACACTATAACATAAAAACATATAAAAAACAAAAAAAGCCCAAACGTAGCCAAAAACAAGCTGCTTCAGTAAAACCAAGGCTCCGCAAATTGTATGATAACGTTTTATCGAAGAAAAATCATTGTATCATTCATGATGAAACATACGTGAAACTGGACTACAAGACACTGCCGGGACCCGGGAGAGGAACTTGAAGAAACCGTTACGTCGATTTTTGTGGAAAAGTTTGGCTCCAAAGCCATGGTATGGCAAGCTATATGCGAATGCGGATTGAAGTCAACTCCATTTATTACGAACTCGACTATGAACACCGATACTTACATCAAAGAGTGTCTACATAAACGTATTTTACCCATGATTCGAAAGCACAAAGGGAATACACTGTTTTGGCCCGACTTGGCCTCCTGCCACTACGCTAAGAAAACCAGAGAGTGGATGGAAGCTAATAGTGTTCAATTCGTGCAAAAGGATATGAATCCACCAAATTGCCCTGAAGTCCGTCCTATTGAACAATATTGGGCTATAATGAAGCATAAGCTGAGGACAAAATTCACAGCATCAGATTCAGTAGAAAATTTCAGAAAGGATTGGACAAAGGCTACCCGTATGGTGTCAAATAAAGTTGTCCAAAACTTAATGGGAAGCGTTCGAGGACGTATTAGAAAAATAATAAAAGGCTAGGTATATTGTTTTTTTTGTGTTCATTGTTAATTTGTGTTAGAAAGCTTAAAAATGCTGGTTTACTCTGTTTTTTTAGAAATATACAAATAAAAAAGATACTTCATATTTTCTTTGTCCTTATACTTATCGATACAGTCTTTAACTACATATTTTAGGGTCATTGAAGTAATAAAAAATGTGTTCAGATGCTGACCGTTCGGCGCTCACTGACAGAAATCCTCCTGGAGGTGACCGACCAGGAGATTCATATGGTGAGCCAAGAAGAATTGGCCCGGTATACCGCCGCACAAGGTATTTCCACTATACACCATATAGGCTTTCCGGCCGCCGCAAGACTATGCACTTCTAGACGAGAAACATTCGCGCATTGACTCTAGTGATACACTTTACCTGTCTGTGATGAAGAAACTGTGATGTGCTAACTTGTGTCCTATTTATATGGCTAATAAAGTCTTATTTCAGATCGCCTGTTGACAAATGAATACAAGCATGTATAATTAACTTTGGTTTTATTTATATGGTAAAAGCGTCGCGTCTCAACGCCATCAAAGCTAGCAAGTCCAAGGCGCTCGCGGCAATCGCCAGTGGCCTCGGTGAGTTCTCATCCTACCGCCCTCCTGACGGACTCTCTCGCAAACTACCCCCACATTATTTTATATTTACAAACCGAATTGACATCTGAAAGTTTGCCAGATTGTTACGTGAAACGTAATGATGGTTTTGACAATGTTTTTTTAAATGCTTTGCTAAGTACTTGTATGGTTTTAGAAAGGTAGCGAAACAAGAAAACCAACATTGCGTTTGTGTATTTTTTTATTTTCAGAAACCCAACGTCTAAATTTTTAGATTAGTATTGTCCAAATTGGCAATACAGTTTAGTACGACAATGTTTAAACACATTGTGTTTAGTGGAATCATTGGTAAGAAATTAAAATAAATTATTATGTTGTCGTATTATTACTTTTCTGTTGAGGAAACGTTATGTTACTCACTGTTTTGGTTATCATTAGCGGACGTATCTTCGTTTGCATAGTTATTACTTAAAAGCGATAGCATTTATGCATCTTCAAACAAATAAATAAATAAATATCAGGGGACAATGTCACACCAATTGACCTAGTCCCAATTTAAGCTCTAGGCTTGTACTATGGGAACTAGACAACGATATAAATACTTATATAGAGAAATACATACTTAAATACATAGTTAACATCCATGACTCAGGAACAAATATTTGCGTTCATCACACTAATATCTGCCCTTACCGGGATTTGAACCCAGGAATGAATAACGAATGAATAATGAATCAATGAATAACGTTTTATTTCAATATCTAAGTCAGATTATCCATCATATTAAAACTGTTAAAATCACGACATTATCAATGCAGCACTCTTGTAAAGAAAAACAGAAAAAAGCAATAATTTAAATGTACAATTATGTAAAATCGATTCAGTTACGTCTAAAGAAGGATGAAGTATTCTCCCATAATTGGGTGTATTTGCAACAGAGACCTAGAAAAGCGTGTAATTATTTCCTAAAAACGTATAATAATATGAAAAATATAAATCTAGTGCATTTTATGGGATACAATAATAAAGCCTATACTTTGTATGAGTAGATAATTATCTAAATGTAAACAAACTAAATCACGTGACTCAGTACACTAACCAATCAGGAAAAGCCATAGATATACAATTTATTAATCAGACTATACATACAATCTTTAGCACCTGTGGTATATCTGGATTGGCTAGCGTAATAAATCACGTGATGTTCTTTGATTATATTTAGTTAATTACCTACCCAGATAAAGTAAAGCTACGTCAGCTCGCAATGATATTTTAGGCGTGAAAGAAAGGTAGATAGTTAAATACGCGTTCAGCAAATGGCACGTTGAAACTTCGGCCGCTCATATACCTGTCTCTTTTCAGCTCTCGTTATTAGATATACCGTCCTGCTTCCATTTGTCATATGTAGAGTTAGGACATTTGGTGGCAAATCGTGGCTTTAGAATCCATGGAGTCGCTAATTATTTTTTTATATAATAAATACCATTTTGATTTTGACCTTTAATATTTTAATATTTCAAAATTAATTTAAACCAATTTCAATGCATTGTGGTATGAAGGACATCTCTTTTGTGATAGCGTTACAAACAAGCAAATATTAGTAGGTATGGAATTACCGAACTAAAAATGTATTTAGTTCATTTTAAAATATGACCATACTTGAAGGTCAAAATCAAATTGTCATGTATTATAATATTTATAATAATTAGGTAAAAGGGACTCCATGGATTTTAGAACCACGATATGCCACCAAAATTCCTAACCCTAGTCATATGTTAATTGTGCCATTTGTAGACTCCGAATGTGCTGTCAGTGAGCTATCTACCTCGTTTTACTTATAATATCATTGTCAGCTCGTATGTGTATGTTCCCCTGTGTTACCGCGAGGTTCTGCGCAGGACTGGGCGCGTACGAGAGCAGCAGCGACGAGAGCGCAGACGAAGACGTGCGCGACCTGAGCGACCAGCAGCTGCAGGTACACTCGCTCACACGCACACTCACACACACAAACACGAACACAGACACACACACACACACACTTACGCTCACACGCTCACTCACACAGACTTACGCACACACGCACACACACAAACACTCAGAGAGAGACACACTTACACTCTCACACACACACACACACACACGTGTTGTGTGATTAATTCTACCTTCAATTAATTGCAAATACCAATCAATAGATGTTTGACACTGTGACATCAAGAGAGTGGAGGTTGGGTTTGGGTTTATAGTTCGCTCTCACTGGATCTCATGCCTATACCCGAGCCGAGACGTTTTAACAGCTATTGCAGTAATTGGTATGAAATGTAAGCGTGTGCGAGCAGGACATCATCAAGCGCAAGCGGCTGGAGTTCGAGCGGACGGCGCGCGACATCGAGGCCGAGGTGCGCCGCGCCGAGCTGCGCGACGCCGCCTCGCCCGCCGCCACGCCGGAGCGGCCGCACAGTCAGTACACGAGTTATACTCATATTATAAATGAGAAAGTTACATTTGGATGTCTGTTGCTCAGTCACGCTTCAGCCACTGAACGGATCGGGATGAAACTTGGCACACATATAGGTTAGGTCCTGCAATAGGACATAGGATAGATTTTAGCTTGCAAAAATATCCTATTTCTACGGAATCATCGAAATCAAATGAATCGGTAAAAGCTGTGAATTAGCTCAAAAGATGGCGCCACTTTGTATGGACGAGTAAAAAAAATTAATAGGTGAAATCTCAGCTAGCCATGTGTGGGTAGTGTGTTTTTATTTCTCTTTACGTGTCGTGGCCATCCTGTAATCCCTTCAGTTGGTGTTCATGGATTTGTTAATATACAAAGTTAAGGAAACGCATTTTTAGTTCTCCATAACCGTGCGTAATCCACGCAGACGAAGTCGGGGGCAGAAGCTAGCATAACATAAACTGAACTTACAGTTCTCGAGAAATTATTTTAGTAAAAGTTAAAGTTTCCAAAACTTATTTTTATAACGTTGTTTCTAAATTTTCATCATAATTGTACAAGTTAACATATCGCTCATCCAATAGAATAATGACATAATTGCATTTTTAGCATGCATGTTATGTCATTGTTCCACGCGATAGACCTGACCTTTAGAACACTTACGACGGTAAAATCTCAAAACCCGATTTTTTGCAATTATGTCATTATTCTATTGGATGAGCGATATTTGTTTTAAATAAAATATTACTTTTGACGTGTTATGGTATTGTTATTAAACCGGCCGCCGTTACTGTCATATAACGTAACGTTGGCAATAACTAGGCTAAAAAATCATAAACAAGACAAGTTTTTAGAAACTAAATATAATAGTTTGGAGCGTGAGCTTTACGTTATTAACACGCATTTGTTTTTGGTCTTAGGGTCATCTGAAACACCACCGCCTATAGAAGAGAGCGACACACCAGAAAAGCCTCCCGACAGGCGCCCTTCCCGCGACAAGAAAAACAACAACAAGACCGGAGACAAGTTGGACGGCAACCGAAAATTAGATACTATTTTAGAGGAGAAACTAAAGAAGTCTAGTAAAAACGAGCGGACGCCGAGTCCACCGCCCAAAGCTAACAACAAAGGAAACAACAAGGAACGTACCACCTCCTCATCTAGCGATTCTGAAGATGATTCCTCGACCAGCAACACCAAATCGTCCTCGGAAAGCGAACCAGAAGTCAAAGTAGAAAAACCCAAGAAAAGCAAGCGTTCCAACTCCAGCGGTTCCCGCCCCAAGTCAAAGAAACAAAAGAAGGAAAAATCCAACAAGTCTGACGAGAAAGACCGAAACTCTAGGTTGAAACACTACGAGGATTACGACACCGAGAAACGGTCGAAACGGAAAGACGAACACCACGATAAATATAAATCGAGGAGTAAGGATTACGGGCACAAGGAGAAGTATAAGGATGACTCTGAGGAGGAGAGGCCACACAAGCGGTCAAAGCGGTCGCGGTCTACTAGCTTTAGGTCGCGCGACCGGTCGGAGGATCGGTCGCGGCGGCGGGAGAAGCGGTCGTACGACCGAAGCAGCTCGAAGCGGGACCGGTCGTACGAGCGGCACGACAGGCACGATAGGTATGAGCGGTGTAGGGACGACAGACGGCGCAGCCGCAGCCGCTCCCGACATCGCCGGTGAACGAAACACGCGACAGGTTGTATTTTTTTCTATAACTAGTTTTAGAACTGCCGGTACCATTATCATTAAGCGACAGCACTTTGTAAATAAATTCCTAAACGTTAATTTTAACCAATTTCTGTAATATTATTAAGATTCAACGATTTATAATTTAAGTAATGATTTATAGTTAATTCATAATGAATTCGTCCTGACTCTTGAACTCCTAGCTTTTAAAAAGTAAAAACGATGCCAGAAACACGGATTCGAGAAGATCGAGAAGGAAAGAAAGGCCCTGATTTTTACCTGGTATTTAATTACAATATTGTAGTTCCGCCGCGGCAAACCGCTTTGCAAGTTATACGTATTTTAAATCTACTAATGATTCGTGTTTCTGGCATGCCAAATGACGAGGCTGTGATATATTATTTTTGTTTTTCTCTTACAGGTGGGGATTAGTGCTTGCTTCAGGTATAAATATACTAGTATTTGTGTATAGTATTTAAAGTGCACTAGCATCACTGCATTACCTTATTCCAATAAATCTACGAATAACTGAAATGTTGTTTCACTATTCCAAAAAACAGTCGCACATATTTTGGTGCAGTGGTTGAAGCGTGAGAGACGTACAAACATACACACTTTCACATTTATAATATTAGTATGGATGGTTCGCATCAGATGTTTTTCTCAATTTTGAATGTTAGTAATAAGAATTAATATTTCGACGAAACAAGTCGGGTCCGAGGCAGTGGTCGTGAAAAAATATATGAATGGAAACAAATTATGTACCTACATATTTAAACTCAATTTTGAATGTTAGTAATAAGATATAATATTTCGACGAAACAAGTCGGGTTCGACGCAGTGGTCGTGAAAAAATGTATGAATGAAAACAAATTATGTACATATTTCAATAAAATTTTGAATGTTAGTAATAAGAATTAATATTTCGACGAAACAACTCGGGTCCGACGTAGTGGTCATGAAAAAATATATGAATGAAAACGAATTATGTACATATTTAAATTCATATTTTACAATTCTGTAATTTGCCCTTGGGTAAATCTTGAAGCGTGAGCTTATATCTTCAAAATGCTTGTGATTTAACTTGCGTGTGGTGCCATCAATCGCACCAGAATGAGATTGAATATATTCGTATTATCGCACTAGCCGCACACGTTCGTAGGAATAATACTTATCTCTACAACGAAACTTAGTACAGCTTGCGCCATCTGTCGTGAGGTAGCTAAATTATTTTATTTTACAACCGTGTTGTTTTGAATCACATGATATTTTTGCCATGTATCGCGCCGGAATTAAATTTTATTTCGTACTGTAAATGACCCTAGTCGTACCGTAACCTCGGGTTACTTTAGCCCTAGGGGGTAACATTGACCACCCTCAAAAACTATCGTTAAAATTTAATTATTCCATTAAATGTTCCATCAGAACCAAGCTACTTACATAATTCTATAATTATTTTAATAATTTAAGATGATTACCACTGAAATAGTTGTACTTTTAAGGGTGGGCAATGTTAACCCCCTAGGGTTAAAGTAACCCGAGGTCACGGTACTCGTTTTCGTAATAAATATTTAAATTTGAATTCGAAAATGTGTACAGGATACGCCATCTGTCGTCCAGTAGCTAAATTATAATCTTGAATCTTTTTGCCATATTGCCATATAACGCGCCGGAATTAAATTAAATTTTATTTCTTACTGTAAATGACACTAGTCCTCGTTTCCATAATAAAAAATTGAATTCGAAAATATTTCCAGCCTACGCCACCCTGTCGTCAAGTAGCCTAAATTATACTCTTAAACAATCATGTGTTGAATCACATGATATTTTTGCCAAGTATCGCGCCGGATTTAAATTAAACTTTATTTCGTACTGTAAATGACCCTAGCCGTACTCAATCTCATTAAAAATATTTAAGTTTCATATCAAATATGAGTACAGCTGGCGCCATCTGTCGTCACGTAGCTGAATTATATTCGTTTACAACCATGTTGTTTTGATTCACATGATATTTTTGCCAAGTATCGTGCCGGATTTAAATTAAACTTTATTTCGTACTGTAAATGACCCTAGCCGTACTCGGTCTCATTAAAAATATTCAAGTTTCATATCAAATATGAGTACAGCTGGCGCCATCTGTCGTCACGTAGCTGAATTATATTCGTTTACAACCACGTTGTTTTGATTCACATGATATTTTAGCTATGTATCACGCCAGAATTTATTTTTATTTTATTTTGTACTGTAAATGACCCTAACCGTACTCGCTCCGGTAAAAGATATTTAGATTTCATATCAAATATGAGTACAGCTGGCGCCATCTGTCAGGTAGCCAAACTATATTCGTTTAAAACCATGTTTTGATTCACATAATATTTTTGCTATGTCTCGCGCCAGAATTTTATTTTATTTCATACTATAAATGACCCTAGCCGTACTCGTTCCCGTAAAATATATTTAAATTTCATATTAAATATGAGTACAGCTGGCGCCATCTATCGTTAGGTAGCCAAATAACATTCGTGTACAACCGTGTTATTTTGATTCACATGATATTTTTGCCATGTATCGCGTCAGAATTAAATTTAATTATATTTCTTACTGTAAATGACCCTAGTCATACTCGTTTCCGATTCGAATTCGAATATGTGTACAGCTTATGTCATCTGTCGTCAAGTAGCCAAATTATACTCGTAACCAATCATGTCGTCTTGATTCACATTATTTTTTATAAACCTATGTATAAACCTACCTATCGAGTCAGAATAAAATTAAATTTTATTTTGTACTGTAAATGACCCTAGACGTTATACTCGTTCCAGTAAAAAATATTTAAATTCCATATTGAAAATAAGTACAGGTTGCGCCCTCTGTCGTCAAGTTGCTCCATTATATTAACAGTGATGTTGCTCTGATTTCACTTTTTTTTTGCCATGCAAGGCGACAGAATCAAATTAAATTTTATTTCGTACTTTAAATAGCCGTACTCGTTCCCATAAAAAATATTTTAATTCCATATCGAAAATGAGTACAGTTTCGGCCATAATTAGGGTAAACCATACGGTTATTGCCCGCGACCAGTGATTGCCCACTACATTTTAGAGACTGTAATCACAAAAAAAATAATTCTTGTGTACAAACATAGGTAGCTTGTTACTGCTTGTTACACGTGTGTGTAGGAAATACTTTTTTAGTGATTGCAGTCTCCAAAAAATGCAGTGGGCAATCACTGGTCGCGGGCAATAACAGTATGGTTTACCCTATGTCGTCAAATATGTAAAACTAGCAATTTTTTTTAGGCTATGGCTATTCTCGAGGTTTCTCTGCGTGATAGAATCGGAAATGATATCCGCAGTAGAACTAAGGTTACCACATAGCCCGAAGAATAGCTAAACTGAAGTGGCAGTGGGCGGGGCTCATCCCTCGCAGGACTGATGACCGATGGGGTCAGAAGGTTCTTGAGTGGCGTCCGCGGATCGGGAGACGAGCTGTAGGTAGGCCTCCAACAAGATGGAGTAACGAACTTGTGAAGATCGCGGGAACGCGGTGGATGCGAAAAGCACAAGACCGGTCTGAGTGGAGAGCCTTGGGGGAGGCCTATGTCCAGCAGTGGACGTCTTTCGGCTGACATGATAATGATGATGATGATTTTTTTTTAATATCTCGAAGCCTGTTGATTCAAAACTTCGTTATACGTTTCATATGAGATATAGATAAATGTGAATTTGTCGGAATTATTCAATTTTTTCGGCCCCTAATCTTCAGAGATAAGGTGGGAACGGTCACTTTTTGTAAGCACATACATACATACATAAACTCACGCCTTCATTCACAGAGTGGGGTAGGCAGAGCTAAAGAATTACCAAAAAGTTTTGGCAATAAAACTGAAACTATATGTGTACATGGCTATAACTAAATTAAAAACGGTTTTAAATATACAAATAAGATACCCCATTCTCTGTATTAGGTAGTTTTACTTTCATTTTAATCCCCTTCTTTAAGACCTCTACAATACCATAAAACTTTTGTACTGATTTATTTTTTGGTTGCGGATACGGGCAAGCAAGTCCTGCACCTATGCTAAATTTTAATTTAATAGGTTTAGTAGTTGTTGAGGAAAACTGATGTGACACACAGACAGACAGACACTTAAGTGTCACCATAAGGGTTCCTTATTTAACATTTTGTTACGAAATCCTAAAAATAATTGATAGGTTATACTGGAAAATAAACTACATAATAAGAAAGCAAATCAGATATCTTTTGTTTATTCCGTTGCTAATGGGTAAGAGAGAAGATACGTAGATAACTCATACATTATGCGTTTTAAATTTAAAGCATTATGAAGAAAACTTAACTTTATACTTGGTTTAATGATAATGGGTTAGGTTAGGATTCAAAAATTATCCCCCAGATCCGGTCAATTATGGCTCATTTTTACACGACTCGACTGTAGCAACTTTTACTTAAGTTCATTAACGTTAATCATTAAAATACTCACTGGCCATGCCGTTGAATACATTCATTATACTTATACATAGCTCTTACAAATCTAGTAATGTTTACTCGATGGTCTTCAGATAGCTGCACGAATTCAGTGTATCTAATTTGCCACGGCAAGAGGCCATACGTAGAAATTAAAGGGCCCGTGTAAAACACTACGTCTGGATCCGATATTAATGGGTAGAAGGAAGTAAGTCTCTTGTCCAATTCTTGGACCGTAATTGCATTACAATTCAGCTCACTACGAGCTCGGTCTTTAGCCATTTCGGTGATACATTCAACAATTTTTGGCCGTCCATCCTTAGAGTCGAATATGTTCACCACTACTGTATGGGCTTTTGACCCGTTAGTGTATCCATTGGAACCTGCCAATTTGATATAACCAGGGATGGCATTCTTGTGTATATCAATCTCAAAAAGTAGTTTCTGCTTATTTTTACCAAGATCGCCTGAAATAAATTAATAGAGCGTTAGAATAACGTCAAAAACTCGGGCAGCGGCGAGACGAAACCGAACGTGGACATTGGAATTGGAAAGGTGCAATCAAATTAATATACACTCTGTGAGCACTTACTCGCTCATATAAGGCGTATGAAACCGAGTGAGAGACCAGTAAGTACAAACCCGAAGCCCCTTCTAAAAGCTATTGCACGGTATACTGGTTTTCTTATTTTCGAAGGGTCCTAAGTCGGGAAGCCGAAGTTCTGTTTTCGGATGCCACTGCCTTGGTCAATTTACGATGATCTCGGACTTGGTACATTTTGATTACGAGTCAGAGACACCCTTGCACTAGGCCACCGACGCTCGTAACAACAACATTGTCATCTCTTCGTTTATGTTGACAATTTGCCCGTAACTGTTTTACTAAGTTTTACCATAAATATTTCTTTTTTTTATTAATGGGGGTCCACCGCGGTGATTTCGCCAATGTCAAGTGAGTAGATAGACTAAATCAGTAGGTAAACAGAATAAATCAAAAGTAAATCCGGACATCTTTAAATCGGCCACAAGGGCCACTTGCACCAAACATTTAACACTGGATGGATTGCGAGTGGGCACCTTATGGTCGTTTAAAGTCAGGAAGCACCTCTCCACCCTTAGCCCCTTTGGAACTGTTACCTCCCTGCTGCTATATATATGCGGCTATTTTGGGAGGCCCATTCCATTAATTTGGCGAGTCATCGCCTGCCATTTCAACCAAAGTAATTATTAATTATTTTTGACATTCGTTACTGAATTTGAGATAGTATTTAGAAAAACACAAGTGTATCATATTTATCGATCTAATCAAGCGCCATCTAACGGTAAATGCATGCTTGACTGTTTGACAAACAGCATTATGCGGTAGATCGCAGAGTTTACTTGATAGATGGCGCGGGAATTAAAACTTTACTCGTCTGGCCGAATGAGCAAGGTCCGCCCCGTCGCCTTAACGCGGGATTTTACAACTTCTTTTGTTGCTAAATATGAAAGGAAAAGATAACAAACGGAAAACCGAAGTGTGGCATGAGCCTTGGAGTAGATCAACCCTTCTTGATTATTGAAATAAAAGATTTTTTTAAGCCATTATATATTGTAGATATATTGTAATGCAAAAATATAAGTACCTACTTAATAAATATTCCTATAGGTATGTAACATTTAGTATAATTTTAAATTGTCCTTATCATTGTCCTTCCCTTAAACAATCGACGTTAGGATTAGTGGGTTTTACCTGATCCGGACTCATTTAAATAGATGTATTGTTTTCCAAATACCTACAGTGCGGTTAACATAGAGGTAAAAATTTATATTTAATACTACTTATTCAATAATTGTACAGAGTGATATTGACACAGTATTTAATTATTATTTTAGAAACTCACGTCGTGCGGTAAAATACCGACAAACAACATCAAAATACCTATCAAGATTGTTTGTTCACAGTATACTTTGGCCGTACCGATACACCTGCATAATTGTTATTACAACCCTACTTGAAGATAACAATTGAAAAATAGATATTAGTAATGTTTGGTTTTAAGTGCTTTTCGTCATATTAACTTGAACCAACTATACCTACGCCTTCCAAAGGTCCGGGACTCCCGTAGTCCCGTGATTGGTAAAGACGTACAAATAATAATTCTTTAATAATTAAACCTGGGGTTAAGTATTCGGGCAAGCGGGCCTAAGCTAAGGCAGACTAATTTTCACTTATTGGGATATGGCAGATGCCACTTCGACTTCGCGCCAAAACATCAGAATTTAAAAAACATACTTCGTGACATCAACCAACATTCAACGCCATTCGTAGCTATTATTTTCATAGTTAATTTATTTACCTGTGACATCGTACAAGCTGACATAAGAAACCTTTGCTATGAGACTCCACACGACAATGCGAGCTAGGTCACTAATACAATGATGTTCCGTGTTCGCTAGAACCACCAAATGATTGATTTGCTTACTCATATTCGACATATTATGCTCTATAATGGCACTGACGTCGCCTCTCAATAACTGTAAATCACGCTTATGGGTACCCCTTTTGTGCCAGAACTCTTTAACAGTAACAACTATTACCGTTATTATATGCAAGATAGGGAAAAGCATTTTCAAATTCCAACACGATTACACAAAGTAAATAGGTATACGAAGATTCCGCAGAAAGTCATAGAAATTGGTGGTTAACCATAAATAATAAACTCCATTAGTGTTTCAAAGGAGTTCAGTTATGATTATAGCACGCTTTTTAAATATATATATTTTTAATAAATACTTATACAGATTATTATCTTTTAATAAAAAAGGGGTTAAAATAAATTCAGGTGATTAGGAAGTAGCAAAATGATAATAATATTATGATTGTTAACTTTATATAGTTAGGTAAGTTAGTTTAATCAATCAGTGTCACTGTCTGGAAACTAAACGATGTTTTTTTTCACAAAATTGAATTGGTTTATTAGGTAAGTACTTACTGGAAAATAAAAATCTTCATCATAACGTAAGTTGTATATTATAGAAGCGTTTTAATTTGGTTATCAGTTTAAATAAAATGCATTATGTTGTAACATAATATTGGCTGTAGACATTCACTGTAGAACTTTATATAACAGTTCACGCAATAATTTAAATATTCTAAAGAATTCATGTCCTGGCCTTGGTAAATAAGTTTTTTTTAACATTCCAAAGGTTCATACAATGACACAACCATGCAACGTCAATCTGAGTGTAAGGCAGGCACGCCATCATGGATCATAACCATGGATCGGAAATTCGGATCGATATTTACCTAAAGTTGGCAAAATCCCGGAAAAAGATAGACAAATGTGGCGTCGGCTTCTTAAAAATATTATTTTAATAATTTAAGTTCTGGGATTTTGGGATTCTACAAAACGTTAATATAATAATTACTTTACATGTAGGATAAAACGTTCTGTTTTGCTCCTATAAATTCGTTAGGTTAATAAGTTACAGGTAAATTAAATAACATTTGGTTAAACATATACATGGAAAATAACTTCAAACAGTTAATATAAATAAATAATTATGAATTAATGCCGGTGTAATTTATTTATTTTGAAATCCCGGATATTTTATATGAATTATATGATTGAGTCCACCTCCATACAACTGAACAACAAAGCCGGCGCTAAAGTATAGGTAAATATCGATCCGAATTTCCGATCCCTGATCATAACATAACACTATGTTCTATTAGATATACATTCATATCACAACAGATATACACAATAATAAATTAAAGGTTCTTATGATCTGAATGATTTCAGGTTAGGTACTGATTTATACCTTCGGAATATTTCTTAAATAGGTCGTCACTTAAATGCTAAACGGCCTTATGTCAAAAGTGAACTTTTTTACAGGAGAGATAATCAAATGTTTCGACATGTTTTTTTAATTTTTGTGTAAGTTTTTTTGTTTTATATCTATTGTGTATATAATCAACGGATGCGTATTTTATTCCTCTATTGGCCTGAACTGCCAGAGCGCAACTAACAAAATGGCTGCTTCGCTCAGAAGTTAGGCGCGAAAGTTTAAAATTCCGAACGGGCATTTGCGTGATTTCGTTGTATATAAATCAAAATTGATAGGTGTCTTCGTGTAATATTAAAATTTTACCGTTTTTAAACTCGTTTTTGTCATAAAATAGTTTTTTATTTTTTTTGTGATGGGGCCGTTTAGCATTTAAGCGACGAGGTATTGTAATAAATACTTATTATCACATAGGCCTAGGGTCAGGGCCTCCTGATTTCCATGTACACACCAACGAGCATGGCTCTTTTGCTAGAGTAGTCTGTTCTACCCTTATTACCACATGCTGGGATCCTGTGGTGTAAAGACCATTGTTTCCATGTAAAAAAATACAAATACACAAGTGTCTTGAATATCCGTTTTAGGATCATAGGTACAAATATATAAGTTATTGTGATGGAAATTCTGACATTTTTACTTGTGTATTTATATGACTTACATATGGTTAGACTATTAATGTAGGTACCGCAGGTACCCAAAATACAGATACAAACAGGAGCCCTACTACTATACTAACTACAATAATTAAGTTTCATTTACCAAATCTTTGATCACATTTATTATACTTGTACAGAGCACCTATGTAACTGTTAAGACTAACACTATGGTCTAGAGACAGTTGTATGAATTCTGCAAGTCTAATTTGCCATGGAAGTACACCGTAGGTACAACACGTAGGCCCGGTGTACAGGACTACTTCTGGGTCAGGAATGGAAGGGTACGCCAAGCTAAGCTCGGTATTTAATTCTTGAACTGTGATTTCTTTATAATGCTGCATACTCCGGGCTCGTCCCTCAGCAATTTGACTAATACATTGTGCTATTTTAGCTCGTCCATCATGGTAGCTAAAAATGTTTATGATGACTGTGTGTGCTTTTATTCCGTTTGTGTAACCATTTAGATCTGGTTTATTTGCCCATTTGATATAGCCAGGCACACCTTTTTTGTGCTTTTCTACCTCAAGAAATAGTTTTTCTTCATTTTGCCTGAGGTCTCCTGAAAAACATAAAATACTTTTTATTGTTTAACTACAAAGGATAACAAAATATTACCACATAAAACCTATTGAAATTGCCGTAAGTCAGATATAAAACCCTAGCTCCGCTCTCTACACTATCTACAAAAGCATACAATTTCACTCTCTTAAAGAAGAATTTATTAGTTCATACAATTTTATTTTATAATATCAAAATCAATCAATTTTATCTATCATGTATTTAATAAAATACATTTGTACAAATATATTTAAAGGAAAACTTTGCTAAGTTATTAGTAATTTGTTACATTTAGTGTTTTTTTCCTCTCTTTAGATGAAACAATGAATACCACACCCATACATATGGGCACTTTAGGCACTCATTAAATTAACATCAGATAAGATGTTTTGTACAAATTTTGCAGTTTAATTATCATGACGTCTAAAATATAACAACTAGGTGGTGTCATACCACAATATTAATGGTGTTTGAAAGTATGTATACAAAGAATGATCAACCAATGTTTGTTAGTGTATGGTTACACACATAAAACCATGCTAATCTCATTATTTTTTATTGGTAGATACATGGCTTACGAACTGCTGTGATGAGCAGAGATCGGACAAATGGGTGTCATTACTCGCAATAATGTGGACATGACTCCAAAGATTTAATTAAACAAATTAAATTACATTAATTGATTAATTAGGTAATTTGTCAAGATCGTAGCGAGTGGAAAGAAGTGGTCCCTGCCTACCCCTCTGGGAAACAGAATTGATTACTTACCCTAAAAATAATTTAGATTTTTTGCAAGCCAGTAATAAATAAATAATACAAAGACTTGTTATTGTGTAGATGTATAAGGGTAATGGAAATAAGGGTAAGGACCAAAAAGTTGGACCATAGTTAAGCGCAGTTAACAGTTAACCATACAAACAACGAAGTCGAAAAAAGTTCATTTGTGCTACGAGAAGTATCCCTACAATTGTATGGCTAATTTTCGTGCCGTAACGGAAAAGTTTCATATAAAATTTCATTGATTTTGGTTCGTTTTCATATTTAGGTCCTTACCCATAAACAGTATTTTTTATAATTTCTCCGTGGTTAGTTTATTCTTTTTTACGGTTAAAATAAATGTATGCGGTGAATAGCTCCTTTCACAATCCACGGATTTTTATGGAGCAAACTAAAGTAGATTAATATTGATGGCCACTCCTCACGTCTTTGTATTATTTATTTATTACTGTCCTGCAAAGGATCATAATTAAGGTTCAGGTAAGAAATCAATTAATGTGGTGATGAGTCAAACAAAATGAATGTTGAGTTGCTTGCCTACAGGCAATAGATTACAATCTATTTTATTTAAGTTATGTATACAAGTTAATCTTGAATTTTGAAGCATTTCTTCTTGTTTTAGGGCTTAACACTACCCAATTAAGATGAATACATTACAGTGGCTGATGCTGAACATTCACTTGGTGTTACTACAATGTTGCATCATACACAACTCTGTTGGTTTTTGTTCGTATACCTGTAACGTCGTGGAAGCTCACATAAGGCACACCGGCCACCAGACTCCAGATCACGACGCGAGCCAGGTCACTCATGGAATGATGTTCTTTGTTTGCTAGCACCATCAGATGGTTCAGCCGTTTGCTGAATCTCGGCACATGTTTAATGATTTCACTAATTTCACTCCTAATCACCTCACATCTAGGTGAACAATCCCAATTAACCCAAAATTTGTGGTAAACATTTTGAACAGCAACAAGTACTTTGACCACCAAATGCACGACGATAAATAGAAATTGTCTCAACTGTAGCGACAGCATGATCAAAGTGTTAACTTGCCCCCGCCAAATAAACGATAAGTTCTTATTTTATTTGATCATTTTATCATTTTAGATGTTTAGGCTCGGCAAAACTAGACAGATCACACGGCCAGTCAGCCGCTTTTTAGACAACCAATCAGATGCTTCAATGTGTAAAAACAGGGCACCCAACTTGGCAAAGTAAACCCAATGCCCATTCAATGTCGTTAAACGCGCTATTTACACACCTGTGTCAGAACCGATTTAGGTGACCCTAACATTACCCCGTTTCCAATGTTCAGATAGTGAAAAGATTTGGTTTAAAGACACATTTTGTAAGTAGCAAATTTGTCAAATATATCGGAAATTCGGGTTGTTCGACGTTCATCATACTGGCATTTCATCATGATCGCGTTTCATCAATTTCATCATACTCGCGTTTCATCATACTTGCGTTTCATCATACTCGCGTTTCCTCATATTCGCGTTTCATCATATTCGCGACTGCAAACTACCACGTCAGTTTCTTCGCCACTATAGATAGAGAGTCAGTAGGTTAATGTCGGTTATATTCGTAAGACAAAAACGCGAAACGACTGTAACACCTCTCATTTCCGTCAAGGGTTAAGTTCCTATCACTTCATCATGACTTTTTGCAATATTTTATATAAATCCTTTTTTACTACTATTTACATAATAAATGGGTATAATTTTCATACCGACGTTTCTAAAATTTGAGTTTTTCTTGTCTGTCACTTGACACTTAGGTAAAAATTAGCAATTCATTTTATGCGGTCATGTGGACTTGTGTCATTCTGATCCTTAAGTTTTTGAGAGATTTGCACTTTAATTTGCAGTTTCATCATTCTTTATTGAAGTTTACAGATAAGAGATAGTTATGTATGACACGAGTAGGTATGATGAAACGCGAGCATGACGAAACGCGATTATGATGATACGCGAACATGATGAGTCGGGAATATGATGAAACGCGAACATGATGAATCGGGAATATGATGAAACGCGAACATGGTGAATCGGGAATATTATAAAATGCGATCATGATGAAATGGTATGATGAATGTCGAACAACCCGGTAATAAAGTAGGGTTTAATTTAACGCAATTAAATGAACTGTAACATTACTTCCATGGACTATTCAAGTAGGTTTTACCGGTTTTACAATACAATGTTATATGTCCAATTGATTGAGACATCACTATGCTATAAGAAACGCACTAAGTGATAGCTGTGATATAGCTATTAAGTTCCATTAAATGAACTCTGCATTATTAATGTAACTATGCGCTTGAAAAAAAAAGTCCAGGTAGTTTCATTAAGGGTGGGTTTAGACGAAACGGACAAATGCTCTAGAACATGTTTTGTCTTTATTTTTACAAAGAAAACGTAAGAGATAATGCCATAGAATTCTTGTTCGTTCGCTTCGTCTAAACCCACCCTAAGAAACCCCCCTTCATTGAAGTAACTACCCTGAGAAAAAAAGTCCAACTAGTTCGACAAATGGAACTAATAATGGAGATAGTTGGAATATCCCCCTTAAATCAGTGGATTAGGTTCAAATGCCCGGTCCCAATATTCAATTCAATATTCAATGCTAAATTCAAATTTAAATGATTTAATTTCTTGGACAGCTTCTTAGCTGTCAGATTTCTCTTGTAACTGTTTATTTTGTTTTGTGAAACTACTCCACCGTGAAAGCTCTTGACACCATAATATTTCATTGTTATCGCCTGTCGGGTTAACATAAGTATTCCAAGCATTTGCCCATTCCAATAACAGTAACTTGTGAGATGAGACCCAAACATACATACTAATGTTTTCTGTCCTCACACAGTTAAAAAATGAGTAATAAGTAGTAAGTAAAACAAAACAATGGCAAAAATGTTTCTTCGACTGCTTGTAACTTTTATCTGGAAGAAATATAAAAACACAATTGTATCTATGTTTTACCCTTTCGATGTAACTAGGCAAATTTTGAGGAAATATTCGGCGATTTCTTTACTATATTAGGCGACTTGCCTTCCCCAAGGTCGAAAACTTGGATTTCTCGATTTCAGCGTTTATTTTACAATAAAGAGATTGGTGGGGTGGGACCACCTTGGCGTCATATTCAATTCATATTTTTATGGTAAGTCTTTGTTTCCGTGGGCTTCTGAATTATTAATGACAATAATGACGCTTGCAAATTATTAGGTAAAATATGGAATACGACATCACTTTTTGATTTGACTTGCGTGAAGGGAAGGCATAAACTATAATCGGCCATGGTGCAGGTGTGTGAATAGCCCGTATTAGTTCATATTGAATATATTTTTATTTTTATTGTATATCAACGTAGTACAGTCCGTGACAAAGAGTAGTGTAATATACTGGTCCGTGAGCACTTAAAATACCATTCGGTTTGTACTTCTCTCTCACTCGCTCTCAATAAGAGCGTATCAGAGTGAGTGAGAGACAAGTACAAACCGAATGGTATTCTAAGTGCTCACGGACTGTACCTGCTTCTTTTTCCTTAGAATAATTTGTGAATTGAATGGATCAAACTATGTTAACTAAAACAAGAACAAAACGTTTAGAGGAAGCAATGCAAAGAAAGCGAATCGTTGCGAACGATGATTGTCGGTTAGTCACGCACTACTGTGTCCGGTTCCGATCAGCGCCATCTTTGTTTCTTTCGCTTGTCAGAATTGACTGATAAGGTTAGTATTTCTTGAATTTACGTAAAAATATTAAATTGTAAAGTGTTAGGTGGGTTAATACGTTTAAATAAAGCATATTTTTAGTGATTTATGTGGATGTTGTGTAGTTAGAGTGAAATTTGTTTTATTGTAGACGAAGTGCGTTTCCGCGTCATGACCATGCCGTTGCTGACTTGTTTTATATTTCAGAGGCCTCAAGATGCAGCTTCACATCAGAGGACAGTCGACGCACGTTCTTGACGTAAATGATCAAGAGTCTATTGGTCAGATCAAGGTAATTAGTAATTAGTAAATTTTCTGCTAACATGTTCAACAATAAAAGGTGACATTATTACCTGTTACCTGTTAAAGCACGCCTATTGACTAGATATTCCAAGTGTTTTGAACAATTACCCACTTGCCGTCTTCGGTCTGTTAACTGGACTTTTTCGAACTTCTTTGTTGAAGTAGTTTTTAGGTTATCTCATGCCCTTTTCAAAGGTGGAGTAAGTATGAATGAGGATATTAGGGTACTGTTCTTTACTTTACGGTACGAAAACCAAGAATTCCGGGGCATTTTAGTCATGTTTATGAATATTTGGCTAATTTGTGATAAAATTTATGAAGGATACTACTGTATCACTGTAAACAATTTATTATAATATTACCCATGAACTTTCAGGAGCGCCTTCGCGCCTTAGCCGAAGTTGGAGCAGAGGACTTAACCCTCTCGCTATGTGGTGCCCCCCTGGAGGACTCCTGCCTGGTGTCAGAGCTCTCATCCGCTGAGTTGGACCTCACAGTGCCACTGCTCGGTGGTAAAGTGCACGGTTCCCTGGCTCGTGCTGGTTAGTACAATTTTGTTTACTTATGATTGAGCATCTGGGTGGTTTCCATTGGTAATTGGATGCAGTTCTGCAAACGGGAACCAACTCACAAACATTTTGCAAACTGGAACCAACCCACAGTATTCAGCATGACAGTTGACATTTGTTTGCTAAATCTTTGTGGGTTGGTTCCCGTTTGCAGAACTGCGTCCAATTAGGGAAGCTACTAACATCATTTTGCATTATTTGGGTCAATCAATTTTTCTTTGTAGCTCGTTGCCATGGTGACGTCTCCTGGGTCACTCTTTAAAACTATGATTTCAAAGGATATAAGTCCACTAAAAAACTGTTTTATTGGCAATACACACCCATTCTTTTATGGCCTTTCTCCTGAGTGTGCTGGAAGTATATATTATAAACATTATTTCTAAGAAACTCTATCACTGTTGTCTCCTGGCTTACGGGACAGAATAACAACAACAATAAGTTGATCCACCCACTTGTAATTTTTGTTGCTGGTTTAATAAATAAATACTAATAATAATAATCAAGAAATCAGAAACTTAACATAAATTATATCATAACTTACATAACTTTTATCAACAACAGTATGTATACTCCCTTGACTCGAGGGTTAATATGAATCTGGTTAATTGCACCCGGATAATAGTTGTGGTTTAACTTACATCAAGTTTGGTCCCAGGAATACTTAATTGCAATCTAAATATTATATTTTTAGTGGATTGATATAGTTTACACATTCAGCACTAGCTCCACACACTTGGCATGTTCCAATTAACTGGGTTGTGTATTGTTAATTATGCTTTTTAATGCTGTTTACAGGTAAGGTGAAGGGTCAGACTCCCAAGGTGGAGAAGCAGCAAAAGAAGAAGAAGAAGACTGGCCGTGCCAAGCGCAGGATCCAATACAACAGGAGGTGAGATTGACAACTCTACTATCGTCAGATTTATGACCCAAAAAAAATATTGCTCACAACTCTCATCAACATCATTTCTCAATATCTTATTAGGTTAATATAAGATGGAATTAAATTGATTTCTTACATGCTTGAAATTAATGTACAGATTATATTTGATAGGTGCTTTAATGAGCAAAAGTAAGGTGTTTTTTGGAATTACTTATTTTTTAACTCGACAAGAAGGTTGTTATTTGTTTGAATGCTATGCGCGTCTGTCTGTAGCACTGTAGCTCTTAGGAGTCAACCAATTTAGATGTGTTTTATTTTTAAATTTTAAAAAACTGGTTTTCTAGCTATAGTTCCTAGCTGGGTTTTTTTATTCATACTATTTGTGCATTTAAAGAGATCAGCTCTGAAAGAAGGGGTCACCATTATAATGGTGGTTTTTATCTATCTAATATTCATACTAAATGAAAGAGGATAACCCAGCAGTGGATTGTACTGGGCTGAGGATGATGATTGATTCTAAAAGTTTAGTGCAGTAACTGTGACGTAGAAAGGACCGTAAGGCGTTCAAACTTTTAGCCATTAGTGGAAATTTGTTTATTTTCCTTAATAAATAATGAACAATAAATAGTAATAATAATAGTATGCTTTTGAGATAAACCTACTATAATACAAGTATGATTGATGATGAAAAAGTTTCTGTTATGAATAAACTAGATGAAAGCCATGAAAATAGTTATATGCATTGCCAGCAATAAATAGATTTGCCTAATCTTGTAGTCTGAAGTCTGAGAGCTTCTCTCTCACTTGTTCCTTATAAGAGCGTATGAGGGCGATTGATTCGCACTGTATGTGAATTCAGTGCTATCACATTCACATGTTAATATTCATGTTTATTTTCAGGTTCGTGAACGTTGTCCAGACCTTCGGCCGTCGCCGCGGACCCAACTCCAACTCTTAGGTTATGAATTTGTAAATAAAATGCAAATATAACATCTTTGCACCAATAAGTTTTTATTTTTACATATTTCCTCCTCCTAATAGAAACGAAATTACAGACGCTTCCGTCCCTTTTCATTGTACAAAGAATTTAACTGAAATTTTGTGTGAAAAGGACAGGGCTAACATTTCTTCCAGCTTTAATTTTGATAGAGCAGATGTACCCTTTTGGAGTCCTGTATTTACAACTTACAAATGGCCCTTTCAGATGCACTTGGCTCGACCCTACATTGGCTCTAATGATCTGAGTGCCTGGTTTTTGATATTTACCTTACCAACTCGTACTAGCCAACGATACACTTTAAAATCTGATAAGCTGTTAAGCCCACGGTTAATTTGATATATCTTTGACTCTTGGGATCAAGAACAATTCAACGATACAGTTCAAAATCGGGTTTTTCCCACTTGTTACCACTATGCACTTAAAACATTTGGTGGTAACAGCTGGGAATTTTTATTCCCAGTAGTTACCGGTGGTATCAGGTGGTAACAGATGGGAATAACCCTTCAAAATCTGGTAAGCAGCAGAGCTAAAGTTACAACAAGTTGACCATAGATAGAGAAAAGAAAGCACCCGCAGCCGGGGCAACCCCTCTAATACATTGTTGCCTAATGCCCGGTTCCTATATTCAAGAAACGAATCGTTTTCCTTACGGGCAGTAGCGTTATGACATTTGCTACGTACAAAATGTGTCAAATTTTAACGAGACGTCACAATTCTACCAACGGTTTTGAATATAGGAACGCACCATAAATGTACGTGCTGGGCGTGTATGGGTAAAAACCATATCGTATTTGAGCTGTTATCTTCTTTTATATTAATGGCGGTCTACCGCGGTTCCGCAGTAATTTAGCCGATGTCCAGGAGAGAAATCAAAAGTAAAATCCGGAGATTTTTCAATCAGTCATCTTCCCGGTGGCTCCCAGGTTACCGGAATCCCCTGAGCTGTTATCGTATGGTCACCGTTTTGATAGCTCTTATTTACTTGACAGTAATGGCGGCTGACGTCAACAATACCATAACACTACACACACATAATACTGTGATATCGTTTTTACCGCCTCGAATGCCGGCCTACGGTTACTTCATCGTAAAACTTAGTGGCACGTGGCGACCGCTTCTTAGTGTGTCGACGGCGTGTCATGTGAGTTGACCATTATTCTGCCACGCGACCGGTGACCGCTGGTGTCATAATAATTGGTTATTCGAAAATATTGTAATCTCTGTCACAAGACAAATAAGTTTTGCCAATATTTATTTAAATAAAGGTATCCTTTCTCGTAATCTTTGCTACTTTCATAAAATACTTGTGCTTGCTACGTTGTTTTCGTTGTTTCGTTTCCACGGGAAAGAGGCTAAGTGGATTTCCATTAATAATCCTATGTGTAGTCTGTTACACGGATATGTTAATTAGGCGTCTTCCACTCCGATCAACTAAACGGACCAATCAGTTGTACAGAATGGAACTCCGAGGAGCCATTTATTCCTATCGAACCAACCAAATAGATCGCTTTTCTAGTCTCATAGCATAAATATAAGGTAGGTTTAGGTTATGTTAGTTCTCCAGCAGGCCCGAAGGGCCTAACTACCCAGAAATAGGAGCTCCGTCGACTCTGTTCAATTTGATATAGTTGACCCGTTGGGAAATCAAAAAAGTTGACCTGTTTTGGTTGCTCAGTTTAGTTGATCGGAGTGGAAGCACAGGTTACTGGTACTATCCCGATATCTGAAATTCTGCATTATGATGAATGCTACTCGACAACAGATGGCGCTTGCTGTCACTGTATCATTATTTATTTGCGAGATGTCCTGTACATACCAGAAAAGTACGTTTTTCTCCCGTAGATTTGGGTAAATTTCCTCTCTTATGAACGCTATGACCACATGAGCGAAGCCACTGGTGACCTGTAGGCTAACTTTTACCTTGCGTCTACAAAAAGGCGTATGAAGGAATGAAAACAGCAAATAATTCAACAAATGGTTTATTCAATACAAATTTGCTGCAGAAGGGGAAAACCCCAGGTTAATACACTTTTATTTTACTATAGGCTATGGGAACATTGCTTGCAATGCCTAAGATTCCTACCCAAGGAATCCCAATTCATTTGTAATGTAATCCCTGTATATCATAAGCCTTATTATCTCCTAACATCAAAAAGGGGTAAGTCACTGTCGGTTTATTTCTAGTACTTTTTAGGAGCACTATTGTTTTTATAAATTTTGTACTTTATATCCTCGTTAATATTCGACAAATACAAGCTATGGCAAACGAGGTTAACATCGTTCTCAGTCTCACGATCGTCGATCATCGCTGAATATTACCTACCTATTAGCATTTGACCTCTCTATCACAACTGCGTCTTAAAGATAGTCTTGTCGTACGTAGGTAGGTACTTGA
Organism: Acleris emargana; assembly: GCA_927399475.2. Taxonomy (NCBI): domain Eukaryota; kingdom Metazoa; phylum Arthropoda; class Insecta; order Lepidoptera; family Tortricidae; genus Acleris; species Acleris emargana. The sequence continues at coordinate 6,767,891 of OV656847.1, forward strand.
GCAAAACTGATATCCATGGCTTTTTAGATAAGGCAATAAGGCCGGAATAACATTGCGGTGCAAGCTACACATACATAGCACACACTGCACACGCGTGGGCCGTGTGCATTAATTGACAAAAGGAACTTATTTAAAAGATGTTCTGAAAAAATCAGGTTTGTCTCAAAAGGATATACTTACAAAGGATGTACTTTTTTTTTTTCATTATTTACTGAGGAAATAAATCCATTTCTGCTAATGGCTAAAGAGCTTAAACGCCACATGGTCTTTTCTACGTCACACCTACACTTAAAACAAAACGCGGTTACCTACATACAAAATGACGTCATTTCGACCCCTAGTCCAAAGCCGGCGTAGCAAACATAATATTCAATATCGTTTTTCTCAGTAAACAATTAAAATAATGTACTTACGCTTTTGAGACCGCTCTCTAAGTAAGTATAAGCATAGTTTTTTCAGAACACGTTTTCAAAAAAAACCTGTAGTCAATTGTTTTAGGTGTGTCAGTGTCACTGACGTCATTTAGAAAATATCTGCATTTGTCTTTACCCAACGTGTACAGTTGAGTTCATAAATATGTGTACACCTTTAGTACCTTGCCTATTTAATGCCATGTTTAAACTGCCATATATCAATTAAAGTGACAAGATACTAAATTAGTAAACATTTATGAATTCGACTGTATAATACGTGCGTAGCGTGCGTGGAATTCCGGCTATATGCTGTTATTGCCATTCCCTACTTTGTTTTATTATATTAAATAAAAGTAGGTGTCCACTATATGTATTTGCCATGTAGCACTAGACTCCGTGTTCTTGGACCGTACACTGTCTCGGCCTTTAATCGTTGCGCCATTATAAAAACTTGATTTGTATATAAGAACAATGATTATTTTTTGACAATGTTAAATAAACACAAGTATAATGTAATATCAAGTAAGTATAGTGTCGCCATCAAATTGGTAGAAACATAGAATGTGCTTAATATTCTATTTATCAATAAAATCGAGTAACGATATTTTTAAGCACCTTATACGTAACGATACGACTGTCCACATAGGCCGAGATATCTCATTTTATAGCAGATATTGATCTTCAATACAAAATTTGTTTCCGCTTGTGCATCTAAGTAGGTATGTAGTTAAATAGACTTTGTCTATTGACTTGACAGCAACTTACCCTTCAAGCTCATTTACAGTAAGTTAAGCCATACGAATAACGTATAGTTACAGGCCATGCAAGCAACTTAGCACACCTACTTTTAACATGGCACTGTGGCATCCACATACAAAAACACTCAAAAAAATCATAGTCATTAAAAGTCAAAGTCCATTCGAAACAATAAATAAAAACAATCTATTATCACTAGCGAATCTTTGAAACTTCTTGTACGAACATAAGTAAGAAGGTAGTTTGTTTGTTGATCTCAAATAAATATTAGAAAAGCGCACAAAACTATAGTAATGGGCAACTACAAATGGGGTAGCTTGCAAAAAATATCATAAATTTAGCTACGGGCGATAACGTTTCTCACCCCCTCAATCAAGTCTGATTTTCAAGATTTTGAATATGTTGTAGTCATTATAAAAAACCAAGTTTGTACATTTCCGCTTTTTACGGCTCCGTACCAAAATGGTAAACAAGGAACCCGTAAGGTGAGACTGCTGTCTGTCCGTCTGTTTGTCACAGAATGTTTTCTCAGCAACTGTAAATGCTATGAACTTGAAATTTGGCATAAGTAGATGTACATCATGCTTAACCGCATCTGTTTTAAAAAAGTAAAAAAATATGAAATTAATAATATTCATAATTGTAAAGGGGTTTAAAATGGGGGGCTAAAAAATGAAAGTGCTTTGATTATAGCAAATGGGGTGTCATATGAAAGGGCTCAAATCTGCATATTTCTAAAAAAAATTTTTTTAAATTCATGGTAATATGTTATTTTTGATTTATAGCCAAAAATATACAAAAAATGACCGTACCCTTATCTCCGAAATTTATTAAACAAAAAATCTGAAAAAATTCTGGCGTATAGGTACCTATTTATATTTTATATACAGTTTTTGAGATATAACAAAAAACTCTGAAAATGTTTTAAAATTTAGGCTAGTCAGAATGGACCGTATTGGATACAAAATAGAGTTCATACCAAAATGAGTATTTTCTTTTGCGGTTCCCAAGCATATTATTTTAAAAACGGAACCCTCGGTGCGCGAGTCAAGCTCGAACTTGACGTGTTTAAAAAAAACAAAAATCTAATTCTACAACATATGCAAAAATCATAAAAATCGGAAAGAGAAGGTTTAAGGGATTTAGTCTGATTTTTATCAGTTATCCGAGTTATTCATGCATTTACGTTTCTCTAGACGTTATCGCATTTTGTATGTGTGTCATAGAAAAACGAAGATTGCCGATCGCTATTAATAAAATGGTTGCACTGTATGTATGTGTATGTTTGACACATGCATTTGCTTTACTTTAGCAGAAATATGTTTAAAAAAAAAAACAATAACCGTCATATTACGGGCTAGCTTTTCCATATGGCGTCCGAAGTGAGGACGCCATATTTTATTAGTGGCGCTTCCACACCGGCATACAAAATTAGTGTACAGTCACTAGCAAAAATATTATTATCCAACATTGCGCGGAAATATATCTGCCACGTTCTTATGCCTTAAGGAATAGACATGGCAGATAATTAAAATAACATAATTAAAATTGTAGAAACTCCATTCTTATTGAATCAAACAGTCTTACACAAAAATACACAAGACTGTGCTGCATTATCAAATATATAAATGGCTTCGTACAATAAACTCATAATTTGTAAGTAAAAAAGGAATTCTTAGGATTGGCAGTGATTTTATATACATTGTATGGACTAAACTATAATGATTTAAATAAATGATTCAAATGCCATAAGTATTTAGTAGACCATAATCTTGTATAATATAATAAGAGACAAAAATCTAAATGTCCTAACCTAAATATATCAATATCACCAAAAAAAAGTTGTGACGATATTGATAAACTAGGCAAGTCATCGAGGAGGAAAGCATGATTTAAAAATCAAACAAAATACGAAAGTATACCTTTTGACTATGATTTCTTATTAACAAACATTAGAATACGCTAAGGTACCACAGCCACAGTAATAAATCTTAATCTAAGTTATGTATAATTTATGTTAGACACATAAAAAAGTAAAAAAGGTCTTCCAATACATACCATAGGCAAACTCTGCCCTATACATAGGATCTTGTTAAATAATAACAATATATTCTATAATAAGTACCACTCATTCAATAAGGCACGAACATTACAACTAGCAAACCTTTGAATATTATAAAATCACTCGTATTGCATAATATATAACATGTAATTACTACATTGTTAATGTAATAGTCTTACAATTATGTACTTGTTGTAAGTTAACACTAGGAACACGCTCTCTGAATGCGTCCCCAAAGTCAGAAAAGCCGTTTCAAAAATAGTACCTATATAATCTATCTAAATTGTGTTATAGATATAGGGTGTGAGCATTTTCATCGTTCGTAGAATATAACTTATACTTAACAATTTTGCATAGAGGCCTTGGCCAGGCGTGGCTTTTATTTTAAAATTATATGCATTGTCCATAATTTTATGCATTCATCAGTTTTTAAAACGTTAATAATTAGAAAAATTATTTATTTGCTCAATTTGTACATTATTTGTATTTCTATCGATCCATCTAGCAGTGACATTAGCACGGTAAGTACAATTCTAATCTTAACATATAACGTTTTGGCTTCGGATCTCGGCTAACATTGACAAAACTGCGCACTACGTTAAATATTTCGAGTCTTTGTACTTTCTAACTTCTAATTCTAAGTTTAAATGCAAGATCTGACTTAACTCTCGCTCTCGCAGTTTCCAATTCTACTGGGAATGTTTCCACTATAATTTCGTAATCGAGGTATCCAATTGCTAATTAATTATTAATAGTAACAATAACAACAACTCAGACTGTACGAATGTACGTTTTATAGTACGAATGTACGTTTTATAGTTCGTTTGTACGTCGTCGGGCGAGATTCACTTCTGTTCGAGGTTCTCCCCGGGTCACAAATAACGACCGTAGACAATCTATGAATTACTAAACACTTGTCGATTGTCTAAGTCGTCGTGCACGGGTACCGTCCGGAGGTAGCATCTGCTAACTGGATTCAGTCCGGCGTGTGTCGGTCCCAGGCGGTCCGGACGGGCTCAGACCTTGGGGGGCGGACTGAGCTTGGCGCGCGAGCGCTCCCAGCGCGACACGTAGTCGATGGGGTAGCATATCACCGCCGACAGCAGCAGGAACCCGCCCGACACGTAGAACGTGATGTCGTAGTCGTTCGTCATGTCGTACAGGGCTCCTGGAACATCGAAACGTGAGTATTACAATTAACTAACAGCAGGCCTAGCCGGAACTACACTAGGATAAAGAGTCATACATATATTTTTCCGTTGAATTTAGTTTCGTATTGAGTTTAATGCGAAATACGTTGTTATATGTAACAAATGGGAATCATCAGTGCGTTTCTCTACATTGCATACACCAAAATTAAAGAACAGGATATTCAAAATCCTCAGAACGAATACACGCTAGGTTTTGGAAGCAAAATACCCTAAGAATGCTTTTATAGAGTAGATAGTGCAGAGTATAAGGATGAACCCGCTGATATTAACACTTGACCACTTTTAATTAAATTACCGGTTGGCCTGTCTAAAGTGTCTAGGCGGAAGAGATGCCATTGTCATACAAAACCAGGAAATCAATTTTCCGACCGCACATCATGCAAGGCTGCTATTACTAAATGAGGTTATTTCGCACGTAGCCTTTTCTTATTTACAACCACATATTGTTTCTTGTGTATCTAATTATTTATTTATGGAGGTATATTATGTACTTAAGTTTATCGTTGTATAATAGCCATACTAGTTAGTGTAGGTGCTCGGTCGACTTTTCACCATCGCTCGATGTAAAATGTTAAAATACACTAATAAATTGCCACAAATATTTCGCAGATCGAGTCTCCAGTCAAGCGTCCTCACCAATCATCATTTACTTTGCTTCTTTATTTGTTCAGGTAATTAACATAATTTGAGGCAAAAAAAACACCTGATATCAGCCAATAGAACCAGTACACTGATACGTCAAAGCTCGACAAAACAGCATTGATTGGCTATTTAAAAGAGCCACAAGACCTAAACAATTGAAGATCTGTGTATCGTCAACTCACCTCCAATAGGAGACCCTAGCAGCGCCCCAACACCCTGGAACAGCAGGAACAGCCCGAAGCAGTTCGTGAGCTGCTCCAGCCCGATGTACTCCACCACGAGGATCGAGCGGAGCGACGCGAAGCACGCTGGAAATGCAAACTCTCTTAATCTTTGTTCAACATGCCGAACTTACTTGCTAGTGCTGTGCAATAATTATCACATGAACCAAACTGGATAAGGTTCTTATTGAGTGCCACTTTCAACCCCTGTATTATGGTTGCCTTTATCGCGGTGGATAAAATGTGGAGAAAGCATACGTTATACTTGCATTTAAATACTGGCCAGAAAGCGCCAGATGTTTTATCCACGTTTTCCACATCGATAAACACGATTATAAATAAAATAACGGTAGATGCTACTCATGCATTGACATTTGATGTTTATAATTGGTTAGCGGGCCTATTCTGCCGTTTAAACAAACGGCCGTATAAATAAGAGTATGAAGTCCATATGTGCATACTGCCTTTTTGCTTTGGCCGATAGTATTATGGTCACACTTTCGTGCTTACATATTAGTCAAAAAGGGACAGATGATTTTAACCACTGCGATAAACGCGTCTATAATAAGCCCTCGTATATTCTATGAGATAAGCTACGTAAGCCTATTTGACATTGTTTAACTTACCAACAGAGAGCCCGAAAATAGCACAGTAGCTGAACTGGAAGACCTCGTTGTAGCAGTAACCGCTGAACATAGTAGCTATCCCGCCGGCCGTCAGCGCCACGTTGTTGAGCCACAGCGGAGACATCTTCGGCATTGAGGACACTAGCCCGCACGCTATCCTGCCCACGATGTTGGCCACCCCGATGGCGGACAGCAACATCGTACTGGTCGTAGCGTCCAGACCGTGCTTCATCGCTCTTTCCTTAACATACACGTACGGCACAAAGAACCCTAACATCGTGAACATTCCACTGACGGCTAGAAGCACAAAAGTCGGCGATCGGAACAGGCTCACATCCAACATGGTGGCAAGGGTTCGTTTGACAGCTTCTGGGCACAATCGGCATTTTCCTGAGTGCTCTTCCTGAGCGTCTTCCTTCGTCGGGACGTGAGTCACAGCCATGTGGTAACCGAGGGAGTTGCGAGACGTGTACTGCGGTAGTCTGACGAGACTGCCGCTGAAGAAAATATCGTCACGATAGAGAGGCCTAGCTACTAGATCGGCATGGGAGTGGCGAGGCCTGACTTCCCTCTGAATGATTTTGATGGGGTGGTTGATGAGCGGTTCGGTGTTGTCGATGTTGCTGTTGGAGTCGTCCTCGTCTTTCTCTGCCACGGGGCCCGTGATGAACATGGGTCTGTTCCCTAGGGTGTTTTTGATCTGCCCGGCGTTGGCCGAGGACCGCCGGCTGAGGTGCGAGTTGCTGCCCCGGAATACTTCCTCGGCGGTGGGGTAGCGGGTGTTGTGCGCGACTCCGACCCACGTGTGCGGGCTGACTTTGTTGCTAAATCTCATGTCAGCTGGCATTGAAATTCCAGAATCGAGTTTACTGTGTAGTTTGAGCATGGAATTGAGCTTCTCGACAGCCTCTTCATGGCGGCGGGCGACATCATCCTCACCGGGTTGGTCGGCGAGAGATACTCTGACCGGTTTGATTGGCCTGAAGAGCGCACCGAAGATACAGCACAGAAGAATGAATCCTGGAACAGACAATGGAATTAAAGTCTGCTTGAACGCTAAAGCAGATAATTGTCTTGTTTTGTAGAAAGTTTACCTGCAAGTATGACGACGGTGATGCGCCAGTCATATTCGTCGATGAGCTTGTTGGTGAGCGGCGCGAATACGAAGGTGCCGACGCCGGAGCCGCAGAGCGCCAGGCCGGTGGCCAGCGCGCGCCACCGCTCGAAGTAGAAGCCTACGGTCAGGACCGCAGGCATGTAGATCATGCAGAAACCAATACCTGGTAACAAAGAGGGAATGTTAAACAGTGGTAACAGATAACGGTATTTACATTCTTCAGTATTTTTTGATAAACTTCGTAACTGTCTTGCGATCAACCTTACATATAAATAATTGTAACGTGAAAGTGGTAAGAATGTTTGTCTTTATAAGTCTTTTATTTGGTGTTTTTTTGGGTTATCTGCATTTAGTTTACGGCAAACGGAGCAACAACATTTTTTGCAAGCCAGTTTGGTCAGTTTTTTAAAACTGACTGATTCTTCAAGTTTTTTTGGTCAAAGCTCATACCTCCTAAAACGCCATAGACGAGGTAGAGGTATTCAACGCTGGTGGCGAAGTAGGAGAGACCGAAGGCTATGCTGCTGATGATAGCGCCCAAGATAGTGACCACCCGGAAGCCGTATCTGTAAAAAAAGGTTAACTTAGTTGGGAGCGCGTCGTGATTATCATTTAATATATTCATTGCTCTTAATATATAACGAAGAGTCTACCAGGAGCGGCAAGTCGTAAAGCACCAAGAAAAGAAAAAAAACTACAACAAGAAAAAAAAACAGTTTTGTTTAAATGAATTATAGACGCACTTGAAATAAATATATTTTAACCGATTTCATACATTTAATGGTTCCTCCTTGCGTTTATGTCCATGAGTGTTTATTATCGTTGTCTCAAACACCTAACTAACAGGTGAAGAATTAAGCTTTAGAAAAAATCAAACATTTTTAGATCAAATGAGTCACGTCAATGAGATAACTTTAGAAGTTTGTACAAAAATCTGTTATTCAGGTTAGTCATGCACTCACGTCATTACAAGCATTAAGAAGACAATGCCTGGTAAACTCATATGCTCGGATACGAGAATGGTCAATTGGGATTAGGAAGCCTTTTGAGAAGTTTGCCCACCAGAGTAGTCACTGTCCAGGTAAATTGATATCGTAAAAATATACATTATTAAAGAGAAAAAAAAGTAACGGAAATCAATTTGATGGCACTAAAATGATTATTTTTAATGTGCAGCGGTCATTTTAAATGTTTTAAAGTGTCTAGAGATATATTGTGATCATGATATTGACAGTCATCACGTCAGCTGAAAGACGTCCACTGCTGGACATAGGCCTCCCCCAAGGCTCTCCACTCAGACCGGTCTTGTGTTTTTCGCATCCACCGCTTTCCCGCGATCCTTACAAGGTCGTCACTCCATCTTGTTGGAGGCCTACCCACAGCTCGTGTCCCGGTCCGCGGACGCCACTCAACAACCTTCTGACCCCATCGGCCATCAGTCCTGGGTGCGATGTGCCCCGCCCACTTCCACTTCAGTTTAGCTATTCTTCGGGCTATGTCGGTAACCTTAGTTCTCCTGATATTGACAGTGTAATATGCCAAAGTGATAGTAGTGAAAGTCTTACTTGTTTGCTAAGGCTGAGACGAATGGGCCCGCCAGCAGGTAGAACCCTGCCAGCAGCGAGTTCACTGGCGCCACCTGGCTTTGTTTCGCCTGCAACAAAAGAGGTCAGTATTAAGCTTTGTAAACAATAATTTACTTTATTGTCATTATGTCACGGAGCATCGGGCGTCTCAGACCACACGGTCAGCCTAGTAAGCCAGCGACGACGGTAGTCAGAGAGTACCAAATATTACCTAGTAGGAGCATTATGATTATGAAATAAAGTAAGTATTTAGTAAACATAAATATTTTAATGCATTTTTTTATGGAATCCTGATTTTAGTAAGTAGTTTAAGTACCTACGGGACGCTCCCCCATTCGTGCGTCTTCGCGCCTCCCTCATTGATAACCTCTGCTTAGTCGGAAAATAAGATACAAATAAGTTTTTTTTTATTTGTAAAAGGGGGCAGACGAGCAAGCAAGCCACCTGATAGTAAGTGATCATTGCGACCCATAAACACCCGCAACACCTGAAGAATCTCAGGTGCGCGCCAGCCTTTGAGAAAAGAATATAGCCTCGTTTTTTGAAGGCTCCCAAGTCGTATTGGGTCGGAAATACAGACGCCGAAAGCTAATTCCACATAGATGAACACGAGTGTTTTGAGTCTAGAATGTTTTCTATGTACCTATGTCCTGTGCACCTATAGTCGGGACCTTTTCATTCGGTCACTCATATAAACAAATCAATTTACCATTATATTCCATATTCGCGTACTTTTGAAGTTGAGCATGGTCATATTATTTAATTATACACTTAGTCATTGTTTTCATGATTATTTTGAGGTAGTGATCTCTATTTAATCTTTGTATTTTTTGATGAAAACTACTTTCGGTGAAAATACAATGAAAAGTCACTTGAATGAACTACTCATACAACAGTTGTAGACATAGATATATGATGTTTGACACGTTATACAACGCATTCGTCCCATCGTCTGTGACCTAAATTAACGAAATAGTTAAAAAATACCGCTGAAACGAACCATCCTAATCTGCGGTTCCAACAATTTAAACGAAGACTGTTTCTTGGTTCATTACTTTGTTTATTTTTCTGCTTTTACGTTAAAACCTAGCAGCGGTTTGACACAGTTTATGTTTAAAGATGTGCCGCACAGTTAACCATTATTGGAAGATGTGGACATGGAACCGAATATATGAGACATAAGAACCGTTTATTTAGACTTAGATGAGTTCTGTGACTCCTAGTTTCCTCTTAATCTCTTTATAGCCTATTCAGTTCTTGTCTCTCTTGTTTTGTTAAAAAAAAGTTCCAAGAAAATCGCATTTGATTTACTTTATGGTAAATAGAAAAATTAATGTATTTCGCATAAATATTAGAACCGGCTGATAGGTTTTTATAGCGCTAGTAAATTATCCGCCTCAAAAGAAGAGAGATATAGGTACAAATCATAAGGAAAATAATAGATTTGGAACCGTTAATTATAGGTACCGATTATAACAGAAAAAGTTGAACAATTATGTTTAGAGTAAGTATTTTACTCGGTTCCATCGTTTCCTGCTTGTACGAAGGCTTGACCAACGGGGAAGTGCCCACAGACAAGACAAGTGTTTCCGACATCGTGGCATATTGGCATTGGCCTTCTTAGTTTACGCTCGCGAGAAATTTAAAAAAAATATAACGTAATAGTTATTTGCTTATTAACACGGTCTCGTTTTATTATTTCTTGTTCCATAATATTATAAATCCCATATCCTCTTTCCTTTCCATTCTCGTGGTATTTTTTCCTGTAATCTTTATTCGTTTCCTCTTTGCACATAATATTTACTCGTGATATGGTTCTCATTAACCAAACATATTTATTTCGCTTGTGTTCGAAAATGAAAAATAAAAAACTACTTGAAACAGTCTTGTCATAGAAACTTCATTTGAGAGCAAAATTATCGATATAGCATCAATTGAAGCATGACCTCAGGTTGTTTATCGAACGAGTAGAACCGGTATAAGCAAGCAATGTTTGTTATGTCTGGCCGAGGCAACTGTTTTCAATCATCCCTCGTCTGGTATAAATTATAAATGACAGCAGCATCACTTATTATTGTGTTTACTTTTTTGATCTCCTTGGAAATAGGTCGAATCTATTATCGTTACTGAATTTCAATGTCAACCTTATGGATAGCCAGCGAAGCCTTAATCTGTGTAAACTATTGATTTGAATATGTGCTCTTTTGTCTTAGACAAAGTAGTTTCGCAACAAAGCAGCATTTTTAATGAGCTTTAATTGAATATAATCAGCAGTAATCAGTAAGTTTGCTGAGAAACTAAACGTGGAACTAAGCTAGTACTGATACTACATATTAGTATCTATATATCTATATGAAGAATGGGTATGATTCAAGGAATCTGCCTAAAAATATACGTTACCTTTAAAGGTTGGTATACATTGACAGCAGCAATGTATGGCTAATTTTCGTCACGAAACGGACAAAGTTAAAGTTCCTTAATAACCATACACCGGATTGACGGGGGCAAAAATGTACCAGTGCTAGTGATTCGTTAAATATCGACAAAGTTTATCGACAACTTTTGTCGTGACATATGGATCTTACATTTCTTGCAAAAGTAAATCGTACATTTATCTTCTACATACGAGGGGTGATCCATAAGTTTTGAGAATCAGTATGAACCATGCACATAATGATATTTTTTTAATGTGGAATATACCATGGCACTAATCAAACTTAAATTAGAGAAAAAAAAATACTATATTGTTCATTTGTTTTTCTGTGATAGTTAAACAAAAAACATCTGTATGAATAATTTTACAAGACGGTAAAATAAGAGTTAGTTTTGTAATAATTTGGAGCGGTGTGGAGAAACTTCTGGTACACTAATAAAAAATATTGTTTTTGAAAATGAAACCTTGATTTATCATTATGATTTAAATGATAAATAAGTTATCATTGCAGTGGATTTTTTATCTCCAGCTCTGTCACCAAAACTTAGGGTGGTTTTTTCGGCCTCGCCCAGGATTATTGAGGCCTACAAATAAATACTTTGACATTCGTTTTTAGCAATTGTGTTTAAATAATCTAGGAGAGTTATATAACATTATTCTATCATAGTTATGGGAAAATATTAAAAACAAGCTCAAGAAAAAAAAAACCAATTTGTGGCAGGAAATGTGCTTCAGAGGCTTCTAATTCACAAGGGTGCTGCTCATCGACCAAAGATCAGAACTGAGAACCGCTCTCCCCGTTATTAAGCCCTAACTTTCGACTACTACTTCTCATTCACTAATGTTAAAAAACAGCTACATAAAAATCACGAGCTTATGATGATTTAGTGAACGTACAAAATTTGACCATTTTGACCTCCTAAAGTAAAATTATTTTTATAGTGGTAAAATAAAACAATTGAGTGACGTTAATAAGTGTTTGGAAATATAGAAAGTGTGCTTATTTCAATTAAAATATAACGATTTACATATCTCCCATTTTTAATACCGATTATCAAAACTTTTGGATCACCCCTCGTATATCTGACTGATCAGCTTTCCATGAAGATAAACAATATTTTTTCGTTCGAGGCATTTTTAACCGATTTAAAAAACCAAAAAGCTTCTCAATTCGTCGGAATGCTAAAGAATATTGTTGTAGTGAATGAATTGATTATTCAACGTAATTTCAATGGTTGTCAAAAGTGAGTCGAGTACAGGGTCATTATAAGAAACCAGTTGTTTAAAGTTGCGATAAGTATGAAAAAGAGGTTTGCACATAGTTAAAAGGTATTCAAACTTGGCCATTACTTATGATAATGATGGATGATTAAAAATTGTTTTTTATCGATGTCGATAAACTAAGTCGACATTTAATGAATCACTAGCACAGGTACATTTTTGCCCTCGTTAATCCGGGGTTTGTTAATAACCTACAGTCCTTAATAGGATTGTAAAGCGCCGCTAAAATCGCGTAGCTGTCAAAAAATTCCATATAAATTTAGCTCCGGCCGTTAACGTTTCTCACCCCCTAAATCAAGTCGGAATTGCACGATTTTTGAATATGTTGTAGTTATTATAGGGAACTCTATTTTTATTTTTTATTTTTTTAATTTCTAAGAAGTATTTTCGTGAAAACTAAAACGTACAGACATAGTTTTTCATGATATCTACTAAATATTCAAAAATCGAAAAATAGGACTAAGTTTAAGGGGAGAGAAAACCATTATGTTCTCAGCGCAGAAGCACTAGTGTGGTTTATTTGCTAGCGGCTAGGTTGATGTAACGGGACGCCATTACGAGGTGCATTCCGAAAGGTTCACGGAAGGCTGCTAAGGACTTAGCACTACCACTATTATGTAGTACTACCACTTTACCGTTTGGTTGTTACTTGAAATGGACATATAGCTAGGTACTTCGATATTGACTGTGTAAGAGGTTAAAACTTACGGTGTTATCTATATTAAAAAGTAAAGAGCCTTAGAACGTGGCTAAATTTATTTTTTGAGGCGACGGTAGGGCGCAGTCGTCTTTCCATACTATGTTTGTTCAAGTTTTTTTTGTATTGGTATAAAGTCAATATTAACCTTCACGGATCTTATTTATTATCTGTTTTATTTGGGCGTTTACGTCAGATTTTTTTGATTTTCATATGTTATTTCAGTTTTATCTTATTTTATTTAAAAATAAAAACCATTCAATTATGTTTATGCATTTATTTAAATATATCTGAAAAAAAGAATGTTTTAGTACAGCTAAAAAGAAAGAAAATCCAGCTCAAAGTTCGTATAAGGAAAGACGTTGCCCTACCCGTCGCCTGACTGAACTAACAACTACGCAACGACAAAAGTTTTGATCAGCAAGTTTCTATTCTCCTTTGATGTTCGTGATGACGACGACTAAAGCCAGTTTTTCGCAACACCTTTTCCCCTGACTTCTCCTATTCGATCTTCAAATTAACTTTGCCTGGTTCTAAGTAAAGCAATTTGATGTAAACCCCAGTACTCCCACTAGGTCTAAGAAGACGGAATGCAAGTCTGGATTCATTGCCAAGGTGATCGTAATTTACATAAAACTCAAGCTAGAAACTACAAGTATGGGACCTTTTTTATCAACAAGGGTTAGCCTGAAGAAATCCCTCAAAGGGCCAAGTTCGCCTTTGTACTTGTTTTGCTGTCACATTAGCTCGCATACTGTAGGCACACTAACAATAATAAAACATCGTCATTGACCCCGAACGAATTGCGTAGGTATCACAAATAACACAATTAACTCATCAACTCATAATTCAGGCGAGCACATAAAATTGGCGCGGTTAATCAAGAAATGTCAAACCATCGACACTGATTGTCCTTGCTAGAGATACTCTTAGTGCCCGTTTGCCTGTTTGCTGTACTAAACAGACCCCATATGGGGTACATGGCAATGGGTGGGTTAAGTAGGTAATTTTTGCAAGGCCCTCATGTTTAAATTGTTTTGTTTTCAGCCTGACGCGTATTGTAATTGCGGGATGGCCGCGACAGCCTCGTATAATAATGAACTGTACTAGCAGTAACGTCATTAAAAGAAAAATGCGGGCAATGGTTTTACCATATGAAGGCTTTTTTTTCTCTGTCGGGTTTATTGCCGACGCCCAAAGTTATTATTCATGGTAGGTTTTATGGCTTAGATATCCAAAATTCCTTAAAATAAAAAATAATTAAAAAGCAACTCTAAGAATAATTACTTATTAGCCTATATATCCAACAACTTTTCATTGTGTATTAACAGTACAATCCAGTTTTTCTGTATACATACAGGGGGATACAAACCCGAGGGATACGCGAACACGTGTCAATTCTATAATAACTGCCGTCTGAGGTTAATGTTCTATCTGCTTGGTAATTAGTATTCTTCGTTAGCGCAGTGATCGCGACGGCATTGTGTTCTGTTCTTAAAATAAACGGCTAGACGCCACCCGAGTTAGATGTTGGGTTGTCGCCAACCATGTCACAACGGTTGCGCGATCACCAGATCCTCGCATATCTTCATTGACTGTAAACTTGTACTTTAACAACATAGCTTTAAGGCCGCGTATTAAACGAAAAATGTAGTGTTTTTGGTTTATAAAGAGTAGTCTAAATAATTATGTATATTGTATGTTTCCAACTTGAAGAACTGTGTTTTTGGTTTATAAAGAGTAGTCTAAATAATTATGTATATTGTATGTTTCCAACTTGAAGAACTGTGTTTTTGGTTTATAAAGAGTAGTCTAAATAATTATGTATATTGTATGTTTCCAACTTGAAGAACTGACTTCCATTGAAACTTCTACCCCTTATAAAAACTGTCTTAGGGGATGTTCCTTAATTAGTTCACATGTACTTACGGGTATGCAAACAATATTGGCTCTAAATTTCATTTCAGTCATTCAAGGTACCCTTTTATTTATATTACCTCTAGATCGCTTTGTCTCTTTATTGGTTCAGCAAAAAAAGACGAGCTAGAGCAATTTTTAAAGATTATCTTAACGGCTACAACGTTGTTGAATGCTTCAATGTGAATTTACTGACCGTATCGTGTACGTTGTCAAACTATTCGTAACGTAAGTAGAGTGAGTGAGAAGTGTGTTGTAAAGTTGTTATGTATTTTGTCTTGGTGTTTAATGATGCGTTACTAATGTAAGGTGGCTCTGTTTAAGTAGCAAAAGTCATAATATAATTAACTAGCATTTAAAGTCTTGACTCAGACTGAACTCTTAATTTTGTATCAATACAGGTACAGGGCTAACAGACATTATAATAACTTTCAATATGATGATTTTTATTAAAGGGTACGCTGAAATAAAATCAATTTATAATTAACACTCCGTTTGACAGCCAGAGATCTGAAATAAAGTTTTTTTAATACAGTTATTCTTTGCTAAAAAGAAAGTTAATAAGAAACAAAACGTAGCTGTTCAAAACCTTTTAATAAGGCATCTCTGGCATTCATAATTTCGAACGCTATTCCCTGCAACTTTATTTCTCTATGCAGCCTAGACTAAGGCCGTCATATCAATCAGACAAGGTAAGTATGCACGCGGCCGCCTAGCGCCTGATCGGTCCGTATGCGACAAGTCTGATGTGCTTGGCGGCCATTGCTCTCTTGAATGTGCATGAGGTGAAAAACCAGGGCTGCCTATGCCAATGCACAAAAAGTAATTTTGAACTAAACATAATGTATTGTAGTTAATATATTTTTTAACCAACGAACAAATACTTTCCTCCAAAGTAAAAAAAGTAGGTACTGATAAGTGACTAAATCCTCAAATTTATACAGACAATTAAAACAAAATGCTAGGTTTCATTATTATGTTTAAGAAAATGAAAAAATAACGAGCACATGTTTTGTTGTATCGCCTCAAACTCACTCAAGGGTACCTACTGGTTTATTATATGTTCTTAAACATATAATGAAACAAGTTAGGTAACTAGCATTTTTTTTTAATTCTCTTTAGGCTTTGTCACCTTTCAGCACTTTTGAGGACAATTTCTCCCAACAGGTTGAGTTTGGGCAGCTAAAAAATACGTGTCTGTTATTTTAGAATACTCTCTAACATAATTAGGTACTTATATCAAAATAAATATCCGGCGGGATAGGCGTCGTTAGCATTGGGCTGCTACCTATCTAGGAGAAGGAAAACTCCGAATTCAAACCCGGCGGGATAGGCGTCGTTAGCATTGGGCTGCTACCTATCTAGGAGAAGGAAAACTCCGAATTCAAACCCGGCGGGATAGGCGTCGTCAGCATTGGGCTGCTACCTATCTAGGAGAAGGAAAACTCCGAATTCAAACCCGACCCTGCATAATGGACCATGCGAGCACGATTTAAAAGGTTTATACCCCAGGAGGGTACTGGCAATGCCAGAGAATCCCTCCCCAGGCCTAGCCTGGGCAGCCCTTCGTACTCTGGGGGGGGCAAAATAGTGCACGTATGTTCGGATCCCTCCGGGGATCGGAACGGCGGCGATGCCGTTTGCCACGTGTCACGCCGTGTTCGCAGGGGGGTTGGCAAAAAGCGGGCCGCTGAAAGCCGCCTTGCTACGATGAATGTTTGTGGAGGGATGGAACATAAATTAGATGAGGTATGTATGATGATGAAAGAGAGAAAGCTGGATGTTCTTTGTGTGACTGAGACGAAGAAAAAAGGGGTGAGTACGTCCACACACGGAACCTTGACGGCTTTGTGGTCCGGAGTTCCGGTATCCGAGCACGGTCGTCAGGGAGTTGGCATCGTACTCACAGAGCGAATGGCTGAATGTATGCAAGAGCATGAATGTGTGAGCCCAAGACTTCTCTGGGTGAGACTCAAGGTAGGTCTCACCCGTTTATTCGTAATTGGGGCTTATGCCCCAGATACGAATAAATCGAAAAAAGAAAGGGAGGAGTTTTGGGAAAGTTTGCATGAGGTTTCAACAAAATGCAAGGAGAATGAGAGGATTATTTTGTTAGGCGATTTTAATGGTTGGACAGGCGTGCAAAGGGATGGTTTTGAATCGGTACTGGGTAAGTATGGTGATGAGCGAGTGAACGAGAATGGCAAATGTCTTCTCAATGTATGTTTGGCCAAGAATCTCTGCGTGACAAACACTTTGTTTGATCACAAAGAGATTCATCAGTATACGTGGAGACGGCAGAATGAGAAGTCTATGATAGACTTGATGATTGTGGATGAACGGTTGCGTAACAAAGTTGTAGATACCAGAGCATTTCGAGGAGTTAGCGTAGGTTCAGATCACTACTTAGTGGTAACACGAGTAAGGGGTCTGTTCACACGTTGGCGCCATCGTGTTCCCGTACCTACCACTGCGTTAGAGAGGATAAAAGTAGAGAAACTGAATGACGAAGTTATACAAGATGAGTACGTAAGAAAGCTGAAAGATTGTTTTGAATGTGTTAATAAGATGAAAGACAGTGAAGTTGAGAATAATGTAAATAATGTATGGGAGATTATGAAGAATGGAATGGTCAAATCGGCCACTGAAGTATGTGGTGTAGTAAAAAGAAGGAAACGCAAGAATGAACGACCGGAATGGTGGGATAGAGAGGTAGATGATGTAGTGAAAGAGAAGAAAAAGTGTTGGTTGGATTTTGTAGCTGTAGATCCAGGACAAGATCTAAGCGACAGAAAGAAAAAAGAGTATAATAGATCAAAGAAAAGAGTGAAAGACGTTGTGGCTAGAAAGAAAGATTTACTGAATGAAAAGTATGACAGGAGTTTCTCTGACAACTTCCAGTCGAATATTAAACTCTTTTGGAGCTTGATTAATTCGGCTCGGGGGAAATCGGAGAAAACTAAATTAAACGCGGTGAGGGATGAGTCTGGAGACATAATATGTTTGATAGATGGAAAACTTATTTTGAAAGCTTGTTTGAATGCGAAGATATTTGTCGTGAGCCAGAAAGCATGAGTAAAGATGCAAGTAGCGAAGATGAAAGTGTGATTAGTATGAGTGAAATAATGAAGGCTTTAAAAAGTATGAAAGCGGGAAAGTCAGCAGGTTGTGATAGAGTGTCGATAGAAATGCTGAGGAGAGGAGATGGCGTTGTGGGTAGTCTGTTGTACCGTCTTTTCAATGCATGTTAGAGTAGCGGCCGAGTCCCGGAAGATTGGGTCAAGGCCGTTATCGTCCCTCTGTATAAAGGAAAGGGATCACAGCAAGACTGCAAAAACTACCGCGGTATCAGCCTCCTTAGTGTTGTCGGCAAAGTATATGCGAAGATTTTAATTGAAAGGGTATTGAATGTTACGAATGACAAAATCTGGGATGTACAAGCGGGATTTCGAAAGGGAATGGGATGTACGGATCAGGTCTTTTCACTACGGTCCATCACAGACAAGTTCTTGGCGGTGAACCAAAAGGTTTTCTGTGCTTTTGTGGACCTGGAAAAGGCCTATGATAGGGTAGATAGAAAGGAGTTGTGGACGGTGCTGTCTATGTATGGAGTGAGCAGCAACCTGGTGCAGGCTTTGAGGTCCCTTTATGAGGGTTCCAAAGCCTGTGTCAGAATCAATGGCGCATACTCGGCCTGGTTTAACATCTCTAAAGGTGTTAGACAGGGCTGTGTTGCCTCACCATGGCTGTTCAATCTATTCATGGACAGTTGTATGTGGGATTTGAAAGGGTATGATAAGGGTTTGCGTGTGCAAGAGTTGCTAATCAAATGCCTCTTATATGCCGATGATCAAGTTATACTTGCCCCATCGGTACTTGAGTTGCAGGAGATGGTGACAGTGATGAATGAGGGATTTAAGCAAAAGGGGATGAAAGTAAATGTTACCAAGACCAAGGTCATGGTGATAGAGAAGGATGAGGAGATGACTGAGTGCGTGATAAATATAAATGGTGAATTAGTAGAACAAGTGAGCGAATTTGTGTACCTGGGAAGTATGTTTACAAGAGATGGTAAGTGTGAGAAGGATATCGAGAGGAGGGTGAATGCGGGCAATCAAATTAATGGGGCCCTGTACTCCTTTGTAAGCAGACAGGGCGTTTCACAAAAAGCCCGGCTGGCTGTTCACAATGGAGTGCTGGCACCTACCCTGATGTATGGTAGTGAATGTTAAGTGTGGCAGGACAAGCATGTAAGTCGTGTAAATGCAGTTGAAATGCGCTCTTTGCGTAGTATGTGTGGTGTGAAACTGATTGATAGAGTAAGAAATGAAAAAATCAGAGAGAAATGTGGAATAAAAGAAGATGTAGTGACTAAGATTGAAAAGGGCATGCTTCGATGGTTCGGTCATTTAGAAAGGATGGATGAAAGAAGATTGACGAAAGAGATATACAGATCGAAAGTGAGTGGAAGGGTCGGAAGGGGCCGCCCTAGGCGTACTTTTTCGAATCAAATCGGAGAAATACTGGAAAAGGGCAGAATCTTAAGTACCCGAAACCGACGTGCGTGCATGACTCGATGTATGAATGTTGAAGAAGCGAAAGAAATTTGTCAAGATCGTAGCAAGTGGAAAGAAGTGGTCTCTGCCTACCCCTCTGGGAAACAGGCGTGATTTAATATATGTATGTATCAAAATAAACCAAATTGGAGAGGGACAGTTAGGTACCTTTCCATGTCAGAAACAAATACTCGCGCTCATCACACAAATATTTGCCGCTACCGGGAATCGAAACCGGGACCGTTAGCTTCGCAAGCAGGGTGACTACCAACATACAATAATAAGGTAATAGATAAAAAGTCTTGTTATCTAGTCTGTCCTGAGCCGTTTCGGTTTAATATCAAGCTCCAGCTTAGGACTCACATATTTGCTAAACAAAAAAAATGTATACCTACCTAATGAATAATCTAAAAATAATAATAAAATAGGTGAGTAAAATTGTGAAAAAAAACTAATTTTGGTAACCCTATTTGCAGTACAATTCCAATGTCAGCTCGGCAGAGCGATCGTAAACGAAGTAATTAATTGGCATCGCCACAGGCTTCTGTGACGTCCCAGCTCAAATACACACAACTAAAACACACACAGCAATTCCTTACTACACTTATTTTATTAAACCCATGGGTAGGTACCATCACGGACTTTTAAGAAATAAGTGAACTTAATAATTCATAAAAATCATTTCAACTACAGGGGGGTAGAAATTTGTGTCCAGCAGGAGATAAAATTCATTTAAAAATGTTAGTGCCTGTAATATTTCACTATTTTATAAAGTTTATAATTACGTTTTTTTTCAGTTTTTACCAATAAAACTAGTGGAATTCCCAAGCTGTTTTATGTCCATTTTGTGGTTAAGCCGACACGGTGTGACCGGTTTAATAAAGTAAATCGCTAGCGGGTACGGAAACGGGCGCCAATGGCCAAGGTCGGCAATCTGACATTCGCTATCATTTCACAGTGCTCCTGTTATGTTTCGATTATGCACCGTATCCATGTACCAACTCAATCACGGACCGTGACTCAAATTCAAAATATTAGATTGGATTCTTCAAATTTAGACCTCAACCTTTTAAAAAACAGACATTCTGTAGAATTATAAAAAAATAAACTACTTAACATAATATTGTTTATAACCGTTTTTCTTATAAATATGAAAAAAATAATCTTATTTATTTATTTATTATTTATTATTATTATAATTACAATCATAGGCTTACAGTATGGACCAAAGCGCCTACAATGTTATAGATTTACACATAATAATATAGAGACATTTACAATATTAGGTTTATAGAGAACAACAGAAGCAGTGAATTTTACATAACAAATGTTGCCAGTTGTCAGCAAACACATCGACATCTTGGATCTGCGAAACCAACTCGTTAAGGAGCACCTGCGCGCGAGTGCTCGGTGCGTTGCCGGCGCGCTGCGAGCGCGACGGCGCCGCCGCGAACAACCGGCGGAGGCGGCGCCCCGCGCGCGAGTAGCGCTCCGGTACAAATAGCCGGAATTGCTTAAGGGCATCTGGGTTGTCAATTTTGTTTCTCAATAAGAGACAGTAGTGCATTAGAAGATGCATCTTGCGCCGAGAGGTTAGGGTGTCGAGCCCGACCATACCTGATACGAAAAGGGATGGGTATAGGTATGGATAGAAACCATATTCCTTTTTATAAAGGTATCTAGCGAACTTACGCTGGACCCGCTCTAACAGAAGTTGGTATTTGACCTCTAGCGGATCCCAGACTATAGAGCAGTATTCTAGTCCGCTGCGTACGAATGCATTGTAGAGTATAGTTGCTACATTCTTACCAGCAAACTGAGATGCCTTCCGCATTATAAATCCGAGTGTTTTGCTAGCCTTTTTTACTATCGAATCGATATGATCGTGAAAGTTTAATTTTGCGTCCAGGTTGAGACCCAAGTCTCGAAAACTATTTACACGCTCGAGCGACTCGCCCCCTAGCTGATAATCAAATTCTAAAATATTTTTCGCTCTACTGAATGTAATCACTTTACATTTCTTAACATTAAACGATAATCTGTTCAACCAGCACCAATTCAATACAGCGTCTATATCAAGCTGCAATAAATCGCAGTCACAGAATGAATTAACGGAAAAAAATAATTTTAAATCATCCGCGAATAGCAGGCATCGGGCATTCGAAATAACTGATGGGAGGTCGTTTATCATGACTAAAAATTGGGTCGGTCCGAGTGTGCTACCCTGACTGACGCCAGATCTGGTGAAGTACTCCTTTGACTGGTAACCATGCAATTGCACAAACTGTCTCCTATCCTTCAGATAGCTCGCAAAAAGCTTCAATAATCCCAAAGAGAAGCCAAAACTGGAGAACTTACGTAACAGAAGATCATTGTCAACCAGATCAAATGCCTTTTGGAGATCAAAAAAGGTTACGTCAACCTGGTGGGCTTTATCCATTTGAAACAGCGTATAGTCAACAAAATTACTACTGTTCGTGACCGTCGACCTGCCCGCACGGAAGCCATGCTGAACGTCACTCAGTCTTCTCGAGATAAGAGGAGTGAGCCGATTATTAATGATACTTTCGAATATCTTGCCGAATACCGACAGAATGGCAATTGGCCTAAAAGTGGTTATATCAGACGACGCTCCATCTTTGGGTACAGGCGTCACTCTTGACACTTTCCAGGCAGTTGGATAAACACCTTCCTTAAGCACCAAATTAAAAACATAAAGTAACGGCTTATATCTAATATCATATAAAATTTACTCAATGCATGTAATATTATTATGGTTCACTTAATTATGTAACGTTTTGTGATAAGGAATACATGGCAACTGATTGTATTAGTTAAAACCGGGCTAATATAAACTAAACCAGAATAAATCTGTTTATGGACTATACAGAGTGTTTACTATCTTGACATTGTTCTAAATACTGTTTTAGGTGTGTTATTATTATTACATCAACGGTTACGCGAAGTTATTGAATGAACGTTGCGCCGCCGCAGCCTTGGCCTTAACGTTATGGTAATGATCGAGCCGGCATTGTGACGTTTGGTCTAGATCGCTAGCGCCGATTATTTTCCCTTATTATTTCTGACATCTTAACACAAAACGGTGTATCTACAATTAAACCCTGAGAAAATATTGCCTTCCTTGGATGTAAATAAGAAGTTTAACAGTAGATTAAGCAAGGTAGGATTATGTTTAGTTCTTTTTCCTGTTGTGATTCTGGCAAAGTCAAGATCGTGACGAGCGTTTAGGCATGTTAATTCCACAATAAAAAGGTCGCAGTGTTTTATTGTTGTTCAACCTACACAGGTGATTAAGTTTCTCATAATAAGCTTTATTGTTTTGCAAGTTTATTGCACTTGCACAGCCCAGAAAAGTCGTATCGAAGACATTAGTCACTTGTAGGTTCTTTACGGAGCAGCCGTAGAGTAGACCTAGCCCGGCTAGCCCAGATGCAAGCGCTGCTAGTGTTTCTGTTCTATAGACACGAAATGTATGGAGTTGACATAAGCGGTTGACGCGATCTGTCATCAGCTTAGGTCAATCATATACATTTTGTATAATTTTGAAAATCGCTAACTTTACGTTAGATACTTGTTAGCGTCTTGACTTGTCCCTCTGACCCATTAAAGCTAATGCAAAACTTTTTAACTAATAAGGTAATGTTTTAAAATGTCAACGTTTTTTTTCCAATGGGACTTCTACACACGGCTCTTTTAAAAAAATGCTCAATTTTAATCATTCAAATTACCGCCATGACGCAAGAAAAATAATTGTAAATTTAGTTAGACGTGCCTCTCAAAAAAGAGACAAACAATTTTAAAGCACAGACGAACTGGCGACATAATTTGCTACATATTATCCAAGAATTAAAATGGAGGCCTGGCCATGACGCAAGCGCTGAGGGTGTGGTATAAGACGTTAAAAATAGCGCGTCGACAGTGTAATGTTCGAAATTTAAATTTGTTTCGTATCATCACCAGATACAAATCGTTTCTGGCCAGTTTATTACGTGACTAAACTTTTTATGGCCGCTTGAGCTGGTAAAACATTTCGAATATTGTAATTTATTATTCTGATCCTCAATCCTAGTAGTTCCTTATCATTCCCGTTTATTGTTGGTAAAACATTCCAGGCTAGTTTTCCTAATGTTTGTTTACAAAATGCCAATAATACTTGACTAATGGCAAAGCATTCGTGTTTCAAAGGGAAAAGCTTTTTTTTTAAATTCAATCACATGTTGCGACTATGATCTTTCTTATGAGTCATGACATGAGCAATCCGGGTAATAATCGTTCCAAAGTTCCAATTGTCTCAAACTAGTTTTATTCAGAAGCAAAGATCACTCAGCAGATGCCAATAAGCACGACTGTCGTTAATTGGCCACTGATAATCACTTCAAGGCGCGTGGGCCGTGCACGAGACTTAGATAAGGAGCAAATATAGTTATTTTTATGGGCAATATCAATGATGAAATCAAAGTAACGTCTTAGTCATTATATTGGTACTGGTCAGTATTATTAAAAAAAAAACTTACAAAATCTATATACTCTATAAGTACAGTAATAATCTGATTAAGAATTTGTATAATAATATGTCAGTATTATTATTGGGGCATAAAATAGTTGAGCTTGAACAGAAACACGCGGTAATGGTACCGACGAGAGGTGGAGCAAGGTTCTCGAATGGAGACCACGCTTAGGCAAACTTAGTGTAGGACGCCCCCCGGCTAGATGGACCGATTACCTGAAGAAGGCAGCTGGCAGTGACTGGATGCAAAGGGCGGGAGATCGTGCGTTGTGGCGCTCCTTGGGGGAGGCTTATGTCCAGCAGTGGACTTCAACAGGCTGATATGATGAAATCGTACTATCGTACATTATAGTGCGTGAGAGAATAGACACTTACATTGAATTCCTTCATAATGGAGGGTTGCAGCAGCCCCCCGCAGAAGATGATGCCGTCGACGAGGAAGTTGCACATGAAGGAGGCGAACACCACTACCCAGCCCCAGCCGCCGTCCGGTGGGACCACCTGCAAACAGACCACAACATCACAACGTGCTTGCACGCTCTTTATCTGCTAACAGAGAACGCCCGCGACTTCGTGTGAAGAATTATAACCCCGCTGCTCCCCCTATTTCTCCCCGTTTCCACCTTAAAAGGTTCTTTGGTTATCATAATTTCAAGTCCCTAGATCTAGGGGTTTAGGCTGTGTGTGTGTGTCAAGTCAATCAAAGAGTTTTATATGTAGACACAGTCGGCCTTATAATTAGCTGCAAACTTTTGTACCTTGTCGCTTTAACGCCCTCCATAGATTAGTGCAGAATTTGAAACATAACGTTAAAATGACAAAGCTCTAAAATTACTTGTGGGAGGACCTTGTGCAGGGTCCGTCCGGGTTGGTACCACCATCTTATCCATTAACCTACCGCCAAACAGCAGTGTTCGCATTGTTGTGTTCCGGTTTGGGGATAAGGACAGCCGGTGAAATGACTAGCATAGAGGCATCCCATCGTAGTCCTTAGGGTTGGCAGTGCATTTGCAGTCTTGTGAATGCGAATGTCTATGGGTCACAGTTTCTACTTACCATCAGGTGGTCTGTGTGCTCAATTGCCTTCCTATGCCATAAAATAAATAAAATATGTAATGTATGTGTGTATGTGTGTTAAGGCCGACCGTAAGAATAGATGATAAAAATGAAATATAAAACGAGTGATAGACATAGCCCGCATAGAGAGCCCTGACTTGGTTTAATAGGCGAGGAGACATTTACTCTTAATTGGCATAATAAGTTAAAATGTACAAAACATTATTAGTTACATCGATCAAAGCTGGCGTATCCAAATTGATTTATCTTGTTACCCTCTTATTCATTAACGCACAATAAACCTATTTTATTTAAAGTATTATTAGTAATTTTCCATCAAATTCAAATGTAATAATGACAGATAAGGACAGAGGATAACTAAAGCACACTTAAGCTATTGCGCGTTTATGCATGAGAGGGTTAGGCACGCATGGAGTTTGGAACAACAAGACAAATACAATCTTGTAAGAAGCAACGTTTTCTTTTGCAGTGTAGAAAGAAATTTAAAAAAAGTTGACTTTATAAATGTGATAGCAATGCATGCGACAATTGCGGCCCTGAGGTCTTTTGCGTGGCGGATTATAAGTAGTTATGATGGTAGTCATCAGTCATTGCGTTGGCTTCCGATCTAAACGACGTAGGTGCAGTCAGGCAATTTCTTTCTCACGGCTATATCCTCATTATTCTGCCGTAACTCTTACTGCTGTACTGTAATCATCAATTTCCACAATTTTAACGTCATCGGAAGTCTTAATTTGCTGTGACAAGATTCCAGTGGCCTAGCGGGTAAATTATAGGGTTTGCTAATGTTTTCCACTTTACGGAATTGATATTCAATTGAATTGTTCATTTAAGTGTTGGAAGAACCTTGTGCAGGGTCCGTCGAGATTCACCATGTTACCCTTTAACCTGAGACAGTATTTTTACATGAATAAGATGATACATACACATGCGAGTACATAAACTCACGCCTTCATTCCCAGAGTGGGGTAGGCAGAGCTACAGAGTTACCAACAACTCTAATAATTTGTTGATAATTCTGTAACCACATTTTGCACAACCAGGCAAAATGTGGCCAAAACAAAATAAAATTCGACGTAAGCAGCGGTTTCTGCAAGTTTGGAGGCGATGCAAGATGTCTTTGTGACCTTTCACGTCTCGCATCCGTCCAGCAATACTTGTGTTTTACTGGTGTTCGACCAGAATATTTTAATTTTGCCAGTTTAATTATAAATTACACCTAAATTTAATTTGCACATGCTACAGACGTTTCGTAGGGGATGCTGCTATTTGGTTTAGCGGAGTTCCAGCTATGGTCAAAACTTAAATGCCCCATCCCATCCCTTTCACATGTGACTCTATCGAGAAATAAGTTTTAGGCAAAAATTTCATTTTTGGGACCAGATTTTGTTGTAAACTGTCCTTTTTTTACACAGTCGTCATTTACTCGTCAAGGCGACTGTGTAAAAAAGCGAGCCCTAACACGACGTGTTTATCATGTGTAATTTAGGAGTTCCTATGGCCACCCTGAGTCTCCATCTTCAAACCAGCTTGATGGTACTATATTATTGTATTGTCATCAGAACTAAAGGTGTATGCAAATTTTCAGCTTCATCGGAAACCTAGAAGTGGGTCAAATTATCTTGCAAGATTTGACCCGTACATACATACATAGGTACATACATGGCAAGTTACATAAAAGCTTGTAAAAGAGACGGAGATTATTAAACTACTAGGGCATCAAAAATTGATTTACTGTCATTACGTACAAATGGAAAATCGTCCACGTGAAATAACCATTCTGAAGTTGGGCCAAAAGTAAGTGTCCAAAGATAATTTAGTCAAAATGTAATAATGCTGAAAAATATATACTTATGACCAAATTTATTTTCGTTGTAAATTAAATGGAATGGAATTTTGTCCATTATATTTTTTGAGCAAAATTAAACATGCACCAAGTGAATGTAGTCTTATATGAATTAAGGCCAAAATATAAATTATTGTACCTACTGATATAATTCAGAGGGGGGATTGATGATTCAATGGGACATATTTACAATTGGAAATTTCTGAGTGTACGTAAATACAAATGGACATATACTCGTATTTTTGGACCTACGTCTTATTTGTCAATTTTACTATGGGACATAATTCTATTTTCAACATTATTCTGGTTAGACAATTTTCCTTAAGGATGTATTTCAAATTTTCATTTTTCTAATTGGACGAATAATTTCAAGTGGTCAATTTTCCATTTTTACCTAAAGACAGTCAATCCAAAAATTGCGTGCGAATTCATACTTTAATATTTTTTTTGTATTGTTTGTGTTTAAATAATTATGTGTGTGTAACCTTCCGTAGTTTTACCAAATAGTCCCAAGGAAGACCAGCGCTGACTTTAATGCCAGTTCTACGCCGAGTTGGGACTACTTGGGACCATTACATGGCTCTACATTCGTCTTGTACGTTATAATCTGTCCTTTGTTGTTATGTCAAGAATAAATATTATTCTTTTTTTATTTCTTTTAAGACCATAGAACGAAACGATACATCACACAATCCTCCTCAATCTTAGCCGGTGAATCATCTTCTCGGAATGCAGTAGGTTTGTCAGATACCACCATAAAATTGACCATTTTCACAAATTAATTTTACATATTTATTTATATTTGATAGTGACATAACACTGCATGACATTTATATGATATTTAAAAAAGAACCAAGCCTAGACATCACCTAAGTAAAGTTGCGTGATCTTATTCTTCGACTCTTTTTGTCAATGGAAAACCTCTGCGAAACACAGAAGAAAAGAGTATTAATTGAAATAAAGACAAACATTTATTCGTGTCAAAAAACAACAAATGGTCCCAACTCTGCGTAATGCTAGCATTTAAGTCAGCACTGGCCTTCCGTTGGAACCATCAGATGAAACTACGGAAGGTTACACACTTATAAATTACACGAACACAAAAACCGATAAATTGTAGCGAAGAAAAAAAAACATTTAGTTCCCGATTCGTCGGATTTTTGTTTCATCGGATTCTTGCTTACGATAAAGAGTTCTGACATGGTTCTGACTGACATCTTTTGCTTTGCAAGATTTACTAAAAAGGCGAATTCCTACCGAAGTAAGGTAATTTAGCCGGTGATTTGGTTAGTGAAAATTGGTTAGCCGTTTAAGAGATATGAGCTCTGAAAGTGAACGAATACGCTTACAGTTGGGGTCAATAGAAATGGCAAAAGATGTAAACAAAACCAAAACGGACCAATTTAACATTAATATCTACTCCATAATCACGTGTACATGCCTGATTGTTATGAAAACGGGTGCAGACTCGTGGTCACACCAGGTTGTCACACCACTACTATTCGACGGAGCCCTGCCTGAGGCAGGGCTCCTATTTCTGAGCGATTTGCCCTTCGGGCATCTAAAGATACCTAACGAACCTAACCTACCTACTTTTGCGGAATAAAAATGATTTCTGTCGAATTTCCGACCAAAGCGAATAGCAGTGGTGTGACAACCTGGTGTGACCACGAGTCTATTAACTATACGTTTTTTAATCAAAACTTGTTAGGCTGAGGTTGTGTCAAACAGTATTGATTTGTTTACACCTTTAGCCATTTCTATTGACATTGACTTTATATGCGTTGTGTCCCCTTAAAAATGTGTCTACACGTTGGAATAAGACTTACTCAGAGATTAGTCTATACAAATTCTGCCTTTAATCTAGCTATAAGACCCTATTCCAGTTTGGTCGAATGCAACCTTACTCTGTTAACAAAAAGGTCCATTACCGCTTTTGCACGCCATGTGATGAAGTCCAAATATTTAGAATTAATCTATTAGGTGCTTCAAAAACATCGATGTGTCGGTAACATTCTTTAAGTTTTTGCAAGAATTAAACAGTATTTTAAACTTTCACGTTGTTTATTTTGACATTGTTAAAGATAACATTACATAAAAAGATTTATAAGTTCCGTTTTCAAGATGATGGGACCGAACCAATGTGTCTTCAAGTAGAACTTCTTCTTCGGCTTAATCTCGGTCGTTCATCCTTTGACCTTGTCCGAAGGAAGGCCGACCCGAGCGTGCCCTCGATCAGTGTGTCACGCTGTCGCTACCCTAACACCATGACTCCGACACCAATCAATCTACAACCTAATCACCTAATTGCTTGCCAACACCGGCGTTATCAATGAAAGTTAATGAAAGAAAAAAAGTATATCATTATTTTTTTATTACGCGATCTGTAAGTTTTGAAAGCGAGGAATCAACATACGCTTGAGATTGAAATGGCTCAGTGGCAAACTATATATGGAATCAGCAACCTGCTACCACATAGATGGTCATAAACATAACAATCCAGCACATGGCGTCTACAACAACCACGGTCACTCTCCTGAGTATCACTTTTCGGCGCTGCCACATGTTGTGTGCAGCCATCTTGATAGTTTACTGTTCTGTGAGTTTAGTCTATAGCAGTATAAGCAAAATGGACATTATGACTTCAGCGAACGCCAGTGTTATAGTACCAACGACACAAGCCTGTATTGCTTTTTCTAACAGTTTACGCAGTTTTATAAGTCTTTTCTCTTGTTTTGATAGCATATTTCCTTGCTTTAAGCGCGTGGTTTTAAATTATCTGGTTATTTTCTGTTTTATTGTACGTTTCCTTGATTTTTTTCAATCATTATAAGCAATCCGTACCATCGCATTCGCACGTGCTGGGATCGTCGTCAACACAGGCGCACGAGGTGCATAGTGATATAGTGTCCGGAGTTGCCTGGCTACAACAGGCAACGGGTTTGTCGCGTACTGTTGGGAATCCTGTTAGGACGACATAGGTGATGTGGGCTCCAACTAAAAGCGCCAATATACCATTTATAAATTGTTCATCTTCGATCATGTCAGTAACTGCAGACTGCCTGGGGTATGTAGCTTACCCCATTTAAATATTGAAGCTATAATCCTGAAGCCAGGTTAAGCATCGTCCTTTTTTAATGAAATAAATTAATGTCTGTCAAAAAAAATTATGTTTTTTTATGTGACTTTGTGGCGTCCTGTCAAAAAGGTTAAATAGCCTTCGTTTTTAATTTTGTATCATGAGAAATAAAGGTCGTAGCAGCAATCGAAGCAAAACTTTTTTTCTTTACAAAGATACACCGTTTCTGCGCGGACGCCGTAAAACCGAGCCCGACTGCCGAAGGAGGAGGGTAATGTGTTTATCAGCATACCTGGGATAACTCGGGGCAAGTTCTAGGGATTTGATATCGATAAAAAAAATATCGATATAATTAAATTAATACATGTGCACATTGAACATTCTCGATTACTGTAAATAGATTCGATGTCATATCTGATATCGAGCCTCTTAACATAATAAAAGTATGCGGATGTCATTTCAATCAAAATGACAATTTACTGTCAGTACCATTCATATTCGTACGTTTAGCAGTTTAAAGTGGATATTTTCATCTAGACGGCAATCATTAATACTGACGAATATGGAAAAAATATTGTATGTAAAATAAACATATAAATATACGTGTTAATTTGTTTATTTTTTATCTAAAAATGAGGAGAAAATAAGTAATATTTATTTATGCCGAATAACATTTAGATGTTGGCAGTAACATCGATATATTTTATGTCGATAAAATATTTTGCTACATCACTTTCGTACAGATGCCCCGAGTTATCCCAGGTATGTTTATCAGCCTATATATGTGTGTTTGCTAATTTGTGGCGCTCTAGAAACTACACTCGTAGACCGATTATGATGATACTTATATCAATCGATGTTTGTCTTAATCTTGTGAGTGTCACTAAAGATATGGCAGTAATTAAAAAAAATCAATATGACGGCAACTAGACGCCATATTGTGAAAATAAAAAATAAAGTTTGTTTAATGTGATTACTTGTTTCCTTGTCAAGATCATTGGTCGTTTCAGGCCTTACCAGTGCTGCTTCAGGCTCCGACTCTTCGCTTGGAGAGTCGCGTCCCAGCCCGCTCTCGTCAGAGGAAGGCGTCTCGAAAGGACGCTCGTCCGTCGCCACTCTCACCACCATCCTGAATCTGTAATAGACAAAGGCTTATTAAAAAATGACATTTTAAGGAAAATTACCTTAAAAGGAAAAAAATATGTCTTATATTTGACGACGCATTACCCTAGTTGGTAGTTACCCTGCCTTCTAAGTTAGCGGTGTACGATTCGCGGTATGGGCAAATATTTTGTGTGATGAGCACGAGTATTTTTTTTCTGAGTCTTGGGTGTTTTCTATCTATTTAAGTATTTATTTCTCCATGTTAGTATTTATATCATTGTCGAGTACACATATTACAAGCCTAGAGCTTTGTTTGTGAAAAGGGCAATTGGTGTGAGATTGTCCCTTGATATTTATTTATTTATTCGGGACCTCGGTTTTGATAAGCTTCAATTAAATAAGTAGGTATGTGACCTGAGTTTCTTTTGAGTTATCATCAATATACCCGACATCATTAAGGAAAAAAACAGGCAGAAGGACCGACCATACCAAAGCTTAAAATACGATGAAGCTGCGTAAATAGCAATGCGTCAAAATCGCAGAAAAAGACATTATAAGGTATTTAAAAAAAAAATCGTCGATCATTTATATGGGATTTACCACTGCATGACTGGATACCATTTACCAATTAATAACCAACGGCGGTTGGTGTTTGAAGAAAATCTCTATTTATCTACGTCAAAGGAGATGCTAGATGCCAACAATTCTCGTAGTTTAACGCGAACTGTTGGCATCTAGCATCTCCTTTGACTCGATAGGTACAGTCTGTGAGCACTTAGAATATCTTTTCAAAGGCGAATACGAATACGACACGTACGTGTACAAATTAACGTTACATTATTCATAAATACCTGCTTAAACACAGCGTTTTTATGTGTCATTCGTTGTAGATATAGATAATTTAAACAGCAGATTTTCTACTCACTAATTACTTTAAAGACTTAGCGCATATGACTATGACGATTTAGATACTGCATCCGTGGTCAATTTTGGTAATCATATCATTTAGAACTATCGGATTCAACTCTACTTTTAAGTAGTCTGGGGCCCTAATCAAGAAGGGGAACTGTCTAATTTTTAGATTAAGACGTACACTGCGCCCGTCTCAAACAAACAACACAAAACATCTCAAGCTACTGCATTATATTAGTGGAAATAAGGGCTTAGGCCGTGTAAGTCTTCAGCGCCACTATGTGAGGCGAGTCTATTGAGGTAGCCCGTGAATATTTAATATGGCATGGTAACACGTCAAATAGGAGCACGACAAGTAGCCGAAACCAGTCCGCTATTTAAAAAAAATGGCGCCGGTGACCGATTTACGACTTCTAATCGTCTGCGAATACCCAGTAACAAATGTAAACTACGTATTAAACCTACACTAACTAATGACTAATGGAAGCTCTGTTTGTATGTTTGTTATACTTTCACAGCTAAACCGCTGTGAATCCAATAACACTTGGTATGGGAATAGCTTGAATCCCGAAGAAAAACATGAGGTACTATTAAATAAAATAAAAAAGTTAGTTTTCGAACAAATAGCGACTTTCACGAGAGAGTTGCGAGCTACACGGCTAGTAATTCGTAATAGCGCCGTGAACGATCAGTTGCAAGATATGTACCGACCGTGAACACACACCGGCCCTCAAACGGCGATGGTGGAGCCATTAACATGCAGCTGATTATACATAACATGAACAACAGTGACAATGCGCTCGTTAGGTTATGGCGGGGTATGACGCACTTACTACTATTATAATTTTATTACGACTAACCTCACAAAACTTGTTTGTAAATCTTAAAACGTGGTTTTGTTTGTAAACAGAGGTTAATATTGAGTAATTTCGAATGCTTGTTGATTTGCCGACGTCATTGAAGTTATTTCAGTTCCAATGTACCTAGTTAACATTCACTGTATGCCATTGTATAAATTCAATGGCTACGTGCTTTAATTTAATTATGCCTGCAAAAAATCTTTAGTTGAGTGCCAAATAAGCGTAAATAGTAAGTCCTTCATTTTTTGTAAGGTATTTTGTCCGCCGAATGATGGTCAAATCTGGTTTGTACCAGAAAACTGGGAAAACCACAGGCGAAACCAAACGACGACGTGCCCAATTCAATTCTCAACATTTTCGTTAGACTTAGATATTCTTTGCGCGCTTTACGACGTTAATCCTATAGGTACTGTAAACGGATGAAAACGTTTTTTTCATTGTTTGATTTATTTCCAAGCGTTTGTTCTTGGACTATATTTAAGGGCCGAGAAATGCTGTCACATATTGTATGGAAAATTTTCAGCTTCACAGTCGTCTTAAAGTACTAACAGCGGATCCTGTCGTCGCCACCTTCCGACTCCATCATCAGATCAGCACCATAATACTGCATTGCCTGGTTTATATATGTATGGAATGATAGCAGAAAGTGTTTCAAAATTGACTTGCAAGATTTGAACCGAGAGAAATGTGGACGTAAATAAAAGCTGGTAAAAGTTGTTCATCTTAATTTGAGTATTTTTGCTAACTGTCTGTAGTCTAAATGGATTGAAATGACTGTTTGCTGACTATTGCGCAGTACGTACAGTTTACAGCATGTTCTGAGTTCCGAGCTCAATGGACAGTTCAGTGCAGTGCAGTGTGTTATATATGTATACCTCATGTTTTGGATAAGCTCTAGGTCTAAAAAGATCTAGTAGACTCTGTTCACGTATATACCCTTTTTTATTACGAGTTAAGTGGACTTATACCCCTTTTCACTAGGTCCCCAGATTTAACCTTTTTAGACAATTAAATAGAAATAGCTTATCTACTTAAACACTTATTATGAAACAGTACGTGTCAATGTCGTCGAGCACTCTCATGGTGATGTGATGATGAGTGAAGGTTCAAAAATTCTTTTAAAACAAAGAATAACCAGAATTATGTTGCTATTTTGTTTAATTTGCATACTTTCAATAATCGATAAACTCATTTATCGATGCTTTTACCATTATACTAGTGATCGCTCCAGGTTTTGTGTATATTTTTTTATAAACAAAATATGGAGCGTTCTCTAGTATAATAGTATAGGCATCGATAAATGAGTTTACCGATATAGGCAATCCCTAGCTGTCATTTAAATTTTGCTCCGTATATGCCGAGGTCTGGTCATAAGATTGCCATGTATATACTCGTACTTATTTTCGGTAGTGACATTCAAAATTTCAGTAATCCAATGTTGTTTAGTAAAAGAAAAGCTAGATGCTGTATGACCTACTAGCCTAATGTGTGCGTGCGACTCCGTCCGCGCAAGTCATTCATAGCTATTCCCACGGGAACTTTAAAATTTCCGGAGGTACAAGAGCTTTCAGCGGAAAGCATAATAAACAAACAAAATATTTACTGTCACATTTCTAACCGTTGCCGGATTAGAATTGTGCCACTCCATGTCTTCCTGTGGAAGTCGTAAGTCTACGGGAATAAAGGCTTGTGTACTGTTAGGCGATGGGCTTGCTACCTGTCACTAATACGAGTATACACTGTTAGACATCTTAGCCTAATTGTGCAAATTGTGGTTACAGAGTTATCAACAAGTTTTTGGAGTTGTTGGTAATTCTGTATCTCTGCCTACCCCACTCTGGGAATGAAGGCTTGAAGGTATGTATGTGTGTACATTTATAACATTAGACATGTATGTCAAATATCGGTCATTACACGTGGCAGTTCGAATAATCGGACCAATGCCACGTAGAAGTTATTATGGAAAAACACACCTACTTTCGGGCTACTGATAAAGACTTGGTTCAATAAGCACGGCGCCTTCTGGATCGATGACCGCGCGACCCGCCGTGAGCGCAGCACTGATAACTGATAACGAGACCTCTAGCGGCGGCACTGGTTAATAAAGCCGATGATTCAATATCGGGTCCGAATCGTAAGGAAACCTAAGAGGTAGGCACTGAATGTGTTAATACATTGTGCGCCCGTGACACGCTTTACTATGCTAATGTGTTTAAATTGCATACGAGATCTAGTTGGTGGTAGTGAATGGCTAAAATCATATACTGTAGGTAGGTACTATTGGTATTGACAATCCACTGTTTTGTTGCTGCACCTTTTGGATGACTATCGAACCGATTGGACGTAAAGTCATTATCAAAAGTATTATTCAACTAAGCAGCGTCATTTTCGTTTACCGTATTTGTTTCTACTTATTAATGGGCAAAAATGTCCCCACCCACCAACGAAAATTTATAGATCTTGGAAATATGATGAATTTTTACTATGGCAACGATCGCCATAATATGTATGGGGTTTTCTTGGAAAGGCATTATCATATCGTATGGAATTGGTTTAAAAATGAACACATTCTTGCATTGCTTATGCAATTGACAGTTTTTTTTCATAGAAAAAATCCCATCGATTTAGCTACTAAAATAGTTATTTTGTCTTGTTTTGGGTCCTAAAGAACATATAAACATGCATCCCGTGACTGTTGGAGGGTGGGGACGGGGTCCATACAAAATTGGCCATCACCCTTTAAACATGTTGGCATGGACTTTGATGTAATGCTGTGTATATTTAGCATAACTAAATTCTTAACAGAATATGTACAGTATGATTTTATTAATCATATCCTCAAAGCGTCATGATTCATAATTAGTTGAAAAGAGTCTTTGATTATATTCTAGAATGCCCGTTACCACCATTAAAAGAGTAGATCGATTTAGTAACTTCAGGTTAAAATTTACATATTTTGTATGTAAAAAATTAAAAATTTCTACATCTGCGGTTTAAATATCGGGAACGAGTAGAAAACGTCTTTTACACCGTAGTTTATTCCTCATTGTGTAAATCTCTCATTAACTCGCAGAACAAAGCAACCAAAATACAAAAATAATTTATCGCCAAGTTCAAGTAAAAGCATGCTTTCTTGGGTATAAATAAATAAACCTATTAACATACAAGACAATGAGACGATACGTCAGTGTAAGGCGTCATGTTTGTCTATTGAATAATGTCCGAACGTCACTTGCGACATAATTAAACCAAGATAAAACGTGTCCAATAAAGTGACCGATGTAGGGTAAAGATTACAATAACATGAAAATAATAAATAACACATGGAATGATGGCTTCATACAGTCGATGCGTCAAACTTGGAACTACATTAGACTGCTAAATCAAAACAGTATTAACTCAAAATACAACTGTATTTTAAAATGAACTTTAATACAACTTCTATGAACTTGAAACAAAACTAGCAAGGCTTTGAGTTGATACTGTTTTGATCTAGTAGTGCGAATGGAAGCACGTTGGCGTAATCTACTCGTATGTTCGAATAATAATATCTAACTAGGTTTCTGCGTGTTATTATTAAATAACTAAACAACAATTATTTTCATCAAGAGTAATGTCGGTATTTGAGTAGTAGGAATGTTTGGTGTGGCTAATAGAATGCTTGTTAGCGGTAAATCAAGTTCATATAAAATTTGACGTTATTTTCCAATTACCCACTTCAAAAATGCTAAAACGAAAAATAGTTTAGTAAAAAATACACTCGGATTTGCAATGGTTAGAAATTAAAATCAAAGCGAAGGTACAAGTTTAATCTGGTCCAGACCAACCCTGATTTATAAATACCATAATAATCAAATGACAGTTAATTTAAGTTTTTTTCCTTTTTTCCCTATAACAAAAGAAATGAGACAGGACAGGAGCGCGTGGAGCTAACCCCATGTGCTTTTGTTTAGTCCATTAGAGAAAATACTCTTTTGCCGAACAATTGTCTTCGCGTGTGATATCCATGGACTTGTTTCTCTGATAACTCGATAATAATTCTAATTTCATGTAATGAAATGAAATTACAATTAGAAACGAAATGAGACACTAAGCTATACTTGATCAATTACTCGGTATGCCTGAGTAAGTCTCACTTGTACATTACCTAATAAAAAGCTCACAATCGGCCTTCGTGATTGCGCAGTAGATAACAAAGTTGATAAAAAAACCACTATTAATTTGGTTAAATTATTATCGACCTCAATAACAAGTTCGTTTTGAGTACTTGATAGCATTTTTTATGGGAAATCCAACTGGTGGTGCAACAGATGGTTGTAACGCAATGATGGTTAAGGGTTGCAGCTAATTTATAATGGATTTTCTAGAAAATGGCGCATTTTAGGGTTCCAGGGTAAAAACGGTAGGCTATTACTAAGACTCCACTGTTCGTCTGTCTGTCACTAGGCTGTATCTCACGAACCATGATAGCTAGACAGTTGACATTTTCACAGATGATTTATTTCTGTTACAGCTGTACTTATAACAAATACTAAAAACAGAATAAAATAAATATTTAAGTGGGGCTCCCATACAACAAACGTAATATTTTTGCCGTTTTTTGCTCGATATTAATAACGGCAACAGGTCGCTTGAAACATTCACAGAATCTTTAACTGTATAAGTCTTAACTTTAAAAATAAATAATTAAATTAAAATAAAATAAATATTTAAAGGGGGCTCCCATACAACAAACGTGATTTTTTATAGATAATGGCACGGAACCCTTCGTGCGTTAGTCCGAATTTAATTTTAACTAATCTATCTTACCTCGATGATAGGATTTGATCAAG
The DNA here is from genome assembly GCA_927399475.2 of Acleris emargana. Taxonomy (NCBI): domain Eukaryota; kingdom Metazoa; phylum Arthropoda; class Insecta; order Lepidoptera; family Tortricidae; genus Acleris; species Acleris emargana. The sequence goes on from OV656847.1 coordinate 6,805,648, forward strand.
ATTTGGGAAACAATAATAATATTTTTTATTCCTAATAATAATAATATTTTTTTTATATTGCCCAGAGTTCGATCGCGTTGATGTCTTTTGTACAAAAACGGTCGAAGAAATGTGAAAATAGACAACATTTATAACGTTGAACAAAATCATTAAAACTAATAAATACTTGTATGTGGGCCAGTGAAGCATCTTGAAATTGTTTTTTATGACCGTACAAACATTGTAAAGACAGGGTGTATTCCAACTTAAAAAAAGGTCTACGCAATTGCAACAGCTATTGGAAAATTCATGCCTGATTTCAAGTTTTTTTTATTTATTATTAAATATGTGATAAAAATATCATAGTTTATCCTTAACTAAGGGCTGCTAATCCTATTGTTAGCAGCTATCAGTTAAACATATATATTACGTAATGGGTATCTACTACTATTAGCGCCTAATATTAAATGAAAAAGGTATACCCGTCGTAAGTCATAAAAACATTTACTCTATCATATTAGCCAGAACTGGTGGTGGTACCTACTGGCTTCGCTTCGGTTAATATGCGTTTTCCTGTATTATATCTATGTACAGATTGTTTTAGACATGACAACCTTCCAGAAATTTTCAAAATAAGAAACCTCGTACATACCTACCTGTTTTCTGAAAACCGTCGCGAATAAATACCTCTTTGATTTTGCTAGTGACAAAAACACAGAGTGATTATAAAAAGTCGCAAGTTTTGTCCTTGGCCCTTGCCCCCAAGATATTTACAAATATAGACTCCAGTGGAATTAAACATCGACTATCGACGTGATGAAATGAGAATGTCACAGTTTGCGTGGGGTTATTTACAGTCGACAGATAGCAGGCGAACCCGGGAGCATGCACTATCTGGCGCCTTTCAAGCAAAACAATAATAAGGTGATGGCTCTTATAGAAGCAAGTTCAACCGTGCTGCGTCCGTTTTTGCTTGAAATCGGTTATTGTTTTTAGATAAGTGTTGTTAGGAGTAAATTATTAGAGCCATTCTCAAAACTGAGTACCTAGGGTTGTCTCGATTGGAATGTTTCCTTCATAAACATTTAGCTTGTAGACTAAAATATTTACAAACAATGCAAACATAGTTTGCGATGGCGTAGCAATGATTGGTTTCTAGTGTTATGATTTGGGAAATATAATTTAGTTGTATGTTCTTTACATTGTATAGAACAAAGTCGCCTCCCGCTGTCCGTCTCCCTGTTTGTACGCTGAGATCTTTCAAACTGCTCACCTGATTTTAATGCGCTTTTCATCAAGAGATAGAGTGACTCAAGAGGAAATTCTGAATTATGCACGGGAGTTACGAAAAACTCATAAAAACCGAAGCAAACCGAGGGCGGGGCGCTAGTAAATATAATATTGAAAATTGAGATAACTTAATTGTATAAGATCACACATTTATATGAGTTTTTCTACTATAGATACTTATGCCATAGTTTAACAATTAAACGTCACACTAAACTTTAAACTTTACTTATTAAATATCGATAACAATATTAGCATATAATTTATAACAAAACCGTGCCCTCTTTCTGTTACGAATAACATAACATGTTTGCGATTCTACCAATATAATGATGAAATAAGTTACGATTGTGATTATGTTTATAAGAACATCCTGTATTTATTGTGATCGGATGTGTGCAACAACTTCGTATTTTTGCACGAGACGCAATAATTTTTATTACAAACCCATGCCATGGTTCTGATATTGATGAAACGGTAAGCTAGATAACTTAAAGCAGTGAATTCACAAGGATGGCTATAATATGCTTATTTTAATGTAGAGTTAGATTGAATATTGAGACCGGTTTAAACTAATGATTTCATTTGATTTTTAATAAAATGAATATTGTGTTAATATAATAACGTGGCCATTTCCAGTGTTTGCTGTAAAGTAACAACGAGAACAGTATATTTTGTTTTGAAAATTAACGCGGAAGACACATTGCTTTTGCGACGATGTGACATTGGATAAAGTTGTAATCAGTTCTTACCAGGTTATACTGTAATAATTCTTGATACTTGTTGATGGTTCGCACGAATAGAACAGTGACAAAGCTTGATGACGACTGAAGTTTGTAGAGGCGTGTGTTTGTTTATAGCTCTTGTTGAATTAATAAAGTCTATGTTAATAGCGTTAATACACCGGTTAGGCGGGTTTAGCGGAGACTTCCAATATATTTATTTATATTTCATGCTGTTGTGTAATTATTATATAAAAAGCTAGCTGACCCGGCTAACGTTGTTTTGCCATGTATGTAAAATTTAGGGGTGGACCGCCTTTTACATTTAGGGGGATGAAAATTAGATGTTGTCCGATTCGCAGACCTAACCGATATGCACACAAAATTTCACGAAATTCGGTCGAGCCATTTCGGAGGAGTTTAATTACAAACACCGTGACACGAGAATTTTATCTATTAGAGATATCGCAAGTTAAATCTGATCTAAAATACTTATACTAATTTTGTACCTACTATCAAAAGCATAAATATCTGAACAGCTATCGCATCAAATATATATGTACATCAACCTTTTCGTAAGTGAAATAGAGTGGTATGGTACGAATTTTGTATTTGTTATGTTACACACATTAAAATACGCTGCAAGAAAATAAACACTGCAGAAATCGGAACTCCACAATGCTTTCATTCTAATTGTTAGGCTACGTCCTACGTGGGCGATTCAAAGCGATCAGAATTACGAAGCGATCCGATACGGTGAGACGCTTTCAATGCGAAATTTCAATGCGAAGCGGCAGCCTTGTCCTACGTGCGCGCGAATCGCGCCGCCGCGCTGCGTGGTTTCGCGCGATAAATATCAAACCGTTTGATCGCGTTAGCTTCGTTTCGCGCCGCGCCACCCGCACCCCGCGCCTTCATTGGTCATATCATTATAAGACACTTCAAAAGCTGTCGACTGTTTGTTTCTTTCGCGCCGCGTCGCTCCGCATCGCATTCGCGTGGAATTCGTTCACCTAGGAAGCCGCCTTTAGCAATATCGTAACAGAGGCTCCATTCTACTTGGCAAGACTATATTGCTATTGACATGTTAACATATTGTTCTCTTTATGATAACACTTATTTTAGCGGCCAAGTTAAAAACACGCCAGTAACATGTCTAATAGACACCCTAATCGGTTCCTAAATCGTTGTGTTATGTCCATATTAAGTAAAATACTATTTCCAATCGCTCAGACAATTAATGGAATATACCGGCAATTATTCCGGTTCATGACTTTCATGCATGAGTCATACCCACCCATCCCTTTAGAAGTTCCTGTGTTTAATAATATAGGGACATTGATAATGCATATTGTAGGGGTGAACTTGACATGCAATGTTCCATATTGGCCAATAAGTCCAATAACTAACAAAAAAAAAAAATCAAAATATTAACTGACAACGGCTAAGGTACTGGCAGGCGTTACGTGGCGAATCAGGTGCGTATAATTATTATTATTAAATGTGTATTCGTCCGTATAAGTCAGCCTTAAATACTAACCCCCTTACTTATAAATGTGGAATAATCTTGGAATAGTTTATGCCATGCTTTGTCACTTTCTGTCAGATGCAAATGTCACAATTACAGATAAGGACAAAGCATGACATGAACTATTCCAAGCTTATTTCACGTTTAAGGGGGTAGACAAGGTAGACAAGGTACTAAAGTGTCCACATATTTATGAACTCGACCGTACAGTCAACATTTAAATGTAGATTCCGTAAAACTGACGAAGAATTGGCACAGGTGATTCTTTACTGATGTAAAACAGACAAGACAAGATAGTGGAAAATTTCGAAGTATTTAGGTATCAGACGCAGACGCTGTCAGGTGAGGTTATTTTATTTCTCAGTAAAGGCTCACGTTTTAGCGATAAAGTATAGTATCTTATGCTCGTTTTTTATGCTAATTCCAAATTTAAATGCCACACATGGCAATATATAAATATTTACATGTAACGCTACGGTGAGCTTTATTAACCAGTTTAATTGTTAAATAACTTGGTTAGGTACGCCTACATTTTTAAACAATGACAGCATAAATACGTGAAAATAAAATTTGTAAAATGGTTTTTGATCACCTTCCTTCCTACACAATGTCAGGAGAGTAAATAGCGTCGACTTTATCCAGCTGAAAATAGATTTTCACTATTTCTCAAGAGGAATGAAAATTCATCAATTTGAATTGGAAAGTTTTTAAGACTTCTTACCTCTGCCTGTCATAAGAGTATTTTGCATCGAACTTGTGGAATTGAAATGGAATAAGTATCACTGTATTAAAATTGCAATTTTTGGAACCGACGTTCATATTGTCTACTCCAAAATGTTCATCTAGTTACTAACACCTCTACACGGTATAAAAAAATAGGTTTGGTGACTTGCATTCCAGTTGGTATAGGCACCAAAGTGCCTCTCAAATCAAGGAAGCAGTGTAATCCAGTCCTCGACAACCTTGATACAAAATATAAATAAATCAGATCGGTTTGCGAGGAATGTCGTCGAAGCGACTTTCCATGACTTATACAAGTTTTCTGTAAGCGATCTCACGTGCTTTGAAACCATAATATAATATCCACTGCTTAATATACCCGTTTGACTACAAATAACATGTGATGTTATAACGACCTTCACCATACAGATGGCATTAATATGCACGTGTAAATAATGTGGGAAAATAAAAGAAAAATACTTTTCGCGGACATTCTAGATAAGTCTAGAATTTAGTTTAAACGGTCGATTGTTTATATAAGCCGGTAAGCACATAAGTTTCATCCGTTTCTTCCGCACAAGCCTAGTAGTTAGAAAGTGAGAGATGCCTTACGTGCGTGATACATTAGGGTTCGTATACGTACATCTGAGGAAAGCTCTGGAAATTTTCCACAGGTGTCATCAAGCCAGTCATTTTATAAAGTAAACATAAAGGAAAACATTTAAACAAGTGCGGCGACAACAATGGCGCTTACACTTGAGCAGGGTTTGAGCAATCGAACGATAATATAGACAAATGGAATTTCATAATTTCTGCTTTAAACCTGATAGAATCGTAGTATTTTGTGTATCTGATTAATTTTTACTGTTATATGAACCCATAAGTTACGGAAACGTGACTTCCCTATCACCATATTTTTATTTAATATCGAATGTTGAGTTTGACATACAAAATAATGACTGAAGGTGTTAAATTCGCATTAGTATCTTAATTTAATATTGTCCTAAAAAGTAACATAATATTTGTACAACCTAACCAGTTTTTGGCCAGTTAAGAAACCATAAATGTCCAAAACAAATATGATAATGTAGTTTGACGTGCAAATTGGTCATCATTACTAACAGAATTGTTTGATCTTCACAGGAGATATTGTGAATTATGCGCTAGAAATGGGTGTTGTGTTTAAACTTGTCATAAGAGCTGAAGAGGCCACAAAAACTGGGAAAAACCATAGCCCAAACTCGTTTAGGGTTCCGTATCCAAAGGGTGTGTAGGATGACGATCAATAGAGAGATCTCTCTCCAGGCGGGTGTAATGCCTGGGGACCGAAGTCCATTGGGATGAAGTTGGAAGTGGTATATATGTCAATCGACTTTAGAAACTTCGTTAGCGCGTTGTAGATTCTTAGTTCCGCTGTCTGACACTGTTGGCGCTAGCGAGTTTGTTGATACAAGTTTCCGTTAGATGTCGCTAGGTCGCCACAGGTGCCAACGGGAACCTATTCCTAAGCCTCCAGTGTCCGTCCGTCTGTCTGACAGTGGGCTGTATTTCATGAACCGAGATCCGAATCCGATTGCGTCTAGATATAATACCAAAAAGAAACTAGAGTAAGGACGGAACCCTTTGTTTGCGAGTCCGACTCGCACTTGATTGGCCGGTTTTTCTTAGTATGTTACTGTTAGTATCTAATATAATATTATATTATTCTTAAAGCCTGATAACTGATAAACAGGTTGTATTCGTTGATTACCTTTGAAATTAACGCGGATTCTAAATTATATACCTACCTATTTTTATAAATATATTACGGCATGCTTGTTTTTGTCATTAAATATCCATAAAAACGTTGGCTAGTTTGAAACATGCAATATAATTTTATAAACGATCTGACATATTAATAACATTAGGATCTTCTTATCTTAGTCTTTTTTATGTTTCTAATTATAAAGACTAGATCAATCTACATTACTTTTCTGCGGGCCTAGTATATGGTTGCGTTTTATCGCGTGACAAAATGTGGATAAAGCGTCAGTAAGTGACGGATGTTTTATCCACATTTTGTCACGCGATAATCCCAGCCATATTGGGCCCCAGAGCGACAAAACTAAACGTGTCTCAAAGTCTCAAGTTACGAGCCCGGAAATTTTCCACAACTTTTTTTAAAACACGTGAAATTCCTCCGAAGTCCGAACCCTCAGCCATTCACACGGTCACCGTCTCAGGCGCCGACCGTTTCGTTTCGTCAAACGTTCCGATGGAACAGCCAATCGGCCTGACCTTGCGTCTGTATTTGTGTGTGTTAACATTTACAAAAATATGACCATTACAACCGCGGAAAAAATTGTTTGGAATCGTTGGTGTATTGGTGTTACAACTACACTCAAAAACCGTTTTCTATTAGTGATTCTCCAAAGTTAACTCTCCTTATTAGGGATCGGCACCGAAGGTCCTTCTTAGAACTGGATCAATAGATATCCCTTTACACAAAAAATAAAGCATCAATGAAATGGCGCCAACAGTTTTGAATGGATGTTTCTCATAGTTTTTTTGGGTAGGTTAGAAATATGCCGCAATAGTTGTGATTTATAGCCTTTCTTTGTGTTGTCCTAAATGGTTTTGTATCGAATTATATTTATAAAGCCAATTGGGGTGTCGGACACCCTATTTAATAAGGTTAGTGCCTGTATCATGAACAATGAAGTAATAATATAATGAAGAAACTACAAGTGAAATTACGAAAAAAAAAACACGGATACACAGCAAGAAGTAACTACGGAAATATATTATGATACGTATTTATAGAAACATTTAGAATCTAAAGCGTTCTAACGTACCTCAAAACCACTTAGATTTGCAAGCAACATGACTGAGTTGTAGATAATGTTTTTCAGAAATTTTGTAGGTTAATAGGTTTTCGAATAGCTGCAGAATTCAATAATTATTTATTTCGTAAACAAGTGCACCAGGCAAGACAAGCATTTGCTTACTTTATTAATAAACTAAATTCTGCCCGCAAGTTCGTTCGCTATGGGGCCATTCCATGTGATTTCAACAAATCGAGTGTGCCGCATGACATTTGATTTGAATAAAAAAAATTGAGGATATACTTTATGGTGAGAGAAGTGCTGAACCACCACCATTTTTTTTTTTAATATTTTTATTTCCGAGTTTTACCCATTCGAAGTAAATAGTGGGGTCAAATTCCTGCTTGTATATAATACGCTCTAACTTTTTTTTTTTAAAAGGTAACGAAATAATTGTTGCTGTGTTTCATTAGGTAAGAAATGTGGATGTCATACTGTATGATAAAAGTTATCTAAATTAACTACAAAAAAAATGGTGTCCATTTGAAATGTTCAAGTAACTGGTAATTTTTTGCAATTTTAATTCATTTTTGTGCAAACCCGGATGCATATTAGGGATAACTTTTTTCAGAAATATAAAGTACTAGTTTTGGTTCATTCTGTAAAATAAATATTATCGTTTTAGAATTATAATTCTAACAGAAAAATAGTAGTGAAAATTGAGAATTTCGAAAAATGCTTATGTTTGACCCCCAAAAAACCCATGTGGAAGAATAATTAAATATTTGAATTTATTCAGAAAATATAGTCCATGTCTTTGTTAATTAGATTCAGTTTAAAAAGTTTCGTTATTTTCCCTATTTTTGGATATATGATTTTTTTAAACTGCTTATCTCGTGAATTTTCTCTCATTGTTTTTATATATTATGCATATTAAAATATTTTTGACTATAACTTTTAAATGTTTGGTAATCAATTACCACACTGAAAAATCAATAAATAAAAGCCAGACGGTTCAGATTTACTAAATATATTTAATAATACTTATATATAAAACGAAAAAAAACATTACTTGCAAACCTTTGCTACTTCGAAATTTTCTGAAGTAGAGTAACGTCGCACTACTAATTCATTTTGAGAAATGGGAACGAAACTATGATAAGAACGTGTATTTTTTATGGTTCTCATATTTTTATCGCTCTGATAAGTACAACTCAGCTACATCGACTTCTGATTTTGAGACGAAAAAGAACTTGATTCCAAGAATTTTGTTTACACAAAACTCGTACATAGCTTCAGGGGATAAAATGTTATCACTACCTGTGGTGCGTTGCAGACTAGCCTTTCTTACCAACCGCTTAATCGTGCCCCCAGCACCATCACAGGGGGATTTGCCGTGAGAGGTGGCAAAAAAGTTCCACTTCTTATCAACCAGTGGTATATAACGAACAATAACTATACATGAAAACAGGTTAAATAACACAAGCACTTCCTACAAAGAGTGCACCGCTTCATTATCTCCTAAGTACTACGGTCTCCTATATATATGACTTCGATAAGGATTATAGTAGCACCTAAAAAAAAAATTTTCATAAACGAGCAAAAATAACAAAACTTTTTACACAATGATTTTTCAGTGTATGGTAATTGATTACCATACATTTAAAAGTTATAGTCAAAAATATTTTAATATGCATATATAAAAAAATGAGAGAAAATTCACGAGATAAGCAGTTTAAAAAAATCATATATCCAAAAATAGGGAAAATAACGAAACTTTTTAAACTGAATCTAATTAACAAAGACATGGACTATATTTTCTGAATAAATTCAAATATTTAATTATTCTTCCACATGGGTTTTTTGGGGGTCAAACATAAGCATTTTTCGAAATTCTCAATTTTCACTACTATTTTTCTGTTAGAATTATAATTCTAAAACGATAATATTTATTTTACAGAATGAACCAAAACTAGTACTTTATATTTCTGAAAAAAGTTATCCCTAATATGCATCCGGGTTTGCACAAAAATGAATTAAAATTGCAAAAAATTACCAGTTACTTGAACATTTCAAATGGACACCATTTTTTTTGTAGTTAATTTAGATAACTTTTATCATACAGTATGACATCCACATTTCTTACCTAATCAAACACAGCAACAATTATTTCGTTACCTTTTCAAAAAAAAAAGTTAGAGCGTATTATATACAAGCAGGAATTCGACCCCACTATTTACTTCGAATGGGTAAAACTCGGAAAAAAAAATATTTAAAAAAAAAATGGTGGTGGTTCAGCACTTCTCTCACCATAAAGTATATCCTCAATTTTTTTTATTCAAATCAAAAGTCATGCGGCACACTTTTTAATTCAAATTTGTTGAAATCATATGGAATGGCCCTATGTAGTTTATCGTTTACTATAATTTGTTCAGGCAGGAGTCTAGCTGTGAAGAGCCACTGAAGGTGTAACAAACAGGGAGGCAGACTTAATCTCACATTTTTACTATTAGTAGGGATTAAAAAGTTTTGAAGTTTCCAATCATGACATTTAGATGAAGAAACGTGGCAAATAATGACAACACGATTCATCTGGGTGCAAGTGATGCAGACCTATTATGGTCGTGTTTACCGATGTGGAAAAACGTTGTTGAAGCATTTGTCGCTTTCTGACCAGTAAGTAAGTGCAAGAGTGACAGGACGCCTTTTGTCAACCACGACATAGGCCACCATAAGGAAGGTTTTTTAAAACGGGAAGATGGCGAGCAGTTGGAAACGAATTCTCGTACCAAGTCACGGGCACAATTAATGTTTTTTTAAATAGTTTATCTTCGGGGGCCACGAGTTATCAGAGATGGAGTCACCCCATTACAACATGTTCAACTCAGATTCTGAATTCCGTAAGCTATTAATATTAAACCATTCAATTTTAAGAATTGTTTTAGTTTCTATTATATTTTACTAACTTAATAATTTGATTTTGTGTTTTAGGTTTCTGACATCTGGACTGTGAAGCCCAGTGCACTGAAAACTGCGAAGTTCCCACACCGAAGAGCGTGTCCAAAGCGTGGCGGAGACGGAGGCGTTTTTGGTATGGGCGCGCCTTAGAAGAGTTCTCTTGAGCTCAGTAGGTACCTACTCTAGACGTGAGTTACAATTACCGTACTCACTAGCGAGTCGAATTCTCTGGCCCTCGCACTCTATAAGAATACTGCGAGGGACTGAGCATTCGACACGCTAGGCTAGCGAGTATGGTAATTGTAACTCATGGTAAGGGTACATACTTGAGCTTGCCGGCGAAAACCTGGGCCCCGCACACAGCGACACGCGGTGGCGATATTAGAATAATATAAACGATGATACTGTCTATGCGGAGGTCACATTAGGTCTGTGGTCAAATGCGTGGATCTCATTCGCTTTAACCGCATTCTCCTGTTTATATCTATAGGTCGTTGAACGAATACGACCAAAACGAATTGTAAACGCGCCATTAGGTTCAGAATTGATTCGCATCCGCTCGCCTGGTGAAGCGCAGTCGCATGCGCATAGTCTTAATGAAACCTCTTGAATGTATGTAGTAAGAAAACGAAAAAAGATAAAAGAAAAATATTATTTTATTAAAACAATACTTCTTACTATAAATCAAACACTATTGTAATAAAAGACATTGTTATCGTTAGAAATACTATAGGTTAATTCATATTTTAGTTTATCAACACTCGACCACAGATTATCTAAAAGGTACTCGACGTGTCGGATAATGTACGTTTCCCGCCATTTCCGAGAATCAAAAATTAATCAACACTTCCGTATTGCTAATAAACGGTTTTTTTTTTTTAATTTAGTATGATTCAGACGATAAGAAAAAAATATTTTAACATTTTACAGGGAACTTTATCTTAACTTGAAGTTGATGTTAAAGAAGTTTTCATAAAAAATGAAGTCGTAAAAATCTTTTTTTTTTTAAATAAATACGGTTTGTAAACATTCGACCGGTAATGCGCTTCGCTGCGCAAAATCTACTAGACCGATTCTAATTGGGCCGTTAAAAGCGTGCGTACCCATGTCAAACATGGTCCTTCTAGCCGGATATCTGACAAAACATCTATTTTCCAGACAAACATATTTCATATTTGTGCAAAGTGTATAAAATAATACGAGATTTTAAAACTAAAGCGGATTTACGAATAGGTGACATTTCTAAGCTTGTCCGACAACTTGTCATCAAAATTAATATTCACTGCCAGACGAAAGTGTTACTCATTAACGACTTCTTTTTGCCAAATGCAACGCTAGTTTCTAACTTGTCCCATGGACAAAACTTCTTTAGAACCTGTTGCAGGCTTATAAAAAAGTTCGATTCGATCTAAATTATTGTAACAGAGATGGTAAATGTTTGAATATACTAACTCGTACCTACGGAGACTAAATTCCCTAACTACTTATTACATAATATGATTCATCACATCACTCTATTACTGTTATAAATAAATTGCATTATTATTATATGTTTTTTATGCGTTTGTGGTTTTGCAATTATAGTGGTCATTTGCCACAGGACATAAATGTGGTTTGCAATGCCGTGAGAAATTATTTAAAAAAATATTTCAAATTAAACAGGAACTAGAGTGGTTTTACATTACTATTTTTGTCCGGACTGATGATTAAGTATCTTGGTGATTCGTAACTTTACTTTGATCTATAATAAAATAAATATTTCCAAGAGATCATCAATATATTTTGCAATATTGAGCAAAATTTATATACCTATATTCAAATACGATGAATTATTAAAAAAATCCGCCACATCGTATCAGAGTTATACCCAAAATACTAAATGAAATTCGCAACTCATTCATTATGTGATGATTCCAATCCGCATGTACTTTCTCTGAGAGATTGCAACGTCCACAGGCCATTGACACTGGGATTTATTTTTCGAGTTCAATGCTAATTGCTTGTTAGGTTTGACTGACACACTTGCTTGTGACTTGCCAGTGTCACGCTTTTTTATTTAATTCAACCCAACTGCAAATTGACTAGAAGCCGGGTCACAGACAAGCAACTTTTTTTTTATTGCAGCTGTTTTTAAAATTTGTAAAAAGAATAAATATTCGAAATCCGCAAGGGTGCCATTTACAGCATTAAAATAAAAGAAATACTGGTCTAACAACCATATTTATTTTTTATCTTTCCAGGATGTGGAATGTTCGTGGCGACGAGTGCGAAATAAATGTAATATGGTTGACACGTGACGTGATACGTTTTTTGTCTCATTGGTATGTTAACATAATCTCATATGACTAAAATAATAACTTTACGCACATAATACGATCGCGCAAATTTACATCACCGCCCTTCAGAACTCGAAACTTACTTATGCGTAATTAATTGCTGTCTCTAAAAGTTGCCCTTTCGAAAAAACTTAAGTTAATTTAGCGATTGTGGGCGGGTAAAGACGATGGAAAAAAAATCTCATCATAGTTTATGAAATATATATATTTATTAAATTTGATGTTTATGTAAATGTAAATTATTTAATGATATTTATTAGAAAAACAATTTAATCCAAAGTCCTCAACATTATGTAAATAAAACGGTCTAGTATAATTATATTTTATTATTAATTTAATTATCATCTGCAGAACTTCGTCACACGAATTGCGGAGTCAATGACCTTTTGACATTCGCAGTGAAAGTAACTCCATTGGTTGAGGTCGCTTATCACGTGACCTGGAATTGTTTACATATTGCACCTTTAACAATTAAAATACTCTTCGCTAGGTACATTAAAATGTGATAATGCCCGTATGCGTTGTACAATGTACACGTTTAATGTCTTTTTGTAAAAGGACGCGTTTTTTTGCAAAAAGGTGGGGTTAGGTTAGGTTAGGTTAGGTTAGGTTAGGTTAGGTTAGGTTAGGTTAGGTTAGGTTAGGTTAGGTTAGGTTACGCCACGCATTGTTGGCACTGCTTTGGCCCTTGGAAAGCTGCTTTCGAATGTGGGAGGACCTCACGCCTCATGTCGGCGTCTCTACATGGAGGTCATAAAAAGTATGGCCCTGTACGGTGCCCCCATATGGTCGGCCTCTCTCAGCGCTCGAAACAAGGCCCTTTTGCGAAAACCGCAGAGGGTTATGGCACTGAGGATGATCAGGGGGTACCGAACGGTCTCCTTCACGGCTGCATGCGCACTAGCCGGCACTCCTCCGTGGGAGTTCGAGGCCGTAGTGCGAGCTGACACCTACCGTGCTCGTACGGAGAGCAGAGCAAGAGGGGAAGGCCCTGGCTCTGAAGACGTAGAGAGGGCGCAGCGCAGTGCCCAAGAGCGGATGATGGAGAGCTGGTCCAACAGCCTCGTGGACCCTGCTTATGGAGTCCGCACCATTGAGGCTCTCCGACCAGTTCTCCAGGAGTGGAAAGAAAGGCGTCACGGGCTACTCTCATACCGTCTTGTGCAGGTGCTGACCGGGCACGGTTGCTTCGGGCAGTACCTGCACAAGATCGCAAGACGGGAGACGTCTCCAATTTGCCATGAGTGTGGTGCGCTGGAGGATACGGCGCAGCACACCATGGAAACATGCACTGCATGGCAAATGGAGCGCCTCGAACTGAAGAGAAATGTAGGCAACGATCTCTCCCTGCCCAGCGTGGTATCAGCTATGCTGATCAGTGACAGATCGTGGGATGCCGTCGCCAGCTTCTGTGAAGAGGTAATTTCACGAAAGGAGGCAGCAGAAAGGGCTCGCGAGGAAGACGAGTCCGCTGACACCATCAGGCGTAGAAGAAGAGGAAGGAGGAGGCGACAATATGCCAGAATTGTTCCTTCCTAGTGGGGCCATCACTACCCCGCCAGCCGCTAAGGGAGCAGCCACACGTTCACGGCTGCTCCCTTCGATTCAGCGCTGAATACCCTGGTCCAACCACCTGACCAGGGAGGCCGTGGCCGCAGTTTTGGTAGACTCCCATGGGACCCCATTGCGTCCACAAAACACTTAAGGCCAAAGAGGGAACGTCGAGGTGGTTTTAGTGGGTAACACCCCAGCCCCCCCTTCCCACTTAGGGGAAGGAGGCGGGGGGAGAGTCCCACATAACCACCACACTGCAGAATCAAACTGCACTGTGGTGGTATGCATAAAGCATTTCCCCTCGTTAAAAAAAAAAAAAAAAAAAAAAAAAAAAAAAAAAAAAAAAGGTTAGGTTAGGTTAGGTTAGGTTAGTTTATGGTTTCAGGCGGAGACCTACCAGGTTAGGTCCAGGGCCCGGGCTAGGGGTGAACGCCCGGACCCTGAGGAGGTTGAGGAGACGCGCCGGATGATGGAGCGCCGATTGCGGGACAGGTGGAAAGCGAGCCTGGAGGACGCCCCCTATGGAACTCGGACCATAGGGGCGATCCTCCCCTCGCTGGACACCTGGTTGGGGAGAGCAGTCGGTGCTACATCATACCGGCTTGTGCAGGTATTGACCGGACACGGATGCTTCGGTCATTACCTGCACAACATTGGGAGGGAGCCCGGCCCGCAGTGCCATGAGTGCGGCGATCCGGACGACACGGCACAGCACACCCTCGCGGTGTGTAGCCGTTGGAGTGCGGAGCGCTGCACTATGGCGCTGGCCATCGGGCAGTGGGACCTCTCCCTGCACAGCGTCGTGTCTGCGATGCTGTGCAGCGACAGGTCCTGGAGGGCTGTGGCCTCCTTCTGTGAATACGTCATTTCGCAGAAGGAGGCCTCGGAGCGTGAGCGCGAGGAGTCTCCTCACGCGCATCCGCTCCGGCGCAGACGGCAGGGGTTTAGGCGGCGGCGTTTTGCCGGCCGCCTCTACCCTTAGTGGCTGCGGGTGGGGGATGGGAGTCCCCTGCCCGCCGTAGGCTAGTCACTGGGCGGTCTGGGAGGGGGGCCACGCGTGTCCGGCCCCTCTCCCCTTTGGCGCGGGTAGCCCCGGCAATGGCTGGGGCAGCCGGGGGGCACCCTGAACAAAGCTTCGGCAGGCATCAGGGTGCCTCACCAGCCGGCAGGAGGGTACGCCAGGGTGGTTTTTAGTGGGTTGCGCTCCCTTGCCCCCTCTCATTCTGAGGGGGGGTGACGGGGTGAGTCCCACATATCCCCTCACCACTCCCATGGTGAGGGGAATGCATAAAGCATTTTCCACCCTGTCAAAAAAAAAAAAAAAAAAAAAAAGGTTAGTTTATGGTTTGCGTAAAATCAGTTTGCATAGGAAAAAAAAGTCGCCTTAGCCTCTATTCCATTTTAGTTTTAATTGTTTTGTCGCCGCCTTGGCTGACATTAATAAGAGGGGTACAATTACTTTAACAATATGATAGTGATATGGTTTAAAATATAGAAGAATATGAGTATTCGAAAAAAATAAACTTCGTTCGATCTTTTACTATACAGTCATAATAGCATTTACTAGTTAATAATAAACAAATTCATCTTAATTATGAGAAATTCATTTTATTTATGCACACTGTGCGGATTAAGTATAATTTACCTATTTTAGAATAAAACATGGCTACTACGTTGTTATGGTGCTCCCGCACTGCGGTTATACCGTAAAACAACATTTCTACAAATAATAATAGTTTCTATAATAGTGTTGTCATTTTCAAAAATAAAATTATAACATTTTATAACCGTAGTGTGCTAGCACCATTAGGTAACTAAGTATATGGAATTTATCAATATGATCGAAACTGGTCCTTAGTCTGATCGCTTGTTGATTCAAACTTGTTTTTTAATTAACTGGTCGGCAATCAATTCAATTTAAGTGGCGAATATTTACCACCGAGTAATGTGTATGTTTTGTTATGTAAAATGGAGGAGTGTAAATACCTAACTACTTGTTTTTTAAACTCACACGTGAAACTTTGTAAAAATAATGCGCATGGCCAAGGTTGGATCACGTTTTTTCAATTTCAAAATAGCTACCGGTATTTAAACGTTTATGAAAACTATTTTAGTGTTTAGACGATAGAAAGTTAGTTCGAATCTAAATGAATTTATACTGTTGCTAAACATAAATAAACGTTATAGTTGCAGAGTGCAGTCGGATGACTGTCAACTTTGTTTAAATATTTTAGACTTTTTCGCTAATGTAGTTGCGTTTATCGTGTGACAAAATGTGGATAAAGCATCCGTCACTCTCGTACTTATAGATACCTACACGTGTTAAAAAGTGACGGCTGTTTTATACACATTTATCACGCGATAAACGCAGCCATATTAGGCCCCATGGTAATGTTTAATGGTAACACTTAGGGCCTGTTTCACAATCGACGAGTAAATTTATCTGCCATTTAAAGTTTGCTCTGTCCTTGTCTATTTTCAAGTGTAAGAAAGAGAAAGAGCGAAATTTATTTACCAAATATGCTTTACTTGTTGACTGTGAAACAGGCGGGTAACATGGTTGTTATTTGACAAATATTTTAGTTGCATTTTATTATATTATTATGCTCTTTCATTTTATTTGACAAATAATAGCCAAGTAAAGTGCCACCGTTAGCCATAAAAGCTTTAATCTTTAGGCAACGTCGGTTGTCATCATCTGACTGGGAACTTATTATTTTATCGAAATACTTTTCAGCGAACGTTTTCTTACGCAGATTTTTCATTTCCTCTAAAGGCATTTTTCGTCGCAACAGTTTTTTTGGTAGTCACATCTAACAAAAAAAAATCTAACCTAATCTACGTGAAACGTTTCGTTGAAATGTTACAATCCATGAAGATATCGATAAAATAATGGGTTACCCATCGGTCTTTAACTCTTTACCCTGCACGATATACATTACCTAGTTAGGATTCAAGTGTTAGCAATATTATATAGGCAGTGAGGCAACATCAAATGGCTTTAATAAAACAAGATTATTTTTTTGCAACAGCTTGATTTGATTAGGAAGTGTTACAAATATTCCTCAGCCAAAATGTATGAATTTGTAAATCTGAGCGAAACGGGTAAAGCTGGTTTTAACTCCGACTCGCAAACAAGTTGGCGTGATAAGTTCTTATCACTTCTGATAGGTACCGGGTAACGAGCACATATTTGGCTTTGGTCATATTTACATTAAGCTTTGACCAGAAATTTTAAATTCAATAAACATGTGTACCGCCAAGATGGGCTTCGTTGTTTTTAAATGGTAAAATATGGCGCTGCGGTTAATGTGTGAATTCATAAATTCAGTATATTCGGAAACAATAAAACCTCATTAGCTTTTAAATAATTTGTGCAAATGCAAACGTTGAATGTTGTCTAGGGGACGCCGTGGATGTAGGTAAACAAGTCGAAACGTTTATGTGGTCGTCTTGTGTTTTTTTCTTCTTCCTTTTCCTCCCTCTGTCTCTCTGGTAATATTTTTGACAGGTTTTCCTGCTGAAACTACGCATTATATTTAATTTAATATTTATAGCTTTATATAAAGCTCGACTAAGTAGTATCATTGTAGTATGAAATATGGTTAAAAAATGACTCCTGAGTTTCTGGCGGAGTTTCTTCTCAGCAGTGGTCTCCTCTTGAGAAGCGCAGGTAGACTTTTGACGGGTAAAAGTGCCCGTGCGGCCTACTTACTGAATAAATGTCTTTTATCTTTTTTTTTATTATTTCGTTCAAGATGACGATTATATTTGTTTTATTGAAGGGTATTCCTTCTGGGCCACTTTTTGTCTCGGTAACGATATACAATACAATACAATACAAATACTCTTTATTGAACACCAAAAGAAAACAAAAAACGGAACAGTACATTTTAACTATATGTATACAACAGGCGGTCTTACCGCTAAATAGCGATCTCTTCCAGACAACCTTGGCTCCAAATATATAGCTTTTGACTAATTCTAATTATCGTAAGATAGCTAGATAGTAATTATTGACAGAAGTGTACTTAGGCCCGCTTGCAAGTAAATTTTACCCTGGGTAGGTTACATTATTAACGAATGTCAGACTCATAATGAGAGCTGTAAATTTTAACACTGGGGTACGACACTAACTCGAGTTAGTAAACGTCAGATTCATACGAAAACTGTCATTTTAACTCGAGTTAGTGTCTTAACCCAGTGTTAAATTGCTGTTGCAAGTGGCCTTAACATATTAACCTAAGGTTAAAATTGACTTGCAAGCGGGCCATAAGCTCCTAATCATCCATATCCATATAACATTCCCAGAATGGTTCGTCGGTTCCTCGTACAAGACCATACCCAGAAACCATAGCAATAAAACCCAACCTGACTTAAAAAATAAACAGTAATGTTAATGGGGTTCTTTATTTCACCAGTAACAGTCCTCCTAAAGTAAATTAGCAGTATCCCAAAATCAATACCCAAAGCAACGTCGGTTCTCTTCTCTTAGTAATAAGATTGATATGCTAATGAAGTTTTATCTGACATACTGCGTATTAGCTTAGGAAGGCAGACTTATAAAGGTACAAAAAGTAATCATTTTGTTTTTATTATCAATCAGTACCAAAGTACAGTCACTAGCAATAATATATTATCCAAGATTGAGGGAAACAATATCTGACACGCTCTTATACCTTTAGTAATAAAGACGAGAATATATATTATTGCTGGCGACTGTACCCATATTAAGTCATTTGTATGTAAAAAAGTTGGCAAGATGGCACTTAGGTTTTTTGGTTACCATTTTAATGAACTATTGGTGATTACTACGATCACGGCCACTAACTAGAAACTGTACGTAGCTTAAACAGGCCGGGTGTGTCGTCGGCACTCAACGTGTAGTCTTGTTAATCTGCGCGTGCGCCTGCGACCAACTTATGACTCTCGTGGAGGACAAGGCTGGTCAGTGTTCAATCCTAAACGTCGATCGAACGGATTAGTCACAAGGAGTTTCTCAATACACGTAGTTTTTATATTGACATTAAATGTATTACGACGTCATTTTAATATTAAGTCGGGTTAGTAAAAGAAAATACGTAGCATTTTATGCTGTATAGGTACAGTCAGCGTCAAAAGTAACTGGTCACTTCAAGCTACTTTTGTACTTTATCGCATTTACACGTTAGACAATCTGTTTGACATTGCTTATGTGACAGTAAAGCGAAAAGGTATTTAAGTGATCACTTTCTTTTGACGCTGACCGTACGAGTTCTTAATTATGTTTGAAATATGGATATTTATGAAAAAAAAGTTCATTTTTTATTTTTCCATATTTGCAAATTGACATCTAAACTTTGCATGATATGATAAGTCAGTCCAGAAAATAATTTAAAACGCCTTTAAAAACGTATTTGTAAGTCGGGTCAGCTACATATAACATGTAGCTGACCCGACTAGCAGTCGCATAAAAAAATCAACTCAAGCTTAATATTTTTACCTAAAGAAAGTCACCTTCACACATTCGCTCGCTAAATCCACGAGTGACACTTCGCAAAACTATTTCTCGTTCATAGTTTAAATTATCTGCAACCGCTGAATTTCAACTTATTTTTTTCGTTTCACTTCCCATGCTCTTAAAATGTTTAGTCTTGCATATCGGGACTAAAACTCCTTATTAATCTCTAGGGATTCAAGTTTTTTTAATTAACTTCGGAAACCCCTAAACATCCAATCACGGTGTTTTGAATGGAGGATTATTGCCATTTTCAGTGATTGTTTTAGGGCATGGAAATTACCTCAAAATGACAACTGTGCAAAAATATTTAAAAAAAAAACGATTTAATTTCGTGAAACACTCGAATACGAATATGAATCTATTTAATTATATGAAGCGTGAATTCATTTCAATTATTCATTCAATTAGTTTTTAAATAGTTTTCAAGTTTAAAGCGTCACTTTACAAAATAATAATAAAAGAAAACAAAAAACCGCGAAACAAATTTTTAAGTAATTTTGTATAGTACGCCGTTTTTTTCTTCTCATTCAAGGTGAAATGCAGTGTTTAACGCTAGACTAAACAACCGGTATTTTTTTATATCAACTACTAATATAATATTACAGATGTAATACCTCGTGTCGATCAAAAGTATGGTGCCAGATCTTATACAGTGTAACCTCTTATAGGTGATTTTAAGGTCACCTTAACATCAGCGGTATGATAGTATCAAACTTAAGTATAACAATTAATAAGAATCTTAGTAACTACATTAATAAAAAAACATGCGTGAGACGGAACCCTAAGCGCGTAAACAAGTGTAAATCGACTAATTAAAATTCGTTCACTAAAAAGAGCGCGCATAAGATTTATTAGCAAATTAATATGTTAATGAAAAAAAAAACGGTTTTTTAGCTTCGGTACTGTCTGCGAGCATTTGAATATTTCAATAAAAAAAAACACTAAACAACAGTCAACTCATTAAGTTAAGTAATTTATTTTACATTGTGTTTTAAATAATTAACAAATCCCACGGCTGCAAATGTAAAGTGAATGAACTCGTTAAAGTAATAGAAATGTCATTCGTCGTGCTGTGACAGTGGATACAGTGTTAAGTAATCTATGCCACCGGAAAATGTAGGGCATATCGTTGTAATTCACACTACACAAGGTAAGCGCGCGTTCATGATTTGAAAACTTGTAACAGACTGTACGTACAGTCAACCAATTTGATTCCTAGGCCACTATGGACTTTGTCAACGTGACGTTGTAAACCAAATCATAGGAAGTCTCTTATGTTTTGGTTGTCAACGTCACTTTAACATAGTCCAAAGTGGCCTAGAAATCAAATTGGTTGACTGTACATGATTCATAAAGGTTTAAAAAGGAGGTAGTTAAGAGGGTGTTACGCTACGCTTAAGCTCAACTATGAGTTGCGACCTTAGTTGCGAATGTAGACCCGTTACGTGGAATGCACCTAGGTAACACGAGAATTCAGTTGGACCAAAAATAGTTTCGTCTGAGCATCCCGTGCGAGCGCTAGTCTAAAATTCTAAATTTAAATCTTTAAGCTTTCGAGATGTCACTCACCCGTAATGCACTAACTAAACGAAAGTGCGGAGAACTGGCACAAAACGCGCCAATATCTTGAATGGACCTTGACGAATTCAAATTTGGAATCCGCCGGCGTACCCACGTGAACGCGTCCAAAACTCACTCCCGCGGTTTTCAAACTTTTTTCAAAATATCACGTCAGTTTTAAGTTGAGGGTTGAAAATCCTTTGTACACTTATTCACGGTTTGAGTTAAAGTTTTTTTTTCGGCGGGTATTTATGTTTGTTAGAGTTGACGCGTGCGTTCACCACCGGTTGGAAGAGTACTGAGCGCGCCGGCGGGCCGCGGCCATGTTTAAGGCACGCTACGGTTAGCTAGTGTCCGATAAAAAATATTTTGTTACGATTTCAGCGCATTGTTTACACGGAGGACGGGCGGCGCGGGCGTCGGAAGAGCTTTGGTACGGATCGCGTTACGTGAAAGGCAATTCAGGAACCCTGGCGTCCTACGCGCTATTTAAAATGAGCGCGCAATATCGACATTAAGTTTTACAATTTCCTATTCGCAATTCGGCGTATTTACGTCTTGCAACAAGGTCACTATTATAATTTGTATTGGGCCCACGTGACCACAATCCGGATCTTTCGTCATGAGAGGACGTATTTTCCCAGTAGTGGGACGTAAACAAACACACGCACCTTATGTGCTTAATATTCAGGCAGAAGGAAAATAATAAAATATTTGCCTAATTAAAGCTTTAAGTAACAAATTATTCTTATCAAATGAACAGGAAACGACACAGGAAGCAATCGGGACGCTTGGCTTGTTATTTGTATTTCGACAATAATTAATGAAAAATATTATTATTTAAAGAATACCTACATACATACATACCATCACGACTGTAATCCCAGAGTTGGGTAGGCAGAAAAATTCAAATTCAAAATTCAAAATATTTATTCAGTAAATTGGCCACTGGGTCTCTTTTACACGTCGGTAATAAACAGTGAATCTACGAGCGCTTCGGACAAGACGGCGCGCGGCGGAGCGCCGCAAGAAACTCCAGTGCTACAGAATTACCAATGACTCTAAAAAAAAAATTGATAATTCTGTAACCACATTTTGCACAATTAGGCTAAGATGTTTACTAGCGTATTAGTAACAGGTTGCAAGCCCATCGCCTAACAGTACTACTTACAAGGCTTGATTCCCTTAATAAAGAAAGATTATATTTTAGCATTAATGAAGCAAAAGGAAAATATAGTAAAACCGGTCAGTCAAACGGAGGGAAATGGATAAATCAAAAGATTATTAATAAGGCTGCCGTGACAGTCAAAGATGGAAACCCTACCTAAGTTTGAAGAGATAATATTTTATCTTGCCTTATTCAACTAATAACATATAGGTAATTTATTACATAGGTACGAATGACACTAACGTGTTTACACTGTACTCGCTGTCACACATACCTCCATCCAAAATTGGCTACAGTAGCCATATTCATATGTCAACAAAACTGGACGAAGTAACAAACGCCATAGCTGAAATTTTTAAATGTCTTAAAGCCTGACCAGAAAAAATCCTCTAATAGGGTCGCTACTAATACTTTTATCATCTCAGTTTCGTGATATTCAATAGAAATTACAGTTCATATAATTTCCGCAATATGTGGTTGTGGTTCCCCGCGTCTCCGTCTGCGTCGCAGTGGTTTTTCGCCACTCGCAGGAAAAAGTACCAAGCCTATGTCCTTCCTGAGGATTCAAGCTATCTCTATTCAAAATTTCGAAGAATTCATTTCAGCGGTTTAGCTGTGAAAACGTAACATCCAGCCATACTAACATGGCAACAACTTTGAACGCAGTAGCAGACGCCGAAACTGAATTTAAAAAGTTATTGTAAAATAATTTATCGTAGTCTATACCTAATTAAAAGCCTAATTTAATTATGTACTTGTACAAATCAATCACTACCAATTCTTATCTTCTCGATTATTGATAGGAAGTGGTACTAATACTTATTTAAACGAATTTTGAACTTCTTGATCTTTGTTAAACAATGCCCTTATTAATAAACGTGGAGTAACCGTCGAGTAGCTAAACCATGCTTTGTCCTTATCTGTCATATTCAAATGTCACAATGACAGATAAGGATAAAACATGGTTTAGCTACCCCACAGTTACTCCACGTTTATTAATAAGGGCATAAGTGTTGGAATCACGCGCGTGACCGGGCGTTTACTCGTGTCCATATTTTTTTCAACCCATAAAAATCTTTTTGCAAATAGGTGTTATGTCATGTACTCCGTTTAGACAGTAATGTAGGATCGACCAAAATGTAAACAGAAACAAACAACAAGAACAGTATCGCAAACTTTTCGTTTCCTACTCATCATCATCATCATCATCTTCATGTCAGCCGAAAGATGTCCACTACTGGGCATAGGCCTCCCCCAAGGCTCTCCACTCAGACCGGTCTTGTGCTTTTCGCATGCACCGCGTTCCCGCGATCCTTATAAGGTCGTCACTCCATCTTGTCGTTTCCTACTAGTAAGATATTATTTTATAAATCATAGAAAAAATATTAAATCCCTCATACGCATCCTTCGAATTAACGAAAACCGCTTCAAAATAGACCGTTTACTTTCAGAGTTTACTGCGAAGTGCGAGCTAATAGACAAATAGACGCATTTGGGCACTGATAACTAAAACATAAATATGTGATTACGATTAGTTCATATTCGACTTGAAAGACCCTATTTATTTTGTTTCGTCAGTTATCTAAATACAGGATTTGACGCGCATGGTCTAAATTTGGGTGACCAAGTAGTATTCTGCCAAATATATATCTTCGGGAAGCGTGTTACGACTCCGTAACGTAGGCACGATGCCAGACTTTCATTCATACAGAAATGCCCCATAATGATATACTATTCATTTACACGCAAAAATGGCGCATGACGTTTTACGGATATCTGCCAACTATTTAAAAAATAAGATCAAGCTTTAAATATGGAATGTTAACCTAAAACTAAATCAATGGATCCATTTGTTTGAAATTAGGTATTTAAAAAGGAAACCAAGAGACTGAAATGGTTTACTAATCTCAACCTGAGTCATACCTATCCCGCTAATACCGGGTGAGCGCGGGCTCGTGCAGCAACAAAGTTAAATAAAACTCACTACATAATTAGGAACATAACATCAAAAGACAGACAGATACTTTGTTTTTTATTCAAATAAATATTGAATGAATTTTATTTATTCGGGATCATGGTCACACTACATACTGAATTTTTTACTCGTTTGATCGGTCGATTTTCAAATAGGTTTGAAGTTTTTAACATGAAAACGTTGAGTGACCATATATTATTTTAAGCAATATTTAGGGAAACATAATGTTATTTTAATAAAATACTAAACATTAATTGTTTTAAAAATCTTTATACTAATAGAATCTCAATAATTTACTGAGTTGGAAAAATTAAGTTAGGAACACGATCCCGCTGTATTATTAATGCCAAAATGTGTGTGTATGTTAGTTTGTTACTCCGTCACGCTGCAACGGCTGGGCACTACTGGGCAGATTTGGATGAAATTTGGAATGGAGACAGCTTATACCCTAGATTGTTGGAATACAGATAAAGGAAATCTTCCACAACATGGAATGGCCGAATAACTCATTCTACGAAGTCGTGGGCAGAAGCTTAACGTAAAAGTTTACCGTCTCAGAACTGAATTTTGTCTAACAATACAAATAGCTACGATATGGTTTACCATCATTTGCTTAAAAACGTTTCACAAACTGATTCATTTAGCAAACATATAAAAGATAAAAGATAAAAAAGATAAAAGATGTTTATTCAGTAAGAAGGCCGCACGGGCACTTTTATACGTCAAATAATTACTACACGTTATAATTTTGCAAAACGATTTTTTCCGACACCGTCAACAAGTTTGGATCCTAGGCCACTATGGAACTTTGTCAAAGTGACGCAATAAGTCAAATCGTACCTATAAAGTCTCTTACAATTCCATAATTTTTAGGTAGGTATGTCACTTCGATGTAGTTGATAGTGACTATACCTAAATATTTCTGGATTTTTATAAAACTAACCTAACCTATAGGGTTCTTCTAGATGGTACTAAAATCTTTCTTTCTTTGCCCCCGCGGCGACTTGAACAGCTACTACCGCGGGGATATGGCGTTTCCACGTGAAGTGATTTCGCCAGTGTCAAGTAAATATAAGTATAAATCAATATAGCAATAAAACACAATCCAATCCTCTCTAGGAAGATTGGGGGCAACGTTGTACGGTGATTTGTAGGTCAGAGGTCAAGATAGTTTTAACCTCTGCACCACTGCGAGTCCACTTGAAACGAGAAGAAAGATGCCAGATACACGAAATAAGTCCAAGTCTTCAATCACTGTGCGACGCCCTTTTAGAATAAGAACATCTTAATAAATTGATAATAAAATAATTATACATCCTAGGGAAAAAATAAAACTATTAGAGTTGATAGTGACTATACCTAAATATTTCTGGATTTTTATAAAACTAACCTAACCTATAGGGTTCTACTAGATGGTACTAAAATCTTTCTTTCTTTGCCCCCGCGGCGACTTGAACAGCTACTACCGCGGGGATATGGCGTTTCCACGTGAAGTGATTTCGCCAGTGTCAAGTATATATAAGTATAAATCAATATAGCAATAAAACACAATTCAATCCTCTCTAGGAAGATTGGGGGCAACGTTGTACGGTGATTTGTAGGTCAGAGGTCAAGATAGTTTTAACCTCTGCACCACTGCGAGTCCACTTGAAACGAGAAGAAAGATGCCAGATACACGAAATAAGTCCAAGTCTTCAATCACTGTGCGACGCCCTTTTAGAATAAGAACATCTTAATAAATTGATAATAAAATAATTATACATCCTAGGGAAAAAATAAAACTATTAGTGTCTTCCTCCTTCCAAACAGTATCTATAAAACGAATAAAATTAAAGTCTTGAAAATATGAAATCTTGTCAATTGCCAAATGCCAAAAAAAAACAATCGTTTTTTAATTACAGCCAGTGATGTTCACGCACGTAACCACAGATCATACATAATATCTCTTCAAATGGTTGTTTATTGTTTACTTGCGTGAGATTTCACACTTTTCAGCGCCTTGATAGAAACAGCGTTTTTAGCGCGGTTTTGAAAATTTAAACTTTAACATAGATTTTTATTGATAATACAGTAGAATCTCAAGGAAATATCAATGTAGTGTGCCTGTTATGTAATAAATACATACATACATAAACTCACGCCTTCATTCCCATGTAATAAATAATCATTTAAAAAGGTTTTCTGAAATTAATCAAATAGCCTACTATCAAACAATGAAAACACAGCTAACTATCGGTTAGGCTTTAAAGAATAAGATGGTCGTAGTGATCCGGACTATTCCGGACTGACCCTGCAAGACGTCATATCACCACTTATAGGTTTTAATAAACAAGCAGCTCCGGTCCTAGCCCTTAGTTTGGGTAGAGTGAGATAGTTAGAACGTCTTTCAGTGCCCTTTAATCGACGCTTTTACTTCATATAAATCATATTTCAGTAAATGTTCAATATTACATTGTGGCGTCCGTTCCTTGTTACCTTGCGCCTAGAGCGACCACTCCTCTCGCTCTACCCTTAAACGACACTAAGCAAACTTGTTTTTATCCCCTAATGCAAAATGAAGAGTGTTCTAAGTTTAGTACTTGTGGGAGGACCTTGTGCAGGGTCCGTCCGGGTTGGTACCACCATCTTATCCATTAACCTACTGCCAAGGAGCAGTGTTCGCATTGTTGTGTTCCGGTTTGAGGCATTCCATCTTAGTCCTCAGGGTTGGCAGTGCATTTGCAGTCTTAGGATTGCGGTCTTGTGAATGCGAATGTCTATGGGTCACAGTTTCCACTTACCATCAGGTGGTTCTGTCTGCTTGTTTGCCTTCCCTATGACATAAATAAATAAAACGACAGCTATGTGTTTGTGACATGTGTGTCTATCTGTAACACTGTAGCTCTTAAACGGGTCTAATTAATTGGATGCGGTTTTTTTTATATGAAAGAAAGTTTTTTAGCTTTGGTTTTAGGCTTAGCTTCGTTTAAGAGATATCAGCTCTGAAAAAAGGGGTCAACATTAAATCAGAGGGTTTACGTATCTATCTAATCAGAGATTTATCTTTGATATCGTAGTCCTCCTACAATACAATATGGTTTTAAATCGATTTGTTTTGTTTTTTTTTGTTTTTTGTAAGAAGTTCAAAGTTTTCGGTGTATTGGTTTCAACTGTAATGCCGTGTAAAATATATTTGCAAATAAATACAATTTAACAATGTTGGTTTTACACCACAGAGAGATACCTACATTCTTCATTGGGTTTAAAACATACTCGTATTGCTCAAAGATAAAGATGTAGCCAGGAATTAAGGGAAAGTGACGCATGGTGCGCATTTCCTCTCATCATTGCAGCCGGCGCACGAGCAGATCTCGACACGTGACACTTGCATGACTATCTAGAGCGGAAAAGACGCGGCGACGAATTGACATAAACGTCAAGAACCGTCTCTAATTTAACGCGTGAATTGGTCACATTAGTTTCACTATAGTTTTTGTGACTGTTTGAAAATGGAATGAATGGTCACTGTAATTAATTAAGATGTTTTAATTTAAAACCTGTTTTTGTGAAGTGAGCTGTAAATGTGATTTAAAATAATTAAGATTAAGTCTTTGGCCCAAAACAGCAACCATAAAATTGCACTTTATCAACAAATAAAAATCGTAAGAGTTGATAAAGTTGAAAATTTTTTAAGAGTGCCGTAAAAGAACTTTTTAGCATTATTAACTTAGACGCCGTGGACCTTAATAACAATGCTTCGCATTAATTACAAATAAAAACGGGCTTTTGGAGGCCTTTCCAGATCCCAGTTGAGAGTGAAAAGCGTGAGAATGTGAACCATATTCCATTTTTACGTTATAGTTATAATTTATATTATAACTTATCTAAGCGATGTTATTAATACTTTTATCACAAATATACGCTGTCTATAATAAGCAAGGCACGCGGAGTCCCACGCGCTCGGCGCATGCGCGCGTGACTGCGAGTACGCCGCCTGCATTTCACTGCGCGTCTGAGACTCCACACTTACGCTAACTGCTATGTAATTAATACGTCAAAGCTTACACAGTATACGTGAGCATGGATGTATACTGCTCATGGCTCTGGAGCTGCTTGGTTTTCTGGGTTCCGTAGCCGGTAAAACGGAACCCTAGTTTCGTCGTGTTCGTCCGCCGGGCCGTCCGTATGTGGAGAGATATTTTATTCAAAATGTATAAGATGTATATGTGCCTATTTGGATAGGTGTCTTGTATGTATATAAGTTTAAAGCTTAAAATGACAGTTTTCGTATGAATCTGACATTTAATAACCCACTAACTCGGGTTAGTAAACGTCAGATTCATACGAAAACTGTAATTTTAACTCGAGTTAGTGACAACCCTGGAGGCAGACCTCCAGGGCATGTTGGTAGGTATTCCAATGCCGTAACTATACATTCTGAGAATTGTGGCAGGGAAATTCTCATCCGATGGCGCTCTCCCTTTTTTTTTTTTGTGGTTTATTTAAGGTTACTTCTGTGCTGACGGCCTCTTAAGCCTGGCTGGGGCGATTTGTCCGCTCTGCTACCCTATCGTAACGCCACTGGGGTATCCTATCCACCCGTAGTTAATCGTTAATATCCTGTATTCTTCTCCTAAAAGGTGGGTAGTTTGTAGACCCATTGTCAAGGTTTTGCTTTATGAAATAAGTTAAAGTAAAATGTTCGTCATCCGCTAAGGGTGCTTACTGCTTACTCTCTCGGTTATCGCAGTGCTATGACTTGGCAACCTCCCAATCCACACACAAGATTCTATATCTATCTAGGCCTATTCTCTCTCTGCCTCCTTTTGATTCCGTTACAACCTTCGCCAAGTTTTTACTCCTTGTTGGAAAATGTAACCTCTTTCAGTGAAGAAGTTATAACGATTCCTCTAGTATTTCAAGTGTTTTTCGGCAGGGTTGACTGGTTATTATCAAGTTACCTACTTCCCTGCGGCCTGACGTCTTATTTCTGACTTCTAATTCAGAAGGACTTTCCATTCAGGCCATTTTTAAAGATCTTTGATCAATAGGGCAGTTTAATACAATTGATTTATTGCCATACTGCCATCAAGCATTTACTGTGGACGCCAGGTAATAAGCACAGCCACGGAATAGGCAATAATTCCCGGTAAGGACGTGCAGTTAGTTGACTGACGCGACGGGTTAACATTTATAAATCTGTGCGAAAGAAAGTTCAATTAACTTTCCTACGAGAAAGGTGCTAGACCATTCAATGGGGGCCTTTAGAAATGTAGTTCTAGGGTCAAATTCGTTAAAATAACTGCCATTAATGAGTCCCTACCCTATGTAGTGAATAGCGTTCGTCGGTCGCTATTTGTTTCAATTTTCAAAGTAGGTGTTTTAACCATCTAGCTAGAGAGCCCGTTTCACTTGGAATCTGTAGCAGAAAAAAATGTTGAGGCACCATTAGAATTCTCTCGTATTGAGAATGAGCAACTCTTCTGTACCAGCTTAACAATCTGGAATCAGTGTAATATGCTTACAAAGGATGCTCATTTACAAAACACTTCATTTGAAAATCACAGGATTAGGTTATATTGAGTGATTCTTGTAGACTTTATTAAATGTGTATTTTGAGTTGGTGCCATTTGTTTGACTTAAATGTTTTTTCTTTTATGATAAGTTAAGGAGTCGGAACAATGCAAAACATTTACAAGGAAAAGAAGGTTATTAAAATATGAAAGGAAATCAATTTATTACATTCAACAAAATAACTCATATTGTTACAGAACGATAATGTTAATGAAAACCGTTTCTATTTGGGCAGTAAAGAGTATGAACTAAACGGGGACCTAAGTGGCATGCATTCCATTCCATCCGATTCCATGTATCTAAAATAAATCCGTCTGGAATTATAAACTTACACGCAAGAGCGAAGGATGATTATCGACCACATTGTTGCGAATACCACGCGAGCTGTATAGGTACTTGAGTGAAAACAAATCGTAGTTAATCGTTACAAGTAGCTGACCAATTAGCATATGACATTAACGCATATTATATGATCACTTAGTGCTAGTAACTGACCACGCCAACTTCCAAGTTGTGCTGCATCAAGTCGACAGAATGTTTAATGTACTTACCTTATAGTGCAGAATTTTTTCACGACTCGATTACCTACTAGATGACACCCGTGACAGCGTTTGATATGATGATGATGATTTCCTCCTAGACGTTATCCGTCAACGCGGACCCAACGAATTCCCAAGGCATGACCGGTGGTGACTGGCTAAGCCAAATTCGGTCTTAAAGGTACGGCTGCAAGGCGTACAATACAACTGATCTGCAGATGAATTTGTACGTGTTATTTCGAGATCATCAACACGAAAATTTTCAAAACAACGGAACACAACAGAACAACAGAACAGAGCTACGCCATTCTTATCTCCGTTGCGCAAGATCCTCCCAACCATCACGTTTGCTATGAATTCCCGCTTCTCTCCCACAGGTATCTTCCCAATATGGGTCAAGTTTTATAGAGTACTAAGAGTACACAAGGAATATTTCCTCCAACTTCTACTTGTTTAGGTCCAGCGCTTTATGCAGTGCGTTGTCTGTAACCCTTAACATGAGTTACCAATTACCGTACTCGCTAGCGAGTCGAATGCTCTGTCCCTCGCCCTCGCTAAGACCACTGCGAGGTCTGCAAGGGACAGAGCTTTCGACCTGGTAGCGAGTACATTAAGTGTAAGGGTACTGTAGTCAGTAAGTCAAGGAAAAGTTTTAAATATCCTCCTGAGGCTCACCACACAACGAACTTTGTCAATGGAATATGAATCTATTATGAACATACCTGGGATAACTCAGGGCATCTGTACGAAAGTGATGTAGCAAAATATTTTATCGATATAAATATATCGATGTTACTGCCAACATCTAAATGTTATTCGACATAAATAAATATTACTTATTTTCTCCTCATTTTAAGATAAAAAATAAACAAATTAACACGTATATTTATTTGTTTATATTACAACAGTTTTCATAATATACAATCAATATTTTTTCCATATTCGTCGGTATTAATGATTGCCGTCTAGTTGAAAATATCTACTTTTAACTGCTAAACGTACGAATATGATTGGTACTGACAGTATATTGTCATTTTGATTGAAATGACATCCGCATACTTTTATTACCTATCTTAAGAGGCTCGATATCAGATATGACATCGAACCTCTTTACAGTAATCGAGAATGTGCAATGTGCACATGTATTAATTTAATTATATCGACATCTTTTTTATCGATATCAAATCCCTAGAACTTGCCCCGAGTTATCCCAGGTATGATTATGAATGTGTCTTTTTTCTAATTAGATCATTACTCATAAAAACAAACGAAATTCCACTTTTCTTACTATCCACTCAATCTTTATTTGAATGGCCGTATTTTGTACGTTCTATTACTTACAGTTGAGTTCATAAATTTGTACCTATACACTTTAGTACCTTGTCGCTTTAATCACTGTGATAATTCGTATATGGCCGTTTGAACATGACTTTAAATGGACAAGGTACTAAAGTGTGTAAAATACATATTTATGAACTCGTACAAGGAACCTCGGGAGGTATTAATAAATATTAATTACAGTAATTGGGAATTGCGTTACTAAAATTCTTGCTCACCTGAGTTAAAGCCAAACGTAGTATTATCCTTAAGATTTTCCTTGTCACTCTCGCTCGCTATTTGTAATGTGGTCGGATCATTAACTATTCAGTAATACTTATCGGTCGGGAGTCGGGACTTACCCTAGTTAAGTTTGCTTAACCATTTGACTGCTACGGTCGACTGCAATTTTAAGTGCTCCGGACGCCAGAAGTGTTTCTCTTAAACAATTAACTTTTTTTAATTCGCTGAAGAAGATTAAACTGGCACAATATTGTTGCCCCGTACGCATTTAGGCACGTAAGATAGTTAGGTATGTACTATCAAAGCATTGGAACCTTCACCCATCATAGAACGGTGTCACAGTGACATTATAAAACAATTATTTTGACATTTCCTACGACTTGAATCATAACGTCACTGTGACACAGTTCTATGATGGGTCAGGGTTCCAATGGGCTGATAGTAAATTCAAGGAAATTGATTCCTAGAACACTTTGAACTATGTCGAAGTGATATTGTAAATAAAATCATAAGAAGTCGCTTAATGTTTTGATTGATTACGTGACTGTAACTATAGTCCAAAGTGGTCTAGGAATCAATTTCCTTGACTGTACCTGGGCCATTCTACTTTTCGTTGGACATAACTTTTAGCCAAATTCTCACTTAACTATTTTTAACTCGAAAAGGGACGTAAATAAGCTTATATTTAGAATTATCCTAATTGATAAAAGGTTATTTGTAATAACTATAAAGTGAGTAACGCAGTGGATGTTGATGTCCCCGTATTTTCTACGGAAAAAGTGTAATTTACCACTGAGTTACCAAGATTCTTCAACGATACTTGAGTAATTTAAGAGTTGTTTTTTTTTTAATCCAATAAACTTAAACATTCTAAGTTAGTCTAAGTAAATCTAAGTTATGTTATTTATTTAGACCCGGATTCATAATTTGGTATTCTTTTTATCGGACGATAACAAAAGATGGACACTGAAAAGTAGAATGGCCAACTTCCCTCTTTATATTTGATTTTCTTAAAAGCACCTGTTTCAACTCATGCATACGTTCTCCATTAAACTAAAAAACCTAATTAGATTCCAACATACGTCAAAAAAGTGTTGCCATTAAAATGACATATTAGGTGGATCGGTAAATTTTCACTTCTGTAAATGTTATAGGTAGCTGTTTATTTGATTTATAATATTAAAGGGAACATTTTATTTTCCTTCTTAAATAAACAATCTTATTTAAATACTCGTCGCAAAAAAAGATATTTAATTAAATTGTTTTATAGGAGAAAAGTTTAAATAACAATGGCAATAACTCAGGGTTTAATAACATTTGGTAACAATTATTATTCTCATTATGTGCGATTTCATTTTTAGGAAATAAAAACAATCATATTTTTACGTATGTCTTCAAAACTTGACCGAAATCTTCAAAAAATCTTCAAGTCTTCAAAAAATTATCAGTTAATCATGTGTGGTAACCTTTATGGTGGACATGGTGGTGTGGCGGCCATAACATCTATTGTCACTTCATTCGACATCTGACGTTTGGATAGCTCGAATGTTTTCTGTACCTATTCGCCCCGTGGTGATTTCCATTGTTAAGTTTTTGTTTTCCGTTAAGTTTTTGTTGTTTCATTTCGTTATTGTTTCAAGTTTGTGTTTTGCTCGTGGGTTTTGCTTTATCGCAAGTAAAATGGAGCCTGTACCAGGTTCCTCTCACAGCAAACAGAATGATCCTATATCTCCACGGAGTGTCTCGGAGAAATTCGTGGTCGTGAACTGTTACAAACATACCCACAGTACATGGCCCATGGCAAAAATCTTACTAATATTATAAATGTGTAAGCTTGTATGTATAATACTCAATCACACAAAAACTTTTTAACTGGTTAGGTTAACTAATGCACCGGCTAAAGCTAGCATTTAGCTTCGTCAACCTTACCAAACCAAGACCTGTTAGACGATGAATGCACTTTCACATTGATTAAAATCAGGATGACCTTTATCATATTGTGGAAATAACTTATATTGTTTTATTTTAACATAATTATTGTACCAAAAGGTTGGTTTTCCCTGAAACGTCACCATGATGATGACACGTGTAACTGTGACATTCCGCCATCTTTGGTAGTTTTTTTGACGTATATTGGAATCTAATTAGGTTTCCAAGTATAGGAAATGTGCCTACTTTGCTCCCCCATGGGTAACTATGCTCCATAGTGACTTTTTTGTATGTTACTTATAAGACGAGGCCGATGACAAATTTTCTAAAAATAATTGATGTATATATACATCCAGCTGCGCAGTGAATGAAAGCACTAGAATGATTTACAATACAGAATACCTCAATATAACGATGGAGCAAGATTACCCGTGGGGGAGCAAAGTAGGCACATTTTACGGTATAATCTTTATCGAGTCAGATCGCTTGCTCGATTAAACAACCTATTTTGCTTGTTTGAAGCTGGATCACCGTCACACCGCATCCAAACTTCTAAACAAATAAAGTAAATGCAACAATTTAGCTATACCATTCTCCTTCAAACAGATATTGTTTACGGAAAGGAAGCCGTAATAGAAACAATGTCAAGGCATGTTATTGGTATTCTTAGACTACCTTCCTGGCTCGCAATAACCTTATGGGATCAAGGAAAACCTATGAGTATGATCTTTGTTTTAATCACACGAGAAACGAGGATCTCATGTGCCAATACTCACGGCCAAACCAACCGACTTATCTATTTAACTTCCTGACTCATATACATTTCGACATAGCATTTTGAGGAATATAATATGAAGAGTGATATGAAATACAAGGGAGTGAATACTGAGATAACGGCTGATAGAGGAGACTGCGCCGATGCCAAATGGTGGGGCAAAATGATGATTAAAGGGCGGCCGACGGATGCTATATGGTGTGGTGACGAAAGCATAAGATGGATAAGACTTTAATTAACTTTCGAGTACTATTTATGTACGAAAATATATGCAGTTTTTGCTATAAATCAGTAAAGCCCTCTGTTCGTTTAGGCAGTAATAGTTTGACAAAAAATAAACACATATTATCTGAACCCTGCAAATACTTTTGAAATTATTTTCATTAAAATTTTGAATAAACACCGTTGACTGTTTCGGAACCCATTTGATATTTTAGTCATAGTCATAGTCATATACTTTTCATCTCACTAGCTCGGAAAGCCCTTTTTGTTTGTTTGATATCTATTGAGAAAATCGTTTTTTATCCACAAGTGAGGGAAGAGTTTTGACATTTGAAGGCAGCTTAAGTGATATTTGACAGCTAACCAAACGTAAAACCTTACAAGTGCTGAATTTTTAACATCACAATTAATGAATTGCATCGAGTAAAAAACACTAAATACAGTCTTACTACTTTATTTTAATTCATAAATATCAGCATTCAAAATTAACCTTCATTCTTGTTTTAAAAACGGATAAAATGTTCTGACAGTCCAAATAAGTCGATGTGCAAACAAAACGCATCCGAAATAATAAAAAAAAACTTACGTTAAAACTTTTCTATTAAGCCGTCAACGTTAAAATATTCGCATGTTTTTCTAGTTTATTTTGTTATTAAAAATGAGTGATTCGAGTGATAAAGACGTATTAACACCCGTGGAATTACAGGAAACCGTGCAAAATGCGGAACTGAGCTTACAGTACAAACCGTTTTCTTAGTTCCCTCACTGTAGTGAGGTGAAAAGTTTTGTGTTATACACGGGCGAAAAGTTATTTTACGTCTCGTGTCTTGAAACACTTGCTACGCTCAGGATTCTATTTTTGAACCACTCGCTTCGCTCGTGGTCAATCATACAATCCTTTCGCTAGCTCGTGTTTCAAATGAACACTTGCAGGTAAAATACAACTTTCCCCACTTGTATAACAAATAACTATTATTGCCTAATGTTGTACAAAACATCTTTAAAATCTATTACATGCTTCAACACTAACCCTGCAAGGGAAATGATGCAAGGGCAAGGGCATTTTATGATTGATTAGGTGAAAATGAATACTTAAATTTAGTAGGTATTAATTTTCATATACACTTCATTTTAATTTATTGGTATAGATAGATATTGATTTCAATGACCTTTAATATTGGTTTCCTGGTAAATATTTCGCAAAGTTGAGACGTTACGTTGCGTGGATATCTCTTGTATAAAAACCAAAAAAATTAAAAATAAACATATAATCTTGTGAAAAAAATATATTCAAAGATTTGTAAAATTATTATTTGTGGGTCAGTATTCCTCGAAATGTTTTTCGAATGATTATGTAAAAATATGGTACGTATATCACAATTTCAAATTACTCGGGGAAATAATTAATAGTAACATCAAGGAATTTGACCAAGAAAAACACCATATCGGACACTATAGGGTGATTTAAAACTGTTTTAAATACAGCTAAAAGCGCGAATTAGACTGGCAATAAAAACTGCAGAAGTTGTTTCCCGTCTTACTTTAACTTCAGTTCTAGAGCAAGAAGCTGACACAGACTGAGCATCCTCACGCGGCTGTCTTATGTTAAATTAAACACACTGGATCAGCGTCGCACTATTACAGATCAATTAACTCTCCACAAGTTAATTAATGACACCCTCTCACCCAGTTTCTAATATTGGGTTACGAGTACCGCGTTCTGTTCCGAGATATCCAATTACAAACATCTTCGCTACTTGAAATTACAGAACTAACCTTCCTAAATTTTCTCCTCTCAATCGTCTCATTGTTACATACAACACCCTCGAAATAAATGACATCGATATCTTCAATGACTCCTTTATAGTATTTAAGAACAAACATTACTTTTCAAATAGTCTAAATTTTACAGAAAAAATATAAAGATTGGTACCTCTTTCATAGATTTATGAATTTTATATTCTTAGTTAATTTATATACATTTTGGCAGTAGGTAATAATCATCATAAACTCAGTTACTTATATATATTATTCTTATCAGTGCTGTATACACCTGTTACTTATTATTATACTATTAGTGTTACCAGTAGAATAAGATAAGCACGATTGTATTTTTATTTAGTACAAACAACACTGTAAACACTGTTGGTGTATCATCAAATAAATAAAAAAGAAGCATAATTTTGGTGTATGTTTCTTAAAAGTCAGAGCAAGACAGCTTCAACTTCTACATTTTTATTTCTAGTTTAAGCCTCGCTTAAGATTGCCCGCACACGGCCCACCAACCTGTAGGTTTTATACATTTCATTAGGCATAGCTGGGCACCGTTAATCAAATAGTTAACTTCGTTAATCGTTAATCCGCTACAAAAAAAGTTAGCTTCGTTAAACGTTACGCTTTAGCGTTACATTTCGGAAGAATTAACGCAAGTTAACGTTAATCGTTAATCCGTTAATATGTGTAAAAAAAATGCATTTTTATATCGTTGCGTTAGTAAACTTATAAAACCTGTTGGTTTAGGTTCTGGAAGTTAACAGGATAGGAACAAAACAAAATACAAAATGGCATAAGGTGCATATTCGCTTTCATGAACATTAATGTTGACGACCGCAGGTTAAGATCCGGCTCGAAGGACCATAAAACTGTTGACGATACGCGCTAACAGTTGACTAACCCCGATAGCTCAGAGTTCCAAAAACACTAAACAAAACGCGACTATTAGGAGAGGAAATAAAATGAAACTAGATAAAAACGTTAAATGAATTTAAATTATTAAAACAGACAAACACTTTGATATTACATTTACTTAAACACTATAGACTTTAAACAATATAAACAAAAACGATTTTACTTTAGGGCAGAGAGATTAACAAACACGCATGCACCGTATACGACGAGTGCAGTACGAAACACTACGAATACTAAGAGCTTGTAACGAGTACTAAACCGAGTAATAACAAACTGCGAAACCGAGTACTAACAAACTGTGAAACCGAGTACTAATCCGATACGAATACAAATCCGAGTACTTCCCCCAGTCCTGGTTCGGGGTGAGAGTACGAAACGAAACGAAACGAGTACAAACAATTAAAATATTGGCTCCGTATTTATAGTATTTCATACAGGTTCAAATAGTGCCTTCACGTCCGAGGAGTCCCAAGCCTCTGCACAAATCAAAAGCCTTAGCTCAATAAACTTAATCGGGACGACCAATCAGAGCGCCTGCATTTCCGGGCGCTTTCCACTCGACCTTCGGGTGGAAACATCCGAGGTTCTTCCCCGTCGCCGCCCGTAAATACCGCCTGCGTCTGATTGGCCGCACGCTTTATCAAATTATCCTAAATTTGATTCAATATTTCCTTATAAACTAACACATAATCAATCATACTTCTTATCTCGCTGTTCGGATCTGATTCGTTTCTTCCTGGCTTAGGTCCGGCTCAGGATCTCTGACCCGATAACCTTTTCCCTTCTAATATCGGAACTAGGTTACCGGGTCAGGAGGACAATAGCCGCGTTCGGCGGTCTATTTTACACAAATTTTTCGTAGTTATTTTAATGGGATTTAGCTGAGGGAGCAAGGATCGGTTCGGGGTTCAGTCCAGCTTGTAGTTCGGGCTGGACTTTACCTAATTCACACATAAAAAACTTAAATCTATACATCGTTCATCCACAGCTCGTAATATTAGGTGGCTCCCTAAGCTAAATCCCCATTCTAAACCTAAAACTAACTAAAAAATCTTTATTTATATACCTAAAATCTACCTAATACTATATAAAACACTTATATACTAACTTAACTATTTACAGTATCCTTATATACTAGGGTCACGTCTAAATACGTCGCTGTCGGCTAGAGTTCGGCGGTGGCTGTCGTCAACAATTAACATGTTGAAGTTCTCGTCTGACAGCGAGGCTTGTTTTGGAGTTAAAATGTCTTTACCCGTGGAAAACAGACGTTTAGTTGCAGCGCTTGAGGGTATAACAGTATTGTATTTAATGAATAGATTTATGAATATCTGTTCCCTGAGGAATGCAGCATCTTTGAACGAGTCTTTTGATTTCATGTCCAGCCACATTTTAACGAGAGTTTGCGCTTAACTCTTAAAGAATTGGAGCTCTTTGGTTTTTCTATAGACTGAGTGACAGAATTGAAAAAGTCTTCCTTGTCATCATCGTTGTTTCTCACACTACACACTCGCTGCTACGCGCCGCCCGGCACTTGTCGTTTCATACTTGTCTGAACCTGTTTTTCTTGCCGCGCCGCGGTGCCGTTCGGTAAATAGTAGGCATTGAATTAACGATTAACGGACTTCTGCATATTAACGGAAGTTAACGTGTCCGTTAACATTTTAAAAAGTTAACTTAAAAGTTAAACCGTTAATCAAAATGTTAACTTCGTTAATTAACGATTAACGGATTAACCAGTTAATGCCCAGCTATGTCATTAGGACACGCTGCGCACGGGCCACCGACCACAACCGCAAACGCCGCCACCTGGAGTGCAAAGGTGGCTACGTGTAGCGACCACCAACGCGGACGTCAATCGTGTGCGGCGAGTCCGTATAAAATGTATGAAAACTACACCGTGTGGTCGGTGGCGGCGTTTTGTGGCTGTGGTCGGTGGCCAGTCTTACTAACCTACACCAAATTGATAAATTATAAGCATTTAAAAAAAAAGTAATTATTTATATTATTACGCACAAGAGCCAAAAAACTTACTAGTACAGTGCAACAATTTTTTTAATAACGATCGGCAATCTTCTTTTTTTTATGACACACGAGTGACGAGTGATAAAATAAATATACTGTCAGTTGCGAGTGCAAGCGTGATAGCAACTTGTATATACTTACTAGATATTTTGGTTTTGGTATAAAGCTTGGGAGCAAAAAGCCACGGTCATACCTTCCGTCCGTACTTTTACTTTTATTTTTATTTTATTTTACAGCATCTATAATTATGTTTTTTTTTTTTCATATTTGCCAACATTAGGCTAAGCAATTGTAATTAACTTAACTATGATCCCAGTTGGTCGAAATAAATGTTTTGAATTTGAATTTGAATCACTCAAATACTCGCCCTTACGGAATCAAACCGAGACTGCTGGCTTCGTAGGATTTCATTGTAAGGACATTAATATAGATTGCTTGCCAACGTGTATTTTAGTTCATTTGCTATTGGTTCTAAGTATTGGTTTGGTTTAAACGTAAACCGTTAATTGCTAATTGCTTAAAGTGGCCAAATGGCCCGTAATAGCTGGCTCGGTGTCGCCCTTGTGCTCGATCTCTGGTCCACTGATCCAGTAAACCCTACTGTAATTGCCCTAATTATTATGTTATTTATTTAAAAAGACAAGGAAAACTATTACTACATTACTAA
Organism: Acleris emargana; assembly: GCA_927399475.2. Classification (NCBI taxonomy): domain Eukaryota; kingdom Metazoa; phylum Arthropoda; class Insecta; order Lepidoptera; family Tortricidae; genus Acleris; species Acleris emargana. Next base: position 6,845,697 of record OV656847.1, read on the forward strand.
CAAAGAAAGAAAGAAAGAAAGCAAACCATTTATTCGTGACATACATAACAAAGAACAGATTAAAAAATACAAAAAGAAAGTAGCCACGAAAAGGTCCCAACTCAGCGTAATGCTGGCATTAAAGTCAGCGCTGATCTTCCGTTGGAACCATCAGGTGAAAAACCACGGAAGGTTACACACACATAATTATTTGAAATTATAACATGAAAAAAATAAAAGTAAAAATAACGCAAAATACTGAGATTCGCCAAGTTTTCCATGCCCGTCCTTAAGTCCCCTGCCTCACCGAGACACCATGGCGACGTCGCCGGCCACCGTAGCCAATTAATTCATATTGAAAAGTAGACGGCCTCACTCACTTGGCGACGGTTTGGCTACGTTAATTTATATGGGATATGTGGCCAGCGACGTTGCCATGGCGTCCCGGTGAGGCAGGGGACTAAGTGGCGGAAAGGGCAACAGTTCCTTAGCCTTACATGACTTGGAGCAAGCATGGAGATTTGACACGGACTAATAAGGGTCGATTTTTTACTTAGTTAACTGAACCAATGGTTAAAAGTCTTAACCTGAATCAAATGTGTCACATTTTCGTTTCCATTTTAGGTTTATAACAATTAGTTCAGTTCTAACTATTTGATCAAAAAATTGGCCCAAACTGCCGCACTCAGAAATGTCAATTAAATTTAATACTTGTTTAGTATCTCATTTTTAGCAAGTTTGCAGTCTTGGGATTGCAATCTTGAGATTGAAAATGTTTATGGGCCTCAGAGCTCCTTGTCCTTACAGTAGTGCCATAAAAGAAAAATCTGTAAGTGTGACGTTAATAATTTGATTTATTCATAATTTTACAAAGCGGAATTGTCAACGTCATAAGTAAATGACCACTTGATTACCTTGACGCCTTCATTCGTTCAGCAATTCAATACTGACGTCATTGTGCCAATGTGCCCTTTTTTCAAAAACTTTTATATAAAACTTCGGCATTTTCGGTAATTTTATCCCAGGTGTCGTGGACCACTAACGAGGATCACTTACGAAATCGTCTTCATAGCAAAATTAACAAAAATGAAAATATAATGAATCAACCTTCATCTCATAACGTAGCATGATTCGTGTATCACTCTATACTATAGGTATCACCCTATATAATATTATTTCTACAGATAAGTATAATAAAATAAACAAGTGATTGTTTATTGTTTAATTTTTAGTTAGTTCGACTCCAGGCTCAGTAAAGCTTTTCAATAAAACTTTGAATGCAATTATTCATCACAAAAATAATAAAATAATGTTTCCCACATTACACTATCTCACATCGGTCTTCTAAACGCCGGGAAAGCTTCCTTCCACATGTAGTTTGCTGCGTCGTTTCTTATTCGCACTGCTAGGGAGTGGAGCACTCTCCCTGCGTCTGTATTCCCGGAGTCATGTAACCTTGGTGTTTTCAAGTCAAGAGTGAATAGGCTTTTTCTGGATAAGCGTGTACCACCTTCGACCTCGTCGTCACTTAACATCAGGTGAGACAGAGGTAAAACGCAAACCCACATAAACTCACGCCTTCATTCCCAGAGTGGGGTAGGTAGAGCTACAGAATTACCAACAACTCTGATAAGTTGTTGATAATTCTGTAACCATATTTTGCACAATCAGGCCAAGATGTTTACCAGTATATTAGTGACAGGTTGCAAGCCAATCGCCTAAAACTTTAAACTACTACATGCCTTTGTCCCCTTAGTCGCCTCTTACGACATCCACGGGAAGACATGGAGTGGCACTATTCTATCCCGGTAACCACACGGACAGTTGCTGGCACCTAGCGATTGTTAAATTATCGGCTCTATTACCCTATATTAGAGTTCATGGAGCCAATAATTGGTATGTGGCCATTTCTAGGGCGGTTCATCCTAGCTTTTCTATCAGTAGAGCAAAGAAAGAGATAGATTGACTATTTGGGACAGCCGTACCGTAATCAACTCTCACAATGACGACACTTTCCTTGACATTCGTGCCCCATTTTCTAGTCATCATCAATTCGTGTTGACTGCTGACCCAATCCCAGACCGGGTCACCTTTTCATCTTCAACCGGCAATTTCACTAGCGTGTCCACAAATTACATGCAATTAGCCCTAATTATTTCCAATTCTAGATAACTGTAGGATACAAGACCGTTAGTCATGAAAACTACGTCAATGCTGCAATTATAACTGAAGAATCCGCGTTCCTTCTGCAGTGACTGGTGAGTAACGGGGAAATTAAAAATGGAATTTGTATCGTATTGCTATGGCGTGATGGGATTTAATTGCGTAACATTACCTTTCACGTTCTAATTAATTGGCCATATTGCTTTGTAAATCGTAAGTATCGGATATAAGTTTCGTAAGCACTCACCGCCTGATATCGCCGTGAAAAGCATTTGCGTGTACCTAATAAACATTCGTCATCGAAATTTCGATTCGTGTGTACGTTAAACGAGACACGACTTGCCAAGGCGTAACTATATTTTATTCGCAGATTAAATCGTTCGCTGGCGAATATTGGTTGTTTGTCCATGATAACGACACTTGACGGTGCGCATTTCTTTATCACCGTGTGTAAAACTTGAATTTAATTCATTACATGAGTTAAATAAATAAATAATAAATAAATATCAGGAGACCTAGTCCCAATTTAAGCTCTAGGCTTGTATTATGGGTGCTAGACAACGATATAAATACTTATATAGAGAAATATATACTTAAATACATAGTAAATATCCATGACTCAGGAACAAATATTTGCGCTCATCACACAAATATCTGCCCTTACCGGGATTTGAACCCAGGACCGCTAGCTTCGTAGGCAGGGTCACTACCAACTAGGCCAGCGCGTCGTTCAATTATAAAACAAGTGAAGGTTATGTTTTTCAGGGTTCCGCAGTTAAACTAGGAACCCTTATAGTTTCGCCATGTCCGTCCGTCCGTCCGCAGCCTAGCTCAGAGACTCTTAGTACTACAAAGCTGTAATTTGGCATAAATATACTTATTAGTCACGCCAACAAAGCGGTGAAATAAAATCTTGAAAATTTAAACTAGTGTAGGTAACATAAACTGACGCAACTCCGTAAGCGTAGAATAAGTTTCCCGCTACTCCCCCTATTTTACCCTCTTAGGGGGCGTATTTCAAAAAAATCCTAATTAGTGCACCTCTAGGATATCCAAGGAATACTCCCTCCAAATTCCAAGTCCGTTAGTCCAGCAGCTTCGACTGAGCGTTGGTCGATTAGCCAGTCAGTTTCTCTATAAGTATAGGTATAGATGGATAACATTTAGTTACAGCGGGTCAATTAGTGGAAAATATCAATATTAATAATTTTCTGATACACTGGTAAACATCTTAGCCTATTTGTGCAAATTGTGGTTACTGAATTGTCAACAACTTTTTGAAGTTGTAATTCTGTAGCTCTGCCTACTCCACTCTCTGGGATTACAGGCGTGAAGGTATGTATGTATGTATGTAATAATTTACTGATGCTCCGTTATCTTTGACTGGTATATTCATCATCAAAAATAAAACAAAAAACAACATTCAAAATTATTTTATTTGACAGAACACCGTAAGGACTGTTCAATTTACTAAGCGGACATCAAAAATAGGTTCATTTACGGATTTTTTATAACAAATATATCTTTATTACGATGAATATTTATTTACAATATTAAAATAAAGTAATATATAACACAAGAAAAAAAGAATTAATTACAACGGTAAACATTTCGGACTTTAGCCCGGATTCGTCGCATAAGTGTTTGCACATCGCTTTTGGATACTTTTCTACAAGCAGCAAATCACATGCGTTTAAATTCTGCCAATGTACTAGCTTCTCGGCCATCCTTCCTCAAGTATATTTTTACAATGGCCCAGTATCGCTCGATGGGGCGGAGCTCCGGGCAGTTTGGTGGGTTGTCTTCTTTCTTAACAAAATCGATGATTTTTTAATTTAATAGCACCACAGTCTCACCAGCATAGTGAGCCAAAACAAAGGGGGAATACTGTGCTTTCTATATATAGGAAGTAACCGTTTTGTGATGCATTCCTTTCTATAAATTTCGCCACCAATAGTTCCAGTTGCAAAATAAGACGTACTTTTGAGGCCACAGGAACAAATTGCCTGCCATACAAGGGCTTTCTTCCCGAATTTGTAAATTTTTATGGTTTTTTCGGAATCGGGTCCAATTTCTCCTACAGCCGCATTGTAATACTGGGGCCCCGGTAACGTACTGGTGTCAAATTTCACGTACGTTTCGTCGTCCATGACAATGCATCGAGATTTATTTTGCAGCAAAATATCGTATAAATTGCGGCATCTTTTTTTGGACCGTATTTGTTGCTCGGCACTTCTTTTCGGCATTTTTTGCTTCTTATATGTCCGTATATTATTTATTTTCTTGATATTTTGTACAGTGCCTACGCTAATACCTACTTCTTTAGCAATTTCACCAACGGACATGTTCTTTGTTGATTTTAACAGCCGCACGACTTTTTCTTCGACATGTGGGTTTGCCGGGCCACTTCTCCGGCGCGATTTTGGTAAATCGTCGAGCGTATGATGCTCTCCAAATTTTTTTATGATTTGAAACACAGCTGACTTGGAACATTTAAACTAATTCGCAATTTTCCGCAGTGAAAATTGGCCTGTACACCATTTTTGCAAGATTAATTTGCGTTCTTTAATATTAATTCGCTCCATCGTGAAAAGTATTAAGACAATTAAAAAAAAAAATACGACACTTGATAGACTTATCTATGTTTATTTTATAACCAGCCACAGCCTATCAGTATTTTTTTAGTTGAAGGATTAATATTGAATTAAGTATGTCCGCTTAGTAAATTGAACAGTCCTTAATACATGGTCTTAGTTATAAAATTAAAGCACTTGTATTCAGCATGCCAGCAAGCGTACAAATATTGTAAATATTCTATATATATGCTTTCCAATTATATAAATTCTAGTCAATAATAATACAAATTTAAGCGTCTAAATATACCTTGACACTGTAAAAACATTTTTCCAATAGCCATTTTGTAAAGTTACGTTTAAACATTTTCCCCGACAACATTCTTCATTCATCCGGTAAATGATTAAAAGCTACAATGCTCATATTAAATATATTTCGTTTGTACATATCCTTGCGACAGGGGGGTGTGTACAAAAGAGCCATAATACGTACATCATCACTAAGGTCGTATGAATTATTGTAGTGATAAAGTTGATTAATCAATCATGTTTGGGTATTTTCCCTTGCCCATGTTGTTCCGCTTTTATTGTTATTCTGTCGGAGCTGTTTTAAAGGAAAAATATTGTTATTAGTACATTGTTTATTAGACAATGAGAAATTATGAAACTATATTGAAGTATGATGTGGAGTTTCAGTCATTTTATTTCGGTAGGTAAAGCAATACAAGGAAAATTAATCTGAAAGTCGAGAAATTTATAGGTAATTATTACTAACTTGTCGGCTACAAAGTTCATTTACGTTAGTAGCGGTTAACACTTATTATTTATTGATTATTCCGTCATCCCTTATACTAATGTAACTTCATAATAATGTATGATGGATGTGTTAACGAAATATGTACTTCGCTTTCACTTGTACGGTACGGTGGTGTGACATAGGTATTTGATGAATGAACGGGTAGGTACGTGTTAACTCAGTGCTCAGGAATGTTATTTTTCATATAAATAGGTTCTAAGTGTTTAAAATAAATGTCAATATTCTATATAGTTTAAGAAAGAAAATATGCATTTAATGGTACACAATACACAATTCACAATAAGATAAGATAAAGATAAAGACAACGAGACATTTATTCGCAACAATACAAAATTACATCAAATAGACACGAAAAGAACAAGACATAGATAAATTGTTGCGAAACGGTCCCAACTCAGCATTCGCTAGCCGTAAAGCCAGCACTGGTCTTCCGTTGGAACCGCTTGGTGAATCGACAGAAAGCGACACACTAAACACAAAACAACATTAATAGAAAAACATACATGGATTCGCATTCGAGATTATCTAAGGACATAAAGAACGTAATTTTCAGCCAATACCTTATTGGTTTTAATTTTCCTTACTTCCTCTGCTTCGGAAGGTCATAATAATATAACCATCACACAATCATCACCATCGCCATACCAGCCGCTTAAGACGCTGTAGTCTTTTGTGCTAATGCTACTTTATTATTGTGAAATATACTATGAAAATTTCGGATTATTTTTTCATGCCTTTTCATCAAATTACATACTCGTATTTATCGTACAAGACATACAGGATGTTAAATTGTAACAGAATAGGCTGTGTACATTATAAAACTGATGGATATGTAATAAATACGATAACTCTACAAGGAGCGACAATCACTTCCGACATATAACGGATAGTAAAGGAATTGCGGAAATAAAACGTATCAGTTATTGTTTCGCACTTAATTAAAGTACCTAATTAAAGTGGTTGAGATAACGAAAGGTTGGACTATACGTATTTTGAATAACTTTAACATTTAAAAACCACGGCGTTAATACATAGCATTACGCTTATCTACTATTTTGGTAATATCGTACGTTATTTATTATAATTTAAATGATAGAAGATACGATATAGGTATTTATTTATTTCACATTTAAAACACTAAATTATGACGACACGTTGGCCTAGTTGGTAGTGACCCTGCCTGCGAAGTTAGCGGTCTTGGGTTCAAATCCCGGTAAGGGCGGATATTTGTGTCAGTTCCTGAGTCTTGGATTGTTTCCATGTCTTTAAGTACTTATGTACTTCTCTATGTTAGTAAGTTTATCGTAGTAGGTACACATAGTACAAGCCTAGAGCTTAGTTTGGTCTAGGTCAAATTGCGTGGATGTTGTACCCTGATATTTCATTATTTTATTTTATTTATTCCAATAGATTTCCTATTTATAGCGTAAACAACTTTATTAAGGTCGCGCGGGTCTATTTCGATAGAGGGGTAATGATTTTAGTTTAAGAGAAAAGGAACGTCGTGAATGAAAACGTTCTACAATTATTTTTGCTCCCTTTTATAGAAATGTAGCTACTTGAACAGCTATAAAAAAATAAGTGACGCATTTACCTCTGTCGGAATAGCATCGCCGGTAAAAAAAAAGGAAAAAAAAACAAGGCAAAATCACTGTCATTATTCATAGTACCTAGGAGATGGATTCAGAGCTCATGATGCTTAATTAAACTTATAACAGTTGGGATTTTAAAACTAGTACAGTTTTTGTGGTCGCCATCAGACACGTTACAGCATTCAGGTGTTTTATGTTTGAACACGCACTAACAACCAACTTAAACAATAGAGTCTAGTTCATAGTTTTGTACACCCTATATATTCGATGGCGAGTATATATTCCAAATAGCCAATATACTCAATGGCGATATACCACCGATTAAATAGGAGTGGCTTAGTCTGATGACTTTTGTAAGCAACAAAGAAAGGCATTATAAACTCTTCACCTTTGTTGGTACCTTTATTGAGTATTTAAATGTCTACATACAGTCGGTTAACCGTCAAATATGTGGCCTGCTGCCGTTACTTTGAACTCTGTTAGCACGTCATAAAATAATAAGGTCAATAAGCCTGTCAGTCAATTAGAAGGGTCGACCTAAATTATATTTTTATTTACTAGGAAGTGGAGTCAAAGAATTAAGACCACTTATTTAGCCGGAAAAACGTGAACACCTTGTAGATTTTTACCGTTTAAGATGCGAGTGAATCTTAGAAAATATCGAATAATAAGTTGTTACTATGGTGTTTATAACACATGAATTCATAAGCTCATGACGTTGCGTTGTGGCTATTGCTATTGTTAAAAAAATGGCGATTAGCATACCAGCAAGTGCGAAATTAGTCCCGCGAATATATTTCACGCATGTGTATCTATTAATAAGGTTTAAGTTCCGTAACGGACTTCAATTTTTATGGCACCATAAGTGTTGTCATAAGCGTTAAGTCCGAAAAAAACCTTTTGTTATTTAACTTTTGCGACGGAGGTTTTTATAAATAGATAGTTAATACAAATACAAATACAAATACAAAATATTTATTCAGTAAATTGGCCACATGAGGGCTCTTTTACACGTCGGTAACATGGAGTGAATCTACTAGCGCTTCGGACAAGACCATCATTGCGGAGAAGAAGCGCCGCAAGAAACTCCAACAGAAGGTCATTTTTTTTTTCAATGTTTAAATACAATAATACTTAAAAGTATCTAAATTACATTACAAGGTAATAAAGTAATAAATAATTATTTTTAAAACTAACACAAATAAAATCATTACAAATGTAAAGACAATAAAATACAAATAAAATACCTAATGTCTAGGAGAACAACATGACGAGGTCTCTACGTCAGGAACGATAATTAAAATAATTAACTGAATAACAGGTCCTTGCAAGCGTGAACAGACCGGACCCCACTAGACAGCACCCGTTCACGAGTATGACGCGTATCTCAGCCATCGCCTCCCTCAACCATGTGTTCGGGAAGGTGGCGACCCGATCAACGACGCCGCCGTAAGCAAAGACCTTAGAGTGAGCATGACATGCCCATGCTGCCGGACAAAATATATCAATAAAAAAGGGAACTGTCCGGCGAGAAACATCACAATGTGTTCTCATTTCTTAAGTGTCTTGTGCACAAGAACCAATAATAAAAAAAAAAATACTAACAAAAAAGGATACATTTAGGTAAACTTAAATGTCTACATCATTGGCTTAAAGGCATTTAACAATAAGCGCTGCTCAGTGCTCACATATTAGATATATTTCTACTCAAAATGCTTAAAATTAACCACAATTTCAGTAATAGCTCATACTAGTTACTTAAAAGCGTCTTTATCATCTACGAAGTCATTTATAGTATAATATGCCTTACCCAGCAAGCAGCGCTTAATGCGAGACTTAAATTTAGTGAATGGCATATTGACAATATCGGTAGGTATCTTATTGTAGAAGCGTATACAGTTCCCCACGAATGATGTGCTTACTGCTGCTGAAGACGGTGACCTGGGACTACGAGTTTATCCTTATTTCGCGTGTTGAGCTTGTGAACGTCACGGTTATGCCTAAATTCATGTATGTGTTTGCGAACATACATGATATTTTCAAAGATATACTGCGACGCGACAGTAAGAATATTAATTTCTTTAAATTTATCTCTGAGTGAGACCCGTGAACCCAGCTGATAAATAAAACGTATAGCCCGCTTTTGTAATATAAATATGGCCTGGATGTCAGCCGCTTTTCCCCACAACAAAATCCCATAACTCATAACACTATGAAAATAACTATAATACACCAGTCTCGCTGTCTCGACGTCTGTAAGTTGGCGGATACGCTTTACTGCATATGCTGCAGAACTAAGTTTACCCGCAAGGGTGGATATATGCGAATTCCATTGCAGTTTTGAGTCCAAGGTAATACCTAAAAATACTGTTTTATCTTCGAATCCCATTGTCTCATCCTTTAGTCTTATATTATTCCCATTCACTCCTATCACATTTGATAAAGAAAATTTCATACACTTGGTTTTCTTGGCATTTAAAAGTAAGTTGTTGGCTGTAAACCAGTCAACAGTTGTTGACAACGTGTCATTTATGTCATTAAAATTTGCCTGTTTTCTATCTACTTTAAATAAAAGTGAAGTGTCGTCGGCAAATAGAACTATTTCATGTTTGTCGCGCACAACATAAGGGAGATCGTTGATATAAATCAAAAACAAGAATGGGCCCAGAATTGAGCCTTGAGGCACTCCCATAGCAAAAGCTGATCCCGGGGATTGCGTTCTGTTTATGTCCACCCGCTGAGTTCGGTGAGCAAGGTAAGAAATAATAAGATTAAGGGCACCGTTTTTGATACCGTAGTAGCTTAGCTTCCGCACTAACGTAACGTGATCAACACAGTCGAACGCCTTGGATAAATCACAGAAAACTCCAATGACATCTAGTGATTTTTCCCAGGCATCAAAGACGTATTTAATTAGGGTCGAACCGGCATCTGTAGTTGACCTTCCCTTGGTAAACCCAAATTGACTATTATGAAACAACTTATTCTTACTAAAATGTGAGGATATTTGGTTGAGAATTATTCTTTCAAAAACTTTACTCAGTGCTGGCAGTATAGAAATTGGTCTAAAATTTGTGGGGTCTGTTCTTGCCCCTGACTTAAACAAGGGTATAATCTTACTATGTTTCATCAGATCGGGAAACACTCCAATGTCGACACACTTGTTAAATAATGCAGCCAGATATGGTGCAGTTAATTCTATGACAGACTGTAGTACTGTGATGGAGAGGCCCCAGAGATCTTCAGTCTTTTTTAGATTAAGTGACCTAAAAGTTTTAATTACAATTTTTGGAGAGACATGACAAAAAATAAAAACATCTGTGCATTCCTTCACATTGGATCTTAATAATATTTCAGCTTTATCAGGAGATGATTGTAATGATTTAGTGGTATCTAGAGGTATATTTGTAAAGAATCGCTCAAACTCTTTAGCTACATCTAGGTCCGAGTTCACCACAGTACCTTCAACGTGCAGGCTGTAGTGCGGGTCTCTAACTCTAATTCTACCAGTTTCGGTATTAATTACATTCCAAACAGTTTTAACTTTGTTATCCGAATTACGGATTTTGTTAGAAAAATATTCAGACTTCGCGGCGGCACAAATCTGTTTGAATTCTTTAGAGTAGTTTTTGACGTAATCTAGAAACTCTGGCCTATGATCGATAGCTCTTGTAGCATATAACTCATATAATTTATACCTTTTTGCGTGAATTTCTGGTGTAGCCCAATCACTAAACTTCGTACCTTGCTGACCTTTCACCTTTCTCAAACTGAAGCAGGCATCAAATTCCTTGACAATACAATGAAATAATGAAGAATACAAACTATCCGGATCATCCCGAGTACACGTCATATAATTTAATTGTTTGCTGACCTTAGCATTAAACAAGTCCAATCGACTTTTAGAAATTGGCCTGAATATGAAATCTTGAGGAGCATTATTAGTGTTTCCCTTAAAAGAAGCTTGTTGACCGCAGTGGTCCGAACTTAACATATTAATTATTGATTTCCGAATAGGTTCAAAATTACTAAATATATTATCAATACAAGTTGCACTGGTTGCTGTAATTCTGGTTGGCTCAAAAAACAGATTTACTAAATTAAATGATCTAAATACACTCAGTAAGTTAATGGACATGGGAGATTTGTCGAGTAAATTAACATTAAAATCTCCACACACAATTATACACTTTTTACTATTAAATACACAACTAAGAACATTCTCTAAAACGCTCTCAAATAGTTTATAATCCGCTGAAGGGGGTCGGTATACGCAAACAATAATAAATTGCTCCATTTCAATACACGCAATTTCAATGTGACGTTCAATGGACTTCATAACAATATCTTTACGTTCCTTCCATTTAATGATATTTTTGACAATTATCAAGGATCCCCCCCGGCTGCAAGATTGCCTAGCAAACATGCTAACTATTTTATGATTATTAAAATTAAACATGCACTCATAACCTTTAAGCCAATGCTCAGTAACACATAGAATGTGTATATTTGCACTATCCATAAATAAACCAATTTCAAGTTCCTTACTAGAAAATCCCTGTATGTTCTGATGAATAATATTTATTACATTACCACCTAATTTATTTGTAATGCTCGTCGGCCTGTGGGCAGGCACGGGGCCGCCGCGACTGTCGCCGCGAACGCCGGCAGCCGCGGCCGTTGTCGGAACTGTCAGTTTAAATCAACTGGCAGCTCCGGCGCAGAGCCGGCGCTAATAAAACTCAGCGCAGGCTCCGTCCTACAGTTATCACTCGCTATGCTAGTCATAACGGGGTCTAAAATATTATATGCTAATAACTTAGCACAATCATCTAAGTACCTACTTGGTAAATAACAATATTTACGCGTCAAGTCGAACTTGTTTACAAATTTATTTGTATCAAAATAAGAGATTTTAGGGTTATATAAAGCCATTTTATATAATATTGAGTTAAGATAATTTATATTTTTTATTACATTTATCTGTTAATTTATGGGAAAACAGACAAGCACAAATAATTATTTTACCTACTTCACCTTTGCTAATTTCTGTGAGGGTCTCAGACAATTTAAGGAAGTCATGTTTACTAAAAGCCAAACTGTTTGCTAGTAACACTACTAAAGTTGTATCGCGATCAAATGTGTCTGCAGAGATGCGTGAGATCAGGTGGTCCATAGACATTCCTGGTAGACAGTTGTTTATGATGTTATGATCGAGGTGCTTAATCATTTTAGACCCCAACCCAATACCTACTTCATCAGTGTACATAACGGTCCTGCACACCGGGGTTTGTATAGTACTGGGCGAGGGAGAGGCTTGCCTAGGAGGTGTCACGCATGGTGCACCCAATCTGGGTGGCGGCACGGGCGCGCAGCTCGGAGTGTCCCCTTGCTGCGCTGCAACCGAAGCCGTCGGAATACACCGCGGCCCAGCGCCCGGCGCCGCCCGGGGGGACGGTCGGGGCGCGCGGGGCGCGGGGCGGGCGCGGCGCGGCGTCGGTATCGGTGACGGCGAGGCCGGCAGGCTTCGCCTCCTGTCGGGGCAGGGAGAGCCACCGGAGCCATCGCACGGTTTACCTACCAGTGAGTCCAGTCTCTCCATGTTGTTATTACCTAGATCAATGATGTTGTTCATGAAGCCGATGTACTCCTCCATTTGTTTACAAGATAATGTATACTTAGTAGAGACATCCTGCAGAGCGACTTCCATTTTTTGAAGTTGTTCAGCATTGGTATTAAACTCTTTAACGATACACTCCAGTTCATGTTGACAATTTAAAAGGTCATTATGTAAAGCTACATTGGTGTATCTAATTGGTGTTAGTTTCATAAAAGTTTTGTTACATCGTAATAAAACTTTTATATATACATATATGTTATATATACAATAGGTGATCCGTGACTTTGCTCGCATATCTGTCAAATGTGGCAATGGCCGGACTCCGGATATAGTATTCATGTAGGATGATTGGATATTCGTTAAATTCCTTCCCAAAATATATGATAAATGTAGTACCCAAAACATGCTTTTTATTTAAAAAAAAATCAAAAGCGTTTTTAGAAATAAAAAAGCACGTTTACCAAAGTTCCCTGCTAGGAAGTTTTTTATACACTTATACCTCGTTCAGCAGTTAGTAAAATAAAAAAAGAAAGGTATTTGAGCAAATTTTCGTTACATTTCATTCGTTTATTAAGTAACTATTCATTTTCGGACAGAACACGACATGATCTTTTATGCTACAAATACGATGCCCCCGCTAAACAGAATGTATCGAATAAACAATCAGCCTGTATATAAATTACTTATTATATTAATAATGTGGTCCAGTAGTCACTGGAGTTATGCTGTGACGACAATATATTTAACAAGAAGTCTACTGACGTGAGATCAGATCTCACAAAGAACAAGTTTTTAGTTTTCCGTAGTTAAGTCACAAAACTGAATATAACACAACCTTTCCTTGTAAGACCCAATACTTTTGTAAGGTTTTAAAAACAACCTATACTATAGTCGAATAAACTACAGGGTGTCTTTTGTCTTCGGTAAATTGTAGTATAATAGTACGCGGATAGTTCAGACACGTGAAATGGTAACATTTTTCCGTTTATAAGTAGTAAAATATTCCCTGTTAGTTTTAGTTGTTAAATAATTATAAAAATTACTTGACTAATGAATAAGCATCATTGCGGTTCCAAGAAAAGTTAATGTCTTAACTTTAAGAATGCGAGAAATTTCGAACCTGGGCTGGGTAAGAAAACAAGATTATTTATTGAAAGACATTAAAAAAAACTTCGAGGGTGGTGGTTGGGGCCAAATTTGTTGAAATCGAACCCAAATACTAAATTTCTTTTACTTTATTTCAGTCTATACGATGCACCTGGTCATTTAAAAGGCGCCCTTGTTAAGATTCGAATATAATCGATCTAAGCTAGCTATATTATTCATGGGCAAGTTGCCTTGCAAATTACGTAAGTGAGAATACTAATTGTACAAGTGCGTCTCACACTTGACCGGTTTGTAAGGTTAACCAGCGAGCGATAACTGATACTAGGAAGGAAATAACTGACGGATCTAATTTGCAGGTCAGTTGCCCACGGAGTGAGTTATCGATGTTATCTAACCATTTCCGGTAAAAAGCAAACACGTCAATATATATCTGATTTGATTCGGTACCCTTACCATGAGTTACAATTAACGTACTCGGTACCGAGCCGAATGCTCTATCCCTTGCATACCTCGCAGTAGTTTTATAGAGGGCGAGGGACAGAGCATTCGGCTCGCTAGCGAGTACGGTAATTGTAACTCATGTTAAGGGTACAGAAGACAAAGGCGTGGCGTTTAAAACTTCATAGTAGAGTCGGACCGAAGATACGCAATACAGGAGGATACTTTTCATTGTTTCCGGTCATTCCACTTGGCTATAGATAATTGCGAAATAGGATTAGTAACATTAAATATTACAAATAATATAAGGATTTAAAAAAAGAGCAATAATATTACGAATAAAGAATTATTTATTTCATTTAAACTTCTCTGCACATAAGGTCATTGACACCGGTACTTTGACCACGGCACGGATGGCGTTACAGTATATTTTATGAACTTGGGAAGCTTTATATTTGGAATTAAACTACAAAAAAGTTATTTTTTTCTTATTTGTACCATTGCAATCATATATCTACACCGAGATGAACAAAAACGGAAAATTACTAAAGAAAGTTCGGCATTGTTTTTCTTGTGAACTTTGCAACTATGTCATAGTACCTACACTGAAACTTTCTTGTAGATTGTAGGATGCGTCAAAACGTCTATTGACGTAAAAATGCATTTATACAATTTGGTGAGATAAATTTAACCCACACAGATTAAACACACATTTTTTGTCGAATAGTTTTTGTGTGTCGGCTTTTACTTTTATTTCCTCTTTGGCACGTTGTCAATAGTTGTCACTCTAGTTTTTAGCCATATGAAACTGACGTACTAACAGATTGCTTCTTCAGATTGACAGATGAACTAGTGATCTAAATAATAGCGTATTCAATAGTCAGGTTATTAGTTTTATCTTGTTAATTAATGAGTCATAATCATGTTGAAACCGGAACCGGGTCTGTCGTTGAGGGGCGTTTTCGAAAGCACATCCTGCGGCGTTGGGTCATTCTTGAGAATTGGATCATTCCCCTGGCGTATTTTATTTCATCCAAATCCATTCGGCTGTTCTGGCGTGACTGAGCGACAACCATCCTAACCATCGTATTTATAATATTAGTAAGAAGGAAGATAAGATATTCATATTTATCGAAAATGTAACGATTTCGATTAATTCGGAAGGTACTATACCAAATTAGAAATATAGGTTAGGTACCACTTTAAATTGTAGCTGCCAGTGGAATGAGGGAAGGTGACAGGGAAATGAACATTTTAGTCGTATTGAGATCAGATGTTTTATTGAATTAAAGAAATGAAAAGAAGCTCCTTTCTAGCTCCAGATGTTTATTCCTTCAAGTATACCTAGACATAATTCCAGTCAGTTCCAATGTCTATTTTCAATACACCTCCTTTATGCCTTATTCGTTCAAACTCTGATGTTGATGTGCTACATGAATCTACTGTCGTTCTAACGCGCCGATTACTCGCATTTGACATATTTGCTAGTCACAATTCGAATCAATTACATTTATTTCATTTTCCTAATTAAACAACAAAGTACAATAAAATCAGGTCAATTATTTTAATTCTACGGGTACTTTTTCTCTCTGGACGGTGTAAATTGACTCTTTAAGAATTGCCCTCTGGCCGCATTCGGTTAGTGAGTTCACTCTTCAAAAATATAATATAAGCATTTTCCCAGCTTGAAAAAAAGGACACGTCCCAATTAAGGTAATATAAAGGTATGGTAAATAAGGTTGTGTATACATGTAACTTATTTGTAGATATTACATTCCTGTTCAAGTCATATCACTGACTGGTGGCCGTCCATCCATTTCATGTATTATTTATATGTAATATATGGGAAAATAAGGTTAATTGGCATTATTAAAATAATGGTTGTTGTATTTTATATGGTGTTTTTCCTTACTTGACTTATTTATTATGCTCTAAATTGTTCTTGTGATTTGAAATTATGATTACTATCTAGCTTAGGATATTGGTGGCATTTTGAATGCGAAGGGCATATTGAAGTTCTTGTCAAATATTGTTTTGTTTTAATTATTAAATTACTAGTTTTTGCGTATTCCTTTTCGGCATAGTTTATAGTTTGGAGACGATCATAGGGTGAATGTTTTATAATTCGGAAAATTAAATAGTTCCACAATCAGTTCCAATAAGAATTAGCTAAATACGTCGGATACGCGGGCAAAACTAATAACTCAATATTTGTAAGTGAAAATGTAAGCTTAATTTGGCACAAAAACCGGCCAAGAGCGTGCAGGAGGGGGGGGGGGGGGGGGGGGGAGACTGCCGTGAGTGACTGCTTGTGGCGAACTACTAGTAAATTGGATCCCATCTTATTTCTAATGTGTTGGTAGGTATTACTGTTCAACCGAAGTTTCGGTTTCGGTTTCGGCCGAAGATTCTGTTTCGGTCAAAAAAATCGTAATAGGGTGAAACCGCGTTAGAAAATATAGGAGGTACGGAGAAGTCGCCTTGTTATTACAGTTAGTGCGTGCTAGTGACCTCTGCAGCGGACCTTGGCCGATTTGCGCAGCGCTGTGAAAACGCTCCGCGGGATGCTTGCTGCATCGTTGCATTGCATGCTAGGCCGGATTAGCGATCGCTTACTAATTGCCTGGTGAAAGGATAATGATGAGAAAATGGGAAATTTGTTCTGTGTATTTCGAGGAAACCTTTTAAATATGAGGAAAACCGCGGAATAGATTAATTTTATTTAAATTGCTTCAAGAATGACTTATGCGCATAAACTACTCATATTGTAGTGGTTTTTTCAACCACTATCGGCACTATCGTATAGGACTCGAACAATTTCAATGCGGTTTTTTTAAATTGGATTCTTGCCATTAATCTTGTTTTTTTTAAACGGTTCAGCTTTGAGCCTTTGTTTACGTAGGTAGATAGGCAATCTTACAGGAATTAATTATGTAATAAGTTCTTAAGTGTTAAATATTTTTATCACACTTTAAGTTCTTTAATATCATAAAAAAAACATGGAGATCTAATGAGAACCTTAAGTTTTTGTAATTTTGGCACAAATTATTATTACACCGAACACTCTGTAGGTAAAAATCAGATAAACATTGCGCCTTCTTACTTCCTCTTACGTGGATAAATCAAAGTGCATTAACAGCGAAGGCCGTATATGCAGCGTAACATTTTTTATCAGATTTTTGTAGATGAATGCACAACGTTCTTCAAGAATTCGTCTCGTGTAAGTCTGCATGATATTACATCATTCATGTTCATGACTGCGAAACTGTCGTGCGTATCGCAGCAATTTTCTTTGAATGTTTCATTGCTGCGGCAGTATGAAACAGATTTAGCAGACGACCTTGATCTCTTCAATGTATTGGTAAGTTACATAAATTGTAACGAGTACTGTTTGTATGAGGATAGTAGTACGCACGGTGTTTTGGGATCGCATGTCTGAAGCTCAAGAGTTACGATCACTTTGGAATTCTCCCACAACTGTTTGGCCGGTATCGACTTTTAACCGGCTATTTTTAACTTGCAAGACGCCGAGCCAAATGTGTTTGTGTTGTTAGCACACTGAACCCATTGCTCTGTGTACCTACAGGGTGGTCTAGAGCAGCTATTCTCATAAAAAAACTTCGGCGCTGATTTCGATAGACTAACATAACCTGACACTTCCACCAAAATTGCATTTCCGGGTTTAGGTATGCATAACATAGACTAAACTCAGGTTAAAACGACTGCATAGACAATTTAAAGGTTAGGTTAGGATCGCCGGTAAGTTCGATGTCGAAGTGATATTTATAAGATCAACCTCCTTGACTAGGTATTGTAGGTATCTTATATTACTAGGTCACGTTTAGATATTTTTGCGTGATGCTCTGCCAATCATCAATCAATCTTATATGGTTAGGTATGAAATTAATTGTAGACGTCAGCAAATTATAATAGTGGCTGTAATAATATCTTTCAACTGAGGTTGATGCAAGTTCGCGAGAAACTTGCATCGTTATTGCAGGTAAAAAATAAGACAAAAACAGTTGGAAAATGTGGACAAGGAAAACCTCGTTGGTCATTTTTGATGGCTATGACGTAGATCGAGCGCTACCAACATTTTAAAGACAAGTGTCGCTGCAAACAAAATAAACATAACATAATGGAGCTTAAACTGTTTCCCGGATTCTCTTGGGGTTTTTGACAAGATGGTGTCGCTTTCTTAATTGTTTTTATTTTTTTGCATATTTTGTTGTTTAATGGATAGTAATGATGTATTAATATGCAGTAAATTAACATCCAAATGTGCAGTATAATGAAGAATTCAAGTTTGAACACGTATCGCCTTTGGAAGGATTACTCCAAGGAAATCCCATCTGGTCTTCGTAAAGTTCTACCTACATCGCTTCACGGAGGCTAGAGGATCACCGTACAACGTTGCCTTATTTATTTTTTGATATGTTAATGTAAAATATAAACTTGTCATTGGCAGAAATGGTTGCTCGATATTGCGACCGGCGGCCATTAAATAAATAAATAATAATAATAACTTATTCCCGTGTTTCACTAAAAAAACATACACATTCTCATAGTTTGTTCTATCGCAAACACATAAAGGCACGAAATCATTCTCATCGATACCAAGCTACTGGTTACATAGTTAATGGTCGAAACCGAAACCATGTCATAACATAACAGTGCAGAGACCTGATTTTAACTTGAACTTGACCTACGCGAGTTGAGGCGTATAGACTGCTTTTCATCATTAATATTACGTAACATGCTTTACTGAAGGTCAACATAAAGATACGCTTTTGTGGGCTAAAAGTAAGTTCAAATATAAATATTTTGTGTAGAAATATATAACAAGTTGTGGATAAAAACTTAAAAAAATAAGGGCATAGTTCAGAGCATATTGGCAACATTACACAATTTTTGCCCGGCCATATTGCAGCCTTATTTTGTGATTGCCACTCCACTTAAAAACCTTTTATAGCTTGGTAAAATTTAATTAGACGCGGTGACAGGCGAAACCAATATTTTTATTTTCATGTGGCTACTATTAAAGCACCAGATTGTAGATAAACTCAATGCAAGTACTACTGTCAAACCTTTTTTGCCAAACTTAGATACAGCATGTTTCAACCGCGTTTGCTTCTTCATTGCATTTCATTTAATTCAAATAAGTACTTTTTAGTTGTCTCCTACGTCGAAGGTTACGTGGAAGAATCCGATAAGTAATTGACAATTACGAAAAAAACGCAATAAAAAAAGTCGTAAAGATTACATGTAGAATTATTTCAAGTTATCGGTTTAGACCACGCAGACCTTGACGTCCTCAATACCGTCTTTATTTCTTAAAGTATTTTTTCAAGTGTTAAGTAAGACTTATGGATTTTCGTTAGCGGTTTCTATAGATCTCTCTACAAATATCTAGTTAATTTTCCTCATTAATAATGCGATATAAATGTACGGAAATTATAGGTATAAATGACGTAGCTATGATTCCACCCGGAAGTTTCATTTCGCAAATGGGACGGTTTGCAGAAGACACATTTGAAAACTTTTTCTTGAAAGAATCGTTTTAAGAAAGGGACGGTGAAACGACATTTTACTAACCGTACCATTAATAAACCTGATTTATAGTCTAGTACCTTTTGAAGAACCGCGCTCGGATGCACGGACCGAGGCCAAATCCGAGTAAAAACAGACGGGTGACATCCCTACGTAGTGTCAAGTACGTTACTAATCAAACACAAGTAGGTAACGCTGATTGTTAATCAGCGTTACCTACTTGTGTTTGATTAGTAACGTCATTAAAATACATTACTTATACAAATACCTTACAGATTTAGCCAGCTGAAGCCAAATATGCTAATTGACAAGGTATATACAGGCTGTTCTACGAGCAATGTGCCCCGCCCACTGCCACTTAAGGTTTGCAATCCGGTGAGCTGTATCAGTTACTTTAGTTCTCCTGCGAATCTCCTCATTCCTGATTCGATCTCGCAAGGAGACACCCAGCATAGCTCTTTCCATCGCGCTTTGAGTGACCTTGAGCCTTCTTATGACCGTTCTGATGGCCGTTGGAGCGGAAAGGTTCTAGAGTGGCGACCGCGAACCGGGAGACGAAGTGTTGGCAGACCTTCCACAAGGTGGACTGACGATCTGATAAAGGTCGAAGAAACCGCTGGATGACAGCAGCAGAGGACCGGTCGTTGTGGAAAACCTTGGGGAAGGCCTTTGTCCAGCAGTGGACGTCTTGCGGCTGATAATGATGATACAGGCTGATATCGTTGTGCCGCAGATAAAGCTTGGCAAAAAAGTTTGACGTGGTGACAGAAGGAGTTACAATATTCTCAATTGGCAACTGGGCGGTTGGGGAGGCCATTTGCAACGTTAAAAGATGGCGGACGTGTAATTTGTTTTAGACTTTAATTTTTGGGTAATTAGGTGTTCAAAGATCTTTTCTGATAGTGATTTGTACTTTTTATGCCTTTGTGTCGCACAGTGATTGAAGACTTGGACTTATTTCGTGTATCTGGCATCTTTCTTCTCGTTTCAAGTGGACTCGCAGTGGTGCAGAGGTTAAAACTATCTTGACCTCTGACCTACAAATCACCGTACAACGTTGCCCCCAATCTTCCTAGAGAAGATTGGATTGTTTTATTGCTATATTGATTTAAATACTCATATATACCTTTACCTTGACACTGGCGAAATCACTTCACGTGGAAACGCCATATCCCCGCGGTAGTAGCTGTTCAAGTCGCCGCGGGGGCAAAAAATAAATAAATCTGGGCGGTTTTCAAAAAAAGTGTACATAGTTAAGGACTGAAATTAAGAAACGGTAACTTTAGTCAGTTGAGTCACGAAAATTAACTATACCGTTATAAAACATAATGGTGGTATCTCAGGCAAAACTCCTGTAGCAAGTGCAACGATATTGCTTACGGGTGAGGATTGAATAATTAATAGTCCTTAACTATGTTGGAAAGTTAGGTTCAAATCTCGGCAAGGCCAAATATTTGTGTGATGAGCGCGGGAATTTGCTTATGGGTTTTGAATGTTATCGACGTAACCTATTTGTTTATCATGGTCTAGTATCTGCGTCAAGTATCCATAGTACACGCCTAGAACTTAGGTTAGGACTAGATCAATTTGTTCGAGATTTTCCCCTGATATTTATTTATTTCGTTCCGAACCGTGGCCTAAATTTTAAACTTTATTTTGCAAACTATACTATGATTATTATTGACACGATGACGCAGCGCCAAAGAATAAGTAATGAGCGTCCAGTGTATTGTAAACAAAGTTGATTCATGCGCCGACGCGGTGGCGCTCGAAATCGAGATTGTTTTGATATCGTACGACACGAGACCGAATTTGATACTACATGTGTAGTAGGGTGACTAAGAGCTTGGCCGGAAATGGGACATTCCTTTTAGTAAAATATATTATTTTATATTCAATACATAAAGTATTATATATAATTATTTATGCAATATTCGACGTCTATAATAATATAATAAATGCAAAAGTAACTAGGTATGTCTTTCTGCATGTCTGTTGAACTTTCATGCTGAAACAGCAAAACATATTTTAATGAAATTAAGTATGGCCTTAGCTTTAACCCCGAGGATGACAGAATATTCGCCTTAGAAAATTGTACAGCCCCCAAAAGAATAGCGATAATCGGGTTTTAAATTAAGTAATTCTATGACTAAACTTCAAGTAGGGTTTTCTGTACAGTTTTTCTTTTAAATACAACTTTAGGCAATTTTTGAATAAGTTAATAAATATTATGAAGCATTGTTCAGTCACCAATTATTTAACAATACACAATAAAATAATATTTCAGGAAATAAGTACCTGAACAATGCTGTAGTACATTGTTCCGCGTAGAAAGGTCGGCTGATGTAACATTCGCGGCTGTTGCGCCAGCGGTCATCGACCTTGCGAGTCTGCGCACGAGTGGAAACCGTGGTCATCTCTGCTGACTTGCAATTTTTAATCAAGATACGAGTCTAGCCAGTTAAAGTTCTCAATTTATTTTAGCAATTGAGGTCAGAGTTAGAAATGTTATTTCCGCTTGGAATATTGGTCCATTATTTTTTGGGGAAGCGTGGTTACCCTAACCTACACTACTTACTCCTGTGGTCTTTCGATTTCATTGATGATGAAGAAAACTAAAATAAATTGTTATTTTTTAAACTCTACAGAAAATATTTCTTGTTGCAATTCAATACTATTTGAAGAATATATTTCGATATTTGCCTACCACTGCTATGATAACTAGTTAAACTTAGATAAACTACGTTTTCGTGATTACATGGTCGCGGCAAAAAAGGATTACAAATATTACAACGTATTTACTTAACATAGAAAAGTGTAGTTTGTACTTCGCTGTATGGATTCGATAATTTATCTTTGTTTGTATTCTATGACATTCATCACACAGTCTAAGCAAATATCGACACTCAGAAAAAAATACGGGTCAGAGTGCGTTTTACATACTAAAGAGGCTATTTCGAAGCCTTGGTTCCTCGCCAGGGGATGCTTTTAGTGAAATCTGATGATGGATACCCCGAGCATCGATACGGGACTTCCAGAGTGCCTAGGATACCCAATTGATTGTATCTGCGGCTAACGCCGGAATTGATCGTGTTCAGAAGATCATCTAAAATGGCTATAAAATGTAAGGAAATCCAAATGCTGACCAAAACTCTCTCGCTGTGGTGTTAACTGATTGTGCAATAAGTTAGGTATCTTAAGAACATTTGACCTCCTCTATTGAACCTCGGAGTATCCACCATTAAACCTCACTTAAAACAACCCCTGGCAAGGAACCAAGGCTTCGAAATAGCCTCGTTTGTATGAAAAACGCACTCTGACCCGTTTTTTTTGTCCCTGAGTGTATCTACAGGTACACTGTATAAATTCATAATTGACACAAGTCATTCTTAAATGTCCATAAACGGTACGAGGTTAAATTATTTCCTTAATGCTGATTAGAATTGGTATAAAACTTGATAAAAAAGGTTTTTTTTTTTTTTAATAGGTAGACTAATTTCATGAAACTGATTTCAACTATTTTGATTTGCAATTATTTTTTAATAGTGAATATTTTGCGACCTGGGGCCGTTAATGACTATTGGTTCCAATCCCTTTAAGGTCACATTCAAAGTTAAACATAAATATATGCCCTAATTAGTTATAGATTATAAATTCAATAACAATAATGTAGTCACATAATAATTTATCTTTCTTTGCTGTTATTATTTTTATGGTTACGTACTTAGGAGTAACTTATAATTTCAAACAAAAGAAGTGTTACAAAACCACGCTTTTCTGGAATAATTGAATTGAATTGAATGATCAATAAATAACAGATACAGATGGTTGTTTATCTTTCAGAATTAGAATAAGAAGGTAAGTTTGTACCCAAAATCAGGTAATACCTATTTCGACACTGATTAATAGGTAGGTATGGCCAGAGTTTATCATAATATTTTGATCTCTTATTTTTAGACGTTCTAAGTTGAATCTTTGATTTGATTATGTATTTTATGCACATACTTTGATTATGTTTTTTTCTCTAGTAGCTATAATAACCGATTATATGTTGTAAATATTTTAACACTTTTTTGAAGTGAAATATACTTATAAAAGCTAAATGAAGTAGTTAAACAATTACCCATAGCAGTGTTAATACAGAGCTTAATTAATGTAACTGAAATTTTGTAATTGCCAGAATGACTTCGAAAGCCGCTGCATTGTTTCTGAACAATTAACAATCCCCCATTCATAAACAATTCACTTTCTTTTTGGAGAAATTTCCGGAAGAAGGTAGTTGCTACGAGAATAAAACATTTCAGTGCTCATTCGGATTGCTTATTTGAAAAATCAAATTGGCGCGACTGGATGATAAGGTATAAAATTACATTTGGACTAAAAATAATTAGGTCAATTTGGGCGCACCCTTACTAACGAGCCCGTAAGTCAAGTTGTTCAGATATTTTTTTACCTTTTAAGCGTCAAACGCGCAAATCACGTCGTCGAAAATTCGTAGCACTGATGCCAAAACACGTTTACTCAAACAAAGGAATAACTCAAAATTGAACTACATTCGAAATTCAACCTTGGTTATTGTCAATAGACTTCTAATCAAAAGATTCTAATTTTTGTTTGAGTAAACGCGCGTAATGTGTCGGCTATTGCCGTCAAACTTCATACGCTTGTAGCGTTTGAAACTTCTGAGACATGTCTGTCTACTTCGCTGCTTGGCGTTCAAAACGTTAATGAGTTTTTAGTAAAGATAACAGATACCTAAATGTTAATCGGAACTCATTCTTCAATCATTTGTAATTCGGGTGATCACGTGAAACGTTACGCATAATAATGAAACGTCAACAGTTCATTACATGTATACGTCTATACTGAATCTGAATGGACAGATAATGATGGTACGCTTCTGTGACACAATAAGCTAACACGCTCGCTAAGGTCACGAAACAATTGAAAGTGAACTTCTGATGTAATAAGTGAACCCGTTTCGCGAGACTGTCTCTAATTTGCGGAGGTCAATAAAATAACGACGCAATAACGTTATTATAACAAGCTAGAGCAAGCTTTGGGAAAACGGCTAATGAAAAAAGAATTTTCATATGTACTTATAATAAATAATAAATATCAGGGGACAATGCCACACCAATTGACCTAGTCCCAATTTAAGCTCTAGGCTTGTATTATGGGTACTAGACAACGATATAAATACTTATATAGAGAAATATATATTTAAATAGTAAATACATAGTAAACATCCATGACTCAGGAACAAATATTCGCGCTTATCACACAAATATATGCCCTTACCGGGATTAGAACCCAGGACCGCTAGCTTCGTAGGCAGGGTCACTACCAACTAGGCCAGCGCGTCGTTTATAGGTATGATCACGGTATGATGCACGATGACAGATGGGCCAAAAATACTACCGATTGGCATTCCCGGGACGGGCATGGTAGTAGAGGTAGACCCAAAAAGACAGACGGCGTGATGACCCTTACTAGTTTGTGTGTTTGGCGGCAGGACCATCCTCTCCATAGGGATGAGTGAAGACACCACACACAGCACATGCCAACAAAAATGTTGCAAAACCGATGAATACGCATAACAATGTGCCTGTAGGTTTCTTACACGACCTTTTTCTATTTATGATCGAATTGGTATTTTATTGTTCGCAAAAAATATATTAATAAGAAAAACTCACAGTCCATGATTTTATTAAATATACTGGAGCAATGGGAAAAGCTTCAAAATATCAATTAAACATCTGTGATGACACTGATGACTTAATTTTGAAGAGCGTTAGGTACAGTGTGTGTACCTATTACTTTTGACCACCCTGTACCTACGCACACCTTTGCATTTTATAGCAACTGCCAAAATAAAGTGTCAGCGGGTCACCGATGAAAACATATTGACTACCTTAGGATAAAAAAAATGCGGCATTCGGTTGGTTTTCGTCTTTCAATACTGAAAAAATAAATATTAGGGCGCGTAATTGCAATAAATATTTCGTTTTTCATAAAGAGTGCACCATCGTTATTCTTATATCTGTGGAGCTTATATCGTACACCTACTTACTCGAGTAGTATTATTAGATTGATTGCAAACGGCCGAGCACAAGACATTGGCCCGCATTGCTTTACGTCGTCGAACTCATAATTTACTGAACATTTTAGTACTTTGTCACAGCTATTGATATACTAAATTCAAACCACTCCCAGTTTAATACGTTATTGCGACGAGGTACTAAAATGTACAGCTACTTAAGAGTTCGACCGTACGCACTCAATAAGTAATGCGTAAATGACTCACTTTATGATTGGTAAGATATGACATGACATTCAGGCAATTGTATTTATTTTGCAAACATACTCATACTCATTTACTAATATTTTAAATGTGAATATGTGCTTGTTTCTTTGTTCCGTCTTTATTGCACGTGTGGCGACACCCCTGACGTATTCGGCGGCGTCAGCGTTCTGCGTAAACGCTCACTCTCGGCCCGGGCTCGCCAGGCAGCCATTACGTAGCGCTCGACATGAACAGTCAAGTAACTTAAGTATCTAGTAATTCCGCGCCCACCTGGTCACTAACTTTCTATCCTGTATCCTAAATTAAGAACATTAAATAAAACCAAATATTGATTGAACTCTCTCCTTTCTCTTTATTTAACACCCGTTAAATAATTGATGCTGACGCCGCCGAATACGTCAGGGGTGTCGCCACGCACGGTTTAACGCCTCAACCGATCAATTACAGACAGGGCCGTGATTCTAGGCGGTAAAACCATATCGTCTTTAACCTGTTATCGTATTGTCAACGCTTTGATAGCTCTTATTTACTTGACAATAATAGCGGCCGAGTTACAAACAATACCATAATACGAGTAAATCAAAGGCGATATGGTTTTTAGCGCCTAGAATAGAGACGCAGGGCTTGGGTGCAGGATGGGTGCAAGGATTGTTTATAGCCCTCGAGACGGATATATTTTTTATCCCGTAAAAAATATCAGTTCCCTGGGGAATAAGGGATAAGCGACTTCTACACGAATGGGGTCGCGCCAAAAAGATCATGTACTTAAGAGGATTGTGAAGCGAAGCAAACGAGCACACAGGCCACCTGATGGTAAGTGGAAACTGTGACCCATAGACATTCGCATTCACAAGACCGCAATCCTAAGACTGCAAATGCGTTGCCAACCCTGAGGACGAAGATGGAATGCCTCTATGCTAGTAATTTCACCGGCTGTCTTATCCCCAAACCGGAACACAACAATGCGAACACTGCTGCTTGGCGGTAGGTTAATGGATAAGATAGTGGTACCAACCCGGACGGACCCTGCACAAGGTCCTCCCACAAGTAAAATTATGACATACATATTTAGTTCTGGCCGTTAACGTTTCTCACCCCCTAAATCAAGTCCGATTTCTACGATTTTTGAATATGCTGTAGTTATTATAAAGAACTAGGTTTGTACGTTTCTGTTTTTTGTTTTTAAATTTGTTCCTTTCTAAGAAGTATTTTCGAGGAAAGGAAAATCTGCAGACATAGTTTTGCATGATATCTGCAACATATTCAAAAATCGTTAAAATCGGACTAGGTAGAGTAACGTTTTCGCATTTTGTATGGAAATTTTTAGCTTCTCAATCCCCTTAATAAATAGCTCATCCAATAGAATAATGACATAATTGCATTTTGAGCATGCATGTTATGTCATTGTTCCACGCGATAGACCTGACCTTTAGAACACATATGACGGTAAAATGTCAAAACCCGATTTTTTGCAATTATGTCATTATTCTATTGGATAAATTGAAATGTTTGCCTGGGTACAATTAATAACTGGAACTTTTTTAAAAGGTGATCTGAAATAACATGATCAGGCACTTGTAGTCCAGGCAATGAAAGATTTTGGATGGAAAAGTTGAAAGCAGAATTTTTGACTTCGGAACTTTTTTTGGACTAGTTAGGAGATAAACATACTAAAATTCCCCACCCCTAGGAGGTGAGCCCTAGGGGGGAGGGGCACAAAGAAGGTCCTATTTTTTTGTTTTTTGTTTACATCTTGAAAACGATGCGTCATAGGAAATTTTGTTGTATTACATCATTCAAGCTGATAAAATTCTCTACAACTTTGTTTTTTATGTTTTTTACCAATTTTTAATAGTTGTCTAGATATGAAATCCGAAAAACGGTCGATTTTCAAAAATGTGTTTTTGACCTCACGTTTTTTGTCATACATTGCTCTCTAACTTGCAAATACATCATCTGAGAAAAACAACCTTCTACATACCTTGTAAAGAGTCAAATTCTCTTTAAGAATATATATACATATATTAATATATCATCTACCGTTGAAAAGTTATACCACATTTTAAAATTTCAGCAAATTTATTTCACATAAACATAGCGCAAAGCTCATTTCTTTCGCTATTACGAGTATCAGACGTAACCGTAGATTTCAACGTTACATAACAATTTAAAAAAAGGAATTTACATTAACACTATAAGTGACAATTTATATACAACAGACATTATTTTACAATTTATATACAATAGAATAAGTAACAATTTATATACAGTAAACACACTATTTAACAATTTATATACAACAAACACATTATTCAATCAATCACTCGCCGCCTTTTTGAGCAAGACGGGCCCTCTTTGTTTTCCCTCGGCGTTTGTCTCGTCTTCTTCATTCTCATCAGTCGAATAGTCATCAGACGATGGTAAGACAGCTAATACTTCTGCTACATCATCCCCACCATCGTCGTCGTCATCGTCGTTAGCGTCCAAAATGGGGATGCCATTATTGCAACTACCGTGGCAATTGTGGCAAATGGTAGAGCACAGCATAGAGGCCTTCCTACACCCACATCTAGCACTACTACAATCAATGGTGCACCGGCAAAATATTAGCTTTAATATTTCTTCTGGTGCAGCTGGATCTTTGGTTTGGACAGGAACCAAGAGATGGCTTTCATTCCGTGTCCATCCCCATAGTTCAGGGGAAAGATCATGTCCTAGCCAAGTCTGGACCTGGTGGAAGGAGTGTACCATCGCTGCTCCCTCAGTTGGTGGAAGGGACGAAATGTCCGGCTTGACTTTCGAGACTGACTGGAGGAAACAATGGTACCGATAGTTATTCAGAGAGGTCTCCTTCTGTTATGCTCCCTACCACCTCAAAAAAACATATGTTTCCATTTGCTTTTATGTCAGCATGCGATGAGGAGGGATTCGAGAATAACTCAGCAGCTTGACGGATATCTGGATTTTTAAGTAAAGTTTACAGAAACCAACTTTGCTTCTCCGAACTGCTGCAGACGTGGTGTCGCATCCAGTGAAGTCGTGAAGAAATAATATGTCGTTCAGGCCCAGCTGCTGCAATTTCTAACTTGAATAATAGGTTGTGGGGACTTTACCTCTGCTAGGTTTGACGAATATAATATACTGGTCAGACGGAGTCTTTGCCATGAGCAGAACTGCCAAGTCAATATCTTCTCCAATGACTGCAACTAGAGAATCCTTTGATTTTTCAAAGGCAGTAGAGACTATCATCAAGTCAGCGTCGTCTGGAGCTTGTTGAGTCTCAATCCCGTTGCTATTAAGTTGACATCGGAGAACGGCAATCAGGTTGCTTTTATTGTGGCTGTTTGAGAGAAAATGTTCCTGCTTGACATCGATCGTTGTTTCTAAATTGAGACTTATATCGGTAGACTGCTTAAGTCGATACTTCCGCTCATGTTCAGCTGTCTTTGTGCTGTTTACAGAATTGAATTCAAATCGTAATTTAAAAAAAAATTTTTTTTAGATTAATATGTAACCTGAAACCTACGGCTGCATCTGTAGCGAAAGTAATGAGCTACTATGGGTATTTATGCGAAATGTTTCAAAGTTTTAAAATGTGGTATAACTTTTCCACGGTAGATGATATATTAATATATGTATATATATATTCTTAAAGAGAATTTGACTCTTTACAAGGTATGTAGAAGGTTGTTTTTCTCAAATGATGTATTTGCAAGTTAGAGAGCAATGTATGACAAAAAACGTGAGGTCAAAAACACATTTTTGAAAATCGACCGTTTTTCAGAGTTCATATCAAGACAACTATTGAAAATAGGTAAAAAACATGAAGACCGAAGTTGTAGAGAATTTTATCAGCTTTAATGATGTACTACAACAAAATTTCCTTTGACGCATCGTTTTCAAGATGTAAACAAAAAACAAAAAAATGGGACCTTCTTTGTGCCCCCCCCCTAGGGCTCACCTCCTAGGGGTGGGGACTTTTAGTATGTTTATCTCCTAACTAGTCCAAACAAAGTTCCGAAGTCAAAAATTCTGCTTTCAACTTTTCCAGCCACACCCCCTTTTTAAGCATTCATTGACTGAACTATTGTCCCAGCCGAGGATGAGCGGGAAGCGAGTAGAGCCAGTGATCAACTATTAATACATTTGTCTCTTTTATTAACAGGGGATCTGTATGTTTTGTTCGTTTCTTAAGCGGGAAAAAAGTCTATGTAGCTAATCGCTGTCTCGCCGGCAGTGGGACAATAGAGGTTTCTCAAAAGCATACTATTTTTCGTTAATTAATTCATTTACTGAGAAAAATAACATTGAATAAGAGATATCAGTTCGCTACGCTCGCTTCGGACTAGTTGGCGGAATAACGTAATTTTGCTTGTAACTGCGATACATCGTGCGTCGTCGTCGTGCGTCTGTCTGTGACGTAGAAATGACCATGTGGCGTTTAAGCTTTTTAGCCATTAGCTGTTTCTTTTAATAGTTAATATATGCATTTGGGACAAACCTCTATCTATAAGCATGTTTTTTTCCAAAACACCTTTTTAAAAAATAACTGTTGTCGATTCGGATTTTATTGGGAAATCTGAATCTTCTTGAATGAATTATTATTTAATAATACATTTAACGGGTTCCGTGTCTCCATACAAGAATGCATTTTATCGTTACGTATGTATGGTCCGTTTCAATTGAAATGGCCAAAGATGTAAACAAACCAGTTGACCATTACTACAGCATAATCAGTAATCACGTAATTACTATTGAAGATCATGGGTGGATTTATTAATTATTTATACACTTGATTATCACTTTCATATGAAGTTTAAAATTGAATATCTATTAATTATAGGTTTTTTAATTAAAATCAAGCTCGATGAAAATTTGAGGTTATGTGTCAAACGGTACTGATTTATTTACATCTTTGGCGACTTCAACTGACACTGACTTTAGGTACCTACTTCCAAAATGTACTTTTATATGTAAAATTAAATCAAAATTTGATTTCATTTGATCCATGAGCGTATCACAAAACTACATTCATGAATCATATGTTATTTATGGGACAGGGAACCAGTTAATTATAATTTTATTTTTCTCAGGGGAAATTCATTATGGATTACCTTCCAGCGATGGCCTTCCAGTTCGGGACCCTTAACTGCAAGCGATGGATCCCTCGACCCATCAACCACGGTAACCCATTAGGGCGGCACCCGGTTCACATGGGCCAAACGTCGCCTGCCTGGTCTGCTCTCAGCTCCCCTCATCCAACTACTGCTGGCCACTCTGCGGAGATCATCGCTCAACCTCGCCTAGGGCGTTCGTCATATACACTGCGTTTGCCGATTCGCGGTCTCCACTCAATAACCACGTGTAACCCCCCCGTGATTAAGTAGTATGTGTCATAACTATTAAACTAGGATAAAAACTATTCGTAGCTGCTGAAGTAGTTACTTCAATACTACTGGGATTATTCAGGTCCTGCTGGGTTTTTTACAGGAAAATTAACCGAAAAAAATATATCCCGTAAATATATTTGCCGTGTGGTTGCCGGGTTAGAATAGTGCCACTCCATGTCTTCCCGTGGATATCGTAAGAGGCGACTGAGGGAATAAAGGCTTGTAGTACTGTTAGGCGATGGGCTTGCCACCTGTCACTAAAACACTGGGAAACATCTTAGCCTACTTGTGCAAAATGTGGTTACAGAATTATCAAGAAGTTTTAAAACTTGTTGGTAATTCTTTAGCTCTGCCTACCCCACTCTGGGAATGAAGGCGTGAGTTTATGGATGTATGTAAAAATATATCCTTAAAGGGACACGCAGTATCTACTATTGTATAATTTCCATGTACCTATTTGTTTGCTGTAAACTGATTAGTAAATAATTAATGGAATGGGGTCGGAGCAATTAAATATTTAATAACAACGAGATGAATGCCGTTCGTGACGTGTGTGATAACAAGTCACATGACAGAACGGACTTGAAAACAATATCGGTAATTAACTATCAGTTTTTATTACGTTTGTTTACTTGGTCAACCAATTTGATTTCTCTATGACGATGTCAAAGTGACGAAATAAGTCAAATAGTAAGTAAATATGTATCTTGCTTGCTTTATTTTGACAAAGATTCATAATGGACCAGTTATCAAATTGATTGAATGAACATGTACGAGTACATTATCTACTTGTGTACTAGCAAGGGGGCTAAAGTCAGAGCAAACTTTTGTTTGTCCCAACGGCAAAATGTCTAGTTTTACACGACGAAAATATATCAAATCTTTTCAGCCGCTATCACCAGATCGAGGATGAATATCGTTCAGTCTTTCAATGTTGACACAACTTTGTATGAAAAAAAAGACACAAATTAATAGTCTCTTATTTACTTTGCAACAATGGCGGCGGTGTTAAAAAAGCCATTAGAGGCGTAGGATTCAAGTTGACAGACTCGTCTTGCTGACCTTTATATTTTATGACATGCAAACGGAATCCAGAGACTAAGGATGGCAGATCTTATATATTTGACCGACTATACTGTACATCAAACATTATATAGGTAGTATATACCTATATTTTAATAATAGTTACCACTCTCCCATCTGACAACAGGTAAGTACTGTAATTCTTACTTCTTACAGTCGGCCTTATAAGTAGTTTCACACTTTAGTACCTTGTCGCTTTAACGACTTTGACAGATAGTGCAGCAGATGACACATGTCGTTAAAGAGACAAAGCACTAAAGTGTGCAGCTATTTATTAAGGCCGAGCGTAATCAGTATAAAAATGTCATTAACAATGCATAAAATCCTGCATTTATTATGTTACATGTATGTAAACTATGAATGTATAATTAAGGACAGGTACAACGTATGTTTATCTTCCTAACCCACGTCATAAAACGAGGAATATCTCAGACGCAAAATTGCATATATTATTATTTATCACTAACTAGGTAGGTACCTATTATAACAAAAAGCGGAAAGTCTAAGATTGCTGTCAATTACTTACACGTGTCATTATTTATTTCTTATGCGTCCTTTTAAAATATACTAAAGACGGCAAAACGAGCATAACAATTCCTGTCTATAAATGAAATATGATGAGACTTTTATGATTAAACTTACTACCTAGGTACTTAATAACTTAATTGGAGTCGCAAGTGCCCGGACGGAAGTAATCTTAGGTCCGGTAATAAACTGTTCTTCAAGACTGTTGTTCAAGACTCCTAACGCTAACGTAAACCATTTTCGAAAACGGTCAAAATTGTAGGTATTGGATTGACATGTCAAGTCAATGCTATACATACATTTTCGATAACGATCTAAAATTGATTGAGATAGATGACATTTTCATGATACCTATACTTCAAAGTAAAGGGGTAAAGGTAAACGGTTTGCGGGTGGTAGGACCTTTTGCAGGGTCCTTCCGGATCGCTACCACCATCTTATCCATTAACCTACCGCCAAACAGCAGTGTTCGCATTGTTGTGTTCCGGTTAGGGGATAAGACAGCCGGTGAAATGAGTAGCATAGAGGCATTCCATCTTAGTCCTCAGGGTTGGCAACGCATTTGCAGTCTTAGGATTGCATTGCAGTCTTGTGAATGCGAATGTTTATGGGTTACAGTTTCCACTTACCATCAGATGGCCTGTGTGCTCGTTTGTCTTCTCTATGCCGTAAAAAAAACGACAAGTTATAGAAACCAGTCATTCTGACATATCTTGAAATAGGCTTTTTAGCTAAGATCTATTTATTAAAAACCTTTTTCAGTTCCATATTGTTACAACATCCGTTGCCTCGCCCCCCCAAATCTCTACTTCGTCACTTTAGTTTACCTGTTAAAGTATCATAGTTCACTAAACAATTTACTTTTAAAATAATTATTAATTTGTCTTTTTTTTTACTGCGAACTTGGGAAGGACGCAGTCATACAATACGTTGGATGTTAGCGCCATCAGGACCATCCATTGTGCCAATCCTTGGGGACCTAGTAAATGGCCAGTTGTGGTTATTTTTAACGATATGACAATAATCAAGTATAAATGGCTGCGTTTATCGCGTGACAAAGTTTGAATAATACATCCGTCACCTTCTGACAAGTAAATAAGTACGAGAGTGACGGATACTCTATCCACTTTTAACACGCAATATAGACGCAGCCGGGTCATACACACTGGCAAAATCAAAAGTGGTCTCTCTTGTGGACGTGGTCAATAGGTAAAGGCTTGTGTGAATATAAGTCATGTTTTTATTTGCTTGGACTAAAGTAGACCTGATGCCTTTCTTTTAAGATGTGTGGGTTAACCCATAGAATTAGGGCTTAAAAACATTAACTTCGGGTATGTTCACATGAAAGACGGTAACCTAAATCTGTGTATGACCCAGCCACACTAGACCCAGTGTTGAATACATTTTAGCGCTACTACCATATTAACGGCCAGCGCTTTATTATATTATAAACTGGGACTGCGATGGCAATGAGCGGTGAAAACAAATGCATATGAATAGGATTCGCCACGTGGCATGTTTAATACACTTGCATATGTTTGTCGCCACTCCCCTCCGCCGCAGCACATTGTCAAGCCAGGCCGCTACTTATGTGACTAGCTGAGGAATGACCTTATGCCAAGCTATACTTACTTATAAGTAGCGATGCAAGTCTATTTGTGTTGGGTTATTCCCATCTGTTACCCAGCGTCGTTTTGTTGCCACTTATATCTATATTCATCAGTAATAAGCCAGCAAAAGTGTGCGGGTGGTACTTATCAGACCCTTTATGTTAAGCAGTTTATGTCAAATATCAGTTTTTGGCAGTGAAGATTTAAGCCTTATAGAGAACACATTTATGCGTCGTGACGTGATTTGTCTGCATAATAAATATAGTTCGTCGATGGTAATATGCCTCTAAGCCAGCGCGGGTGGTCCGTATTCAATACTATTAAGATGCCGTTGGTTTATTTTTGGTTCTTTATTAAGTTTAGGATGTTAAATAAATAAAACAGGCCTCTCTAAAAACCATAAATATCGTCTTTGAACAGTTATGGTACTTTTCTGAACTGTAAATAAATGCTATCAAAACGTTGACAATACAATAACGGATCAAAGAGACTTGACAGAAGCACGTGGAGCTTACCCCTTGTGGTTCTGTTTAGTCCATTAGAGAAAATACTCTTTTACCGAACAATTGACAACATTAAAAAAAAAGCATTATTGTTTTTTCGCGTTTATAATAGCTGGTTAAAAATTAGAGTACTTACCTACCCGTATTTCTTGGTTTTTCTTTATTTAACTTAAATTCGTCGTTAATAATTTATTAAAGTAATAGTCATTAAAAAGACCATATATACAAAGTTAGGAATACTGATGTCGTGATCTTAGCTTGATATAAAATAAAAATAAACTGACTGTCATGTCATGTCACTCACTTGTCAATCATTCGCTGCCGT
The DNA here is from genome assembly GCA_927399475.2 of Acleris emargana. Classification (NCBI taxonomy): domain Eukaryota; kingdom Metazoa; phylum Arthropoda; class Insecta; order Lepidoptera; family Tortricidae; genus Acleris; species Acleris emargana. The sequence goes on from OV656847.1 coordinate 6,881,279, forward strand.
TCGTTCACAAATTTGTTATTTTGCGTAATTTAATTAATTACGTAATTTGTAGACGCCATAAAACTAAATAAACTATTTTGCGTAGAATCGAAAGTGTGTCGTTCTTCTTCTTCTTCTTCTTTTGCCCCCGCGGCGACTTGAACAGCTACTACCGCGGGGATATGGCGTTTCCACGTTAAGTGATTTCGCCAGTGTCAAGTATATATAAGTATATATCAATATAGCAATAAAACAATCCAATCTTCTCTAGGAAGATTGGGGGCAACGTTGTACGGTGATTTGTAGGTCAGAGGTCAAGATAGTTTTAACCTCTGCACCACTGCGAGTCCACTTGAAACGAGAAGAAAGATGCCAGATACACGAAATAAGTCCAAGTCTTCAATCACTGTGCGACACAAAGGCATAAAAAGTACAAATCACTATCAGAAAAGAACTTTGAACACCTAATTACCCAAAAATTAAAGTCTAAAACAAATTACACGTCCGCCATCTTTTAACGTTGCAAATGGCTCCGACAAGCGTGTCGTTCTTCTTCTTCTTCTTTTGCCCCCGCGGCGACTTGAACAGCTACTACCGCGGGGATATGGCGTTTCCACGTTAAGTGATTTCGCCAGTGTCAAGTATATATAAGTATATATCAATATAGCAATAAAACAATCCTGGGGGCAACGTTGTACGGTGATTTGTAGGTCAGAGGTCAAGATAGTTTTAACCTCTGCACCACTGCGAGTCCACTTGAAACGAGAAGAAAGATGCCAGATACACGAAATAAGTCCAAGTCTTCAATCACTGTGCGACACAAAGGCATAAAAAGTACAAATCACTATCAGAAAAGAACTTTGAACACCTAATTACCCAAAAATTAAAGTCTAAAACAAATTACACGTCCGCCATCTTTTAACGTTGCAAATGGCTCCGACAAGCGTGTCGTTAGAATCAAGTAATCCGTCAGACAGATAAAAAATGAACATGACAGTTGTATATTTTTTTGAATTCCTTTGGTAATAAATGGACTAAGGGCACTATAAGTGTATTCCTAAAATTCACAATCCAACTTTTTTTACTGTTTTTCCTAAATATAAAAAAAGCTACTGCATAAAAAAATCCAAAGATATTTTTACTGTAATCAGCAGTGTAAAATCTAGAAACGGTATTTTATTTTACTACCATAAAACTACACAACTATGGTGCTGGTCTACAACAATAATCCAATTTTACTTATCACATTATTCTAAAAATATGATAGCTTTAGCTATAGCTAGAGTTCAGAGCAATTGATTTTAGGCCAAACAGTACATATACCCAGCAATAATGGCAGTAAGGTATCATATTCATCAATCAATAAACATCTTAGCCTATTTGTGCAGAATGTGGTTACAGAATTATCAACAAGTTTTTAAAGTTGTAGGTAATTCTGTAGCTCTGCCTACCCCACTCCGGGATTACAGGCGTGAAGGTATGTATGTATGTATGTAGGTATCATATTTTAGAATAATTTTATGAGGAAAATTTGACTATTGTTGCAGGTTGTGTGCATAGTTGTGTAGTTTTACGGTACCTTAGCACAAAATGAATTGTTGTCAATTGTCTTCGCGTGTGATATCCATAGACTTATTGCTCTAATAAGTCCATGGGAGTGTCTATAAATAACTTGACATTGGCGAAATACACATTAACAGGAGTGGAAACTATTAATTAAAATTAGAATTAGAACGGGTCAAAGACGACGTTTTTACTGCCTGGATGGAATCTCACTGTGGAAATACATGTCAGGGATGCCAGACGTGGGATCGCAGGACCCTCTCGCGCGAGGCCCTTCAGGCCCTTAGCATTATTATGCTACTCTTGCTACGTGGCTAATCCGGTACCGTAAAACGGGGCTATTTGGGAATCACGAGGCTATTTGGAACTAAGTAATTATAAGCTTTTAGTTGATATATTTTTTGTCATGGCTATGATAAAACTGTAAAGTTTGTTGTCAGGCTAAGTTTTTAGGTTCTACCATAGCTATGACAAAAAATATATCAACTAAAAGCTTATTATTACTGAGTTCCAAATAGCCTCGTGATTCCCAAATAGCCCCCTTTTACGGAACTGTATTTAATGCTTCCTTTGCCACGGATAAAAAATATCTTTACATTATTATGATGACCGTCCAAATCAGAAGAAACCTACGCAGTGCGCGCATACGCAGTTCTTGTAATTAGTATTTTACTAATATCGTGGCAACGGATATACCTAATCAGACCGTCATATAAAGTCCCTTTTGATTTAAACTGCCTCGTATTAAAATAGATTACCATTGCACTTGCCATTTAACCTTAGATAAGATCTGCAAGATCATCCATACTAATAAGTGCCAAGGTGTTTTTATCCGTTTTTCATGTTATTAATAAGTTACGTATTATAGAATAGAATAGAATAGAAATCGTTTATTCGGTGCTAAAATAAAATTAACATAAACAACAACAAAAACAAAAACATTTTAAAAATTAGAGTAATACAAACTTAGAGTACTTAGTCTAAAATTAACACCGAAAAGGTTGCCACTCAGCATGGTGTCAGGCTTACTAGCCTTGACGCTGGTTTTCAGGGCCACCGGATTGAAGAGAGAGGAGAGCGCTGCCAATCCATCTCACTACTATTTATAAAGAGTACTTAATGCTTAAACTAAATTAGATATTGTAAAGTTTTCTGAACATGAGACTTATTAATTATTGCGTGTGTGTGTGTGTGTGTTTGTGTGTGCGTGCACGCGTGTGAGTGTGTATGTTTACATTATTTTTTAATATTAAATACATAATTTGAATGACAAAGAAAAATAATAATAATAATAATGCAATGAATGAATACAGGACGTCTGCTAAGTGTTGGCTAATTGGATATTTAGTAAATATTGCTTCATTTTATGTTTTAAGTTTGTAACGTTTTTAGAGTTTCTGATTGGCGGTGGCAGATTATTCCAACATTTCGTGGCAGCGTAGCGAAAGCTGCCACGAAAAGCAGTCGTCCTGTGCTGGGTACCAATTAAGAGTGAGGCAAACCTCACCTGACGTTGTGATTTATAAGCGTGATTCACAGCAGTAGTTACAGTTAAATAGGAATAGTGATGTTTTTTTTATCATATTTCGTCAGTGATACTGCAAAACCACATAACAAATTTTTGATAGAGCAAAATAAACCTTACAGTCTTATTAAAAAGGTGAATTTTGCTCCTTATTTAAAATGTTACTTACGCGGTTTTGCAGTTTCACCGACGATTTACTGATAGTCTTACGCGATCAAGTCATTCCTTAGTGACTTTTTCTCATCCACAAGTTACAAAGAAGGAATGGAATTGTCTATAAACTGTCTTCGAGTACGGCGGCGAAAACTAGGACTTAATGTAATATTTTTTTAAACTAAATAAGCATTTGTCGTGTCGGGTGCTGCTACGAGATAAAATACTTAGTAAATAGTAATAAGAGTTAACAAACTAATTTTTGTTTCACAATAACATTTTAACTTGACTTAGCGTAAACAAACATCAAGCGGTAAACCGTGAAGCCGAAATCACCAACCATGTCTTTTTGTGAGGGACGGAGCAAAAAATAACACGAACCATCTCAGTCATCATTATCGTTTAATGAGTCTGTTATATACAAAGTTTTCGGTGGACATAGTCAACATAATCTTATTGTACACTCGCACGCATATAGCGCACGATCAACGATCACAATCTTTAGATTAACGCAGTTTTCTTCATAGACCAACTACTCGTATGCACAACTAGTTGAGCCATCGTCATTACGTTTCTCTTATAGGTAAGACAATTGGTTAAAGGTACAATTTTCTATCCAATTTAATTGGTCAAGGTTGACGGAGCGTGTTTTGTTTAACTAACAATAATAAGACTAATAAAACTTAATAATAGTTCATCAAGTTAGTGTACGACCTTCTAGCGGGTGACAGACGATCGGGGAGGGGGAAATGGTAACAAACTAAACCACGTGATATACAGAAATCAAAAATGTCTAAGGATCAAAAATATCTCTGTCATTTCTATATAAAGCAGTGCCAAATATAAAAATAAAGGCGAGATGGGATCCCCTTAAATCACCGGCATTTATTTGAACGAATGTATCATTTCATCAAATTTTATTTCATTGAAAGCTAAGTTTTGCTAAAACCTTGTTGTTGTTATTGTTTTAAGGTCAACTTAAGCATGGGTTTTGTTTGGTTAGGTTAGGTTAAATTAGACCTGTGACCACCAAAGAAATATCACTCCTGCCCGTCAATGAAATGAAAATTCGGTGAAGTAAAACATTCTATGAAATGAATGTCGGTGATTCAAGGGTAAACCAGTGGTGTTATCATTGTTACTGGATCATTTTTGATGTTTCTAGTCCTTCAGCTTATAAAAGTAGAACAGTGATACGTCAGTTCGACAAAACAGTTTTGATCAACTATTTGACAGATCCACATGGTTTCGTTTACTTACATTTATTTAAATACCTAACCAAATAGACTAAAGTATCGCGTGCGTTTTTCTTAACTATACAGCCTGTCCCCGCCAACAGTCACACGCGAGAAGGTCGCGCATGAACTTGTCGGCCTATATAGTACATCATTAGTTGGTCCATTAGAAACAAATTTTTACGACTTTAAACTGCGTTAATCGCGCTGTATGCGTTAAAGGGTCAACCAAACCAAAGCTTAAAATACGCTGACGCAACGTTTGTGCGTCTATTGCGTCACGTTTTAGCGCATCTATTACGCCGGCCTGTGTGGTGACTACTGATGTGCAAGTTGCGGAAAGTTTCCAAAAAGTTGGAAAAGTTGCAAGAAATTTCCGGAAACTCACCAGAAATATAGGAAATTTAAATTTAAGAAACGGAAAGTTTCAATCCCCATACAAAATTGTGAGAAGTTTCCGAAATTTTCCTACATGAAATTTTCCGCAATTTTGGAAAGTTTCCTTTGGCACATCAGTAGTGGTGACGTCCAAAAATCGCTACGCATCTTTTTGCTGTTTTAACGCAGTTCAATTTACGCAGCGTGAGCGTATTTATAGATTTCGGCGTGGTCGCTGCTTACCTCGGTTCGTTCACTTTGGATGATAAGCTGTTTACACAGGATTTTGTCAGCATCAGAAGTAACTAATCGAATCAGATAGTTAAATATACAATACTCTAATTTCAAGACTAATAATGTTAGTATACCAAGCGATCGATGTATCGACGTTGATCATTCTTCGATCCACATCGATTAGCGGACAACAATCGATTGATTGGTGTAGTACTTAACACTATTCACGAGTGTAGAGATTTTTGAGCGCACGCTTCGCTACTTCTGCTGTTGACTGTACATTTTAATTGCATTGCAACTTTGACTCTAGTCGTTTTTGAAGGTGACTTTAAGGACTTAAACATCATATTAGATAGTGGATGATGCTAATATTTGTTTTATTTTCTTATGTGCTTTATAGCGATGTAAGCTTCCCGTGAATTATTTTAAAATGTAAGCTCATAGCTTACAAATAAGACATAAGAACGTGTTAAATGTCAAATATCAAAACAATTTAAGTTAAAATAATCTAAAAAAAATACAATGCGTAAACAGCTTGTTTTTAAATATAGTTACAAAAATAATTGCGAGCCAATACTGTGTAAAATACATAACATTTTCCCAATCAAACCAAATTGAAACTACATAAATAAAAAATGAATTAAATTCACGTAAAAATACGAATTTAATTCAAGTCCAATATCATAATATAAAACGAGTTCTTGAACATTAATTACATTACTGCATGAATAAAAGATGCAGTAGTACATATTCTGTGATCCCGGGAAAAATGTTCTTCGCCTAATACCTTTTTATATTTTTCAATCTTAAAAACATAATAACACTTTTGGTTTTTACATAAAGCTATAACAACAGTAACATTACTAACTTTTTGATTAATTCTCAAGTTTTTATACACTTTGTAACATTATACCGGTTTATTAAATCTTACAAACAAAAACCTTATTTTAAAATTACATGTTTCAATAATAGGCATATTATAATTAGTAACGCATTATAAGTGTTACAAAAGAAATATTTATCGGTATTCGTATTACATTTATCACATAATACCATTTCCTACTACTAAAGACCCTTACGCACGTTCCTATACATACATTACTTATGGCTAAATTATGCAGTTTATCGACAGAAACTATCTACAGATAAAAATATATTAATATATAGGTACACTGCGTCCGCTACATAGTGGCAAGTAACTCGGGCGACCTTTCGCGGCGACTCGTGTGCCCTCGAATGTGTCGGGAAATTGACTGCGTTGCTTTGCCTCCTATAGGCATCGTACTCTTACATCCTACCGGCTGCGCCAGTTAACACATACTTGTTCATTACAATGGCACATGGACCGATAGAGGTTCTACGATTTTTACTACACAATGAGGTTATCAATAAGATGACATAACGCGCCGGTTGAAAAAATATTTTATACCTACCTAAAATCGTCGAGACAAAAATCTCAACGCGAATATCATTTATCCCCGAATGCTAACAGCGAGACGTAAACAGTGTCTAAACATTCACAAGAAATATAAGGAAAAAGCCAAGCTCAAAAACTCTTAACACATTTGCTATAGCAAGTTTAAAAATGTGTCTTACAGTAAACACACATTACATTACAAATATAGGTAGGTACCGATTTACTGCACCGTTTAGGTATCAACGTTGAGATGTCCACTAGACTCTTAATTTTAAGTTATAGCAGCAGTTCATTTTGTCGTTACAGTAAAGTTGTCAATTTAAACCTTATGTGAATGACATTATGATAAAAAAAGGTAAAAGTCGCAAGCTATGTTAAAAGGATAGAAAAATATAGGACAGCGGACTTGAACTTCCTGTTCAAGTCTGTATACTTATTCAGTGCCATGATTGTTTAAAACTTTCTAACTACTTGTGTATGTACAGCTAAATGGTGCACTATATACAAAAATTAGAATGATTTTCAAAATAGAGGATCTCTCTGAAATGTATTCTATTAACTACGAAAATATGGCCCTAACAAGGAGACCCACAGAATTAGGCGTACTTTTAGAAAAGTTTTTTATTTATTGTCACTTTTCAAATCATGAACAGACAAAATAAGGCGTGATATGCAAAGAGAGAAAGGATGATAATCTATCATTTTTTTTTGTATTTTAAATTGTTTTGACTCTAAGTACTTACAGCCTATAAGTACAATAATTATTGCTAACGACATATATTGGACTTTTTAATCGGCTGCCTTCATGACCAGCTCGTCAGGTTTTCGAACATTTACTAATTACTTTCCCACAAACTACTTTTTTATTTCGGCTTCAGTACTTTCAGTATATAAAAAGTCGTGTATGAGTATTAATTGAAGCAACACGACTCTGGCGCTAGAAACACCACATTATGGCACGTCAGAATTAGGTCCTCCACTCAAAATAACAGCGACAAATGTAAATATTGCTTGCAGTCAATTCCAGTATCTTACCTTAAACTCCGTTACCAACATTACAAACGGTAACATACTAAACATTTTAAATATACATTTATACACTGGTGTTAATTATCATTGTCGTAGAAAACCACCTCACTGTATACTTAGGTAAAAGAAACTAAATACTGTAGTTATTTAATTGTTGTAAATGAGTAACAATTATTTATTTCAAGACCTCTTTGGCTGTATCTTCGGATAATGAGATCGTGTTTTATTTTACAATAATTCTAAAGATACAAAGCAAAGAGTTCTGTGAAATTATACATTGGATAAAATGAATCACCTCTTTTGTTTGATTCGCTTATTGTTTCTATTGTTAACACAAACCTAAGTTAGTCCAAATAATGGTAAAGATATGTTTACACATCTGTTAATATCTCTAAAGTCGGTAATCATACATTTGAATCCTAAGATAACGAACGTAAGAGTGTTTTTAACGAATATAGCATAAACATTGCTTCAATTGGATATAACCATCCCAATGAGGTTAACGATTGCAATTTATTTTTAATTTTAGTGTAATAAACATACACATTATCGATACCTTCAGCATCGTAGGCACCTCTGTTTCTATTTGGTAGTAAATTGACGAAACTGTAATGAAAAAAGTTGATTGTAGCAAACTGGAAGGCTCTATTCAAATTATTTGTACAAGTTTTATTACAGCCTTATTTCGAAACCCTAAAATTTGCTATAATTAAGTTTTTACACGCAGTTTTTATTTATCACAACATGAATGTTGAGGTTTTGTTCCTTAAAAAACCGTTCAACGCTGAGGAGGCGTCAGAGAAATAAACGACTTCAAGCTATAACGGGCTCATTATAAATAAAGTATAATTCATTTTCATACCACCTCGTCAGTCGAACTATTAAATTAATAATACCTTTTTCAAACTGACGATCTAACCTCTAACATCGCACTTCTTGGCAATCTTTTCGCTTTCCTAGTATCAACATCTCAAGGTCAGCTATATAATATTTACTTCTAAATCTCTCGATTGTCACTGTAACTGAGTAATATTCCGAATACAGATGTATCAAATAATCAGACGACATCGTATCTTGTCGAACCGGTCGTTTTTATCTCGCTTATTCGATAAACATATCAACGCGCTGAACCTGGCTGAGAAACAAGATCACTGCGAACTCATCCGACAGAACACGATGTCGTATCGGCACTGCATCAGAGCCCCCAGACGAGTCGCATTCAGCTAACTAGCGTTTCTATTCGTTTCGTTTTTAAACCAATCGCGTCTCTCGGAGATGACGCGGTACGAAAAGTCCCGTGATCCAGCTGGGACGGGATCGGTTTAAAACCGAAACGAAAGAAACGCTGGGAGGCGGAATGCATCTCGGCGGGGGGCTCTGGAGTAATTTTCAGGACGGGACACGGAGTCACAGTGACAGATACCTCCGGGGGCGGGCGCTCACAGCACGCTCTCGCGCTGCTGGCGCTCGGGCGGCGCGGGCCCGTCGGGCGACGCGGCCGTGCGCGTGATGGCGGGCGCGGCGGCCAGCTGCGCGCCCATCGTGATGGGCGTGTCGTCCGGGTCCTCCTCCGCCTCCTCCAGGTCCTCGTCGATGGGGGACAGCACGTCCACCGGGTGCTGGATTTCGTCGGGTTTCCTGGGAAATATTGATCGGTCAGTATTGTCATGGCCTCCCAACTCGAACAACGTATAATTATTAATTTAATAAACTCATAGATGGCGTCACAGGTATGGAGCGAAACATTTGAACCAGTTATCGTGAAGATTGAATGATTTTTGCACCTTAATAAATTCAACGTACCTTAATTACATCAAAAACATCCTTCTCTACATAAAACAGGGAAAATTTTATATTAACTCCATCTAACTCATAAAAAACTTATAAGCTTTCAAGCTTGCTACGCCTTATTAGGTACTGTCACTAGATGGTGCCATCACGGATCGCGAAACTACTATGCACTCACAGGCCCCAAGCGTTTCGTTTTTACAAATTCTTGTTTGATGCGTAAAATCAATACTCAAAATACTTCTTTTATATTAAAAACAAAAAAACAATAGAGAAAATAATGTCTTGACGAATATAAATGAATATTACAAAATACTGTTTTGGCGGTTTCGGTGTATTAAAATGTTAGTACAAACACGGAACGAACAACGTGCTATCTTTAACCATTGAAGTACCTATCAAAACGCGCTGACAGTTTGTGTACAAACATTTAAACTACACCAAATTCACCAAATCAATTTAATATCAAAGTTAATGGATAATGTCAAAAAGTCATCATGATTTTTTGATTAAATAAATATTTCAAGTTAAAATTCACGATTATTGCAAATCGAGAAAATCATCATTTGATTCCAAATCGAAATTAAGAATTCTACAAAATAAATGGTCCGAATATATTCGTATAGGTAATCAATTATCAGATTGGTAAAAAATTAAGCAAGCACTTATTCTAAACAGTGAATATAAACGAGTATAGTGATAACACAGACAAACTGAATAAATACGTAGTGTTTGAACTTGCATTCAAAAATAAAGTTCAGAGTAATCTTTCAGTGTTACCTTTCTTACACAATGAGTGTAATAATATTAATAATTACTTGTTTGGCGTAATTCTGCATCAATTTAATAACAATTTTAAAATGAAAACTATCACTAGATCGAAAACCAGATTGAGTGAATGGGCTACTGCAGGCATTCATAAAAGTAGAAATAGGCTTTAAGACCTATACAGGGTGACTGGAAATTCGCCGTATTCCTTGAAAGGGGTTATTCTACAGCTCATTTGTAACGATTTAAGTCCAGTCAACCAGGGGTCAAAACTCATTGGTTATAAAGTTATTCACGTTTTTAGAATTTAAAAAAAATACCCGCCTTTCGACCTAAAACTAGTCATTGTGTAAAAACTTCGTCATTTAGAAATAAAAAAAGGCATTTTTCAAATAGCCAATGAATTACTGATTACGAAAAATAATAAAAAATGCCAAAGAAATGCAAAGTTTTGCAAATAACAGGATTTGAAGTTTGAAAGTTCAAGTAAGTAATTATTTTCCAAATTTTGTAACATTTTAAACATAACTAAAAAAAAAAGTATGACACTTCGCGTACAAATGACAGGAATAGTTTGCTCAATTCATAAGCTTTCTAAAAAGGTACACTTTGTGACATTTTAAACTTAATTTTCGTTTAAAAATGTACAATTAATAAAAAATAGCAGAAAGTTTCGCGGTTAAGCTCCATCGTTTCAACTAAAAATCGCGGGATCCGATCATATTCGTTTTTAAATTCACCTAATCGTGTTCTTTTAAATTTTCTTTTTAAAAACATAAAGTGCGTTCCATTTTTACCCGAAAAACGCGGGAAGTGTTGTAGTAAAATGAATAAAACATCGTTCTCCTTTTTAAATTCAGCTAATGGTGTTCTATTTTTAAATAAATTTGCTGTGTAAAAACAAAGTGCTTTCCATTTTGAAATTTCGAGCACCTCAAAACTTTTTGAGTGACCTTCGTAATCAGTTACTTTCAACTTTCTTTCCATTTCGGACGATATTGATAACTAAGCTTCTTTCTCAAATGCCTGCTTGCCAATTCGAAGAATACGCAGATATCATTTATTGTTACGGATTCTGCGATGGAGACGCGGCTGCAGCTAGAAGGGAATACCAACGTCGTTACCCTAACCGCCGTTTACCTCACGCAAGCGTGTTTGGTTCATCGTACCGTCTTGTTCGGGAAAGAGGATCAGTTCAACGCCGCCAAGCTGACGCTGTAAGACCTCGACATGATACTGCTCAAGATGAAGAAATCCTTCAGTGTTTCCGGGCAGACGGCACTACTTCGACGAGATCCTTCTCGCTGGGTCTCCCTCTTCAATAGCGTGTACTTGAGTGTAATGACACGGGTACTGTCAAGCTGAGTGCAGTGTAAACCACGCCTTCCCCTGAGACATACCGAGCCGGTTAGCCACAATTCTCGTCGAAGTAGTGCCGTCTGCCCGGAAACACTGAAGGATTTCTTCATCTTGAGCAGTATCTTGCCGAGGTCCTCCAGCATCAGCTTGGCGGCGTTGAACTGATCCTCTTTCCCGAATAAGACGGTACGATGAACCAAACACGCTTGCGTGAGGTAAACGGCGGTTAGGGTAACGAACGACGTTGGTATTCCCTTCTAGCTGCAGCCGCGTCTCCATCGCAGAATCCGTAACAATAAATGATATCTGCGTATTCTTCGAATTGGCCAGCAGGCATTTGAGAAAGAAGCTTAGTTATCAATATCGTCCGAAATGGAAAGAAAGTTGATAGTAACTGATTACGTAGGTCACTCAAAAAAATTTGAGATGCTCGAAATTTCAAAATGGAACGCACTTTGTTTTTAAAAAGAAAATTTATTTAAAAATAGAACACTATTAGCCGAATTTAAAAAGGAGAACGATGTACTACTCATTTTACTACAACACTTCCCGCGTTTTTCGGTTAAAAATGGAACGCACTTTATGTTTTTAAACAGCAAATTTAAAAGAACACGATTAGGTGAATATAAAAACGATAACGATCCCGTGTTTTTTGGTTGAAACGATGGAGCTTAACCGCGAAAATGTCTGCTATTTTTTATTAATTGTACATTTTTAAATGAAAATTAAGTTTAAAATGTCACACATTGTACCATTTTAGAATGCTTATGAATTGAGCAAACTATTCCTGTCATTTGTACGCGAAGTGTCTTACTTTTTTTTTTAGTTATGCTTTAAAATGTTACAAAATTTGGAAAATAATTACTTGAACTTTTAACTTCAAATCCTGTTATTTGCAAATCTTTGCATTTCTTTGGCATTTTTTTATTATTTTTTGTAATCAGTAATTCATTGGCTATTTGAAAAATGCCTTTTTTTATTTCTAAATGACGAAGTTTTTACACAATGACTAGTTTTAAGCCGAAAGGCGGGTACTTTTTAAAAATTCTAAAAACGTGAATAACTCGATAACCAGTGAGTTTTGACCCCTGGTTGACTGGACTTAAATCGTTACAAATGAGCTGTAGAATAACCCCTTTCAAGGAATACGGCGAATTTCCAGTCACCCTGTATAGAGAGAACAATAAGAACGCGGACTTTCTTAATTATGTTAAGAGTTATTCAAGGACCTTTAAGCAAGTTTTTTTAACTGCTAAGGAAAATTTTCATAGTCTTAAACTCAAATCATCTGACAATAAGGTAAAAACTGTATGGAATATTATAAACAGAGAAACGGGAAAATCTAAAACTCGTGATAATCAGGTCACCCTAAACACAGATGACAAACATATCAAGTGAAATAAAGAAGTTGCCTTAGCATTCGAATATTATTTTTCCAACATAGCCATTAAGACCACGAAATGTCTTAAATCATCCGCGGTTCAAGCTCAATCATTACTTGGCACTAATGTCAGTAAATTTAATATAAACTTTGAATTCAACCCTGTAAATTCAGATTCAATAGTCAAAGTATTTAAATCGCTTATTTTAAAAAAGACTGAGGATTTGTAGGGCACATCAGTTAGTGTACTTTTTCATATCATAGATGTAATTGCATCCCATCTAGCATTAATTTACAATAATTCCATTTCAGAAGGGATATTTCCAGATCTCATGAAATATAGTAAAGTCATACCTCTTTTTAAGTCATTTAAACAGAAACAAGTCGTACGAAAAATAAAATTGAGAAATTGTAATAATCTAGTACTTCATACTCCTCGTACTAATTACGGAAAAAAAATCTCTATGATGGTGCAAACTTATATAATAAATAAGCTTCCTGAAAGCATAAAAGATGCTAAGACCATGCAAAATTTCAAAAGATTACTTAAATTCTATGTAACTGAGCAAGTGCGCTCTGATATCCGCAACGCGCTTTAAGCCACATCCATTCAACCTTAATCTGTGTCCACCTTATCGCTGCAACTACGCGGGCGCTCAGCCTCGACTTTGTCTACCTACTAATTTAAGTCTACCCACCTACCGCGTAAAAACATAATACTTACATATTGTCTTAGTAGTAAATTAAAATTAAAATCTTATATGTTAAAATGTATGTAATTAATTTAAGGTGCCTACTAACTATTTTTCTTTTTTCTTTTATATTTGTTTTGCGTGAATGTAAATACGCACGCTTAAATACGCTCACCAAACTATTTTTTAACTTATTCTTAATTCTCATGTAAGTGAATTGTAAAATTCTTATGAGAAAATAAATTATTTAAACCTAATAAACCAGTTATTTTTACCTATTGCTTTTATTTATTGTCAGCAAAAAAACTTTCCGAACATGTCATTAAAACATTCCTATTTCGTCCTGGACATCATTAATCAGGGCAGATGTTCCTATGAATTAATAAAACGCTACCACAATGTCACCGGTAGGATTATGTTTATAGCCATTACATAATAATTTTAAGTCAACAATTTTCTTGACGTCTCATTCTTGAAGTCAATGCCATCTGGTGATACGTTACTAAAACCTAAAACTATTAGGTAGGCTGCCAGCATCCAGTGGTGGCTCAGATACGGCATCTACTGGTGTAACTACGGGACTAAAATTGCCTACCGAATTGTCTACATTAGGACGGCACGCTTTTGCTCTATGAGATTGGGTATCTGTACTTGTATTCTGTTATCTGTGGTATTGTATATGTTTCAGGTTTGTATTTAAATCTGGGTAAAATTTTAATTTTAAATTTAATTAAATTTCGTGATCGCCTTCAAGTGAAGCCCGTTGACGTACTGTGAACTTAGGTAATGTTTCCCTTTTTGTAATTAATTCAAAGCATGTTTGTTTTTTTTTTTTTTTTTTTTAATGGCATAGGAAGGCAATTGAGCACACAGGCCACCTGGTGGTAAGTGGAAACTGTGACCCAGAGACATTCGCATTCACAAGACTGCAAATACACTGCCAACCCTAAGGACTACGATGGAAAGCCTCTATGCTAGTCATTTCACCGGCTGTCTTATCCCCAAACCGGAACACAACAATGCGAAAATTGCTGTTTGGCGGTAGGTTAACGGATAAGATGGTGGTACCAACCCGGACGGACCCTGCACCAGGTCCTCCCACAAGTGCACAAGGTCCTCCCACAAGTTAGGTTAAGTTCATTTTGCAACCAGAAATAGGAGCTCAATCGACGCTGTCAAATTGACGTATGGAATAAAAGTGTAAACGGTGAGTACCTTCTGAGCAGCGGAGCTCCGAACGACGTCAGCGTAGCGGCCAAGAAGAACGCCGCAGCCATATAGAAGGAAGCATCGTAGTTCTGTGTGGCGTCATACACCGCGCCCGCTAGTGGCGAGCCGACGATAGCGGCGGCGCCTCGGAACAGAATTAGCAGCCCGAAGGCGTTAGTGAGCTTATCCAGACCCAGCAGGTCCACTAGGATGATGGAAGTTAGTGAGATGTAGCCCGCTGAAAAAACATACACATTACAAATTAATACCTATGTCTCTTTAACCTACTTTCAAAGAATATAAGATATAGAGTTATTGATACGTGACCAGAGTAGCTTGGTAACCAAAGGTGTAAAAAGCTGGAGCCCTATAAAAAGGCTCGTCCAGAAACTACGTGATCATATTTGGCAATGTCACGCTACATCATGTCCTCGACACACGATGATGGAACAGACTTCGGAGCGGATTATTTTTATATAAGAAAATTATTGAGTAATTTCGTTACGTTTTGACTTTCCTGCTGTGTAAAAAAATTACACGTGATGTCTTCTCCCATCGTGATCATTTGTGATATTTTTCTGACCAGGGGAGCGGGGGGGCATAAACGATCACATGAATTCTGGACAAGCCCAAAGCTAAAGTTTTATCAAGTTTATATAATCCTCGCTAGTTTAATATGAGTGCATGGCACCTTTTACCCATTCGGTAGCTACGCCACTACTGTACAGACATCCAATTTGAATCATAGGCCACTTTGTCAAAGTGACGGAATGATTCACATCGTGACAACTTCTTAAGAATTGAATTAAAACGTGACTTTGACATAGTTCCATAGTGGCCGGTCAATTACATTGGTTGAGTGTACGTGCCAATGGACATAAACAAATAATTTGACAAAATAGACCTAATAGTAGGGCAATATAAGTACGACAATATAACTTACAAATAGCGATTCCGAAGAATATAGCCACTGCTACATAGGAACCGTAAGACGCGCAGAACGGAATCGCCGCCACTGATACCTGGAAATGACTCAATTTTAATATTTTCAACCATTTAAACAGGCTTTACCGATGACTGAACTTCAAAAAACCGGTCAAGTGCGAGACGGACGCGCGCACTGATGGCTCCGTACCGCCCGACTGACACTTGCACTATAATCAAATCACACCAAATTTGACGCTAGTAGTTGTTGTTGAAAATAATAGAGCAAAATTTTAAATTAAAAGAGCGTGTATATGCCTTCTCTATTCAAAAAAAAATCGCTATAGCTGCATATAGAGGGAGAAGACTTACAGTGGCAATGATGAGGCAGACGTTGTTGAGCAGCAGAGAGTCCATCCAGGGGAAGTCAGCGACCCAGCCGCACGCAATACGGCCGATCGTGTTCGTGATGCCGATGATGGAGAGAAGGAAAGATGCTTGAGAGCTTTCCAAGCCCTGGAATTTAATAATAAACACGTCCAAACTAAAACTCCTTGTAACATTTCGAAGCGATTCAGTCGCGCGACAGAAGTGATACAATAGCGATAAAGTCGCTTTGTATGGATACAAATGCGCAACTGGCGCGATGCAGTCGCGCAGTTTTAATTCAGCATCATTACTGCATCGACACACACGTGACTGTATTGATTCTGTATCGTTACATCGTTACTCGCAACCATACAATGTTGGGCGACCCATACTGGTTTGAACAATCCACCATTTTGGTAAATCGTGGGACAACTTAGGGCCGTATTAATAAACATCTTGACCGAGATGCTCGTCACAAGATACGTCAAAGTAAACGTCAAGCCATAGAAAACTGTCATTTTTGACGTATCTCGAGACTGGCATTAAAGTCGAGATCAATTTAATAATACGGGCCTTAGTCCATTGAGTGACCTACTCAAATAACCTTGGATTCACTATTCACCGTTAACACACTCCATATTTCAAAGAAGACTCCGTTATATTTTCCTTCACAAAACTTGAATTAATCACACGGCAGCAATAACTTTCGTCAATTATTTTTGCCCAAACGAACCTTAAGCTTGGCAGCGTCGACGATGTACACGAAGGGCACATACAGGCCCGCCATGCCGAACACGTTGGACACACCGATGAGCATGAACGCCGGGTCGCGCAGCAGGCTCATGTCCAACATCGACGCGAGCGCCGACTTGAACGAGGCGGGCAGAGACAAGCAAGGACAAAGGTCGTATTCTGAAAAAGGTAGAGGATTTTGTTAAAGAAACTGAACATACCCTACATCCGCTACATTAGGAATCTTTTGTTGGATAACCTAGTCTATTCGGTGAATGAGTATATGGAACTTGACTTACAAATAAGATTCACTTTTAAATTTTTAATGTACTCTGCATTTGTGTTGACTTTTACTATTATCATTTAATTCTATTTCTGACGACCTCAATGTAACTGCATATCATTTGACATGCCATGTAATTTATACTGTGTTATATTGAGTAATAAAATCTGAATCTGAATCATCTAATAAAAGGAGAGAATACTAATAAACCAGAAACGAAGCAATCGACTGACCACTAGATAACTAACTAGCCAGACGATGTGAAATGATCCATGAAATCCAACTCGGCACGAACTTTTGATTATCCCGAGACGTGATTAAGGTATATACATTGTTATTTACTTTCATGTCTGTATAAATCTCTCGTATGTCTGCTCTGTGACAAATTGAGTACTGAGTTGCCTACATACTCTTCTGACTCTGGAATTGGCACCAGTCCTTATCCCGTGTAAACGTTTTCATGGGATTTACATTATTACTTAAGTTCTGTTCTGCGGCAGACAGTGTCTATAAACTTGAAGATTCTGACTCTGGTACTTGGGTAGTTTTGTACTAATCCCAAGTAGTCGTAAAGGGGCTTACATTTTTAGTTATGTTCATGTTTCTACAACTCCCTGCTCTGAGGCAGACAAAGCACGGAGTTCCGGTAAGTATAAAGTTTCCTCTGACCCTGGTATTGGGGCAGGTTTAGTACTGATACGAAATAGATGTGTATAAAGGACGTTACTTACGTTCTTGTACCTCTATATCTCCCGCCTGCCTGCTCTGTGGTAGACTAAGCACGGAGTTCCGGTAGGCTTGCAGACTCTTTTGGCTCTGGTACTGGGGCAGGTTTAGAACGGAGCCCGAGTAGAAAATGTCTTTGCGGGACATCGGGCGGACCATACGCGACGGTTCGCGCGCGCCCGCGACTGAGAGCTTCGAGTTGTACATCACGCTTTCTGAATCACCCTGGAATATAAATAAATGCTAAACTACAACATCTTCGTTAATTGTCTACATTCTACAGATGGATAAACTCTTTAAAAATTTAAGCGATATTTTGTTAAGTTTATTATTTATATTATACTAGCGGACGCCCGCTACTTCGTACGCTTAGAATTAGTTTCCCACTACTCTCCCTATTTTAACCTCTTAGGAGATGAATTTCTAAAATCTCTTCTTAGTGCACTTCAAGGATATCCAAGGAATATTTCCCCCCAAATTTCAAGTTCCTAGGCCCGGTTCCAGCTGTGCATCAGTCAGCCAGTTTCTACTTTTGAATATTTAGATTTATTCATTTGTTTATACTTACATCGTTTCTGTATTGACTATTCATGGAAGTTTTGGACGTGGCTTTAATTGCAGCTAAGGACGGTTTGAATCTGCAAAAAGTACAAATTGATTGCCAGATTAAATATTGATCGCGTGGTCCAAGAGTGAAGCTAAAGCCAAGTAAGCAAAAAAACAACATGCGAAAAATAAATGCATTCTTTCATGTAGTCAATCAACAACACAAATACGCTATACTACTTGTTTATCTACCAAAATATACAAATCAAAATGTAATGTACAGTTAAAAATATCCCCAGGCCTATGCCACTTATAATAAGGTCTATGTTTACATATATTTTGCACGATGGCCGTATAGATATTAACAGTTGCTTGCTTGCACTTGTTGGAAGCATTGTTTGTTTTCGATCACGAACATACACACTTCCATGATGTAAAGGCACGGTACAGTTAGTATATCGATGTCTTATAAAATATGGTCGGCATGAGTCATCGGGTTTGAGTCCAAATATAGCTCGAATGCATCGCTTTTGTATTAAAAATTACCCGACATAACAATACCGTAACGTAGAGCTAAATCGACATAACCGGTGTAATCCGTTAATGCTGCTTTCAAGGAAACTAATTGACGAATCCTCCTCAGAGCATAAGTAAATCTATTAATTTTAGAATATAAACCATGTACGTCGATGTATGTGGTCTACTACTACTAGAAATGACTGGAGAAGTGAGGGCGAGACCTTTGCGCAGTCGTGGGATACTAAATAGGCTATTTAGATTAGGTTAGACTTCTAATTATCATGCACTAGGGACTGACACAACACATACAGAAATGGGTACTTACGATCAGTTTTCAATGTTCAAGTTAAAACAATGATTTTAGTTTTCAATATGGATGCTTAATATTAACTGACAGTTTGAATTGTTTACTGAAAACTGATCGTGAGTTACCGCCATAACCAGGGGTTGAATTTTTGGTGCTGAATGGCGTCAAAATGACGAAATTTTGCACACAGGGTGCTCTCACTTAGTGTTTGTTAAGGTATGAACTGGTACATGGATACGTATGGATCACAGCAGCAGTTTTTTTTAAACCATTTTTTGCCAAAAATTACAAATTGAGTCAATTTGCCCATATTGGTCAAAATAATAATACCAGCATAGAATTTCATCAATTCATAATACAATAAGAAGAGTGAATATTGTTATCAGTCTCAATGCAAGTATTGATGAACTCGGAAAGATTAATGTGGGATCACCTAAGCAGAACCGGTTCCGCAATACCCGACGCAAATCAACCTTACATTAGTCTTTAATTTTTAATCACCTATATGCAAATTGATGTCATCGTCACCAAAACTTGGACCCCTGGCTAACACATAATTACTTGTAGCTATTCCCCGTTCCTTGGCACCGCCACCTAGTGACAAAGTGTACTACCTATCGCCTGACCTGTCGCCGGTGCTCTGCTTGCGCTGGCGGTCGAAGAAGGGCACGGAGCCGTTCTTGGGCAGCCCGGGCGCCTGCGCGCTGAACGCGGGCGACGACACGTTGCGGGACATCTGGTTACCGCCGTTTGTCACGCCGTTGTTTTCGCTCTGAAAATTATGATAGTTGTATGTATTCATTATAATACGACGACGAAGCACTGGCCTAGTCGGTAGTGACCCTGCCTACGAAGCTAGCGGTCCTGGGTTCAAATCCCAGACCCATTCTGAGTCATGGATGTTTTCTACGTATTTGAGTATATATTTATCTATGTAAGTTAGTTTATCGTTGTCTAGTACCCATAGTACAAGCCTAGCGCTTAGTTTGGGACGAGGTCATTTGGTGTGACATTGTCCTCTGTAATTTATTTATTTTATTAATAATGTATTTGTATTGATTATAATAAATTTCTGTCAAAACTCAAGCCTTTGAAGCCAAACTGTCCTTTTTTTGTAGTCACCCAATAAAAATGTTGAGCATAATTATTTAGGGCCTTGTCATTCTGAATGTCATTGTCATTATCATGTGTCTCATTTGATGTTCTGTTTGAAGTTTACTATGACAACGTACTAAAGTGCTCAACATATTCGTTGGGGTACTGTACAGACATCATGTGCTCATCTAATGATGATTACGATCGAATTAAACTTAACGAATAACCAATTCGGTGGGTCAACGTTAAGGGGATTGTGAAGATGATTTCCATACAAAATGCGATAACGTTTCCCTCCCATTAAACCTACTCCGATTTTTACGATTTTTGAATATATTGTAGACTAGCGACCCGCCCGCGGCTTCGCCCGCGTGGAATGTATTATACATATAAACCTTCCTTAAGAATCACTCTATCTATTAAAAAAAACCGCATCAAAATCCGTTGCGTAGTTTTAAAGATTTAAGCATACATAGAGACAGACAGCGCACGCGACTTTGTTTTATACTATGTAGTGATATGAAAAACTAGGTGTAAGTTTTCCTTTCCAAAAAAATATTACTTGGATAAAAACGAGTAAAAAAAGGGTTCCCTTTTTTGTTAGTTTTTCATAGTCACTACATATTCAAAGCTCGTAAAAATCGGTTAAGGGGAGACAAACGTTATTGCATTTCATATGGAAATATTCACATTCACTATCCTTTTAAGGTTCATCCACAATAAAAACGACGCCATTAAAAATTACAAGGGCCTGTTTCACAATCGAGGAGTAAATTTATCTGCTACTTAAAGTTGTCTCAAGAAGTGTAAGAAAGAGAAAGGGCTTAATTTATCTGTCAAATATGCTTTACTATTCGATTGTGAAAAAGGCGGTAAATCTATTAAGTTCTCCGCGGTTTTTGACATGAATGCCGCTACAAAATGCCTAGTACTCCTTACTTCGCTTTACCCGGCATTTGGTTAATGCTATATTTTGATTGATAGATCTGTCGACGAACGATACTGACCACTAGGCAGCCAGTTAAAATTAAATACTGTTTGATTGTACCTTCTTCTTGTTTCCATTATCGTCAGACACTCGCGCTTCAGTGATGGTGGGCAGCGTGGGCACATTGGGCACGCCGTGCATGTTGGGCACCGTGGGCACACGAGCCAGCGCCTCCAGATTCAGCGACGAGTGCACCCCAGGGTCCACGTTCAATGGAGCCTGCAAATAGTGCCCTGACTTGTCCGTGGCCTGCTGACAGACAACCTCTTACTATCTGCACGTATCCATACACGTCAAGTTAGATCCATAGCTGAATGTATGACACCAGCGTGCATGAGTACGGTTAAACCGCTGATGATGGTTGATCCTTCACTGGTATGGCGAGACCCAGGCATGCTTCACAATACCGGTAATGATTCACGAGTACAAATACTATTGATAAACACTTATATTGACATCGGTTACGTACTGTCCAAGAAACTAAACAGGTGATCGATATGAATTGGCACCCCCGCGTTGCATTCGAACGGCTAGCATGACTTGCACTTTTCCCGTAATCGCTCAGTGTTTCTTCTGTCTTAGATTCCTTAGAGATTTACTAAACAACATGCAACACCATGCCAATCATGATAACATTTAACGAAGATGTACACAGATCAAATATTCGTATCTATCCTTTCATGAACCTTCAGTAATGAATGCGTATGCATGAACGACATGACTTGCCGTCATATCCATTTACCTTCACCCGAATGTTCCCCAAAGCGCCCAGTTAGTTAAATGGTGGTAGACGTTACCTTCAGTCTTTTCTCCATGGTACCGTCGGGCAGTTGTACAACGAAGTACGAGCCCCCGATTGACCCTCTCTCCATCTGCATTCTCTTTTCTTCAGCCATGCGTTGAAGTAGAGGCTTCTCTCCGGACGTCTGGAATACACAAAAAAAGAGATAAAATAATGAATGTTTCTTTTTCAAAAGATGTCCTTCATTTTTTTTATTAAGAACGGTTTATCCGTGCCGCAGGTGACCATAAGGCTGGCTCTTTCCTCGGCCAACGGCTAGCAATAGCTGTCCAACGATGAAATTCAGCCAGTATTATGGGCGTCATTCCCGGTAGCAGTGACATTTGTACAATTTGTACATACTTGTATAGTTACTTAGAATAGGTTAATTTATTTTAGTATTCAGATATATATTTTTTGTATTTTGTTTTTGTCTTAGTAAAGTTCAAGATTGTTGTTCCGTAATTTTATTATTAGGTATTTCTTGACTGAATAAATCTTTGGGAACTTGAAAATTTCTCTTATACGTTCTTCTACGTTTCTGGTCTTCTAGAACGTTTAAAAGGGTCTAGAAAGTCCTATTTGTTTTATATTTTAGTCTCCGTTTTTCAGACTCACCTTAGGATATACCAGCGGCCTCATCAGCGCTCCAAACACCGCGCAGTTCAAGATCAGACCAGCCAGCAGTAAGTTAGCACTCTGCCAGGACCCGAACTCTCTTAGCAAGATGGTTGCTAGTGGAGCGAAGCTGAAGGTGCCCACTCCTGAGCCACAGACGGCGATGCCGGTGGCCAAAGACCGGCGCGCCTCGAAGTAGTAGCCCACGGCTACCACTGAAGGGAGGTAGATCATGCCAAAACCGATACCTATCGGAGAAAGAGGATAGGTTACTTAGGGATGGTATTTTGATGCAGTTAGAGTTGGAAAAGTTTTCTGAGTAGAAACGTCTTTAGCTTTATACTTTTGGCATTTTTAAGTTCTTTTAGGGTTTTTGTCGTTTATTATCTCACTAGCATCATTATTAAAATATAAATGTGCAATTCAGAATATTATAAAGTTTATCTTTCAAGTACGTCTCGACGGAATTTAGCATACGTAATGTTTATGTCTTGGGGCTCTTATTCTACTCGGAAAAGCATATTGCTTTTAAAGAGAAGGAAGAAAGAAAAAGAAAAATATATGTATTTACTACACACACAAGACACAGAAAAAAGTAAAACCAGAAAGAACAGTAATAAAAAGAAGTGAGTGTGTCTTCGCGGCTTTTGATACATT
This sequence comes from Acleris emargana, assembly GCA_927399475.2. Taxonomy (NCBI): domain Eukaryota; kingdom Metazoa; phylum Arthropoda; class Insecta; order Lepidoptera; family Tortricidae; genus Acleris; species Acleris emargana. The sequence goes on from OV656847.1 coordinate 6,904,534, forward strand.
ACCGCTTTATTTTACTCGTCTATCGTAAGATAGCTCGTTGACAATACGCTAACATGTGAATAGTAGATTGTACAACAAGTGCATAAAACGTACCATTTTACCCGAGATGTGCATATAGCCACCCGAGCCGGTACGGCGAGGGTGGATGGTCACGTCGAGGGTAAAATGGGTTTTATGCTCGAGTTTTACACTCTGCTTTTCACTTCGATCGCAAGGAAATAAAACAACGATTAAGCATATACAAGAAAAAAAAAATATTTTTTATAATGTAATTAATATGTTCTATCACGCATAAAATGTAATTTCATCGCCAGTTCGTCAAATTAGCTTAAAAAAACACACTCCACAAACGTGTTTACGCTTTTTTGGTTCCTCCAAATCATAAAACTTTCGTATGTGCCGAGATAGATTTTCTTCGATTTAGGCGGCAATATCTGCTCAATTACATTTTTCGCACTTCTGTACATTAAAGTCTCAGGCGAAATCATTTTTTGATCGTCACTATCACTACTTGAAGACATTGTTCAATTACTTACGAATAATTTATTGAATTTTCAACCGCAACACAACAAATTTAGTTAGTTTTTAATTTTGTTTGACGAATAATTAGCTTCCCGCTACACAATTTTTCTTAATTTTTTTTTTTAAGTTCTAGTTATTTATCACTACCACCACACGCTTAAAACAGAAGAAAAATTATTTTAACAAATTTTCACGTTATACAAAATTTAATTTTCTTTACAATATTACTAACGAACGACGAAGGACTCTAGCAATTCAAATATAAGTAGACGAATCATACAATTCAGATAAAAATAAATTAACCAACCACAAAGGCAAAGGGCTCTGGCTCAGTATTGAGCTGTGCTTGCACACAGCGCTGATTGACAGCTCGCGCTGACTCACTCTCAAAAGGATTCAAGCCAAAAGGTTGCATGGTAGAGAATGCCCCAAGTATTAAGTCTGTCTTTCTGTTTTAATTAATTTGTACCATTTATGAAATAAAGTTTACATAATCAAGTCGGTAAACTACTGATTTGTCCCAAACTGAGATCTTGTGACGTGACACTCAACCGAACCCATTTTATTAGTGTATTTGTATTAACATCATAAAGTCCAAGTTTACAATTTAGACTTTTATGTACTAATGAAAACGAAAATCTTTAACAGCTCCAGAAAATTTAACCAAAGAAATTCGGTATTTTTTTTGTTACGTTCTAATATAGGTATCGTTCCCAATTTAAAATCTTATGTATCAATTTTACGCAAACCGTATTCTTGCTAATAAAATATTATTCTATTCTATCAATAATATATTAAGTTTAAATGATGTAATTGTATTAACCTAGTAGTAAAATAATAAAAATAGTACTTATTGCCTGTAAATTGAATAGTACTTATATTAACGTTACAAACAAGTTTGAATTGTTTATCGATATATTTTGAAACATTCCTTGTGGCATCCCTAAGTGGACGACAGGAGAGAAACGCACACCTCTTGAAAAAAGTATAACTAGATGTCGCTGTATGAGTAGTCCTTAACCTGCTGAACATAGGGACTACTATCTTAGCGCCATCTAGCTCTGAGGAATTAATTAATTACTCGTCGCATAGATGGCAGCTAAGTGACGAGTAAGCGCTACCTTACGTTCAGTGACTGAACTACGATGGAAAAAAAACGATCTTTCAGCATTTTTCAACCTTGAGAACTTAGTATAAAGCTTAATTTTCTGCTACTATCAAAACTATGTTACGGCGTTTTTAGTTCGTAAGCTGTAACCAATTATGAGGAGGTTGTTTTTGTAGTAGTTAATAGAGCGTAAGCGTAAGACGCACACATGTTTAAAAGTGGCGACACCGGGTCTTGTACGAATTGGCGTTCATGACATATCTCCCTTGTTTCTGTGATCTGTGGGTGAAACCAAGCTACGAATACACGTCTAACCCTTTATTTTACTATTTCGCATAAAACAAAAAAATATATATTTTTAAGGATTTTCACAACATCGTCAATATCTCCGTAACTAGGAGCTGCCATAAGGACCCTTTTCTGCTGGAAAGCCACACTTGGGTTTACGGATAAGCATAGAGCCCCTGGATTTTCACATAAAAACGATCCTTTTGGTCCTAGGAAACTTAATAATTCTCAAAGGGAATAACGATTAGCGAGATCTACGCGAACCAAGGCGTAGGCGAATTTTATTCAAAAATGTACATATAAACCCCAGACCATTCATCATATATTTTTTTAATCTCAGGCTGTTTAAGAGTTAGACTTTAAACTATTTCGTACCAAAACCGTTCAGAAAGTGTTTAAATTACATCTACAAAAAAAACGTGGTCAACAAACCTATCATAGTAAGGTGTATCATAATTAAGATATAAAACTATTTTTAAGGACATTTCAAAAAGTCTAATAGAAACAACCGGAGACCACAGAGCTGGCAGCTTCCTCGGGCAGCGCATTAGCATTGCTATTCAACGAGGAATGCTGCCAGCATCTGTGGTACTTGGCCACCTCTCTTTTTTTATATTTTTATATTTTATCTTATTTAGCATAGTTATAATTAGTTTTACTTTTAATAATTTCGTTTTAATTTATGTGACAATGTTTTTAATTAAGTTTTATTGTAATTGTATTAATAGTTGAAAACAAAATTTCATTGTTATATGACTTCCAATGATCAAGACAACATTCGTGAGCTGCATAACGCACCTCTGTCAACCAGATTCCCAACATACAGAACGCGATCAATTTGGCGCCGCGCCCGTAGTGAGGACTGGCCAATTTACCCGAATCACCGGCAGCGGTAATGACACGCTTTGATGTGCTAACTACGAATCATCACGATGATGTGGATACGGATGTGCTCCTTGAACTTTACTCCAATTTCGTGTGATCGAACAATGATGTTAGTGGATTGGACGATCTCACAAAATACGAAACGAACCCTTAAAAGCAAGGATTACTAACGTGGGTAAACAAAACAATTTCACGAATTGTTACATGGCTACGAAGGGTGAAAAATTGGTGCCTAACGATTACGAATTGACACCCTAAAACTTTGGCTATACAAAGTAATAGGTAATTAATATATAAATGTTTTAATTAAGACGAGTAGGTCATTAGTTTAAATGCCTTTGTTATTACACTGAGATTAAAATACTACGCAAGTATTGCAATTTCAGTTAAATAACAAAGCTATTTAGAAAGGTGCCTGACGATTACGAGTTGACAGCCTTTGGCTATTAAATCTAGTATAAATGAAGCATTGAAGACGAGTAGGTCATTAGTCTAAATAGCTTTGTTATTAGGTACACTGAAATTACGATACGTAAATATGTACATAACAATGTGGAATAGTGGAATATGATAGCGGGTGAGTCAGTACCGTCGGCCCACAAATCGGTATTTGTGACCGGACAAAGGAGCAGATGGGCTTGTTGCGAACCGAGTTCGATGGCTTACATGCGTCATATAAACCCATTTTTTCTTGTGGAATAATAAATCATTAATGAAGAACATGCAATAATGTAAACAATACTAATAGGTGTTAATTGAGACAGCCTATTAAACATATTTATGAGTTCAGATAACTGAGAACAAAGCTCAGCACAAGACCAAGGACTTGCTTGAAACGAAATTATCGTCTCGAGTGGTGGAACGTGCGAAAGCTCCAAAATCCGGATTACATAAAGCCCATTGAAGAATGCGAAGGAATTCAATTGTAGAGGTTTCCTTTATTGATGAATGCTTCAGGAAAGATACTTAATAAATTCTGTTTTTTTTTTCCTTCCTCATTTCTTCTTATGCTCTCTGTTAACCTCAAAGGTAATTAATTACAAAACATGACTATTTCATCTATTTATTTAACCTGAATTTAACAGTATTTATGCCAAAGCACTGCGCATAAAGCAGGCCTCTCTGGGACTAATTTTACAAATCATTAGCATGTCATTCAACTCTGAACCCGAAGGATTCCTTTGTTCTCGGGAGAAAATGCAAAAAAGACGTCACTTCATACATTATCAGGCGAGAAGTGTTTTTTACGATCAATTCGATGTTGTTGAAGTTGCAAAACAGATAAACGATCTGTGTGTTGAAATGCATGTTAACACGTTGATAAGCGTTCAATCCGTTATCAGTCATGCACGCAGAAACAGCCAATGTACTATGCATTTCGATTTTTCAGATAAAAATCGAGATCTACGGCAGCTACTGTAACAAAAATAGTCCAGCATTCTCATAACCGTGTCGAAACGTGCACGAATGGAGCCGACATTGAAATTCGATGATCTCACGTTTGGCTGCCAACTGGGATCATTCGACAACTGACGCTAAACAGTGCTAATGATTCCAAGATTTTGAATAGCCACAAGGGACTGCTCGACGCCTTGATTCGCCACTCACGAACCGTCTGCGACAAGTTGCAAAGCTATTCTGTCAATATTGACCTGGCAAATAGGAAGCGTAACGGTGTCAGTCTCATGACTACATAGTTATTATCTAAATTATATAAATGTCTGTCTACACCTGTGGTTCACAACTAGGGCTTACATTATGTAAATGGGAATTCGATATTTTTTATTAAGGAATGGTTCAGTTCATTTTTTTTCTGTTTTTTTTTGCCTAAACTCGGATAATTAATCTCACAGAAAAATTGTAAACAAAGTTACATCAATGTCAAAGTGACATTTCAAGGAATGTGAAGTATTGGGCTTATGAAAGTAATGAATAATAAAAATTTACCAGCATTACGCTGAGTTGGGACCATTTCGTGGCTACTTTCTTCTTGTATTTGTTAATCTGTTCTTTGTTATGCATGTCACGATTGTCACGAATAAATGATTTTCTTTTCTTTTCTTACTTAAACGGCTAAACCGATGTTCATACATAAGTTATATGTGGTTAGAATCGTATTAACCACTAGAGTGTCATAGTCATAGGGTATATTAAAATGATATAAATGTGAAATTGGCGAAATAAAAAATATATACATAATAAGCAGTTGGGTTTTTTAAAGCTTGCTTTTCGTTAGACGTAATGTTGGTATTATTATTACTATGGCCTATATTGCAACTTCGTTAGTTATTCATAATGTGTGGGCGACATATCAGCGAAGGGGGGCGTTCTTTCCCTTATTTGCATACCTATATAACACAACGCGTTACTAGCCAGCATCAGAATACAAATCACAAAATTCCCCCGGATGATGCCTGATTACGCTATGACTTCTATGACGCATTTGATCGACTTTATACATTAAAATTAACACAAATTCTGGTGATACCATAAATGTGAAAAATTGCAAGGATGTTTTGTAGTTTTTCAACCACAACAAGGATAATCGGATAAACGGTTTCGGAAAATGTGGTAGATAGTCAAGGCCTGGATGAATACATAGAAATAAAACTTCCCAATGCAAAAAGCGATAAACAAGTACTACGCAGATGTAGTCGCGGTAAGACTAACATTATTATTTATTATTATCTATTTAAAAGCCTATAATGTCTTATTGTTGGGCAAAGGCATCCCTCCCTTCCTTCCACGGAGCCCTACCCTGGGTAGTCTCCCACCAGTCCCGATGGAAGGCATCAAGCTCATCTCGCCAATTTCGCCTTGGTCTGCCACGACGACGAATTCTATTACGTGGGACCCATTTGGTACACACTTTAGCCCACATTTCCTACAGCATGCGACAGACATGCCCAACCCATTCCCACTTGAGCTGACATGCATACCATCACGCCTTCATCCCAGAGTGGGGTAGGCAGAGCTACAGAATTACCAACAACTGTAACAATTTGTTGTTAATTCTATAACCACATTTTGCACAAACAGGCTAAGATGTTTACGATGAGTATATTAGTGACAGCTGACATAGAAAACAATAATGTTTGAAACTTCATAGTAATTACTTTTCTAACCTTTATTAACCCACATTATATACTTCGATTCATTGTCTACCTGTCATGCCTGTGATTTAATTATATATTCCCCAAACAAAGTATATCGATTTTCCTGTCCCCGTGCTTTGCACGTATACTTGCATCACGATCTAAGTGCACCATGACCCAGTGAGGCGCCATGTTGTCTGAGGCAGCTGGCAGGCAGCCAAGATCCCGGCTGCGACCTTCAAAACGGCTTACACGAGTATAGTGTATCAAATACTAGATAAAAACTTAAAACTACTTTTACTTGCATATTAACCATCTAAAGATATTTAATTTAATGGTAATTTTATAATAGTTCTGTAGATATACAAAAAGTTACGATTCCCCTTCATAAGTATTTTACTTGTAATCATGTGATGGATGACTATTCTGAATAAAATTCAAATGAAATCATCAAAGCATTTAAATAGCTTGTAAAACTAAATTATTGTCAGTTGTAAAAACTACAATTTTCCTTAGTTTATACACCTACTCAAATAAATTGCTTTGGGAAAAACCCTTACTATTAAAGTTGCAGGTCAAGTGTTCGCAGAAGGGACCGCCTTTTAACATGCACGTGCATCGGCGATTTAAAGATTTAAACCGTACAGTACCGGTAAGCGCTTCGACCGGGGGTTTATTCGAACCTACATTAGCCCTGTCCTCTTCTACAAAGTCAAATAACTGTAGGGTGAAAGGGATACTCCGAAGTTTCGTATTTAGCGCTTGGCGTAACGTAACCCACCTGCCAGTGGGGTTGCTGGCAAACGTCCAATTTCACATTCAAATTGTTGCCTTTGTTTCAGGGAATTTACGCGAACAAAGAGGGAATGGAAACTAATTTAATTTTGAGCACGTCACACACGCAGATGTTAGCGTCAATGAAATAAGGTCGCATTTGGCCCGTGAAATACTCTGTGATCATGCGGAAATACGGTTTATAAAGAGTAGGTTGATGGGAAAATTGATGCAATTATCCTATCATATTTGACGACAAATTGAAACTTAGCGAATAATGACATAACATTTTGGGTTTGTTTTCTATTCTAAAAGTACCATAAATAAACTGGCTTCAGTTAATTGCTGTAGTAGAAATGCAATGCAGTTACAAACCGTTGAGGGAATTGAAATGTAAGTATAGTCTATTATCGATACCTTGGAATTTCCCTACGGCTTAATTTACATACTTATCATTAAGTAATCAAGTAGTGCAGCAATCAATTTGCCGGCGGCAAATGACCAAGGGGTTTTATCTTTGCTGTAGACTTCATTCAGTCACCATGTGTAGGAAAAAGACAAATAGAGTAGCGTGCGTTGTGCCAAATATTGTTATTGAAGTAGGACATCTACCAGCATCGGTGGAAACAAGTACTGCAGGAAGTCACAACGACGTACTGACGCCATGGCACACCATGCCATATCTGTGCCAAGGTTACTCGTTGGCAAACATTTTCATACAACACGTTCACTCTCGTAGGCATACCCAAGTTACTAGCACTTAATGAAGCATACACATATAAAGCAAGTCTCGAATCTACATTGTCTGCGTCGCACTGATTAGAGACTCGTGCAAGATTGAAAGACATATAGACGTATGTATTTATATTAAATTGAAACTAGGCTGTAATGTAACCCTTGGAAGTTTGCAGGATATTAATCATACCTGAACGAAGAGGTCATGATAACCCGAATTCAATTTTGAATACGTAATATGAAATATCGGAGCTCAATCCCTATTTAACGACGTGAAAATGTTTGATCAAAAGCTTTATTTGAACCTTTCAATAAACGAGCGAGGCGATATCTAGTTGTTTACAAAAGCCAAGCGGCGTCAGACCGCGTAGTAAAACCCTCCCGAGTTGAGTTGGCAGCTCAGTTGTATATAAACTGTTGTGAAGGGCGATAAGTAAAATTAGTCAGATGACGTTTAGCTCTCCTACTGGATACCAGCCAGTTGTTCTCCGAATAGCCGATTGAATGTTTAGGAACTATGCAATTAAGCGCTTTTAAGTGAGTCATCAGTCATCGCATAATTAAAACAGTAGCAAGCATGGTGAGAAATACGCAAAAAAAAGCATCAACCTCAGGGGTGTTATTACGACACATAACTAAACAGTTCAGTTTACGGTGAGAGAAAAGGACAGAGCTATGTAACTGATGTAACAGCATAGCCATGTCATAATAACCCCCCTGGTCATTAATCAAAATAGTCCCAAGATGTCTTCAAACATCGGTCCTGTTAACGTTACATATCGTGGACAGTGTAATCTAGTTTTGTAGATGCTATTTTTACGATAGCCCGAATACTGTAAGTAGTATATTGCGTCGCTGCAATAGCGTCCGACTGGTTAAATGAATAGAAAATCGTCAATGTATTGTTACTATTACTACCATGCTCTCACCTCCAAGCAGTCCATACGTCAGCATCATCACAGTGACGCTTTTGCTGAACGTCGACAGGACGAAGGCCGTGGCTGCCACCAGGGAGCCGGCCACGCACACCGCCCGACACCCGTACTTGTTGCATAGCGCTGACACTATAGGTCCTGAAAACATACGATTCCAATGAATCTTTACTTATAAGTCACCTGAATATATACAGGGTGTCCAAGAAACCGACGTCAACCCGCCTAGGGCTGATAGAATAGCTCATAAGCTATCGATTTAACCCCCATGTATCTTCAGAAATTGTTATTAGTTTCCGAGATATTGATCATTTTAATCGGAATTTTTGTCATTTTTCCTTATGTCCGTGATACGAAAATCCCCTAAATTCCTGTATTAATTCACATTTTTTTTTAATTTTTTTCATTACATCTTTTTGAGTAAACGCACTAAGTTTGTTTTGACATACTTGGTGAAAAACAAACGCGGGGTTCTCTTAGTATGGAGAAAGTAACTCTGTGCGCTTACTCAAACATTTGTAATGAAAAAAAAATTGGCATGTAGCTTTAAAAACTTCCTTATTTCAGTGATTCTAATCATGCAAGAAAACACAAAAAAATATATGAATGAATACATGAATTTAGGGTTTTTTCGTATCACGGACATAAGGAGAAATGGTAAAAATTAAAAAAAAAAAAATTTTATCTCGGGGCAATAAGTTCCTAACCCCTCACATTAGGTCCGATTTCCAAGATTTTTGAATACTTATGTTAGTTATTGTGAATTCTAGGTTTGTAAGTTTCCGTTTTTGTTTAAGAGGAAATTTTCAGCTTCAGAATTCCCTTAAGTATGGGACTCCTGCCTGACTCGTACTCCATAATTTAATAGGTTTGGCGTCTGTTGATCGCATTTATAATTATTTTATAACCTGTATGTTTCAAGTGTCATAGGTAGGTATTAAATGATCCAATAAAAACAAATGCCAAGCTTAATTTACATTTTGCCCGGGTTCAATAATATACAAACCTATCGCATTTGGAATAATGTACCTTTTATATAGTAAAACACTCACTCTCACTCACACCCTCATTCCCGGACTGGGGTAGGCAGAATCACATAATTACCCTAAAAAGTTTTTGTTAATTCTGTAACCGCAGATACGGATATTAATAAGGCCAAAATTGTAATGCAGGAAAACTTCAATTTATTATGTAAATGGGCCCATGATGTGGGTCTAGTTATAAACTATACAAAAACCAAGCTTATGCACATCCATTCCCCCTACTTAGCAATAACTTCGAACTTTACTATTGTAGCTCATAGTCACAACTGCCTTCATAGACGTAATGGTATGATACCAAACATAATATGTAATTGTACACCATTAGAGTTAGTTTACGAACACACTTACCTCGGATTAGTGATTGATGACAGATTTAACTGGAGACCTCACATTATTTACGTATGTAAGAAACTAAGATCTATTCTGTCAAAAATAACATTATTAAAATATAAACTTCCTTACAACACCCTTAGGATGCTTTATTTGTCTCTGGCAGAATCTGTTATCGATTACGGGTTAAGTAGTTACGGCAGAACGTATAAAACCTACCTTAATAATATTTATACACTGCAGTTAAGTATACTTAAAGCAATGGTTCCAAATTCTATCAGACTAAAATTTATTCATAAAGAGATAGAACTTTTTAAATTTTGTAAGATAATTAGTGTTTATAACAGAAGTAAAATGTTAATTGTTAGTGAAGAAATTATTAACTTAAATGACCTTAAGAAGACCTCCAGGCCACAACATCTTAGAATTTTGGAACGTTTGCCTAAATATGTTTTGCCCAAAATGAATAACTTTTATGGGAAGCGTACGTGGCAATATTTACTTCCGAACATTCTAAATGGATTATCGCCCGAAATATATACACGAATCTGTATTAACCCACACCGTTGTAAGCGCATCATGAAAACAGCTTTCCTATGCTAATGTAGAACTCATGCTAGAGCATGTGCATCGGCGTGGGGAACTGTTTTTGTTTATACCTAAATATATTTAAAGTACCTATCCCAATTATGTAAGTTATTTGTATATTACGAGTGAACACAGCGGCAGATAAACTTGTATTGTTTTGTCCGCTGTCAAGCCATTTTGTTAACTTTTATTTTCTATAAATAAATTAAAAAAAAAAAAAAAAAAAAACCACATTTTGCACAATCAGGCGAAGATTTTACAAGTGACAGGTTGCAAGCCCATCGCCTAACAATACTGCAAGCCTTTATTCCCTAAGTAGCCTCTTATGATTTCCACGGGAAGACATGGAGTGGCAATTCTATTATTAAAACAAATTTTCAAATAGGTGCAGTGATTCCGGAGATTACCTTTATAACATAAGTATAGAAGCATTGATTATTGTCATTACTTATTATAATTTGTAATAAATATATTAAATGGAAGATATGTTAAAACTTATAATGAACAATCACCTCCTAACGATAATTCGTAGTAGGAAAACTTATGGCCATCCAACTTTTATATAATCACCGGAGTGAAGAAAGTAAGATAATATTATATCAAACAACAAAAAGAAGCGCCAGGTGGTGAATTTCCCTCGAGCAGCTAGCTAAAGGGATGGAATGAAAATTAATATTCAAATTTCTTGGAGCGGGTGGAGTAAAATTGCATATAATTTACATTGATTAGTGAAAGATTAGCAGTGAGGGCTAACTATTCCACTATCCTGAAAGTCCTGAAACGTTATGCATAAACAACAACCCCAGATTTCGGTTTTGACAGGTTTGGCAGATTTTACGTGGATTAGGGGGGTACGTATCTGAATATCGAAAGTTAAATATATCTAAAGTTTTAATATCGAAGTCCGAAACATCGAAAGTTGGAATATCGAACGGTTAATATGCCTCGATAAAATAAAAATTAAATGTTTACTAAAATGGTTATACATAAATAAATCACTTAGATGGAATGAAACAAATCTAAAATATTTATGAAATAAATACAAGTCCAAAATGTCAACTACTTTTTTAAACGATTGATTATTAAACTCTTATCTCTAAATAGTATAAAATAAAGTAGTACCGACTACAAAGGCCTTCGTTCCAATTTTAACAATCCGTTTCATTCCTATAATGTATAGATTAGTAGTTGATTTCTAAAAGTTAGGTACGACGACGAGCGTAGCGAGGAGTGTTAGGTTGAACTGTGATAATTTACTGACTGACCTAAATTACTCAGTCTGTTTATTCAGTTTACATATGCTCATTGTTTTGTGGGTAATAAACCTACCATGGAAGGCTAAGGTGGGAGCTTCGCTCCGGCCTGCCTGAGCCTTCTGAACCTAACCTGACGGAGACAGTTTCGCATTAGACTGGTTCGCTCGCTACGCTCGCTAACTTCACTGAAACACCTTAGGTACTAGAAAAAAGCGAAAAATCTGAACTTTCGATGTTTTAACCGTGTGGCAATTTCAGACGTAGATATGACGATTGTAGAAACATCGACCTTTCGATTTTTTAACCTACTATATTTGGACTTCGATATTTTAACATATTAGCTATATTACCTATCTTTCGATATTTTACCATAAAGTTTAAATAACTGCTGATGTTTTAATCATTCGATATTTTAAATGGGTGTCATTTTGATCGTAGGCCTCTCAGACGTAGATATTATGACTGTAGAAGTTTTGACCGTTCGATATTGTAACTTTCCATATGTTGGACGTTGATATTTTAACTTTAAATAAGTATATTAACTTTCGATATACAGATATGTACCCGTGGATTGGATTAGGAGGGGCGTTGCCTAAACAAATGTATGAACATTAAGATTTAAAGGGAGGAATAATGGGGGGAGGTTATGGCGGGTTGAGTTTACGAGCTTTGCTGTTATTCTCTTGGAAATTTGACGATTATTTCGCCTCTCATTTCTGATGGCAATCTAGTTGACAATAGCCGGCGTAAGCACAATTCGGAGTCAGTAACTGCGCGTCGAAATACGTCAAAGAACGAACACGCGCGGTCAATAGGTACGTACCAACTGAAGGGTCAAGTTAGGCTCGCTAGCTAAATAAGCCCTATATTTTTTAACCACAATATACTACGTATAGTAACGACAGTTTCAGTGAACAGAACAGCGACATTTATGAAAAATGCCAACAAACCTGACACATATCGTCAATTGAGCTAATTGATTACAGAAACGCGTCATCGCAATGTAATCAGGTCAATCCAATATGGTTCACCGATTTCCATATTCCTCTAATATGGCGCAAGTATCACCTCATTCAACTCGCATGGCGATATTATGCAATAACACTCGAAGGTAAACTTCATAGTCATCAGGAATGTGATATTTTATGATTATTTACTATTATTTCGCAATTTCGTCCTTGCTTAGCCAATGTCAATGTTCAATTCGTTTGAGAATTTTATTAGGCGGATCACGATTCCCATTGTGTTCGTGATATGATGTATTATTTTCTTATTGTGCAACTATGCAACTAGACAATTATTTGTTTTTAAGTCTACGATGTTTTCTATCTATTTTTAGGGTTCAGTATCAAAATGGTAAAAAAGGAACCCTTATGAGTGAGACTTCGTTGTCCGTCTGTCACAGCAGGTTTTCTAAGCAACTACAAATGCCATAAACTTGAAATTTGGCATAGTTGTGTACAACTTGCTTGCCCGCATCAGTTTTTAGTAAAAAAAATAAGAAATTATGTTTATTAATAATTAAAAAAGGGGCTAGATTGGGGGGTTAAAAAATGAAAGTGGTTTGATATGATAGTAAATGGGGTGTCATATGAAAGGGCTCAATCTGCACATTTCAAAACAATTTATTTTTTAATTTTCTGTGATGTACTTTTTGATTTATTAATAGCCAAATATATACAAACAATTACCGTTACCCTCAAGAATCACCGAAGTTTATTAATCAATCTGGAAAATCCTGAAGTATAGATAATTACTTATTTTTTTTGGGAAAAATAAAATGAATCTGTTGTGAAATTTAGGCTACTTAAAATGGATCTAGAAAATAAAGATCATAACAAAATGAGTTTTTTTTGCGGTTCCCAAGCATATTATTTTTAATACGGAACCCTCGGTACGCGAGTCCGACTCGCACTTGACCAGTTTTTTACTATATTTATTTTATTTATTTATTATCACATAATTTATTTATCATGGTCCAGTACAGAGTTCCTAAAGCTTAGTTGGGACTAGAACAATTATTATATGTGTGAGATTGTCTCCTGATATTTATATGTATGTTTCTGAAAGTTTTAGTGCAAACATATTACAAGTCAAGAATCTCAATCACGAGGGCTATCGACTACGCAGGTACGATCAAAACGATTACAAGGTGGTCTGTGATTATCATCGGCCTCAAACCTTGTGCTAAAATGTTAATAACAAGTTGAATACATGTCGTTTATTAGATACAATACCAAGAAAACTTAGTCGAAGATGGATAACTTCAGAGATTTCAATCAAGTTTATAGTTTTGAATATCGACGAGCATTCTGTCTTCGTACAATCGACCCCTTCAGTGCCAAATTCCCTTGATTCCTTGTAAAATGGACTCGAATTCGAGTGCTCGGGCCATAGCGTGTTAAAATTAAATATATATATATCAGATCAGGGGACGATCTCACACAAATTGACCTAGCCCCAAACTAAGCTCTAGGCTTGTACTATGGGTACTAGGCAACGATAAACTTACTTATATAGATAAATACATACTTAAATAGGTACATAGAAAACACCCAATACTCAAGAACAAATACTTGCGCTCATCACACAAATATTTGCCCGTACCGGGGATCGAATCCGGGACCGCTAGCTTCGTAGGCAGGGCCACCACCTCACCACCGACTAGGCTGTCGTGTCGTCGAATATGCACTGGGTTCATGCAGCAGTGCAAAACTGGGAAGCAGCATCAGTAGAATATAGGTTAAACTTGATAATAACAGACTCGTGCCTCCACGGGTTACTATGTCAGATAACGAGTGCATCGTTTGTAGGTACTTTCACGAAATATAATGAAGACATTACGTCGGTGAAATTGCAAAACCATTAACCATTATCCAGTAACATTTTTAATAAGGAGCATTTTGCTATAAGACAATAAGGTTTATTTTGCTCTATCATAAACTTGTTATTTACGCGGCTTTGCAGTAACACCGACGATTACCGTCTTTATTTACGAGCTTTTGTTTAACTTTACAGGTTCGTTCGTTTATCACAATGTATGCAATAATTAAGTACGTTTATCACGATGAAATTGGTTAATCTAAGACGTTATCTTCAAACTAAATACAAAGCGATTATTAAAAAAAACCTCATGGCGAGGCAGTTGCTATGCGGATTAATTACACAGTTATCTATCGCGTTATTATTACTATAGGAGATAAGATTGGGTTTTAAAGGACCCGGTATTATTTTCAGTAGTCGTAACAAGATAGGTGAATCTTGATAGTATTTCAAACGTCTTGCAAAAAGTATTCGTGTCGTGATTTAATGATAACACTTGTGTAACATCTATTCGTTACAAATGTTTGCGCACATTCTTCTGCGTTCGCGTAACTGTAATGACTTACAGTCATCTCATTATCTGTTACATCTTTAATCGCATCTATATGCCTTTTTGACAGCTACGAATGAATTATCAAAACTACAATATTCTCATTTGTTATAGAAACAATTCCCAATTGTACTTCTACATGGATGACACAACAGGATCATCGATAAATGACCATCGCCTGTTTTCGAAATACAAGAATCGTTATTATAACTTGATGTAAGACCCTTTATTAGAGATAATATGCATCAATATTAAAGTGAGACACATTTATTTAAACCTCGTATGCTCTACGTCGTCCCTGTAAGTTGACGTTATCACGAGGCGCATTGCAGTTGACACGTGGATGCATTCGAGCACCGGACAACGTGACCCGAATTGAGGGGATATAACCGATTTCCTGAAATTAGGTCTTCTAAAATAGGGCGCAGTTTGATTAAATGACTAAAGACATACAAGAATTGAGAATATGTATCAAATATATAAATATCAACAGTCAATATCATACAAATTTCCCGAGTCCCAAACTAAGCATTAGACTTGTACTATGGATGGGTAATACTAGACCACGATCAACTTACTCATATAGAAAAATACATAGAAAATATTCAAGACTCCGAAACAGATATTCGCGCTTATCACTTTAATATTTGCCCACACCGGGAATGGAACCCACTGCGAGCTACTATGCTAAGTGCGTCCTGAGTTCCTGACCCTAACAAAATAAACTATTGCAACCCTTCCACGTATTCACCCCGGCAAGCGCACCACAATATCTATGCAACGGGCACGTGTCGTTTTACCCATAATTACCTATGGCTCACTGCGTGCGTCGAACATATAATATTCATGTTAATGACAATCATCTATCTTTGCTTAGTACTCGTAGTTAAGTGTATTCATTTAAATTTTATCGTGCAAAAAAATGTGTTTTTAGATTTGCACGCGGTGTTGACGATAGGGTCATGTTTGGGTGACTGAGTTATTTGTCTGCCAGACTTAGTTTGACGCTCACGCACCTCATTAAGCAAAAATAAACCACTCGCTGTTAACGGAAACGAGGCGTAAACAGTATCCAAATAGCGTACGTATGTGCGTGATGTATCACTGGAGCGGGATATTACTTACCAGCAGCTAGATAGACTCCAGACAGTAAACTTCCAATCCACGCTACGGTTCCTTTTCCCTCGCCGAAGTATTCGACGAGCTCTGGTAAGAATATGCCGAAGGTGTAGGCGATGCCGTCAACTATTAAGTTGCACATGAATGAGGCGAAGACCACGACCCAGCCGTAGCCCCCATCGGGAGGGGGTGGTAGGGCGCTGTAGTCGTAAGCCTCTTCGTCGTCCTCAGCTCCTTCCGCAGTCAGTCTTGCCGCCTCCTCGCATGATGTTTCGCTCTCAGTCTGTAACAATCGAAATCACTAGTTCATGCTGTGTTATCAGCAATGTCAGCCGCATCATATCCCACACAGCGTCGGCGGATTATCTAACCTAACTAAAGCTTGGCGCAATTTCATTAAATTATTTTGCTCAGTTTCCAGTGTCGTGATTATAAATCAAGCAATATTTCAAACGTGTGAGATTGTTTTAAAAAGGCATCTGCTGTGATTAACGGCTGTTTACAGATGACAGCGCGAATAAATCAAAGCAGCAGGATGATATATTACTATGTGGTTAATTTTGTCATACATCGGCTCTTCCGTCAAGTAAGCATACAATTATAGAGTAAACGTAGTGCCTTGTTAAAACACTATCGATCAATGGCTTTACTAAAAATATGTCTAACAATAACCTTGGTCTAAAAAAACTACAAGTTAAGATGATCTCATCGGATCAATATTAATAAAGCTATGGTTTTAATGCACCCGTTAAAATTAACGAATCATAACTTAGAGAGCATTGCGTCACGGTGATCGTGATAATTCATATTTGACTTGTTTTTACTGTTGTGTCGTTAACTAAGCTGAATTGTTTGCGATAAAATGGTAATTCGTAACGATATGCCGCCGTTTTTACAACGGTCTCGGCATCGGCACCGGTTAATGTGACATGAGACATGACAGCTAAATAGGAACATTTTACGTTCACAACCAACATTTTAAGTAGATAATCTAAACAAAACCTTAATCGCAAAATGCAATGTCATTCAAAGAATTTTAATAAAAATATACTATAAAATGTGCGATATCTAATGTTTCCCTTTATTACTATACTCCATTATTATACACCCCGCTATTACCTAAAAAAGTATAATAATTGCATGGACCTATCAATTTTTCGGTTGGCGATCTCTATCTCTCTCTCTCTCTCTCCGTCTCTCTCTCTCTCTTTATTTAAAAAGCTAAGCTCTTGCCGATAGAGTAATCATCAAATGCTCCGGTATTCTGGTTCGACACACACAACCCTAACCCATCCCTTCATCCTAATTGTCTCAAAGTGGTTTCCTCTTGGACCGTGGTAGAGGAACCTCTCCTTGACGAATACATATCCGAAAACTATCAAATATTCCCATTTTCAATCCTACTAGATTCCCTTTCCTGTGACCTATATAATACTGACCTAATTTCCCGATCGTAGGCACTATGGTTATTTTTCGAATCATTTTCATTCGTTATGGGCTATGGGCTGCGTATTTACGTAGTCAGCTACAAACGAGTACATGCTTTTGTTTATGGAAAATTACACTTGGCACGAGTTGACCGGTTTGTTTATGTATTGTATAGGTATAAGCCTAATTTACATATGAATTAATCTAATATGTAAGTAGGCGTTGCGTAGCACAGATAACAATAAAACTGTGCTATACCTAGACATGATATTTTGAACAAGCGCAATTTAGAAGAAAATAATCTTGAATAATGACCTCTAAACAGCCTTTTTTATGATATCAAATAATCCTTGAAGCGCCTAGCAGGCATCACGGTCACTGTCAATGTTGAAGCTGTTCGTAAGTTTTTTGTCGCATCCAAAAACAATGGACCTAACAAGCCGCGACGACGTGATATATGCTGTTAGTACATAAATTATTGTTGTTTTGAAAATATTAATGTCCTTAAATTGATACGAGTACATACACGTGGAAGACTGTCAGTAAAAGGGTTTGGGTAAGTGTTGTCATTTGTAAAAGACGCGTTTTTTTTATGTGAGCTGAGCTGTCATTTATGAATGTATATTATGATATATCTATTCAAAAGAAACATATTTTGTTATACATAATGTAATCTCTTAAGTACATCGCAGCCAAGTACCGAACATTTAAACTTAAATCTTTAATATTTTGGCATTTTATAAAAATGTGTACTTATTTAGAGGTCCTCTAACCTATTATAAGAAAATCATCCACGGCCGCTTCCATAAATATGCCAATAATGTTCACTATGTTCATACAAACTTACCCACTCTATCCTTTCAGTTGGAAGGATCGTCCATTGACACATTTGGTGTCACATTGCTTTAATCCTTAACCTTATTTACTAAGTTTACCCCATTTGTCATTTTCCACGTCTGTCTGTTTTTCATTCCCGTCCGTATATCCGCTAATTCTTCCTAAACCACGCAACGGATTTCGATGCAATTTTCACCATCAGTTAGATAATTTTTCACGGAAAGTTTATCGCTCCTCTACATTATCGACGATTACAGTCAATTACGGGCCAGCACGATCGTGTAGACTCGGCTGTACTCGCCGATCATCGTCTATGATCGCCTGCGACCCGTGATTTGTCGGTTTTTCGGGTACGCCGGGAATCGCCGCGTGGTGCGTTGAGCTGCCCACACGATCGCCGATCATTCATTCGACGTAAATAAATGGTTGCAGCAGCAACACATTCCACGTCCAATTCGACATCCATCTTCGACAACTACAACAGATGATCATGTGGATGCTTGTACGAAAATCGTACCGATAACGTACGATCACACGATCAACGATCATTCATTACCGATAGTGTAAAGGAGGCATTATAAATGTAGGTGTAATAAAGGTTAGTTCCCGATTCGCCGGATTCTTGTTTCGTCGGATTCTCGATTCGCCGGAATTTCATATATAAAATATGTGCCAGTCTGAACTTTTCCCTCAAGAATCCGGCGAATCGAGAATCCGACGAAACAAGAATCCGGCGAATCGGGAACTAACCGTAATAAATTCTGCTGGCCTATTGTCCAACGCACTCACAATCAACTTCAAAGTGGAGCAATTGTTTTCATTTTGTATGCAGACAAGCCTTCGATTTTCAAAATGAAAACGATTGCGATTGCGAGTGCGTTAGGGCCCCTCTGGTTTGTGTACAAGTGTTACAGAAAACTCGCATCACCAAAGCGACGTTGGGCCGGTCGCTAGTTCTATATAAAATTGACCATATTCTAGTTGTTTCCTTTGAATGTGATATGAGCAGTCACGACCCATCGATGTAAACATACCTAGAGCAGGGCTGTATTGATTGCTATTAATTGGCCAACCAACAGAGCGCTGATTTACCATTTCATCATTCTTTGTTTCGTTTGTTTAACCTTTGGTTCCATTATGGTCTAACCACAACTATGTTATTTACATGTTGACCCATGAATGACTATGCTTATTGATACGGGTTTATTTAGAAAACATCTTAAGTCCCACAAACTATAAAGTCGACCAAACGACCTTTTTCGCCCCCGTTTGGGTAAGGACCAAAAAGTTGGACCACTGTTAAGCGCAGTTAACCATACAAACAGCGAAGTTGAAAAAAGTTCCGTTGTGCGACGAAAATTATCCCTACAATTGTATGGCTAACTTTCGTGTCACAACGGAACAGTTTCATAGAAAATTTAATTGAGTGGGTTAGCGTGGACAACTTTTTGGTCCTTACCCGTTTACCTTTACAAGTTCGCGTAGGTACTTAGGGACACACGGGCGAGTAAACTCGCGACCCAAAAGTACGACGTACCCTACTTACTCGCCCGTCTATCTGGGACTTTATAGTTTGTGTATAGTCAGTGAAACTGCTAAAGCGCGTAAGTAACATTTTAAATAAGGAGCAAAATGCACCTTTTTAATAAGACAGTAAGGATTATTTTGCTCTATCATAAATTTGTTAGTTACGCGGTTTTGCAGTATCACCGACGGTATGGTTCAGCAGAACGAGAAGCCAAAGTTAAACTAAAAGGACACCAGATAATCTATATCTACACAACTACTTGAACCTTATGCAGTTGCCAGGGAAAACTTTACTTTGCAATGTCACGAGTTCACGACACACTATAGGTAGCGCAATATGACAATATCCATCACGTTATCGCCTCCTTGAGCAAATAGACAGCAATTAACAGCGTAAATCAAACGTTAAAGTTATCTCAGCCGTGCATTTCCTGCTTGATAGCTTGCAACAATTACTAAGTATATTATCTTGCGCTATTTGTAGTTCATTACTTAACACTTTCATTGCCGCCGACTCGCTAGGCGGGTCGATTTTGTATGAAAATCAGAGACCTTGGCACTGAAAGTGTTAACTGACTAGAATATGTAATAATTGTACTTGTATGAATTATACTAGAAACAGAAGCAAGAAATACTTAATTATTTGTACGTTCAAAAATAAATACCAGATAACAGGGCGAGTGAGTTTTAAGTTTATTTGTCTCATATATATTTTAAAAAATGATTCATTTTTATACGTAAGTACACCTGTGTACTGTATTAGCGTCATGCCAACAGCATCCACCCAGTTTTCATTTTCAGAAGTTCGTATTTTTCATTTTCAGAAGAGTACGAAATCGACACAAATAATATAAAATGAG
Source organism: Acleris emargana (assembly GCA_927399475.2). Taxonomy (NCBI): domain Eukaryota; kingdom Metazoa; phylum Arthropoda; class Insecta; order Lepidoptera; family Tortricidae; genus Acleris; species Acleris emargana. The sequence continues at coordinate 6,925,234 of OV656847.1, forward strand.
TCATCAATGGTTTTAAAGCAATAAATACTTACTTACCTAATAATGTGGTTAGCACTCGACATATACGTTATTACACAAACAAAGTGGCTACAAAGCTTGCCCTTAAATTAATATAACATTGCAATATAACACGGAAATTCATGTACAAGACTACATTTAAAACAACGAAGCACGAACTAGACTAATCAATTATTACTAGGAACTGTAAAGACAAAGTGTCTTATAAATAATCTATTAAATACCCTTCCCGCATTCTGTATAAAGCGGAAAAATAATACTACCTAGGAAACTGTCCTCCAGTTTGTGGTTTACATAACACGCAGGCTGCTGCGCAAGTAAATTGAACAATTCTCAACTGGGCAAGAATCGCGGGATTCCGCATTGTGGACCGGTTTAGTATTATCCTCACGAGAAAACGTTAGATGACAATTTAAGTCGCTTAGTTTATCCATCTAATTTCCTCTACGAACTAACACAAAGTACTCGAGGCCGTTAGCCTTTACAGAGCAAAAGTCCCTAAAGTATATAAAATCAATACCGGAAACCGAGTACACAAAACGATAACAAAGGACGAAGGTTTAATGAACTTGAAACACCGATTTAATATTCCATCAAATACAACACAAAGTATAAAACGAACCGCAGAACTCAGGGTAAAGTCGTTCTAACTTAAAAAGGCTATCCGAGCACCTATCACATTCATTCTAGCCTTAAGTCAATCAAAGATAACTTTTCCAGGCCGAACTTGCTAGAAATACTCAAGGGAACAATCGCAAACTTGAAGTTACTGGTTCACTTTCGCTTTATTGCACTCAGGATGAGAGTTGGTTGAAACAAGAACTTTCGAAGACTGATAAAAGTTCAAGTTTATAAGAAAATATATACTTACACCTGAATTAGCAAAATGCTGCACTCGCATTAACGCGGACAAAGAGTTTAAATATACCTAAACAATCGTTGGAACTTAAGATTCAGCGTCATTTTTCTCGGGTAGGATTATTTGGCTCGACATATTCTAAGTATTTAAGCTGCACAAGAAATCGTGGCTTTACGCCTTATTATAAAACACTTAGTTATACATTTTATGTTAACGTTAATAAATAACACTACTAACGGTAGGTAATGACTTTCATTTTGTACCCCGCTTAGAATGAAGACTGGTAGGTAGGAGTCATCATACTCTATGAAATGTAAAATGAAATTCAAAAAGCAAAATATTTATTCAGTAAATTGGCCACATTAGGGTTATTTTACAGTCACCAATATAATTGTAATGTTCCTACATGAGCAATGTCAATGTATGTTGCACAAAAAATCTAAGAAATTAAGTTGTATAAAAAGCATCAGATTTTTCTTTCCGTATAAAAGGCCTTTCTCGGTCACGTTGCGCGTTGGGTTAATGTTTCTGGCGAAATCTGGCAAGTAATAACCGATGGCTGTTGGACCAGAGAACAGCGTCTAGGTAACTAGAATATTAATTAGTCTTTGATTTATTCAAATAAATATCAGTTGATATAATATGTGAGGGACTGCAGCCCAACGTGCTCCATAATGGCGGTTCGGCACGTGACACTGATTGCCATTAATTGATTAGAGGCGCACGCCCGCAACTACTGAGTTATTCGATATGAGGCCGTATCCCTGAACAAGGCCACAGAGGATTTTCATGTCCACATTTTAATCATCTACACTACACCCTAAGCTTAATAACTGCGCTGTTTTATTTTTCGATGCGAAGGTTCCCAGAGGCCCAGGGACACGCACCTAGCAACGTGGGCTGACAGGTTAATGTAGTTTCATACGTGTTCAAATGCTTCGTAGATGTGAGAATGTACCTACTTATACTCGTAGCTTGGTATAAAAGAGTTTGGATGAAATGAGGGTTGCTGTTCGGTGTAGGTATAACTGCTTATTAGTGTGGTGGTTGACACCTGATAAAATTGTAGTTCCACCACTGGGATCAGACTGGCTGAATGATTGGCCCAATGAATCAAAAATAGGTAAAGTACCAATCAACTTTTAATAATCTGGCGTTGAGACTAATACAGTCCTCAAAAAGTATTTAGGGATAAGAGACTGCCAAGGAATTCAATTACACCACCTACCATTGGTTACCACGATTCTTTCTTAAAAAAACTCACCATCGCCTTACCGATTAAAAAATTCATGAAAATTCAAACATCCAATAATTTTGATTGAAAATAATTGGTAATTTTTGAATATTCCTCCAGTTTTCATCTCACCTTGAAGAAACACTTCGAGAGCACCATCAATTACAGTTAAACAATGGTGGATTTTTTTTTGTAGGCTTTCCACCCTTTCAAAGCTCAATTTCACAGCGGTTTTAAAAACCAAACCCCCGAATGGCTGTCGAATAAGGGCCCTTGCAAAATTATGTTCAATACCGAATTACAGTGATTGAAAAATACGACTTAAATAAATTGTTATTTACTGTTTACAGGAAAACAATGGTTATTTGGTTTTTTTATTACTTTACGTTGACTAAGAATGTTACTAATAAATGTTAGGTATCCATCCAGTATCCTTCGACACTAGGTACCATACAGTCACAGTAATTTGATATAACAAATATAAACCCCTGCCTACATGGACATGAAACAGTTAGGTATAGATACGCTTAAAGTTTTAGTAAGTAGGTATGTTTAAATAGTTTTGAGACAACTCACCATTGTTTTATGAAAAGTCTTTCAAACGCACTACACAGCACTTGGATCGGAAAGTCAATCAACATTGATAAGTTCATGCCAAGTCTATTCGTGTCTGATATCATAATCGAAAACCAACACAGATCAAGATATCTTATCAATGGACTAATTATTTGAACGCTATTGAAGAAATACGTAAGTATTTAAGAGTGTTTACAATGTGTTTTACGTTCGAGTAGTCTTGATATTTTATGTTATTTGCGTTTGCGCTAACATTTTTATTTTAATGCTAATAAAACGTCCTTTACCTGCAGAATTGGACTCAGTTATTCAAAAACATATTTCTAGTGGTGTACACAATGGTTGTTTTACATGAACCTTGTAATATTTGATGTAGGTATCTACTTTAGAACATTTATACTACTTACCTTGCCTGTCCCAGACTGTCGCTGAGATAAAATATCATTAGTACCATGTGTGTTGTAATAGTAGTTTATGAAATTGTTGCATAAAGAGGGGTATTAAAACACGAGTGTGTGTTTAAGAACCGAGCCGCTAGGCGAGGTTTTTAATAGTATCACACGAGTGTTTTAATACCTAGTTATGTGCAGTTTCATACACTACTTTATCTACTCTCATACATTGCGATTCAACCTACTAAATAAAATATCAAAGTTAATAAAGTAACTACAGCAAAACGTATTCAATGAATGGCGCCAAAACCTAGCACATCACCGCGCATGCGTTAAAGCGGGCGCTGTCACAGACAAGTAAAAATTGGAATGAAAACTTTTTGTAATTCTGTAAAACTGACGCGAACCGCATTTGCGTTCCATTATAAAAAAATATAAAAATATGGAACCTCGTTGGTGACATTAACTTTTTGGATTAACTTGTATCGTAATGGTAAAAAAATTACTTTATAACATTATTTTGTTAGAGAAATAATGTTATAAAGTGATTTTTTAGTTTTTTTTCGGCATTGTGTTTATAAAGTATGCCAATATAAATTCGTTTTGAATTTTATAATTCGAACTTTACGATATGAGAGTAGATAAATACATTTATATTACCACCTATACCACTATATAAGATTACACGTGTCCTATCCTATCAGCTAAGCTCAGCACTCGTCTGATGCACGGGGATTTGTAGTAATAATACCTAACGTCATATTGTTCTATAGTAATTAATTAGTTAGTTCATTGCTTATATTATAAGGTAAAGTCTTGGCCCAATTGGCAATAGAAATAAGTACTTTTGACTGTCTTGTCTTCATTATTGTAGACAGTCAAAATACTCCAAAAAAGCCGTCCGCCCTATGGAAATTTGGTTCTTACATAATTTATAACTTATAACCAAGACGCAAGAAAAATGAAAGTTCTCGAGGGAATAGCGACAAAAAACTTCATACGGAGACGGAGTCGCGGGAAATTATGCCCGGGAAATAGCCTATATTGTTTTTCGAATCCGAGTCAACAATAGCAGCTACAAAAAAAAACTTAATGGAAATGTTTGGATTAATACGAGCGGTTATAGCCGAGTAGGCAACGCCATTAAATTTGTATTAAAGGCTACACAATATTAAACACGTGCCGAGTCGGGTTCTAAACGTGACCTATCTAAATACACAAGCACACAAACAAGGCGTTTATAAATATGATAAAAGTAAAGAAAACACTGCAGGTGAAGCAAGGTTCTTTTACTCAACATGTATGTAAGGTAATCACATTATATTAATCACAATCACAGTAGGTATATTGAGATAAAACAGGTAAACGTTCGTGTCTTGATCCAGTTACATTCTGAATGAATTTGCATTTGCGACTTTTGTTCTAACAAATTTATTCCTTAACTTTCATGACCCCGATAAGAATTCCAATGAGATTCTTCAAGGGGAACTAATTAAAATTCATATTCGTTTTAATATTTAATTCGAAAAGCGCAAAGTTCGGGTCATGTTAACGGTGGCAAGGTATTTCAATCTTAAATCCTGAGGCTGCGGCTCCACTGAGGCGGAGACGAGCGGAGCGGAGCTGTGCCAATATTAACCAATAGAAGGCATGCGGTCACGTCGAGTTTAGATTCTATTGGTTAATATTGGCACAGCTCCGCTCCACTCCGCAGACCTCCGCCTCAGTGGAGCCGCAGCCTTAAGCGAGGTTTAGATTAGCAATAACAATTTCAGAAGTGGACTGTTCTAGTTCTCTGAAGATAACGATTAACTTCTGTAATTTTGATTGCAGTCTATTTCGCGCATTAGGTACAGATCTCTTTTTTTTCTGAATAACCTAATAGCTGAGGGTGATGAGATTATTGAACGTTTAATAATATGGTGGTAAAATAATTATGTAAAACAGACATGTGTATAAGTGTTGGCAACATGTTTCCGCGTTCAGAATATAATATGCTAGAAAACAAACTCTCTTCACAATTAGTACTTTCGTTTAAATTCCTAATCATTTAAACTCCTTAAGCTGGATGAGAGAGGGTAGACTTGATATGCACACATGTTTAACATCAATAAATATTATTCAAGACTTTATCGCTATTAATCCTGCGCAAACTGAGCAGCATAGATATCTCCGATTTTATCTTTATCATTTGTTTTTTTTGAGGTAAGTAACTCTCCTTTTTTAAAACGCTGCGATTAATAATTGTACCGAACCTTAACCTTCACCAACCATAACAAACCAATGAAAATACGGAAGCTTTTAATAACATATTCATTGAATTGTCCAGTCAATGGCATTATGATACCTACTAGTTACCATCGATTTTAAGTTAATAATTCAATACCCCATCGTCCATCGCATCTGGTTACGGGTGGTCTTTGTTAACATGTCCATAAGACACAGTTTTCGTAATCACATGACGCGTGACTGATACTACCTTGAAAAAGTTCCCCGAAGGCTTTGGCGTAACCTTGTAAGGTATGTTGTTCGGCCATTGTCAATGACACTCCGTAACGGTACGGTGATGGAAAGTTTCGACTGTCTTGTTTTATTTATGTAATGATTATACAATAATCGATCCTTAGTGATTATTGAAGACAATCAAATTTCTTGAACTTTTTTGTGCGCCAAAGGCATGTGATTAGTTGGCAGGTAATTAAATAAATAAATATCAGGGGACAATCTCACACAAGTTGACCTAGTCCCAAACTAAGCTCGAGGGTTGTACGTTAAATCTTTAAAAAAGTCATTGCAGACTGTGTAGCAGCCACCTAGCCGTCTCGAAAGCCCAAACTTGTTCGATCACCAGTTAGGCTTTCAGAGGGTTCGATCTTCTAATAATGCTATTCTCCGGGTCAAAGAACAAACTAAGCAGGCCACGATACCTCGAGGAAAAACTGACTTAGAGAATAGAAATAGAATACAGTTTTTTAATGGAGTCCCACGGGGATCCGTTCTGGGACCACCCCTGTGTAACCTTGTTAACTATGTTACTACTTGTTAACTATATAGTGTTGCGCGTGTTTCTGCTACGAGCAGAAATGAGTGTAGTGTGTTATGCCGGTGACATGTTTGTGCTATGTGGTGACTCTTTGGAAAGAACAGTACGACCGGCAAAGCTCAGGGTAGCACGCGTCACCTCTAGCATTCGTAAGATAGTTCTCGAGATAGATCAAAAGACTGAGTCGTTATAAATTTTTGCACGTAAACGAAACGCTCCGCCGCCTTTTTCAAGTGTGCACGTAGATGATGCTGACATCCAAGTATAAAATGTATCTTCCACTAGTGCTATGCTATGAGAACCTAGACGGGCAAATATGGGCATTTGAAATAATGATGAGCACTTGAACCGTCCTGTCCCCCTGATACATATCATAATATGGTAGTGGATGCTATTGGGGAGAATCCTGCAGAATCTGGGGGGACCGAAGGAGACCCGTCGACTCTCCACGGAGGTTGTACTGTCTACTGCGTCATTATAAAGCACCTAGATGTTCCGGTTCGAAGTGCGAATGCAATCGAGCGTGTAGGTAGTGCGCGGTCAATCTCGATTATTTATGCAAGCTTGTCAACCCTGATGGATTATGATGGTAGCGATAGTAGACCTTTCACAGGGGTTTATTACCAGGGAAGCAAGTTGTATAAGTACCTATGCGAAGATGACAATGACAGCAGTTAAATTGCCTAAGAATCGTTCTATTGTGAATCATGTAGTACGCGCATGCCAGTTGATATACCAATAAAACGTCCAGTTGAGTGTCACTTACGCTTCCCGCTAAACGATTGCGACACTGGCCATAGATCCGCGCGAAACCATTTGATGAAAATATAAACCGAGCGCACATTACTCATGACAATGCGGCAAATAATGATGAGGTCAACTCGGCATGTTGATAAATCAAATGAACTGTGAAGAATTTATTCAAATTAAACAAATAGGCTTCTCGTAACTCTTGCAAAATACATGTTTATGATGTTAATTAACGCCATGCGTCTGTCCGTGTCATTTTAGCTATTCCCGTGGGAACTGTCATTCTTCATGATAACCTGTAGCCTTCACCATTATAAAATGATGAAGATGATTTAATCCATACTACCACTGTAAGTGTAAAAGAAACTTTGTATGCATGTTTGTTTCGCTTTCACGGCTAAACCGCGGAGTCGATCTCGATGAAATTTGGTATGGAGAAAGCTTGAGCCTCTTGAGGAAGGACATAAGGTACTTTTTACCGCAAGTAGCTATAACAAACTTCGACGCAGACGGCGTCGCGGCCAATAGCTAGTCATTTTCATTAATCATGTTCTCAAAGATCCAGTATCATTTTCAAAGAAGCATTTCATTTAATAGGTATTAACTAACGACAAAAGACAACACACGTTTATTTGATTCATTAAAAAGCAAATTGTGAAACAAATGTTTCAGGTAATAAGGTTGGGTTACAGTGTCACCCCGTTTATTAAATCGGCATTGACATGGCATGCCTATGTTAACTACCAATTCATTAAACTAAATAGCATGAGGCTCAGGAGGGTGTAACTAGAAACTGACATTTCTATGTACAGCTACTACACCGTCCCAAAAAAGTATTTGAAAGTTAAATTATAATTATTTTAAAATAGCAACCGCTACATTAGAAGATTTAAATTGGATGATGTTGCCAATACACCCCAATCTCTTTTTAGGCAATACGAGTATAGGCTAGTTATTGCCCTTCCAGCTCACCTCCTTATTCAAGTCTGTCGGTGAATTATGTCATGTCAAGAAAATATGTAAATTATACAACATCTAAATCTATACAGCCAATTGGATCAAACATTGATCGTTGTAATTAGGATATAACGATACCGTTGACCTTAAAGAGGATGAAAAGCCCATTCAATATTTGGGAGTAAACCGGAATGATCTGATGTAATTACATCCGCATACAACATGCTAATAAGCAACAGCAATTAACCATTTAGCCAAATAGGAAGTTGTTGTTGTCATTGTTGTTTGACCGAGTCAGGGAAATACAAAAAAAATGGATAATGTGTAATATAACGAAATAATTAGTATTCCTCAAATTATCTAATGAAGTTAACACTTTCTTTGGAAAGTTAAGTATTAAATGACAGGGCTCAAGATAAGAAAAAAAATGGACATTAGAGACCATTAGCTTATTTACAATTAGCCACTTATAGATAACAGATAGTAATAATCATCAGAAGACAAATTATGTTTTCTGATGATGCTTACTTTTCTCTTAATTATGATTCTTAAAATTATCTTACCTTTTTTAAGGTAAGATTTTCCAAGTTGAAATGTTTACTGGAGTTTAGTTGATTACAGTATAAACTGCATGTAAAGTTATAACTGGAAAATGGAATCTTTGTATTAATTTGTTTAACTCTAATATTACTAGATAGCATACAGCAGCAGCTCAAACAAATAGAACAAAGGTTTGTAGGTATTTATGGATTCGTAAACAAACAATGCAACGGTGGTTCTACAACATACTAACATTGCAATAATTACTTTTGTATTTATGCATATGTAGTGTAACCACATGCAGCAGTTCTAAATATCACGCAAGTTTAATGACACATAAACAAAGACAATTAAAACTAAATTTGATGTAACATTATTTCGACGGTCCCTACGTACAATCCCGTATGTGGTAGATACGTGATTTTCACTTTTTGTTTGCATAACCTTCAGAACACTCAACTCTATGGCGTCAGTTAAAAAAAATAAAGTTGACTATCCAAATTTAACCTTATATCCACACACACAATATTCCGTAACTGCACAATTAAGATCAATTTCCGAAGTAAAGTAACGGTAGTGGGACTAAAGGGATTTTACGCTGGAACGTCCACGTTACCCCGCCCCGCCCGCCACGCAACTACCACTTACGTTGCACTTGCGCGCGCGGCGCCGGAGACGCCGAACACGTTGTATTTTGCTACGGATTTTTTTCTATAAATAACGAGAAACATGCCGGCAAGGAGGAATAAAACAACATATAGAAATTTAAAATCACGAAATGCGAAGAAGAAAGAAAATGCAATGACAAAACAAAAATTTAAACGAGTCAAAAAACCACCAGGTGAGTAAAATTTCAACTATTCTTCCAGATACTGTATTTACTCGAAAAATGTATTAATTGTCAATTGTATTTCACGCAGGAAATTACTAGTATTAATATTTTTGCTTGAATTAAATACACTCAATACTATTCCAACGTAATTATCGGTATATGGTAGTTACGTTGTTTTACACGGGAAACGTTAACATATCATTGTTAGTAACTGTTACATAAGTATTTTTACATGGGTAAACTTAACAAACCATTATTCCTAAGTGGTACTTAAGTAACTTTACGTCGAAAAATTAATGTAACCTTGTATCAGTAACTGCCAATGACGGTGTTTTACTTCGGAAATCAGTGTTTTACGTTACCTAATGTATTTTTTTGCACCATCTGAAGACACAAGTGACGATGAAATATTACAAGATATTCTAAACCGAAGAACTGAAGTTACTATGGAAGCATTACAGTCATCAGAGTCAAAATCGAATGCCCCGCCGCTCGATTAAATACCTAAGGTAACTTCACTTTCGATTACCACGACAAAGGAAAAAGTCGACAATATCATAACATACACAGAATTAACAAACATTATACAGCCACATAGGTCATCCCTTTCGCCATCTACAATTACTCAAGAGGTGGTTGATGGAACTTCAAGCATTCGTGATCTAAACAAAGAATATACTCATAATACGATTGAAGTTGCAGCTCAGATTAACGCAATAAGTATTCATGGATCTGATACAGCACATGAAAAACAGACTCCTGTTACAACTGCCCTTATTTGTAATGGCGCTATTTTCTCCAATCCGGATATTGTAGAAACATTAGAATCAGATACTATAGTCAAACCACAATCTGTATCCACTCAATCACTACACAATATATCAATGTCCGAATTATTGTCGCTTCCGATTATCGTGGCAGGAGAAAATAATAACATGGTTGTCGAAGACAGTAATTATGCAGAATTAACCACCAGTAAAGCAACATCTCCAACATATCTGACACTATCTCCATCCACAAGTATTGGAGACGTCGTGCTTAGATCTTATTTATTTATTTATTTATTTATTTATTGAATCTTTATTGCACAAAAGAATACACTTCGTATACAAAAGGCGAACTTAATGCCGTAAGGCATTCTCTACCAGTTAACCTTTGGGCAAAGCAGAGATTGTGGTGGCGGTGCAACATAGGGTCTAACATATATGTTGCTTAAACGTAATAATATATACCTACATACCAATACTTATATTAAAATAAATATAAATACTTATATAAATACATAATATAAAAAAAATATATAAAAATGAGGATAAGCACAAAACATTACAGATAACACCATCAGAAAAACAAGATGATGACTATTCTACCTACAAAAAGAAAAAAAATCGCGAACTTTCTTTTTAAAAGCAAACTTGTTCGGAGCTTGCTTGATATCAAGGGGAAGGTCGTTCCAAAGTCGTGCTGCTTGAAGTGCGAAAGAGCTGGACATGAAGCCTGTGCGGTGAAGAGGGATGGATAGTGTGAGATTGTCAGAGGATCGTAGCTGACGGAGGTGGGTGGAACCAAGAAATTTAAAAAAATATTTTAGATAATCAGGAGATTTAGGATCGTACAGGATGTTATATAGGAAACAAAGTAATCGCATTTTGCGACGTTGACGAATAGGAAGCCATTTAAGTTGAGAGCGGAAGGAAGACACATGATCATATTTACGAAGACAGAAAACAAAACGAATACAATTATTAAGAAGGCGATCCAACTTATCCAGTTGTCCCTCGCTCAGGTCCGGATAGCACACGTCACCGTAGTCAATGATGGGGAAAATTAGGGACTGCACAAGGGATACCTTGGTCTTAATAGGCAAAAAGTGTTTTAATTTATTAAGACAATGAAGAGAGCCCATGACCTTACGACTTACTTCGGCGACATGTGTTCTCCAACTGAAGGAGTTGTCGATGTAAATACCGAGATCCTTGACGCTGGAGCTAAATGGGATATCAATGCCATTAAAATTTGGTGGCTGAACAGCATCGAGGTTAATTTTATTCAGCTGGCCTGAACTACCAATGATAATAGCCTGACACTTGGTAGGGTTAACGAACAAGCCAAACTTTTCGGACCACTGCAATATATGTCGGAGATCGTCATTAATCTTGTCGATGGTAGATTGTAAGTCGGTCACTTTACAACAGTCATACAGTTGGAGGTCGTCGGCATACAGATGGTGGGAACAGCCAAGATCGGGTGTGATGAAGTTAATGAAGGTGGAGAACAGCAAAGGAGAGAGAATACCTCCTTGTGGCACGCCAGCAGCTAAGTCACACCAATCGGAAAAGGACCGATCGACTCGAACCGCCTGCTGACGCCCCCGGAGATAAGAAGAAAACCAAGTAAGAACAAGAGGTGAAACATTAAGATACTTAAGAAGTGCTAGGAGAATGTCGTGGTCAACTGAATTAAATGCATTGGAGAAGTCAATAAGAATGAGAACTGTTACCATACCATCCTCCATGCTCTGTCTAACATCCTCTGTAACCTTGAGCAACGCTGTACAGGTACTGTGGCTAGGACGAAAACCAGATTGATAGGCACTAAGAATATTCTGGGAATGGATAAAACCAGACAGTTGTTTATGTACAACCGCTTCCGCAATTTTAGATACAAATGGTAAAATAGAAATTGGCCTGAAATTGTTAAGGGACCTTCACATGATCCAGAGAATAACACTGTAGAAGAGATGGACTCACTCCCAATTATTTAAGAAAAATCTTTGGATACCAGTACCCCTTTAGCATCTCCTTCTATATCGACAATAATGCACAATATCGAAGCAGAAAATTTAAGTTTCTAACGTTAACACCCCCACTTCATCTTTGTGTGTAAACTCGTCTGTCGATGTTGAAACCTATGCACCATCCCACTGTGGTAGTGATACCTCAGATACAATAGAAGCGAGTAACACAGAAAAAAGACAAACAAAAAGAAAGAGGAAAGTTAAGAAGAAAACTGATTTGGGAAGAATACGAAAAGTTAAGAAGAATGAATGGATAGATAGTCTGAGAAAGCGATTAAAAAATCATGGCATGAATTACATCAGTCGAGGAGGAAAAGAAAGATCTGCAAAGTCTTTATTACCTGCTTGTGACGATAAGTGTCGATTAAAGTGCAAAGAGAAAATAGAAGAGAACGTTAGAAAACTCGTTTTCGAAAGATTTTGGTCTCTTGGTGATCGTGAGTGACAATGGGAGTTATTGTCTCGATGGTCTGAAAAAATCGGTAAGAAACGCATTACAACAGAGGGCCCATCAAAAAGAAAATGTTCTATTAGATATCATCTGCCAAAAACTGTAGGCACAGATAAAAAGGAGCGCCTTGTTGTGTGCAAATCTCATGGTTTCTTTAACTCTCTTGTATCTGGTGACGTATTCACTTCAGGCTCTGATGAAGAGGATTAGCTTCTAAATCTAAGAGTTCCTATGCTTAGGGTGCTAATTTTGTTATTATAAGTTTCATAAGATTATTTTTACAGCAATGTTGGTGATTTTTAAGACTGACTTCGTTAAAAATTGTAATTGATTAGTGATTAGAGGCTTATTACTTTTTTATATTATATTTTGTGTTGATGCTCAAGGTTTTAGAATTAATATTTTTGTTTCTCACTAATGATTAAGATGTGAAGAGAAGAGAAGAAGTTTAATTAAATGCTTTACACGTTTCTTTTGTTGATAATTTTTTTATTACCTGATGTTGCAATAATTATTGATAAGCACAAAGAATCTTTTTTGAAGTAATTACCTAACTTTTGATATTATTATTTTTTATCTTGTTATTGTTTAGCAGGTTCATCAAAGTATTACCTATCAGTGATATTAATCTAAGCATATGAGTAATTATTTTATTATATTATTTTGTACGAATAGTTTTCAATTAGAATACTATTGACGTTGTTGCATATTCATATTTTTATAAAATAAGTTTAAAACAATTTATGCGCACTGGCGCTGAGTTGCATTTTTTAATTAATGGTTGTGAATGCATATTATTATAATTATTATAACAATTTACTTTAAAAGTACATACATGACTGCAAATATTTGATTTAATCCATAGTTTACTCAAATTAAAGGTAACTTTTATAATTAATGTAAAAAGTTTGTTGGTTTGATATAAAACTTTTGTAACATCTTTTAATTATTTGTTCAAATAAAAAATGGATACAGAAAATATTAAAATTTTAATGATTTTCATTGACGTTCCTGCTTTAATAATACCCATTCAATATTTTAATAAGTGGCTAATACCCACATCTGTAGAACCTCGAATATTCTGCATACTGTTTCCCATGTACCATATTTTATATGGCAGTTAAGAATTTAAACAAACGTAACACCTCGACGTAATAAGCAATAAGTACCATTTACGTTGTTTGTAGTTGGAGACTTTTCGTCGTAGAAGTAAGCAAGTGACAAATAACATACTTAACATGATCTTTTTAAGGATTTTCTTCGTATTTCGTATAATATACCGCATATAAAATTATTATGCCAAATTTCATAATTATGTGAAAAACCAAACATGAAATACACACGTTTGAAACTTCATAGCGTTCTCTCTTAAAATTTTACATATTCAGTTAAGTTACTTTACGTAGGGACCGTCGATTTGAAATGAGAATACATATTAAGACAAGTTAATGGTCTATCTTTGTTAGCAGCAGTTGGCGCTACCTAAACACTTGCTTTTCATTTGAAAAAGGAATATAGTCAGCCAGGTATTATGTTAAAAGGATTACCTATAATATAATACCTATATCTATATACAGAGCTAAAAAAAAAGACAGTTTCAGAAGGCATGACATTTTAGTTATCACCACAAGTAGAAAACATGCCACTAACATAGAAGTATTCAAGAAACTCAGCCTTAAACTACATAAATAAAGAATTTCATCATAAATAAAACTGAACATACAGTTACATGAAACAGCTGATCTGATGACCTGTCTGTCTTTTGTGGTACATCAATTCTCGTTCTCATATCCCTCTTCAGAAGTATATGCAGCTAGTAGCTGACGAGGGCTCACGGCCGGGCTTCATTATCGAGCCCAGCCAAGGCTACGCGGCTACACGTACTGATCAAAACAAACAGCTAACAAAGAAATAACCTCAAATTTATCTATATTTAACCCAAACACCAGAAGCCCTTCAGGAAACATAACGAAACAACATTACTCACCCTAGAATACGTCCTCAAACGGCTGATTCGTGGATTCGATGGTATATTCTGCAGAGACGCCTTAGACATTCTCGTATTATTATCACAGTCAACACACGATTGAAACAGAAAATAGAATCTTACACACCACACAGTTGGCACTGAATACTATTTAACCACCAAAACTCGACCAAGTTCAAGTGGAAGATGAAGCTCGCAACAATTTTAATTTTGACAACCCCGAGGTAAATTGCACGACCCCATGATTAAAGTCTGGCTGTCAAAATAAGTTACAATTGATTAAATTGTACACTTTTCTTATGATAAATTACAAACTTTAAATTATAGAAAATACAAGTGTTTATAAATTACGTCCACGATAATAATAATGACAGATCACAGCAGATGAGGTTTCAGAGCGTTTCGTTCACTGCACTACAAACAACGCGCATAGACTCGACTACTTCTTGCGCCGCTCAACACACGACTGCGAACTGTCAAACGCTCGACGCCCCGCGCCAACGCGTAAAGCGCCAAAATTAGTTTATATCATGTTTATGTAGAGTTGAACTAATTTATGAGGAAAATCAAAAGTTTATTTGCTTCTTAGAGTTCTAAGCCAATTGACTAAACGTTTAATTAAAAACTTGGGCCGAGTTCTACCCGTTTGTTCGATTGCTATTTGGATGTAGTACACCATACATCCTTAATCCTTATCCTTAGGTATATACTTAACATTATAAATGCGAAAGTTTGTAAGTGTGGATGTATGTTGCTCTTTTACGCTGTAACGGCTGGACGGATTTAGATGAAATGTTGTGTGTATGTATTTCAATGCCTGGATGGTTTGAAAACAAGGTTGGAGCCGGTAGGTGGCACTGCTATCGGTATGTCACCCATCACCTTATTACTCCTCCTAAACGGCTGGACACATTTGGATGAAATTAGATATGAATATTTCAATGGGTTCCTGGATGATTTGAAAATACAATTGGACCTAGTAGGTGGCGCTGCTGTCGGGTATGTCCCCAATCACCTTACTCCTCCTAAACAGCTAGACCGATTTAGATGAAAGTTTGTGTTTATATTTCAATAGGTACCTGGATGGTTTGAAAATACAATTCGACCCGGTAGGTGGCACTGTTGTCTGTACATCAACAAATTTAATTTAGGAATAACCGAATTTAATAATTTTGATATAGGTTACACATAGAGACTATTGGTAATCAGTGAGATTTAAAAAAAAAGGATGACTCCACCGTAGATTCGTTATAAGTAATTATTTCTGCATATTCATCTATTTCTGACCGAGTAGAAGTCAGACCGAATACCTACCAAACACCTTCCTAAGGGATCTAGTAGGTACCATTTTTTTATCAGTTTGATCATTATCCGACATTGGCGAAAAAAAATATTCAGATTTCATGGTTTTTGTGTTCAATTTTATTTGTAACCGACTTCAAAAAAGGAGGAGGATGTTCCACTGTATGTTTTTTTTATATGTATGTCGTACGTAATAGGTCAGTCTGACTGATGCCGGCGACTCACAATATTTTTAACCAAATCCGACTGTAGTTGGACTGACCTACTCGTATTAGGTACCTAGTACACACAACATCACACTTAACTAACCATTAAAGACAGAGCAGAGAGAAAAATAAAGAGATTATGTGTAGTATGTCAACTTCTATGCATTCTAGTGCGACACTCTTTCATGCAATATTTCAGATTTCTGAAAAGTATAAGTAGCTAGATGTGTTGCTGTGTGTACAGTCAACAGCATAAATAAGTGATCATTTATATACCTTGTCGCTTTCAATCGTTTCACTATTTTGTATAGCATTTCAAACATATCGTTAAAGTGACAAGGTACATAAATGATCACTTATTTATGCTGTTGACTGTACCTACCTACGATTTTTGTTTTTTAAAACATTTAGGTACCTATTATTTTAGACTTTTTGCCAGTTTTCTGGTCATTTAGGTACAGTTGAGTTCATAAATAAGTATGTGTACACTTGGTACCTTGTCTTTTTAACGTCATGTTTAAACTGCCATACCTATATGAATTGTCAGTAACTAAAGCGACCAGGTACAACAGTGTACACATATTTGTGAACTCAACTGTACTGTACCTAACGAAAAAGATTCAGGCAGTTTTTCGGAGAAAAATTGACCCAGTTTCGGCTTCTTGAGGGTGGCCAACTGAACATAACAGCAGCGGTACAAAATAATTATTTGTAACATCAATATGTTCAATCCATTATTATAATATCCGCAGCTAGCTAAGGGCGCTAAGGCAAGATGAATTGAATTTCTCCACTTCGACTTGTCCTTACTAAAACTTTTAGTTACACATACTTAAGAAAAAAAGATTCTATAGTGCTACAAGTCTACGTTGGGGAAATTCCGATATCGTTACGACGCATAAATAAACAGCGTTAATAAATTATTGAAAGAAAACTACTAACGCCTGAAACTTTTCTATTTCAAATTAACGTTACGTAAATTTAACTTGCTCAATATGACAGGAGTCTGAATAAAAGCTTCAACTGAAAAAGTGACGGAGAATTAATTTAAATTAGAATTTTAAATTTCGAACTCACCAATGAGCTTTCGGTAGGGTTGATACGGATGCGGGGTTCCTCGTCGTCGTCTTCGACGCTTTCGGCGCCGGCGGTCTGGCCCATGGTGGCGCGCTGCGGCGGGGAGCGGCCGCCCGCGCGTCGCTCGCGCGTCCACTGCCGCACAGTGCACAACCCTATAGGGCGAGAGGGTGTCGATAATGGCGCCAACGTTTCGATAGTGCTGGCATCTTGTACGATGCGAAATGTTATATTTCCTTTGTTTTGCAGCCAAATGAGTACTTGCAAGAGCACCATATTTTACAACGTCTTGTCATTCAAAAAGCATTTCGAGAAATAAACTCAGCCAAAATCATGACTTTTATTTGACCTTTAAGAGGATTATGAACTGAGGCTTTAATCGCGTAGCTGTCAAATTTGTTCATACTAATTTAGCTCAGGGCCATAGCGTTTCAACAACGCTCAACCCCTAAATCAAGTCCGATTTTCACGATTTATGAAAGAGAAACGTTATCGCATTTGTAATCGGGCGCAACGTCGTACAATATTAACTTATAAGCAGGGATCGGAAATTCGGATCGATATTTACCTATATTTTCGCACCGGCTTTGTTGTTCAGTTGTATGGACGCGGACTCAATCATAGAATTCATTACTAAAATTTCTGGAATTTCAAAATAAATAAATTGCACCGGCATTAATTCATAATCAATTATTTATATTAGCTGTTTGAAGTTATTTTTCATGTATAGATTTACCAAATGTTATTTAATTTACCTGTAACTCAACTCATTAACCTAACGAATTTATAGGAGCAAAAATGAATGTTTTATCCTACATGTAAAGTAATTATTATATTAACATTTTGTAGAATCCCAGAATCTCAAAACTTATATTATTAAAATAATATTTTTAAGAAGCCGACGCCATGTTTGCCTGTCTTTTTCTGGGATTTTGCCAACTTTAGGTAAATATCGATCCGAATTTCCGATCCCTGCTTATAAGGAAAGGAAAAATAAACATTGCCATTGAAAATAAACGAAATTAGTTATATTGGTCTAGTACTCACAATGTGTTCAAGAAAAGTTACCTTTTTTACTTGTTTA
Source organism: Acleris emargana (assembly GCA_927399475.2). Lineage (NCBI taxonomy): Eukaryota > Metazoa > Arthropoda > Insecta > Lepidoptera > Tortricidae > Acleris > Acleris emargana. Next base: position 6,943,339 of record OV656847.1, read on the forward strand.
AATTACAAAAAAAAAAGCTATTCGATGGATTAAATGAGAAAGACAATGAAGGCTTCCCTCCAGTTTCTTAACAAATATATGTTCAAAGACATCAGTCCTTCCTCACAGAACTGGTCGAGTTCGTTAAGTATTATTTTTATGGTTGTTTCATTTCTTGTAAACAAAATGATGCTAAACAACATAGGTGCGTACGTAAAATAATAAAGTGTGTACATAATCATAGGTTAAAACGGTTTTCGCAACATCGATAGATTCACGATTCGGCGAGATCATAGATACCATGTCGGTGCAACCCTAGCACTGGCCGGGGCGGTCGATACAGCGCGCACTCGCAGACTCAGCTGGGACCTCTGACAGCTCCGAGTCAAAAACAAACCAGATTCCATCCATATTCCACCCGGCCTCGGGCATAGGATACGATGGATGTTAATGTTCATGTTGTGTAAGCGTTAGATGTACGAGCAAGACACATGTAACCTTAACGGGTTACAATTTGATTACAAATAGGTGCTTTGAGTAGGTTTTAACAAAGGTACTTTAGTTTCAATGTGTGACTCAGCATCTTTTAATGATAGCTCATAAGCTTGGCTCAGAAGTAGTTTTAAACGTTTTCAGCGGTATCTACAGAATACTCTGCTGTAGGTATCTACATGAGAATCGTTGCTTACCTTCTTTTATAAGACTTTTATACAGTTCCGACTGTGTCATGTCATGTGTTTATGTTAAGTTTTGTGGCCTCTAGGAAGCAAGGAACTGACCGAAACTTTCACCTTTAATCGATAGACGTTATTGAGGCTCACGGCGGCATTATAGGTACTAACTAAGTATATGTATAATGATGATCTCATTGGTACGCGAAGTCTTGCGTGAGTTTTACTAGAATGTTCACTTATTTTTATGGTTCTGTACCAAAATGGTAAAAAGGAACCCTTATGGTGAGACTTCGGTGTCTGTCTGTACGTCACAGCAGTTTGTCTCTGTAACTACAGAAACTATCAATTGTAAGGCATACCTATCCTATATCCTATATAAACGTATACTTGTTGGCTTTGGCATAAATATTTGAAAAAAGGTCTAAAATGGGGATTTGAAAAAAGAAAGTGCTTTGATTTTAGAAAACAGGGTGTCATATGTTCATAACTATGTTTATTATGATTTTCCGTGACGTTACTTTTTGATTTATAGCCAAAATTGTACAAAAAATTTAAGTTAACCTCTGAAGTTTATAAAGCAAAAAATCTGAAAAATTCCTGATCTTAAGATAATTATTTATATACATACATAAACTCACACCTACATTCCCAGAGTGGGGTAGGCAGAGCTAAAGAATTTCAGACAACTTTAAAACTTGTTAATAATTCTGTAACCACATTTTGCACAAGTATTCTAAGGAGTTTCCCAGTGTATGAGTGACAGGTTGCAAGCCCGTCGAATAACAATACTACAAGCCTTTATTCCCTTAGTCGCCTCTTACGACTTGCACGGGAAGATATGAAGTGGCACTATTGTAACCCGGCAATCACACGGGAAAGTATACGCGAATAATAAAATGAAGCTGTCAAATTTTACAGTTTTGGAAAAAATACACAGAACTGTAAAAACCTGTATTAAAATTTAAGCCAGTCAAAATCGACATGGAAAATAAAGTTCATAACAAAATGAGTATTCTCTTTTGAGTTTTCCAACTCCGAATCGCACTTGACTGTTTTGATTTAAATAATGATTTAGATTATCACACGCGGGGCGTATTGGTAAGCAAAAATTCAATACAATTTTCTTGGTGACGACCTCGTGACGACATAACTATAACCGTTACTATACTATAACTATAATATTATAAATGCGAAAGTAACTCTGTCTGTCTCTCTGTCTCGCTTTCACGCTAAAACTACGGAACCGATTTAAATGAAATTTGGTACACAGATAGTCTAGAGCCGCAGAAAGGACATAGGCTACTTTTGATTGCGAAAAAAGGGTTGTAAGGGGTTAAAAGGGGGGATGAAATGCGGACGGAGTCGCGGGCAAAAGCTAGTCATCTATAACGTGGTTTCTCAATCGAAGGAGATTATTGATATGTTCTTTGCCAAAACTTATTTTTCTTGTTCCAGCCCAAAATAGTTAAAAATCTATGGAAAAACCGGGCAAGTTGAGCATGTCGGACCATGCTCAGTGTAGGGTTCCGAAGCCGTTACTACAAAGAAATTAGACCTCGCGACAAACCTTTTTCCCAAGATTTTATTTTACCACTTTGTTGGCCTGACTAATATGTATATTCATGCCAAATTACAGCTTTCTAGTACTAAGAGTCTCTGAGCTAGGCTGCGGACGGACGGACGGACGGACATGGCGAAACTATAAGTGTTGCTAGTTCGGAACCCTAAAAAGTCAGATAGGTACTACAGGGCGAACGATATGAAGTGTTACCAAATTCAAAAGGCTACGATTTTTTTTTGTTGTCCCAAATTATTCATTATTAAGATTTTTTTTTGAAAAAGATATCAAATTTTTAAGATTACTTTATTTTAACTCGATATGACCACCTTCTGCTGTCTATGGCCTTCAGACGGTAGAAAAATGAGTTGCACGCTGCACGAATGTGATCCTACGGTATGCAATGGCAATTACGTACGATCGCTTTCTTCAATGCATCTATACTGGCATGTTTTCTTCTCCTCACCTTGCTCTCCACAATGGACCAGATAGAAAAGTCCATCGGGTTCGCGTTTGGGGAATTCGAAAGACATTGTGTGGACGAAATAAAATGTGGAACGCGTTGTTCAGCCACTCTTGGTTCACACGAGCCTTATGAGCCGGGGCCGAGTCTTGTTGTAATGTCCACGGTCTACTACCGAAATATTAGCGTGCCCAAGGCTGCAACGCAGCTTCCAAAACATTTTCCCGATAGTAAGTCGCATTTACTTTGACACCAGGCTCGATTTTGTGAATTTGGTAACACTTCATATCGTTCGCCCTGTATGTCCAAGCATTTTCATCACCTTCCATACTCAAATCAAAGTCACTTCCTTCCTGGCAAGTTTGGCAGCTTAGAATCTAAATTTGGCAGCTTTTCAGCTGTAGCACATTCCGTTAGTATATCGTAATGAAACAGCGGGGGACAGGAGGCCCTAAATTGAAGTTCGAAGTTACGTTAGCTCCATTCTATCCCTTTCTCTTCATTTAGTCTCGAATGACGATTGATAGAGACGAGGGGACCCGAAGTTTCGAATTTTGTGGTTCGTGGCAGTCATCCATTCCATAGATTGATTTTACCGTAATCCCTATAAGAGGCTATAAATTTACCAAGGTCCTATGGGCCCTTGACCAAAAATATACCTACCAAATATACATACATACATAAACTCACGCCTTCTTTCCCAGAGTGGGGTAGGCAGAGCTAAAGAATTACCAACAAGTCTTGAAACTTCTTGATAATTCTGTAACCACATTTTGCACAAGTAGGCTAAGACGTTTCCAAGTGTAGGTATTAAATAGTAACAGGTGGCAAGCCCATCGCCTAATAGTACTACAAGCCTTTATTCCTTTAGTCGCCTCTTACGACATCCACGGGAAGACATGGAGTGGCACTATTCTAACCCGGCAACCACACGGCAATAATTATAATCCCACAGTATTATAAATGAGAAAGTTTGTGTGTAAGTTTGTTACTCCTTCACGTCGTAACGGATTTGAATGAACTTTGAAAAGAAGATAGCAATCACATAGGCTTTAAGTTTAAGTTCCTGAGAGAATAACGATAATCGAAATCTACGAGGACTAAGTCGCGGGCAGAAGTTAGTTCCTTAAATAAAAAAATGTAAAGAGACAATGTCTCACAAATTTACAACTTCCTAACTATCCTATAGGCTTGTCCTATAGGTAAGAACCAGATAACGATATAAATAAATACTTAAAAACATAAACATCCTAAATTTATACAAACAAATACTCGCGCTGATTACACAAATATTTGCCCATACCGGGAATCGAACCCGGGAACGCTAGCTTAAGGGTCACTATCACTACCCACTGGGCTTCAGCTGCAAGTTTAGTGAACTTGAACTTTATGATCATTTAAAAGTTTAGAAACATCGCTCCGCGCAGCGCCGCCTCTGGGACCATTCTGGAACTGTCAAACTATCTTATCCCATTAGGGTCTATGGCATTAGATCTAGGCCCAACTAACCTTACAAGATAATGTAATCATAAGATTAATTTATGTATCATACATACATACATAAACTCACGCCTTCATTCCCTGAGTGGGGTAGGCAGAGGTACAGAATTACCAACAACTCTAAAAACTTGTTGATAACTCTGTAACCACAATTTGCATAATTAGGCTAAGATGTTTAACAGTGTATATTAGTGACAGGTAGCAAGCCCATCGCCTAACAGTACTACAAGCCTTTAATCCCTTAGTCGCCTCTTACGACTTCCACGGGAAGACATGGAGTGGCACTATTCTAAGCCGGCAACCACACGACAAAATTTATGTAGAATTACTATATTTATTTATGTTGAATTTATGTATCGAACTAATAAAATATTAAAATTACTATAATGACTCGTAAAGCGTACAAAGAATATTTACATTTCGTTTTATGTAATGGACGTTTTCGCTACGCCATCTTTACTGCATGAATTGAACTAACTACGTTATCAACACATGCATGGTAGTAGAGCAAGCAATGCCTGGGTCAACCGCTAGAGGCCGCTACTAATTACAATTGTAAGATATATTATTATAAGTGGTGACGGCTCTAAAAAATCTTAGGGACATTTCCATAGAATGCATAGAATACTTACATTGTAAGCTAGTGTAGGAAGAGATGTTAATAGAGAGATCTCTCTCCAGGCGGGTGTTATAACTGGGGACCGAAGTCCATTGAGATGAAGTTGGCTAGCGAGTTGTTGATACAAGTTTCCGTTAGATGTCGCTAGGTTGCCACACTAGTATTAATTTTAGTTTCCTTACCGAAAATAATTTCGGTTTACAAGGGGCCTAGTCAAGTCAGGGAGATGTGACTTGTCATTGCGACAGAGTTCTATATACGGTGTTTTGACAGACTAAGTGACTACGACCAAGCAGCAAAATATGTTCTTTAATGATCGAGACAACGTTTCTTATTCAGTCTTATCGGATTAAATATTGTCATATAAACATCATATACACGTTTATATAACGCGATTTGGGCGCACTTTACTCGACTTACTGGTCGTATACACATCGCATAATTATCATATAACTATCCAATATGTCATATAGAAGGGGTAACGCTGACTTCTATAACACTCGATTGTTCAATTAAAACATGTTATATGATTATTACATGTCTACTGAATTGAATAACCGCAAATAATATGACCATTAAGCCGCATAACAGCGATTTATATCACTATGGAAGCTTTTAATATAACTAGTTAGTCCCTTAGTTGCAATTTTCATGACAGTTAAATGATCTATGGATCATATTAGAGCAGATTATATATTTAATTGGGAAATGCGGTGGGGAAATATATATTTAACTGTGTTATTCGGAGGAAAAATTGCTGGTAAATATTTAAGTTTCATGTTTTCTACTACTATTTTGGTAATTAATGTTAAGAGCATATAAACGTGAAGTATAGTCATATTCATAAACGGTTACCAGTTTATCGACTAAGTTTTACTAATGTTATGTTTAATTTTAATGCCCCCCTTCTATTTGCTCAATTTAAATATTATTTATTTATAAAAAATATGTGGTTACAATTAATTGTTTGTTATTCGACACATAAGTTGCGTTCATTACAACTATTCATCTAAATTGTTGAGTAATAGTTACTTATTCAGCTAACCTGACGCCATTATTGTTTGTTTTAGGGTTCTCTAAGGCTAGCTCAAAACTCATTTCTAACTTACTTTCTAACAATAAACTTATTTTGAATTTATTATAAGTATAAGAACCTAACAGTAAAAGCTATGTAAAAGTACATGACATTCATCAAATTACTTAGGTAGAATTATTTTTGAGTTCGCGTGCATTTAGTAGGCATGCCGAATCGGCATATGCGCAACGTGACGCGTAAGTGTAGTAAATTAAACCTATGCGTATAGAGTTTTGTAAAATTTCCTTTATTTGGTTTATAAGACCAATGTGCCAATAATTTCCAGTATCTACAGGAGTTACGCATATTTTTTCACTGTTTGTACAGAGGAGTGTTCTGGGTAGCGTATAAGTTGCAAAACATTCTTAGAAGTAAAGTATTTATTGTTATGTTCCTTTCTAAGATTGCACGTTTATTTAAAAAAAAAACTAAAATACTACAAAAGAAGTAAAGACATTTTCTCAAGAAATTACTGAGAATATTATCGGAAACATTCGAGAGCGTTGAGAATGTTCTCTTTCCATACAAAATTTAAGAATATTCTTAGGAATTTCCGAGAATTTCTCATATGAAACTTTCACAATTTGAGAAGTAACTTTTCGGTACAATGCTAGTTCTGGGGTCAGAAGGCATTATATGTGGAATTCTTTTATTTAATATGTCGCTAAGTTCTTTTAGCGCGCTATGTGAAATATTGTTATCCAAAGCCCATTTCGTAATTTCAGTGCGGCATTCTAAGTTGCAGAGATGTTCATTAAAATCATCCATCACTATGCTATGAATTAGTATCTAGTGATGTGGTAACAGAATTTGAAGTAGCGTTATCTTCTTCACTTGTGTATTGTAATTCATTAAAAAAAATATTTTCTACTGAACCACTTTCTGTCACAATATAATTTGTCACTTGACTTTCCGAACCAAAACGAGCACATTCGATGGTCTCGATCTTAGATATTGTACTTCTATGCTTTTTTGTCACTTTCCTCCTATAACCACCGCTTCTTTTAAACTTTAACCACTTTTCCCATTCCATTTTTATTAATAAATTTTATGATTTGCTTCATGCAGTTAAGGAAAAACGTTGACTAAAAGTAATGATGGCCACAGTTATATGAAATTTCAGTCATATAATTGCGATTAATAGATATTAATGTTCGATTAACAAGAACTACAACACCGTTACTCGACCTGCCATATAAAAGTTTAGTAAAATAATTTTACACTACCAATAAATCGACTAAGATTTGTATAAGAGTTTCTTATATAGGCGATGTTTAATAAATAAAGTCGTTATACATATAATATAAGGATTTGAGTTGACGTTTAGTCGTGTTTTTAAATGACTAAAAATATTGCCAATTATTGCTGAGTAATTTGTTCTATTTGTATAAGTGTTGTTTTTACAACCTCATAGTCCTGTAATAGCAACCTATAACACTTTTATTTGTTTTTTTTTGATTGGCGAATAAAGGCCATATAAAAGGATTTTACATGCCCCATGTGTCATTTAAAAGCATTAAAAATGCAGTTATGTCACTATCCCTTATACGACTAGATCGTTATGTAAAACAACCGTGTAAACGTCTACTCGACTTCTCTACATGCCTTAATGATTCTGTCGTTTAAAGATCGGATAAAACACTTTAATATGATTAATTGGAATAGAATCGCTTTTATAAGATTGTTATACGATAGCATTATATAAGTTGCGGTTATCCGACTTTTAAAAGATCTTGAATCATGTAATTTGTGGTTATCGAACTCTTAAAAGATCTCAAATCATATAAGCATAAAATTATAGGACTACTTTGCTGCTTGGGCGTGGAATAGAGGTATTAATTGTTCGACCGTTTGATCGTTGTTAATTGCTGAGTTCAGTCATCTTTGTCTTTCTCATTACCAGCAAAGCAAAATTGAGACAAAATTAAACAATATTATTATTTGAGCTTTTATTCCACTAGTTTATACCTAGGTACTGCCTGTCAAATGCATTTGGATTAATGGACAACAGTTACAAAAAACACCTGGTTTCATTTCATTAACGATAGCTAAAGTAGAGGGAGACCTTTAAGAAGATGACGACGGGGCGATTTAGACAGATTCAATCCACGCTGAAAAAAGAAATAAAATAAAAACGAAATTTATTCATAAAAATTGTTACTAACAAGTCATAAGAAGACAAAAATGGGCTACATCTAGAGCTGAGTCCATAAAGTGTTTAGAAAAAGTAGTAAAGAACGGGTATTAATTCTTAAAGTACAAATTCGGTTTCCGTAAATAAGAGAGGTTAAAAATGAAATCGGAAGGCGTGAGTTTATGTATGTATGTAAGATTTGGATAAAGGAGACTAAATGACTTATTTCCTAAGACATAACTCATCCAAAGAGCTTTAAATGTAGGTACCTTGTGATTAAATTTACTTTTTAATGTCAAGTTGCCTCTTTTTTATCAAAAGAGTAATTATTTCATTCACAACCAAACCAATATTAATTTGAATATTTTCTAGAAAGAACTTAACATATCGAATGTCAATGATATTAAGAAGCCTGGCGCTGAAACTAATTTCATAAAATATGCATCATTTAATCATAGTTAACCTTCGCTGTTAATTAATTAGTCAAAGTGATACACGTGTTCTTTGACATCGACGTGGGTTTAATTTAAAGTAATTCTACTTTATTCACGTTTGAAGCAGCCGCCATTTGAGTCCTATCATCGCCATGGCTAACAAGATAGGAAACAAAGAAGACGATACACCCGAAAGGGTCAAATCAAAACCGTTGCCATCCAAAACTGAGAAGGTGATTAGTTGTTTCGGACCTACTCTCGCTCTAGAAAATGTATTTGGAATATTCCGTTTTCACATCTCAAGTGGCAACCTGAAGCCTACAACGAACCTCATGAAAATATTTGGATTGTTCATAACGACTGTAATTGCTACTTTTTTTATGGTGGCCTACGACTTTCCATGGTCATTTTCTGGAATTCCAGATGTGGTGGATGTAATAGAAGACTTTCCATCGGTTGTTATCATGATCCAGTACGTGACATCTGCTGTTATGACTTCTTGTCTGCTTAGCAAAGCCAACATTCGCATAATTACCGCTTTGGCAGAACTCGATTCAACCCTAAACATCAACACTAGTTCAGAGTTTTACATAAAATCGAAGATCCACACGATTTTCGCACTCGTAGTTACATTCATATTTCATCTCATATCGAGCGTGTGCGATTTTCTTCTCCAGACAAACGGAGACGATTCCATGTTGATTGACATACTCAATTACATCCTTAATTTTGTCCAGGATCTTGAGATATTGATATTTTACTTGATGATTAGCATGCTAAAGGCCAGACTGAAGGTGATAAATAACCATCTAGTAAAATCGATTCACTATAATAACAACCCAGGCAAGACATCTGTTTACACGATCTGTCAAAGAAATACAAAAGTTGATAAGAAATCAAATCTACGTGGAAACATTCCTGTCGCTGATTTACGAGCTTTGTCTCTGGCGTACGACATCATTGGGGAATCCTGTCGACTTGTAAACGGCGTCTACAATTATCAAATTTTCATGACTTTGATATCAGCGTTTGTCTACATCGTGATTGCACTGTGGACCACGATTTATTACTTCCAGGTCAATGTTTACGATGGGAACTTGATAACTATTATCCTGTGGTGTTGCAGCGAGATTTTGACGGTTGCCTCGATGGCGTTTGTGTGCGAGACTCTTTTGTCGACGAGGAATGATACGAAGGTGTTGGTCAATGAGCTGGTGATGGACTACAGCCTGCCAGCCACCACTCGCGCGCAGGCGAAGGCTTTCATGGAGCTCATCGACGCGTGGCCCCTGCGCATCTATGTGTACGACATGTTCTCCGTAGACATCACGTTGATGTTAAAGTTCATAAGCGTTTCTACGACTTATCTCATCGTTATCATACAAATTTCTCATCTATCGTAAAGTTCGTATTTGAAACTAACTAACTAATAACGATAATCTTTCACTATAACAGGTAAAAATATGAGTTTTTTAGTAAGTCACTTAATCGGTTTTTTATTTGTAAAAAAATAAGTAATAAGTTAAAAGAAAATAGTTTTCCATATTACTCATAAGAGCAAGACACTCACAAATATACATACACGACCGAATAAGTTGGTTCCAATGAGAAATTCAAAAATACGAACTTGTAGAAATTAGTAGATATCTGCCATTTTGGTGAGTCAAAGTCACCGGAAGACATTCAATAACGACCCCAGGTGGGTTATTATGGCATAACTATGCAGTTCTGTTTACGCTGAGAGAAAAGGACAGAGCTATATGACTGCTATAGCTCTGTCCTTTACGCTCGCCGTAAAATGAACTGTATGGTTTTGTCATAGTAATCATTAAAAATAATAATGTATGTATGATAAATGATTTGAATAATAATTTTCATGTTTTTACAATATTTATTGTAGATTTTGGACAACGATTAGAGCACTCTTAGCTTTCGCTTCGTAAAAATTATACCGATAATTATTTCATACTCCTGCTCTACGTTCTAGTCATCACAAGTACTCTTATAAATATTACATAACTGAAGATAAATAGAATTGCTTCTTCGTACTTTTGTTTTTCGTTGATTTGCTTTTACGTAAATTACCAAAAGCTCTTTTGATGTAAGTATGTAAGTAATTTGGTTTTGAATACTTAGTGTGAGGACAAATATTCTCCAGAACACACACTTTAAGAATTTGACATAAAATATGATTTATGATCAAACAACAACTCACGTTTCTAAACAGAAACGAGAAGGCAGCAATGGTGAACAGGAACTATGTGAGATAATCTACTCTTTAAGGCCACTACTTATCTTAGAACAATGTTTTGGAATATTCCGGTTCAACATCAAAACCATCCCACTGCTCCCGACTAACCGGAAAACGAAGTGCATCGCAACATGCATAACGGCAGTTTATGTTGGTACTCGTGTGGCTGACTATTGGCTATCCATGACTTACTCCTCCTCCACGTTCTTCCAGACATTGGAAAATGTGAATTCATTTTTGTTTGCAATCAATTGCTTCGCCATGTTTGTGATTCACTCCATTACGAAGAGTGAAGTTAATGTGCGGGTCATGACACTTTTTGCGTATCTAGATTCAAAATTGGTTATTACCATGAGAAAAAACTTTTACTCGAAATCGAGACGTTACATATGCTGTGTTCTTGGGTGCATCACGTTCATTAATTTAACATTCGGAATATGGTACATTAATAATAATTTCATAAATTATCTTGGTACAATAACTACTACCATGTTACTGCAACATGACACTGAGACTGCGTTTATAAGTATTATGATATTTATGCTGAAGTATAGGCTATCGATCATCAACAAGAATCTTAAAAAACTAGTTGAAGAAGGTAGCAAAATTATGCACAACATTTCAGTTAACAATATCGAGCAACAGAATTTAGAGACGAAATTACGATTAAATTTTCTGGAACGCAGTTTTGCAGTGAAATTGCGCGAATTGTCATTAGCTTATGACGCCATTGGAGAAGCCTGCATGTTGGTGAACAGCGTTTCCAACTTTCATTTGTTTATGGCATTAATATCAACTTTTACTTTCGTACTTATTTCTATTTCGATGTTATTGAGTTCTTTTTACGCAGAATATGTTATTGAAGAAATAATTAGGTCGCTCTGCTGGTGTGCCTATAAGTTGTTTTATTTGATGGCTTTGTCGTTGATATGTGAGAGTCTGCTGTGGACGAGGGACGAGACGCGTGCGCTGGTGAACGAGCTGGTGATGCAGTACGCGCTGCCGGCGCGCACGCGCGCGCATGCCAAGGCGCTCGCGGCGCTCGTCGACGCCTGGCCGCTGCGCGTGCACGTCTACCAGATGTTCGCCGTCGACGTCTCGCTCTTGCTCAAGTTCATCAGCGTCTCAACCACTTACTTAATTGTATTAATACAATTTGGTCATTTCGTGTAAGAAATTGAGTCGACAGACCAATACTTTTTAATTAGCACCACATCGTATGCAGAAATCACTATGGTTTAAAAATTAAGTTGTGATTTGGATTTGTTTATTGAAAGGATAAGTAGTCTTCTAGTGTAATGTTCATTACGATTGCTTATGGGCTATTGTATTTAATGTATGTAATAAAGGGCTAACAAGCAAGTCTTTTTTAATTTAGCCCCTCTTTTTACGGCTAAAGCTTATTATTTTAACTTGTTCTTTAACGTGTATACTTTTGTCCATAAATTTTATTCTGTATCTCGTCAACCCCTGGTCTAGTACCTAACCTATCGAAGGTTATTAATATAAGTGTCTCTATTGAAGCAAATAAACTTACGGAATTGTATTCTTTGAGGCCATTAGCCGTCATTTAAGAACTTAAAATCCTTTATTCCTGTGTATACCTGTCTTAAACTAGTCAACAAGAATAATTAGGTAGTTCACTTCAGTTCCAATTCAGGAATAGATTTTCTGGTATCCAGACTTTTTACCAAATCATTATTTGACAAACTATATCATTTTACATACCTACTTTCATTTCGCGAAAACGTGTTTGTGTTCTAATCATTACATATTACATTTATGTTACATGGGCTTGTTAAATAAGTTAGGTTAGGTCAGACTTTTGACACTTATTTTTTTTTAAATAATGCGGCGGGAAGTATCTCTTTGTCAAATGACATAGTTTGTCAAATGATGATTTGGTAAAACATTAGTGGACCAGATTTTCTGCAGTGTTACAATACAGATTTAGGCCTAAATTATTTATTCTGCAGTACGAGTAATAGGTTACATGCTGAAGTTTATGAACTGCAGTTTACCTAAAGTTGACCCTTGGGTGACGTCTGATACAATTTTTTATAGTTTTGACGGAACCTCGTGTATACACAACTTAAGATAAGATAAGATAAAATAAGATAAGATAAGATAAGATAGAATACATACTTACGTTAATACATTATATCTAAATAATAAGAAGAAGAGCGGGACAAAGCATCGAAGTTTGTATAAAACACTTTTTTTTTTAAGTCAGAATACATACTTAGTCGACTTAGTCGATAGCTTTACAAAAATCTGTATTTTCTATTTATTAAGTCATTTCTTGATTTAGCTACTCTATTCTACACTGTACATGTATACATGAGGAAGTTAATAAAGGAAGGAAGGAAGGTTTGAGTGTGTAGGTATTTCAATTAATAATTTATATTTTACGTATAAACTTAAGAAAATTGGGGGTAGGTACCTAAGGTAATAAAAACGGTACCCTATGGCAACCACTAAAAACTTTTGTCCGAGGTTCACTTGTCCGAAAACTTTTCGAATTGTTTGGTTTTATCAGATGAGAGCTTTTGTCAATTTTTCACGCTATTAACCCATTCGCCATTCGCATTTATTACGCCATTTGACGCTATCCCAACTTATTATTTATCCAAAAACTTTTACCAGCAGAGGTATTTGTCCTATGACATGTTTAGTTTTTGTTTTCATTGTCAATTTTTTACTTACCCTCCGATACCCTACTTCATTTGTTTCAATGGTCCACTCTAGGTATTCAATCACACTGAACTGTCAAAATAAGTGGAATATACAATACGTGGGACTCAGCGGGAAGTTTCCTTTACGTTTGGTTTGCTGAATGCACAAAATAAGTAAAATTAAATGGGTGTGAATGAAGGCGAACCAAGGCGAAGGTGAAACCCAGACTCGTTTTCTCGAGCGTGTCTGTGTATTTAGGTTCAAACAATGTTTGAATGGGACGGACTACTCGTAGTTTTCTTATTTAGTACCTCATCACAATAATTACCCTAAGTATGCATCTCACCTTCACGTGTCCTGTTTTCTTAGTTGATTAATAGGTACACTTTATTTCATTTATTTTAATCCTGATAAGAATAGTAGAAAACGAATTGACATGCTTTTAAATGAATTACTATATGAAATATTTAAATAGGTATCTAACAACAAAGTAATTCAATTATTTTTAATGTTTTTACTGGTGCGAATAGTATAAAGTCGAGCGTTTAACAGAACACACAGAATTTGTGGTAAAAAAGAGAAACCGTTTCACAATATGACTGTGGACAAAACGGCTTGGACAATCAAGGAGAAGAGACGAAAATACAAAAGTGATCTTGAAATATCGAAGTTAATTTATTCTTTACGACCGATACTTGTAATGGGACAAATATTTGGAATATTCAGATTCTGCATCAAGAACAATCGACTGCTTCCGAATGATCGAAAAACAAAATGCATCGCAGTTTGCATTGTGGCAGTATACATCGGTGCTCGTTTTGCGTATTTCTCGCAGACCATTGCTGCAAGTTATTCACAAACAAGTATGTTGGTCGAAAAGATAGACTTATTGAGTTCCGCATTAGTTGTGATTGACTGTGTTGGTATGTTTGTGACACACTCACTTACGCAGAGCACTGTTAACGTTCAGATAATCTCCTTTATTGCGAGTCTAGATTCAAGACTGCAAATTAACATGAGAGAAAACGTATACAAAAGATCACGAAACTACGTGTCCTGCGTTCTTTGTTACCTCACCATTTCGAACATAACGTTTTGCGTCTTGTTCTCCGTAATTTTTGCTACAAGCTGTATTAGCGCTTTCCTTACTGATTTTTTGTATCTTCAGCAAGACAACGAGACTGCATTTTTGTGTGTTATATTATTTCTGCTTAAGATTAGACTATCCGTCATCAACGATAATCTTAAAAAACTCATTGGACATGGTGAGAATATGCAAACGGTTTTTGTAAATACCATCGGGCAAGAGATGGATATAAGACGTCGATTAAAACCTTTCGGCTTCTGTTTTGCAGCAAAGTTGCATGAACTGGCATTGGCTTATGACACCGTGGGAGAAGCCTGCAGTTTGGTAAACAGCCTCTTTAACTTTCATTTATTAATGGTATTAGCATCGACGTTTACGTACATACTTAATACTCTTTGGTTGTTGCTGTATTCATTTCACACCGCAAATGTTGTAAAAGGTATAATAACAACTCTTTGCTGGTGTGCCTATAAGTTTTTGTATGTGATAGCTTTGTCATTGTCATGTGAGAGCTTGAAGTGGACGCGGGACGAGACGCGTGCGCTGGTGAACGAGCTGGTGATGCAGTACGCGCTGCCGGCGCGCACGCGCGCTCAGGCCAAGGCGCTCGCGGCGCTCGTCGACGCCTGGCCGCTGCGCGTGCTCGTCTACGACATGTTCGCCGTCGATATGTCGCTGTTACTCAAGTTCATTAGTGTCTCAACGACGTACTTTATAGTGCTCATACAAATCTGTCGTTTCGTATAAGAACTACTCTGTATTATTTGTGGGCAAGAAAACCGGTCAACTGGCTTATTTGTAACTTTTAGGCAAGCTAACATAGGCGTCTTGATACCTGTTTTTAAATAGATTACACACATACATACAACTCACGCCTTCATTCCCAGAGTGGGGTAGGCAGAGCTAAAGAATTACCAACAAGACTTAAAACTTCTTGCTAATTACACACATTTTCATAAAGACAAAAACATCCCGAAATACCACCACTGCTTGACGTTGAAAACATAAGGTGCCATGATAACAGTTTGTTAATATTTTTCACTTTACACCGTATGATATTATCTATGGAATTAATAAGCTTAAGCCAAACAGTTCCACTGGACCAGACGGCATACCGCCGGCCCTATTTAAGTCAGTTGGGGGGGCTTTTGTCTCTCCTTTATGTCACATTTTTAATCTGACTCTTAAGTCTGGTGTCTACCCTTTCCAATGGAAAATTTCGAGGGTGGTTCCTATCCCAAAGACATCAGACAGATTAGCAGTGGAAGAATATCGGCCCCACCAGCCAAGATATTTGAAAATGTGCTACGTAAGTAAGTACATTTATAGCCAGATAGAGGCATATTTGTGCAATGCTCAACACGGCTTTCGAGGCAAACGGTCGGTCAACACTAACCTTATGATTATGACTCTGGTAGAATACATCTCTACTAAAATGGACAGGGGTTTGCAAGTAGATGTGCTCTATTTCGACTTTCGGAAGGCATTTGATAGGGTGAATAATGAATGACATACTGCTTGCAAAATTAAGTGCCATGGGTTTTGCACCTGATCTCCTTCGACTTCTCGCGGATCATCTACGCGACCGCCAGCAGTATCTCAGACTTGGTATATTTGAATCGCCGCCCTATCATACGCCGTGCGTTCTGGAGTCAGTCAAGGTTCAGTTTTAGGGCCATTACTCTTTATCTTAATGGTAAATGACCTTCCTAATGTGCTTAGGCATGCTCAATGTCTTCTATACGCGGATGATCTGAAGTTGTATACAGTTATCAGCTCCGTTGAAGATTGTATTTCCCTTCAGGCTGACATAGATGCTGTAGGTCGCTCGGGATTGAAAACAAAATGGAGTTCAATCCCTCCAAATGCTCCGCTATGATATTTGCAAGAGTTCGGCAGCCTCTAGTCTTTAACTACGTAATCGACGGCACCTCGATTGTAAGGCGAACGCCGGTTATGAAAGATTTAGGAGTAATATTTGACAGTAGGTTTACTTTTCACGACCGCATTTGTCGCCGTCGCTAAGGGATCCTTCCAGAGACTAGGTTTTGTGCTCAGAAATGCCCGTGATTTTCAGAGCCATAACGTTATACGGCTTTTGTTTGGGGCCCTTGGGCGGAGCAAGCTTGAGGCAAGTTGTTGCGTCTGGAATCTGTACGAAAGTAGATACTTACGCCCTGCTTCTCGAAAAAGTTCGAAAAGCTTTCCTAAGACTCTTGTACAATCGTGTTTTTGGATACTATCCTTACATGTACCCAACCAACTTCCTTCTGGGATGTCTTGGGTAAATTCGCTTAAAGTGAGTTTCGCGATGGTTCGCAAAATATTTCGTGACATTATCGACGCTCCTGACTTGCACAACGATTTTCTCCGCATATTTGCCCCGAATAATTACCTTCGCAGTCATAGTCACAGGCTTTTCTCAGTTCCGCAGTGTCGAATCGTGGCTCGCGCTAACTCTCCGCTACCCCGCATACTCACTGACTTACAGAACAAAAGTAGTTCAAGTGTGGTAACGTCAGAGGCGCGAAAACGACCTGTTGCATGCCGTAAAAATAATTATTCAGCATCATTGGGATTTGATTAGATTCATTTTTTGTCAGGTTTCACATAGCGTACTCGTACTACCTTGATTAAAGTCTTTGTATCCATTTTTATTACCAATCGCCATCAACGACGGTATTAACGGGCAACAATACACATAGACAATTAGTACATCATTACTTAATGTAGTATGGTTAATTCAATCAACTGTTTGTCGGTTAGTGAAAAAGACGCTTTGATGTAGGTACGATGCCACAGACAGACGTATAGATACACAGATACTTAGACACACACTTTAGATTTATAAGACAATTTATTTGGTCGAGAGATGAAACAAATATCGAATGTATAACTTCTAGAAATCAAAAAAAAACAGTCATTTTGTTGAGCCCTAGTCACCAGACTCATCTAAAGGCTAGAGCTAACCTGTTCATTAACATAATTGTCTAATGAAATTTGTAACTACAATCAAATTCAACATGGTGCCCGCAATATTTACAAAATAAATTATTTTAATTAATTACTCTATAAAATATAAAAGAAGCCACTGACTGACTGATCGATCAAAATACAGCCGAAGCCTTATGGAAATTCATCCCTTAATGGGTTATACTATAAAATAGGGCGAGTAGCGGGAAACTCATTCTACGTGTATGAAGTCGCCGGCGTCCTCTAGTTTTATTATAGTATGTAAGTATGTACCTATGAAAAAAAATATCGATCATTACATCCATATTGCAGTGAGACACAAAAGAGTAGAAATTAAATATACTAAATTATTGTAATTTTTAAGCATTTTACGTAGAAAATGGCGCTTTCATGTAATTTCTACTTTTTTGTGTCGCACTGTAGGTACAGTTAGTTAGTGTCAATATTTCTTAAAATTAAATTAGTGTTTAGATTAGTAGAAATACGCTAGTAAGTACATAATATGCGGTGCAGGCCTGCCCAGTGCTGTAAATAGCGTCTCTCTGCTATGACGCGCAGGATGCTGTTGGGGCTGGCTGGCTATGTAAAGGCCTATTTAATGAAATAATGACCTAGCACAGTTCAATTGGTCCTTGGTTGTAGTGTAAGCAATATTTATTTATACGAAATTATGAAAATAGGAAATATTATAAGTAGCTAGAGGTTATTATTCCCGTTACAAATATTATTACAGGTACGTGCTTATTTTTATAAATAAAAAATAAGCATCTATGCTACAATGCCGGGGCATGGAATTCTTATATATGTTTTTTTAGTTTAGTATATTTTTTTAATTATACTAAACGATTTAGTTTTATCCAAGCATATTAGTTTTAGTTTTCAGTTATTGTTTTATACAAATCATGTTATAACTTTATGTCGTTTGTACAATAAATAAGTTCTGAGATTAAGCAGTTTCATGTTTCTGTCTTTCATTTTGATCATTAATTTATTAATTTAAATGGGTACAACAACTATATATACATATATAGGTACTCGTGTACTAAGGTATCCTGCTCCTTGCAAAAGCAAAGAAGTTTTTGTTTCATCATATCAGCTGATGGACGTCCACTGCAGTGCAGGGCATGGGGCTTACCCAAGGGTCTCCATGACGGTCGGCTTTGTCATTCTCGCATGCATCCATCGGCTTTCTACGATCTTCACCAGACTGTCGGTCCACCTTCAAGAAAAGATGCTTATTTGTAACTGTTATTTAAAAGTCCCTAAGGTAATAAAAACATGTACTGTTATATTTTTACTGTCGAACTTAGAAGTAGCTGGTACATTCCAGTACCCTGTCACACCCTGTGAAACCAACGACCCGTCTCTTTCTCGCAATTAAGGTTCAAACAACGTGTAAAAGGGACAGCCTATTCTAAGTTTTCTTACTTAGTGCCTAATCATAATAATCACCCTACGTAAACGCGTGCATGGCATCTACATTATGTATCTTGTTTACTTGGTTGATTTATAGGTATACTTTATTTTATTTATTTTCATAGTGATAAAGATAATAGAAATCGAACTGACATGCTTTTAAATAAATTACTAAAGGCCTTTTAAATAGACAACGAATTACATAAATTAAAATTTACGATTTTACAAAAGAATTAAATAGTATCACGTAGATCATTTTACAGAACGCACACAATTTGTGTTGAAAGTAAAGAGGCCGATTCACAACAATGACCGTGGACCAAACGACTACACCACTAAAGGCCAAGGGACGACAAAATAAAAGTGATCCTGAAATATCTAAGTTAATTTATTCTTTACGACCGATACTTGTAATGGGACAAATATTTGGAATATTCAGATTCCGCATCAAAAACAATCAACTGTTTCCGAATGATCGAAAAACGAAATGTATCACAGTATGCATCGTTGCAGTTTACATTGGTGTTCGTGTGGCGTATTTCTCGCAGATAATTGCTGCAAGTTATTCACAAACAAGTGTGCTGGTCGAAAAGATAGACATATTGAGTTCAGCATTAGTTTTGATTGACTGTGTTGGCATATTTGTGACACACTCACTTACGCAGAGCACTGTTAACGTTCATATCATCTCCTTTATTGCGAGTCTGGATTCAAGATTGCACATTAATATGAGAGAAAACGAATACAAAATATCAAGAAACTACGTCTCCTGCATTCTTTGTTACCTCACCATTTCGAACGTAATTTTTGGCGTATTCTACTCTATGATTTTGACTACAGGCTTAATAGATTGTATCCTCATAAATTTTTTATATCTTCAGGAAGACAACGAAACTGCGTTTTTTTGTGTTATTATATTTTTGCTTAAGCATAGACTATCAGTCATTAACGATAATATTACAGAACTTATTGGAGATGGTGAGAATATCCACAAGGTTTTTGTAAACACTATTGGGCAAAAAATGGAGACAAGACGTCGGTTAAAACCTTTCGGCTTCTGTTTTGCAGCAAAGTTGCATGACCTAGCATTGGCTTATGACACCGTCGGAGAAACCTGCAGTTTGGTAAACCGCCTCTTCAACTTTCATTTATTCATGGTATTAGCATCGACGTTTACGTACATACTTAATACTCTTTGGTTGTTGCTGTATTCATTTCACACCGCAAATGTTGTAAAAGGTATAATAACAACTCTTTGCTGGTGTGCCTATAAGTTTTTGTATGTGATAGCTTTGTCGGTGTTGTGTGAGAGGTTGAAGTGGACGCGGGACGAGACGCGTGCGCTGGTGAACGAGCTGGTGATGCAGTACGCGCTGCCGGCACGCACGCGCGCGCAGGCCAAGGCGCTCGCGGCGCTCGTCGACGCCTGGCCGCTGCGCGTGCTCGTCTACGACATGTTCGCCGTCGATATGTCGCTGTTGCTCAAGTTCATTAGTGTCTCTACGACGTACTTTATAGTGCTTATACAAATATGTCATTTCGCATAAGAACTATTCTGTCATTTGTGGGCAAGAAAGCTTGGCACTTGTTTTTGGTGTTAGGTTATTTTCATGAAGAGAAAACATGCTTTGCCTTGAAAGACAATGTTACAAAAACATCCATCTAGTCGAGTTCCAGTAGAAGTTAATGAGGTAGTAACTACAGTAGGACTAGACAACATCGCGATAGTTATAACGGTCAAAAGAAAAGGAATTCCGATGATTCCGGGAATATTTTTTTATGGCGAATAATATTATGTGATAGGTGGTATTCACGCGTCTGAAGTGAGAGAGGAAGCACCTACCTACCTAATTATTAATTACCACAGTTTTGTATTTTACCACTTTTGCACACATTTTGTAACCTTTTACCAGTGTATCCTTCAGTCTTTCTGTTTTTGTATTGTTTTGTTATTTAATGCGAAAAATTGAATCAGGTATTTATTTTTTTATTCCAATTTATATTACAAATGAGAATCATTACGAATTTTTTCCTTTCTAACATACCTCGATGCCAAATTTCAAGGCTCTATCTAACTCATCAGGAAGCACCCTTTTTATTAAAAAACCACTGTGTTTAGATTAAATTAATTTAATTTTCCAAGTGTAATTTTTTTTACAACTGAATCGTCCAAAATAAAGAAAAAAGTACATTTTTAAGCCTAATTATGAACAGGCTCAGCTCTATTGGTGCCTTTGTTGCAAGGAAGGCAATATTTGTTTTTACGATAATTATTATACTGTTTCTCCGACTAGTAAATTGTTCTTGTACTAGTTAATCTATTTGGAATATTTAGCTTGCAACTGCACCCGTTTAGTAACGAAAAAAAAGCTATGAAGTGTAATTGTAAGAATTATAGGAAATGTAAGCGTGTAACTTATACGGTTGTCGTTTTAAAAATGTCTTTAATTGTGTAGTATTATTATGTATGAACGATTCTTATCCGACCAGATTTTCCTCGTTTGCACCGTTACTAGGTTTTAACTAGTGTTGTTGAACCATGTAATTTTGTGAGTGAAATAAATTGTACCAAAACCCAATATTTGTTAGTTATTTATACCCTTTCATCTCGCCATTTTTGTGTAAGTCTAATTTAAACAAACGATAATTTCAAAACTACACTTACCTTATGTAAGTACCGAACTTTATACTCTTATTTTTCATCAACATTTGATTCTTTTTTTAATTATGTCTGGGTTAGGTATAAAGTAAGGTAAAAAAATAACAATATTTTACACTTTTTAACTGACTTCAGAAAAGAAGAAGCTAAAAGTATATGTTCGGTTTTATTTATGTTTTTAGGGTCCCGTACCAAAGTGGTAAAAAGGAACCCTTATGATGATAATTCAGTGTCAGTCTGTCTATCTGTACCTATGTCACAGCATTTTTTCTTTTCTCTGAAACTATAGAAGCTATCAACTTGAAATTTGGTATAGTTGTAGAACTTGCTCGCCTGCTTTTAGTAAAAACAATATTAAATTATTTTTCTAAGTAAGTATCTGAAAAGATGTGTTGCAATAAGAACAAGGTTTCTTTCCTTTGTTCTAGTATCGAACAAACGTAATTGAACTTTATTACCTTAATGGAAAATTCAAAGTCCCACTTACAAACAAACTCCCTGTTTGCAGTATGATGGGCCGCCTTGCGAGGTTATAGCCAAAAATTTACAAAATAAAAGAGCGTTCTCTGTATCTCCGAAGTTTAAATATCGTAGTCCGAAACATCGAAAGTTGAAATATTGAACGGTTAAGTAGTATGCCGTTGGTTGAAATATTGAACGTACTTGTTGGGTATGTAATCAAATATCGAAAGTCGATTCATCTAAAGTTAAAACATCGATGACCGTCGAAAGTTGAGACGTAAGTACGCGTATTCGTCGACATATTCAATGGTTTCTGATTGTAGCGTTGTGAGCTTTAGATCGCTGTTCTTCTTTGATTACCTATTTCGACTTTGAAGCATGTACTGGAGCTCCTCGTGGCTTTCCGTCATAATCACAACAACATCATCAGCGAAGCGTAGGTGGTTAAGTTCTAATCCAATTTAATGTATTGGCCTGGATATGTATACATATTCTAGTAAACAGGGTCGGTGAAATGAGATCGCCTTGTTTTACTCTCCGCTTGTTTTTCAATTTATTTCCATTTCTTTCTAGTTTGATCATAGCCGAGTTAAAAAATCCTGTCGTAAAGTAATCTTTACGACAGGATTTTTTAACTCGGCTTTTTGACTAATTAAATTTAATTAACGGAACGGTATTTTTTAGTAGATAATATTATTAAATAAAAAACGGCTATAAATCAAAAATTTAATCACATACATACATACATACCTTCACGCCTTTATTCCCAGAGTGGGGTAGGCAGAGCTAGAGAATTACCAACAACTCCAAAAACTTGTTGATAACTCTGTAACCACAATTTGCACAATTAGGCTAAGATGATTATATCACATTTTTTTTTAAATTAAATTGTTTCAAAATGTGCATATTGAGCCCTTTCAAATGACTTGCTATTTGCCATAATCAAACCACTTAAATTTTTTTCTAGACTCGTTTTCAATTATTCAAATATTTTTTTTTTACTAAAAACACATGCGGGCAAGGATGTTGTACAACTGTGCCAAATTTCAAGTTGATAGCATTTGTAGTGGCTGAGAAAACCCGCTATGACATACAGACAGACATACAGACTGACAGATGGACAACGAATTCTCACGTTCCTTTTATACCGTTTTGGTACGTAACCCTAAAACATGTGGAAAAAGAGCGGCTAAGCAATTTTTTTTAAAGTCCGTAAGAGTTATTACTTATACAGGGTGTCTGGAAAACCTTCGGAGAAATTTGGGGGGGTAATAGTTCGCACGATTCTGATCACGGGGGTATGGTTCATTTTTGTTTCTGTTAATGTAAAAAAAAAAGAAGGATTAATTATATTCATTTTGTTACTTGATGTATCGCAGCCGATATCTCGACCTTGACATTTTGACGTTGATAGTATACTACTCCAACAGTTCGTAGTATCTTACGTCAAAATTCAATGTCCGAGGTCAATGACCTGAGACCATACGTTGTCACATGGTATGTAAACAAACAGTTCGCTCTATGTAAACAAACAGTTCGCTCCATGTAAACAAAAATCAAGGTAGCATTATAATAAAAATAAATGAGTAATTTTAGTGCAACTTACTGTATTTTCGTTTTTGCAATTTGAACACTAATTGGTTTTAAATGTGAAATCACTAGGTCTCTTGTTCATGTTTTGCCGAGACTGATCATATCGTCCGTCTTTTACTGTCGAGATCTAACCATTTACCATTGTTTTCTGCTCTAAAGTAGCCCATATAACTGATTTACAGCAAAAATATTGAAGACGTGAATATTGAAAATAACATAATTTAACACTGACATCTACTGACAGCCATAAATTCATAGACTTCTAAAAGTTCAAATAGACGGATTGAACGATCCGATTATTGCTCTCCGTATTGAAGAAAAAAAAGAAGGAGAAAAAGAAAATCGTTTATTGGTGCAAACCACAGAAAAATAATAATCAAATTAAATACAGTGAGAAAATAATTTAAAACAAATGCTTAAAACTATTTTATAAAATAATAATGCACCAAATTGGGTGCTACTCAGCATCATAGTGTCAGACATGCCGTGACTCTGCACGCGCTGATTTTCAGGGCAACCAGACGGGGAGAAAGCGCTGCTGGCTGCTGGTTCTTTCCTTTTGATCCGCATGGTATTTGTGGCAGTAGCCAAAAGTCCAAGTGCAAAACATTTTGTCGATGGATATAAAGGTCGTCGCATAATTGATTATAATAGGCTATTTGACAACATTGAAAATATACTACAAATTGTGGTCATCCTATCTGATACTAGCGTAAAATAACGTATTTCACTTTATTTCACATTAAATTATGTCTATTTTTTTGGAAATTACACGAAATAATAAGGATTTTTTTTGAAATTTAATCTGTGGCAAAAACGCTATGTGATGTTAGAAATACTTTATAACCTGTGAGTGTGATGTGAAGTCACATCACATGCAAGTAAACAAAACAAACCCCAAACCAAACATCGCTTCGCTTGTGACATCGCTTCCTTGACTGATTGTGATTGTAGTCCACGTTTTATATTTTCTGGGTGTTCCTTAAGCCGGCTACTCACACACCTGCTGCAGGGGCAATACCGGTCGCACGGCGGTTGGACCAATTTTAGGCTGTTCTCTACACACTAGCCTGCCGTTCAGTGTGTAACTGATAGTCCCGCTGAACGCACGTCCACGAGAAAGCCTCCTGTATTGTCGAAACACCAGAGGATTGGTATCGCCTTGGCACTTTCTGTGGTGCTACCAAAAAAAAAGGAAGAGAAGATATTGGGTGAAGAATTGGTTGCAGAAACGAAGCAAATTGTGCCACATGAATATTATGAAAGAATTGGAAGTAGATGATCTTAGAAACTTTTTGCGAATGGATATTGATTCTTTTGAAGAGCTCCTGGCTATGGTAACACCATTTTTTCCATTTTTGTCCACTCCGCTCGGTTGTCACCAATGAACTGACTGGAATTGCCCCAATCCTACTACACACGCAGCAACCTTGCAGGGCGGTAGACACAATCTAGGGAGCTAGGAAGGTCTTGCGCCCCAGCCGCCCTGCCGCAGGCCCAATCTAAAAATTGCTCCTGCTTGCCTACACACATCACAATTAAGGAGGCAATCAAGGGTCCAATTCCCATATTGCCCCTGCAGCAGGTGTGTGAGTAGCCGGCTTTAGTGGCCTTTTTCTTTTAAGGGTTTTTACCACAGAGTGTAATCACGTCGACCTCTTCTTACAAAGCGATCCTATTTTTCTCTTTCTTCTATGATACGAATATCTAGCAACAACATGTATCATGCCAGCTTTAAATGTAATTTTGATAAAACGTAACGTGTAGGTAGGATTTTTTGTTTACAAATGAAACCTAAAACTCTTTTCATAAAGAGTTTTAATGGTACAAGATTTAAAAAGATAATATGTCAAATTGTCAATAATTAATTATTGTGTTTTTTATTCGTCGGAAGCCCTGATAGTGGTACAAATCAATGAAATACAGCCATGATTCATGATCTCGTAAAAGAAGTAATGTGCCTACGAGTGCAAGTGCTATTTTAGCCGTGTGAGTGTGAGAAAAGTGTGAGTAAAAATCATAATCGTAAGTTTCAGTTTTAGATTATTTCACATAATAGCCCTTATCAGACACCGTCTTTTCATTCACATTACAGGATAATGTGTCAGTTTTCTAAACTCCATGGAGCTTTTGACCATGATTGGAAACATTGTTCATAAGGAACAACTTGTTTATTTACATTACGTTGTGACACATATCGTCGGTGAAACTGCAAAACCGCGTAAGTGACATTTTAAATAAGGAGCAAAATGCACCTTTTTAATAAGACCGTAAGGTTTATTTTGCTCTATCATAAATTTGTTACTTACGCGGTTTTGCAGTATCACCGACGATATTATGAATGAATCAGTTAAGATGGGGCACACTGAGAGCATCGTCAGGAAAGTCGATGATAAATCTGTCTGTAACTCAGTCAAATATTAACTTAAACAAAAGTTACCAATATAGGGATGATCCAAATCATCCACCCTATCTACAGTTAAAATTTCTCCGAAGGTTTTCCAGACACCCTGTATTATACGAGACTATCTTAATTTATTAACTCTCCGTTAATGTGATGAATACACACCCAATGTCATTGCTTTCACGTAACAACAACTGCAAGTGCAAAATTTGAGATTGGTTGCATTTGATTTCGAAAATAATTACACAAAAGTACGGCGGTGCAGTTCCCTAAAAATAATGTCAAACATACAACCACCTCCTTTTTAGAAGTCGGTTAAAAACAGGCAACTGCTTTACTTTGACAGGTTGAACTCAGAAGTAGTACCTTGTCTCAGCTATTGATAAGTATACTAAATTCAAACAAATTCTTTCTCCCAATTAAGGTTAAAACAACGTGTGAAAGGGACGGGCTATACGAAGTCTTCTTAATTAGAGCCTAATTAGGTACAATTAATCACTTTGAGCGTGCATGTCACCTACGTTGTCAATGTTTGTGATCTGTTGGTTGATTTATAGTTTGCTTTATTTCCTTTATATTAATATTGATAAAAAAAGAATAGAAATCGAATTGACATCCTTGATAATAAATGACTAAAACCTCTTAAATTTAATTGGATTATTTTTTGGTTTCTACGAAATAAATTATGTAATAGTATAATTCCGAACATTTTACAGAACGCACAATTTCTGTTGAAAAAAAAAGATGGCGATAGTTACACCGTTGAAGGAGAAGAGACGAATAAACCAAAGTGATCCTGAAAATTCCAAGTTAATTTATTCTATAAGACCACTACTTGTAATGGGACAAATATTTGGAATATTCAGATTCTGCATCAAGAACAATCAACTGCTTCCGAATGATCGAAAAACGAAATGCATCGCAGTTTGCATTGTGACGGTGTACATCGGGGCTCGTGTTGCTTATGTCTCGCAGACCATTTCTGAAAGTTATTCACAAACAAGTTTATTGGTCGAAAAGTTGGACATGTTGAGTGCAGTATTAGTTTTAATTGACTGTTTTGCCATGTTTGTGACACAATCTCTTACGCAGAGCACTGTTAACGTTCAGATCATGTCATTTATTGCAAGTCTGGATTCAAGACTGCACATTACCATGAAAGAAAACGTATACAAGAGATCAAGAAACTACGTCTTCTGTGTTCTTTGTTACCTCACCGTTTTGAACGTACTGTTTGGCGTATTGTATTTCACGATTTTTGTTACTACAAGCTTTTTTAATAATTTCTTAATCACTTGTTTGTATCTTCAACAAGACAATGAGACTGTGTTTCTGTGTGTTATCATATTTATGCTTAAGTATAGACTATCCGTCATCAACGATAATCTTAAAACACTTATTGGAGACGTTGAGAATACTCATACGGTTTCTGTAAATACTATACGCCGGGAGATGGAGACCACACGTCGTCGATTAAAACCTCTCGGCTCCCGTTATGCAACAAAGTTATATGAACTGGCATTGGCTTATGATACCATCGGAGAAGCCTTCAGTTTGGTAAACAGCCTCTTCAACTTTCATTTACTCATGGTATTAGCATCGATGTTTACGTACATACTCATTAGTCTTTGGTTGGTGCTGTATTCATTTCACACGGCGAAAGCTATGGGCGGTAAAGTAATGACTGTTTGCTGGTGTGTCTATAATTTTTTTTATGTGATAGCTTTGTCCTTCTTATGTGAGAGCTTGAAGTGGACGCGGGACGAGACGCATGCGCTGGTGAACGAGCTGGTGATGCAGTACGCGCTGCCGGCGCGCACGCGCGCGCAGGCCAAGGCGCTCGCGGCGCTCGTCGACGCCTGGCCGCTGCGCGTGCTCGTCTACGACATGTTCGCCGTCGATATGTCGCTGTTGCTGAAGTTCATTAGTATCTCTACGACTTACTTTATAGTGCTTATCCAAATATGTCACTTCGTATAAGACCTACTCCGGATCATGTGTGAGCAAGAAAGCTAAACCCTTGTTTTTAAGGGGCTGGAATGGCTTGATGAACATGCCTCTTCTTGAAAGAAAATGCTTAGTCAATATGCTAGTGGGCACATATATAGTTAGATATGCCCGAAAAAATCTGATCGATCTCAGATGAGGCCAAGAATTATAAAGGGAATCAAAGGTTCCTCAGCCACAGATTATATACAAGTTACTAAGTTCCTGCCTTAACTACGAAGGGACTTGTTTCTCTTTGAATTTTCTATAGGCTCTATCATGGGGTGTTCTCTGAGGAATTGAGTAGCTTAATTCCTACAGCACCATTATACTATCGAACCACTCGCCCCCGGAGTAAAGTTCATCCATACTACCTGGAACCATTAAAATCGATGCCTACACTCACGATCAGCAAATTAATCATAAACGACTGTTGGATACTTTAAGAGACGACTTTGGTATTAGTTATTCAAATATAACCCCACGTTGTAAGAGAATTGATGAATTCGACGTATTAAAAACGTTGGGATCTGGAGCATACGGAGTCGTGCTCTTGGTTCGGGATAAAAACACATTCCACTGTCACGCTATGAAAGCTATCGAAAAGGAAAAAATAGTTCAGAAAAAGAACGTTAAACAGACATTCCAAGAAAAGAATATTATGCAATGTGTTAATTCTGTATTTGTTCTGAACTTGGAATTTTGCTGCAAAGACAATGTGTATGTAGGTATATCTACTTGCACAATTCGCACAAGGGGGGGAATTATTCACTATAGTGAAAAAATTTGGGGTTCTATCTGAACCTCTTGATCAATTCTATGCCGCGCAGGTAGTGTTGGCGATAGAATACCTACATCACTGCAGCGTGATACACAGAGACATAAAACCAGACAATGTTTTGATCTACCAGACTGGATATGTCAAGTTGGGAGATTTAGGGTTTTGCAAGATCTTGAAGAAGAGAACTTGGACGTTATGCGGAACGCCAGAATATTTGGCTCCAGAAATCATAGTTTCCAAAGGGTATTATTTTGCAGCTGAATGCATCGAAGCGAAATGCATTCCGTTTCCAAAGATCCTTTCTCCCTTGTACGTTACAACTATGAAATTAACTTCTCTCTACGGTATTTCCTCAGCACTATGACATGACATCTTTTAAACGCGGCTTAAAAAGAGTATTAACTGAAAGGCAACAACTTCACTGTGCCCCTTGCATTGCTGATGGGCGACGGTGACTGCTTGCTTACTACCAGGTGGCCGGCCGACTCGTTTGCTTTTACTATATTCAGACTTTGCTTTACGAAACGTCATCTAGGTCCCACATTTGTAAAGTTAAGTAGTGACCTTGATTAAAGTCTATGTATGTTTATTTTATATATGTTTATGTGTATTGGAGTGCTCTCGACTGTATATTTAGGTTGCAATTGCACTCGTTTTGTTACGAAGAAAATAACAAAAAAATGCTATTGTATGAGTTATCGACGTTATCGTAAATGTAAGCGTTTAATTTATCCGGTGGCCGTTTTAGAAATATCTTACTTTGTGTAGAATTAATAAACGTTAGCACCATTAATATGTTTAACTAGTACTTACTTATTGTAGAAAAGTAATTTTGTGAGTGAAATAAATAGCAAAACCTAGTAGGTATTTATAATTTAAACCCTTTCACCTATTACCGTTCTATGCGAGTCAAATTTAAACAAAATATTATTTCAAAACTATTTTTTATTAAGTTAACTTAAATTATTACGCATAATATTAACATAATAATAATAATTTCTTTCCATTTAACCTTTGTGGTAGGTACACTGTGGGCATGGCCCTGTATTAGGTATTGTGTACCTGTATAAGCATATGTATAAATTATTAAAAACTATGACCTATTCGTCACTTATAACTTTAGAATCCGCAGTAACGGGTTGCACTTCGGTTCAGTTAAAGCTTATAGGTTCACTTTCATTGGTGATACCCCGCATGCTTTTCGTGATACATTGCATCGCTACGATAGATCCCGGCTTAATAATGTCAAAACAACTCGTCAATGGATTGCTACAAGCATAAGCTAAATCCTAATGAAACGGCGCCTTATTAGAAGTGAAATGGCCCTCGTACTAAGTCCTTTATTGGCACCGCATCGAGCAGTTGCTTGAGGTTCCTCATGATCGACGCCAGGCCATAGTCCACGATGGGTTTGCCAAACTCTTCAGCAACTAGCTTCCAATTCCTGTTCATGAATTCTAGCACCATGTTGCCTGGAAGGAAAAATAATATGAGATGGGGGCATTATGATTATAATTCTCGAGGAAATCTTTTGTTACTTCCTATTACTATGATATTAAACATAGGTACAGTCGAGTTCATAAATATGTGTACACTTTAGTACCTTGTTTATCGCTGTAGGAATCCGTATATGGCAGTTTAAACATGATATTAAATAGACAAGGTACTAAAGTGTACACATTTATGAACTCGACTGTACACGATTCATTTTATATTTAGAATACGATACAATTGTGTTTATTTATACCTAGTAGTTACAGCCTCGTAAAGCCCAGTGTGTAATAGGATGAACATAATCAAGGCACTTTAATTTGAACTATGTTGCAATGAAAATAAAGTAAATAATCTTCATGAACTGAAAATGGCAATTTCGATCAAACATAATTGAACTTTATTCTCTTTATAGTAGAATCAGTCCTACTCGCTAAAAACTGCCTGTTTTTGTATGGTTCAGGTATGGTGGGTCTTACGAGGATATACACTTCAACAGACTGACAAAAGCATAAATAGTTTCTTACATAATTATTCCATCATTGTAAAGGTGGAAAAATAATTCAGTCTTATAGGTAGGATTGAACCTACTACATCCCTAGCTATGCAAGCCTATGCGCGGGCGCATATTTTCAATGATGCCACCAAGATCCCGCGTAAGGCTTTCTGTCCACTGGAGCAGCGAGCAAAATAAGAATCCACCAATAGAATTGCATAACCGCTCGTCCTAGCGGATACTTTATGCAATCCCGTATATTTAAAAACATTTTTGAAAATTGTTGTTTTTAATTGGTTCTACGCATTTGTTTGGATTCTTATGATACTGCGCATGAAGAAATGGATTAAATATTTGGATACGTACTCATCTCAGGACTGCCCCTGAAAAGATTCGTCAGCTGATACGAAACCCGACCCTCAAACCGATGCTCCAACTTCACATTTTTTATAACAAAGTGCTCTTGTGAATTCTTCTTTGTGGATCCCAATTTAATTAATGCCGCCAGCCTTATGTTTTCTGGAAAATAATACAATTAATCAACTATAAAATTAAGTTGTAAATTATACTTTAAAAAATCGTCTAATAAATTTTGATTGGTATAGGTAGTTATTTGTTTTTGTTAGCATAGTTATTTATTGCAATATTAAGTATAATGTTACATAGGTCTCAGGTAATTAATAGCTATACTATTTCAACAGTTCGTTATGAACCATGATGGGCACTGCAGTATTAGGGAGAGGAGGACTAACAACAACTTGAGTTTCTTATTTTATTAGAGCAAGTTACAATATTAGGTCCTTATATTTATTTAAATTTTTTCCTGTGTATTGCTTCATTAATAGGTACACTTTTGTTTATCAAAGCAAGAGTATTACAAAGAAAGACAGAAATAAAGGAAATTGACACAGAAACGACATGGTTTACAATAAACAAAGAATAAAATTAAGACAGTACGAGCCGAGGCAAGCCTCGACAATGATTATTTATATAAATACTTACAATCAAATGAAATTATATTATTAAACAATAATCGTTCGGAAACTATGTTGATTGTACCTAGATATTTTGAAGATAATCCATTATATAGCAGAGTTTCGTGATTTTATACACTTATTTTAACTGCAAGCGAAGCAAATAAAAAGAGATAACTAAACATTTAAACTACCTACTGACCGTCGCATGGCTTTTATGAATGTTGTATGTATTATGAAAGGTCGAAGAAACAAGTGCAATACGATTATAACAGCTGTCACAGGGATCCACCTAAATTGACACAAGTACAGTATAGACAGTGTCAAATATAGGCCATAATAAAATAATAATGGTAAAGGGTCTAATGTGCCAACTTACTGCATCTGATGTTCGAGTCGCCTTCCCCGTCTATCGGGAACATGAGAAGTCGGCCAGTGGATCTGTACTTCCCTCTGATCGTCAAGCTGCAGTGGAGCTGGACCTCCATGTTATCGTTAACCATCCTGAGAAAAACAAAGAAGATTAAGAACATCGTTTTTACATTCTTATAATGTCGCTCCGTATTCTCGAACTTAGCTGCGTTAGCCTAGACCTTTTGTATCACAACAACAGCTATAGTGGCCATAATAACAAAGAAGGCGGTGAATGCAATATCGTAGTCGAAGCATTCTATGCTCTATTGATAAACATATAAAATATAAAATGCTTAAACTATTACCATGCAGTTAGCCGCCTTCTTTGGTATCACGGCAGACAATAAAACCACTTATTGTACCTGTTGTTGTGGTACCGACTTGTGAAGCTAATCAAAATTGTAATTAATTACGACGTCTTCAATAATGAATCCGGTTTGAATTTACTTATAACAAGCAACCCGCCTAACCGGTCTAGAAATATGAAGCGTAGAAGATGTGAAATAATAAAAACTGTCTACAAACCTTGCTTTGTCAATGACGCATTTTCTAAATCCAGTAGCGAGGCCTTGTTTGAAACTTATAGTCAAACCACCGGGCAAAGTGAGGTTTAGATTTTCGACCACAAAAGGATCTAGTACTTCTGTTCCAATTTCAGGACTGCCTTGGATAAATCCTGGTAAAGTTGCCTGAATTGATTCTCTCAAGCAGTCATCGCTTGATGGATACCGACAAAATTTGATGAAATCCGCTAAAATTAGTAGAATACATGTTACTTTCTCTGTCATGACTTATGAGCCTCATTTGTCTTTCGTTATTTTTTTGCATGAATTGCAGATGCTTATGACATCACAGTTATAGCAATAATGTTACGAATAAAGTAAATGCATTTAAATTTAAACAATTCAAAGTAGTAAAGAAACGGTAAATTTTAACTCATGCAGATAATTTATCTTTGACAAGGGTGATAACACTGCAAAATCATATTTAATGTATAAAGGAATATAGTTAGTTACAGTGGAATATATATAAAAAAACAAATACTTACGTGTACTGGCGTTTGAACAAGTTATAGATAATACAACTCCGACTAAAACACATGACACTAAGTTCAATCCTGAACACTGCATTTTGACAAATAATGTCACGTTACAACTCTTGCCCTGTTGCCCTGTTGCTTGGGTCAATAAGATGAACTGATTGATTCTGATGTGCAAGCGTACTTACTTATAGCACCTTATAGCAACATTTCCGTCATTTGTGTTAATTAAATCTTTAATAATGACCCCTTTTAAAATGAGCCTCATTAGAGAAATGACCATTCGTTGTAATTAAGTAATGACAGCGTGAGGAAAATAATAAATAGACAATGTCGATTAATGCCTAAAAAATTTAATAACTTATTTAAACCGTTCTGCGAGTACAATTTGCGTGGTACTGGTGGTTTTTGGCTGGTTCTCAATAACAACCCGGAAATTGGTCGGTATGTTTTGTTTGTTGAGGTCTTTTACGACGTCTGTGTAGTGTGTAGGCTGGGCGGTGCCGGATGTCGTTGGGATTTGGTTCTGGGAAGCAGATTGAATCCTGGTGGTTGCACTTCTAACAGATTTGACTACCGGGTCCTCTACGGTCTCCACAGGTCGTCCGCACGGACCACGATGAACAAACTCGACATCTGAAACAATAATTCAACGTTAGACGCGGCTGATAAAATAATAATAATTTACAAGTGTTTAATAACACTATTAACAATAATATACTTAGTAAAAACACATTAAAGTACACCTCTTTAGGTATTAATATAATGATACAATCTGATGGCCGATGGAGTCAGAAGGTTCTTGAGTGGCGTCCGCAGACCGGGAGACGAGCTGTAGGTAGGCCTCCAGCAAGATAGAGTGACGAGCTTGTAAGGATCGCGGGAACGCGGTGGATGCGAAAAGCACAAGACCGGTCTGAGTGGAGATCCTTGGGGGAGGCCTATGTCCAGCAGTGGACGTCTTTCGGCCACCAGATGACTATTGGTTAGTACTGTTGGTAGAACGCATTAAGTTTGACACAGTTTTAACATACCTCCTTATCAAAATGAAGTACCTACATACTAACAGATACTGAACAAAAAACTCATAGCTCCTTTTAGTACCGCGTAACACCCATTATAAATTTATATTTTTTAGATGGACTCAAACTCTTAAGTTAATATATCAGCTCTGCTGCCATATCACCTGTAGCTTAATATTGAATTTTAACAAAAAATCTTTCAAGATCTGTTCTTACGAGTACAATCGCCCACACAGCTGAGTGACCAATGAAGATACACCGAGAGAAACTGTCTCTGTTGTGCACATGAGATTCTTATGTAAAATCTATATTCATCTCTTTCTAAATTTTCTCACTTCTGTCTTTAATGGGCAGTTAAGTGTGTGGCTGTTTGTACCAAATGATATTCTACATCTATATGTTTAGTTCTTTTATGAAATAAACAACTTTCAGTGAGTCTTTTGGCGCTTTGATTTAGTTAAATCATCTCTACACTGTAACTCGGACGGAATATTTTAAAAATAAACTGCTTCTTTACTAGCCTCACAGACTGTAACATGGGTTTTGATCCGATCGATAGCGTGTCCCCCCCCACACCGCTTAAATAAATTAACTCTCATCATCATCATCAGCCTCTTAACATCCACTGCTGGACAAACGCCTTCCCCAAGGTTTTCCACAACGATCGGTCCTGTGCTGCTGTCATCCAACGGTTTTCCGCGACCTTTATCAGATCGTCAGGTTACCTTGTGGGAGACCTGCCGACACTTCGTCTCCCGGTTCGCGGTCGCCGCTCTAGAACCTTCCTGCTCCATCGGCCATCGGTTCTACGAGCAATGTGCCCCGCACACTACCACTTAAGGTTAAACTAAATCTCATTTACATGATTGTTCTAATTTGCGCGCTTGAGTTAATTTATGCTTCGGTTATAGAAGCTGTGTTTATAACTTTAAAATAATTATAATCTGTTATGGTGGGTGGACTAAGTGTTGGTTTGTGTCTGTAACTATTTACCTATCTAAAGCATAATAAAGCATAATAAAGCTTATGCTTATGCTTTAAAGCATAATATTTCGTAAACGGATCCCTTAACCGAAAAATTGTATTTTTGTATTTTTTCATAAACCCTGCTTTGTGTGTTAGTTGAATTGTACTTGTAAGGTGTATTGCAGAAAGCTTTGTATGTTTTATGTCAAACCACAAGAGCCTTTAATTATTGCTCAACATTGCATTGGTATAAATCACAGTAACATTAAAAAAACAGTTAAAAAATAATTTAGCAGCAATCCCAATCAGCGGTAAATGTAATGGAATTGTAGCAACTGGCCACACGTCCCACCCATGACTATTTTCCATAACTTCCGTAGGCTTGATCACCTGGTCTTCGAATCGAAGACCCTACTGCCAACTGCTGTTTGGTTTCCCTTATACGAATAAATCTAATATTTGTCGCCGGAAATGTTTTTATACACAGTATTTAACTCTCCTCCATTAAAATGATGCAGAGTAGATGTACCAATTAACATGAGCGACCTTTTTCTTCGACAACTTATGGACTACCCACCCAACGGAGCACTAGTTTAACACTTAGTTAGAATTACAGTCTCTCGAATCTACTTGTATGTCACACGGCCGTCATTGTCATTCGTCATTGTCATGTATCATGGTTTGTAGTGACGTTTCTGGTGTTACTGCTGTTTTAGCCGATTTGTCCAAGGCGTGGTCGGTGCTGAGACCACTACCTCGTCGGGACACAGCAAATCAGCAATAATACCTGTAGTCGTTGGGCTAGGACCCAGTGGTGGCATAGTCATCAGCCCACGGTGCCCCCGTTAACAGCCTTTGGAGGTTAACACCGGAGAGGTTTTAGACGGTATGCTTTCGCCTCAGCTCTCGCAGGAGACTAAGGTGGTTGAGAGTCCGTCATACCCCCCCTTTATGGCTGCCCTAGCCTGGGGGGACGATGAGTAATGCATTTCATCTCCGAAAAAAAAAAAAAGGTGCTTCGACCTAAAATGATGGCTTATGATATTAGGTACATTTGGTCGATAAACATGATGTCGCTTCATCATTAGGACAAATTATTAAATGTAGCGTTCATTTAATCA
Organism: Acleris emargana; assembly: GCA_927399475.2. Lineage (NCBI taxonomy): Eukaryota > Metazoa > Arthropoda > Insecta > Lepidoptera > Tortricidae > Acleris > Acleris emargana. The sequence goes on from OV656847.1 coordinate 6,979,586, forward strand.
TTTTTCCTAATGATGACATGCATGAGTAATTTGAAGCAATTTGACTAATACACGCGAAACGATTATCGATGCAATAAACGGCCCCAACTAAGATCCCCTGAGTGAGATGATATTCAAAAAATGTAAAAATCTAGCAAAATTACTAACAATTGATTATTTTTAAAGCTAATTATTATATACATTTTGTGTATTTGAAGGAATTGTAGTGTAGATCGTTTATTGCAACGTTTTACGTGCATTGGTCAAATCGCATCATCATAGCGTCAATTTACATCAGTCAGAACTGTCTAGAATTCAAACTCTGAGCATTTTGGGACGGGTGTTTGAAATTTAATCGAAGTTAGGTCGCTTGGAAGAAAAGCTACTTTATTTTTTGCCCATATCAAGTAGTTACGTACTTGTTGTATGATTTCAAAATCATGTTTAATTGCCCTAACTTTTGAGACAGAAAGAAAAAATGCTCTGGATCAAGTTGGCATCTAGACCATCTAGTCTAGATGCCAACTTGATCCAGAGCATTTTTTATCAATACAAAGAGTCAAAGTTGTTGTCAAACCTAGAGATGTGTTAGTAGCTTTGAAGATATGGATTTATAAAAATCATAAAACCTTAATAACTCCTAAACGAATTAACACATTATAGAGGTAAAAATGTAATCTTTAGTATAGACTTGTATTTCTTAGAAACAAATACCTACTCGCGCTCATCACACTAGTATTTGCCCATACCAGGAATCGAACCCCGGAGCGCTAGCTTCGGAGGCATGGTAAATACAAACAAGTCTAACCAGGTCGTCGTCGTGGTCATCGTTGTCGCTCTCATCGTCGTATTGTAATAAAGTGTATACTTACTGATTCCACACTTCCTGGCACAGTTCAGAACTCCCTCGTTGTTGTAGGTGATTTTGCCCGAGCCGCAGACGGGGTTGTATTCTGACGTCACGGGGCAGGCGCGTAGGCACACCAGGATAGCACGGAGAACTGATGGCGAGGGGCGGGCAGTGGTCACCAAGGGGGGTTGTGTGGCGCTAGGGGTAGTAGGAGTAAGTTAGAAAAGCTCGTTAGATATTATAACCAAGCATGCCGGGGAATCATTTTATTAGCGGGTTGGTGTCAGCAACCTTTTTTGTATAAGACAAACGGGTCTATATTAGCTACGATAAAATTAAAAACAGGATTTGTAGGGTTCCGTACCCAAAGGGTAAAAGCGGAACTCTATTCTATTACTAAGACTCCACTGTCCGTCTGTCTGTCACCGGGCTGTATCTCAAGAACCGTGATAGCTAGATAATTCAAATGTTCAATGATGATGTATTTCTGTTGCCGCTATAACAACAAATATTAAAAGCAGAATAAAATAAAGATTTAAGTAAGGCGGGAGCCCACACAACAAACGTAACGTTTTCTTGCGATTTTTTACTCGATATTAATAACGCATCTTAGCCTATTTCTGCAAATTGTGGTTACTGAATTATCAACAACTTTTTTCAAGTTGTAATTCTGTAGCTCGGCCGTGCCCACTGTGGGATTACAGGCGTGAAGGTATGTAAGTATGTATGTATTAATAACGCCAACTATGGTGGCTATATAGTGTCTAATATTGTATAGATATTGGTACGGAATCCTTCGTGCGTAAGTCCGACTCGCACTTGGCCGGTTTTTGTCACACCTTTCCAAAAAAATCCTTTTGTCAATTATCATTTGTCCTAACAGGTTTGAGCATAATCAGACCACTAAATATAGAGCTGGTGAATATTTAGGTTTTCCAAAAATATACCTCTGTCTAGAAAGAAAGAAAGAAAAGAAAGAAAACATTTTTATTCACAACAAAAGCCTAAATTAGGTGAAAAACAAAGATACATAGTTGGACAGTTGTTGTGAAACGGTCCCAAGTCAACCTGTGCCGCTGTTAAGCCGGCGCTGGTCTTCCGTTGGGCAGCTCGGTGACAGCACGGAAGGCGACACAAACAATAAAATTATTTAAATTATAAATGTAAAAAAATCAAGACAAAAACACTTATCTAATGACTTGAGGAAATTACTTTAAAATTAACGACACTCCGGACTTACGATGCATTAGAATTAATTAAGTATGTCCCATAATGCCGCTAACTACCCAGCAGGCTTATTACTTAAAGTACTCGCAATCGTTTTATTTTGACAGTCCAAAGGCGAGTCTGCTTTCAAAATAAAGACAATTGTTCAACTTTGAAGTCGATTGCGATTGCAAGTGCGTGGCAACAAGCCAGCCGGTGTGTATGTAGGTAGGTTATACTTCATAGCCCTCTCCCTTGGACGGTCAACTACAAAGACATGTATCTATCCACTTTTGACCTTATTGAACTACACTTATTTTTTTTAAGAAACCTGTTTTATTAGGGATGGTGCCCAGCTAGGTCTGATTACAGTTTGTTCAGCCGATAACAGTAAAGTTGGGGTTGCCATTATTCTTATCTTGTAATGCTTTTAATAGTTATAAGTATCTTTAACACCATGAAGAAGGTACTGACCAGCCGGAGTCTGAACATCAAGATGCGAACTCGTCTCCTCCAATGCTATGTTTGGCCAATTCTTCTATACGGATGTGAGTCCTGGACTATAAAAGAAGACCTCAGGAAACGTATAGAGGCATTCGAAATGTAGTGTTACAGATACAGACGGATGCTGAGGATCAGTTGGACACAGCAGGTGACGAATAAAGAAGTCCTGCTACATGTCAACAAGAAGCGATGTCTTTGTCATTGTTGCCATGTACTACGGCATGACAGATACAACCGATAATGATGGGAAAGGTCGCTGGCAAAAGACATGTAGCCCGCCGGAAGAAATCATGGCTGAGGAATCTCCGGGAGTGGACAGGTGTCGCGTGCTGCCCATCTGTTTCGCCTCGCGAGAGACAGAGAAAAGTTTTCGGAGCTGACTGCCAACCTTCGCTAGTCGGAGAGGCACATGAAGAAGAATAAGAATAGTTATAAATGAAATCTGAATGTCATTAAAACATGTAAACCTAATCGCAGGAAAATATGAAATCAGATAACTGTGTGATGGGTTACTTAAATTTTAGATATCCATGCCCAACGGGACCCTATTAATATGCCTACGCTATCCGTCCGTCCGTCCGTCCTAACCTCAAAGAGCTGCAACTTTTGAGCCTTTGTTGGTTTTTTTTCAAGGTTACGTGTTATAACGGCGGATTTACTAACAAATATTGTTTTAAAGAAAGTGAAATAATAGCGGGGGTACCCATACAAGGAACGTTTATTTTTCAACGTATTTTTATTTTTGTTGTTTCGTAAAAACGGTAAAACATACAAGCGTCAAATTTGGTGTGATAGCCACGAACCTTGAAAAAAAACAACAAATACTAAAAAAAGGTCAAGTATGATTTGAGTTCGTGCTGATTCGATTCGAAATCGAATTCAAATTGGATTATACCTTCTGTGAGGCGGTAAGGATCCCTCGGTGCGCGAGAACGACTTGGTCGGTTGCAGAATTAAACATACCTAGTGATACCCTGCAAAAAGTCGGAGAAAATCACGCTGTCTGCAGCAAGGCCATCTTGATAGTTCGGACTGCTTTGATTCACGTCACTACTTTGAGGTGAACCGTTTTCATTATCCTGACTGCTTCGAGGTGAACCATTTTGACTGTTTTGAGTGCTTTGATTGACCTCACTGATTTGAGGAGAACCGTTTTTATTATTCTGACTGCTTCGAGGTGAATCGTTCTGAGTGTTCTGACTGCTTTGATCCTCACTACTTCGAGGTGAACCGTTTTCATTATTCTGACTGTTTCGAGGTGAATCGTTTTGACTGTTCTGACTGCTTTGGTTCACCTCACTAGTTGGAGGTGAACCGTTTTCATTATTCTGACTGCTTCGAGGTGAATCGTTTTGACTGTTCTGACTGCTTTGGTTCACCTCACTACTTCGAGGTGAACCGTTTTCATTATTCTGACTGTTTCGAGGTGAATCGTTTTGACTGTTCTGACTGCTTTGGTTCACCTCTCTACTTCGAGGTGAACCGTTTTCATTATTCTGACTGTTTCGAGGTGAATCGTTTTGACTGTTCTGACTGCTTTGGTTCACCTCACTAGTTGGAGGTGAACCGTTTTCATTATTCTGACTGCTTCGAGGTGAATCGTTTTGACTGTTCTGACTGCTTTGGTTCACCTCACTACTTCGAGGTGAACCGTTTTCATTATTCTGACTGTTTCGAGGTGCATCATTTTGACTGTTCTGACTGCTTTGATCCTCACTACTTCGAGGTGAACCGTTTTCATTATTCTGATTGTTCCGAGGTGAATCGTTTTGACTGTTCTGACTGCTTTGGTTCACCTCACTACTTCGAGGTGAACCGTTTTCATTATTCTGACTGTTTCGAGGTGAATCGTTTTGACTGTTCTGACTGCTTTGGTTCACCTCACTAGTTGGAGGTGAACCGTTTTCATTATTCTGACTGCTTCGAGGTGAATCGTTTGGACTGTTCTTACTACTATGATTGACCACACTGCTTTGAGGTAAACCGTTTTTATTATTCTGACTGCTTCGAGGTGAATCGTTTTGACTGTTCTTACTACTATGATTGACCACACTGCTTTGAGGTAAACCGTTTTTATTATTCTGACTGCTTCGAGGTGAATCGTTTTGACTGTTCTGACGACTTTGACTCACCTCACTTCTTCGAGGTGAACCGTTTTCATTATTCTGACTGCTTCGAGGTGAATCGTTTTGACTGTTCTTACTACTTCGATTGACCTCACTAATTCGAGGTGAACCGTTTTCATTATTCTGACTGCTTCGAGGTGAATCGTTTTGACTGATCTTACTACTGTGATTGACTTCACTGCTTTGAGGTAAACCGTTTTTATTATTCTGACTGCTTCGAGGTGAATCGTTTTGACTGTTCTGACTACTTTGACTCACCTCACTACTTCGAGGTGAACCGTTTTCATTATTCTGACTGCTTCGAGGTGAATCGTTTTGACTGTTCTTACTACTGTGATTGACCACACTGCTTTGAGGTAAACCGTTTTTATTATTGTGACTGCTTCGAGGTGAATCGTTTTGACTGTTCTTACAACTGTGATTGACCTCACTGCTTTGAGGAAAACCGTTTTTATTATTTTGACTGCTTCGAGGTGAATCGTTTTGACTGTTCTGACTGCTTTGATCCTCACTACTTCGAGGTGAACCGTTTTCACTATTCTGAATGCTTCGAGGTGAATCATTTTGACTGTTCTCACTGCTTTGATTCACCTCGCTACTTTGAGGTGAACCGTTTTCATTATCCTGACTGCTTTGAGGTGAACCATTTTGACTGTTTTGACTGCTTTGATTGACTTCACTGCTTTGAGGAGAACCGTTCTTATTATTCTGACTGCTTCGAGGTAAACTGGTTTGACAGTTCTGACTGCTTTGATTCACCTCACTGCTTTGAGGTGACCCGTTTTTATTATTCTGACTGCTTCTGGGTGAATCGTTTTGACTGTTCTGACTGCTTTGATTCGATTCGCTGCTTTGAGGAAAACCGTTTTTATTATTTTGACTACTTTGAGGTGCATTGTTTTGACTGTTCTGACTGCTTTGATCCTCACTACTTTGAGGTGAACCGTTTTCCTTATTCTGACTGCTTTGAGGTGAATCGTTTTGACTGTTCTGACTGCTTCGATTCACCTCACTACTTCGAGGAGAACCGTTTTCATTATTCCGACTGCTTTGAGGTGAATAGTTTTGGCTGTTCTGATTGCTTTGATTCACCTCACTAATTCGAGGTGAACCGTTTTCATTATTCCGACTGCTTTGAGGTGAATCGTTTTCACTGTTCTGACTGCTTTGATTCACCTCACTAATTCGAGGTGAACCGTTTTCATTATTCCGACTGCTTTGAGGTGAATCGTTTTGACTGTTCTGACTGCTTTGATCCACCTCACTATCTCGATGTGAACCATTTTCATTATTCTTACTGTTTCGAGGTGAATCGTTTTGATTTTTCTGACTGCTTTGATTCACCTCACTACTTCGAGGAGAACCTTTTTCATAATTTTGACTGCTTCGAGGTGAATAGTTTTGACGGTTCTGGGTGGGTTGATTCACTTCACTTCGTTGAGGTGAACCGTTGTTATTATTCTGACTGCTTTGAGGTGAATCGTTTTGACTGCTCTCACTGCTTTGAGGTGAACCGTTTTTATTATTTCGATTGCTTTGAGGTGAACTTTTTTGACTGTTCAGACTGCTTTTCTTCACCTCACTGCTTAGAGGTGAACCGTTTTCATTATTCTGACTGTTTCGAGGTGAATTGTTTTGACTGTTCTCACTGCTTTGATTCACCTCACTACTTTGAGGTGAACCGTTTTCACTATCGTGACTGCTTCGAGGAAGTTCGTTTTGACTGTTCTGACTGCTTTGATTCACCTCACTAATTCGAGGTGAACCGTTTTCATTATTCTGACTGCGTCGAGGTGAATCGTTTTGACTGTTCTGACTGCTTTGATTCACCTCACTATCTCGATGTGAACCATTTTCATTATTCTGACTGTTTCGAGGAGAATCGTTTTGATTTTTCTGACTGCTTTGATTCACCTCAATACTTTGAGGTGAACCGTATTTAATATCTTGACTGTGTCGAGGTGAATCGTTTTGACTGTTTTGACTGCTTCGATTCACCTCATTGCTTCGAGGTGAACCGTTTTTATTGTTCTGACTGCTTTGATTCACCTCACTATTTTGAAGTGAACCGTTTTCATCATTCTGACTGCTTCGAGTTGAACCGTTTTGACTGTTCTGGCTACTTTGAGATGACACCTTTTGATTGTTGTGACTGATTTGAATACGGCTATTTATGATATTGCTACCAGGTTCTCCAGGCTTAACATCTTCCATATTATTTATTTTAAACTCATTATACACATTTTCCTCGTTGATTGCTCCCTGACTGTTATAATATGCTGCAGAATGTAAGGCATTTTGTACACGGGGTTTATGATTATGGTACTTGTTACCATGATAATTTCCTTGACCTAAATAATAATCACCGCTATGGTGATAATAATGATTGTGATGATCGTTCTGATGATGATAATCGTTATAATCGTTCTGATTCTGATGATCGTCATGATCGTTCTGATCCGGATGATCTTTGTAATCGTTTTGTTCCTTATAATTATAATGATATTTGTGATCTTGATGGCCCTTGTAATTGCCGTGGATAAACGACTTGTCCTGTCCAAGGATATATTCATATTTTGTATATACAGGTTTCAAATTTCCAGATAATGCTTCAGTTTCCCAAAAGCTTTCATCGCTTTCATGAAAGTCAGGGGCGAAGACTTTCGAGCTGTCGGAGCCATCCGCACGATCTTCGTAGTCATCTCGGTTGACGGAATCGAGCTCGTCGTCAAGCGATGTCTCGTACGAGCCAGGTCCGAAAAAAGTTCGGCTGTCCGTCGAAGCGCTTATGCAGACAAGTCCCACTGAAAACATAATAATTTATAAATAATTAATATACGACTTTGTATCATTGTTTTTATTATTGTGAAGGATGTTATTTTTATTTAAACTTTATTGCACAATACACAAAGTAAGTACATATGGCAGAGTCAATGCCTTGAGGCATTATCCAACAATCAAACTGGGCCAAACAGAGACAAGAAGAGGTCGGTGCTAAATTTGACTAAACGGTAACATGTTACATTGATTTTTTTCTCATTGTGATACAAAAAATATTTAGTATAAATTAGGTTTTCAAAGATAGAAAGTTGCTCTTGTTTTTGTTATTGTACTTTATGCTATTCTGCAATTTACAACAGGAACTTTCGTAAAAGGTGTTCTGATAAAAATCATGCTTATAGAGGTTTGTGTTAAAAGCATTCATTTTTTTTTATAAACCAATTTCTGCTAATGGCGAAAAGCTTACAACGCGTTACAAAAAAAAATACGTCATTCCGAGCAGGCCAAAGCGGGCGTAGCAAACACTGATAATATTCAATATTTATTTTCACAGTAAATACTATTTAAAAACAACCTGGTATGCCATTAAGACAAACCTCTATAGGCATGATTGTTTTTAGAACATTTAAAAAATAGTAACTCTTGTCAAATTCCAGAATTATTATTCCAATCTACTGAAAGACAGTTAACACTCATAATACTGTTGTGACCTCTAGCTAAAATTTAGTCTTCTGTATATCTGTACTCGATTTTCGTTTTACAATATCTGTGGAAATGCTCTCCGCTACTTTCACACATACACTTGAACTAGGGAATGTAAACCGGCTAACCGGTTAACCGAAAAACCGATTAACCGAAACATTTTGATCTCAGTTAAAAACCGGTTTTTTATAACTTTCGCCGGTTATTAACCTTTGGAACATTATTGGAACTTTTCCTTAAAAGACTGTAAATTGCCTTAAAAAGATACCCCAGAATATTCTTCAGACTATAAAATGACAAATATAACGGGGAAACGTATTTTTACATACATACATACATTAAATCACGCCTGTTTCCCAGAGGGGTAGGCAGAGACCACTTCTTTCCACTTGCTACGATCCTGACAAATTTCCTTCGCTTCTTCAACATTCATACATCGAGTCATGCACGCACGTCGGTTTCGGGTACTTAAGATTCGGCCCTTTTCCAGTATTTCTCCGATTTGATTCGAAAAAGTACGCCTAGGGCGGCCCCTTCCGACCCTTCCACACACTTTCGATCTGTATATCTCTTTCGTCAATCTTCCCTCATCCATCCTTTCCAAATGACCGAACCATCGAAGCATGCCCTTTTCAATCTTAGTCACTACATCTTCTTTTATTCCACACTTCTCTCTGATTTTTTCATTTCTAACTCTATCAATCAGTTTCACACCACACATACTACGCAAAGAGCGCATTTCAACTGCATTTACACGACTTACATGCTTGTCCTGCCACACCCAACATTCACTACCATACATCAGGGTGGGGGCCAGCACTCCATTGTGAACAGCCAGCCGGGCTTTTTGTGAAACGCCCTGTCTGCTCACAAAGGAGTACAGTGCCCCATTAATTTGATTCCCCGCATTTACCCTCCTCTCGATATCCTTCTCACACTTACCATCTCTTGTAAACACACTTCCCAGGTACACAAATTCGCTCACTTGTTCTACTAATTCGCCATTTACATTTATCACGCACTCAGTCATCTCTTCATCCTTCTCTATCACCATGACCTTGGTCTTGGCAACATTTACTTTCATCCCCTTTTGCTTAAATCCCTCATTCATCACTGTCAACATCTCCTGCAACTCAAGTACCGATGGGGCAAGTATAACTTGATCATCGGCATATAAGAGGCATTTGATTAGCAACTCTTGCACACGCAAACCCTTATCATACTCTTTCAAATCCCTCATACAACTGTCCATGAATAGATTGAACAGCCATGGTGAGGCAACACAGCCCTGTCTAACACCTTTAGAGATGTTAAACCAGGCCGAGTATGCCCCATTGATCCTGACACAGGCTCTGGAGCCCTCATAAAGGGACCTCAAAGCCTGCACCAGGTTGCTGCTCACTCCATACATAGACAACACCGTCCACAACTCCTTTCTATCTACCCTATCATAGGCCTTTTCCAGGTCCACAAAAGCACAGAAAACCTTTTGGTTGACAGCCAAGAACTTTTCTGTGATGGACCGTAGTGAAAAGACCTGATCCGTACAACCCATTCCCTTTCGAAATCCCGCTTGTACATCCCAGATTTTGTCATTCGTAACATTCAATACCCTTTCAATTAAAATCTTCGCATATACTTTGCCGACAACACTAAGGAGGCTGATACCGCGGTAGTTTTTGCAGTCTTGCTGTGACCCCTTTCCTTTATACAGTGGGACGATAACGGCCTTGACCCAATCTTCCGGGACTCGGCCGCTTCTCCAACATGCATTGAAAAGGCGGTACAACAGACTACCCACCAGGCCATCTCCTCTCCTCAGCATTTCTATCGACACTCTATCACAACCTGCTGATTTTCCCGCTTTCATACTTTTTAATGCTTTCATGATTTCACTCATACTAATCACACTTTCATCTTCGCTGCTTGCACCTTTACTCATGCTTTCTGGCTCACGAGAAATATCTTCGCATTCAAACAAGCTTTCAAAATAAGTTTTCCATCTATCAAGCATTTTTTCTTCCTCACATATTAAGTTTCCAGACTCATCCCTCACCGCGCTTAATTTAGTTTTCTCTGATTTCCCCCGAGCCGATTTAATCAAGCTCCAAAAGAGTTTAATATTCGACCGGAAGTTGTCAGAGAAACTCCTATCATACTTTTCATTCAGTAAATCTTTCTTTCTAGCCACAACGTCTTTCACTCTTTTCTTTGATCTATTATACTCTTTTTCTTTCTGTCGCTTAGATCTTGTCCTGGATCTACAGCTACAAAATCCAACCAACACTTTTTCTTCTCTTTCACTACATCATCTACCTCTCTATCCCACCATTCCGGACGTTCATTCTTGCTTTTTCTTCTTTTGACTACACCGCATACTTCAGTGGCCGATTTGACCATGCCATTCTTCATAATCTCCCATACATTATTAACATTATTCTAAACTTCACTGTCATTCATCTTATTGACACATTCAAAACAATCTTTCAGCTTTCTTACGTACTCATCTTGTATAACTTCGTCTTTCAGTTTCTCTACTTTTATCCTCTCTAACGCAGTGGTAGGTACGGGAACACGATGGCGCCAACGTGTGAACAGACCCCTTACTCGTGTTACCACTAAGTAGTGATCTGAACCTACGCTAACTCCTCGAAATGCTCTGGTATCTACAACTTTGTTACGCAGCCGTTCATCCACAATCATCAAGTCTATCATAGACTTCTCATTCTGCCGTCTCCATGTATACTGATGAATCTCTTTGTGATCAAACAAAGTGTTTGTCACGCAGAGATTCTTAGCCAAACATACATTGAGAAGGCATTTGCCATTCTCGTTCACTCGCTCATCACCATACTTACACAAACGTATTTTTATTTTGTAAAAAATAAGAATACATACTCGAAATTTTTGTGTAGCGAATAGCAAGAAGTTTTATTAATTACATTTCTTCATGAACGAGCTGAACGATACAATACAATACACGAGCCACATGATGACAAGGATGACATAACTAGTTTCTATTTTAGTGTCTTTATTGGGCAAAAGTACCAACTATACTGCTATTACAGTAACAGCCCTTGACCCCTCACCAGAGACGTCGCAAAGTTCAGAAAATATTGAACCTGTTCCGTCTGCATCTGGTTTATCCGGAAGTTCTATGTCTGCGAAAGATCTATTAAGAGAAAAGTTGAAACAGAAATCATTGACGAGACGTGAAGCAGAGAAGACCCATATGGAAGTCCTGCAACAACAGTTGTGTCCTAACGTGATGATCGTGAGTCGTGACAGATCGAGATGACACTGCATGAAAGTGACGGAACCAGAGGGCGATATTTAGAAATGGCATACAGCTCAAAAAATCACCAATAGTAACCAAGAATAGTAAAACTATCGTCTAATACTTCGATTTCAAATAGTTTGCAAAAAACCGGCTAAAAACCGGTTAACCGGTTTTGAATCCGTCGAGGCGGTTATTAACCGGTTTTTGTTTTTCACCGGTTTTTACATTCCCTAACTTGAACCCGCGCGCGCGCACTTCTGCCGTTGTACCATTTCAATTTAAAATGCTTGTACTATTAGTAGAGGATCCGAATAGAACACGACCTTCATCGGGCCGTTTAAATTTAAAATGATGATGAATAGGTAGGCTGAATTTTTTCAGTAAAGTAAATTAAGTACATATCTACCAATCAAATATTTTTTTCCCATCATAACTATTGGGTCATCATCATCATCATCATGTCAGCCGAAAGACGTCCACTGCTCGACATAGGGCCGGCGCTGACTGCCGGCATGGCACGGCGTGTCATGGCAAAGGATTTCGGTACTGATATAACCATTTTTAATCTTATTACCATGAGTATAGAATTCATGTTACTTTATTTTGACACAACGATGCCGAGGGAGGCCGCGGTAGGACAGAACGTGCCTAAGCATTCCACGGGATGCCGCGGCGTACTGCTGCATCTCGCGAGACGCACGCGCATGACACGGGCCGCCGGGCATCCCGTGGAATGCTTAGGCACGTTCTGTCCTACCGCGGCCTCCCTCGGCATCGTTGTGTCAAAATAAAGTAACATGAATTCTATACTCATGGTAATAAGATTAAAAATGGTTATATCAGTACCGAAATCCTTTGCCATGACACGCCGTGCCATGCCGGCAGTCAGCGCCGGCCCTAATTTGCAGTGTCATGCCAGCAGGATGCCACGGCATGCCGCGGAAGGCCGTGTTATCCTTCGGAATGCTGCAGCACAACTTACCGTGCCATCCTGTGCCGTGCCGGCAGTCAGCGCCGGCCCATAGGCGTCCCCCAAGGCTCTTCACTCAGACCGGTCTTGTGCTTTTCGCATCCACCGCGTTCCCGATTTGATATGAAATACTTTTTATCGATTACAGCTCGGTGAAGGTCGTTTCTTATTCGGATCTTAGACCGTATTTAGTACCTAATATGCAGTTAGCCACCTTCTTTGGTATTATGTAAGACTTCCGAGCTAACCTTCACTTTGTCCCGGCTTTGCTTTGCTTTTATAAACGTTCCAAAATCAGTCTTTGTACTTTCTCGGTTGTCTGTAATAGTAGGGGAGCCGACGACACTAAAGCCAGTTCGATAAGACTACCAGATATACAATTATTTTTATTGTATTTATAATTAGTCACGTCATTAATTCCCATTTAATTAATGGCAATGCAGCAATGCAAAAAACCCGGCAAATCTTTTTTTAATTGTAAGTCCGATGTTTAGTACGATAAAACTGTCAAGTTTTGTTTGGTTCTCGGAACAGGGGAGGGATAGGACTACACGACAATTGGCCTAATCAGTGGCAGCAGCATGATGATAAGCGACTCGTCGTACTTAAATGTCTTGTATGATCGGGGCCTAATCCATTTGGCCAAAATATGTTTGGTCAAATATATCATTTCCCAAATTTTCATTTCCCAAAAAGATGTTTCCCGTCGCAGTTGATTTATTTTTTATGTAGTTGGGTGAATCAACTTCTAAGGTACTCCCCATTTTTCAACATGTTTCACAAATATATGTTTATGTTTTTAGAAAAACTATATATTTGCCAACGACGTAGCTTACACGCTTATTAAATCAGACAATTAGGCTAGGATTTGAAATGATTTGATTTAAAAATAGTACAGTTTGAAATAATAATATGGTAACGCAGCGGACGATGTTGTCCCTAGGTTTTGTATGGAAAATGTGCATTTTCCCCTGAGTTACCAGGTTTTTTCGAAGATTAAATAATATTTGAGGTGTTATAACGTGTAAGGTCTGTAAATTTGGTGGTCTGATATTAATATTCATAGATTATTATTAATGATAAGTCACCAGGAAAGTTTTGATACCGCAAAAGAAAAGGAGTACTTACCTTAAAAGTTGATTCACCCAGTTACAAGTTTAACCTAACTACACATAGCAAGCGGATTCGATATCCCGGATATAAAACCAAATAAATACATACATACATACATACATTAAATCACGCCTGTTTCCCAGAGGGGTAGGCAGAGACCACTTCTTTCCACTTGCTACGATCCTGACAAAGTTCTTTCGCTTCTTCAACATTCATACATCGAGTCATGCACCATCAACCAAATAAATACAAAATGCTTTTTGGGAAATGATACATTTGACCAAAAATATTTTGGCTATAGGCTCCCAGTATGGTCAAAATTTCTTAACCTTGTAGCTTATGAGCTCGTCTATCAGGCCTCTTAGTTTTGGCGTTGGTTGTAGGGACAGCCTTTACATCATATAATTTGGTAGTCGTATCGAACTAGGTTTAGTATCGTGGGCTCTTAGACTACCTATAAGTTTGTCCGACGCAGCTCACATTTTCTAAGCTGTCAGAAAACAAGATAAGTTTATTTATCTCCCGAATTCCCTTGTTTTTTGTATTTAAATATAAATATCGAGGGATAATGTCATACAAATTGACATAGTCCCATACTATGTAAGCTCTAGACTTGTACTATGGGTAATTAAATATTTGGCATGACCCGGAGTCGAACCCGGGTGCGCTAACTTCGTGCGCCGTCACTACCAAATAGGTTAACTGCGTCGTATAAGTATTAATTTTATTAATGTTCTTACGCAATAGTAAGTTTATATTCAAATTAGGAAAATCAAATAATACGAGTACATTTTTATCCTGGGAGAAATTCCTATCAAACACCTGTAATATTACGTTGATAAAAATTATACGTCGGTGAAATATATCACGCGTGTAATATTTACTTAACCTATTGCTTCTCCCATTTTTCAATACAAAGGGCGTTGTTCTTTACATGAACAATTAAAACGCGTATATTTTATTTTATTCATTACGAGATCGATTATCTATCTTCAAACAATCAAAATAATACCCGCGTATTCATAACATAACAACACCACTGTTTGTTTCTGCTATTTTAACTAATAACTCAATAGACAAACTAATTATCAGACAATCAGAAATACCAGGGACAATCTCACACAAATGGACCTAGTCTCGAACCAAGCTCTAGGCTTGTTCTATGGGTACTTGACCACGATAAACTTACATAAATAGAGAAATACAAAGAAAACATCCAAGACTTAGAAACAAATAGTCACGCTCATCACACAAATATCTACTGGGATTTGAACCCAGGACCGCTAGCTTCGAAGGCAGGATCACTGCCAACTATTCTAACGGGTCGTAGTAATAAACCGTGGTGGTGGACCACACTGTGCACTGGCTCCATCGTGTCGGATTGGACTGCGCGGCAAATACACACGACTTGTTACACTAACTTGGCTTGCTTTGCTAACGCAACTAATTAGCAACAGTAGTTCATAAATAAAATAAGTTAAATCCTCAAGTTATGTAAAAAGCTTTACAAAAACTGAAACGAGATGGAAAATTATGAAACTTTAACAATTATCTCGAAAATCATAAACGTAAAGTTAAAGTATTCTTTGACCCTTTCTGTCAAACTCAAATGTCATAAAACGTTAACCCTTGTCTCACCGACACTCATTTCATGGAACGTATCACTTCGCAAAATTTTTATTTCATAGAAAGCTATTTTCTGCTGAAACCGTGTTTTCAGGTTACCTTGTGATGGTTAGAAGTCTAAACTAACCTACGTGAATCATATTCAAGATAACTTAAAATCAACACGGATTCAGCAGAAAATAGCTTCCTATGAAACGAATATTTGAGGTTATGTGTCAATCAGTAGGACTAATTTGTTTACATCGTTCACAAATTCTATTTACGGCGACTTTAAATGAACTCTTGCATGTAGTTGTAACCGTTCGACATACTTTATTTGACGTAAATTCCATATTAGTTTTGTACACAACTACATGCAAGAGGTCATTTACTTAAGTTTTTCATCTATAACGATCCCAGGAGTGGTGTCAAAATGATCCCAGGGATACCTACTGTGATATTTAATAATCCAGGCGTTTAGTTTAAACATAATAATGTTTATATTATAACATACTTGAGCTACCTTGAAGATTACTATTTTTTTCAATTGAATAATACTAAAAGAACAAAACCCAATCTTAATAGTTATTTATGTAACTGGTACATAACAAAGCTTCTTAAGGCTAGAATGCCGACGTTTCTAATCACAGGTACCAGTACCTTAAGAGCTAATTATGTACCGTTGCATAAGTAACTTTTTCTGCAAGCTTAAAAAAATAATGCCAAACATAAATAATCGCTAACTTTTCCTGTATACTTTTCCTCGATTTTTCTGCCAGCAAATTAATTTTCATTATTCCGATTGGCTTTAACATTGTGTGAAATTTATTAATAAATGATTACAAATCCCTTGCAAATTTTAATAGTTACTAAAAAGTTCTGACAATTTATCAGTACCTGGATGTCTGATTCCAAAATTGAAATCAACGCTCATTATAGAATTTGTTTTCACGCTTCGGTTACGCAGGTTACGCTACGCTATAGGTGGTATTATGATACCGTTAGCGATATCAATATTAGCGATTTATTGTATGGGAGTAGAAAAAATATTTTAACAAGAGTTTTCAAGTGGTTACACGTATCTAAACTCGCGGGATAATCTGCAACGAGCACCTGGCCACCTGAAGGTAAGTGGAATCTGTAACCCTAGTGGGGTAATTTGATCCCAGGGATCATTTTCTTCACACGAAAAGGGATAATTTTACCTTAAACACCAAATTTGCATGCATTTGATCAAAATATAACTTTAAAATTCAACATGCGGTATTCACACATCGCTTAAATAAAGCAGATAAGGTAATATATCAAATAAATATCAGGGAACAATGTCACACAAATTGGCTCAGTCCCAAACTAAGCTCTAAGCTTGTATTATGGGTATTATTCCAACTAGATTTATGTCCGCAACATTATATAATAAATAAATTTAATGAACTTCTTACATACATACATACCTTCACGCCTTTTTCCCAGAGTGGGGTAGGCAGAGCAACAGAATTACCAACAACTCTAAAAACTTGTTGATAACTCTGTAACCACAATTTGCACAATAAGGCTAAGATGTTTAACAGTGCATATTAGTGACAGGTGGCAAGCCCATCGCCTAACAGTACTTAATGAACTTCTTAAAATTTGAAAAAAGACCGTACCTATATGATATAAGTTTATTTTAGGTGATTAATTAAATACGTTGAAAATTGCTGGATTCTTAGAAAATCCTAATGGCTAACGATACGTTGGTAGGTATATGTTTAGGAGGATACAACAAATCGGAGTCGGTACATGCAACATACCTTCACCCAGAAAACATCTTCCTTCTTGGATTGTCGGGTATATATAAATACGTAAATAAAAACCACTGTATGAAAAATCACCGGCTTGACCGATTCGGCTATTTTAGGATTTAGTACCCAGAGTGAGCCAACGGGACTATTACTAAGCCTCCTATGTCTGTCTGTTTGTCCTTCTGTCAGCAGGCCAAAACTCATGCACTTGAAATATTCACAAAGCGTGGATTACTATTGCCGCTATAACAACAACAAATAGAAATGAAATTAAATAAACTAATTCATGAATCGTGTTTTTTTTAGTGTTATTTGCCTCATCAATTTTCAAAAGTAATACTATTGCCTCTATAAGAATTAATAGATACTTTTTTACTAACAAAATGGCTTGGAACAGTTGGATCCTTCGTTTTTGAGTTCGTAATGGGCAGGACAAGGTTTTTATCTAAGTAAAAATCCGTACAAAAGCATGTCGGACCATGCTCGCTAATACACACATAAAAAAAACTATCACAAAAATCCACATTTATAAAAGAATTTCCTATTTAAAGTTGTAAGTATAGGATTCAATATATTCTTAACTATCTTTCAAATCAAAAAATATATAATGACATACACATAATGGTTTTTTAATAGCTATCCAACACTACTCGTATATCACAAGATGTTGTCAAGTAAAACAATCTATATACCCTTGCTTTAACATGTACGGGAGCGGTGTCTTTTTTATTTATTCATCATTGGTCTTAGAGCGCGGTATAATACCTTTAATTCTATAAAAATCAGTAGGTATAATAAATTTTAAAGTTTCCTAGTTTGACTTCTGAACCCAATAAACTACAAGCCACAACTACTAAAACTACTAAAAACATATTTTTATGACACATAACGCACGTTAAACTACTACTAAATCCAACAGTGAAACTAAGTTACAAAAAAGCTATGTGAATAGTGCCTTAAAATTATAACATGCGCCACTGGTGGATTAAACGTGTAATTAAGATTATAAAAATTTGCAATGCTCACCTAAAACTATGATAAAATGATCCATATTGCGCAGTTCCGCTTAATCTGGAGTACACATAGGTGTATCCACTACCAGCAAATGCGTCCTTTCCGCAAAGGTTCGTGTCCTCCTGCGGGTGGCGTCAAAGGAAATGTAAGAAATCTTAAATACACAACGTTTTCACATCACCACTTCCATTCTTCTCGCGTGTTGTTTATTATATATCGTGTTGCAACCGAAGACAATTACTATAATTTTACTTGCAGCAGTACATGATATGGTGCTATCTCTGTCACACATTTAAAGCTATAGTATCCTGAAAACATTATCTCTTGCTCCCGAGGTGGGAGACCCATCCGACACTGGCAACCCTACGCCTGCCCTTATTACATGTTTTTGTGTTATCATTGTTATCAAAGTCGTACGTGACACTTTAGCTATTTTGAAAGATGTCTGGCTTTGTACTTTTGATTTATACTATTTACTGATTTACTCTGACACTAGCAAAATCACTGCGACATACCGCGGCGGACCGCCATAATTAAAAAAAGAAGAAGAAGAAAGTCGTACGTAATTTGTCGTTAGGAATTAAAACATCTGTTAGTGAAGTGTTTATGGTAAAACAAAAGAGGTCAAAGTCAAGAGATCGTGATTACAACCAATTATGATTACGAAAATGAAAAACAGTGCTTCAAAATCAATAAATCGACGCTGTTCCGTATTATCAGTGTCCTCTGAAACCGATCACTCGTACCAGGGGTATTACGAGTCTGATCATGGCGAATATGACGAGTGTAACAGGATTTACCGAGGTAAACTTGTAACACTTGAAAGTTTATTTTAATTTTAATACCTATAGTAGAATAAATACGTCCAGAACATGATTACCGTTAAGTTACAACTACCCTGATTTTATTATTTTATTCTTATCTGATTATGGTGAAATACCAGTTTATTTTTAGTCTATTATTATAACACATAAAAAAACACAAAACAGCTTAAAATACTAACTATAAATAAAATAACCCTTACAGTTCACCCACTCGTGGCATGGTCCCTAAAAAGCTGGCCGCGTTCCCCCTTTGCACAGCAAGAGTAAACCGCTGCGCAAAGAACCCACCCGCCGCCAAAATAAGTCGTTCCAACACCTCTTTTACAAACTTCTTGGTGTCGGAAGACCACGGACCCAATGTTTTCATTGCAAGTGCCGCAAAAAAGTGATTTTCATTTAGGAAAGCGTATTTGCGTAATTGGTATAGATCGTGGATAAATATTTTGCACCTATTTCACCGGAAATTACTGTAAATAGGCTGACCGCTTCCCGCCGAACGCATCCAGTGTCGCAAATCCTTTAATACTAGCCTTCTGTGTACTTGATCCACTTCTTATACATAATGAAATTATGTACAGGGCTAAGGAGAAAATGACATTGACACATTGCATGATCGTAATTAAAGTGTTTGAATATTTACAATATTGACACCAGTTAAACAATATTACTACGATTCCGGCGCAACCGATACGTAATTGTATTAACAATTATGATGATCGTTTTTGATAATAGGGCTTGTTTTTAATTTACTTCGCAATTTTTTAATGATTTGTCGTTAAAACACTTACTTACATACATGTTACTCCTACCTAAACACAAAAGAGACAGTTGGTACCTTCTAGGGAATGCAACTTAACCGGTTATTAACCGTTTTTGTATGAAAATAACCGGTTAAAACCGGTTATAACCGGTTATTTGCATTCCCTAGTACCTTCACATGGATGCGGTATCGGGTCACAAAATGGGAAAATCCGTACCTACCCGCTTATTCCCAAAATACCATAATTTGAAAATACCAGATTCCAAAAATACCAGATTAAAAAATAAGGATTAATTTATTGTACTCACCCAAATTTTTTATCTGGGTTTATTGGGAATCTGGTATAAAGTTTAATCTGGTATTTTCAAATTATGGTATTTTGGTAATGAGCGTCCATACCGCACCACAGAGCAAAACTGACAGGATGTTTTTTTTACTGTTAGTTCAAAATAAATGTGGTACTCACAAATCAGTAGTTATCTCTTTCATAGCTTCATGGAAACTTCCTACACCGAGGGAGAGAACGCTATTCTTGCCCGACCCCCACCCAGCGGAAGTCGACTACGGGAAAATAGTGCCCGTGCCAGGTGCGCCAAAGTTGAACTAATTATATTTTTAGTCCGAATGTAATTTTACTCATAATCATCGCAACTCCTAACGTATTTTTTACTGAAAACGTTATTATTTCAGGGTTTTTAAAGTAACTAACTGGTAGGTAAGGTTAAGTTAGGTAAAATTTGTATTATAAAAACCCTGAAATAAAAACCGTTTCAGTAAAAAACACTTCAGGAGTTGCGATGATTAGGAATAAAATTACATTCGGATTTTATAAAATTAGGTGAGCCAATATAGACCCGCCCATACCACACCCAACGTGTTACTAGATAATCATAGAAGTTATACCCTAGTTCAGGGCCTCTGTTCAACTGGGTAAAACAAAACCATATTTTCTTTGACATGTTATCGTTAATAGCGACGCGGGTTAAAAACAATACGAAAACACGTCAATATTTAAAAAAAAATATAAACATACACACTCGCACGAACACGCAATAATTCAGAAGTCTGGAATAAATCATTGACGATAAAATGTACATGAGGAAATGTACGCAGGTAACCCCTCAGATGTGGAGACAAAATATGGCCGCCGACGCTTGTCTATAGGGACTCTCTGCAGACCATATATTTGAGCCATATATTTTCAGTTCGTGGGTTAAAAAAAAAGAAAAGGCACGACTCATCATAATGTGGCGATCTTGTTGGTTAACTTCACTATTTTTTTACTTTGATAAACAAAAATTAGTTCATAATAAACACTCCTTGTTTAATTAAACAATTCTTAAATTAAAACAACCTAAATGTAAAGTGGTTTAGACGCCCTCAAAACACTGAACTACCTGTAGGAAGAGAGGACAATATAGAGATCTCTCTCCATGCGGGTGTTATGCCTGGGGACCGAAGTCCATTGGGATGATGTTGGAAATGGTACAGTGTGTTCAGTGTGCCTCTGACCTTGGGGCTTTAAATGCAACAATCCATTCTACTCGCTGTACTGAACTACTTTTGTACTGCAACATAAAAAAAAAACTTAAGTTAAGATAATTAATTGATGTTAAAGTCTAATTGTAAAATCAGTGTCTCACTCGCCATATTTGGTACGAGGGCTAAAGAAAAATGGAGAATTGGACCGCGAACATTGAATATTATATTTAACTTGTATGATTTTTTTTTAATTTAAGTTGGACCTATTTTAAAAACGTACAGAACAAAAGAAGTTCAGTCAGTAGAAACGATCCATGAATTTAAAGCCCCAAAGTCAGAGGCACCCTATATATTTCAACCAACAACTGTAGAAATTTCGTTTGCACGATGTAGAACACTCTTTATTTCCGCTGTCTGACGCTGGTGGCGCTGGCGAGTTGGTTGATACAAGTTGCCGTTAGATGTCGCTAGGTCGCCACACCAGCCCCCCTTTGAGACCGGAGGTTGATGGTGATGAAATAATTGAAATAATTGTCTGTGCGTTGAAATGTCGCTTTCAAAGGCCAGTCGATGTCTCCAAGGAGTGATTGAAGAACTCGTAATTTGAAGCAGTGAGTCGCGTTGTTGAGTGAGAGTAATGTGCACACTGTAGACACCAGGAATGGAGATATATCCAAATGCTGTGAAACTGCGTCATAGTGCTTGAAGACGACCTTCAAGCACTATGTTGCGTAATTGTCCATTGCCGAGGGTCACCAATATAGGAAGAGAGGACAATAGAGATATCTCTCTCCAGGCGGGTGTTATGCCTGGGGACCGACGTCCATTGGGATGATGTTGAAAGTGGTATATATCTCAACCGACTGTAGAAACTTCGATAGCGTTATGTAGACCAATTTTAGTCCCGCTATCTGACGCTGGTGGCGATATTTTATCCCAAATAAAGCTGATATTTATTAGTTACTTTGACGACGCGATGAATGCCTATAAAGCTAGCAGTCCCGCGAGAGTTCGCTTCAATTCTCGATCACGGCAAATATTTGTGCAAACATCTACACGCCCTTATGCCATTGATAATAAGGTCTATGTACTTAACATATATTTGGTGCGATGCATGGCCGAAGAGATATTATTGCTTTTGACTGTACTGTATGTCATATCATAACTAATCAATATTTTTCTAGGACAGGGATCTTTATCGGCAAAACTTGGATTGGAAATAAACCAATTAGTGCTACTCGTAGATAGGCCATTTTGTAGGTGTTTTTGCTTTACAAAGGGTGGACTATAGATTTTTGATCCATATTGTTAAGGAGACGCGAGTCGCCATCCTAAATTGAAGGCACCGAAATTGTTTTTTTTAAGGTGCTTCCTCAAATTATTGCGGATTACCTCAACAATGGCCTCAAATACCAATATATTTTATTCCTTAATAAAATATACTAGCTTTTGCCCGCGACTTCGTCCGCGTAGAAGTCGTAGAAGGCGGCTCCTTTGAAAACTTTGTTATTTCCGAGGATAAAAACTTACTATGTCGTATTCCAAGGCCTCCGTTTTGATTGAAGCGTGATTGAATAACAAACATTCAATTTCTCATTTATTATAATACTAGTAAGATAAGATACTCCGCCTTGTTTCTTTATCCCAACCTACTGGCCTATAATTGTTTCCCGATAAAAATTGTGATCGTCCTAATCTACACCATTGCGTGGCACCTAACTTAAGGACGCAGATGGTTCACCGCTCGGTTTTAGTGGACATTCCGACGTCTCTCGGTTCGTGAGTCCCACCCTCATAACCATCCCGCCCGGCCCCTTTCCCGGAACTGGGTGGTATGCGTAACGAACGCATTTCCCAAGCCTTAAAAGCCATAATTATTACGTGGTATGGTGACATTAAATTATGCATCACTACATAGTATAAAACAAAGTCGCTTGCGCTGTCTGTCCCTATGTATGCTTAAATCTTTAAAACTACGCTACGGATTTTGATGCGGTTTTTTTTAATAGATAGAGTGATTCTTAAGGAAGGTTTATATGTATAATACATTCCACGCGGGCGAAGCCGCGGGCGGGTCGCTAGTTATATACAAAATCTATTAGGTTAACGATTTAAATACATAATATAGAGAAATACATACTTAAATACATAGAAAACATCCATGACTCGGAAACAAATAATCGCGCTCACACACCAATATCCGCCCCTACCGGGATTTGAACCCTGGACCGCTAACTCCGTAGGCAGGGTCACTACCAACTAGGCCAGCGCGTCGTTATGATGATAGTCATGATGGAATGGAGATAGCTTACCTATATTTACCCTGGATTAACACATAAGCAAATTTTCATCCCGGAAAATTTAAGAGTTCCCGAGGGAATAACGATAATCGAAATCTAAGCAGACGAAGTCGCAGGCAGAAGCTAGTAAGAAATAATTTCAAGGATTTTGCTCCAGCTTATAAATAAAATAACCAATTTTATAACTTAAATTATTTACTGAGCGCATTTAAAACTATTTATAAAGCTGCAGAATTATTTGGTGGGTGCAGCTGTTGAAGAGACGGGGCAGGGGCCCAACCTCTGCTGGCTGACATCTGGAAACAAAGTAATACGTTTAATAAAGTGAAACAAAAACGGGCTTCTAAAATCCGCCTGCCCTTATACGGAGGTTAACGTACACCATCAGGTCAGGACTAAAGAGATGGAACTCAAAATTTAGTAGAATAAGTTTGTATTTAATACGAAAGTAACATTAATCGAATGTATAAACCCTGCTGGACCTCTATTCTAGCCGGTAAAAACCATATCTTCTTTGATCTGTTACGGTATTGTTATGACGTCAGCCGCCATTACTGTCAAGTAAATAAGAACTATCAAAACGTTGACCATACGATAACAGGTCAAAGACGATATGGCTTTTAACAACTAGAATAAGGGCCCTGGTTTAGTTACGCAGTCTCTCTACACCACCAGAATTTGATAATTTAAGTTTTTTTATAGCCTATACGAGTATCGTTCCTTGGATAATTCCCTTTCAAAATAACTTTTCTCCCTAGCACGTTGGACGCCACACCACCCACCGGTGGGCCATCACGATGTATGCGTTGGGGCCATGGTAAAAACGAATAATACGCATTTTTTTCAAAAAAAGATTTTTTTCGACTAGTATCTTCTCTGAGACCACGCGGCTCACCCTTCATACGTTTTTGGATGGAATAAGTGATCGGTGGCCTGTAAAACAGGTTTGAAATGAAGGCTCACCGCGGCTCACCGGTGACCCCCGTGGCTCCAATGGTTCAACATGGTTTGGCTCACCGGTGACCCCCGTGGCTTCAATGGAAACACTACATTTTTGGCCTGGCGTTCAACGTGCTAGGGATGAAAATGTCGTTTCATCCCGCTATTGAAATAGAACATAGAACTTTTCGAACAGAAGTACCGTAAAACTACACAACTATGGTCCTGGCCTACAACAATAATCCAATTTTACTTATCACATTATTCTAAAAATATGATAGCTTTAGCTATAGCAAGAGTTTAGAGCAATTGATTTTAGGCCAAACAGTACATATACCCAGCAATAATGGCAGTAAGGTATCATATTTTAGAATAATTTTATGAGGAAAATTGGACTATTGTTGCAGGTTGTGTGCATAGTTGTGTAGTTTTACGGTAACAAAATAAACACCGACTCTAAGCCTTTACCTCTATAAACAAATTCATATTTAACGTCATATTGCTACCGTGAGATACGCATTAAGATTTAATAGCACTTTAAACACATCTTATTAACTTATCGCACACTTGCTCTCTGTTCAAAAGGTCATCTAAAGTTACAGCGCTTGAGCGGCGTTTAACGTTTTCCTCAAGACGGGAGTTAATAACGTTCCTCGTGTTATTCTTATAATGGCTTATAATATTTATAAATGAGGCACTTAGTAGCCTCACGACGGGTATTAAGCTAGAATTACTTAGTTACAATTTGCGTATGTACCATAAAAACAACCGCAAGCAATAAATTCTATCATGTTGATACATGGTAACACACATCTTTGTTACGTAATTCTTTAAAGTCTAGTGTGCTTCGATGAATTCAACGTTGTACCAGCCTTAATTGTACTCAAGAAAATAGCAGTGACTTAATACGAACCAGTATACTTCATACGAAAACTAAAAAGTTCTTGAGAGTCCTAAGAGTCTTTAAAAACGGCACAGGGATAAGGTATACTATCTCCCAGGGCCTCCTATTCTCATAAGTAACATAAATGTCTCATTGTTTCTACCTCTTCGACACAATTTCAGTTCTTAAAGACCAAATAAAGTAGAACTAAGCTATCGAGCTTATATCCTCAAACAAATGTGGATGAGGTATATCATCTCGATGACTTACGAATAATTAAGTTAAACAGTAAAATCCCAAGTCTGTCCGGTCTACAATTTATGAAACCTCAAGAGGATCTGTCAGTCTGTATTTTAATCCGATGAATTGAGAGTCCAAAATCGGCTGGCGTACTGTTGGTCTGTCGAGCCTTTTAAGACCGTCGGTGGCTTAGTAGCTTGGGTGTCGACTCGTGGTAAGATTAAGAGTTTTAACCCCAGCGTTTGCCATGTACCGATGAGTTCCCCTAATTTAAGTACATTAGGCGATGCTATTACGATGAATTAAAGCATCGTAATGAAACGTGCCCATTCGAACTGCTGAGCGTGTAAGGACAGAAGAGCACGGAAGTTTATCATAAAGACTATGATGATGTGATAACTATTGTGATGATGATATGAAGTCATAAAGCTACTTACTGACTCCACAGCCTTGGCCGCACGACAACCGGCCGGGGTTGCTGTAGGTGCGACCGTCGGTCCCGCACACTGGGTTGTACTCTGACGTCACAGGGCATTGGCGCAAGCAGTCCTGCACTCTGGAATCGTCGAAAGAAAGGTTTGTAATAGTTTTTTTTTTTTCTATAACTTCTAGTATACAGGGTGTCCCGTAAGTACCACGTCAAACTTAAGGGGGAGGTAGGTGAGCAAGCCACCTACCTAACATGGAAAAATCGCCTTAATAAAAATCGCACCGTTTTCGAGATATTTGAATTTTTCTGATTTTTAGAAAAATGTACACCCGCACTGAGTTTTTGATCTGTGGTATTCGGAATTTATTATTTTTTAATTTTTATTTTATTGAAAAACAATCTTGAATAGTTGTGTTATCAAATGGTAAAAACCATTGAAAAGTAACTATTGTAGTTTTTTTTATTTTTTAAATTAAATTTAAAATTAGCCTCTTCCGTTTTATTTTGGTAAAACTTTAGCCCCTCCTGGTGAAAAAAAAATACATGACCACTGGTTAGCCAATTAGATTAAAAACATGCTCGTTTAATGGGCATTTAAAAATGATAAATACTTTATCATCAAAACACTAATAATTATTTTTTTAAAGAAAAGCGTAAAATACACCTCAATTCACGTTAAGCCAGTACTGCCACCCAAGC